>OY288244.1:10222500-11485000 GCA_958450325.1 Agrostemma githago
TGAAATTTTATGGCTTTCTACATCAGTGCAGTCATTAATCTATCTATTTTGGAAAAATCCTTCACAAATCTCCTATAGTAACCAGCTAAACCCAAAAGCTACGAATTTCAGTCACAGATTCCGGGTTAGTTCACTCCTTAACAACCTTAGCAGGATCTACTGATACTCAATCCTTAGACATAATATTCCCCAAAATTACTCGTACCAGCAAAAAATCACACCTCGAAACTTTTGCAAATACTAATTTTCTCTCAAGATGCCTAAGATAATACGTAAATGTTCCTCATGCTCTTCTTCATTCTTTGAATAATCACACTATATTATCAATGAATATCACAATAAAATTATCTAGGTAAGTCCTCGAGGTTCGGTTCGTTAAGTCCATAAAAACATCAGGTGCAATAGTCAACCCAAAAATTATCACAGTAAACTCACAATGGCATTATCTAGTAGAAAATATAGTCCTAGGTAAATCATCAAGCGCTATCATTAACTGATGTTACCAAGATCGCAAGTCGATATTTAGGGAAAACATATGCCCTCTTCAACTGGTTAATTAAATAAGTCATCAATCCTAGGTAAGGCTACCTATTCTATATAGTAACTTGATTCAATACCCAAAAATCAATACAAAATTTTAAGTTCCATCCTTCTTTCTCCACAAATAAAACAGGCGCAAGGCGACACACAAGGCCTAATATACACTTTCTCCATCAACTCATCTAGTTATTTCTTAAGTTCTTGCATTTATAAGGTTGACATACGGTATGGTAATTCAGTCATTGGATTCGTCCCTGACACTAGGCTGATCTTGAACTTAAATTCTCTAAATATGAGGCATTTGCGGTATATCCCCAGGAAACACATTAACAAACTCACTCTCTACAGGAATTTCACTCAAGTCGGGATATTAAACCTCAAATCCCTTATATGACATAAAATCAGCTCAGCTCCTCTAGATAGATGCCTTTTCACCTTCATAACAGAAATAAGTTTCACCCTAGGAAACCTTACATGACCCTTATAAGATACTCTAACATTTTAGGGCCTTTTAAGGAAACTTTACTTTGTGCACAATCAATATTAGCCTGATGAGAACCAAGCCAATCCCTCCCCAGAATAACATCAAAGTAGGGTAATGGAAATTCTATCAAATTTGCCTTAAAATCACGATCACCAATAAAAACTGACACATCCCTATAAACCCTCTTACAGTTTACTAAGTCCCCATATGGCATGACAAAATCATAATCCACAATTTCACTAGGTTCAACATTCATTTTATCCACTAACTTAGTCGAAATAAAAGAGTGAGATGCACCAGAATCAAATAGAACATGAGCTAAAATAGAGTTCACTAGAAAGTTATCCGAAACGATGTTTGTGTTTTCATCTTCCTCTCTATTCATGACATAGAGCTTCCCAGTAGGATTCTTGTTACTCTGTGCGACATTTACTTGGCACGCGGGTTTACTAGCTGCGGTAATGTTGGTCTGAGTCAGAGCTGGATTCCTAAAATTATTGTTAGTTGCAGACCTACCAAAATTTTGTGTGTTCCCCTGACCCTCAAATCGGTTACTCTGATTCGCACTAGCACTAGAAGATTGCGTAGCACGAGGTTTCCCTGCCTTCTTGTTCCTACAATCGAGTTCTCGATGTCCTAACTTCCCGCACCAGTAGCATGTCACCTTATTTCCCTCACAGTCAACGCCTGGGTGATCTCCCTTGCATAACTTACAGTAGTAATGAGGTGTAAAGTCATTTGTTGTTCCCTGGTTTCTACCTCTCTAGCTATTACCTTCTTCCTTCCCATTCCCTCTAAAAGATCGGGACTTATGTTGAGTGTTATTGTTAGTATTGAAATTCCCTCTCTTCGCTGGGGTGTCAGATTGACTCCCCTGAAACTCTCTCTTCTTAGTCCCACTACTCGCCATCTTAGCCTCCAACTTCTGGTTACTTCTCTCAATATTAACCGCCCTAGCATAGACATCTCTTAATGAAGTGAATGTCTCTCCAGCAAATTTACCCTTAATCTTCCAATGTAACTTATCCTCAAACCTAGATGCTTTAATTCCCTCAGTTGGCACTAGCTCCTTAGCAAAACGACTAAGCTCGACAAATTTATTATAAAAGTCTTTCACACTCATCTCATCGGTTTGCTTTAGGTCTCCAAATTCAACTAATTTTTGATGCTTCACATGTTCCGGGAAAAATTCTGCTTCTAATATTTCCTTAAGAGTATCCCAGTCTATATCATATAGTGTGTGTGTGTATGCCATTAGGATTCCTTACCTTAATTGGTTTCATAAAGTCATCTTTAACGGTCTGCCACCAAATGTCTGCCTCTTCTTTTAGATAGAAGACAACGATCCTAGCCTAAAATTCATGTGGACACCCTACAGCTAGAAAACATTTCTCCATCTCCCTAACCCAATTATCTAGTTCATTAGGATCTTGTTGGGTTTGTTGATGATGGCAATGCCTATTTAACTTGTCTTTTAGTTTAATCTTATAGGTTAATCGTCATTACTATGATAATTATCAAATGTGCTAATCCAAGATGTTGATATCAAGGCAAGTCAAAGCTACCCAAGATAAAGATCAAGAACTTCATTTGAAGAGAATAGAAATGAGTCTAAGTCCGTAAGTCACTTGTAAAGGCAAAGTGTGTATATTCGGTACAGCAGTAAGTAACAGTGAGGATGACTGTTACATCGTTCGACAGCTCTTAAAAGGATCAAAAAGATTTTATTTTCAAAAGTTTAATCCTTAGAAAAATCTTTTACAAAAAATAAAATTGGCTTTGAAAAAATCTGATTTCTGAAAAAAAAGATGGGTTGGTTTCTTGTGCAACAATAAACCTCTTTCCCCAAGTTTTTCCAAAGAAGCATTCATTACTTTGGAAGGATGAATTGACTACTCAAATTTACTAGTTGTGCACTTCAATCTAATGGTTCTTCCTTTTATCCATTGAAAAAACAATTATCTCTATAAACCTTTGGATTTGAAATGATGCATCTTTCTTTTATCCAATTTTCACATCTACTATAAAAGAAACTCATTTGCTTCGTTTATTTCTCAAGACTTTGAAACACATTAACTCTAAATCTGATAGTGCATTTTGTTCTTTAAAAGGTTTAAATTATAAAACATTTTGCAAAGTATTTTCGAAAAGTCTTCAGTAATTTCAAAGTCACAGTCGAACACACTGTTATACATGCAGAATCATATACACTCTTGTCTAACTTGGTTAGAATTGTAATCTTTGTAACTTTCTAAGTTATTAAGAGTCGTAGCCGGAGTAGGCTATTGGTCGTGACCGAAGTAGGTCATTGGTGAGTTAGAGACGGAGTAGTCTTGTAAACTCAAATCGCAACCGGAGTAGGTTATGGGTCGCTTTTCATTGTAAGGGTCTTTTGATTTCGGATTAGATTTCTAAAGAAGAGCAATAAGAAAAGTATTGGACGTAGGCCCTTAGAGTGTTGGCCGAACCAATTCAAAAATATCGTGTTTTGTCGTGTTCTTTATTTTTCCGCTGCATCTTTCGATAAAAGCATGTTATTTTGTTTTTCTTTTATTTGCTCAAGCTTCAAACTTAGTTTTAGTTGTGTTATTTCTTTTCATGCAACAGTCGCCTATACTGTGACATTCGTATGTAGCTTCTCATTCTACTAAGCGAATCGAATACAATTTGACAACAGTGGCTCATACTGTGGCTTTGTTCTATAGCCGTACTTCTTGCTAAGACAAAGCGTAACAGTCTGACTGTCCGTTGTATGTTAAGTCTAGTACTTCTTCACATAATTGTTTTCTACTTCCACTCCACTTACTTTATTCAATAAAGATTAAGTTGAATTTTTAAAAGGTACCTAATTCACCCCCTACCCCTCTTAGGTACTTAGGGATCTATAAACTCTTCAGTTGGTATCAGAGCCTCGTATTCTTTTAAAGGCTAACCACCTAGAGTTTGATTCCTCGATATGGATTCCGCTAAACACTCCAAGATCCCGGTCATTACCGGTGAGAATTTTGGTTGGTGGAAGCTAAAAATGGAACACTATATCAAAAGTATCGATTATCAATGTTGGAAAATCATTAAAGAGGGTCCGTTAGAAATAACCGAGACCAATGCTACAATTGGTGTGTCTAAAGTTAAAGACGAGTCTAAGTATGATGAAAATGATTTTAAAATTGTGTAGAGAAAAATTCCAAAGCAATGTCTATCCTCCAAAGATGTGTCGGAGAGGAGAAAGTGAGTCGTATAAGTGCATGTCCAACGGCTCAGGAGATTTGGGACTCCCTCAAGCTTGCCTATGAGGGCACGTCTCAAGTCAAAAAGCACCGTATTGACCTTCTCATGCAACAATATGAAATGTTTCACATGTCAAAAGACGAGTCCATAAATAGCTTATCGAGTCGTTTTTCTTGTATCATTAATGAGCTTAAAAGTCTAGGAAGAGATTTTGAGTCCGAAGACATCATTCGAAAAATCTTTCGTAGTCTAACCGAAAAATGGCAACCAAAGGTCACCACCATAGAGGAAGCTAAAGATTTATCCATCTTGACTCTTCATGAACTAATGGGATCACTTATGGCTCACGAGTTAAACCTCGTAAAGCATTCAAGTGATAACCAAAGGGGAAAGAGTCTTACTCTCAAGTCCACCTCAAGTGATGAGGATGAGGACGAAGAGGATGGATTTGCCATGTTCACTAGGAACATTGTTGGTATGGTAAATGCTCAAGGAAATCGTAGGTTTAACAACAATTTCAATAAAAAACAATTTCCTAAGAAACGACCTAGCTCAACCATAGGATGTTTTAAATGTGGTGATAAAACTCATCAAATCAAAGAATGTCCTAAATGGAATGATATTCACTTAAAAGAAAAATGGGATAAAGCTAAAAGGGAATATAAAAGTAAGGTCATGTCCGCTATTTGGGGAATGTCCAATTCGGAAGAACACGAACCTATAGATGAGGAGTTAGAAGCTAAAATGTGTCTCACCAAAAACACAAATAATTCCAAAGTTGATCATCTTAGGTGTCTCATGGCCAATCCCGATGACTCCGATTCCGACTCCGAAAATGAGGTACAAAACCTTAAGGCTAAAGTCCGTACCTACTCAAAAGAAAAGGTCTGTAAACTGTTAGATAAACTTTTTGATAGGTGTCGTTCTGAAACTAAAAGGTCTTTAGTCATGCAAAATGAAATTGAGGAAATTGCTATGGAAAATGTGCGTCTTAAAGAGATAATCAAGGTAACAGACAGTGAGACTACGACTTCTGAAGTGAAAAACGAGTTAAAGAGTTTAAAGAAGGCTAACAAGTGTTTGCTAAATGAGTTTCAAGATCTAAAAATGAAAGTGTCTAAACCACCAGAAGTAAATGAGTCTCTTAACTCACAATTGTCCGAGTTGTCCAAAGAGAATGAGTCTCTTAAAGTCAATCTCAACACCACTAAGGAAGAGTTAAGTAAACTTCATGAAAAAATGGCTAATGACATAAATGATGTTCCCGAGTCTAGTTCATTGAGTCCAAGAGTTGTGTATCTAGAGGCGTGTGCTCATAACCTAGAGTGTCTAATTGAACAAAGAGATAAAAGTTTACATGAGTATAAAGTCAAGTGTGACACTCTTCAAGAGATGTTCAAAAAGTCCCAAAAGGAAAATGAGTTTCTCACCCACTCTATACAAACCACTATTGATGAACTAATCAAGGCTAGAAGAGTCCATAGAACTTGGGAGGGAAGTCAAACCGTGTTAAATTTTCTTGCTAGACAAGACAACCTTTGCCGTCAAAAAGGTGGGCTAGGGTTCAAATGGAACAGACGTCGCGACTGTAACATATATGATCCCGATCCCATTAAAAGAGACTTTAGAAAACAAAAATATGTAGCACTTCCCGAGTACATCATTTGTCACTATTGTGGTAAGACCGGTCACATACGAAATGCTTGCAAAGTTAGATACCACAACATAGATTTTGGTATAAATGTTACAAACCATATGGAATCGTAGGGAGATAATTAAGAATGCTTTAACTAAGGGACTCAAACTTGTTTGGGTTCCTAAACTCTCCTCTTAATCTCCTTGTAGGGCTTGGTGGGGGGATGCCGCAATTGGTATCTTGATAGTGGATGCTCTCGTCACATGACGGGTGATAGAAGCCAATTCCTCTTACTAGAAGCGTATCATGCTGGCACGGTAACTTTTGGAGACAACAAAAAAGGTGAAGTCATAGGACTTGGAAAAGTTGGTAAGTCTTCAATGGTTTGTGTCGACAATGTGCGGCTTGTCAAAGGTTTGAAACATAATCTTCTAAGTATCTCTCAATTGTGTGATAGTGGTAATTTGGTTGAGTTTAGTACTAGTTTGTGTCGTATTTTGAATGCCACTACCCGTGAAGTTGTTCTTGAAGGTAGACGTGTCAAAGATGTCTATTTAACCGACTTGAATACTTTAAATGGTCAAAATATGTCTTGCATGAGCGTAATGAAAAATGACCCGTGGTTATGGCATAAAAGATTTGGACATGTTAGTGCTAAAACTCTTAATACACTTAGAAGACTTGATCTAGTTGATGGTTTCCCTAACATGAAATTTGAATTTGATAAAATGTGTGATCAATGTGCTAAATGCAAACATGTTAGAAGCTCCTTTAAATCCAAAAAAATAGTTAGTACGTCACGACCACTGCAACTGTTGCATATAGATTTATGTGGTCCTATGAGAGTTCGTAGTAGAGGTGGTAGTCGCTATGTATTGGGGATTATTGATGATTACTCTAGATTTGTATGGGCATTATTTTTAAGTTTCAAAGATGAAGCATTTGATGAATTTCTAATATGGTTAAAAAGGGTTCAAAACAAACTTGATCTAAAACTTGTGTCAATTAGAACCGACCACGGAACCGAATTTGAGAACTCATCTTTTGGTGCTTATTGTAATGATAATGGAGTAGATCATAACTTTTCAGCTCCTAGGACACCTCAACAAAATGGCGTCGTAGAACGCATGAATAGAACTCTTGAAAGCATGGCTAGAACTATGTTGTTATGTAGTAAGCTACCTAGAAACTTTTGGGCCGAAGCGCTAAACACCGCTTGCTACATTCATAATAGAGTCATGGTTAGAAATATAATAAATAAGACTCCCTATGAGTTGCTACGTGGTAGAAAACCGAATATTTCCTATTTTAGATGCTTTGGAAGCAAGTGTTTTGTGCATAACAATGGTAAAAATAACTTAGGAAAATTCAACCCCCGTAGTGATGAAGCCGTGTTCATAGGGTATGCCGATCATAGTAAAGCTTACACGGTTTATAATAAAAGAATAACCATGATGATCGAAGAAAGTGTGCATGTCATATTTGATGAATCTAGTCTTTTTGAGCAGGTACAACATGATGATGATGAAGATGAGGAATTTGAAATAGACCTTGCTCGAAAAGAAGACACACTTGAAGATGAGCTAAACGGAGCTGCTGAGCAACAGTCTGCCAGACTGTTACCTGAAGACGAAGGCACGAGTTCAGGAGGAATTAATGTTCTTCCCGAAAGTGATTTTCAAGGAGATAATGGTGAAGTAACAGCTAATGCCCAAGGACCAGAGGCGTCCTTAGAATCTAGTGTGAAAGCATCGACTTCCAGCCAAGAGGCAACAGTCGGAAGGACTGTGACAGTTGAGGGGGAAGATACATTCATTCCAAGGAAGTGGAAGCATCAAAGCTCACACCCCCTCTCGAATCTGACTAGTGACTTGAAATCTGGAGTAAAGACAAGATCATCCCTCAACAACTTCTACACGTGCAACGCTTTCGTTTCTCAAATCAAACCGCTCAATGTCACAGTCGCTATGACTGATGCCGACTGGTTGATAGCAATGCAAGAAGAGCTTGTTCAATTCAAGAGGAATGAGGTATGGTATCTAGTTCCTAGGCCCTCTAATCGTACCGTCATTGGTACTAGATGGGTCTTTCGCAATAAGCTAGACGATTCTAGTGAAATCATAAGGAACAAGGCTAGGCTAGTGGTGCAAGGTTATAATCAACAAGAAGGTATCGACTATGATGAGACCTACGCACCGGTAGCTAGACTTGAGGCCATAAGGCTCCTAATAGCTTTTGCAGCTCACAAAGGCATCAAACTTTTTCAAATGGATGTTAAAACCGCTTTTCTAAATGGTTATTTAGAGGAAGATGTCTTTGTGGAGCAACCTCCGGGTTTTATAGATAATGATTATCCCGAACATGTTTTTAAACTTGACAAAGCACTCTATGGTTTAAAACAAGCCCCGAGAGCTTGGTACGATCGCTTGTCAAAGTTTTTGCTTGAAAATGGTTTTCGTAGAGGTTCGGTGGATAAGACATTATTTATAAAGTCACAGTCGGATGGACTGTTGGTCGTCCAGGTATATGTCGATGACATTATATTTGGAGCAACTAGTGAACTCCTTACTCTTTATTTTTCTAATCTAATGAAATCGGAGTTTGAGATGAGCATGATGGATGAACTCGGATTCTTTCTTGGTCTTCAAATCAAGCAATCAAAGAAGTTTCGACTCGAAATTGGTTTGATTAATTTTTCTAATTGATTACGTGTGTGCTTATCGTATTACCTCGTATGATTGGCTAGATGAACTTATAACTCTTATTCTAGTAATTATGCATGTGATTAAGTCCTTAATTATTACTTAATAATTTAATTTGCATTCTTATGTGTATGAATTTATGTGATGTTTATATTTGACCATTACTACCTCCGTCCAACTAAGATTGTCACATTTCATTAAAATACTCCTCACAGATAGTAGGTAAATGAGACAATCATTTAGGGACGGAGGGAATATAATTTTTAAAGAGTTGTCAACAAAAAAAATTAGTATCTTAAATATTATTAAATAACCTCAAAATCTTCAAAAATTGAGCCTTCTCTCTCTCTCTTCTTTTCATCTCTTCTGCCTCAAGCCTCCATCAAATTTCCTTCTCCTCTATTGTCACAAATCTCCCTAACAACTCTCATCTTTTTTTAATTTTTCTTTCTTTAGTCTAATCTCTATAACTACTCAATTGTTTTTCTCTTTCTTCTTTCCCAAGATAGTCATCATTCATGCATCTAATTCTACTTCTACGTTGCTACTACTATCCTACGTAACCTACCCCCCCTCCCCACTTTTATATTCTCTCACCTCCATCCAACCCCCTTGCTGACACATGAAAAAAAAATTGTCATATGTCAGTATCTTTTTCCTCTTCCCTTCTTTTCTCTTTCTCCATAGTAAAGTCTACATCACCATTTTTCTTCCTTTTTTCTCTCTCCATAAGTTTTCTCACCATCACATTGTACAATTATGTCATCTATATTAAAAAAAAATCAACAAAATCCATCATTTCTTTTTTCTCTAACACTCCATCTCACATTTATTTTTATTTCTCCCATTTTCTTTTATTTTCATGTTATCACTTTTCAATTTGTTTGATGACAAATGTATATGTATAAATAATAATAATAATAATAAATCGAAAAAAAAATCCGAAAAAAAAAAACTGAAAATCAAAAAAAAAAGGAAAACCCTAATTTTCTCTATCAAAGGGTTGGTATGTTTATTCTATGTTCTTCTTTTGTCATTTTTTTTTACTTTTCTCCATATCTACCATTTCTCCTTCATTTTAAATCTATCAACTTCATCTTCACTTCTCCAATCACCCTCATTCTCTTTTCTCTCACCGTCTTTCTCAAATCATTGGTTCATGGTAAGAGTAGTAATGTACGTAGATGTTGATGTTAATGATGATTCTTCTTCCTTCTCCTAAAATTCTCTTTTCAAAAATTATCATTAATATTTCTTTTTGAAAAACCTTGGTCTATATAACTCTATGAATTCTGTGCGACAGTCCTAGTGACCGTTGCCCTCTGGATGCTTGTTAAACTTATTATCGTAATATTATGTGACTATATTATATGTGTTTTATACTGTGTCCGGAGTTATGCCACAGGTTCTTTGATGATGCCAAGAGAGGGAAAAGGTAAAACATATGTCTTCAAACTGAATTCTTGTTCCTTGTTAGTCCTTAGTTCTTATATCTAATATTTTGTCTAAGTATTGTTTCCTCTCTTTAAAGCTTATAAACCCTTTGCTATATGATAACTAATCTTGATAGACTAACCTTTGAGGGGGGACTTGGGACATTAAGTTTTTTGCTTAGGCTTGTCATCATCAAAGGAGGAATTTGTTGGGTTTATTGATGATGACAATGCCTATTTAACTTGTCTTTTAGTTTAATCTTATAGGTTAATCGTCATAAGTGTGATAATTATCAAATGTGCTAATCCAAGATGTTGATATCAAGGCAAGTCAAAGCTACCCAAGATAAAGATCAAGAACTTCATTTGAAGAGAATAGAAATGAGTCTAAGTCCATAAGTCACTTGTAAAGGCAAAGTGTGTATATTCGGTACAGCAGTAAGTAACAGTGAGGATGACTGTTACATCGTTCGACAGCTCTTAAAAGGATCAAAAAGATTTTATTTTCAAAAGTTTAATCCTTAGAAAAATCTTTTACAAAAAATAAAATTGGCTTTGAAAAAATCTGATTTCTGAAAAATGAGATGGGTTGGTTTCTTGTGCAACAATAAACCTCTTTCCCCAAGTTTTTCCAAAGAAGCATTCATTACTTTGGAAGGATGAATTGACTACTCAACTTTACTAGTTGTGCACTTCAATCTAATGGTTCTTCCTTTTATCCATTGAAAAAACAATTATCTCTATAAACCTTTGGATTTGAAATGATGCATCTTTGTTTTATCCAATTTTCACATCTACTATAAAAGAAACTCATTTGCTTCGTTTATTTCTCAAGACTTTGAAACACATTAACTCTAAATCTGATAGTGCATTTTGTTCTTTAAAAGGTTTAAATTATAAAACATTTTGCAAAGTATTTTCGAAAAGTCTTCAGTAATTTCAAAGTCACAGTCGAACACACTGTTATACATGCAGAATCATATACACTCTTGTCTAACTTGGTTAGAATTGTAATCTTTGTAACTTTCTAAGTTATTAAGAGTCGTAGCCGGAATAGGCTATTGGTCGTGACCGAAGTAGGTCATTGGTGAGTTAGAGACGGAGTAGTCTTGTAAACTCAAATCGCAACCGGGGTAGGTTATGGGTCGCTTTTCATCGTAAGGGTCTTTTGATTTCGGAGTAGATTTCTAAAGAAGAGCAATAAGAAAAGTATTGGACGTAGGCCCTTAGAGTGTTGGCCGAACCAATTCAAAAATATCGTGTTTTATCGTGTTCTTTATTTTTCCGCTGCATCTTTCGATAAAAGCATGTTATTTTGTTTTTCTTTTATTTGCTCAAGCTTCAAACTTAGTTTTAGTTGTGCTATTTCTTTTCATGCAACAGTCGCCCATACTGTGACATTCGTCTGTAGCTTCTCATTCTGCTAAGCGAATCGAATACAGTCTCACAACAGTCGCTCATATTGTGGCTTTGTTCTGTAGCCGTACTCCTTGCTAAGACAAAGCGTAACAGTCTGATTGTCCGTTGTATGTTAAGTCTAGTACTTCTTCACATAATTGTTTTCTACTTCCACTCAACTTACTTTAATCAATAAAGATTAAGTTGAATTTTTAAAAGGTACCTAATTCACCCCCTCCCCCTCTTAGGTACTTAGGGATCCATAAACTCTTCAGATCCCCTTTCCCAGTAAAATTTGACGGTTTCTTCTTCTGTACTGCTTCAGACATTCCAGCAACAGTTGGTGTAGGATCATTCTCATTCTCAACCCTATCATTCATATTCCGGGTAACAGCGGTCATTTGTTCCACAACTTGGAAAAGAGCTGCATTCTGAGCTATCAATTGTGCCATCATAGCGGTCATATCATTGTTTTCATTTTCTCTTCGTGGAGGCATTGTTACTATAGGTATAAACAATATTCTATTAAGTCCAAATATAAGAAGGTTCAATCACAAATATTAATGTAAGTAGCATTGTGGACATGACATAGGTCCACCCCGACGCGGCCACGCGCGGGTTTGGGGAGGCGAATGAATCTCCATATGAGATGGGTCGAATCGAAATTTAAATCGAAGTTGGAGTCGCCACCGAACTTTGTGGGAGTTTGGGTCCGTTCGAACCCACTCTATGTCGTAGTGGGCCGTGTACAAAATACGGCCCATTTCCGATGTCAGAGTTTATTGGGTTCGTCCCTTTGCATTTGATACCGATACCGACATTATCGGATATCGTGTATTGAATGACTCTCGTTTGCCAATGGATTCGAACATCCGGAAACCATGGTTCTGAGTATGGGGTGAGGGTACGTGTTGGGAAGTTCACAAAGAACACCCAACCCCGCCCGCACATAGCGGCCTCTACTAAGATATCGTTTGATGTTTTAATACGCGTTTTAGTAATACGATGAATGATATGCAAACATTGTTTTCCCTAAACATGCGAAAATTGAATGGGTTGCTAAATCGATTTAATGCAACTAAAATTAACGTCAAATTTGTATTTTAGCATGTGAGATTTGTTTTAGTCTAATAAAGCAAATGAAAAGAAAAGAAATTGCTACAAACACGAACAAACAAGTTAGTAACGGTTTGCAAATCGAATAAGGAATGTGAATACGATAAGATGCATGGTTTTAAAAAAGAATTTTTTTAATGACGCGTAAATGGATTAATGCGTGCTAAAAATCAATCTCGAAATCTGAAAAAACGTTGTTTTGCCTAAAAAACGATGTTCGAAGAATAATAAAAAACGAAATTGGGCCTCGTTTTCCAGCCGGCCGCGCGCCTCGCCTGGGTCAGGCGCGACCCGCACGGGTCAAGCGACTCGCCCGGGAGGCCGGCGAGTCGCGTGACGGCCTGTTTCGAAATTGTTTTTTTTTAGAAAATCGATAATTTTATTAAATCGCGTACAAATATGGCATAATTTGTACTCGACTTAATATTTTCGATATTCGTCGTATTCGATACTCGATTATGAAATCGGTATCAAATACTCGGAATGATTTTTTAGAAAAGATAAAAAAAAAGAGTTTTGAAAATCGTTTTGTAAAATTCAACTAAAAATGATGTTTGATTCTCTCCGCGTTAAAAAATCGTCGTATTTTGTATTATGAAATCATATAACGATTTTTAGCATCAACGAGATTAATGTAGTTCTTTTTAGTACGATATTTGTTTAGAGAATCGATATCGTATTTTTAAGAACGTTTCGTTGTATATGAAAATATTTTTTGTATTATCGATATTAAGAAAACGACGCGACGACGACCCATAAAAAACGACCGACGATGACACGACACGAAAAGAAGAAAGGAAGGAAGAGAAAGAGAAGTCGGGTTTGATTTTACACCCTCAACCTAGATGCTTCGTTTACTCGAAACGGGGCTCGTCGGAATGTGGTTTGGACACGGGAGCGTCGAGGTAACGTTGGAGAGTTATTGTGGTTTGGTTTGGACGGGTGAAGTGGCGGGTTTCTTCGGTCTCTGGTTATACTATCGGTTTTTTTTCGATGCTAAGTGTGTAAGGTGTATGTCGTAGGTGTAGATGATATCAAGTGTATGATTTTCTGTCTGTGTTTTCAAGTCTTGTGTTTTTGTTGTCTAGAGGGTCCTATTTATAGGAGAGGAGGTAGTCTTGCTTGGATGACAAGAAATACCGATTAGGATAGGAAATGTAAGAGGTTGAAAGGAACGAGAATTCCGTTTCTTGGTGAGGAGGAAACGAATCTCGTCTGGAATGGGGGTACTCGGCCGAGTATTTGATGCTCGGTCGAGTGCTTGTTCGGATATTTAGATAGAATTCCTACTTGAGATCGAATTCTACCCTTAACGGAATTGTTTAATATTTTGTGTAGCTGATTTTTGGTAGTATTGGAGCTTAGGCCGAACTCGTGAGGTGTCACGGCCTGCTCATGTGTCTCGAAAAAAAAATCTTTGACCGGGTTTTGACTCGGTCGCTAAAAGACGGTTTTGCCCCTGATGTCGGATTCGACCCAAATTAGTCTTATTTGACTCGAAATGACCCACTGAGCCTGAATTTGAGGTTGGTTTTGTGAAATTTGTACTCCGTAAAAAGCTCAAGCCAAATGACAATGATTTTGAGCCCATATCCGAGTATATTAAAGCACGTTTGCGTCCGATCATCATCGGGTGTTTGTCGGAAACTACTATAGACACCTAATGGCCAAATGTGGGTGTCTACAGAGCCCCCACTCTGACTGAGGCTTGGACAGGGTGAAAGTCAGGGTAGCTACCAGGTCGAATTAAGACCTAGCAGACTTCCGATCAGGTCGTTTAAAGTCCATTAGACCTGCGTGAAGGGCCCGCCGGCCACGGATTAGAAATATACCTGAGCTGATGATGATAACTCCGTAGGGAATTTGGACTTGTCGTGTAAGTCCCGGGTGTACCTATATGTGGGTCCATCCCGTAGAAAATGCCGCTGGGGAGTTTAGCCATATGGTCTTGAGTCGTTCGTGTATATAATTATGCAAAGTTGCAAAGTTTTGCATGTAACATTTGTAGAAGAAATGACTCGCGCTGGGGAATAAAAATTTGAGACAGGTTTTTTTGAATTTTTGAATTTTGAGAAGATTTTGAAAATTAGAGTGTTATTTGATTCTGAAAGGGAGTAGGAATGCTCGGGATGTCCTGGCTAGACTCTGAGATAAGGCCTGTATGCTAAACCTCCTGGGATTAGGAATCCTAGAGCAAGGGAGGAAGGTCTGGATTTAATGTTATAAATACCCTTTTCGCGCTTTTGATTTCTTCATAATTCTCACAATTTCCCTCCCTTCTAAAAGAACAAATTCTAAGAATATTGCCCTTTCTCTTTTAGAAATTCCATTATGGGAATCAATCATTTTTAATTGGAATGCTGCAGGACTGGTCCCGACAATTCAGAGATGCAGATAAGGTTATTCTGAATCAGAATGGGATAACCCAATTATTCACAATCCGTCAAATGCAAGTGGACCGTCATTTCTTGGATGCTTGCTTGTCCTATTGGGACGATACTTATCATGTCTTTGGCTTCCCTCGAGGCGAAATCTGTCCTATTCCTGAGGAGATTGCTGCCGTACGAGGATGGAATCCCATACTTCGTCCCACTATCCCGTTTTCAGTTCACGATCCGAGAAGAAAACTACGGGAATTTTTAGGGCTTTCTCACATGGAGGTATCTCGTATGCTGGAAGGAGATACCGTTTCCTTGATCGATTTAGCTGAAAAATTCATGAACCCACAAGATGTCCGGGTCAGGCCGGTCCACAGCCGTAGGACTTTTGCTTTTTGTATGCTCCATGTTTATGCCTTCGAAGGTCATATGGATTTGTTATCTTGCATGGGCCATGTTAGACTTTTTACTGTGGCTGACCTAATGGAAACGGAGCACAGCCCGGCTTGGCTGATTACGGGAGAAATTATCCAGGGTTTAGATAACTGTAAGAGAGATCCATCGACCCGGTTGACTGGGAGTACCCGTCTTTTACAGGTATATAGATTTTTCGATTTTTTGCAATTTTCAGCTTTTTCAATTTTTCCGGCTTTTCTCGATTTTTCGCAGTTTTCACGATTTTCTCGGTTTTCGCGATTTTTTTTTTGACAATCATACTCCCGTTTTTACAGCTTTGGCTATTCGAGAGATTGTCGATCGTAGACCCTCCCCTTGACGTGAGCCGATATCGACCTAATCAAGTGATGACAAGGAGACGGACCGTTGACTTTTCTCGCCTCAATACCCAAAAATACTGGGACGAAGTGTTGTCTTTCCACGGAGGCCCATTGATCCGGTGGACCGTACCATGGTGGCCCATTTACGTTTGGACCGGCTTAGAGTCTTGAGATAGGGCTCGATATCAGGTGATCCTATCTTTTAGACAAACAATTCACCTCTTCCCCGATCGCATACTTAGGCAATATGGTCGGGCCCAAAGAATTCCGGAAATCGAGGCGGTCGTGAGTGAATCTACTCAGCTGACGGACGTAATGTGTGACACTTTGATTCAAAGGTGGTATACCCGAACCACTTGGTCCGTTCCCAAGGCTCCTCATTCGATCTGGGTATCTGATTCTTATGTGAGATGGACAAAGGCGGATTCTGCCAAAGCCCGAGCTACCCTGAAGACTGATGAGGCTTTCGACCTGTTGCGTCGAGAACAAGCTAAAGATAATAGAAGCTTCTTTGACGAGGGCGACACTCTGGCAAGTCAGAAAGGGAAATCTAGGACTCAAACTGAAAGGTCCAGTACTAAGGGTGCACGGGGGAAAGTGAGCCCCCAGACAGACCTGGAAAGGAGACTCGGCCCAAAGTTAAGGGTTCAGGACCGACTTGGTCCTCGAGACAGGCTACCCGAGCACGTACGGGCTCGGCTTGGGCCCGTGACAATGGCAGAAGACCCGTTGTCGAAGAAACGGGTTCGAGCAAAGGAAATTCCCTTTGTGATTAGGGACATCGGTTTTTTATAATAAAAGACATATTAGTGAATACCGTTCCCTTCTTTTCGTTATTGCAGTGGTGTTACCCTTTTGAGGGGTTGCCTACGTATCCATAATTAATGGAATCAAACCTTCCGTAGTTCAAAATTATCTTTGCAATTCTCGAAATACATCAAGACTATTAGTTCGAGATGTGCGAGTAGGATAAGTAATCCTAACTTATTGACTTGCTTAAAATTTTGAAGACAAATTTTTATGAATTTAGCAAATGACATTGAGAGAGGGTCTATGGGTAGTAACGTTTCAACTGATCCAAGTTGGTTGGGTTGACGAATTCATTCCCGTCCAAATCTGTCAGCATCACTGCTCCTCCTGAAAGGATTTTCTTTACTAAATATGGCCCAGCCCATTTGGGTTTGAATTTTCCCCTTGGGTCAACTGGTAGTAAGGCCCGAACGGATTTTAGGACTAAAT
This sequence comes from Agrostemma githago, assembly GCA_958450325.1. Classification (NCBI taxonomy): domain Eukaryota; kingdom Viridiplantae; phylum Streptophyta; class Magnoliopsida; order Caryophyllales; family Caryophyllaceae; genus Agrostemma; species Agrostemma githago. The sequence goes on from OY288244.1 coordinate 10,239,431, forward strand.
CCCCCTCTTTGATATTTCTGGGCCTAACTCTTTTGTTGAAAGCCCGTCGTATCCTCTTTTGATATATCTAGATATTGTTCAGGGCCCGGGACCGCCGTTCGTCCAAGAGAACTAGCAAGTCATATCGAGCTTGGACCCAATCTACTTCAGGTACCTGACTCTCAAGTAAAATCCTGAGGGATGGCACTTCTAGCTCAACTGGCTGGACCGCTTCCATTCCATATGTCAGATAATATGGAGTTGCTCTGGTTGCGGTGCGAATTGATGTCCGATACCCCCATAAGGCGAAAGGTATCTTGTCGGGTCAATCCCGATAATTCTCAGCCATCTTTTTAAGTATGGTGACAATTGTTTTATTAGCTGCTTCTACCGCTCCATTTGTTTGGGGACGGTAGGGCGAAGATGTATGCCTTTGGATTTTATATTTTTCCAGCAAAGTAGCGGTTTCGGCCTGGAAGTGGGTCCCGTGAACACTGATGAACTCATGTGGGATCCCGTATCGACATATGATCTTGTTTTGGATAAATTTGGCTACATGCTTGGCATTCAAAATCCGGTATGACTCGGCTTCGACCCATTTGGTGAAATAGTCAATAGCCACTAAAATGAAACAGTGACCCCCTGTCCCGGAAGGGTTCACCTTCCCAATTATATCTATTCCCCATGTCGAGAATGGCCATGGTGATGTCATAGTATATAATAGGGATGACGGTATATGCTGTACATTAGCAAAGATCTGACAATTATGGCAGTGTTTAACGTATAATTGACAGTCCATTTCCATGGTGTTCCAATAATACCCGAGTCTCGTGATTTTTCGGGCCAACATATGGGCGTTCATATGCGGACCGTTTTCACCATCGTGCACCTCGGCCATGACCTTTTCGGCTTGCGTTTTGTCGATGCATAGGAGTAGAGCCCCCTGCGCCGTCCTCTTATACAACTGTCCATCGTCCGTGCGGATGAACTGGGTGGCCCACCTTCGCAGGGCTTTCTTGGCCCGGCTTTCAGCTCCCGGAGGATATTCACCCGATGTTAAGTAGGTCAGAATAGCCTGATACCAAGGTTCTGGATCAGTTATTTCGATATCCTGAATAGTGTGGATATATGCCGGCTCAGATTGCCTTTCGACGCAAATGGGCATGTTGGTTAGATGCGCTGGGATATTCAGTAAAGATGCTAATTTTGAAAGAGCATCTGCAAACTGGTTTTCTTCCCGAGGTAGATAGATATATTCCACCTTTTGGAAATGTTTTTCGAGAACCCTTAATCGTGCTTGGTAAGCTACGAGATTAGCGTTCCGAGTTTTCCATTTCTGTAAAGCTTGGTTTATGACTAAAGATGAGTCACCGTGGACGCAGAGGTTTGTTACTCCTAAATCAGCGGCGGCTTGCAACCCGTGAATGCATGCTTCATATTCGGCTGCGTTGTTAGTCACATCGAAATCTAGCTTGATGGATAACGGGGTGTGTTCTCCTTGTGGCGAGATTAGCAAAATACCGACCCCAAATCCCCGGAAGTTGGACGCCCCATCAAAATATAAATCCCATGTTTCGGTGTCAATATGGAATATATCTTCATCTGGGAAGGCCCAAGTATTGGTGTGTCCTTCCTCGGATATCGGGCTATCGGCTAAGAATTCCGCTACTACTCGGCCTTTGATAGCCTTTAATGGTACGAACTTGAGGTCAAACTCAGCTAACATCAAAGTCCATCTAGATATTCGGCCGTTAAGGACGACGGGCTTCTCAAACAAGTACTTGATAGGATCCATTTTGGATAGCACATGTACTTCGTGACTGAGCATATAGTGTCGGAGCTTTTTAGTGGCCCAAACTAAAGCTAAGCATGTCTTCTCGAGCATCGTATACTTGCACTCGTATTCCAAAAACTTTTTACTGATGTAGTAAATAGCTCGTTCTTTTGAATCGACCGTTTGGGCAAGCATAGCCCCCATGGCTGTCTCGGTTGTTGTTAGGTATAACGACAGAGGCAGGCCCGGTTGGGGCGGCATTAATACCGGCGGAGAGGATAGAATCTCCTTGATTTTATCGAAAGTCATTTGACATTTATCGTCCCACAGTGTTTGTTTTCCTATCTTCAACTTCTTGAAAATGGGCTCACAGACCATGGTTAGCTTTGAAATAAACCGGCTGATATATTGGACTTTCCCGAGAAACCCCCTTATCTCTTTTTCGGTTTTGGGTGGCTGCATCTCGGTAATGGCTTTGATTTTGGCTGGGTCAACCTCGATGCCGCGTTGGCTGACGATATGGCCCAGTAATTTGACCGACGTTACCCCGAAACTGCATTTTTGAGGGTTTAGCCTCATATTGTACTTGCGTAATCGGGTAAAGAATTTTCTTAGGGCTGCAATGTGCCCGTTTCGGTCTTTGGACTTGACAATCATATCGTCCACATAGACCTCCACTTCCTTATGCATCATATCATGCAATAAAGTGGTGGCGGTTCGTTGATAAGTGGCCCCGGCGTTGATGAGCCCAAATGGCATAACGGTGTAACAGTAAGTACCCCAAGGTGTAATGAAGGTGGTCTTACTCATATCTTCTTCCGCCATTTTGATCTGATTGTATCCGGCATACCCGTCCATGAATGATAGAAGGGCATGGTCGGCCGTGTTATCCACCAGTATATCGATGTATGGTAACGGAAAATAGTCTTTTGGGCTGGCCTTATTAAGGTCCCGGAAATCTACGCATACTCGTACTTTACCGTCTTTCTTGGGTATTGGCACGATGTTTGCAACTCAGTCTGGATATTCAGACACTTGGATAAAGCTCGCTTTGAATTGCTTATCGACTTCTTCTTTGACCTTGAGAGACCATTCGGGCCTCATTCTTCAGAGTTTCTGTTTTACCGGCTTATACCCGTTTTTGATGGGTATACGGTGTTCAGCTATCTCCCGGTCTATTCCCGGCATGTTCTTGTAGGACCATGCGAAGACGTCTTTGAATTCTTGGAGGAGATCCGTGAATTGTCTCTTCTCCTCGGGATCCAAGGATAAGCCCAACTTAAGCATCTGAGGTTCTAAAGGGGTCCTACGTTGATGGAGTCGGTTTCTTCGACTACCGGATCTCGGGATTCCCTCTGTTCGAGTTGCTCGATTAGATGCGGAGGCAGTGGTACCTGTTCGTCGGGTTTCTCAATGTCATTGCAAATAAAATTTTTGAAAATGTTTTGAAAATAAGACAAGTCGTAAGCAGAACGGTTATCGTTATTATTGATAGTGAATTTTGAAAAGAGCTCAAAGAGAGCTGCCATCTGATCGTTGGTCAGTGGCGGGATAGGGAGAGCCCTCGGGACAGACTCCGAGACTCCCAAAGGTGTGACTAAAGGAAGGGGGGTTACAGACTCGATCCTAGTACTGGACCCTCTAGACTTGGACCCAGACTCCGACTCTGACTCTGACTCAGACCCGGACTCAGACTCAGTGTCTTGTATATCTCCTTCACCAGTAGTCAGCTTGTAGACTCGACCATGGCTGTCGGTCCACTTAGTTGTCTTCCTCCAAGCTCTCTTCCCGGTGTTAGCACCAACTTCGGAGATCAACTTGGTTGGATCGAACCTGTTGCTGCGGAGAATCAGGTTCACTAACTCCTGTTTGGGGGTTGGGACGACCTTATCTTCCCCAAATAGGAGCCCCAGGACGGGCTCATTATTATTTGCACCTTCCTTCGATTCGGCCTGGATAAGGGCAAAGATGTCATCCGGGATGAAATTGCATTCTCAAACCAATTTGGTCTCGGGATATGAGATGGTGGACTGATAGAGGCCCATTTGAATAGCTCCGAACACTGGAGTGATGAACGTGACTGCCTCTGTTTGGTCCATGCGTCCTGGCGTCATAGTGTAACCCAGACCGAGGCGAGATTGCTCGTCGTTCAGGACCTCGATAACCTTCCCAGCTGGAAGATAGGGCCTTGAAGTAGCCCCCGACAGATAGCCCAAATTCTGTAGCATCGTGTCGATGCTAGTGGTGAAATAGGGCTTGAAGAGGTACTCCTCTTCAATCATTCCCACGAAATTGAAACCTCGCGGGTCAGCCTGGCCTGCCATGTTGCAGCTTGACACGGCTATGGGGGTAGCCTCGAGAGTGATGATCTCATCTTGTAGAGGCATTCTGACCTTCCTGTGAAGGGTAAAAGATACGGCTTTGACCGCGTGAATCCATGGTCTCCCGAGTAGCAGATTGAAAGATGAAGTGACATCAATCACTTGGAATTCTAGCTCTTTCTCTATCGGGCCGGTTATGATTGTTAGCTTAACAGCCCCAGCAACTGATTTTGGGCTTCCGTCAAAAGCCTGGATAATTTGTGCGGTTGGAAGGTAATCAGCCTCGGTGACGCCGAGGGCTTTAGTAGTCCTTAAGGGAAGGACATTTACTGCGGACCCGTCATCAATTAGGGTCATGGGGAGATATTTTCCCCGACAGATCACCGTGATGTATAAGGCCAAGTTATGGGTGGCCCCAAACGGTGGAAGGTCGGACTCGGAGAAAGTGATAAGTGGGCCTTCTCCTTTGGACTTGCCTTTGAGGTGAGGCAAAATGGTGGCTACCATTTCGGTGAGGGTAACCAATGAGTCAACCTTGATTTCATCGAGAGCCCTAGTAAGTGTTGCCCGATGCTCCTGAGAACTAACCAAAAGCTGCCATATAGTAAGATTAGTTCGGACCCTCTTTAGTTGTTTGACTAGGGCCGTGTCAGTGTTCGGTTCCTCGAGAGTAGGTTCCGTCCTGGCAGGTTCAGTGACGGTTTCCGGGGTAGAGAGACTGGTCGTGATGACGTGTGTGCCGGCCAGGGCCTTGGTTTTAGCCTTCCGAATTTCTTCGACGGTGATGGGGACAGCTTCCCCCTTAGCCAGGTAAACGTCATCTTCATCGTCGTTCCATATCCCGTTGATTTGGGGAATGAAAGGAGAAATGAGACAAGAACAGTCAACTATTTCTCCAGTAAAAATGGCGTGAGTAGCAAGTGTGTTATTTTTGTTACTCGGCTTATCACTATGTAGTGGTATCTTCCCATTTTCGATTAGATCTTGAATGAGATGCTTCAATTTCCAACATTTCTCAGTGTCGTGCCCGTTGCCTTGGTGATATTGGCAGTAGGCCTGAATGTTGTAGCTCTTGGACCGTTTGTCGACCGGAACCTCCTGAGTTGGGCCTATCGGTTGGATTAGGCCTTTTGAAGACAGCCTTTGTAAGGCATTAGCATAGGTTGTACCTATATCAGTGAATACCCGAGTTGGAGTATTCCTTTTGGATGAGGTGTCTAGTGAGTTGACCTCGTCAAAGATGCTGCGGGTTGCAGCTGGAGTTGCAGGCTTGCTGGCGGACGAGCTGGCCCCTTGATACCCTTTGGCAGAGGCCTTAGTAAGGTTCTCTAGCCTTAAGTCATCTTCAATTCTGGTACCCATTTCGGTTAAAGTAGCAAAATTGGGTATGACGGCATACCGGAGATGAACCCGGTAAGAAGGAAGGAGGTTTTTGACAAAGGCCTCCACCAGGACCTTTTCGCTGGGCTTGTCAACCAGCTTAACGCTTTCGGCCCTCCATCGTTGAAGATACTTGGTGAACCCCTCTTTGGGGTCTTGGGCCATGACTTCCAGAGTACGCATGGTAGTCTGGATCTCAGTATTGTCCGCATAATTTCGGGCGAACTCCGTTGCTACATTGTCCCAAGTCTTATACTTCTTGGAATCGAGCCTGTAGTACCAGGCCCTTGGGTGCTTCTGGAGGGAAGAAGCGAATAGATGCTTGAACATGTTTGACTTAACCCCCTTAAGGGCCATGAATTCCTTGAAAGCCCGGATATGGTGGACCGGGTCTTCAGTACCCTCGAACATTGGCAGGCCAGTCAAGTTGAGATTGGCAGGCAGCTCATCAGTCAGAGGTGTGTAAGTTCGAGCATTCTCCGTATGGATTGAGTTCTGGGTCGACAAATGGACCTGTTCCTGCAGTTTGTGGACCGCGCTGGCCAATTCAGCTAATGGCCCATCGGTGTCAACGCTCCCACTAGGGGTTCCTTGTTCCACGGCACTTACCCGGGTGAGGATGGCGATCTGATCCCCCCTCATCGTTGTGATCATAGTTTCCAACTTGGTCAACGAGGCCCTGAGCTCATCTATGGCTTGTTGCGTCATGGTTCGAGTGAAGGGCGGCCTGTCTGTAAGAATACCGCGCAATCAGAAACTAGCCCAAATCCTAGAGCAAAAGTACATCACGAGCAAGGGAAAAGTAGACTAGGAAGGAAATGACTCAGAAAAGACGCCTAGACGGGTGACTCATGGAAAGTGGGCCTCTCTTAGGATCCAGCGGTATGGGTTGGGCCCTGTTTGAAAGGAGGTTCACGTGGCATGTCCCCAGACTTTGGACTTGATTGTGTAAACGAGCCCTCCTTTGTAAGAGTATGTCCTACGTAGGTGGGCCTTGCCTTAGTCTAACAAGACGGACTAGGATAGGGAGGAAACCCGTGATGTAAGATCGACGGAGTTTCGACGCTAAAGACCTCGATGACTTATGACACGACCCGACACCGCTAAATACGGGAAGTTCTAAGAAAAGGAGGTTTTGAAATGGATTTTTGAAAGCCCGAAAAAAATTCGGGGAATGGCCCGGTTCTTTTTTCGAAGAAGAAAAAAAACGAAAATTGAACCAGGTGACGGTTTTGCAAGTTCGAAAATAATTTCGAGTTTTAAATTGGGCATAATACCGGCTAGAAAAAGGGCTATTTTGAGTAAAATCGTAGGTCCTAAATTCGGTATATGCCCGGGGTTTCGAAATTGGATATTTTGAAAAGGATGCAATTTTTGAAAATGACGGTTTTTGAAAAGGATGTAGATCAAGTAGCACGTAGTCATGGAAACAGTATAATGACGCCATGTATGCTCTTAAACTAAGTCTCGGTCAGTCTATAAGGGTCTATACCAGTGTACATAGCCTATTCGAGAATCGGGGCGGACTTCCTAAGTCGAGTTTAGCTTAGAACATGTCGTAAAACCCATACGAATCTGATATGAACACCATTTGACATATCCAATTTGGACTACATCAATGGTATAGTGAGACGTCGGTCACCAGTACCGGCCCGGGAAAATATGGGGTTATGCATGAACCGTAAAACTAAAACGCGTATTGTACTAGTCAAACGATTTCTCTTCGAGTCTCACCCTGAGGATGTCGATGGTAAGTCACACATCACTTAATCCCCAGCGGAGTCGCCAAATTGTGGACATGACATAGGTCCACCCCGATGCGGCCACGCGCGGGTTTGGGGAGGCGAATGAATCTCCATATGAGATGGGTCGAATCGAAATTTAAATCGAAGTTGGAGTCGCCACCGAACTTAGTGGGAGTTCGGGCCCGTTCGAACTCACTCTATGTCGTAGTGGGCCGTGTACAAAATACGGCCCATTTCCGATGTCAGAGTTTATTGGGTTCGTCCCTTTGCGTTTGATACCGATATCGACATTATCGGATATCGTGTAATGAATGACTCTCGTTTGCCAATGGATTCGGACATCCGGAAACCATGGTTCTGAGTAAGGGGTGAGGGTACGTGTTGGGAAGTTCACAAAGAACACCCAACCCCGCCCGCACATAGCGGCCTCTACTAAGATCTCGTTTGATGTTTTAATACGCGTTTTAGTAATACGATGAATGATATGCAAACATTGTTTTCCCTAAACATGCGAAAATTGAATGGGTTGCTAAGTCGATTTAATGCAACTAAAATTAACGTCAAAGTTGTATTTTAGCATGTGAGATTTGTTTTACTCTAATAAAGCAAATGAAAAGAAAAGAAATTGCTACAAACACGAACAAACAAGTTAGTAACGGTTTGCAAATCGAATAAGGAATGTGAATACGATAAGATGCAAGGTTTTAAAAAAGAATTTTTTAATGACGCGTAAATGGATTAATGCGTGCTAAAAATCAATCTCGAAATCTGAAAAAACACTGTTTTGTCTAAAAAACAATGTTCGAAGAATAATAAAAAACAAAATTGGGCCTCGTTTTCCATCCGGCCGCGCGCCTCGCCCGGGTCAGGCGCGACCCGCACGGGTCAGGCGACTCGCCCGGGATGCCGGCGAGTCGCGTGACGGCCTGTTTCAAAATTGTTTTTTTTTTAGAAAATCGATAATTTTATTAAATCGCGTACAAATATGGCATAATTTTTACTCGACTTAATATTTTCTATATTCGTCGTATTCGATACTCGATTATGAAATCGGTATCAAATACTCGGAATGATTTTTTAGAAAAGATAAAAAAAGAGTTTTGAAAATCGTTTTGTAAAATTAAACTAAAAACGATGTTTGATTCTCTCCGCGTTAAAAAATCGTCGTATTTTGTATTATGAAATCATCTAACGATTTTTAGCATCCACGAGATTAATATAGTTCTTTTTAGTACGATATTTGATTAGAGAATCGATATCGTATTTTTAAGAACGTTTCATTGTATATGAAAATATTTTTTGTATTATTGATATTAAGAAAACGACGCGAAGACGACGACCCATAAAAAACGACCGACGATGACACGACACGAAAAGAAGAAAAAAACGAGAGAAAGGAAGGAAGAGAAAGAGAAGTCGGGTTTGATTTTACACCCTCAACCTACATGCTTCATTTACTCGGAACGGGGCTCGTCGGAATGTGGTTTGGACACGGGAGCGTCGAGGTAACGTTGGAGAGTTATTGTGGTTTGGTTTGGACGGGTGAAGTGGCGGGTTTCTTCGGTCTCTGGTTATACTATCGGTTTTTTTTCGATGCTAAGTGTGTAAGGTGTATGTCGTAGGTGTAGATGATATCAAGTGTATGATTTTCTGTCTGTATTTTCAAGTCTTGTGTTTTTGTTGTCTAGAGGGTCCTATTTATAGAAGAGGAGGTACTCTTGCTTGGATGACAAGAAATACCGATTAGGATAGGAAATGTAAGAGGTTGAAAGGAACGAGAATTCCGTTTCTTGGTGAGGAGGAAACGAATCTCGGCTGGAATGGGGGTACTCGGCTGAGTATTTGATGCTCGGTCGAGTGCTTGTTCGGATATTTAGATAGAATTCCTACTTGATGAGATCGAATTCTACCCTTAACGGAATTGTTTAATATTTTGTGTAGCTGATTTTTGGTAGTGTTGGAGCTTAGGCCGATCTCGTGAGGTGTCACGGCCTGCTCATGTGTCTCGAAAAAAAATATCTTTGACCGGGTTTTGACTCGGTCGCTAAAAGACGGTTTTGCCCCTGGTGTCGGATTCGACCCAAATTAGTCTTATTTGACTCGAAATGACCCACTGGGCCTGAATTTGAGGTCGGTTTTGTGAAATTTGTACTCCGTAAAAAGTCCAAGCCAAATGCCAATGATTTTGAGCCCATATCCGAGTATATTAAAGCACGTTTGCGTCCGATCATCATCGGGTGTTTGTCGAAAACTACTATAGACACCTAATGGCCAAATGTGGGTGTCTACAAGCATTCATCTCTATCACAGTTCAATTAGGTAATAAGGATATTAACAGTACTAAACATGACAAATATAAATAAATAAATATATATATATATATATATATATATATATATATATATATAACATAATTCATGTGTATGCAATGCACCCAATCCACCCAACACTCTCGGTTTAGAAAGAAAGGAAATTTTCTTTTTATAAAGGTAGTAGTTTTTTTTTTAAAACCATTTCAAATTTTGCAAAACATTTCGGAAAGACCTATTGCTCTGATACCAACTGTAACAGCTCTAAATTTTCGCGACCAAAATAAAAGAATAAAACCGAAAAATTTTAAGTCGTTACTCCGCACTTAGCTTACAAGGCCAAATGCAAGATAAAATATTAGTATAAGAATTAAAAAGAAATAAAAATCCGATAAATAATTAAATGAAAACGTTGCAGCGGAAGACTTAAGTCCCACAAAATCCAAAACGGTTTAAAACAACTTCAAACCAAAATTCAACGTAAATATAAATAGTTCGGAGGTAAATGTTAAATAATAAAATCCTTCCTCGCTCAACATCCCGAACCAAAATGCACCCATGCAGCATATTAGGTGTACCTATCAACTGTACCCAAAACACAAATAGGTACAGGTTCTAGCGGGGGAACGACCCAAAACAAAAGAACGTCAGCAAAGCTGAGTAAAACATATTATATTGAAAACGTAACACAATGATTATAATTTATAGTAAACTGAAATCAGAGTTAAATACCACCATCTCGATACCAAACCAAAATACTGTGAAAACAGTAGTTAAAAACCAAAACCAACCAATATATTGTCACTACCTGTGTCCAAGGTTCTACCCTTTTGCACGGTCTAGAGGTACCACATATGCTTAGTTAGACTTATTATAGTGAGCCACTACTCACATTTGGGCAAACAGTAGGATGAGGTTGCCAAAGAAGAAAGTCTAACTACCTAGCAAGTGGGGGCCGGAAAAGCCCACTTAACACAACTCGGGTCAGGAGTTCAGTTTCGGGACGAAATCTCAGGGACGTCTCAGACGCACCTTAACCTCATAGACCAACAAAGCTCCCAAAGTCTATTATAATCACAAAAAATTGTACCAAGATAATACCAATATGTGACTTGTGTCACAAAGTTCCAATATCCAAAATATTACAAGAGTATCACAAAAATTCACCATTGACAAAATAATTATAAAATCGTTTCAAAAATATAATTTAAACTAAACATGCTCTTTACTTAAAGGTGAAAAGGTTAAAACGTCATTACCTCTCGTGACGATAAATCCAAGCTAATATTAATCCAAAAATTCTTTCTCCTCGAACCCACAAGCTACAAATAATATAAACCGGTTCAATAACTTAATCACTCGGCTAATAAATATCAAACGATTTTCCCAGGACATACTCTATTTAATTAACGCATCCTAAAAATTACTAAACTCTAGAGATACCATTTCGGACACAACCTGATTAAAATCTCAAATCATTATTCACATAGACAAGCATAATAATCAATGTGCCTATCAATACTAAAAAAAACTCCAAGACTAGTTGACCTTATGCATGTAAAGAATGGATTAACAGCAATCATAAGAATTTCTCACACTCCCTGCATCATCGTTGTGTCATCGCTGCATCATCCATGCATAAACACACCCCTGCTAATTCTCTTAGCCACGTCCCACGTCCAATTGACCTACTAACAATCCCAAGCAACCGACATGCTCACCAACCCAAATTCACCCCGACAAAATTCAATAATACTAATTTGGAAAATCTCCGCCCAACTAAAACGAATACAGCGACAATCAAAATAACTTCGTACCAACGCCTATTAACAAATTGTTTGACACAAAGTCTCTTAATTCCGACCCATGATAATATAGGACTGAAATCGATTTACAAAATAACACAAAACAAGATTTAAATAAACTGGGATTAGAAAAAGTGGAATACTTACAAGTTTGAAGAAAAAGAAGAAAAAGTAAAACGTGTTGATGTAAGCAAGAATCGAGACCGATTTCCTATGACGATTGCAAACTTGAAAATCGAGAAGCAAAGGGAGAGAGTGGGGGAGATAGACAGCGGCAGTGGGGAATGAATGAACGATATGTTGGGGTTTTGAGGGGATACGTGGGTTTTATAAAATTTGAGGATTTCCTTCTTCTTCTTCTTTTTCCTTATCGTGTTTGACTTGAAATCGAATACGATACAAAGTCGGTTTATAAAATAATGTTACACTTTAAGAAAATCAAAACCGATTTATTATAAGACGAACTAAAATACTTTAATTTTATAATGACATTAAAAATATTTTTCCAACTTAAAAACCCGATTTATATAAAAGTAGAAAAGTCAAACTTTATGAGAGAAGAAGCAACTTGATGATACTTATATACATTATGTGGTAGGACTTTATGGGGTTTCAAAGGATATTATATTAGATAAGGATGTCAACCTTGTTTCAATATTTTGGGAAAAACTTTGGATAGCTTAGGAAACCAATCTTAAGATGAGCACATCATTTTATCCAACTACTGATGGTCAAACTGAAAGGACAATTCAAATACTTGATGACATGTTGTGAGTTTGTACCTTAGAATTTCAGGAGGTTGGGAGGATAAGTTAGATCTTATTGAGTTCTCATATAATAGTAGTTATCATGTTACAATTCAGATGACACCATTTGAGGCGTTGTACGGACACACGTGTAGGAGTCCTATGTGTTGGAGTGATTTTAGCGAGTATGTGGTTTTAGGAACCGAGATGATAACTGAAATGGTTGAGTAGGTTAAGAGTATACATGAGTGGATGGAAGCAGCTCAAGATCGTTAGAAGAGATATGTAGATAAAACTCATAGGCATGTGGAATGTGAGGGTGGTAACACAAGTTCTTTTGCGTGTTTCTCCTACTAAAGAAGTATTGAGGTTTGGTAAGGAGGGCAAATTTAGCCCAAAGTTTGTTGGACATATGAAATGTTGGAGCGTATTGGCGAGATGGCTTACCGACTTAACTTATTAGCTGACATAGAACGAGTAGATAATATGTTCCATGTTCCCAACTAAGGAATACATTAGTGATCCATGACATTTGTTAGACCCGGAGAACATTGAGCTTGATGAGACTACGACTTATGAATCGATGTCCAACTTTTTGATAATAAGGTGCGTAAAGGCCGTAGAGGTGAAACAAGAATGGTTAAAGTGTTGTGGAATAATAACAATGTAGAAGAAGCTACTTGGGAAGTCGAGTCAGCTATGAAAACCAAATATCCTCATCTTTTTGCCTAAGATAACTTTTTCGTGCTTCGAGGACGAAGCTTTATTTTAAGGTGGATAGAAATATGCATGACTACTTGTTTTTGTGGGAAATTAAGCATGTCCTTGTGTGATTCCATGCTATTTAATGTTTATTGGTTACAAATATGAATATTTTGGCTATCGTTGATGCTTAATAAGCACAATGTCATTGGTTATTTGTTATTACTTGAAATTTGACTTGTTTACACATGTTTGTGGTTTGTTTGTGCTCAACGCACATATTTATGGTTTGTTTGTGCTCAATGCACTTATTGGTGATTTTGTGCTCAACGCACATATTGTTGGTTTGATAGTGCTAACCGCACTTAGTTGATTAATTGATTGATTTTGTGCATTACGCACTTGTAAAAATGATTGAACTTGTGAATTTCAAATTTTGGAAATAATTATTTACCCGACATGCTCTTAACTTGACAAGTGATACTTTTAACTTAGAGGAATATGAGAATTTTGGTGATTTTGAACTCTAGTATTATCTTGTGGAATTTGGTGAGCTTATGGAATTAGATGGTTGTGTAGTTGTGTACTATGGAATTTGGAGAATTAGATGGTTGTGAAGTTGTGTACTATGAAATTTGAGGAACTAGGTGCTTTTGGATTTTTGAGGAATTAGAAATCTGAGATATCTTAAAAGTTACATATCTGGTTTGACGGATTTTAGATATATGGAGTAAATGGGTTATTTTGGATATATATATATGAGCAACTTTGATGGATTTTGGATATATGGAGTGAACGGGTCATTTCGGACACATATGAGTAATGTGAAACTTTATTTTCAGGACGAGTTTAAACTTCGAGGACGAAGTTTTGTTTTAAGGAGGGAAGTCTGTAACACCCTGTTGGGTTTAAACTACGAGGACGAAGTTTTGTTTTAAGGAGGGAGGTCTGTAACACCCCGTCATTTTCTGGGTCATTTATAAGGTGTTTTTTTAAATTTAAATCGGGTTTTAAGTTGGAAAAATATTTTCAATGTTGTTATATAATTTAAAGTATTTTGGGTCTTTTTTATAATAAATCGGTCTTTGACTATTTTAAAAGTGGAACGTTATTTATAAAGTGACTTTGATTTCAATTTGGACTTTGACTCATTAAAAAAAATAAGAAAGAAACTAAACCTATTTAAAAACGTGACCCACCATCACAGATAACACATTCACACCCTACAATTTTCTTTCACCTCCCTGGCTGCCGCACCTTCTCCATCTTCCTCTGTTTTCTTTAATCTTTTATCGTCGGAAAATCGATCCTTGATCCTTGCCTATACCAATTCAATTTACATCCTTCATTCTTTATCCAAACTGTAAGTCCCAATTTTATTTAAGATCTTTTATTCGTCCTTTTTCTTTTAATCTATAATTCGAGTTTTGAGTAATTCTTATAGGTTATTAAATTTATTGGTATTGTTTAAATAATACTTGAGAGTAGTTCTATTATCCTTAATTGTCGTTTTTGTTAAAAAGAAAGAAGGGTCGTATTTGGATTTCGATGTTGAGTTTGCTAAACTATCTGTCATAGAAGTCTCCAATAATGTTGTCGTTATTTTGGTTTTGGTTCATCTCAACTTCGTAGCTTAAGGTTGAGATGATGGCAATTAGTAATAAAATAATAACAAGGAAGTGAAACTGGAAAGACAACGAAGAAGGAATTAACATGGGATGTAGAGTTTGAAATCAAATTTTATAGTTGTGATACATGACTTTGAATTGACAAGTTATTTGGGAATATGAATTACGTGGAAAATAACAAGGAGTTTAGGACACATAAGGATTTAAGTCATTGATATTTAAGACGAGGTTGACTGTTAGAGAAAAAATCTAGGACGTACTAGTGTCGTTGGATGGTCATAGGTTTGGCGACTCGAGGGTTAAAGTGTTGTTCCGATTAAATCGATTTGAGCCGAAGTTATTGATATTTTGACCGTTATTAGCGAGTTAGTTAATTACTCATAGTAATTAATGGGTCGATATAATGAGTTAATGAGTCGTTTAATATTTATTAGTCGGGGGATTAAGTTATTGAATCATTTATATTATTTGTAGCTTTTGGGTTCGAGGAGAAATAATTTATGGATTAATCTTAGCTTGGATTGATCGTCTTGAGAGGTAAGGACGTTTTACCCTTTTTCACATTTAAGTAAAGAGCATGTTCGGTTTAAATTATATTTTTAAAGCGGTTTTGTAAATTATTTTGTCAATGGTAAATTTTATGATACTCGTAATATTTTGGATATTGAACTTGTGACACGAGCCACACATTGGTATTGTTTTGGTAAAATTTTTGGAGGTTATAACAGACTCTGGGAGCTCTGTTGGTCTAGTTGGTTTAAGATGCGTTTACGGCGTTCCTGGGACTTCGTTCCGAAACTGAACTCTTGGCCCGAGTTATATTTAAGTGGGGTGTACGGTCCCCACTTGCTAGGTAGTTAGACTTTCTCCTTTGGCAGCTTCATCCTACTGACTGTCCAAATGCGAGGGGTGCGCACTATATAAGTCGAACTAAGCACAGTTTGGTTGTCTCTAGACCCTGCAAGGGTAGGACCTTCGCACACAGGCGGTGAAAAATAAATTTTGATTGGTTTTGGTTTTAACTACTGTTTTTACAGTATTGTGTTGTGGTATCAAAACAGTGACTTTTAACTCTGGTTTCAATTCACTACAAATTATAATTATTGTGTTACGATTTCATTATAATATATTTTACTCAGCTTTGCTGACGCCCTTTTGTTTTGGGTCATTCCCCCACTGGAATCTGTACTTATTCGTGATTTTGGGTACAGTTGATAGGTACACTTGTTATGCTGCATGGGTGAATTCTGGTTTCGGGGTTTGCTGAGCGAGGAAGGATTTTAATTATTTAACTGGGCTCCGAGCCATTTATATTTATATCGGATTATCGGTTGACAATTGTTTTAAACCGTTTTGGATTTTGTAAAATTTAAGTCTTCCGCTGCAGCGTTTTCATTTAATTAAGTATCAAAATTATACTTCGTTTCAATTATTTTCTATCAAATTTCTTTCTCGGTCGAGTTATATTATTTTATTTGCCTTGCTTAGCTTTGTGGGCTAAGTGCGGAGTAACAACTTTGAATTTTCCTTGTTCGGATTTTTATTTTAGTCGCGAAAATTTAGGGCTGTTACAATTGGGTTGTTTGTTACGATCATAATGAACTCGTCCATGAACGTCTGGGACAAAAATTGCATTACTATGATCCGTATCGTTTGGATTGATATAAATACGGTCACGGGGTTGATCACCCCACCATTCGGGAAAATTTCACGTGACATGAAAACAATACTTGAAAGAGTGACCCGACCTTCGACAAGCAATACAGAAGGGTTTCAAATTTTCATTAGGAGGAGCAGAGTGTGTACCTCGATTAGACTTATATTCATGCCCTCCCCCCAACTGTCGAGGACCATTGTTAGTGCGGGTCGCAAAAGCCATTATGTCATCAGGTTTAGACTCGATTTTATTTTGAGTGAAAGTACGGATATCTTCCTCCTGTAAAAGTCGATTGTAAGCGAGATTCAAATTGGGAAGAGAATTAGTACCAAGAATTTGAGAACAAGCGTTTTCAAATCGATCATCGAGGCCCATTAAAAAATCCCGGACCCGTTTCTTTTCTCTCCAAGCATGAAGAATAGTCACCCAATCACAAGAGCAAGATTTTCACGAGCAAGACGGAAGAGGATCGTATTCGAGTATGTCGTCCCAAAGCTTTGTGATTCGACCGTAGTATGCCATAAGTGATTCGGTGGGGCCTTGTCGACAGACTATAAGTTCAGCCTGCAATTGGTAAACTCTTGCATCATTACTCTGACAAAAGCGGTTTTTAATATCGGACCATACCTGTTTTGCCTCGGGGCGGTATGAGATAGTCTTGCGAAGGTCTTTCTCGATAATATTATAGATCCAAGAGGTGACCAAAGCGTTGGTGGACCTCCAGGTTTCGAATTCGGGTCCCGAGTCAGACGGTTTAGCTACGGCGCCATCGATATATCCGAGTTTTCCCTTAGCGAGAAGGGCAAGCGTAAAGGGATCGAGAGCATTCTTGTGTGATATTGCTTCCCGGATTTTCAACATGAACGAGAGTATAGGTTGAATTGTTTTTCGAATCGGGAAGTTTAGTATCATCGGAGTTCGTCATTTTTTTAATGAAAAAAACAGAGTATAGAAGTAAAGGAGAAGATGATAATATTATGTGATTTTCGGCTCTGATACCACAATACGAATCGAGAATTGTAAGATATTCACACTTGTATTGATACTTTCAAGTTGCCGTTACAACATATGAAACTGGCTATATATACACAAATGGAATAACATATTTACGGGAAGAATAACTCAATAGCTATAATACCTACAATTATGGAAGTAACTGATTATAGCCTTCAATATGAGATGAAGTCAACGACTCTTTTACTAAGATCCTTGCTAATAGTAGTCATCACTCACCATTACATGTATCGAAATTGCTTTTTTCTAACGAAACTTTACTCAATCCTAACGAATTTTCTTAAAATTTTCCAGTTTTACCCTTTTTACAACCTCTTTAATTAATTATTTTGATTACATTTAATCTCTACCAAAAAATTCCGATCAATCAATCGAACTCTTGTAAATTCAACTATGGGACCTGGTTCTCCGATTAATGATTTAGTAATATTGCTTTAAGTTTAACTTTAGATTTTTCAAACAATTTATTGTGAAGTTCATCAATTAGGTTTCTCCTAGTGATTGATTTTTAGGGATTAATCCTTCCTTTTTTTGAAAAAAGGGATTAATCCTTCTAATTGCTTTTAATCTCTACCAAATAGATTCCGATCAATCAATCGAACTCTTTTGAATTCAATTATGGATCATAGTTCTTCAATTAATGATGGATTTATATTGATTTAAGTTTTAATTTTAGTTTTTTAATCAATTTATTAGGGTTTCTCTTGATGATTGATTTTTATGGTTCTTTTAGGGTTTATGGATCTAGTTTTTTTGCTATAAGATTGATTGATCGATCGATCGATTGATCGATTAAAGAAGTGTTCTAAGGCTTGTATTTCATTACGAATGTCGAATGTACCTTTGAAAATTATGAAAAATTAAGAGAAAGTTGATTGTTCAATTTTTTTAGAGAGAGAAACTGACAACCTTTTAGATCAGAATTGGGAGGAAATGACAAGGACAAATTGGTAAAATATCGTTAGAATTGAGTAAAAGCTCGTTAGGAAAAAGCACGACCCATATACCTGGTAAACGAGTCCACCGGGTCGAGTTCAGATCGGGTCTCTTTTGGGTTATGAATATCGGGTTGACTTTGGGTCAGGTCAGATCATTTTTGAGTTTGTTATTTTCAACTTTTCTATGAGTATCAACCCGTTTTCTATAATAACATTCGGGTTTAGTTGGGTCAATTTAGATTATGGATCAAACTCGGGTCCTCATTTCAGGAATCGATCAGGTTCAGGTTGACTTATTCGGGTCGGTCAATTTTGTCACGTCTAATCACTTTCACTTCTCGTCGTCCATAGTTTTACTTAATGTCGTCCATATTTTAACTGATATACCCCTTTTATCCCTCACTTTAATTAACCCTTTTAGCTACGATACCCTCCTCCCTTTACTCATTCAATTACACTCAACTTCCATACTACATTCAACTTCCATCAAATTCTTAGCAAAATAAAAACAGATTTCAAGCAATCCAACTCCAATTTATTCACTCATTCAATTTGTTGTTTATGAATGAATGTATTAAGATGAAATAATTGTAACGAATGAATGAATGTGTCCTGATATTAAATTACGTATCATATACGGATATACCACATAAAATGAATTAATATAGACTTTATTGAGATGAAATCAAAATAAAAATATACTGTGTATGTTGTAATTTACACTCATATTGAATAAAAATAGTAGTAATGAGGAAGTATTTGACTGAAATTTCATTGTGTTGTTGCTTGTGGAATGTTGAGTGTGCAATCACAAGATTCTTTCATGTGGTCTTATGTTTGTGAAGTGTTTGGCATGTGAGTACGCACTACTCCATCTTACAAGAACTTCAGACCTGGGTAGGGGCGTGGGATTTTTGCGCCTGAACCCACGCCCAGGCTTAGATCTTCTACTTCTGTTCCTGGGTCGGGGCGTGGGAGTTCTATGCCCGAACCCACGCCCGAGCGTAGATCTTTCGTTCACTTCTATTCTTGGGCAGCGATGTGGGAGTTCTATGCCTGATCACTCACTCAGGTGTAGAACTTCAATGTCTGTTCCCACCTCTAGCGTTTGTTTCCTTTTTTTGCGATTACAATTATGAAAACGAAAAGTAAGACGAATCATAATTGCATTGACAATGATGAAAACAAAAACTAACCAACTAGCCTCGATAATGTTTTCGTCGTCATAATTGTTTTCGTTATAAGGCAAATTCAAATCAAAAGAAAAATTATTTTTTGCGTTCGGCATGTTACGATAATCGACGAATAATTGAAAATTAAAAAAAAAGTGTTTTATTATTGAGAGTGAACGTTGTTGTCCGAGTTGTAATTTGAATTAGGTTAGTAAGTAAATAAGTAGGATAAATTAGATTAAAGAATAGTGAAGTTAAATTAAGTTAATAAATTATAAAAGGGTAAATCGGTAATTTACTTATAAAATATGGACGGCGCTAAGTAAATATGCGGATGACATGAAGTAGCCCCCAAGAGATGTCTTTAACGATAGGGAGAAAGTGTACATGTTTGTGAAAGAACACACTACTCCCTCCGAGTCTGACTTATGTTCTCTTTCCCTTATGGGTTGAGTCATTCTTTACTTTTTAAGTCAGGAATATGTGACTCATTTTTTCTCCATTCGTTACTTTTTAAGTCATGAATATGTAACTAATATTAACTCATTCATTTCTCTCTCTTCCTCTTCATTTTTTATCCGCACATTCTCACACCCTATTTTTCCCTCAAAAATCCTAAGAGAACTTATCTTACACTCGGATGGAGTAATTTTTTTTGTCAAAAAGGTACCTAAAGGTTAAGTGTCCTGCATCCATCATTTAATTTTTTTCCCCAAAAGTCCAAAACCACTTTAACTTGCTACGACTATTTCTTAGTATCAAGTCGACCATGCAAAATTGACCTGACCCGAATAACCACCCGAACCTGACTCGACGAAGACCAGAGTTTGGCCAGTAACCCGAATTGACCCGCTCTAACCCAAAACTGACCTGAATATTATTATAAAACGAGTCGATATCCCTGAAAAAGTGGAAATGATCAGAACCTAAAATGATCTAGCCCAAACTGAATTCAACCCAATTTTTATAACCCAAAAATGGTCTGACCCGACCCAAATCGGACCCCGTAAAGAAAAGAATAAAAAATTGATTAAGAATACAACTCAAAAAAGAAAATGACAGAAAAGCAAATTGAGTTCCACAAGGAAAGAGGGAAGAAAGCAGAAACCACAACGGATTAGTAGTTGCTCACAGAACACTATCTCGTTTGGTTCATCCGGGAACTTATTTCCGAAGGAAGTTGCATTTCCCAGGAAGCTACTTCCTACATCAACTTCTCGGAAATTTGCAAAACTTGTTTGGTTGACATTCTAGAATTCACACTTCCCATGAATTGAATTCTTGCATCTTGTTTGGTTGGCTTGACCTAATTCCCATGATTTTGATTATAATGACTATTATGTCCTTTATTAATCAAGAGTATAAGAACTTGTGAAATAATTTTGTTTACAGCAACTTATGAAATATTTGAAATTATCTTCCATATAATATGCAATCGTACCCAAATTACATTATCAGCGTAAAAAATAACGAAAATTATTTTTAAAAAATAGAAATAGATGGAGAATTATGAACTTTATTTTTAAAAATAACGAACATTATTAAAGTAATGTACCATGAATGATTTTGGAGAGTAAAATGTTTTTTTTTTTCAGAAGAAGTCTATAAAAAAAAGTTGAGAGGAAACCGTAGATGGAAAATTGAATGAGAAATTAGGGTTTAAAGTGAGAAATAGATAGTATATAAGGGTAAAAAAGTCATTGAAGGAATGAGGATGTGAGAAGTGCAACTCACAGGGGGTCGATGAGCAAGTTCCCGCATCATGCAGGAATTGCAATTCATGTGGTAAGTTTGAGTTCCCCATTTTTTACTTTTGGGGTAAACAAACAACTCCCCAGGAATGTAATTCATGGAATTTTGTAATTTCCGAGAATGGGATGTTGCAATTTCCGAGAAGTAAGTGGGCAACCAAACGAGTCCTAAATAAAAGATAATCTAACAAAAAAATAAAGACCACAAATGACAAACATTTAACGATTGTTAGAAATTTGCAAGTCTTTAAACACTTATTTTTTGGTTTTGAATGTTAATTTTTACAAGTACATTTTTGTATAATTATTCAATTAGTGACATTTTTTTTGTTATAAAAATGCACTTTACATTAAAAATAGCTCGAAAGTGGTGATTAGCTCTCTTAAGTTTGATCAATCGTAACATTAATCCCTCAAGTTTCAACTGTAGTAATTAAGCCCCATGACTTTGGATAAAAGTGAAATTCAATCAAAGTTTTTTATTTTTTAAATTAAAATTGCACCTTCAACATTTATTTATACATTTTCTCAGCATATAATAAAAATAATTATATAGTAGTATCTATAAAATGTATGCGATTTTTACATATTTTGGAAAAAAAATATTGGAAAGAATTACATAAAATCGAAAATTTCTAACATTAATCTCATTGATTATATAAATTACGGAGTATATTAAAATTATTTAAAAAATTCTAAAAATTATGTTAATAAATTATTTAATTGCTTTTATAATATTAATAATTATTCTGTGTACATTGAATTTATATATAACATGATTTAATGATATAATTTATGTTGAGAATAAAAATTGAATCGAATTTCCCTTCTACTCAAAGTTATGCGCCTAATTACAACATTTGGAACATATGAGATTTAATCTCACAATTGCCAGTCAAGGGGGTTAAATTAACATTTGAAAAATGTTAATTGGATTTAATCTCACTATTGTCCAAAGTTAAGGGGGTTAAATTAGCATTTTCGCGTTAAAAATAGGGTTATTTCATAAGAATAATCTCAACTATGTGTGTGATTTTTAAAATAATACACACTATACGTAATCTCATTTTAATATGAACTACACATTCATTAATCTTGCTTTGCTATATATGAAATTATGACTTTCTATTATCGGTCATAGTGACTTGTTATAACGATTTTATTAAATCTGTTGCGGTCATCGTGAAAGTCAAAATTATAATAAAAATATTTTTTTCACATCTTCAATAAAACTAATTGAAAAAGAAATGGAAGATGAATTTTATCTATGACCGAAAATGAACACGAAATGTGAATCAAAAGAATAAGAGCAAGATGAAGAGTTGAATAAGGGAGGTTCAACAGCTAGCCAGTCACCCAGAGCAAAGCGAAGTTAATGAACACGTAGTTCATATTAAAATGAGATTAGGTATAGTTTGAATTAATTTAAGAAGCACACGCATAGTTGAGATTATTTCCATGAAATAAGCCTTAAAAATATCGAGGCCATGGACCTTTATAATTTTATAAAGGTTATTTCATTAGAATAATCTCAACTATGTGTGTTTCTTAAAATAATTCAAACTATACGTAACCTCATTTTAATATGAATTACACGTTCATTACTCTCGCTTTGCTATGTGTTGTAACTTTTTAGAGTTTTATTAGGCCCGTTGCAGTCATTGTGAAAGCCAAAATTACAATTAAAACATTTTTTTTCATAGCTTCTATAAGACTAATTTAAAAAAAATGGAAGATGAATTTTTTATTCTTTTTTATCAATGGCCGAAAATGAATACAAAATGTGAATAAAAATAAGAAGAGTTAGATGAAGAGTTGAATAAGGGATATTCAACAGGTAGCCCATAGCAAAGCGAGGTTAATGAAGGCGTAGTTCACATTAAAATGAGATTACGTATACTTTGGATTGAAATTATTTCCATGAAATAACCCTTATATAAATACTAATGAGGTCGAGTAAGGGTCCAAATATTTTAGACCCTAATCTTGACGGGTCCGAATAGAAACCAAGTCAACCTACTATGAGACACCGGATTGGGCATGCGTCTTATAGGATCAATTGTCGGCCCTACTCACCGATATTACTCGGTATAAAATTAAGTCCAAGAGTTGATTTGGGTAGAAGAATTTGAAAGGAAGAGTACAGCTAATGAGGAGGATTTGGACTTTGGAGGAGGATAATTTCCCACATTTGGATAAAAAGTGAGGTATGAAGGAAATGGAAATTAGATCCCTCCATTCCCTCCCATGACGCAAATTATTTTGAGTATCAAGACAAGACTTAAACCAAGCAGAAATTGTCATCAACTAGAAACAGAAACGCTCGTAGATTTTGAGTATATGACAACAAAGAAAAGTCGTTTGTACACAGCGCAGGTATCTCGAATCCAGCTTCATTAAACATCTCCAAGAACCTTCAGAAGACCACCTAATGTCACTATGTAGGACTCAGTAAACTATACGAAATTATAAACATCACGTAAAATGGAAGAAAAATGGTTGAAACCTATGTGCCATTTATAAACACGTTCAAGGAGTCAGGGTCCTTCAAAAACTGCACCAAGAATGAAACGCCACCTGCTAAAGCCATTGCGTTAATAATCAATTTCTGAAGAAAAAAATTATTTCAGGTCATCAACTTAGAATACTACGCTGCTTTGTTCAGATTTCAGAAGAAATACTAGTCATTAGTCAATATATATATACAGAGGCCAATTCATCTCAGACGGCTTATGCACGGTAATAGGGCAGAAATATACACACACCGGAAAGCTAAACAATTTTCATTTCCAAATGATAGGCGAAAGATGCCACGGCTTCCACAATTATTCCAAATACCTTCAGACAAACTTCACCCAACAACTCTCTCAGAATTTCTCAGTGAGAAAGCTTCTAAATCTTATTTCCATGTTTCCCAATATCTAATTGATCTGAAATCAATTTATTTCCATTTACCCTATTTATCCTCCAATCCAAATTAAGTCCATTTGTTTCTACTCCTACTCCTATTGCAAGTTTGAGCCCTGCTATTAAAGGTTCAAATTTCATGGACTAGCTAGCTAGCGCCAATCATATCATATTTTTTATTATCAAACTTCCCATTTGCTTCATTCTAAGTTATTTTCTCTTTTAATTCTTTTTCTCTTAGTGGTTTAATATTGTTAATTTTATTGAGGGAAGGGTTTTGTTTAAGCAATCCCTAAATCTGGGAGAATGTTCTTCCTATCTGTTCCTCAATCTCAATAACAGTCATTGCCAGTCAGCCAGCCAATTGAATCTCCTCTCTTTATTCGCTCATATATTCATATCCCTTTTTTAGCCTGATTTATATATACACTGATCACCCACTCAAGGGCAGTGAAATGGGTGGTGCAAGCTCAAAACAACCGAAAAGCAGACATTGCCGAGCACCATTCGCACCCCCAATGATTCGAAAGAGCTTTTCATGAACGTAGATTTTCACTGCTGCACATAATCCACATACTTTCAGTAGCTATTCTAGAGTGGAAAACACCTCATGTGGTTCTCACTGATCACCAACCAGATTACAAGGAGCTTAAATTATTTGGGAGTAAATGCCATGCTCTTAAATCTTAATAAACAAAATCCCAGAGATAAGTTCGGGATTAGAATGAATTTTTATTGGCTATCCCTTTATGTACTATACGAGATGAGCTGAATGATCCTAAATTATTCAAATAAACTGACGAAGATGCATGTACTGCATGAATCAATGCTAGTCCTCTAACAACGGGAGTGGAATACAATAAATCCCTATTTTATTAAAGTAATGCCAAATAAAGCTCTCACATTCATCCTCACCAAAAAATGATAGATGTGTCGGCACCACAATTTTTTAGGGAGTAAAATATTAATTTGAGGAGAAGTTACCTAATGTACAACAATACTAAAATAACCGTTTATTAAATTAAAATGAAACCACCCATTAAAATTAGCATCAATAACTATACAAATTATCATGGATACAATATATTATCGAATAGATCATCATTTATATAACAAAAACTAAAAAACCAATTGACATAGTAAAAGAAATTCCTACAAATTCCATAAGATTATGATTAACATTTTGAAGTTTTTTCTTTATAACACATTGTTTAAACGCAATTCATGCGATTTCCGCACGGGTTAACATTTGTATTTCACTATAATGCGTAAGTAAAAAATGACATGTATGTCATCATGAAATTTTATCATAAAATGATATGGAGTATGTCACAAAAATTTGAATTAAGAAAATACGAAGTACACGTCTTTGAAAATAAAAGGTTATCCAAAATTTAAGAAAGTTAATCTTATATTTTACTCTTTGTTACACAATTCATGAGACTAACTATTGTTACACAAATTCTCATGTGAGAGGTCTCACAATAATGTAAGGAAATTTTCGATATGTTACATAACTGCATAAGTACGTACAACGTTTGATTTGCTATAAATTGCATTGCTTAAATTATGGGATGAGTAATGAGTCAAAACCAATTATTCATTTATTCTAACTCCGTAAAAAAAATTCATATAACGAACTACGTATACGTAGTACAGACTACAAAGTAATATTAATACAACCCCGTGAATTTTCACGGGGCATAATACTAGTACAAGGAACCCAAACACCAAAGGAAGTTAAGGAACTACTCATTTAACACACCAATTATCGTTCATAGCAGGTACAAACAGCAGTCTATTCTTTATTAAAAGTACATGTAACAACACTCAAAGAGTTCCTCGAAGGAAAAAAAACACTCCAAAACACCAATCACACCCAAAGGCCGATGCCGTATTCCCTTTGTCCCATCCATTTCTTTACCTTCTCTTTACTCTTTACTTCTATGTGAGACAAACATTTTAGTTAAAGATAAACAAATGTTCAAATTGGAGGGAGTATCCAAGGAAATATCATGCAACGTGTGGTTCCTATTTGTAAAGAACGTGCATCTTCAAGATGACACTCTACATACTACATGTAAATGTACACTCTTTTTATTCAAAATATAGCCATACTCGATGTGTGCACAATAAACTACACTAAGCCTAAGGTGTTAGGCCATGTTCTTTCATAACTCGGGACAAATAATGTTCATCCTTAACCAGTATACTTAAGTTAAGTTAAGTCTAGGCTCATTAATTTTATTTTGTCTAAGTCAATTTAACGCACTTAGTTCATTTTAATTTAACCCAACCCTTTAAGGGGGGCGTTCGGTTCGCGAGAAGGTATAGGGTTGGAATCAGGAATCAAACCATGGGATTGGTACTTGAGGTATGGGTATCAAACCAGGTTAACCATAATTTTGTCAACCAAACCAGAGGTATAGGTTTGGTTCATTCTAAACTCATACCTTCTACCTCTTTTGGCGAACCAAACGCCCCCTAAACGAAATTAAGTTACATTAAGCCTCGCATCTAAATTTAGTTCAGCCACAAAGAACGGGACCCAAGTGTATCAAGAAACAGAGCAGACTAAAACATCCTATTATTATTCTTGAGTTGTGTAAAAGAAGCGTCACTAAAATCAGTGAAGCAAGAATCCTAAGCATAGAGTCAGGAGAAGCGAAGAATGTCAGTAACATAAAAGGAAATGCACGCAAAGAAGTGAGTACTCACTGCTGGATCAATGTGAAGGAGGCAGCGGTGGGGAGAAGAGCATACGACAGTCGTCATTATCCAGCAGCGAAGACAAAACCCGTGTCTTCATATCCCAAACCACAGCACCCTGATCACCATTGTTGAAGTAGATCACATTATTGACAGTAGTCCCACAACAATCCTTAGGCGAAAACCACAAAGTGAGATCATGAGCATCCCCAATGAAGAAGACGTAATCACTCAATTCATACTCGTAATCCCAAAACCTACCCTTTTCATCCAACTTAAACACCTCCAATTCCAGTGGACCACGATAATCCTGGTGAACCCGATCAACCAAGAACAAGCCCAAGTCGCAGGCAACCAGGGAGGTGTTATAGCCATTGCCGTACATCAAACAAGGCACAACATCGGAGAGGGTGTTGCGATCAACATCGACGATGAGCAACCTGCCCCTCCTATCGGCGGTGGCGTAGAATTTGCGGTCGTAAGTGGCGATATCATCAAACAGCCTCACAGAATGGGGAATGGTACCCCATATGGGACTCCCGTGTTTCCACACGGCCAGGTTGCCCTCCACGGTGATCCCCAGGACCACGAGATCGGCAGTGCGGATTCCGGAGACGACGGCTTTCAGGAAGAAAGGGTGGTATTGGAGGTGGTAGGACTGGGAGAGGAGAGTGATGCCGAAGTGGAGGAGGTTGACGGAGGAGGGGGCCGAGAGGGGGGCTGAGAGAGGGGTGAGGAGGGTGGGGTGGGGGGAGTGGCGGATGTGGAGGAGGAAGGGCGGAGACGGCGGAGGAGGGGTCAGGAGGAGAACGGTGTGAAGGTGGAGAGTCGGAAGAGGGTTGCTGCAGGTGGTGGTGGAAGGGGGTGAAGGGAGGGTGAGGGTGGTCGGGAGGTCGTCGGGGGAGGGAGGAAGGGAGCTGCGCCATGGATGGCAGATTGACCGTAGCCGGAGCAGACCGATTGTGGGGCCCAGGAGGTTGGCGATTGTAGTGAGGATGTCTGATGGAAGGTTTCGCCATTGCGATGACGATGATGATGCGTGATCAGACTGGCTGGAAGAGGAAGGAGTGAAGGACATTTTCGTTGCTGGGCCTGGAGTTCCGACTCTCACACATGTGTGGTTCAAGCTTCAAATATTGCCAAATTGTCCTGAAATCTTTTTTTTTTTTTTTTTTTTTTTTTTGCTTTTCAAAATAATCTCCAAAAAAACAAAATAATTTTTTATTTTTTTACCAGCTAAAAAAAATTAATGTTCAGAAAAGGCGGAAAAAATCAACTCACTAACGCGTTATAAAATTATCAAAGTTTATTTGGTGAAAAATATTTAACCGAACATAATTTTTATATACACGTTTCGAAAGCAAAAAAAATTTACAAGTAGATAGTCTCATAACTAGGGGTGGTAATGAGACGAGACAGCTCGCGAGCAGCTCGAACTCGACTCGGTCAAAGCTCGGTCAAAGCTCGGCTCGTGTGAGCTCGACTCGAGCTCGGGCTCGGCTCGACAACTTAACGAGTCGAGCTGAGCAAGGCGTGACTCGGCTCAAAAAGCTCGCGAGCAGCTCGATCTGATGTGTTTAGTTAATATTTTTTTCTTGTTTATTTAAAAAATACTAATAATAGTTACATAGATTTTTAACCATATAAAATGTTCTTATTGATTTGCCTAATACATTTGTATATGTTTTTTGGATCCCAATTTATTAAAACACATCGTGCAAAAAAACGTAAATTTTAATAATTATATATAGGCTCGAGTTAGGCTCGAACTCGGCTCGAACTCGCATTTTAGCTCGCGAGCTTGGTTCCGAGCTCAATATTTTCAAGCTCGGGTAAGCTCGAGATCGGCTCGAGTTTGAATTTTGATTAACGAGCACGAGTCGAGCAAGGCAAGCTCGTGCTCGGCTCGGCTCGTTTACACCCCTACTCATAACAATAATGAATATGAAAAAATGATCCATGCCACATTTTGGAACTCTTAAGTCGTAACCATGGTTATCGGCCAGCGGATCCTCTCCAGTAGTAAAAATACTGGATGGTCCAATACTTATGCTAGATGGATGCTACGTTATTGTATTGAAAATCAATGGCCATGATGCACGAGTTGCATGATTTATCAATATCCAAGAAAGAAAAAAATCAATTACGGTCGTGCTCAATTTCCTACTCTTTCTTAATTGTTTTCTATCGCTCTTGCTTAATTGTTTGTTCTAGTTTTAGCCGTCTTTCCAGTTAATATATCAAATAAAGGATGTATTATGGTTCTAATAATAACCCAAAGATGTAATCCAACGTTTTTTCAGCTTGCAAAAAGAAGAAAACCCTTGTTTTATACTCGTAATAAATATAAGATTTTTTTGTGAAACACAACCTTTATAAAAACGGTTTTGCGAAACACAACCTTTAATAAAAATTCTTCTGAAATACAATTAATAATTTTTTTTTGCGAAACACGACCTTTTCGCTGGAGTTTGACAGGAGAAAAAAAAATAAAGCGATGTTGACTCAAATAGTTTATGAAGTCACGTGCAAATTTCCAGTGGAACGACTGCGGCTCTTGTTGGGCAGAGTGGAAATGAGAAATCGACAATAATAGAACGATTCTATGACCTAGAGTCCGAAGAAGTTTTCTCTCACAGAGTTGATTTGAAGAAGTATCGGTTGTCATGGGTTAGGCAAAAGATTGGAGTAGTTAGTCAAGAACCGTTATGTTAATAACATTGAAAGAAAACATTACTTATGGAAAGGACGGTTCCATCCCCTATTCACTAATCCCTTATCCCCTATTCACTAAAACAAAAATCAATGAGCAATACCGTCTTTTCAACTTTTCCGCCAAAATTCTACCCTTCATTACCTAAATTGGGCTTGACAAATAAGTTTTTGTCCAAATTCATTACAAGCCCAATTGTTAAATGTTTCTCCATACAATAACCAAAATCTTAATTATCTCTATCAACTCCACCTACACATATATTCGAGAAAAAAATAATCCCCTATTCACTAAAACAAAAACCAATGGGCAATACCGTCTTTTCAACTTTCCCGCCAAAATTCTACCCTCCATTACCTAAATTAGGCTTGACAAATAAGTTTTTGTCCAAATTCATTACAAGCCCAATTGTTAAATGTTTCTCCATACAATAACCAAAATCTTTATTATCTCTATCACTTCCACCTACACATATATTCGAGAAAAAAAATAATTGTAACATAATAAATAAAAATCTATTACATACTTTTTAATATACATGTCAAATGGGTCGAATCGGTTACGTCATATGGGATAAGAAAACTACGTGTCGGGTCAAATAAATGTCATTGGTCGGGTTAAGGTCAGGATACGGCGAATATATAATTTTCGACGTCCTACATTTTATCAATTAAAATACAAGTAGTTTTTCAATATTAATCGTATTTAATATCACTAAAGTTGTTAAATTAAATATTTACCGAATTTTATAAGTAAAAAATTGTAAAACACTATATTATTCGATAACTATTTTATCATTAAATGCTATAAAATTTATCTAAAATTATTATTTTTTATTATTTTTGTAATTTATAAAATTAAAGTTGATAAGTTTTTTTTATTATTATTTAAAATATAATATATGATAATTTTAATGACACGTCATGGATAATCTGGGTCGGGTTTTGATGAAATATTTTGGGTTCAAGTCAAACGGATCACGAGTCAAAATTTAGGGTCCTACTCTTGAATCTAAAATAATGGGTCAAATTTACGAGTCGAGTCAAATTTTGACAGATCTATAAATTTAAAAATCCACTTCTAATCATAATCCCTAAAATTTAGAAACAACACTATAAGAAATACTTCATGGCTACCATACACGCGTGACTGAAAATTTCAGTCGCTTATTTAGCGACTGAAAGTAACACGCGCGACCGATATCAGTCGCTGGACGAAGAGACGGATTTGGGAAAAAAGCAATTCCAGATAGCGACCGAAATCAGTCGCTAATACAGTGAATTAACGACCGAAATCAGTCGCTAATTAAAAAGAATGCACGACCGACAGTCGGTCGCTACGTAGCGACTGAAAAAAATCCACGCGACCGATGTCGGTCGCTACGGAGTCCGAATTTTTTTAAACACGCGAGCACCCCTCTCCCTCTCTCACAATCTCATTTCACTCTCTCTCTACCTCCCCTCCCCCTTCTCTCTACCCGCGGCCCCCCTCTCATTTCAATCTCATTTCCTCTTCATTCCTTATTTTTTTCTCCACTTTTCTTAGTTACGGTATGTTTTCTATCTATACTTAATTTCAATTATTTGTTAATTTTTTTATTTATTGTTATAAATAAGTTAGTTATTTAGTTTGATGTTTTTATAGTGTAGTGTTATTATTGTTGGAGTATTGAGTGTAGTAAGCATGTTAATTGCCCATAGGTTCCCTAATTTGAAATAGGTAGATTGTTAGTATAAAATTAGGGTTTGTGGTTAAGTAGTTGAATGAATTGGGTTGTTTTGATGTGTTATGAAATTGGAAGTGAAATACACTTATACCGATTTAATGATGTAATTATGGACGAATGGGGTGCAAATAGTACTATGTTTAGGTGAATTGAGAATTTTACAAAATATGTGAGTAGTTTATATATTAGTAAATTACTTTAGAGGAAATAATTTGTATGTAGTTATTGTGTCAATTTTTTTAGATAAAAAAATGAAGAGACAGGAACGAAAATGGATATATGGGGAAAGATTGGATAAGAGACGACGTCCCACAACGGAATTTTTAGAGGGTGTTAGTAGTTTTCTTGAGTTCGCTAAAACCCATCCCGAATACGCGTTAGAGGGTAGATTTAGGTGTCCTTGTGTGAAATGTAAGATCCTCAAATTCTTGGATAGTATTTTGATTAAGGAACATATTATCTCAAATGAGTTTTGCCCAAATTATTATTATTGGATTTGTCATGGTG
Organism: Agrostemma githago; assembly: GCA_958450325.1. Classification (NCBI taxonomy): domain Eukaryota; kingdom Viridiplantae; phylum Streptophyta; class Magnoliopsida; order Caryophyllales; family Caryophyllaceae; genus Agrostemma; species Agrostemma githago. The sequence continues at coordinate 10,270,914 of OY288244.1, forward strand.
AGACGTCTGCTGTTGAGGAATCTGAGGTTGATCGTAATGAGGGCGGGGTGAGAGGAATGATTGTTGATGTGGTTGAGTGCAATTTGTTTAATGATGAGAGCATGTACACTAACGACGATGACCAACCAACCCCACAAGAGCCAAACCCACGAGCAAAAGCATTTTTTGATATGTTAGAGGCTGCGGAGAAGCCATTATATGGAGGGTGTGATGTGACATTGTTAGAAGTCGCATCTATGGTAGTGACCCTTAAATGTGAGTATAACCTACCTTTTGGGTGCGTAGACGGTGTCGCTGCGTTGATTGAGACTCATCCCAAAAGACAACATTATGACCAAAACATTCTACAATACCAAAAAAATAGTTAAAGGTCTTGAACTTCCGCATCAAAAGATCGATGCTTGTCCCGATGGATGTATGCTTTTTTGGAAGGACGATGCCGTGCTTGAGGAATGTAAGATATGTGGGAATGGTAGATACAAAAGCGTAGATGGAAATATTGTTTTGAGGGGTAGGAAGGGAAAGAGTGTTGCGAGGCATAAAAAACCTATACCACTTAGTCGACTTACCTACTTTCCAATCGCCCCTAGACTTCAAAAGTTATATGCAACTAGAATCATTGTCGAACAAATGAGGTGGCATAAAGAAGAAACTCATGTAGAGGGGAAGATGTGTCATCCTAGTGACGGGGAGGAGTGGAAACCCTTTGATAGGATTTACCCTGAATTTGCTGAGGAACCCCGTAACGTGAGACTTGGGTTGTGTACTGATGGGTTCGCCCCTTTCGGTCAGTTCGGTAAGTCATACTCATGGTCACACCGTATAACTTACCCCCATGGCTTTGTCTGAAACCACCGTTCATCTTCCTTTCCCTCATTGTTCCCGACCCAAAAAATCCAAAAAACCACTTGGATGTTTACTTACAACCAGTGATAGAGGAATTGAAACACTTGTGGGAAGTAGAGGTGGAGACATATGATGTGTCTTTGAAACAAAATTTCCAGCTTAGAGCATCGCTTTTGTGGACTATAAACGATTTCCCTGCGTATGGTATGTTGAGTGGTTGGTCTACGGCGGGCCAAAAAGCTTGTCCTTGTTGCATGAGTGAAAGTAAAGTATTCTACATAAGTAATTCAAGCAAAATTAGTTGGTTTGACTGTCATAGACAGTTTCTACCCGAGGGTCACATGTACAGGAAGAATAGGAGAGCTTTCAAGAAGGTTGAGGTGGTGCTAGATGAGGCACCGATTCGTCTCCAAGGAGATGAGATTTGGGAGGTGATTTCAGAGTTCCCATCTACTGTTGACGGAACCGATCAAGAGTTCAAAGATCTTAAGAAATTAAAAAATGGTTGGTTTAAAAGAAGCATCTTCTTCGACCTTCCATATTGGAGTACTTTATTACTCCGACATAATCTGGACGTGATGCATATTGAGAAGAATTTCTTTGAGCAACTGATTCACACCGTCATGGATGTAGAGGGTAAGACATGTGACACCGTAGGATCCCGAAAAGATTTGAAAAAAAAATTGTGACCGTCCGAAATTGCATATCAAGTGGGATGGGTCCAAGCCTAGGGCCTTGTTTAGCCTTGATAAGGCTCAGAGAAAGGCCGTGTAGAGTGGGTAGGGAAACTGAAGTTCCCTGATGGGTACGCATCCGATTTTAGTCGGTGTGTGGACATTAAGAACCTGAAGCTCCAAGGCTTGAAGAGTCACGACTGCCACGTGTTCATGGAGCGGTTACTACCTGTGGTGTTGAAGCACCTGCTGCCGGAAGGTGTTTGGAATCCTATTACTGAGATATCTCAGTTTTTTCGAGATTTGTGTTCGTCGACAGTTACAAATGACGACATGACTCGTTTGGAGGATCAAATTCCTCAGATATTATGCAAACTTGAGATGATCTTCCCACCCTCCTTCTTTAACTCAATGGAGCATCTACCGGTCCACTTGCCCTACGAAGCTAAAGTGGGAGGACCGGTACAATTTAGATGGATGTAGCCATTCGAGAGGTGAGAACTTTCAACTATTTACTTACCCACTAACGTTAGATACTATAGTTTTTTTAATAACTTCATTGCTTGATGATTGTCATAGATTTCTCAACCATTTGAAGAAAAATTTTGGCAACAAGGCGAGGTCGAGGGCTCCATATGTAATGCTTATTTAACAGAGGAGATAGTCAGGCCAACTTCTGTTCTCTGTATTTCGAGAAAGAAGTGAACACCAAATCCAAAAATCTTAATCTAGAAACACCCAAGACGATTGACCCCAACATACCAGACTTTTTTCAAAGGTAGGTGAGGGATCGTCATCAGCTGGCGGGTGGAGGACATTAGATGAGAAAGAGTACAATCGTGCTCACCTGTACTTGTTATCAAACTGCGAAGTTTTGGAGTCGTATGAGAAGCAGTTTGTAACTGAATTTGTAGCTGCTAATCCACATTTAAATGCTGATGATTTTTGGAATAAGCATGAGGAACAGTTTCCCAGTTGGCTTAAGCAGCATGTAATCTCAGAGAATATTCAGGATGATTTGGTTAGGACTCTAGCATTAGGTCCTTTGTGGAAGGTTAGGACTTGGAACCGGTATTTGGTTAATGGTTTCAATTTCCATACATTTGCCCACGGTAGCAGTAAGAGTAGATGTAATTTCGGTGTGAGTGTGTCGTCACTTGAGGGTGATGATTACTACGGTCTATTGGAGGACATCTTCGAGTTGTGCTATGTTGGAAATGATCGTGGGTATAGAGTTGTGGTATTTAAATGCGAATGGAAGGACAACTCAGTGCATGGTACTAGAGTACATGAAAGGTACAAACTAGTTGAAGTTAATCATACCAAAAAATACTCCAAATACAATCTGTTTATACTTGCACATCAGGCACACCAAGTGTACTTTGCGCCTTATCCAACCACAAAGAACGACAGAACTGTAAACCAATGGTGGACAGTGTTTAAAACTAAGCCACGAGGGCACTATGACACTGACTTCTTCCAAGAGGAGGTCATTTCTGGTGGTACAACATTGTCTCCAGTTGATGAGAATCTTTTCGCGATTGATGATGATGACAATAATGAGGTGGATGTGGGGGAAGATTTTGAAGACGATGAAGGTGGTGAGGAGGAGGAAGGTGCTTCTAGTGATATGGTCGAGGAGGAGGACGATACCAATGATTTAGAGGTCAATGACGAGGAGGAGGAAGATGACTACGAGGAAGAGGATGTGGTTGGTTCGAGTAGGCAAGTGGAAGATGACAACGACAGTGACGATGATTTTTAGTAGGGTGTAGTTTTAGTAAGTTATATTATTTCAATATAGTAATCTGCATTATATGTTTTGGGCAAATTATTATTTCAATATTATGATGTCAATTTCTAACTTTCTACTATGTCTGCAGATATAACGTTGGGCAGCAGACTGCGGTATGGTAGTGGGAGCAGCAACAGGGGGCAGCAGCAGCAGGAGGACCAGGAGGAGACCCGGCTGGAGGACCAGAACGAGGACCATCAGGAGGGTAACGAGGAGGAGTCAAACGAAGGGCAACAACCTGAACAACCACAACAGGATGATGAGCTTCTATATACAGACGACGGGCGCCTAATTATGAGCCCCGAGAAGACATGATTAGACATTATATTTCCTTTTTTTGTGAGACATCATCTTATTTCACTCTTTGGTGTAGGTTTCGGACTCGTGCGGTGGTGACTGGTGTCTCGGACAGTTTCCTGAAAGAGTTGACTACTTATTGCACTAGTTGGACCCAGGTGCCTCAGTGGCAGCGGAAGAAGTGGTTCGCCAACTTTAAGGTGCACCAAATTTTTTGTTTTATTAATTATCTTTTATTGTTTACGGATTACTAATACACTAACAACAAACGATCTTGCAGACTATTGGAATGAAGGTCTCTAGGTGGCTACGAGAGATAGATACATGGACGTCGCGAAGCCCAGATTCAAAGACAACATGTGGAAGTTGGCGAGCGAGAGAAGGGCACATAAATACCTTAAAGGTTTGATTACTCAATTAGTGTTCGTACTTGAATAGAAAGTTGTATATATCTACAAAACACTTATTGATCTCAAAGTGTATTAATTGTAGGTGACGCCATTCAACAGTTCGAAAAAGCCCGCTCCAACCCGAAGTTCCTTAAGAGATCGGCCTATTTCAGGTGAGGCAGCGACTGATATCAGTCGCTAAATTTCTCATTTAGCGACCGACGTCAGTCGCTGTAGGACCCTTGAAGAACGCCACGTCACACCCCGTTGCGACTGATATCGGTCGCTAATCTGATGCTCTTAGCGACTGAAATCGGTCGCTAAGGGGATGATATAGCGACTGATTTCGGTCGCTAACTTTATGACTAAAATTGGTCGCGTGGATAATTTAGCGCCCGATTTCAGTCGCTAGATGCGACTATCTGTTGCGACTGCTCCTTAGCGACTGTCATCTGTCGCGCGTCTCTTTTTAGCGACAGATGACGGTGGCTAAGGACAGTCGCCCCAGACTTAAATTCTTGTAGTGCAAATTGTTTTCCTTAAAATATTCTACTAAATGCTAAATTTACAAAGTTTTGTTTGGTTTTTCTAATATACGTACGATAATTAATATACATAACGAAAATAGTAAGGTTGGATGTGATCTAAAATTAAAAATATTTTTTCATAATTAAAAAAAGCGTGAACATTATATCATATTTATTATATGAGTGACCGTGTTACTAATTTTATACTTATTTTATCCAAATAGATTATTTACTCAATACAGAAAGACAAGGTAGTGACTAATTAATAATCATTTCATCATAATAAAATGCTACTCTACAGAAAAAAAGATAATGAAAAAATAATTATTTTTAGTATGCTTAAAAACAAAAAGTAAAGGTAAATTTCTTTTAAAAACAGAAACGTGAACGGTCGACTAAAACACTCAAAAACGGGTAAGTTATTGACACAAACGAAGAGAATATAATTAATTTTGCAAGTCACTAACCTATTTATATAAACAAATCAATTAAAAAACTGTGCGTAGGCACGGGTTTTGCACTAGTTGATCAGGACAAGGAAACATTATTGCGACTTCAAGACAAGAGCAAGGAGAAAAAAAACTTTATCTTCTACAATGAACCAATTGAGCAAGGCTGCATGCTGGCGAACACTTCATAATGGCCAAGACACGGTTGAAGACCAGTTAATCACCATGTTGTGAAGGAGAAACCATCTTACGATGATGATGAAAATGAGGTGTTAAACCGCCAAAGGCTTACCAGTACAATACGAGAAGCATTGCGTCTCTATAGAGATTAGAGCAACACAATTTTTCACGCACCTCCTTATATTATTACTCGACCACCAGGCCACCTGGTTTGTTGTCCTTCACCTCTATCGAGCACTAACGCCTACCCAGATTCATCCACCATGTTGCCATCTCAAACACGGGAACTCGACTTGCAACTCCACCATCACCCACTCCTCCATTTTGATTCCGACAAATTCTTGAATTGATAGATTAATTTGAGCTTTTTTCTATTTGGGGAAAGAGAAGTGGAGTGAAGAAGGAAAAATGGAGATGAAGTGAAACACCCCATGTTGATTGAAGATGTCCTATTTATGAGATTTGCTTAAAGGGATTTGAAGTACTACTCATATCAACAAACTGCTATTTCTTTTCTGGTTTGTCCATGATAAGAACTCTTCAGTTCAGCGTGCTTGGTTGGGAGTAGTCTTAGGATGGGTCACCTCCGGGGAAGGTTTTCGGGATGTGCATGAGTGAGGACAAAATGCACTGGAAAGGACTCGTGTTGGCCATTACAAAGCCCGGCGAGCTATCGCGGTTAACATTTCCGGTCCTAGGATTGGGCCAGGGTGTTAAAAAGGGTATCAGAGCAACCTTGCAATCGTGTATTTGGCACCTAGCGGGGGTGGATTCTGGGTCATCGGTTATGCTGCCAGACGCAACGAGGACGTTGCGTTCTTCAAGTAAGAGTGATTGAAACACCCCATGTTGATTGAAGATGTCCTATTTATGAGTTGGGATTTGAAGTACTACTCATATCAACAAAGTGCACTTTCTTTTCTGGTTTGTCCATGATAAGAACTCTACAATTAAGTGTGCTTAGCTAGGAGTAGTCTTAGGATGGGTGACCTCCTACGAAGGTTTCCGGGATGTGCATGAGGGAGGACAAAATTTGATGGGAAGGACTCGTGTTGGTCTATGGGACCAGTACAAAGCATGGCGAGCTATCGCGATTAACATTTTCGGTCCTAAGATTTGGCCAGGGTGTTACATGAAGAGGTGATTAAAATGAAGATGATTATGAAGGAGGAGGAGGAATAAGGTAAGTGAAGAAGAAGAGAGGTGAAGAAACAGTAAAAAAAAAGGAAAATGAAGATACGAGGGAAGTGAAGAGAGGTAAAAGAGTAAAATGAAGAAAGATTAGGAAGGTTATTGAAAAGGCACGTCACTTCGTCACTATTTTGAATCAACGTTGGTTTTTTTTCTTCATTTTTGCTCAAACTCCGGCGAAAAGGTCGTGCCTTTGCAAGAAAAAAATTATTAAAGGTTGTGTTTCGCAAAAAAAAAAAATTAAATGTTATTGTCCATTATTGATAATGCTATTAAAGAATGAAACTAATATTATGCCTCGGAATATTAAAAGAAGGTTGAGATTCATGTACTGAAATATATTATACGAACCTTCTACTTCCATAGCCGATTCACATCCCGCAAAAGTGATTTCGATCTCTTTGATATTGTAGTCGTTGTGGACAGAGTTTAAATAAATAAATAAAATTAAAATTCGTTCTTAATAAGTTGAATCATAATTAGTAAGAAATAAAATGTACTGTACAAAACTAAACAATAATACCTTCAACTTCGATTAATATATTGTCCACTACAGTCGACTTTGCATTATTTAATTCGCTTTCAAATACGACCAAAGATTCAGAAGTAACGAATTTGATTATTAGAGAGAAAGTGTTACTAGTATGGAATAAAATTAGGGACGTGCTAAATCATACACGAGTTTTAGTTCGTTGTACACTTTTTTTCACTATTTTTTCCGTATTTACTCTTCCATGAGAAAAACTTCTCTTCTTCGTTTATTTCTCTAAACTTAGAACAATTAAATTGAAAACATCAATATCATCAAACATGATTCACCGAACAAGCAATTGGTTCGTCTCGTTAATTGTTACGAGTAATTTTTATGGAGCATTTTTATACTCCGTAGTTAGATATCTAATCAGCAATTGAATTATGGAGCATTTTTATGGTTAGATTTTTTTCCCAAATAGGGTTTGACTGAAGGTTTAGCCTAGAGGGGCAGAAGTGACGGTGGCCTTAAAGGTAGTGGGACAGCGGAATGGGGTCGTCGATGGAGAATGACACAGAGGAACGACCTGTTGGCGAAGGAACTGGTGGTGGCTATGAGGGATCAGGCGTGCGGCAACCAACAAGTGTGGGGTCGGTGGGTCGACGTCGAGTGGTGTAGACCCTTGTTGGCGACTGAAGATCAGGGTGGTGACAGGGATGGTGGAGGGTGGGATGATGACATGATGTCGGGGACTTGGGGGTACGGTGAGAGATTGATTTTTGCTCTTTTGTTTTCTTGGAATGAGAGAAAGGTAAAATGGGAAGGGTAAATATACAGAAATCATGTGTACAACAGAGTAATTTCCGTGTATAATTTAACAATTCCGTAAAATGAAATTAAGGTGCGAGAATAAGGTGAGAGAATACTTTGTTATTGTTAGAATTAATGGTGTAGTAAATTAGATACGTGTAATTAATTTGGAAACATAGATAATTATGCTGTTTTGGTGGTATTGGTTTCTCATTAACTTTTTTATTTATTTAATACAAACCAATTAATACTATTTGTTACTATCCGGGAGTAATATGAGTCGTCTCTCACTAATTACGGAGATACGGTCTCTCCCAAGAATTTGTGTAATTAGACAGTCTAATAAGGAGTAATAATAATTAATATGGATTTTCTACATGGTACCCGTGTTTTCAGCTTTTCTATAAGGTATCATTGCACTTTTATAATCAGACATAGTACCCTTACTTTTAGTGTATTATGTTCTTCTACCCTTAGTAACATTTTACCTTTTTTTTACTTCATTTTTCCGTTAGTTGGGTTGCTTATACAACCAAACCTAATAGAAGTGGTACGATTAACATAAAAGAGCATACAAATATAAAGAGGGTACGCTTCTTATAAAAACAAGTACGAAACAAAATTGTCATTTAAGGGTACGAATAGGACATAGAGTGGTACTGAAGAGTGGTCTCTCAATAAGTTATTGAGAGACCGTCTCTCCCAAGAATTTGTGTACAAAAAAAGGGAGGTTTGAGTGATTATAAGAAGATAGAAAACTTCATTAAGGGTAGGGAGACATGATACACTAAAAGTGAGGAGTACCATGTATAACTAGTACAATACCCGTGATAAAATCACGGGATTGAGTAGAGATTGCTCTTAGATTGTCTGTCTATGATAGTATTAAGGAACGTATGGATGTGAAGGAAATCAATCTTAGTTATTGACATAGTTACGATTGAACAATTAATTTGTCAATGACTAATGGAAAACGTACAATATACGAAATGACATAGTCATTATGGACTAAAGATGAGAATGATGGAGCACGTGAGCTAAATAAAAAGGAATACGTGAACTAATGATTTAGATATCCGAAATGTAAGAAAAATCGATATTGGTTATTAATGCAATTGTTGTAGACTAAAGTTATGAATAAATAATATCAAACATGAAATATAAAAAATAATATAGTTCACCCTAATACGTTGTAGATATGACCGACAAATGGCAATCATGAAATGTACCAAAGCTATAAAGTTAGTCTACAATTCTTGTCAATGTTGTAAATGAAAATAAATCCCATTATCTCATGAAATATTATTGATGTCTAACACATGCACCGATGATAAATTAGACTAAACGATCAAAATATACTTCAAATCAGGTACTTTCTGCATTAAGATATGCTTCGAATATCGAACACACTGTTGATGAAGGCAACGAATAAGTGTACTACCTGCATTGCTTCAGCTACTCTTCATTACAAATAATAACACCATAACATGCTCAAACAGTGACGGGAATTCAACAAATAAGAGTTGACAATTCATTAAGTCATAGCATTAGAAAACAAAAAAGATTCTAGATTAGATTGTTGCTTGTATAGGTAAGCATCACATGCTACATTGTTTACTTAGTTGTAGACTTGCATTAGGAGTTTAGTCATGAAAACATCATCAGCTGAGCAAGTAAATACGTCAATTGTATAGCCTCCTTGACATTTGTCGAAAATAACAGTGAATATTGCATGATAACCTGCCCTCCTTTCCATCTATAAAAGGGGTGGTGAGTAGGAATGTTCAAGGCACAAATCAAAATAAAACTAAATATAAACATATAAGGGTTATTTAACATGAATAATACCAACTATGGGTGGTATTCCATAAATAAAACCAACTTTAATTAATACGGGAATAAAACCATTTATGAGACATATTATATACGAATGGAATGGTTTTACCTGCTACCGCCTACGCAAGTCAATATTTCACTAATACAATTTTCAACTTCATTAACTTCAGTAACCACACACTTCATTAATATTTTTTAACTTCAAACTTCATCTTCTTCTCCAATTCATCTTCTGCTTCTTCAATTATTCAATTCATCTTCTGCTTCTTCAATTATTTAATTCATCATTTCATCTTCTTCCTCAATTTATCTTGTCGAAGGTAATTTTTTTTCCGAAACTTTTGTTTGTTTATCAAGGGTTAGCTACGTTCGTCTTTATAATACCATTAATATTGTCGAAAACTCATTTTCAGAGGTCATAGTTGTACAGAAGTTCATTTCTCAATCCTTTGCGTCGACAATGTCAATGGTGGGTATTATTTTCATTTCCCCAAAAATGATTTTTCTGGGTTTTCTTATTCTGGGTTTAATTTAGGGATTTTAGTGTCCTATGAATTCGAAGAACATGAATTTGATAGGTCGATTTGGAGAAATTGGGGTTTAGGAGAGAGAATTTGGTTTAAGGGAAAGTCCAGATTGTTGTGGGAATGAAAAAGATGAAGATGTGTGTTAATTAATAGTATGTGGACCCACAAAAACCGACTTCATCCGGTCATTTAAGAGATAATTTCATTCGTGTATAATATGTCTCATACATGGTTTTATTCCCGTATTAATTGAAGTTGGTTTTATTTATGGAATATCACCCAAAGTTGGTATTATTCCTGTTAAATAATCCAACATTTAAATACAACAATGGCAGAAAAGTATGTGTATCCTCCTACCTGTGTTATGCATAATTTGCCTTATTCTATAGAAAAACCTAATAGAGTAATTGGAAGAAGCTTTACCTGTGTGAGGGATGAGCTGCGAAGGTTGGGGTATCGTATAAGGCAGATTCACCATGTATGGAATAACCCGGACTTCCTAAGGGCTGTAGTCCTAGAGTTTGAGAATGGTGACGATTGTTATAGGCAAGCATTTAAGCTGCAGAAGACGTTCGAGAGAGTGGGCAAGGGGAAAGCTGATTACGAAAAGGAGTTGTATACAACAGCTGGTCCTCACCTATTGGTAGCAAAAGAGGAAGATGAGGACTTAATGATGAAGGGGACAGGCCTGAGAATTGTGCCTGATATAGAGAAGACGCTAGGCTACAATGACGCGGATGAAGATAATACGTCGGTGTATGCGTGCATTATGAGTCTCCTGATGTCCCACTGCCCCGGGTTCTACAGTAAAAAGTGAATTGGTACATGCTGTTTGACATTTAAGTGGTGATTTTATTATCGTAATGTGTTAAGTATTTTATATTACTGTGTGCAGGTTGATGGTTATTGTTGGCAGTAAGTACATCTAATGTCAGTAGTTTGTTGTTATCTGGCCAACGGGTTTTTATGACGGTAGTTATATATGTACTTATTAGTACATCTACTGTCATTAGTTGGTTGTTAACTAATTATATATGTACTTAGTCTTTGTATGGGGTAGTCCAACTGGTTTCTCGTAGACGGGGGACTACATTATTAGAAGTTCAGTGATGATTTTGACCTCGAGAAAATGTGGTCGAATATGCAGTAATTTATATCGAACCTATGTAATAACCGTGTAGACTGTTTCTATCCTATGTATTGCTAGTGTGCTTGTAAAATAATCATCCATGTTTTGAATGTAATATAATCGGGTGGTTATAGACCGTTATTTATGATACTATCTCGTATTCTCTACCGATAACATAATATGATAACCCCGCCTTTACTTGCATCACTCGATGCTAAATAAACTAAAATTGTTAATTACATGGTATTAAGCAGTGAGTTGCTGTTGGGAATATTTTTAGATGAACTGCAGATGTAATTGATATCACGTTTCTGAAAGAGCATATTTGTTTGAAAAGCAAAAAATTTCAGAATAGGAGTGTCGTTTCTGAAAGAGCGAAGAACAATGGATGTAGGTGTACATAAGAAAATGAAGCAGTAGACTATAGAAACGTTGTGTGCTGAATTATTGTCCGACTAAACTACAAACGACATTAGGAATTGTGTTGACTCGATGACTACCTAATATGAGAAAATACCTCCTTGTAGACAACGTTCGTTGTGGTGGAAGTGATGACATCTAAAGCTGTGGTATCAGATGGAACTAATATCTTCAACCCACGTCTGGTTGTTATCCTTGATATAGCAACATACAGCTGTCCGTGTGTGAAAACCGGTCTAGGTAAATACAGTCCAACGTGTTTGAGTGACTGACCTTGACTCTTATTAATAGTCATTGCATAACAGACTGCAATCGGGAATTGTCGTCTCAGAAATTTACGAGGAACTTTGTCTCGTCAGATGGGTCGACAGTGATCCTTGGAATGAAGACCTTGAGTCCCTTAGTAGTTCCAGATATAACATCTGCTGCAATTACTCTATCTCCCAAATCCGTCACCACCAATCTAGTTCCGTTGCATAGTCCGTTGGCCTGGTCTATGTTCCTCAGCAACATAATTATGCAATCCGACTTTCAGTGTTATTCTATGGTTAGGTAGTCCGGGGCAGTGAATCTTGTTAAGAAATTCAGTGGAATACAGGTCACGTATTATAATACTTGTCTCGCTTTTACTAATTTCATCGGAACTCAGGTACGTTCTCTCATCACCAGGAATTAGAGAAAGGATGTACTTATTAACTTCTTCCATGACGTCATTGGTTGGTGCTAGAATGGCTCTTTCATGGAAGAATTCAGTGTCCTTGAGGTTGCGGTCAAGGTTGGGGTATATTGACTGAACAATGGATGATATTGGATCTCCCTCATCTTCAATTATAATGTCCTCTGGTAATTTTACATCTGCTATCCCGTCATTAGGAGCACCAGCAGTTCCGTCCCCGACATTCATAATCCATTATGAGAAGTCACGCAACTCTGCATTGTCCTTCTCAGTTAGTCCTGACTCGAGTCTCATGTTCCGAGATAAATTTGAGGATCTGTGCGCCAAAAAAGAAGACCTACTGTTATACATTCACTGACAAGGTACATGCTCAAAATATGTCTTCTAAGGTATGATCAAGTTATACTAACATTCAAGTAATATACGTCTTTGATGTACGTAAGTTATATAACATTCAAGTTATATATCTCCAGAGGGGAAATGAGCATATAGATGCATGGACAATGTCTTGGCGGCTTCCCTTAGCTACAACGGGAAGAATTTGCCTAAAGTCACCACCTAGAACGACCACTTTACCTCCAAAGGGTTGGTCCATGTCACCGTCCGGTGCAAACCTTGCTATATCGCGTATGCTACGATCCAAGGCTTCAAAACAATGCCGATTAACCATCGGTACTTCATCCCATATAATGAGTTAAGCTCGTAGTATGAGTGCAGCGAGGTCCGTCCCTGGTTTAATTCCGGGACATATTGAATTTTCTTCAATGTTAATCGGTATGCTGAATCGAGAGTGGGCTGTCCGACCACCCGACATTAGAATTGCAACAATCCCGATGGACGCTACAGGTAGAACAATATCCCCCTTCCTTTTGAGAGCGGCACAAAGTGTTCTCCATATGAATGTTTTCCCCGTCCCGCCGTGACCGTAGAGAAAAAATAATCCCCCGTCAGAACGAAGAACTGCGCCCATTATTTCGTCATAGACTTTTTTCTGTTCTTCAGTTAAAGATTTCATACAATTGTCATGTATTGCAGCCTGCTCGTCACGATTGTATGAGAGTTCATCCGAAATAAGCCTATTTGTATGGAGTGACGCTAACTCGAAATCTGGAAAAGGCATATTTTCAAACTTCTGTAAACTACATCCGTTACGTTGCAATGCTTGTTCTATTTCTGCTAGTGCATAATTCTGTAACTCTTCGCTACTCATCTGTAAATCTAGTGGACGAATGAAACCAAAAAATAAGATGACTGGAGAGCACATCAGAATAACATAAATTTCATGCAATTTAAGAGGAATAAAAATATTACCATATTTACGCAGCTGAGTCCGCCTCAAGTGTAGTATATCTTCGCTCAAAAAATGCCAAGTCTTCTCCCAAACATATTCCGGTTTAATCAAGGATCCGGAGAAAAGAAGAGTGGCAAATAGATTACGAAGAAAATACCCCAATCCCCAGTAGCTTGCTTCCTCTATAGCGTCGATGTATTCCTTGTCATCGCCAAGCAGACCACGGGCGTAGCAAGCGTCCTTGAAAGTTGGGTGAATGACGCCATTAACGGTTCTGATGTCCTGATAAGAAGTAGCACCTCTGACAAAATTGAGGAGGGTCCTCATATAAGATCTCTCACCACCTGTAGGCGACATATGGAACATTCTACCTAAGGTGAATCCTTGTTTTCTCGGAGCCCACTTCTTCTCCTTGGCGTGCCACACATATATGTTCGGGAACTCTGAGTATGTAAGGTCACGGCCATCAGGGTGTTCTTTATTGTAATCAAGCCAGGCTGTGAATTTCGTACGTGCACCACCTGATCGAGCCATAACTTCTTCTAACGGGTCGTCGTTAAAGACAACATTCTGCTCGTTCGGAAGATGATAATCGAGGCGTAACACTGGAGGAGTTCTGTAATGTATATCAAAACCAAATATCCTCCAAACGGCTTCACATGGAGATATGTACCGGCAGTCATAGTACTCTTTTATCTGATCAACCTCGCCTGTTTTCCCTCTGACTGATGCACCCACGGTAACTCTATCATAACCCTTGTTTATGTATTTGAACAGGTACTTGATAGACCTACCTTGATTACACCATTCTACGTTTATGTGTGCACGGTAACGCTCAGTAAGTCAGGGTTGTAGGGAACAACGAATCCGTTGTGAACTGGGACACCACCCTTATCCACAGTAACTCCATTGTCTGCCCTCTTATAAATTGGATAACCATCCCCGTCGACAGTGGTACGGTCACTTAATGGCCTCATAAACCTTTTGGTGCATACTCCATCCTGCATACAAACTGCCTTAGGATTTGCAGGACCACATGTGTAGACACCCGCATTTTGACTGCCAGGTGTCGATAGCAGTTTCCAAAAAACACCCGATGATGATCGGACGCTAACATGCTTCTATGCGCTCGGATACGGGCTCAAATCCATTAATCGTTGGCTAGCACACTTGCAGAGTACAAATATCACAAAATCAACCTCAAATCCAAGCCCAGCGGACCATTTCGAGTCAAACAAGACTAATTCGGGCCAAAACCGACACTGGAATTAAAACCGACCTTTTGCGATTGGGTCAACCCCGGTCAAAGTCGTTTCCGAAACATGCAAAACGAACCCTCAAGCATCAAAAGTCCAAATTCAAACACAAACCCATCAAATATCCATGGTCACGGTCCAAAACGAGTGACCCACGTGACCCAGGTGGGCCACTCGATCGAGTGCCCCACCCACTCGATCGAGTGGGCCCTTATTCAAGCCCGACGGCTGACGCACAAGGCCACTCGACCGAGTCAGCTGCCTACTCGGTCGAGTAACCCTAAACCGGAGCCCTAGCTTTTCCTATATAAGCAACCCCCATGCACACATCTACAACAACTTTTACACACATCTTTACACCCCAAAATTCAACCCTAATTCAACTCCTTTCCAACCTTAAGCAACACCCTAGCAAACCCTAAACTAGTTTTAAGATTCAACAGCCCAAGCCACCATAACTTAACCTTCATCCACCTCGAAGACTCTAGTGTTAAAGCCACGGTTACGAGTTCTAATCCGAGACAAGAACATGTAGGTTGAGGGTGTCAAAATCCGTTTCTTCTCTTTTCTTTCTCTTTCTCGCGTCATGTCGTCTTCATACGGGTCGCGTTTTTTTATCTATTTTATCGTTATTATCGCATCATTAATATCGATAGTACTAATATCAAAACATTAAAATACCTATCAATTTGTGTCGAGTATGAGTGATATCGGAATAAGGAAACACGAATATACAAGTGTACTGCACACAGCGTTGACGGTCGCTTGTTCCGATATCCCGATTACTTGATTATTGAGATAGGTTAACTTCAACAATAATTCTCATATCGTTTGCATCATTATTGTTATTCGGATGTCACATCGATTTCTCAAAGAACAAACATCGTATTTCAATAAGGGTTGAAACCCATTGACACGGATCCGACATCACAATCCCTAGGGATTTATTTCGATGTCGGAGAAGTCGAGGGAATCAAGTCCTTTTTTATTCAAGTAAGCGTCGATTTTAGATTCGATACCAATTCCATAATTGGATATCGAGTCAAACAATCAAGTCAAATGAATTAATTAACGCGATTTGTTCATATCACGATAATTAATTTAAAGCGACCAGAATCAATTCATCCTTTTTTATTTTTTTACACTAATTTTCCATATCGATTCAAATAATCGAATGTGGGATACAACGAGTATTCAAAATTTGAATCGAGTATAAATTCAACAATATTTATATTCGGTTCAACAAAATTCGCAATTTATAAAAAACCAAGTCGAACATAAATTGTGCAATATTTATGACCGATTCGGTAAAATCGTTGAATTATCAAAAATCAAAAGCAATTTCAAAATCAACAATTAATTTTGCAAACGAATTACAATTCGTACAGGGGGCACTCGACCGAGTGCCTAGCCCACTCGGTCGAGTGGCGTCCCAAAAATCGAACCAGAATGTTTTTCACGACCTCCACTCGATCGAGTCTCACAGTGACTCGGTCGAGTGGCCATGTACTCGACCGAGTTAGTCAATAACTCGGCCGAGTATGGTCTAAAACGCGGAACAGAAACCTCTTTTCAGGATCTACTCGATCGAGTCTACCGACCACTCGATCGAGTAACCTCATAACGATTAACACAATGAATCGTACATTATTCTATTTTCAAAACCCGATAATATTTCACGACTCAGGTCAACACGTGCATAATTAATCACATGTATACTATCTTTTCAAACCATGCATCATCTTGTACATCATTCAATTCAATTCAATTCATTATTTGCACAAACCGTTAATATCGATTTACCGTTACTAACCGTTTGCTTGTTTCTCTTGTCAATTTAATTTTTGTTCGCTTATTGTACTAAATGAACCCACATGCTAAAATTCCACTTTGACGTAGAATTAATTGCATCAAATTGACTTAGAAACCCTTTTCAATTCAATTCACATGCCTAGGAAAACAATGTTTGCATATGCATTTTCCCGTTTAACTAGCGCGCGTATTGTAAGTCATTCGAATTCTTAGTAGAGGCCGCTAATGTGCGGGCGGGGTTGGGTTTCCTTTGTGGGCTTCCCAACACGTACCCTCACCCCTTACTCAGAACCTCGGTTTCCGGATGCCCGAAACCGTTGGCGCACGAGAGTCATTCAATACACAATATCTGATAATGTCGGTATTGGTATCAAATGCAAAGGGACGAGCCCAATAAACTCTGACATCAGAAATGGGCCGTATTTTGTATACGGACCACTACGACATAGAGTGGGCTCGAATGGTTCCGAATAACCACAAAATTCGGTGGCGACTCCACTTCGACCTAAATTTCAATTCGATCCGTTTCATATGGAGATTCATTCGCCTCCCCAAACCCGCGCGTGGCCGCGTCGGGGTGGACCTATGTCATGTCCACAACATGGTCCATGTATCATCAACTCAGAAAGTGCGTTGAATAGGACCGGATTTTCATCTTTATCCGGTAGTTCAGCACTGATGATACCGTCTACATCCTCAGGGACAGGGAACTTATCCTCCCGGTGAAGAAATAATAGTACATGGGCATGAGGAAGACCTCGCTTCTGAAATTCAACGGTGTATACAACTGTGACAAATAGAGAAACAGAAATTACTCGTGAGTGCGAAATATGTTAATAAATAGCGTGACAAAAAGGTTATAGTTTGATACGATATTGTTAGCTCAGGCTAGCATTCAGGTAACATGTAATAAAGACTGTAGAAAAATTGATAGTTCGGGAAAAATATTGTAGGTGATATAAAGCACCATTTCTGATTAATAATCCAACGAAAAAATGATAGTCAACGCAAAACATGTGATTATAGCATTACCTGCCCTTGTTCTACCGAATATTAGTTCATCCTTGCAGTCCTTGATCAATTGCTCGAGTTTCATTTTAAAGACTCTGGTAAGGATATCAGGTCTGTGCTCACTACGTACGCCCTTTGACTTCACAAATCTGGTGATTTCTGGCCATTTCGGATTGCAGGTGAATGTGATAAATAAATTCGGGTAACCACGCCACCTACATATGGCCATGGTATCTTGATAAGTCTCCCTCATATACCATTTTCCCCCCAGAAAACTTGACGGAACAATGTAACGTGCACCAGACGACCCAGGTTCTGTTACCCCGCTCTCAACAGACGCAGCTAGACGTTTGTAATTTTCTGATCTCAATTTAAGCTGATTAAGTCTAAAATATAAGAGTCTTTGATCTGAGCTTCAACCATTGTGTAACCGTTGACGCAGAACTGCTGGAAAAGATTGGCTGCGTTCAATATCGTTGGTGGCTCGACGTCAGCAAGCCTATCCATGATACGAAATGCGAACCATTCTCTGAGTGTCAGCTTATTTCTTCCAGTTCTGGATTTTTAGATGAAGGTATAGATTGTTCACTGTGAGCAATGCCTAGGCGTGGACCGTCCTCGCCACGTGGGAAAAGAAACGGGTATTGAAGGGAAAGGTAAAATGGATGAAGTTCTGAAATTCGTTGCAATTTGCCAGATCTCTCTTAGACAATGATATCTCGACTGTCTATTGTGTTCTCAATGTCACCAAAAATCAGAGCTGCAACTTCGGAAACGGATGGCAAATTATATATCCTGCCATCAACGTGTTTGCCACTGATAAGTCTTAGCCTAACCTCATTTTCAGTTTCAACATTTTTAATTCGATCCCTTGCCATCCTGAAACACTTTACCAAAGGATTGTATTCATCGAGCATCCTTTTTAGATCTGCCATCAGCTGCGAATTCCAAGTGTTCTTCTTATACGAACTGCGTGTGTAAGAATTTCAACAGTTTTATGTTTTGCAGAAAGTATTAGGAGATGCTATATAAGTCTATTCTGTACTTGAAATTGCGACTTACCTCAATGCATTTTTTCTATTTGATATCTCTTCTTCGGTGTCGTATATATATAATTGGCAGAACTTTGGGTCTTCGTTTTCAGGAGGTAACAGGCTGCCGATACGGTGACTGTTCTGTCCACTCAGTCTGAAGGTGTATGTACCTCTTCCTTTGTTAATTTCGTGGTCAATATTTCCCCCTATGGACGTCATTGAAAAACCATTGTTGTAGTTGCGAATGTTGTCCTTAAAGTGACCACTTTTCGGGTGTTGACCTGTGAGTAAGTCAAGCAGAAGTTGTGGAGGATTTTGGAGGTACGGTAGCTCCACAATACCATCCTTGCAACACATTGTGAAAGTTGGGTTCAACGGTTTTCAATCCATATGATCTCTTTCTTTATACCACAACTGTGCCGCGCACTTACGACAAGAGTATCCTGGGTCACCGATGTCCACGTAACCATCCCACTCTATTTAAACATTAGTAAAACAGTCATTACCTTATGTAAGTTTAGATGTGTGAACTAAAAAAATTAACAATGAATAGACTTTATAAATTGCTTTAACTTAACTAAACCTTCATTCAATTGTTGGTGTTCCTCTACCAAAGATGCGGACGACCCAGCGCCGAAGATGTCTCTCGCAAGGCTGTGTATAACTGTTTCCCTATCATATTGCACATGGATGGACGGATGAGACAATGCTGATGCAGCAGTGACGCAACTCTGGAAGGTTGAAGAGGGCGTTTGAACTATTAAGTTGGACGTAGTACCTGCAAAGGTAACGTCCTGGTGAATGAAGGCAATATATCTGTTTTAAACATAGCTTGTAATAGGTGCCAAACAAACCATTTGATGATGAAGAAGCCAGAGTTGAAACAGCCGATGGTTGAGGAGTTAAAACAATCTGACTCGCCCTGAATTCATATAGAAGAATGCGCCTGTTATGTCTTGCAAGTTTAGTCCGCCATCACTGATCAACCTACGTACCAAAAATTGGGTGCGAGGAAACAATAGGAGTATTTCCATTAACTGCTGCCTTCTGATCATTGACAATACGTCTACAGTCATGCCTTTTGATTTGTGCCGTATAATAATGATTGACGTATTTTTGAATATGCAGGGACAAACCTGTAGTAGTTACATCACAGGTGTCACAGTGAATTTGGATATGTTGATAATAGTATGAATATACCGTGATGATAAAATGTACGAAGAATCAAACTAAATTTTGATTGGTCACCGGTTTGGTTGAGGAGGGGAAGATTATATCGAGCATGATTTGATGCTTGAATATCATTATTCGAAGATAGACTATTAATTAGAAGATTAGTAGCAACAGCAACACGATTTTGATCTGCGAAACAACATAATAAACTTGTAAAGACGGTCACAGTTCTAAACAAATTTGTAGACACAATATACTCACGATTTGTAAATGTTTCAGTAACGCACCTTGTGTGGAGACTCCATGTAATGTAGACGTGTAACAGTCTAAAGGAGTTGCTCGCTCCGGGGTACTTTCATTGAATGACTCTGAAATACCCACATAACAAATAATGAAGACATCATGCTATATGACTTTGAACGTGTTCAGTAAATACCTATCGAAGTAACGCTTGACAGTCATATAATAAGATGCTAATGTTAAGGGTATGTAATTTAGCTGAATTATATACCCACAACTTTGGTCTTTCAAATAAGACTAATGAATGACGAAGGTTTATGATCAATAAAAAATAATACAATACATTGAAATGGATGTACCTTTTGTAGAAATTTGTTTTTTCTTGCCAACGGAAATCTAGTTATTTTTCCAAGTGCATTTCGCCTGAGAAGGAATTTGTGTGCTTCGCGGTGCGTTGTCGTCTGTAAGTTGATATAGAACAGAGTATTTTGATTTCGTTGAATATAAGTAGACGGCAGAACAACGGCTGACTTATTGGTACAACAAAATACAGAGAACAAACGACAATGACTACATACTCCACTTACGTATTTCGGCGAGCGGCTCACGAAAATGTATATCTCTTTGAACCAGTTGATCCACATTTTGATTGGATGTGTCCCCAAGTATGAGTCCACTTGATTTTCGCTTAACTCTTCAAACAGATTGAAGAGAACCATGTGTTTCAACATTCTCGTTGGATGTTGGTTGTGGAATTTGGGGTATATTCTCTGTAAGTGGATACTATTTTGAGTACGACATTGCATAGAATATCGTATTCAACAATCATTGTACATTTAGGGCAAAGAAGAACTGCATCATACCTATGTCTACAATTTGACATTGGGTTGAATTTACGATCTTAGCTCGCTTCTTGATGGAGGGTCGATCCATATAAATGTCGATCAAGAGTATAGTTGTGCAACGCTTTAGATAAGAAAGGAATTCATAAGAAGGTAAAGTATATAGGGTGTGTATAAGTTTATCCCTATTCAATATCAACTGTAGAATATGAACGTTATATATCAAAAGATGGAAGATTTTATAAGTAGGCACACATACATATGATCAGTTATGTAAATAAAGGAAAGAAAGTTACCGTGTTAAAGCGAATCGTTATGTGTAATGTTATCCTCGAAGGAATTGAATATATTTGACCCAAAATATAAAGTATGATCATATATGATACAATAATAGATAAGGGAAAATATCTGAAATCTTTACTCTAGAATATGTATATGTATTATAATATAGTGTACATTGTCGTGTAGGTTGGTAGAATGGGTTGGTTGTTATGATATTTGTTTTTCACAAACACGGGATATAATAAGCAATTGCTTTCGAGGGGATTAATGATAGGATTCTTAAATCACATTCGAAAATGTGAGCGTATATTAAAAATATCCTCAAGAAATCTTCATAATAACAATATATATATTTTAGTTTTCAATGTTAGATGCTACGATATATAAGATTCTATGAGGTGGTTGTTAAGATACACATGGTTAAAGGTTGTGTTGCTAGAGGATTAATCTAAAAACAGTTCACATATAGATGGTCGTTAAGATTGTATTGGTTGGCACCGTATCAGTCATTTCGAATGGGTGGTTGACTGTGTAGGTGACGGTGATCTGGGACGATTAGATGTTTGTCAGTAGATAAGAGCCTAAGATCAATTTTTAATAAGTAGCTGATTAATTTGTAGATATGATCAAAAAGAAGGCAACAAAATAGAATATATAACGTACTCAAGCGCAAAGTAGAACAGCAACAATGTCAATTATTGATGCGCCTCGAAACAGAAACGCAAGCTAAATTGTCTTCAAAATGACGGAAAATAACAAGCAAATAATACTACTTGGCAGATTACGGTGTGGAAAGTAACTGCCGAAACAAACTATTACCCGGTAATATAATTGTCTTATAAACTGATGAAATGAACACACTTTTAAGTTTGTCTAGAATAAATGGTGAAATGAACTTGAAACCGAGGCAGCGGACTATGCATCCGTCTTGTCCACCTTGTCGTCAGCAGCTGCCTTTGAAGTTGATCCCGCATCAATTGTAGATATGTCATCCATAATGCACTCAGTAAAAGGGAGGACTCTTTTGAGTGGAGTCAACTTGGACGTGGACGGCGGAGAAAATGCCTCAGTGACCTTAGAATAAAACAAATGAAACACATGAGTAACATGGAATTCGGTAGAAATACTGTTGTGGAAAACCATGTTCGGGAAAGAGTAGCTAGCTGACCTGGTTAACGGGGGCTATAATATTGGACAATACAACCTCGTCATCTATAACAGGATCGTTCTTCAGGTCCTGGATTTGTTTCTGTTACATCAAAGCTTGAAAATCACATACGTAGGATGAATCTGGTAAATAATTATCTACAAACTGGTAGGGATTGTGCTCGTATGACGTTACCATTGCAGACTCTGTAATGATGGCAACTTGTTCTGTGTTGTTCTTCAGGGCGACCATATCACACTGTTGAGTATAAACACGGAGAAGAGCTAAGTTGTAGACAGATAAGTAGCATACGAATGAATAATTGTAGACTGTTTAGAGAACATTAAAACATCTTAAATTTCTCTGTGCATGTCTTCATCCAACAATCCATCAGCTTGATATCGTCACTCATGCTTGCAACAGTGTACGAATTAGACCCCTGTTGAACGTTGTAGCGTTCACTGATGTCAACCTTAAACACAAATGTCTTTTCAATAAAGAACTCTAGCTCAGTGGGGATGGAATCCGGTTCGCCAGCCTACATTGATTGTAAATAGGGATATATCTAAGGTGTTAGCACTAAATATATCTGATACAAAAGCAATGGCTGTAATATGGGAATGTCGCAACAAAGTCCGGACCTGCTCGAGAGCATTGATCAAGTTAGAGGCATGGTGGTTTATGAACTGCGTTATCTGTCCGTCGAAGACAACGAAGTTAATCGTGTCGTCGCCAACGTCAGATATAACAAACTTGACTTGAAACCTGTGCACATAATCAAAAGGAACATATACTTGTGAGTATGAGCGGCAGGTAATACATCTGTTTGAATGACGGTCAGTAATATATCAAGAAAACAACCTCGGTACCCTAGACGCATAACCACTACGGGTGTTACCATCGCATCCGGCCCTGTTACATATCCAACGTCCTTCTTCATTCTTTGTCGCTTTCGCCCAGCATGTCTTACAGCTGTTGTAATACCAACCTGATGAGCAATCAAGGTCGATTATGCGACCGTATGTGTAGAATACACCAGCCTGTATAAATTATTTGGTAGTGTCAGAAAATATTGTCATAAAATTGGATATAGCTTGGAAGGTATAACTAATTGCGTAAACGGCCCTTAATTTACCGTTTCGTTAAGCTTAATCTCCGATATTGTTTTTATGTTATCCAGGGTTATGATGTTGACCTCATCATCATCCTGGACATCAACAATCTGAAGAGAGTTGCTCGGTGCAGGGGTCGAAATGTTGTGTATGAAGAAAGAGTTAAATGAATGTAGAAAATAAGATACTTGTGGGAAAAAATGTTCATTAACAGTTATATTAGTAGCAACAAGATTGAACGACTCTCGGATGTGATTGACATGTTAGGAATAGTTCGAACCTGCCTGAGAAAGCAGCGACCTCGGGTATGTCTACGTCAAAATGGAAGGATGTGGCGTTGTAAGTGGTCTGCAGTCATCACATTCCTAATGCAGAAAGTGACATTGCAGGTAAGACCGTCTATGAGTGTATGTATAAAATAAGTCATGAATGTTTTGGCAGCGAGAAATGAACGATGTTCAGTCATTCAATCAATACTTACGCTCATATTTCTTCACTTCCACACACTTGATAGCAACAACCTTGGATTGACTTCGATTCGGAAGCTTGCTTTTAATTCAGGAAGAACATCACTATGCGGCGACCACAAAGTACAGGAGACCTGACAACAGCTGTCCAAAAAATTGAACGAATGAGCTGTACATTAAATAATCACGGATTCTAAATGGGAAGAATGAAAATGCAATGTACAAATGATATTGCGAGAAGAAGAAAAATGTACGTAAATGTGACATCAAGGATAAGTAAAAGAGTCGGTAACCCAGATCTCAGTATTAGCAAAATACGCCTCAGATTATGAATAACATTAGAAGACTGACGTCTAACCGAGGGAAGATTATTATATGAAAATACAATCGTGACACAAAGAATACGGAAAATAATAAAGTATTTAAGTCATGTAACGCGGGAATTTTAGCAGAAATAATATGAAAGAGGAAGGAAATTATAGACGAAGATAATGTAAAAGGGTAAGATATAAAAGGATAGTGTGGACATCTAGTTGCGTGACAAATGCCCGGAATACATGATTTGGGAATAATTCATGTGACGAAAAATGACCTTAAATGATATAGAATCATAACTGGGCAAATAAAAACGTAAACGAAAGCAATAGATGCGAAGGAGCATGCGGGATAAAACGTAGTGAAAACCGGAAACGAAAATGCATAATAAATTAAAAATGTGACACTACGAACAAATATGAAAGTAGCGAACAATAATTATGCAACGTTAATATAAAAACTAATAAATGGACAACTAACGAAATAGAAAAATATGTTTATAAAATCCGTGAATTATGTCTGCGTAAAATTATCAAATGACGAAAAGAAATTGGACAGTGGAATCGAATATATATACTGTTAGCATGGACGAAGCTGCGATATCGGAAAACGTAGACTGACAGTAAAAGAAACAAATTACAAAGTAAACGTACTTAATATCATCAAGTTTGATGTTACGATATTCGAATCCGTTCTTTGTGTGGTTCAGCGGGCCGATCTCAAAGAGCTTTCCGACCAAATCTGAAATTATTTGGCAAACATTGATCAGTGTGAGGACGAGACATTATCAAATGTCAACGAAAAAAAGAACAGATTTATAAATGTAAAATGTGATTTACCGATGTAGTGAGCTGTCGAAACACGACCGTTGACAATATCCTCGAAATTAGCAAACCGAAAATTGTGAAGTGGTATAGAGGACAGACCGTCGTAACGGACAACTTTGCTTGAGTATTCAAACTGCAAACGAACACTGCTGGGAGTAGCCCTTTCGTAGCCGGTATTGGGTCCGACCGTGAGGTTTCGGATGATGTAGACCACACCAACATCCAGTGAATCTGAATATTTGCCCAAAATCTGGCGACGCACAGTACATTGCACGAGTTCATTCTGCAAAGAGGGAAGTTGGATTGAAAGATTTCAGTAAAAATATATTAGGTACGAACGATTTCAGTAAAAATAATATGATGACGAACATAGAAAATTATATAAAATGTCAATATGAAAAAAACCATAAGGTAAACTAAAATACAATGTGGTTCTGTCGTAGTACTAATATAATGATATAAAACGATAGATCGTATAAAATAAAGAAAACGAAAACGATAGACGAAATCGATATAATAGTCGATGTGGTATAGTACGAAAACGATAGATCGTAGTACTAATATAAATGAGTAACGCACTACCTCGGAGTCAATCAGTAGAACCTCGATAGAATCAACCTTGGTTCTGTCCTTCATGACCGGACGGGTCCAGCGATGGACGACCCTGACGACCATCTCCTTAAGGCGCTTGCCTTGCTCGAGCTTCGATATGTTGGTTAGTTCGGAGGTCGACATTGTGTGAATAAGTTGGAAGTGTGTATAGAATAATTGAGATTTTTTGGAATATCATACGAAGAATGAAAAAGACGCGAGTATTTATAAATTTTCGATGTATAATGTGAACATGGGATTATTGTATATTGATATACCAAGGAATATTCCTGTTGAACAAATTTAGGAATAGAAGGTAAATATTATCCAAAAATAGTGGACTTTATTAACCATCCCAATGAATTCCGTTTATAAGTATATTAAAGAATAGGTTTAGCATAGATACGTATATCGAATTTTGATCATATGTAGGTCGGATACGTAATACTTATTGTCGAACTCCATTAGTATATACGTAGCATTATATTTACTTCGATGAAAACAGAATTTGACATGTACAAAAATTCTGTTAAACAATCAATAACTAAACGAAATCGTAGTAGATTGTTTATTGTCAACGAATTTAACGTCCATAACAAAACAAATTTGATGTGTATATACTGTTTCGATAACTAAATTATGTTATTATGGAAACGAAATCGTAGTATATCTTTTAGGAGTTTGACATGTACATAACTTCTGATAAACGATTCATAACTAAAAGAAATCGTAGTGTATTGTTTCGGTTAAACGAATTTGACGTCCGTAACAATCCGAAATTCGAATATTGTAAGAATATTTCGGAAGTTATATGGATATTGTTAGGAAATAAGTGCCTAGCAATTGTCCTTTTGGACCTTGAATTGATTTGTTGCTGATATTTTTCCTAAAGTTGATCTTCTTGTTTTGGTAACATAAAGATTGTTTTGTTTTAGAAAAGATTGAACCGTGTTTCCTAATTAGTTTAGGTAACTAGTTTAGGTGGAATAATATTATATAAAGACCTGACTAGTTTCTAGGTTAATTAGGACAGAGAGATGATTTGAGAGCACAATATAGAGGGCTGATTTGTGAGGGTTTTCTTGAGGAAAAAACTCAGTTTGTTCCGAGTCCCTATTATTTGGTGGTTCTATTGATCTCGTCTTCGTTGGAGACCGTTGGAGTTTGTTCGGATCTTGGTTGGCCGCAAGATCGTTTGTCCTTCGTCTCGTCGGTGAGTTCGTCTCAGGTCGACTCAGTCTGGGTAGTCTCTTTCCAGTTTGAGATTATTATCTGATTGGTAGAATTGGTAGTACTTCTGGCTTTAGCTGTGAGCTATTAAGCGCGTGTATTACAATCTACTGTTGTACTATTATCTCCACAATAGTGAATTTGGTCTCCTTGTCGGTGTGGACGTAGCCAGTGATTTTGCTGGTGAACCACGTAAATCTGTGTGTCAGTTTTATTATTTTTTGCTATTTGTTTTGTTCTTCTCCCATAATTAACAAACCGTAGGTAACGGGACGCCTCCGTTACAACAAACTGGTATCAGAGCTTCAGGTTGTTCCGCTTCTGAGCTTCAGGTTCGGCTTCCGCTGAGTCAGGCGTTATTTGGGTTTGTTGAATTTTTGGTGAGAAGATGTCTGGAGCAACAATTTTGAAGGTTGATAAATTCACGGGGAGTAATAGTTCTGGGTTGGTAGGCTTGTCTGAGGATGGTAGGGTTAACGGTAAGGTGGGGTTTTCACCTGTACGGGTCGAACTAAAGGATTCCAAAGACAAGCTATCAACTGTTGTTTCCGCTTCTCAATGAGGCGGGCTCCTAGAGAAAGGAGAAACTCGTGCCTTGGGTTAAAAAGGCATAAGCCCGTGCCTTGGGTTAAAAAGGCAAAGCCCGTGCCTTGGGTGAAAAAAGGCAGAACCCGTGCCTTGGGTTAAAAAGGCAGGACCCGTGCCTTGGGTGAAAAAAGGCAGGACCCGTGTCTTGGGTGAAAAAGGCAGGACCCGTGTCTTGGGTGAAAAAGGCAAGACCCGTGCCTTGGGTGAAAAAGGCAAGACCCGTGTCTTGGGTTAAAAAGACAATCGGAAAGGAGAAAAATTACTATTGACTGAAGACCGTTGAAAGATGCGATCGTTCAGGTCAAGGTGGAGATTATAGGGACAAGTAGTGACTTGAGAATTGACTGTTCGAAGCTGCACTTTGAAGACTGGTTCGGGTTGGACAATTCTAGTCAATGTGGAGATTGTTAGGAAATAAGTGCCTAGCATTTGTCCTTTTGGACCTTGAATTGATTTGTTGCTGATATCTTTCCTAAAGTTGATCTTCTTGTTTTGGTAACATAAAGATTGTTTGGTTTTAGAAAAGATTAAACCGTGTTTCCTAATTAGTTTAGGTAACTAGTTTAGGTGGAAAAATACTATATAAAGATCTGACTAGTTTCTAGGTTAATTAGGAAAGAGAGATGATTTGAGAGCACAATATAGAGGGCTGATTTGTGAGGGTTTTCTTGAGGGAAAAACTTAGTTTGTTCCGAGTCCCTATTATTTGGTGGTTCTATTGATCTCGTCTTCGTTGGAGACCGTTGGAGTTTGTTCGGATCTTGGTTGGCCGCAAGATCGTTTGTCCTTCGTCTCGTCGGTGAGTTCGTCTCAGGTCGACTCAGTCTGGGTAGTCTCTTTCCAGTTTGAGATTACTATCTGGTTGGTAGAATTGGTAGTACTTATGGCTTTAGCTGTGAGCTATTAAGCGCGTGTATTACAATCTACTGTTGTACTATTATCTCCACAATAGTGAATTTGGTCTCCTTGTCGGTGTGGACGTAGCCAGTGATTTTGCTGGTGAACCACGTAAATCTGTGTGTCAGTTTTATTATTGTTTGCTATTTGTTTTGTTCTTCTCCCATAATTAATAAACCGTAGGTAACGGGACGCCTCCGTTACAACAGATATATTATAACAATATATGGATAGAGGATACAGATTATGTAAACAATATATACGAAAATATATGAGACATATTTTGGGAGTGGTTGGTTAGGCAAATAAATATCCTTTCCATAAAATGTGTATATACTGTTTCGATAACTAAATTTTGTTATTATGGAAACGAAATCGTAGTATATCCTCTAGGAGTTTGACACGTACATAACTTCTGATATATTTACGTATATATATATATATATGTGTGTGTGTGTGTGATCTCCGACTTCATTAAATACGTAAATATATTATTATTATTTTTTATTTATTTTTTGCCAACATTACAAAACCACCCTATTACAAATTTAGAGCATTAACCATTAAGGTATTAGCTCTATTGTCTAGGGATCGATAGACGACATAATAAAACATATATAACGAACTAAAAGAACTAAAAACATAACGCTCAAGATCAACGGGTTGGTAGAGAGCAGTAGTATGGGCACGGGCTTCAGCACACTTCACGTCTTCTTGGCTGATCATTCCAGTAGACTGCATACTCCTTTGAACGGGTAAGAAACAATAACAAGCTGCACTTACGCCACAAGGACGTAGAAAGAAAATGGGGAAAAACATGCCAAAAGACAAGTCTCAGATGGAGATAAAACTCCTGCATCTTGGTAATCGAACTAGCCAAACAAAAGACCACTTATCCAAAGGGAGAATCCAACCGAGAGGAAATGAAGACCACCCCTCACCCAAACTTGTAGCTGTAGACACCAAGGAGTAGAGCTCCAAAGTGTGACCAACATAAACTTCAACTAGAGACGAACAACATATTCTCCGCAAGGAGAAGATTATTACAGAAAAAGAAAGTAGCATTATATAAGTAAAAGACGTCATTGACTTAGAAGGAGACCCACCACTACAACCAAACCACACAACACCATGATCCAACCTACTTCAAAAATAACCACACTCCGATCGTAACGCAGCTAAGAACTCCACAGCATGAACAATTGACACCCAAAACCCACAAGCATTGAGAACCAAGAAATCAGCACACACCAAAACGCAACAGCCTCCTCAAACCGAGGAGACAAAAGCAAGAAGAGCCTGAAACAAGAAGACTAGGCCAAAATCAAACCGCGGGAAACAACAATGAAGACCGTCAGAAAATCAACCAACAAAACCCAGCGACACAAAGAACCTATGGGACACAGAGGTCTATGACCTACCACACAAACGACGAACCAAGTCAGACCAACAAAAGGCTAAGGTGGGGGAGGGGGGCGAGGGGAGGGGGGAACACCTAGCCAGGAGCAAGCCAGACAACAAAGGATCGAACAAAACAAAGAGACACACAGACCAAATCGACATACTAGAGTATGGGGAAGGGGGACGAGAGGAGGGGGGAACACACTCTAGCATCCGATCAGGAGACGGAATGTCTGAATGCATGGACGATCAGACCATACCGACAAGAAAACCGACCCGAAAAACCACAAAAAAGCACGGACAGACCTCACGAAGAAGACAAAACCAATAGGCCGAAGAACGGATGGGGAAGGCCGGACGACATCGACGATCACCAAACTTAACTCCCACGGATGATCAAAGGTCCGATCCACAACAAACCCAGAACGAAAAAAAAAAGACGAGACCGATAAAAAGGCAAACAATGACAATGGATCGGATAGACAAAAGGCACATGCAAATGGAGATCAAAGCTGCAAATTAAGATCGAAGGGCCGGAGATGGAGCTAAATAAGCCCCATCCCCGGCAAAGGTTGCAAGGTAGGAGGAAGGATGGTTGGTGGCGGCAGTAGTGGTGGAAATAGGAGTTTTTTGTTTAGTTAACTTAAGAGAGAAGGAAGAGGTTTGAGAGAGAGAGAAAGGTGGAAATAGTTATTACATAATCGCAGCTTGGAAGACGTAAATATATTATATACGTATTATATATGTACTATATATTATATACGTAAATAAGTTATATGTACACATATACGACATATATAATTATATAATAATAATAATAATACATAATAGTATTTATATTTGTATTAACATATATTAACATATAGTTAATTATAAAATAATGTCCCTCCTAATTCGTTTCCCTCATTTATATAATCAAATCAAATAAAATAATTCCTATTAGTCCGTATAAAATATGAGAAAGTCTTCATTATAATGGATATATCTGTTACAAATTGTTGACGGATCAAATATTAATCACTTGGTTAAAAAAATACTCCGTATAAGTTTAGGAAGAGCTCATAAATTTATCTTTATCTGTCAAAATTACTATTATTTGACTCATCACATGTTTACGACGGATTACCCGACAAGAATTTTCTTGGCATAAAATATGGTAATTCCCAGGGCCCCGCCGCCCATTTGACATTTTCACATACTACTCTTTCTCCTTCTCCTTTTCCTTGAGAAAAACTTGACCCAACAACTCTCTGTAGAATTTGTGAGTGGGAAAGCTTCTACTCCGTACATCTTAGCATTTCCATGTGTTCTCAATACTATCTAATTGATCTCGAATCAATTTTTAATAATCCTCCAATCCAAAGTAACTCCATTTGTTTCTACTCCTACTCCTGTTGAGCACTGCTTTTAATGCTTCAAAATTCATGGACTAGCTAGTAGCTACATCATACTCGTATCATCTTTTTTTTTCTCAAACTTCCCATTTGCTTCATTCTAAGTTATTTTCTCTTAGTATTTTAATATTGTTAATTTTATTGAGGGAAGATCCCTAAATCTGGGAGAATGTTTTTCCTATTTGTTTCTCAATCTCAATAACAGTCATTGCCAGTCAGCCTCAGCCTGCCAATTGAATCTCACTCTCTTTATTCGCTCATATATTCATATCCCTGATCTCACCCACTCAAGGTAAAGGTAGTGAAATAATGGGTTGTGCAAGCTCAAAACAACCGAAATGCAGGCATTGCCGAGCACCATTCGAACCCCCAATGATCCGTAAGAGCTTCTCCATGAACGTAGATCATCACCCACACCCACACCCACACCCACACCCACACGAGTATGATAATATTAATAAAGGTGGCAGCAGTAGCTACTATAGGGAAGAAGAATTCATGAAGTTGGTGAAGAAGTCGATATCCGATAATAATGAATGTAAGGAGGCAAAAGATGAGGAGGGCCAGGGTATTGAGAAATGTAAGAATGAGTTTAGTATGGGAATGATCGAGGCCAAAACATGGTCTAAGATGATTGATGAAAAAATTACAAGGGGGGTTGGGATTGTCCCTAAAACCCCTATAATGACTCCTCCCGGCGAGCCTGAGATGATCTGTGTCAATGAATTGATGGAGGGTCTTGAAGATACTAGTCCTTTTAACCTTCAAATTCAAAGGAGCTTCTCCTTTCACGTCGCCAAAACTACTGAGCTGGGGGAATGCCATCATCAGAATGCTCTACTTTTGCCGCCTAAGAAGAACACTATATGGTTTGACTCTCAAGAGCAGGAGCAAGAGAATCATGATGATAGTTTGATCCTCATGTCTAATAAGGGTGGTTTGGCATCGGAGTTTGATCCGGATGTTATTTCCGCGTTTAGGAAGGCCCTCCAGGAGCTGTCTCCTACTAAACCCCCATTTGAAGTTATTCATCCCCAGGATAACTACTTGAATAATAATAATAATAATGTGGGGATATCTTCTTCAAAGGAAGTAGTAGTGATTGAAGAAGAAAAGAAAATGAATTGTTTTGTGGATAGGATGATGATCATGGAAGAAGATGAAGAAGAAGAAGAAGAAGAAGAAGAAGAAGAAGAAGAAGAAGAAGAAGAAGAAGAAGAAGAAGAAAAGGAGAACTTTTGTCCTCATCCGGTCGAAATTGTGATGGAGGATGATTATGAAAAGAAGAGGGTGGTATTGTACTTTACAAGCCTAAGAGGGGTAAGGAAAACATACGAGGATTGTTGTGAGGTGAGGCTAATATTAAAAGGGTTAGGAGTTAGGGTTGATGAGAGGGATGTATCAATGGATTCAAGGTTCAAGACAGAATTGAAGGAACTACTACTAGTAGAAGGCGGAGGAGGATTGGGGTTGGGGTTGCCTAAGGTGTTTGTTGGGGAGGAGTACATTGGGGGCGTGGAGGAGATACGAGTACTTCACGAAAATGGGAAGCTAGAGAAAGTGGTTCAGGGTTGCGAGATGAAGATGGTGAACCACATTAATGGTTCTGGATCTCTAACCCAAGTTTGTCAAGCTTGCGGTGATGTCAGGTTTGTGCCTTGTGAGACATGCTCTGGAAGCTGTAAGATTTACTATGAATATGAAGAGGAGGAGGAGGACGAGGACGAGGACGAGGACGAGTATGGGTTTCAGAGGTGTCCTGATTGCAATGAGAATGGCCTTGTTAGATGCCCCTTGTGTTGCTATTAATTAATCCAACTTGTTTCATATATACTCCTACTCCTATATGGTAAACATACCATGTTTACCACCAATCTTACTCTCATTTTTGACATCTTTTATCTTTTTCGTCTTTCTTGTACAGTTGGGATTTTGATGTATCCAAAATCATTAGCCCATACATGTTTCATGTATTTCTATTTGTATTTGTGACAAGCCAACTAAGGGTTGTTTGTAACATACATACAGATGAATGTCCGACGAGCTTCTTGCTTCACTCATTTCTTACTACCACTCATCAATGCAATAAAAAACGATGTTCTAAATTGGGAGACGACCTCTTTGATATTTGACCTTCAAATTCATCGTCGATCCTGCTAGTTAAGATTAGGTAGTTTAATTATCATGAACGATATATGATATCTTATTGAATTGTTATCGTATGATATAATCTCTCTATCTTACTGAATTGTTATCTATTGCTTTTGAAACAAAGTTGAAATAATAATTGGTGATTTGAACTATGCAAAATTCATAAACTTTAAATAACTAGTACGGAATACTCTGTATAACAAAAATTTATCAAAAATAAAATTATTGAATAATATGTCCAAAAGAGAAAATAGATAACAATTCAATACACGGAGGGACTACTATGTTGTCTATCCACGAAGGAGTGGAAGTACGGAGTATTAGTTAACCCCATAAAATGCATGTTCTAACTTCTAAATAAGTTCTGATATGGAGAAGTATTAATTATCTGAGTCGGCAAAAAAGTACAATTTAACGAGGTTGGTGGGTGAGGTGAGGGTAGGGGTGGTAATGAGATGAGACAGCTCGCGAGCAGCTCGAACTCGACTCGGTCAAAGCTCGGTCAAAGCTCGGTCAAAGCTTGGCTCGTGTGAGCTCGACTCGAGCTCGGGCTCGGCTCGACAACTTAACGAGTCGAGCTGAGCAAGGCGTGACTCGGCTCGAAAAGCTCGCGAGCAGCTCGATCTGATGTGATTATTTAATATTTTTTTCTTGTTAATTTAAAAAATACTAATAATAGTTACATAGATTTTTAACCATATAAAATGTTCTTATTGATTTGCCTCATACATTTGTATATGTTTTTTGGATCCCAATTTATTAAAACACATCGTGCAAAAAAACGTAAATTTTAATAATTATATATAGGCTCGAGTTAGGCTCGAACTCGGCTCAAACTCGCATTTTAGCTCGCGAGCTTGGTTCCGAGCTCAATATTTTCAAGCTCGGGTAAGCTCGAGATCGGCTCGAGTTCGAATTTTGATTAACGAGCACGAGTCGAGCAAGCCCAAGCTCGTGCTCGGCTCGGCTCGTTTACACCCCTAGGTGAGGGTGACTGAGGTCCAAATACTCATAAGTCATAATACGCATAAACAAATTGAAATTGATGGATATAAAATGCTAGGTTTTTTTTTGTTTCTTAAATTAATTAGTTAGGAGCTCATCTAATTTGTTAGGAGATCAATTCCCCTCTCTTTATGATAGAGATGGTTGTGAATCCTTCGGTCTATTATATCCCTTTTATTTTACACGTAAAATTAATATTTATGGATATTCTATTTTGGATTGACCGTTTCGTTTATAATAACCGTAAACTTTGGATTAGGGGAGGGTAAGTAAAATTTACAAAGGACTCTTGCACTAACCTTTCTCAACCCGGTAATC
This sequence comes from Agrostemma githago, assembly GCA_958450325.1. NCBI lineage: Eukaryota > Viridiplantae > Streptophyta > Magnoliopsida > Caryophyllales > Caryophyllaceae > Agrostemma > Agrostemma githago. The sequence goes on from OY288244.1 coordinate 10,305,516, forward strand.
CAATTGTCCATGGAAAAAAATACAATACTGAGTATAAATCTGGCTCATGTCTGGGTGTTTATTAAATACCGTCCCTAAATTTTATGATCAATGTTTATAGCATCAAATAGTCATTTATTAAATGCAGAAACTCATAAACAACGTTAGTGTGTCCAACGAGTTTCCAAATACTACGAATTGTGCCCGACACGTCTCCAAATATCATAAACCGTATCAAAGATGTCTTGGCCCAGTGGTTAAGGCTAGGTGCTCTATGACAATAGGTCTCAGGTTCGAATCCCCTCTCAAATATTGTAATGCGACTAGGTGCGCTCTTCGTTGAACCAAAAAAATATCATAAACTGTGTCCAACACAATGTCCAAATAAATAAATAAATAAACGGACACGGTTTTACAGGTGTCCGAGGCATATTGTCATGTGTCCAACACGAACACGTAAATTAGAAGAAGTGTCCGTGCTACCTAGCAACTAGCAAGCGAATCGGGTTGGATCACTGAATTTTCGGATATTATTGGATCGAATTTCGGGTGGATCAAATCGATTCATCGAATCAAGTTTTGCGAACACAAAATTACTACAGTACCATGGATTATTCCTATTAACTACGGAGTACTTTGTAGCCCGTACGTATTTTAAAGATGAACCCAACATTTGAAGCAGTCGGGTCGGAGAAATGAAGAAAGATTTATTTTCAAACTTGGACAAATATTCCGCCCTTCATATTTTACCAAAAAAAAAATCCAGTCTTCCTTAAATTCCGTTTTCTGTTGTTTATATTTCCCTCATAATCCTTGAAATCATACATCAACCAAATCTGAGTTCACCATTCGGCATTCACACTCAACTTCTCAAGGTAATCATCTTCTGTAATGTCTTTTTGGTTCAATCCGCTTTACAGCTTCCTCAACTTTTCATAATAATTGCAGTTTATTATGTGTGACATATTCGTATAATCACTTAAGTTTGTATGATCACAACTTTTATTGATCCGTCAACTTGTGGCAGTAGGTTATCATATTTTTGATTTAAATCAATTATTGTTCATCGATCATCATTTTCATTCATGTACAGTAATTGATTTCTGTTTGCTACAATCAATACAAAAAAGTTATGGCCAATTCTATCTGTGATTATGATTTTGGATACTCCCTTGATTGTCTTTATGTTACATAATTGAAGTACACGAATTTTCGGCCGAATGTTCAGGTTTATCAGGAGGTTAATGAGCGAGCTATGGCCACGCCTCATTGTATCAATTTGAGTCCGAGTTTTGTTAACACACGATTGGATAGCCACCAACCATTATGTTTGGAAATTGGGAAAGCTATGTTGCTGAAAAGATGTAGTAGGACGAGATCCTCGTTTAGGATCACTGGTTTAAAGTCAGATATTGATTTCTCTGACCCTGATTGGAAAACTAACTATCAGAAGGACTTTGAAGCGCGATTTAATTTGCCACATCTCAAAGACGTTCTTAATGTGAAGCCAAGGTCAACTACCTTTTCGCTGATGAAAAGGTGACTCCAATTTATACTTTTTTCTTGGTTATTTATAGGCCACCGTCTCAATTCTCACATCTTACTTAAGGATTATCATTTGTGCTTTGACTATTAATCTTTAGACGAAATTCTTTGGTTGTGCGTCAACTGAAAAATCATAGGTTTATGTTTTAAATCGCAATCAAACCCATTGGCTACCATTTCTGGTTGTAACAGGAATGGTGCAAGTTTTCGGGGAGAGGAAAAGGTGGGTGACTGCGATGATGAACCACAGGATCGGAAAAATGATTATGTTAACAATGATGATAGAGCACTGCTAAAGGTGATTTGTCTATTTTCATTTTTCTAGAGAATGCATATTCTTGTAATTCTGTTGAACAATGTAAGCTCTTGACAGAAGGTAACTAAGAGGGTTCCTGATATGTATTTTGAATAATATCGTTTGGGGTCATAGGTGTTCCATGTCTGTTGGGATGTGAATCTGCTTGCAGAAAGCAATCCATATGCATGCATTGTTAACATATGAATCCACAAAGGTCCATACAGCTTTTGTGACCATATTATGAGATCAAGAAATTCTAGCTGAAGCATTAGGAACAACTGCACTTAATTTCGTTGCAAAGTAGGTCATGTATGAGTCGGTTATTCGTATAGTTCTTACAAGATATCTCACGTTGGGATGATTATTTGGGGGCTTAAAAGTTTAGGTCACACAAATTCAAATCACTCCTACTATGCAAAAAAAAGACCTCTTTCACCGCAAATATAAATGAAGCCTTCTCACTTGAATGTTTTCCTTCGACAGAAATATCATATGCTTCATTTATTCTCCAGTGTTTCAGTTCTGTGTTTTTTTGCTTGTAATCTCGTTACTTTCCAACAACCTTGGTATGCAGTTTTCTTTTTCCAACAACCTGTCAGCATTTAAGACCATACTGGAAGTCTTTACTAAGGAGCCTTGTGATACAGTTATGTGTTTGTATTAGTTATCAAGGTATCAAATGACGTGAATTAAAGTGGAGTGGGTTTCAGCAATTAGTGGATATGATGGGTCTCCTTTTTGAGATATCGAATAGGATTGCAACGAGGATTGATAACATTTAGAATCACATGAAAGAAAGTGGATGAACCTGAAGGCACTGACGGAATGGTGGTAGTTGTTAAATAAGTTTTATTTGGCCTTTCTCAATCTCAACAAAGTTGATAGGAGGGCATTGTCTTTCACGAGAGCATTGCTGAACAAGACGTGCTTTGAAATATTAGTCTCTTGGTCATGAAAATTGGTAAAATGTTTTTTAGTCATGAAAAATGTAGTGTGTCGTGATTTCATGATGTGTGCCTGTAAGGTTTGAGGTTAAATGTGTTTTCTTAACACTTGTATCTCAAAATACTACACTTACACCTGTAGTCGAACTATTAATTGTCTTACTTATGCTCTAGCTAAAACTAGGTTACATATTTGTAATTTGTTGAATGTTTTCCAATTTGTTTCTATGCTAACACCTTTGCTCATTTTGAAGGTTATAAAATTTGCTTCACCTACCTCTGCTGGAGCTGAGTGTATTGACCCAAATTGCACATGGGTAGAGCAATGGTAAGATTTGCCCTCTTGTATATATATATATCATTTGTGTCATATCCTTCACAACCTTATTTGAAACGATTAAAATAACTTCCAATTTGTGATTGATTATTACTCCCTCCATTTCCCTATTTTCTTCCCACTTCATTCAAATACTCGACCTATATAATAGGGAAGTGGGAAGAAAATTAAAAAATGGAGGTAGTAGTAATTATTCTGTACGTTCATTGTATACTAGTACAACGGAAGAAAACATGACCACTTTAGGTTAGATAGTGACCACTTTTTAGTGTCACTATTGAACTTAAAGTGATCACTTTTTACCATAAATTACTAATTTTTACCTCTCTCGCACGGTAAAACGGTTGTACAATATAATTTGTGATTATTGAATATGAGAAATTATTTTCGGATGATCCAAAATGGAAAGGTGATTTGGGCTAGAAGGATCGGCGAACATAACATTGTTCTGTGTAGTTCACTGGATCGAAAACCATTAGGTCCTAGATATAAAACCTATATCATATTCGTAATGCATCAAAGATTGACAGCAATAGTTCATATTATATCCAATTTCTAATTGAAGCCTTAGATTAGATATAGTAAGAGCTAGCAAATAGATTGGACAGGGAAATGAAGTAGTTATCTCTAATAGTGATTGTAGCTGGCAAAATATTAGATTCACTGTCATCTCTTGGTGTAATAGTTTGATAGTTGCAGTGGTACCAGTTATCGAAAAGTGTGAAACTGTGATATTGTCAGAAAACGGTCTCTTGCCTTTACTCCTGGAGGTACAATCAATTTGTACCTCACTACTATTTGTAATGTGTCATAACGAGGCTATCATAATGACCATGATGATTGGTATGTGATTTATCACGCATTTGTTTGGCAGTATGTTTAATTCATATTCTAATGCACTTTCAGTCTTGCACTGTGCATTTCATGTATTTGTCTTTTTTTGTTTATGTCAAATTTTTTTTTTACGCTGCTAAGTTCTAACTGCATAGTCTTGATTTTATAAGGACCCTTAGATAAGAGTGTTAAGGATGATCGATGAATCCCAAGGTTGTTTCCAACAATCATATGATTAATTGATTAGTGATAGTGAAATTTCCTCAAAATCTACGAGTTCGATCTTTATTGAAAAATGATACTTCGCATTTGAAACAGTCTCCCCGGTTCTGTATCTCTTATAGTTTATAATGCATCTTGTGAAAATACCTAATCTCTACAGGGTATATTATATACTCCCTCTATATCCATATGTTTGTCCACTTTGTTTAATATATGTGAGGGGTATTATACTGAAAGTGGACGAACATATAGATACGGAGGAAGTATGCTTGTTTCCTGTGTCTGTTTCTTTTTTTTTGTATCATTAGTTATGTTTGCTTGCTTTAGGATTAGCTAATTTTATTCCGTTTTCATAGGGTACATCGTGCAGGTCCCCGCAAGGAGATATACTTTGAGCCCAAGAAGGTTAAAGCAGCAATCGTGACATGTGGAGGTCTTTGTCCTGGGCTTAATGATGTTATAAGACAGGTTTTTAGTCCCATGTGACTGCATGCTTTGTTTTTAATTGAACACGAGGTCATGTTACATTTTTAATGGTTAGTTGTCCCATGTGTCTGCATACTGTGTCTTTACATGTACACGAGGTCATGTTACAATTTTACCTCACTTCACTACTCCAGTGCAGCATATTACATAATCTACACTAGGTCATTCAGACTGCCTGCCTCTTTGTCTTTTGTACCATCCAGAAAGTGATAGTCAATGTATTCTTCTTCTTATTATTATTCCTTGCGTACCGTATGATCCATTAGCAGCACTTATGAAATAAATTTCAACCGTAAAGCTGTAATAGTCCGACTTCAGTGTGACATGGATTGACACCTTGCTGTATGTTCTGGCAAGCCGTCATCTAACTTTGCTGTCCTTTTTCTCAAAACACAAAAAGATCAGTATATCTTATTCCGTCTTCTAATTCCGCTTTGAACTTTATTTCCTCAGTTTTTTAGTTCTGCCTTCCTCTCTCAGTAAACATTGTCCTTTTAAAAACCTTTTGTTTTCCTATGATATAGCAACAAAGCCCAAATCTAATTAAAATGATAATTCGTTTTTGGACTGTGTCCTCTGCAGATATTTCTCACTTTAGAGAGATATGGTGTGGAAAAGATATTTGGTGTCAGATATGGCTTGCGTGGATTTTTTGACCCTGATTTACCTATGAAGAAGGTTAGATCTTCATCCTTATTTAATTAGCTGTTATTTCTCTCAAAACCATCTGTAAAGTTATAGCTAAAGTCCTCAGCTTACACGGGACCAAGTTCAAGACATTAATCTTGAAGGTGGGAGTCTTTTGGGAGTATCACGTGGAGGTGCTAGCATGAGTGACATTGCTGATAGCATTGAGGTATGAACCATTACACATCCCTGGTTTTTTGCTTATGATATCATGAACGTTCCTTCATTTTCCTCAGAACTGTCTCGGATATATTGTAGAATGTAGATATACAGTTCATGTCTGTCTGAGGATGCTAGCTATATTGTAAAAGTAATTTTTATGGTGTATAAATTTTTCAATCATTCAGGCTAAGGGGATTGACATGATTTTCATACTTGGCGGCAATGGTACTCATGCAGGAGCCAATGCTATACATAATGAGGTATATCTGTCACTTTTGCTGGAATAGACAGACCTCCACAATGTTCAGATTAAAAATGTATCCAAATGGGAGCCAACCCAAGTACACAAAGAGGTGCCATTTATTTCTCACTAAGCTAACCTGACTTAAATAAACCATTATTATATATTATGAGTAGGTAAAATTTTACCCCCGTAACATGTTTAACATATTCATATAATTAAATGAAATCCTATGTGTAAAATTGTAGACTATAATGTGCAGTCTATTTATTATACAAACTAGATTAAAGCCCGTGCGCTGCACGGGTTAGTTGGCTTAATTACATTGATGATGTACATTCGTTAAATAAGAAACTTAATCAAACTATGTCATTACAATAAATAAGATGATCACATGATATTAATAATCAAACTTAATTTCAACTGAATTTATAGTCTTAAGAGCTTATTTTAAAACTCAAAAGAACACATGATTGCTCTTATTTATAATATAAAATTTCATCACCTTATTATAAATTTTCGATGTGGAAATAATTTTACGCTTCTAGTCTTATTAAGAGATTTTTTAAGACTCAAAAGTTTTTTATTGATATCTAAGAACGAATGAATTTTTTAATTGATATCTAAAAATGAAAGATTAGTCTTATTTATAATATAAGATTCTATCGCCTCATCATAATTTTGCGATGTAGGATAATTTACTCAAGTTTTATAGTCTTAAAATATGCTTTTAAGACCCAAAAAAACGCACGATTACTCTTATTTATAGTATAGAATCATCGCCTTATTTTAATATTTTCGACGTGGGATAATTTTAGGTTTGTAGTTTTTTTAAAAGGTTTTTAAGACTAAAAAGATTGTTGGTTGATATTTAAAACCAAAAAATGACTCATTTATGATATAGAATTTCATCACTTCATCATAATTGCTATTTATATAATAAAAAAAAATTCACCTTATTATAATTTTTCGATGTGTGATAATTTTACTTAAATTTATTTAAATTTAGATATAGTCTAATTAAGAACTTTTATTTATAGACGAATGATTACACTTATTTATAATATATAGAATTTCATCAACCCATCTTAATTTTTCAATGTGGGATACATATACTTTAACTATATAGTCTTAGTCTTAGGAACTTCATTTTAGTTTCAAAAGATTGTTGGTTAATATCTAAAAACGAAAGATTACATAAAATTCTATCACCTCATTATAATTTTTCGATATGTGATAATCCAATTTAACTTTATTTGTAGTCTTATTAAAAAATTTTTTAAGACTAAAAAGTTTTTTTGTTGATATCTAAGGACGAATGATTAGTCTTATTTATAATATAGATTTACATCACCTCATCATAATTTGGAGAAACGATTACTTTTATATATATATAATATGATTTCATCGTATTATCATAGTTTATAGTCTTAAGACTGTTTTAAGACTCAAGAGTGTTTTTAAGACTCAAAAGAGAAGGGGTATAATTTTTCGATGTGAGATAATTACTTAAGTTTATAATCTTAAGAGTTTTTTAAGACTTAAAAGATTTTGATTGATATCTAAGAACAAATAATTAGTCTTTATATAATATAGAATTTCATCACCTTATTATAATTTGTCGATGTGGGATAATTTAACTAAAGTTTGTAGTCTTATTTATAATATAGAATCATCACCGTAACTTATTTTAATTGTTTCGATGTGAGATAATTTTAAGTTTGTAGTCTTATTAAGACCTTTTTTAAAAGTAAAATTTTTTTAAAAAGACTACAAATTCATGACCTCATCATAATTTTAAAAAAAATGATATAGAATTCCATCATAGTTTTTTAAAAAAACAAAAGTTTTTTTGTTGGTTGATATTTAAAAACAATGATTACTTTTAGTTGATGTCTAAGGAATATTTTTTATTAGTTTTATTTATAATATAGAATTCCATCATCTTATTATAATTTTTTTTATTTAAGTGTATAGTCTTAACAACTTTTTTAAGACTCAAAAGATTTATGTTTGACGAAACTTTATAATTTTTCGAATGTGGATAGTTTAAATTAAGTTTATATAGTCTTAATATATATTTTAAGACTCAAAAGATTTTTGGTTAATATCTAAGAGCACATGATTACTACGGAGTACTCCATTATTTATAATATAGAAATATATCGTCTTATTATAATTTGTCGATGTGGGATAATTTAACTAAAATGTGTATCGTTATTTATAATATAAAATCATCACCGTATCTTATTTTAATTGTTTCGATGTGAGATAATTTTAAGTTCATAGTCTTATTAAGACCTGTTTTGAAACTCAAAATATTGTTGGTTTTTTAAAAACTCAAAAGAGAGGGAGTACAATTTTTCGATGTGAGATATTTAAGTTTATAAACTTAAAGAGTTTTTTAAGACTCAAAAGATTTTGATTGATATCTAAGAACAAATAATTAGCTTAGTCTTATTTATAATATAGAAATTCATCGTTTTATTATAATTTGTCGATGTGGGATAATTTAACTAAAATTTGTTTTCTTATTTATAATATAGAATCATAACCGTACCTTAATTTAATTGTTTCGATGCGGGATAATTTTAAGTTTGTAGTCTTATTAAGACCTTTTTTAAACTCAAAATATTATTGGTTGATATTTAAAAACAATGATTACTCTTATTTAGTAGAAATTCATAATCTCATCATAATTTTTCGATGTGAGCGAATTACTTAAGTTGGTTGATGTTTAAGGAAGAATTATTATGTCTTATTTATAATATATAATTTCTTCTCCTTATTTTTTACTTAAGTGTATAGTCTTAAGAACATTTATAAGACTTCAAAGATTTTTGTTTGATGAAACTTTATAATTTTTCGAATGTGGGATTGTTTTATAAGTTTATAGTCTTTATATATTTTTAAGACTCAAAAGATTTTTGGTTAATATCTAAGAGCACATAATTACTCTTATTTATAATATAAATTTTCATCACCTTATTATAATTTTTTGATGTAAGATTATTTTTACTTAAGTTTGTAGTCTTATTAAAAGACTAATAAAGACTTAAAAGTTTTTTTGATTGATATTTAAGAACGAATGATTAGTTAGTCTTATTAATAATATAGAATTCATCAACCTATCATAATTTTTCGATGTGGGATAATTTATTTAAGTTTATAGTCTTCCATCACCTCATCATAGTTTTTCGATGTGAGATAATTTATTTAAGATTATAGTCTTAAAAACTCTTTTTAAAATTAAAAAAAGTACGTCCTTACTTTTGATTATAATATAGAATTTCATCACTCCATTTTTAAGAGTTAAAAGTTTTTTTTGTCGATATTTAAAATTGAATGATTACTATTATTTATAATATTGAATTACATCACCCATCATAATTTTTCGATGTGAGATAATTTAAATGTTTTTCTTGGTTGATATTTATTTAAAACCGAATAATTACTCTTCTTTATAATATAAAATTTCATCACCTCATCATAATTTTTCGATATAAGATAATTACTTAAGGTTTATAATAAAAATATCATCACCTCATCGTAATTTTTCAATATAGGATAATTACTTTTAAGGTTTATAGTCTTAGGAACTCCTTTTGAGATTCAAAAGATAATTACTTAAGATTTATAGTCTTAGGAACTCATTTTGAGATTCAAAAGACTTTTGGTAGATATCGAAGAACGAATTATTACTCTTTATTTATAATATAGATTTTCATCATTATATTATAATTTGTCGACGTGGAATAATTTTAAAACTGTTATATATAATAAATTCATTACATAATGTGAAACAAATAATAAGAAATTTATACTCTAATGAAAGCATTTTTTACCACGAATATAATTATTTTATTTTTATAATTTATTTTACGATAATGTTTTTAAAAAATGAATTCTAAAGGTTTTTAACTAAGAATGGTAAAACATTCCATTAATATGATAAATTAAATATATATTATAATAATAAAAAGATTATCTAGTTGATTCTTTTTTATTATTTATGATACTTTCCTAATTTGAGGTTTGATGAAACGGACCAATGAGATCGCTCGAAAAAAGCCTAATATATATATATATATATATATATATATATATATTGATTATAAGGGTTGCAACTTAATTCAATAAATGGGTTACAAGTGGCAGGTTCCTGCTGAGAGATCTCATCCCTGACCTGGGGTTTGTGTAGGAAATTAGTCATAAAATAGTCCAATTCCTAATACGCTAACCTCATGCTGGGTCCATATCATGGTTTGGGTCAATATTTGTCGGCACTATACAAAGTGCAGAGAGGCCGATAAAGTTTGCTTAGTGTGCACCTAAACTTTGAAGCTCATCCATCGTCCTAAGAAATGTTCTGAGTCTCGAGGATACTGTTTTGAGGCTCTTATAGTGCTTTATAAAATAGAAATGGTCAGAAAGTATGATTTCAGCTTTCCTTTGTCTTGCATAATCTTTCTATGCAGAAATGCTTCACTTGACCTGTAGGTGCTAAGTGAGTCTGTGGTGAAGACATTAGATAATAAAAGACTTGCCCGTGGTGTGGTTGGAATTCGTTGGGGTATACATTTTTCTCCCTGCCCTGCCCTACATTACATTTTAAATTGTTTGACCTGCTGTCAGTGGTAATTGAGATTCTATTGTCCTGAAAGTAATGAAGGGGTGTGGGAGTTAGAATTAGAAGGGGTTTGACAGTGTGTAGGACTGTGAGCTATTATGTTGTGATGACTGGCACTGCGCATTGGGTTTAAGTAACAGTCATTGGGTTCTGAAAGTTAAATTTTCCCTCTTTTATGCCCATGTTTCTTACTCCGTATCTTTTCTTTGTTGTATCACTCTATGGTGTGTCATTCTATCAAGCATGTATGCATAAGTCATTGATGTGCATATGATGCAGTGCCGCAAGAGAAAGTTGATGGTATCGGTTGTATGCATCCCGAAAACAATAGACAATGACATACTTTTGATGGACAAAACCTTTGGATTTGACACAGCTGTTGAAGAAGCACAAAGAGCAATCAACTCTTCTTATATTGAGGTGAACAGCCCAGACTCCATAAACTACAAACTCATGTTTATGACCCAATTATACGTGTTTTTCCTTTCAAAACATAGGCAAATGAAGCATAGTGAAATTTTGTATCTAGGCACATAGCGCATACCATGGAATTGGTCTTGTTAAACTGATGGGGCGAAGTAGTGGTTTCATAGCAATGCATGCATCACTTGCAAGTGGTCAGGTTGATGTTTGTCTCATCCCTGAGGTGTGCTGAGAACTCTTCTCTCTCATTCAGCCTTTTCTCTTATGGCTCAACTCTACTAGCTTCTGATCTTATGTGCTCAAACTAAGTTCATATCTGAATGGTATTAATGCAGGTCCCTTTTACTTTGGATGGACCCAGTGGTGTCCTCCAGCACCTGGAGCATCTTATTAGGACCAAAGGGGCAGCAGTGGTGTGTGTTGCAGAAGGAGCTGGGCAAGTGAGTTTCTCTAGATTGGCATGCAAAGTTCTCTTAATCTTTCATGCCTGGTATTTTGATGGGGTTTTCTATGCTGTAGCCGGCATTCAAAATCTGAACTCGTGTCTTCAATTATACCATGTGACATACCCATAAACTCTATAGGTAGCTTAATATAACATGAGACCACAAGTATTATAGCCCAAGGTTTTCAAACGTCAAGTTTTGCCATAAACAAATTATCATTGGTGAGTAGATGATAATCATGTTGATGGCTCAACACAAATGCATCAAAAATAACTTAAGTAAAATAAATAAATAAATAAATAAATAAATATATAAAAAGGCGGATTGAAGTACTTGGGGTTGTTTTAATAGCTATTCATTGAGTTAGGAGTTATATCTATTATCTAGACGATTTATGAACATCGTAGCTTACTGTTCAATTTACAAATTGTCATGGCGGCTATGAGAGTAATAGGTGGTGGTAGAAGTGCTTGTAGCACCATTGACTCGGTGCCACTGGTAGCAGTAGTCATTGTGGAAGTAGTTGTTGTACTTGTACAGTAAAAACTGGTTCTGGTTGTAGTGATGGTAGTAACAATTGGTGGTGAAAGTAGTTGTGGGTGTCAAAGTAGAAATATGTCACTGTCCTTCGCTACTTTGAGCTAGAATAATGTGAAGCATACCCTTGTTTTATCTCATGACGAGGATGCAAATTTGAGGGTCAAGTGCTAGTGAGGGATTGCCCTCTAGCTAGTACTTCTCGAAAAGGTATGAGGACAGTGTGCAGGGAGTGTATCAGGAGTTCTGGTCTCGATTGTCATCATCTAACACACGAAATCAATAATAAAAAATAAAAAAACAATCACCAGATTTTGTTGTTAGGAAGTGCATTTTCATTGCCTGACACCTCCTGTAGAAGGTAATCTGATAATATTATGCACATTCTGAGTTGATTAAGCGTAGTTGTTATATTACTTCCTAGTGCCTAAAATCCTTTACAAAACTATTTTTAATACTCGTGGTCTCGTGGATTAACACGCAAGAAGATCCGTCAAAATGTCTCCCCGTGATGGTACTAGTAGTATTTGTGCACTAAAACTATGTTCCTTACTCGTCTTCAAGTACCGGACACGATATGTATCAGAGTATGGGGAACGGCTATTTTGTGTGGATTTCCAATATTTGATATAAAATGAAATATCGAATGTCGTAACATATCGGATAGGCGATACGACAACTAAGTGAAATATGATAGTAACATAGTTCTAAAATTAATCTCTTCATCTGTTGGTATTTTTTCAATACAAGTAGAGAAAATGATTTTAATATTTTTCCTTCTTAGGTTTCAAATTACTTGCTTAAAAATTAACACTCACAGGCTCACAGCAAATACGTGGCTTGAAGCATCAACCTGATGCTAAACCTAAATAGATGTATTTGAAAAACTTCAAGAAACTGAGGTTACATGTAAGAATTTTAAAAAAAATATAGAAGTACAATATAGTAAATTAATCTCGTAATTTTAGTTCTTCAAGCCTAGTTAGCTAGTTATGTGCAATTGTAAGAAGGAACTGACGAAATATACACATACTGTAATCTTTGTGCCTTTTCTAATTTCTCTTTTTTTTATATATATGCTTGAGGGTGTGTCTTGTGTATTTATTCAATTATTAATGATCCAGTAACATGCAGGAACTGTTGGCGGCACCAGATGTAAAGGATGCATCTGGAAATGCTGTTCTTGGAGATATTGGAGGGTATATCAGGCACAAGGTATCCTGAGATCTTATGTCTGACACTTTCTTTTACCATTTTTATGTGGTTTTTGTGTACAGTTGGGTAAGTTCATCTTAGTATTTTGCTCCGGGTAACCAAATCTCACTGGAGGAATGAACAATTCGACAGATAAAACGTTATTTCAAGGAGAAAGGAATTCACGCTGATGTCAAGTACATCGATCCCACATACATGGTTCGATCAGTTCGTGCAAATGCCTCTGATGCTATATTGTGTACTGTTCTTGGGCAAAACGCGGTAAGTATCATGAATTTTCGCACATGCTTAATTACTAGGCTGTCAGAACATTGTGGTATGCTGAGGCATCAAAGGGTGTTTGGTTATCTTCCCAAATAATTCAAGTGCAGTCGTCTACCTTCTCGTTTCGTTTGTAAACTAGGAATTAGGACTGAGTATTTGGTATCAAACCTAGAAAAACTGACCCGACTTAGGAAGCCATAATATGATTGTAATTTGTAAACCATAATTCAAAAGGATTTAGACCCGGCCTGAAATTTGTCGGACAAGAGATTGGCCAGGAAATGAATCTACCCAAAAGATAAACCAATCCAAAATGACCAATAATGACCAAAACAGCGAATTTGAAATAGGTAAGTGGAAAACATGTTACTCCGTATTTGTTTTGGGTTTAGACCAGGTTAAGGGGGTCGACCATTCCTCATTTGTGACCCTTAGTTTCTGATTGTGTGCATTTCAGTTCAGATTGATCTCACTTGCAGACCGATTACCTTAATTGATTTTATATACCAGCTCAAGTCTGTATTATCCGAGTCAGGTCAATGTTGGATTAAGTGTGGTTCGAGTTAGGTCAATATGAGCATTATGCATGCAATATTCTTCATTAGAAATATACTCCGAAGTAATTGTAATATTTCAAAGTATTATCAAGGAATTAAAAATCAATTATCTATCTCATAGCTGGCTTCAGTGACTACATATCTTAATCGTAGGAGACTATCCCTTTTCCTTGTTAACTTTTTAAAAATTATATGATCCATCATTCAAATGTCTTTTTGCTTTGCTTTTGTTTAAAGCTTAGACAAAGTGCATCGAGTGTATGTAGAAAAACAAATACGTAGTATTTCATAAAGTTTTCCAAAAAATAAAAATTGAAACATGTCTACGGATTCTCTTCACACTTATCTTTGTTTTAGGACAGGGCTCTTCTTCTTCAGGGCCTTATTCCTAATAATTGGTGAGTTTTGCCTAGAGTAACCAACCTTCTAGGGGTCGGAAATATCTCATCAAGGTGCCCACTCGGAGACTAGGTTTCATCTTTTACAATTGGGGTGTACTTTTCAACCTCCTTGTGGCGAGTTTTACTACCAGTTGCCACACACCTGCGTAGACCCTCGTCTTTTATCCGGGATTGGGAGCGGCTAAGGTTAACCTTAGACAGAGTTGTTTTAGGACAAGGTTCTCATGTCTAATTCGGACACTTGGAACACACATATTTGAGACCCAGTAACGTAGGGAAATCGAAATATCTAACTGTTGGACTGTTTGCAGGTTCATGGTGCTTTTGCAGGATTCAGCGGGATCACAGTTGGAATCTGTAATACACATTATGTCTATCTCCCAATCACAGAAGTCATCCATACCCCTAGGACCGTGAACCCGAATAGCCGAATGTGGCATCGGTGTCTTACCTCCACTGGCCAACCGGACTTCTCGCCTCTGAGTTGTTGATATTTTACCTACGGTTATGGATCACATTTGATTCTTTCAGCTTCAAGAAAAATCACAGCTATGAATTTTTAAATTAACTTAGATAAAGAGATGATTTAAAAATTGTACGAATAAAAACCGCTCTATCATGTAATAAAGGTACACAAATGCGACTCAAAGTCATGGGCGGATCTGGGCCATGAATCTAAAATACGAGTAATTATTTTTTTCCCCACAAAACTTCAATGTATAGCTCCGTGGTTGATGAATGATGATGTAGTCAATAAAGGTTTTTATCTAGTGACTGAGTACGTGGTTCAATTTCCACACAAAACACTTTTTTGCTCTGCATAGCCTTTCATTGACTCTTGACACATAATAATGAGGCCAGTTAATACTCATTCACAAAGGATGTTTATGTACTGCTCCGTATTTTTTGAATGAATGAGATTAATGTACTACTCCCTCCAACCCAATATATTACCCACTTAGGCCCTGTTTTTTTCGGCTGAAATAGAGCTGAGCTGAGCTGGTCTGATAAGAGCTGAGTTGGACTGATAGAAGCTGAGCTGAGCTGAATTAAAAGAAGCTGAAACTAATAACTAGTTATATAAATTATCTAATAATATTTTAAAAAATGAGAAAAAAAATATAAAAAAATTCTAACACTAAATAATAATAATAATAATAATAATAATAATAATAATAATAATAATAATATCTCGACTCTCCTCTAATTTCTTGTAATTTGTTCTGGTGTTAATGCAAGTTCCGTTTTTTTTTTAAAAAATAAATAAAAATAAAAATAATAATAATAATAATAATAATAATAATAATAATAATTAATTATAATAGTAATAATAATTATTATTATTTATTTATTTAATTACTAATAATAGTAATGATAATAACAACAACATAATACTCACTTCCATTCATTTGATTTCTACTTTTGTTTTTTTTAGTATTTGGCAATAGAAAATGTTATGTATATATCTTTGATTACTAATATACAAAATTTTAATTTTTTATATTCTTAAATCTTAATACAATACAAATAATACTCATATGTTATACTGTGTGTGTGTAAGTTTTAAATATTTGAATGTAACATCTATTTCAAGACCTCAAAATATTATGGAGTGTGTAGACACCCACATTTTGACCGCCAGGTGTCTATAGTAGTTCCCATCAAACACCCGATGATGATAGGACGTAAACGTGCTTTGATAGACTCGGATATGGGCTTGTAATCATGGACATTTGGTTTAGACTTCTTAAGGAGTACAAATTTCATAAAACCAACCTCAAATCCAGACCCAGTGGGTCGTTTCGAGTCAAATAACACTAATTTGGGTTGAAACCGTCACCAGGGGTAAAACCGTCTTTTAGCGACCGAGTCAAAACCCGGTCAAAGATATTTCCCGAGACTTGTGGACCGACCGTGATAACTCACGTGTCCAATTCGGACCCCAACTCCACAAAAATCAGTCATACAAAATAATAAACAATTCCGTTTAAGGTAGAATTCGATCTCGAGTAGGAATCCTATCCGAAAACCGATTCAAACACTCGACCGAGTACAATTACTCGGCCAAGTAGCATGAATCAGCCGATTTCCTCTTTCTTCCTTCACAAGAAAGCGGAATTCTTATTTCCCTCAAATTCCTTCGTTTCCTATCCTTAGCGGTATTCAAACTCTCCTAAACCAAGGTCGGAAACTCCCTATAAATAGGACCTCCCATCCAACACTTTCAAGGACAGAAAATCAGACCGAAAATCACATCACAACATCAGAATTAACACCGAAAAAACAGCCTCATAACACGGTTTTCATACATCCTCGATATCTAGCAAATCCCGACACCGTTCCGAAGCCTCGAAGCCCCGAGGAACTGTCCCACCGTCCGGCCAAACCCGACGTCCAAACCACCCACCTAAACCGACACTCTAAACTCATCCTCATCATCTCGACGCTCCTAAGTTTAAGCCACTTTCCGACGAGCCTTATCCCGAGAAAACAAAGCATGTAGGTTGAGGGTGTTTCAAATCCCGTTTTTCTCCCTTTCACAATTTTTTGTCACAATTTTTTTGTCACGATTTTTTGTCACGATTTTTTTGTCACAATTTTTTTGTCACAATTTTTTGTCACGATTTTTTTTGTCACAATTTTTCTGTCACAATTTTTTTACGATTTTTTTTTTCTGTCACAAATTTTTTTGTCACAATTTTTCGTCCAATTTCTGTTCTTTTTCCAAAACAATTTTCAAAACGTTTTTTTACTTTTTCCAAAATCATTCTAACTATTTGATAGCGATTTCATAATCGAATATCGAATACGACGAATATCGAAAATATGAATCGGGTATAAATTAATCCATATTTGTACGCGATTTATAAAAATTAACGATTTTCGACAAAGCAAAAAAAACCGAACAGACCGCCACGCGAGTCGCGCGCCTATCAGGCGACTCGCGCGGTGGCCTGGTTGGCCGGGTCCTCTTTTTTTCGTTTCCTCGCTTTTCTATTTTTTTTTATTCTCTTCGAGTCTTACATAAAAATCGACTTTCGCGACATATTTTGATAAATACCTTTTCTTGACCTCGGTCAGCGCGTGCTAATCCATCACGTGACATAAATCTTTTCAAAAATCATGCATATTATTTATTTACATCTTTATTCGATTTATTCAACCGTTACTAACTCGTTTGCTCCTTCTTTGTAGCGATTTATTTTTATCGTTTGTTTTATTAGACTAAAACGAACTTCACATGCTAAAATAACTTTGACGTTATTAGTTTAATATGCATTAAACGACTTAGCAACCCATTTATTTATTTTTCTCACATGTCTTAGGAAAATAATGTTTGCATATCATTCAACCGTCGAACTAACGCGTGTACGTAAAAAATGAACGATATCTTAGTAAAGGCCGCTAAGTGCGGGCGGGGTTGGGTGTTCTCAATGAACTTCCCAACACGTACCCTCACCCCTTACTCAGAACCGTGGTTTCCGGATGTCCGAAACCATTGGCAACGAGAGTCATTCAATATACGATTAACCGCTCAAGTCGGCATCGGTATCGTAATGCTAAGGGACGAACCCGATAAACTCTGACATCGGAAATGGGCCATGTTTTAAATATGGCCCACTACGACATAGAGTGGGTTCGAACGGTTCCGAATAACCATAAAATTCGGTGGCGACTCCTACTTCGATTTAAAATTCTATTCGATCCATCTCATATGGAAATTCTATCGCCTCCCCAAAACCCGCGCTTCGCCGCGTCGGGGTGGACCTATGTCATGTCCACAGAGTGCATAATAATATTAATAATTATTATAATGACAATGATGATAAAAAAAATAGAAAATAATAATAATAACGATAATAATAGCAATGACAATGACGATGACGACAACGACAATGACGATGATAATAATAATTTGTTACGGAGTATTATTATTAATATTAAGAGATACAAGTAATAAAAATAACAACAACAATAATATTATTATCATTATTATTAATTTTTTATGAAAAGAAACTTGCATTAATATCGAAATGCAATAATAATAACATCAATAACAATAACTTATTGTAACTTTTTTCAATCTTTATGCAACTTCCGTTTCATATAAATAAATAAATAATAATAATAATACTAATACTAATTTGTTAATATTAATATATATTGATAATATTATTATTATTGAAGCATTATTTTAGGAGCTGAAAATATTGGATCTGAGCTGAAAATATTAGAGCTGAGCTGAGCTTATAGGAGCTGGGCTGAGCTGATACGAGCTGGGCTGAGCTGGTCTGAAACGGGCTGAAAATAAGCTGAAAAGAACAGGGCCTTAGTACAATAAACTAGAGTGGTTTTTTAGAGGTACTAATTATTAGACCTGACAAAGGAAATCCAATCCCAAAAATTCGATTGAAAATACTTGAATTGATAATTGATGGAACATTCAATTTGATTAACCTGGAATGGTACCTGAAACATAATTCAATCCGAATCAAATTGAAATTGATGTTGGAATTGATGGAATTTACCTTAAATAGTACTCTTCTTGTTCAAATCCAAAAGATACGTTTGTCTTTTTACACTTTCCGAGACACGTTTTACACCGTCAATATCTTTTGTTTTATATTAACAAAAAATATAAAATTCGATATTCTTAATCTACTTATAAAGACAAATCAAACAAGATCCCATAGATTGTCGGAATATTAACGATTTTCTTGAATTGTGAATAGTGTTCAAAAGGGAAGCGTACCCTTTGAATTCGAACGGAGCGAGTACTCCGTAGTATACAACAAAATCTAGAGTGAAGCATGCTCTTAGAAATATCTAAAATTTAAAACACAACAAAATCTAGAGTGAAGCATGCTCTTAGAACTATTTAGAATTTAGAAGAGAAATCTAGAAAGGAAGGATGATAACTAGAAACATCTTTGTAATCTAGAAGACCTCAAAAACTAGCAGTAGTATAAATAAGCATGAATGATGTAGTTGTGTCTTTCTTTGCTGGCAAAAAAAAAAAGATGTAGTTGTGAGTGTGTAATCTCAAGCTCCAATATGGAGCCATAATCGAGTCCATTGAAATCTTGGTTCCGATACCATGTGAGATGATAATTATCTCAACCAAAATCTATGGAGATGGTGGTTGAAGCCTAATCAATATATTTACGGCCCCGCACTTGAATAACCCATTGGGCTTGGACAATGGTTAGTGCATATGCTCCTCATACCATGCGCTAAGTTTCGATTTGAGAGTTTAGAGATATTGGAGGTTCCCAAGATTCGAACTCGTGACCTTTAATCGCGCTGACAATGATACCTTGTGAGAAATATAATTGTTGAATCCGAAACTTATTATCATTAGCATAATTACAATTTACTACGAGAGTAATACTAGTATTATACTAAAATGCAAAAACGATTTCTCGAGCGAAGATTGCTTAGTTCGAGTGCAACTCATATTTGACCAAGAATGGCTTGAGATCGACCTTAGTCAAACTGAAGCCAAACTTTGACAACCTTAATTCTGAGGCTTGTAGAACGGGTTCGTTCAGTTCATTTGCAGATGTAGCAAGATCTGACAAAAATGATCCAACCTGAATAAGTCAACACGAACCCGATCTGACTCATGAATTGAAAACCCGAGTTTGACCCGTAATTCAAATTGACCCGGCCTAACCTGAAACTTATCCGAATGTTGTCATAGAAGTTAATATCCTTTTAAAAACAGTAATTTGCGAAACACTACCTAGCATTTACCCCTATTTGCGAAGAACTACCTAACATTTTTTTTTTGCGAAACACTACCTAAACTTTAATGAGTTTTGCGAAACACTACCAAGTGACGGTTTCTGTTAAACTTTCGTCATAGTGGGCCATGTTTGAAGATATTTTCTTCCATATTTTCCTTTCCTTTTTCCCTCTTTTCCCCCTTCTTTCTTGTATACATTTTTTTTTTCATTCTCACATATTATATCTCTTTTCTACCATTTCCAATCTACCATCCTTTGTTTCTTCTCTCATCCTAAGAATTTCTGCAGCTCCAAGACTAAGTTACAACATAAATAAGAACAAAGATATCAGTTCTGAGATAAATACTTGACATCAACTACAATAATACTTCATTACTAATATATACTTTAGCGTCAATTGTCGATGGTTGATGGTGTCGTGGATGCACGAGAGTACAGAAGAAAGCAGAGGAGGAAAAGGAGGGAAAAGTGGAAGAAAAATATCTTCAAACATGGCCCACTATGACGGAATTTTAACAGAAACCGTCACTTGGTAGTGTTTCGCAAAACTCATTAAAGTTTAGGTAGTGTTTTGCAAAAAAAAAATGTTAGGTAGTTCTTCGCAAACAGGGGTAAATGTTAGGTAGTGTTTCACAAATTATTCTTTTAAAAAACTGCAAATAGAAAACCCGAAAATAATCCAAATCCGAAATGACTGGGCTGATCCGAAGATACTCGATTTCTATAACCCGAAGTAGTCCGACTCAAAACAGACCCAATCCAAACCCGACCGGTTGACCCGTTTGCCAGCCTAACTGTGAACTTGCAAGTTTGCAAAACCGGCAGTTCTCTCATTCAACAATCTTCACAGAATGAACAAGAGGTTTGTAGGTTTGATTCTAAACAACCCCGCAATTCTACGCATCAACCCATCTTTATTGACATATTTCCACAGCACTTCAACAACCACGCATTCATCATCTTCTGACATTGATACCCTTGAAGGATTATTAGTTGATTCCAATCAATTCACCTCCCAAGATTACTCCTTTCTCAAGGAGCGCCTTTCGGGCCCCATTGATTCACGTTTTCCACCTGGTAAGTCTTCAGATGATGCTGATGCTGTTTTCATTTCCAACTGTATTAATGATGATGGCAGTGTGTTTGACCTGAATACCCAGAAATGTCTTGGGAAGTTTAGGGATAAGCTGTGTGAAACCCTAGTTATTCATGTTTTGAACCTTGTTAAGAACCCCCAATTGGGTGTTCAGTTTTTCATGTGGGCAGGTCAGCAGGTTGGGTATACTCATACTAATCTCGTTTATGATGCATTGTTGGATGCCATGGGTTGTGGTAAAAATGTTCGAGTACCCGATGATTTATTGCGTGAAATTAGGGAGGATGATAGGGAGGTTCTAGGGAAGCTACTTAATTTCTTGGTGAGGAAGTGTTGTAGAAATGGGACGTGGAATGAGGCATTGGAGGAGCTTGGGAGGTTGAAGGATTACGGGTATAAACCGTCTAGGGGGACTTATAATGCCCTTATTCGGTTGTTTTTGGAGGGGGATAGGTTGGATACAACGCGGATACTATACAGGGAAATGGTCAATGAAGGGTTGAGATTGGATATTTCGACATTGAACTCTTTTGTTAATGCATTGTGTAAGGAGGGGAAGTGGAGGGAGGCGCTTGATTTGATAGAGAAGGAGGAATTTGTTCCCGACACTAAACTTTATACTACTATGATTTCTGGTTTGTGTGATGCTTCACTTTTTGATGTGGCCATGGATTTCTTGAACAAAATGAGATGTAGTTCTTCTTTGCCTAATTCTTTGACTTATAGGATTTTACTTTGCGGGTGTTTAAACAAAAAGCAACTTGGTAAATGTAAGAGGATTTTAGGCATGATGATGGATGAAGGCTGTTACCCTAATCGTAGAATATTTAATTCACTTGTACATGCATATTGTGCATCTGGAGATTATTCTTATGCTTATAAATTGCTTAAGAAAATGGCCGACAGTGAATTTCAACCCTCTTATCTAGTTTATAATATATTAATTGGCGGAATCTGTGGTAAGCCCGAATTTCCTTCGTCAGCTGAGTTGGAACTAGCGGAAAGAGTATATGCGGAGATGCTCGACCTTGGGCTGGTATTGAACAAGGTTAATGTCAGCAGTTTTTCGAGATGTCTATGTGAAGCTGGAAAATTTGAAAAAGCTCATAATGTGATTCAAGAAATGATGAGCAAGGGTTTTGTGCCTGATGATAATACATACACCAATGTCATTGAATCTTTATCTAGTCGTTCACAGGTTGAAAAGGCATTTCAGCTATTTGAACAAATGAAAAGGTATGGTGTTGTTCCTAATGTATACACTTACACTATACTAATTAATGGTTTCTGTAAGGTTGGTCTTATCTCCCAAGCACGGAAGTGGTTTGGTGAAATGATTGAGAACGGTTGCGCCCCCAATGTTGTAACCTACACTGCTTTAGTTCATGCATACCTAAAAGTACGTAAAATAGATGATGCTAATGAGATTTTCGAGTTGATGTTGTCAAGTAGATGCCCACCTAATGTTGTTACTTATACTGCTCTAGTTGACGGCCATTGTAAATCTGGTAACATTGACAAAGCTCGTCAAATCTATGCGAGGATGAGAGGAGAAGAAAACTTGCCTGATGTGGATATGTATTTCAAAGAAAGTTCGACCGAGTTAAGTCCACCCAATGTTTTTACTTATTGTGCCCTTGTAGATGGGTTGTGCAAGGCACACAAGGTTAGTGATGCTAATAATTTGTTAGATATGATGGCCAGAGATGGCTGTGAGCCTAATCACATTGTTTATGATGCCTTGATTGACGGGTTTTGCAAGGCAGGGGAGCTAGATAAAGCTCAAGACATCTATACTAAAATGATTGAACGTGGATATATTCCTACTGAGTATACATATGGTGCTTTGATTGACGGATTGTTTAAAGATAAAAGGCTAGATCTTGTTCTTATGATACTGTCCAAAATGCTGGAGAATAATTGTGCTCCGAATGTTGTGATATACACTGCAATGGTTGATGGTTTGAGTAAATCTCAAAAAATAGATGAAGCATATAAACTTTTTCTAATGATGGAAGAAAAGGGATGCCATCCAAATGTTGTTACTTACACTGCCATGATTGATGCTTTTGGGAAAGCTGGTAGTATTAGTAAGTGTCTAGATTTGTTCAAAGCAATGAAAGAGAAGGCTTGTGCTCCCAACTATGTTACCTACAGGGTTATGGTGAATCATTGTTGTCGTTTTGGATTTCTAGACGAGGCTCACCATCTTCTGGAAGAGATGAAGCAGACATATTGGCCTCTGCATGTTGGAAGCTATAAGAAGGTGATTGAAGGGTTCAACAAAGAATTCCTTATCTCCCTTGGTTTGGTAGATATTCTGAGTTATACTGAGCAATTGCCTGTTGTTCCGGCTTATAAAGTTCTTGTTGATAGTTTTTGTAAGGCAGGAAGATTAGAAATGGCTGTACAATTGTGTAAAGAATTGTTACCATTGGCTTCTTCACTTATGGTGACTAATCTTTTTTCTTCTACGATTAAAAGTCTAACTGTTGCATCAAAGATTGATGAAGCATGTGAGTTGTTTTCTGATATGACAAGGAATGGAGGAGTTCCAGAGCCAAAGGTATTTTTTGACTTAATCACTGAACTCGTTAAAGTTGATTGTTGGGGGGAAGCTCTTCAAATCTTACACAGCACAAGCGAAATGGTTTGTCTCTTCTCTTTCATATCCTTTTCAGGTCTGATGTATGTTTCGTGGATGTATGTGCTGGCAAATGAATATTCGACTTTCTGCTTGGCAGGGTAATGTCTTAATGTTTGTGGGGTAATTTTTAATGGATTGTTTTCTATATTGGAGCAACACTATTGGTTAAGTTTCTTGATACGTGTTAAAAGACTACAATTGCATGGCACAATTGGTTTTGTGAATATTTTAGTACTTCGTACTACATTGAGGCAATTACCTTTTCCCCCGCCCCTTTGGGGTGAAAGGCATGTCATATATTTGGAACATTGGGATATTTGTTTCTGTGCATCAAAAAATTGTTGACGTGGTTGGCGTATTATCTCTTTCCCACTCCCTATTATTCTCTTGGGCACCATATCTATTGTTGTAGGATCATCGTAGTTAGCCTTTATATGATTGTTTTAGTGTTATTTTCCTTAATAAGTATCTTGCTTATCCTTTGTTTTTTTGCTGATCCTTGTATATTGTTTAATTGTACACAGTGCCTACGTTTGTACTTCCACTCTTTCAGAGACTAGCTTTAGCGCTATTTGTGTCTCCCAAATGCACATATTGAGGGGTCCCTATTTATGAAATTTTGATGTCTTCGGATTCTTTTATTTGATGTAGATGACTAGATGCTTGAGTGCCTGTATATTGATTCAGTGGCTAATATTTGTTCACCGATTCTTTTATTTTGCATTATTTTCACTCCTATTATAACTAAGTAGTGTCCTTTAGCATGCTCGTCTAAAATTGCTTAATGTTACTGAACAAATACTTGTCTATTGGTTAGTTTCTGAGTTTGTATGTTTTTAATACACAGCTGTATGAATACACTGTTATAATTTTCTATGAATTACATGTCTGATGGTAAGATAGTAACAGAAACTGCATTGTTTTGTACTCCCTCTCTCTCGTTCATTTGTTTGCATTTGATTAAAATACTCTTCACAATGAATATATAAGGCAAACAAATGAGCGAGATGGAGGGAGTACTTTTTTTTTTTATGCTTGCTCTGTCTCACAATGTTCTTCCCTGTTGAGTGAGTTGACTTTACGTGTGTACCAGATAACATTTTTGCCATAGTTATGTGTACTTATATATTGATTCCTTTGTTGGAAATAAATTATGTAATATTTTTTTTTGTTGGAATATTAAGATACTAGTGCATCATATCTATTTGTTTTGCATCTCTTGACATATTTACGGATAATGTTCTTAACAGAGGAAGTTTTTTTTCTTGGTCATTCTTACCATATTATACTAGTAACAATTATCTGTTTGAGCTTGTTATGACACTGTTTAGTTCAAATTAATTATCCAGGGTATACATTGGCTTCCAGTTGAGGAGAAGGCTCAAAAGTAATAGCACATACCGCATGTTGTCTCAGTCTGATGTGAATCAAATTGAAAAACTCAATTGAAATTGTGAAGCCTTGGATATGGGTCTCTACTGTAGATTTGTCACTCTGAGCTCTCAAGTGCATGCATTGATATCTGTCTGAATTGGCTGTAAGTGCTGATCAGAACTATTAGCGTTCTTAATCAGTGCAATTCAAATGCTCCAACAACAACATTACCCCAGTGCCTCAATGGCTCACACAAATATCGGATGTACCTTACTCTTGTGTTAACAACACAAAGAGGTTGTTTCCAAATGACCCAAGATGAAAATTGCGACGAGAACATCACTTAATGACCGCTACTTCACAAGAGAAAGAAGCGCAGCCACTTGAGCCATTTTGATTTATTCCATCATGATCCAAAGCCAAAGAGCAATGAGTCTTTGGCTCCATTGAAAATATGGAAATGCAATTCGAATGCTCCCCATCAAGAAAATCCTGTGGCTGTGTATGGAGTATATTAATTTAATTCAGGTGTTGGACCTACTTCATGTATACAAAGTATATAATATCCTCATCAGGAAAATCCTCTATTACTTCCACTAATTGCTACTGTGGTTGATGTCCAATACTAGTTTTTTCAGCCTTTTCTTCCCTTTACTAATCAAACTTTTGTGGACTAATCAACCTTTTTCAGCTGCAGATTGGTGCATTACTGGTGCAGTTTTTTTATACAATATTAATGGTATATGGTGAAACCGCTTTCCATTGTAAAAGGGACTTCTTCTTTTTAACTAAAAAATAGCTATGACACCATAAGTATGTCCATTGTAGCTTTACTTTCATTCTGCTGCATATATTGTATGCAGATTGCATGTTTGCTAAGTGCTAACTTAGCATGAAAAGCTTACAAGGTCGTTGGAGGCGACACCCATGACTATAATTTGAATCTTATCTTTATCAATGTCGTCTTTTGTGATCCCCTTCTAATAAAATAATTGAAAGTGTGTCATAACTAGACCTTGATTAGATACCCCTGGCAATTAATTAGAATCAAACTGTTTTTACACTGTTAAGTGTTAAGTGCTGAAAGGTCGGAGTGGTGGACACACGAGATGCAAAATGCAAATGTTTTAAAGCTGTAAAGCAGGTCTCACAACTTCAGCTGGCAGTCAGAGGTGATATAATGGCACACCAGTTCACCATGCTGGACATGAGGCTTCAAGATGAGTGCAGAAGCAAAGTGCACCTAAAGCTGGAAACACAACTCAGGTGTGCGTAGTTTCTTAACTCTTACTCCCTCCGTTCCAATGAATTGTTTGCCTTTCCTTTTGGCACCAAGGTTAAGGGAACCAATGAGGGAGTGACATGTAGAGCAAAACTCATGAGAATGATCAAATTGCATATAAAAAATATTCCTAAAATAGAAAGGGAAACAATTCATTGAGACGCCCCAATATGGAATAGGCAAACAATTCATTGGGACGGAGGGAGTATTTCCTTATTGTTGACTCTAATTTTTATATATGCTCATGTTGGCTGGTCAATGTGACATGTGCTTTGGTTTCAGCGTTGGTTGTTCATTAGCTCGAACTAGAAATGGTGAGAGGTGGATGTTGTGGAGAAATCAAGCATAAATCGTACTGTAATTACGTTGGAGGAGGAAAAAAATCTCCCCTTGTATAAGTCTATAAGAATATAGGATCTTAAAGCCATGTTCTTTTCTAACTTCGTTTCAGTCCATTTCAGTTCAGTTGAGCCTCAAGAGACTCATTTTGTCTCAGTATTTCAGTTTAGTCAGCCTACTTCAGTTCAAAAAAAATATAGGATCTTAAAGCCATGTTCTTTTCTAACTTCTTTTCAGTTCAGTTTAGCCTCAAGAGACTCATTTTGTCACAGTATTTCAGTTTAGTCAGCCTACTTCAGTCCAAAAGAACATGGTTGACAAAACTATTATTGAATATGTAAATTGTGGCTGGTTGCTTTGCTCATCATTGTGTAACCTATATACATCTGTATTTACCGATGGTTCTAAAAGACGGCTGAAGGTGCGAACTTGTGCAGCGTGATGCTGTTGTCTTGCCAATTGCCATCATATCTGCATTCCTTTTTTTTTGTGCGTTCCTGAATCAACTGGTTATGCTTACTTTGTCTTGGAAAGTTGGGTGCAGGTTTATGCAACCAGTGAAGTGAAGTGAAGCAATTGTTTTGCTTGTGGGCTGAGCATGACGATAGAATGGCGTGGACAAAATTCCCATTTAATATTTTTTATAAAATACTCGTAGTATTTGCCAGCGAATACTGTGTTTTTTTGGAGGTTTTGTTACTGATAAAAGTCTTAGTAAAATTAAATTTTATTGCGGTATTCAATATTGATTCACTTTTCTGATGATTCAGACTTTCATTATTTTATTTTTCCATTTTTGTAGTACTACTACGGAATAAAGCAGTGAGTATTGAGTAAACAGATTGTGAATTTGTGATGCATCATCTGGTATTCAGATGTACTCTCTGGATTCCAATTTTATTCTCTTTTTTTCTCAGAAAATTTAAGAAGTGATTATGCAGAAGGAAATGATTATGCAGAAGGGGATGATATTGGAAACACAATTTTTTCTTATAAAACAGAAAAATGTCATTAATTTCTCTTCATCTGCAAATATGGAGTGACAAGGGGATGATCATAGATGGTATAAAAAGAACTACTCCAGATTATTCACTTGGAGGGAGTCACGACAGTGGTACAAAAAGTAATAAAATAGATATGTATAACATAAAAGAGTATACTAATAAAAATGATCACAATATACGATAAAAGGGTACGGTAATAAAAATAATATAAAATGAAATTATCATTTTGAGGTGCATCTCCCCCTATTCACTGAAACAAAATCAATGGACAATTTTGTCATTTAATCAATCCAATTTCAGTCATAAGCCCCAACTAATTAAGATTAGGTCGTGCTTTTTCATAACGAGCTCTTGCTCAATCCTAACAACATATTATGAATTTGCCCTTGTCATTTTCTTCTCATCTTCAAAAGTGATCTTATTTTCTCTCTAACAAAATTGAACATCTACATTATTTTTTTCTTAATTTCCAAAGTTACGTTCGACATTCTTGGGTGCAATGAAATACAAATCTTAAAAACACTTTTTTAATCGATCGATCGATCAATCTAATATAAAAACAAGATCCATAAACCCTAAAAAAATCCCTAAAATTAAAATCAATCACCAAACCCTAATCGATGAACTTTACGATAAATTGATTAAAAAAGACAAAAGTTAAAACTTAAAGCGATATCACTCCATCATTAATTGGAGAACTAGGATCCATAGTTGAATTCACAAAAGGTCGATTGATTAATCAGATTATTTTGGTAGAGATCAAAGGTATTAGAAGGATTAATTAGAGAGTCCTTGTATAAAGCAAGGACATAAATGAAAATTTTTAAGAAAATTTGTTAGGATTGAGTATTTCGTTAGGATTGAGTAATTTCGAGATTATGGACCAAATAACATACTCTGATCTAAGACCTACCGAGTAAATTAACCTAACGGCCTCCATAATTAGCAACTAAATCATATTACCACAAGATACTAGGCTAAATAAATTACATATTCCTTTACACAATAATAGTCTATAAATTACAAAACAATTGACTTACTTAATAGGTTATTTAACGACAATAATATCAACTATAGGGCGTCTTCCCAAAATAATACCAATTTCAATAAATCCGAGGATAATACATATTATTGGAGTAGTTAAACAAGAGTAGGATAAACGCCTTTATAACCTGCTACATCAAGTCACCTAATTAATATTTAACCTGCTACTTATCCTCCATCCTCATCCCTTAGACCTGGATAACAGGTGAACCGTGTCGGGTCAGCTTCGGGTCAGACCACTTTCGTATCATAATAATCGGGTTGACTTCGGGTCGGGTCGAATAATTTCGGGTTCGGGTCATTCTCGGGTTTGCTGTTTTCAATTTTTCTAGGATATCGACTAATTTTCTATAATAATAGTCGGGTCAGTTTCGAGTTAGCTCGGGTCAATTCGGAATACGGATCAAAATCAAGTCTTCAGTTTGGGTTTCGGGTCGGGTTCGGTTTGGCTTATTCGGGTCGGGTCAGTTTTGCCAGGTCTACTTCTCATTACTTCTCTCCTTCACCCTCTCTCTCCATTACCCTTCATCCTTCTACGTTTTTTTCTATACGTTTCGTTTAAATTAACGTGTTGATTTTGATGTAGGATTGTATTGTTAGCTAGATTTGGTGAGATTGAAGGAAGAGAAAGACGGAAGACATAAATGACGTTTAATGCCTCATATACTGAATAGGTGAAAAGGAGTGAACATGAATAGATTAAAGGCGAAAAAGGAAGGTGAATGGGTTCTACCGTTAACTGGTCATTTATACTACTCTGATTTTAACTACTCCAAAAATACGTATTATTCTCAGATTTATTAAAATTGGAATTATTTTCGGAAGACGTTCTATAGTTGATATTATTGCTGTTGAATAAAACTAAAGGTGAAAAAGAAAGGTGAAAGGGTTCTACAGGTAACCGGTCACCCATACTACTTTGGTTTAACTACTCCAATAATACGTATTATTCTCAGATTTATTAAAATTGATATTATTTTTGGAAGACGTCATATAGTTGGTATTATTGTTGTTAAATAACCCTACTTAATAACCACTTGATTAAATCACATCCAAAAAATATACTACGCTTATAAAGTTCACATCTAACTCATGCAAAAATGGAACAATAATTGATTTACGTATTTGATAGGCTGTAATAATAGTTGTAATTCACAATATTAAAGTTATTATTAAGATTATATTACTTTAGCTCAGAAATATTGAATTTGAAACTGATAGTTTTTGTGTTGTGGATCTGTGTAAAATTTTATTGAGCTAAAAGATCCTATTTATATAACAATTTACAGCTGCTTAATTAGATAACTTTTGTAGCTGTAAATCTTATCCATGCCGTATATGTTAAACTTTTACTATTCACCTAGCTTAGCTTATTCATCCCTATTTTACTGTTTAGGGGGTGAGTCAGTACATATCTCCTTACATAGATGAACATTCACCTATTACTTTTAATTACAACACTCCCCCTTGAATGTTCACTTCTTATGTAATGGCGACTATGTATATACGAACTGCCTCATTAAAAACCTTGTTTAAGAAAAACTCAGTGGGAGAAAACCTAACTAAGGAAAAGAGTGCAGTAGTATAACTTTTCTTCAACATTTGTCTCGAAGGTGACACATTCCGATATTTTTCACCAATTCTTGGAATGTTGTTGATGGGAGTGATTTTGTAAGAAGATCTGCGAAGTTGCACTTTGATGGAATTCGTAGAACGTCAATTACTCTTTCCTTTTGAAGTTCATGCGTAAAGAAGAATTTTGGTGATATATGTTTGGTTCTATCTCCTTTGATGTAACCTTCTTTCATTTGATGAATGCAAGCTGCATTATCTTCATATATAATGTGTGGACATGACATAGGTCCACCCCGACGCGGTCACGCGCGGGTTTGGGGGAGACAAATGAATCTTCATATGAGATGAGTCGAATTGAAATTTAAATCGAAGAGGAGTCGCCACCGAACTTTGTGGAAGTTCGGGCCCGTTCGAACCCACTCTATATCGTAGTGGGCCATGCACAAAGTATGGCCCATTCGGATGTCAGAGTTTATTGGGCTCGTCCCTTTGCATTTGATACCGATACCGACATTATCGGATACCGTGTATTGAATGACTCTCGTGTGCCAATGGATTGAGATATCCGGAAACCATGGTTCTGAGTAAGGGGTGAGGGTACGTGTTGGGAAGTTCACAAAGAACACCCAACCCCGCCCGCACATTAGCGGCCTCTACTAAGATACTGTTTGACTCTCGAATACGCGTGTTAGTAGAACGATGAAATGATATGCAAACATTGTTTTGCCTAAACATGCGAGAATTTGAATGAGTTGCTAAGTTGATTTAATGCATCTAATACTAACGTCAAAGTTATATTTAGCATGCGAGTTCATTTTAGTACAATAAAATAAACGACGGAAATAAAAAGCCAAAAATAGAAATAAACGTGTTAGTAACGATAATAACGGTTTATAACTAATATGGGATGATATAGAACGATGTAAGGAAATATGATGCATGAGTTTTGAAAAGGTAGTGTGACACGTGATTGATTTGACACGTGTTGACCGAAGTCATAAAATATTTTGTAAGGCTCGGAATACGTTTAGGGCTCACGTTTTGACGTAATGAGAGGACACCCGATCGAGTCATTGAAGGACTCGACCGAGTGTGCCTCGGAAAAGGAGTCTACCCAGAATTTGAGATGCTACTCGACCGAGTCATTGCGGGACTCGACCGAGTGGTCCTCAAAAGACCATTCTGCCTCGATTTTTTGGATGTCACTCGATTGAGTAGCCTATGGCACTCGGTCGAGTAGCCTATGGCACTCGGTCGAGTGACCCTTGTACAAACTAGGGTCCGTTTCGGTTTTGCTTTTGAGAATTGATTTTGTGTTTAAAAATCGTCGATTCGTTAGGTCGCGTAGAAATATAATGAGATTTATACTCGACCTGAACTTCTCGATACTCACCATATTCTATGCTCGATTATGAAATCGATATTGAATGTTTGGAGTGCACTTTAGGAAAAAGACGTTAGAAAAATAGTTGTTTAATCGAATTAAGACGAAATAACTTATCGTATGTTACGGTTTTCAGGGAACCACGCGACCCGCGCGAGTGAGGCGCGACTCGCGCAGCCACGCGACTCGCATGAGACCCATGCGACTCGTGTGGCAGACTGTTCTCGTTCCGTCTTTTGATACTCATTGTACCCAGTGTTTGATTATAGGACCAATACTGAATATTAGAGTGAAGTAAAAAAAATGTTGTGAGTCGCTTAAATCGAACTAGAACGATATAGATCATCTCCGCGTTTATAGTGTCGTAATTAATTCTTTCGAGTTATATGACAACTATTTTAGCATCAACGAAAATCGTACTAGTTAAATTAATTGACTAAATCATTTAGATTCGACATCCAACTATTGAGTTGGTATCGAATCTAATAGATCGATATTCGAAAAAACTTGATTTGATCCCCTCCGCATCCCGACATCGTAATAAATCCTTGCGGATTGTGTGATGTCGGATCCGCATCAAAAGGTTTTGACTTTAATTGAAAAAAAAAGTGTTTTATTGAAAGTAGTTAAAAATCGATGAATATGCGACGATAATAATGAAATAAGAAAATTATTGTTGATGTTAACTCGTTTCAACAATTAAGCGATCGAGGTGTCGGGATAAGCGACCGGTAACGTTTGGTGGAACACCCTTGTATATTCGGATTTCCTTATCCCGTCATCACTCACGCTCGACACGAATTGACGAGTAATTTAATGTCTTATACTAGAGATTATTATCGATATTATATGCGAAAAGGAAGATAAAAAAAGAAAAAAAAACGAGAGGAAGGGAAGATGACGCGAGAGAGAGGAGAAGAGAGAAGAACGAGATTTTGCACCCTCAACCTACATGTTTCTTAGTCTCGGATAGAACTCGTTAGTTGTGGCTTTAGCACAGGAGTATCAAGATTTTATGTAAATTGAGTTATGGTGGTTTTGGATTCCTAGATGTTAGGGTTTAGGGTTGAAGATGATGAGTTGTGATGGGTTGATTAGGGTTTATTAGGGTGTAAAAGATGTCCCAAAAGGGTTGCAAAGGAGAGGTATTTATAAGAAAGCTCCCCCTACCCGAGCTAGGGCTACTCGACCGAGTACCCTGCTGACTCGGTCGAGTGGCCCAAAGCAGCGCAGCCGGGCCTACTTGAGGGCCCACTCGATCGAGTGGGCT
Source organism: Agrostemma githago (assembly GCA_958450325.1). Lineage (NCBI taxonomy): Eukaryota > Viridiplantae > Streptophyta > Magnoliopsida > Caryophyllales > Caryophyllaceae > Agrostemma > Agrostemma githago. The sequence continues at coordinate 10,338,489 of OY288244.1, forward strand.
GACACTTGATCGAGTGGGTCAGCTGAAGCGCAAGGGTCCGGTTTTTTGGACCTTGAGTTGGGTATTCTTTGTGGGTCTTGTATTTGGGTTGGACTTTTGATGTTTGAGTGACTATTTTTGTGTCTCGGAACGGCTTTGACCGGGGTTTGACCCAATCGCTAAAAGTCGGTTTTATTTCTGGTGTCGGTTTTGACCCAAATTAGTCTTATTTGATTGGAAACGACCCATTGAGCCTGAATTTGAGGTCGGTTTTGTGAGATTTGTACTCCGTAAAAAGCCCAAGCCAGAAACTAATGGTTTCTGAGCCCACATCCGAGCGCGTAGAAACACGTTTGCGTCCGATCATCATCGGGTGTTTTTTGGAAACTGCTATAGACACCTAGCAGCCAAATGTGGATGTCTAGATAATGGTAGGTTGATCAATTATGGTCCTTAATCCACATTCTTTTTGAATATGATGTATCATCGACCTTAACCATACACATTCACTAGCAGCTTCATAGAGAGCAATCAATTCAGCATAATTTGATAACGTCGCAGTTAAAGTTTGTTTGGTAGATTTCCATGATATGGGTGTATTACCATAAGTGAATACATATCCACTTTGTGATTTTGCTTTATGCGGATCTGACAAATATCCTGCATCGGCATAACCAATAAGAGTTGCATCTTCTTTTCTTTGGTAAAACAATCCAAGGTCTTGTGTTCCTTGGAGATAACGTAACAGATGCTTTACACCATTCCAATGTCTTTTTGTCGGTGTTGCACTATGTCTTGCTAGAAGATTGACCGAAAATGCTATATTAGGTCTTGTATTATTTGCCAAATACATTAATGCACCAATTGCACTGAGATACGGTACTTCTGGTCCAAGAACTTTCTCATATTCTTCACGAGGACAAAATCCATCTTTCTTCACATCAAGATTACGAACCACCATTGACGATTTTACCGGATATGATTTACTCATGTTCAATCGATGTATAACCCTTTTAGTATATGTTGTTTGATGAACAAGAATACCATCCTTAAGATGTTCGATTTGTTGACCAATGCAAAACTTGGTTTTTCCAAGATCTTTCATTTCAAATTCTTTCATCAAGTATTTTGCGGTAATTTCGAGTTCCTCATTTGTAAAAACGCATGGACTGATTGGATTATTAATATATCCTTCCTAGAGAAGGTATTCCTTGAGGCGATTATACCACATCCGCCCTGATTGTTTTAATCCATATAAAGATTTCTTCAATTTCATACTATAAATATCTGATGAGTTGTAAGAGATTGGTAGTTTTATTCCATCCGGAACTCGCATATATATTTCAGTATCGAGTGTTCCATATAAATAAGCAGTAACTCATCCATTAGACGCATTTGCAAGGATTTAGATACAGGCAAACTTGTTAAGAATCTTAACGTTGTTCCATCCACAACTGGAGAATATGTTTCATCATAATCTACTCCCGGAATTTGTGAAAAACCTTGTGCAACAAGTCTGGCCTTATATCGAACAATTTCATTATTTTCATTGCGCTTGCGCATAAAAACCCATTTGTTCCCAACTGGTTTTACACCTTTTGGTGTTTGAGATACAAGTTCAAAGACTTCACGTTTTTCAAATGATTGCAATTCTGCTTCCATTGCCGCTTTCCACTTTGGCCAATCATCTCTTTGTCGACATTCATCGACTGATGTTGGTTCAATATCGTCATTATCAATGACGATTTCAGTGGCAATAGAATAAGCAAACATATCATCGATTTTGGTAATCTTTCGATCCTATTGTTTTCCTGTATAAGCATAGTTTATAGATATTTCACTATTATCTATGCCTTCATCTTCATCATTTTTCTTTGGAATTTCGATGGTATCTTCCATCTTTTGGATTTCATTTTCTTTCTTGAGAGGTGTTTCACTCTTTTCACTTGTGCTAGACATCCTTTTGGATTTTCTAGGTTTAAGATCTTTTGATCCAATTGGCCTACCACGTTTCTTAGTAGCAGACTCAAACAAAAGTTTATGAGGAATTTCTATTCTTGACGGAGCATTTAAAGCAGGTATATGTGATTTTGTCACTTGCTTTATATCTGTAAATGCATCAGGCAACTGATTTGCAATAATTTGGAGATGTATGATTTTATACATCTCTTGTTCACATACACTTGATTTAGGATCTAGATAAGATAAAGATTTGACATCCCATATAATTTCCTTTTGACATGGGATCATCTTATCTCCCCCTAAAGCTGGAAAATTTGTTTCATTAAAATGACAGTCATCGAACCTTGTAGTGAATAAATCGCCTGTCATAGGTTCAAGATATCTTATGATGGAGGGACTTTCATACCCAACATAAATTCCCAACTTTCGTTGTGGACCCATTTTAGTCCGATTAGGTGGGGAAATAGGAACATAAACGGCACACCCAAAAGTTCTTAAATGTGCGATATTTGGTTCCTTTCCAACTGCTAACTGCATTGGCGATATTACATGATTAGCAGTAGTCCTAAGCCGTAGTAAATTTGCTGCATGCAAAACAGCATGTCCCCAAGCAGAAGATGGGAGCTTACATTTCATTAACAATGACCTCGTAACCCATTGTAATCTTTTTATTAATGCTTCTGTAAGTCCATTTTGTGTGTGAACATGAGCAACTGAATGTTCTACATCTATTCCAAGTGACATACAATAGTCATTGAATATCTTAGATGTGAACTCACCGGCATTATCAAGCCTGATCTTCTTTATTATATGATCAGGAAAATGCGCCCTTAATTGAATGATTTGTGCCAATAACTTGGCAAATGCAGCATTCCTTGTGGACAATAAATTAACATAAGACCATCGAGTTGATGAATCAATTAGCACCATAAAGTATCTGAATGGTCCACATTGTGGGCTAATTGGTCCACAGATATCTTCTTGAATTCCTTCTAGGAACATGGGAGATTCAGTTTCGATTTTACCTTTGGAAGGCCTGATAATCAGTTTACCAAGTGAACAAGCCGTACAAGATTGTTCCTTAAATCGTGGAACTTTAACTTTTGTTAAAGGATGTCCAGTTGAGCTTTTGATAATTTTTATCATCATATTTGTTCCTGGATGACCTAACTGGTCATGCCATAAGGAATTGAGCTCTTGGTCGTCTATTTTATTCTTAGACACCAAATTGGTTTCAAATGAACGTATAAAAGTATAGTATAGTCCAGAGGAGTAACTTGACATTTTCTCAAGTATATTTTTCTTGCCACTTTCAATTGTGGTAAGATACATGTACTCCTTATCATTTGAGTCATTGGTTTCTATATGATAACCATTTTTTCTCAAGTCTTTGAAACTCAACAAGTTTCTATGACTTCTACTTGAATAGAGTGCGTCATGTATTATGACTTGTGTCCCTTTTGGGAGCACTATACAAGCCTTTCCTGAACCCTCAATTAATGTTATAACACCACCAATAGTGGTAACATTAGCCTTAATAGGCATTAATTGAGTAAAATAAGCTTTATTGTTCAGAATGCTATGTGTTGTGGCACTATCAATCAGGCACTGTTCTGCATTGCTGTTCTGATTTTCCATATCTTCAATTTTAAATAAGTAGGAATAAATTAGACAGAAAAGATAATTCGCTTTATTATAATTACATGCGTGATATGTTACATAGTATATACAAACATAAGGGAAAACGAAGTATTATACAATGATTATTGTAACATAGTTTGGTTTAAAACAGACTATGCTGAAGGCCCACAGAGAGTATCGATGTCATCGACAAGATAATACGATACATTAAGTTCGAGAATAGGAGAACTTTCCTCAACAAAGTTTGTCTCAATTCCCTTTCCTTTCCCCTTTTGGGAATTTGTATACAAATCAACCAAGTGTTTCGCAGTGCGACACTCATTTGCCCAGTGTCCACTAATACCACATTTGAAACGTATGGTTTGGTTTGACTTATCCTTATTTGGCCCAAGTTTTCCTTTTCCCCCTGCGAATAGGATTCCGGGGTCCAAATTTCAGGTGCCAATTCCTCTTCCCTTTGTAAGAGGTACTTCCTTTCTGACTTTGGAAATTATTTTCCTTATTAAAATTGTTTTCTTGATGAAAAATGTTTTCCTTTTGAAAGGAGTTTTCCCTTTTGAAATTCCCATATGGTTTTCCATGTCTTACTGCATATGTTTCTGGGGGAGCAGCTGTCCCTGCTGGCCTTTTGTTATGGTTATGAAACATAACCTTCATATTAGTCTCAACCATTCTTAAAATGGCTATTAGATCAGAATATCGATTATATTGCCTTTCAGGATACAGTTCTTGTAAAACTGCATTATCGGCATGCATTGTTGATAGAGTTTTCTCTATCATGGCAGCGTCAGTGGTTATTTGCCCGCATAACCTTAACTGTGAGGTTATACGAAGTATTGCCGAATCCTAATCACTAACCGAAGTGAAATCCTGGAACCTTAGGTTCATCCAGTCATATTGAGCCTTTGGCCCAATGATTCTCTCCAGGCTTTCAAACCTTTGACAGAGATTATCCCATAACTCTTTGGGATCTTCCACAAATAAATATTCAGATTTCAAATTGTCATTCAAGTGATGCCTTAAGTGTAGGGTTACAACCCTTAAACCCAAGGACCTGTTATGAGTATTAACCGAAAAGACAAAAGAAGAGGGATAACAATTATACCTTATTTGCAGCGGAACAGCGTATTAATAAGAAGTATAATAAACCCAGAAATATATATAATCTCCACGGATAGAATAAATAATCTTCACGGACAAGAATAAATAATCTCCACGGACAAAATAAATAATCTCCACGGACAGAATAGAGCACCCTAAACGTGATGCCTCCTTTGGTATCCACACGGGTACGGAACTGCGACGTATATGCTAGTATAAGGGTTTTGTGAGACGGTCTCACAACTTCTCTCTATATCTCTCTTATAACTCTTTATAAGACGAATATATTATGAGTCAATACTTTTATTCCATATATTGGTTCATCATATGAACCTCCTTATATAGGAGATGAGAAGGTAGAATTAGGTTATTTCTATAACTCTAATTACCATAATTAGATTATTAGTATAACACTAATTACCATAACCCGACAACGCAGCTGGGTCCGTATTACTACTGACCCGATATATTTAATATATCGATATATATTAATAATATCTCGTACACATTGTGTGTGACCCAATGGGCCCACTTAAGACTACCAGACACGTAACTCATTTACATGTCAACCCGACATCGACCTCTAGCAAGGCATATCGGATACATAGACTTAAGCGGGTTAATCCGTAGGACAGTGGACATAACTCCTTCAGTCTCCCACTTGTACATGTCCTCTCAAGAACGGCGTTAAGTCTCTTTGCTACTATTGTCTCCAATTGAGAATGAGGTAAGAAGAAGTGTCATCCTCACATATCTCAATCTTTTACTCGAATCTTTGAGCTGACTTGTTAAAAGAGCAGATAGATGACAATCATCCTATCTGAGCGCGGCCACACATTTGCACAAGTCACACTCTTCGAGTGGCCAAGAAACAATAAACTCCCTTCAATAAAGGAAGAGCAAATCCCCTCTTGTCTAACCACATCCTATCACATGATCCATGCATGCCCAATAACCATCCATAGCCCCCTTTCACAACTGACGAGGAATAGTATCAAAACATACACATCACATGTACAGAATAGTCAAAGACTCAGGTCTAAAGACTGTACAAGTTCATAACTTGCAAAGAACTTTACTGACACTAAGCGAAATCTTAGTAAAATCCTTTTCGGCGGGTCTGTCTAATGCAGGTTCTTAACATACACCCGTGTGCCTGGTTTAGTATCTCAATACCTATGACTCAAGTAACTTAGTCATCAACAAACTCACACACTAGTCATTTAAGGGTATTCAAATGTCCCAACACAATACCCTGACTAGAGACAAAATAATTACATCATCCAAATAGAGTTCCAAGACTAAGTCACGTACTTAGTGATCTATTTCATCGATGTAAATTATTTAGGGATAAAACTCGGTTACATTAACCAAATGACAATATGTCATACATATATCAATTATCGAAATAACTCCCACTAAACCAAACACCTCTAAAAGTACTAAGACCACTCGCCCATGCGTCTTATACCGATCATAACCAATATGATCTTTGTGTAGAGAAGGTTTCGGGACATACAACATTTGTATCAGTTATTTACAAGCATATGACCAATCTACCTTATCTCAATTAAGGCAAACTATTAGTTTCATAAGCAACAATTGCTTCATAAACTTTAAAGTAGTTGAGTGTGTGCTTAATTCGTAATCAAACGTCTATTTGCTTCAAAAGCAATAGAACACTAACTTTAGTTATAATATCAGTCATAAAGTTGTCCTTTGGAACCGTTCCAACACACAACTTCTTATCCAAAACAAAATTTACTGAGATTACAATCTCATGTCATCTTTGTCTATTTGGAAATATGAATTGTTGTAACTTGTTTACAATAATTCGCTTATCACATCATGCGCATCTCTTAAATAATTCATCTTTTGCTTCTTAAGCGCAAAAGAACAATTCTTAGATAGCAATTTAGTGACACTCACTAGATTAGTATCTACTCGTCATACGAGCACACAATAAACACATTTCTTGCAAAGTCTCATAGACGAAAGCAATCAAATGTCGTTTAGTTAGAGAAGTATGTCACTTACATACCAAATCATAACGATAAATGCACTCCCACTAGCCTCTTGTACACACTTTGTCTCTCTTCATCTCAATGGAAAACAAACATATTTGAATTACCACATTGAGAACGAAGATACTTGCTCCATAATACTTGCTCCAATCAAATTGGATCATTCACATTTGTCTAGCAACTTTAATAATATGAATTCATACGATGTGTCGCACACACATCATATTTCATCCCTTCCAAGAAATGTATTTCACATATATATGTTCAAAACTCATCATAATGAGTGATGACATTCAATATGCTAAATCAATCTTAATAGACTTAAGCATAATGTTGTAAGAAGGTTTTCCCATAGTCATTACTATGAGATCAATCCTTAACTACCAACTATGCTTCATTGATACTCTTATATCAATCTACATCGTCTTTATATTGAAGACTATTCTTCACTATAAGACCCATTTAACCATATATAGTCTATACTTGGTAGTTATGGTATGTAGAATCTATTAGATTTTATGTGACTTTTGGAGTCTTTGCCCATTATTGTTTCATCATAGGTCAAACCTATGTAGGATAATATTTTACAGGTAAGATGATCATGACTTTTCATGGATGCATCAATATTCTCTACAACTGTTGAAGAGAAATCTTGTTAATCTTGAACAATTTCAAGGTCGATTCTACTCCCACTGTTTCTATTAGAAATCACATATTTTTAACAGAAACATACCACTCCATGCAACAAAACAGTTTTGCTCTTTGGATGGTTTGTAGAATTAATATAATACTCCTAATAAAACACATGCCATAATTGAATCTAAGTTCTAGAAAACAATTTTCTTTAAACTTGACTTGATAATTAAGAAAAGACTTTTAAGAACATTTTCAATCCATATCTCATATGGTGTCTATTCTCCGACTTACATGGACAATCTCATCAACATTTGTACAAAGACTTTTATAGTGCATAAGCTTCTAAAGCGCCAATAAAATCTGCATAACTCATCATAGACCAAATCATATCAAATATGGTTCGATGTAGTTTGAAACATTTTTCACTACTTCTTAGATGATCACAATCTTTTAGTTCAATTCCTCCCTGTTTCAATCATATCGAACAAAATCATACGTGTTACCCATTTTGCAACATCACTCGTTAAACTCACACATATCTGTATGTGTGTGGTCTAACAAGTCTAAGTACCCTCCCACTACAATTATTAGGAGTCACTTGTAATGTCATTTATCCATCTAAACAAGATCCATTTACCTCAGTTGATCCTTATCAATAAGGTTTATAATTTCATCATTATGAAACTTATTCTTATGTCTCTTGTCTCATGGATTAAGGACAATGGCATAATAGGTAAAACTCGTGTCGAGGGACGGAACCTTTTGATTGTTATGTTACAATTAAAAGCATTCACTACTAGGAATGTAGAGCCCAACAAACATGTTAGCATTATTGTACCTCATATTCTTGCAAGGTATAGAGCAACAATTGTTCTACTTTTATTAAAACTTTTCATGTCCATACATGAAACATAATCAATATTCTTGCTTATGACTAGTACAAGAATAACATTTATTCAATTCCAGTATTCAGCTTTATGGTAAAATTAAGTGATTTTCCTTTTATATATGAAACAACAACGTTTGTCAATTTCATCATAAAACACTTCACTTATATACCATTATTCTACCCTCTTTGAGCCATCACATTCACAATATAATAGTTGCATTTGGTATCTTATACCAAAACAGTAGAATGCAAGTAACAATTACTCTAGTAACATACACACCTGAAGTCATACTTTAATTGATTTGCAGATTTTCTAGACACTTCTAGAAAGCTATCTACCAATGCCATATAATTGTCATTACATTAATGACTAATAAAATCGTACCTAATCTAAATTTGGCAACAACTTTGGGTAAGATAACAATTATCCTTCCCTTACTTTAGCCAACATCTTAGATTCATTAATCACTATCTCAAGCAATTTTATTAATGAACTCATAGAACATTAGTATTATTTGCCTTCTTGATACAATGTTCAATCATCTTTTAACATCTCATGCTAAAAGGTGAGAAACTTTATTAAGTCACATGTTTATTCATAATAAAGTGACCTAAACTTAGGACTAATTGAAATGATTTCAATTCCTAATTCTTTAGAAAGAAGCATCCAACATTTTCTGATTATCAATATAATCACGTCATCGTATGACATATGGATTAATTAGATTATCTTCAATATTTTCTCACTTAATGGGAACTGTTCCCTTTTATTGAAACAATTGATTTTGGTACTTATAGTCATCTTCATGACTCTAATTATACAGTCCGTACTGTACATTAGCATTGGTAATAATCTATCGGAATTATCCTTCACAAGGACAAAATCCGTATCTCTAAGGTTTGAGAACAATTCTCAAGATACCAATCAATGAGGTTGAACAATTCAAACTCATCTTTAATAAATGTGATAACTAACTAAATTACAACTATATGTATATGTAAAGTAAAACGATAATTAATATTAACAATCATAAACAATCTTAAGATAAAATCATGCAAACTACCCTCAAGTTCGCATAATATTCCAAGATCCTAAACCTTTTGTTGCTTAAGTGAACTTGGGCTCACTGCTCAAGCGCCAAAAGTAAAGGTAGACAACAATATTGTCAATTACATCAATATGTAATTCTTGGTTCGTCGGAATTAGTCATCATATGACACCAACTATTTGCCTCAAAGCCCAAGTCCGACTTGATAGCAATGTTAAGCAAACCAGACTGAACCTGTAGGTAACCGTTACCCAGCTACTCAGTCCACACACATCGCAAAGCACCGCTTAGGCAGTCACTTGAACCTATGGTATGAAATTGTTGTAGTGGTCAATTCTGGAAAGGCAATACTTTTGTGCGAGGGATTAAATACATATGGGTCCTAACCATGCCACTAGGCCAACTTACAAGGTGACCTATCAGTTCTAAGCACACAAGTCACAAGTCTCAAACAATAAATTCATGCATCGTATGACATAATAATTCAATTGTTACTAGTGATTTGTGCATAAAACAAGTTAAGAGATCCCATATTTTGATTCATAATCATATTAGAATTCATAATTGCTATTTGGTTTGAACAATTTCACCAATATATTTCATTTTTCCAACTACGAGGAACAATTTCCCACCCGGAAAAATTGAACGGATATACAAAACTCGATTCACAATCGATATGCGACTTATAATTGTCATATAGATGAACAATTCATCAAAATCAAATAAGACTCGAGAAACTCTTTTCTCGATCTATATATGATAATATGATAATTAAAAAGCATAAGATTATTTAGCCGATTTAGAAAACTAATTTTTCATTGATTCGAAAAAATAAAAGTATAATCCATGTTTGATTCATAATCAACACACAAACGCAAGAAAACGACTTTTCTTAAAAGCATCGCTCGACCCGTCACCATGTCGTCAGAGTAAATATTGTGTCGTCTTGGTCAAACCTTTGTTGACCGGGTCATCCCGTTCCAACCGGGACATACCCGTGCCCACCGAGTCACACTCGTGCCCACCGAGTCATACTCGTGCCAACCGGGTTGGTCTCCTTTCGTTCCGTCTCCACCATAATTAAAACGAGTATTGTCCTAATCTTATTAGGTCTCATCGTCAACGATAAATTCTTGTAATTTTACGTTTCCAATTTCAATCGAGTCTTGACTAATCTAATTAGCCTCATCGTCAACAAGGAAATTGAGGATTATAGTGAGTCAATTTAGGGCAATTAAATTAAAAATAATCAATATTAGATCTTAAATTAATTTTACGAGTCAATTTTAGAATTTAACCGATTAAATTCACAAATTAGAACAAACCCTAAACTTGATCGAAAATCTCATATAGTAGCCGCAATATCAATGTAACTTTTACAAATTATTACTCAAATATGATAAAAAATTATTATCAGGCTAATGATTATCTAATAATCGAATCAATGTACACCTGATATTATCAAATAATCACTTGCACACACAAGTTAAACTATGCATGTTCACAATACACAAAGCAATACAAACAATAATAGTAAGTACAACCAAATTAACATGCAATAATCAAATTAACAATCAAGGTGTGTACGTGTCTACGTGACATGTTAATGTAAGAATCCACATATTGATATGCCAAAAGTCATGCGAAACAGGGGTCCGGTAAATAATGTATTAAATAATCAAATTAACACGCGGGTGGAATCTCTCATAACCAATTATGAGACATAGATTCACGTCTATCCGATTAATACTACGTAACAGAGGCTCTGATACCACTGTAGGGTTACAACCCTTAAACCCAAGGACCTGTTATGAGTATTAACCGAAAAGACAAAAGAAGAGGGATAACAATTATACCTTATTTGCAGCGGAACAGCGTATTAATAAGAAGTATAATAAACCCAGAAATATATATAATCTCCACGGATAGAATAAATAATCTTCACGGACAAGAATAAATAATCTCCACGAACAAAATAAATAATCTCCACGGACAGAATAGAGCACCCCAAACGTGATGCCTCCTTTGGTATCCACACGGGTACGGAACTGCGACGTATATGCTAGTATAAGGGTTTTGTGAGACGGTCTCACAACTTCTCTCTATATCTCTCTTATAACTCTTTATAAGACGAATATATTATGAGTCAATACTTTTATTCCATATATTGGTTCATCATATGAATCTCCTTATATAGGAGATGAGAAGGTAGAATTAGGTTATTTCTATAACTCTAATTACCATAATTAGATTATTAGTATAACACTAATTACCATAACCCGACAACGCAGCTGGGTCCGTATTACTACTGACCCGATATATTTAATATATCGATATATATTAATAATATCCCGTACACATTGTGTGTGACCCAATGGGCCCACTTAAGACTACCAAACACGTAACTCATTTACATGTCAACCCGACATCGACCTCTAGCAAGGCATATCGGATACATAGACTTAAGCGGGTTAATCCATAGGACAGTGGACATAACTCCTTCATTAAGAACACAATAGCTTTTGCCTGTTCTTGCGGATTTGAGTCTCCATCCGCTAAAATTGTGTGTTCTATGCCTTTAGCTTTCAGATTAGCTCTGACATCCACCCTCCACTCGAGGTATTTTGTGCCATTGTTATCAAGGATATCAAAGTCTCGTTTTGCCACATGTGCCATTTTTCTGAATAACAATTTAACATTCAGTTAATCATAATAATTTAAACAATATATGAATTTATTTTACCTAATGAATCAAGTGGAATGGCAAGCCGCAGTGGTCCGAGACTTCTGATCTCAAAAGATCAGGGGTTCAATTCTTAATAAAAAAAATGAAACAGAATTAAAGAAAATAAAAGTAATACTAGGTGCCATATTTTTATTATTTTATTTAAAATTCTAGCTCATACTAATTCATATAAATACATACATATATCAATTAAAATGAACAATTACATTGACTTACAAAAAACATGAATACAACTACTAATAATAATACTACAAGAGCCATAATTAAAACTATATATAACTTTAATATTCTAAAGGACTCTTCAATTGACGATGAAAGAGATAAGTGATTTCGTTCAATTATAGTGGGATTAATTTTTTTGTGGATAATTAAATTTGGTATTTTATTAATAGTAAGACAAGGGTAAAGTTGAATTAAAATGGTAAAATTCAAATTCTTTTATAGTGGTCTAAATAACTGTTCATAATCGGTGTATAATAAATTAAAGAGTTACGTACAAGTTACAATTTACGTACATCAGAAATTTAAGTCTTGTCATTTCAACTGAAAATTATTTTGATAATAATTTAACTAAGTAGGAGAAAAGTTTGACTGATAAATTTACTTATAATCAGAAAGTAACATATATATATATATATGGGATCAAGAGAGTTGGTAGTGGATTGGGAAGTTGGTGAGTTGTGTTGTTAGCCATTGATTTGGGTTGGATGGATGACCTAGATTAATCAAAAAAGAAAAAAGAAAAAGGGAGAGGAGGTACGTGGAATGACTAGTAGCATGCAGCACCAGAGCAACAACAGGTAAAGCAGAGCAACAACAGCGCAATCTCTCTCAATCTTTCATCATTTCCATCACCAAAATTCACTTTCACACTAACAATTGCTCACCATTTCGCAGCGCAATCTCTCTCAATCTTTCATAACTTCCATCACCAAATTCACTTTCTCACTAAAATTCAAAAATTCATCCCATTGCTCACTATTTCATCTCACTAAAATTCAAAATTCATCCCAAATCAAAATTCATCTCCTTATTTATACTATCATGCAAAATAACTAAACCCTAATTCGTAATTTGCTTTACATCTCCAGGCTCCAACGGTGCTGTTCCTTGAAGATTCTTATATGCTCGAAAATGTGCAGTCAAAAATTTCTGTTCAACATGCAGGAGGTAAAATGAGTATAAACATATCTTTTTGGTATCCTGCATTTGGAATTCCATTTTTTTGTTTGGTTTGTTAATTTGAAGAGTTACACAGTTGTAATGTCATAGCCACACTCAATATGATGGACAGTCACACGTCGCTGAGAACAGTTCTTTGATGTATCCATTTATTTGTATGGTTTGTTAATATGAAGAGTCATACAGTTATAACGCGATAGTCACACTTAATATGATAGACAGTCACACGTTCCACGTTGTTGTGGTTTTATTACGTAAGATTGATATATTTATTACGTAAGATTGATTATTCACACGTTCCATCATTGTTATATTTATTATTGTAATTTTTTTGGTTGTCGAGTATTGTATATTGGTTTGTAGTTGTACTTCTAGTTCATATGCGTTGTGGGTATTAATGTGTTGGTTTATACGATCCCAAATTATTATTGTGTTGGTTCCATGTAGTTGTAGTTTTCTGCTGCAGGTGTAGTTGTATTACGTTGAAGTTGCTTTATTCAAAATATTTATGTTGGTTTATCTATGATTGTTATATTTATTATTATTGGTATTTTTTGTGATTGTTATATTTATCATGCTGTTATATGTAATATAGTGGTGTAAAATCATGCTGTTATATGAGCAAAGCCATAGTCGTTGTTCTTGAAAGTCACAATCTTTGTTGAGAAAAGTCACATTTCATTAAGGTTGGAGATGACTGCGTGCGTTGCAAGATTGATAGTGTGTAATATAGAGTTTCTTTTTATTGACAGTAGTTTTTAGTGTGTAATATAGGTTTTTTATTATAGTTTTTTATTGTTCCAACCTCTGATAGTTCTTTTGTTTTTATTGTTCCAACCTATATGCTAGTTGAAGACACAGTGATTGTGCCGTACGTAGGGCAGAAGTTCGCGGACATCGATGGAGCATTCTTGTTTTATCAATCTTACGCATTTTCTGTTGGTTTTGAGGCGAAGAGGTACACGACAACTAGATCTTTTGATGGTTCGATTAAGAAGAAATTGTTGGCTTGTAATAAGAAGGGCAAAACAGCTAGCCAGAGCATGGTGAAGTTGTCGAGCACGGGAGAGGATGGGCAAGATTTTGTGGGATAGTATGAACCCAAAAGGAATACGAAGGCGACGAGGACGCAATGTGGAGCAAGAATTAGGCTCTGTGCAATGATCGGGGGGTTTTATATTGAAGAGTTCATCGAGGAACACAACCACGATCTTGTGATGGTTAAGGACAGAGAGTTTCAAAAGTCATCTCGAAGTCTATCAAGATATCACAAAGAGATGATCATTTGCAACTCGAGGGTGTGTAACGTCTGTGAACAATGTTGTGTAGTGCATGGTTTACTGCTAACTGTGTGCGACTAATGCAGTTGCAATTTTGTGTGTGCAGCTGAAGATCGGGGCGACTCGGACATACAGGATGTGCAAGGAGATGTCGGGCGGATTTCAGAACATAGGAGCATCGTTGGTTGATTTCAAGAACTGGGGGAGGGACGTCAAGTGTTTTGTTCACGAGCAGGATGGTCAATTGTTCATAGACCGGTTCAAGAGTTTGAGGGACAGTCAGGAGGATTTTTACTTTGACTACGATGTTGATGAAGATAGAAGCTTACGCAGAGTCATTTGGGCGGATGGTGCAGCTCGAAGGAACTACGCGGCATTCGGGGATGCAGTTTTGTTCGACCCAACGTACGGAACCAACGTGTATTCTATGGTGTTCACACCGTTCACTGGCGTGGACAACCACAAATGGCCTGTCACGTTCTGCGGGGCGTTGCTATTAAAAGAGGACTATGAGTCATTTATCTGGGTCCTCTCCCGGTTTCTGAAAGCCATGGGCGGGAAGGAACCGTGTTATATCATTACGGACCAGGATCCCGGTATTTTAAAAGCCGTGTCAGAAATATTCAAAGCGGCGCACCAACGGTGCGGCACGTGGCACATCATGAACAAGGTTCCAACGAAGTACGGCAGATCAAGAGAGGAGGCCTCGGAATTCGTAAAAGCCCTCAATGCAATCATTTGGGATGATGACATCGAGGCGTCGGAGTTCGATGACAGGTGGGGGCTGATTATGATCGACCATGATGCTGTTGGGATCGAATGGCTTGAAAATATGTTTGACATCAGGAGCAAATGGGTCACCGCTCATTGCAGGGAGGTGAGGATGTCCGGAATTATGAGGACAACGCAGAGATCAGAGAGTGAGAACAGTTTTTTCAAAAAGTTTGACGATAACAAAGGTACGTTGGTCCAGTTCTGGATGCGTTTCGAAAGTGCGATGGACTAACAGAGGCACATGCAGAAGAGGCTAGACAACGATAACCGGAAGACATTCCCCAAAACTGGAACGATGAATCCGATGGAGACCCACGCGACAAGGGTGTACACTCACGTGGCTTTTGCACACTTTCAGGAAGAGGTCAAGTTTTCGCTGTACACGTGCAGCGTTCGTGGGTATCAGGAGAAGGACGGGATCGAAGCGACTACAGTTCTAGACTCCATCCGGGACCGCAACTACATTGTTGAATACAATCCAGGTATTGGCATAGAAATTCACTGTCCATGTTGTCTAGCCACACTCACATAGCCTGACTATATGACCTAAACGGTGTGATTCTGAACTGCGGTGAGTGTGACTATACAACGTGGTGAGTGTGAATGCACAACGTAATGAGTTTTATTCTATAATTCTTCGAATGTGACTATACAGAATAAAGGGTGTGACTCTCAAACGCGGCGCGTGTGATTATACAACGTAATTCGTTTGATTCTCCAACGTAAGGACTGTGACTATGCAGCATAGTGGGTGTGACTATACCCGGTCAAGGTTGTGATTATACCTTTAGGAAGTCACATCCTGTACGTTGCGTAGCCACTGCCCGTATGGTAGAGAGTCACACTCTTCATGTGTTTTTTAATGCACTCGCAGGTACCTGTGAGGTCAGTTGTACTTGCAGGAAGTTCCGTCGGTATGGAATTCTTTGCAGGCATGCTATTTGGATATACTTTTCCAAAGGACGGGAGACGATCCCGGAACGGTACGTGGCATGTAGATGGACTAAGGATGCTCTACGTAATGTTAATGCGTGTCCCCTGTCAGAGAGTCACCTAAGCGATGAGAAGGTTGTTACAGTCACGAGGCTGTTTTCGGAGTTCAGCAAAATGGGTAAGGAAGACGTTAGTAATTTAGCTGACATCATTCGTAACTTCAGGTCCAATGCGGCGCCCCTTGCTGGCCCTTGTAGCAAGACGCAAGAATTAGAGGAGATCCTCGGCTGTACGAGCGCAATTGAAATAACGATATTGCCCCCGAAGAAAGCCAAGAACAAGGGCAGTGGGAAGCGAAAGCTGTCTTCTAAGGCGAAGGCTGCTGCAATTGTCGTGAGGCCTAAACGGCTGTGCAAGAACTGCAAGAGGATGGGGCACCATGACAAGAGGAACTGCCCCAACCCATTCGCTGAGGACCCACCTATTGCTGACTTGTCTGTCGATGTTGAGGAGGAGGACGAGGAGAAGGACCCGGCAGGGATTGTCGAGGAGGATTGTTCGTGAATATCCTCTGTTATTTAGGAACATTTTTTGGAGACATAAAGATTGTCGACGTTTGAAATGGTCAAGGTCCGTGATACTTGATGAGGGTCGGCAGCCTGCACCGGGTCGACCACCAGGCAAACCCCCAGGGGACAACTTTAGACAGCCGCCTGCCCGGCAGGGCGATGCGGCCTGCTCAGCCCGGCCTTCACATAACCCCTACCCGCCTGTCCTCTGGGGAAATCCCCGCAGGCAGGGCAGGGACCACCAAGGGGCCCCTCCGTCATTTCGCCTAAGGTAAATGAGAATGAGTGGATGAGGAGAAGCCACTTGTCACCCCCTCATCCACCCATCCTCCTTCTACTTCCCTCTCTTGTAGGAAGGTATATATACACATATATTTCCCACTTGGGAGGGGTTGGATTTTCTCTCTCTAGACTTTCACTCCAAAACCGCCGCCTAGCTCCTCACGAACTAGGTTTCTTAAGGCATTTTCACGGACTGACTTAGGCATCGGAGAGGGTTCCCTCGGACACTTCTGAGGCCCTGTGCGTTCATTGTGCAGGGAGCAGGTCACTCTCGCCGGGGAGGTTCGATCACCGGATGAAGAGAAGGGGAGACCGAAGAAAAGGGAGCGATCATCACATTAGAAGCATTACATCTTAGAGACCCGAATTCGTTGTCGGGTTGATTGTTTCTGATACCGGAACAATTTGGCGCCGTCTGTGGGGAAGATCTGGTTGTATCCACGAATTACCCACAAAAAATCAACCATTCCCAAATACAAAATTAACCAATTGGGGCAATCATGCCTGAGATTGTCGACGCTAGTATAGGGGCAGGTCCGACGGTCCCACCGGTGACCCCCCTATACGGCATGCCGCAGCGAGAGAGGGCTCCCACCGCCGCGATCCTGGGGGTGGGGGGAACCAGTCTCCTGGGCATGCCAAATACAGTTGTGGCACCAGGGCAGGGGGCACATCCAGAGCACACCCTAAACCTAACCCCAGCTCAGATGGTACAGACAGCTGCCTTCTTCTCCGCAATGCTCAACCAGGAATTCACTCCTGAAGACCTGGTAGGCAGGATCGCAACGACCCCCAGGCAGCCCCGCTCAGTAAGCAGAGTGGGGGCTGGGGGTAATAAGCGAACCGCCGCCAAAAACGCCCAGAGAAAGGCAAGGAGAACAGCTCAAGTATACGCACAGGTACAGAGGCGTATCACAGCAGGTAGCCAGGAACCGCCTGCTCAACAACAGGCGTTCTCCATACACACTACGGAGTCCATGTCCAGGGAGAAGAGGGGTCTGTCTCAGGGACTGCAGGATCGAATGAGGCACAGGGAGCTTGCATCTAAGCGCTTGAGAGAAAAGCAGGGCGGTGTCTTCTCCAGGTTAACGCCAGCAGTAAAAGGACAGCCAGCTCCAGGGCTGTCCCAGAGCCTGCAGTCTAGGCTTAACCGGGGGCAGCCGCTCGAATAAAGGTATCACCAGAATGACAACCTCGGTCAATCCCGGAGAAAGCGGTCCAGGCAACCCTCCCCTGACACGGAGGACGAGGCAACGAGCAGGCGACCACCAAAGCACCTCTCCCCCAGTGCGAGGAAACCGGCCCCTAGACAGTGGGATGTCCACGGTAACCAGTCTGGGGAAAGCAGGTCATGAATGGTAGGCAGGCCCACGAAGACTCCTCTCCATCCTGACGTACAAGAGTATCCCATCCCGAAGATCAAGATGCCCACCGTCAAGTTTGACGGGACTACAGATCCAGAGGACCATCTGGCGGCATTTGAAAGTCACATGGGCATGTATGATGTGGATGATGCAATCTGGTGCAAAATCTTCCCAACCACCCTTGTAGGACTTGCACAGGGATGGTTCAGGGACCTTCGCCAGGGGTCGATCAGCTTCTTTATAGAGTTAGACGAGGCATTCCTTGAACAATACGCAGGGAACAAGAGAAGACGGCTCACTCGGTTTGACCTTATGACCCTGAAGCAGAAAAAGGGCGAGAGCGTCAGGGAGTACCTAAAGAGATTCGACTTGTCCTACCAACAAGTCAGGGAGATTGATGACTCAACTGCCGCCTACGCCCTGACAATCTCCCTGCTCCCAGGGGAGATGAAGAACCAGATGATCAGGGCCCAACCTGAAACCTTGGCCAAGGCCAGAAAAATTGCCGAAGGGTTCATTCTGCAGGAAGAGTTCCACAGCCTGCCGGACACCTCTGCAGGCCAAGCAAGGCCGCAAGGGGGACCGCAGGGTGGACGTGGCAGGAACGAACCAGGCAAACAGAAAGAGGAGGGGGATACCCCCAAGAAAGAACGCACAGCTTACCAGCCGAGGTTTGACAGCTACACGGCCCTCAACAGGCCGAGGGCAGAGATCTTTGAGCTGGAGAAGGAAACAGCAAAGTGGAATCGCCCGAATAAGCCGCGTAGCCCGAAGGGGGATCCTAAAAAATTCTTCACGTTCCATGATTGCATAGGCCACACCACTGAGGAGTGCCGGCACCTAAAAGATGAGATAGAAAAGCTCATAAGAAACGGCTGGCTGAGTAACTATGCAGCGACGAACAAGTCCCAAAAGGAGGCGACAGACAAGCCTGAGGGTTCGGCCCAAAATCGCATGATAATTCATGTAGTGTCAGGGGATGCAGAGGGACGAACAAGCAGACGAAGCCAGAAAAGGCAGATCTGCGAATTACGGAATCAGATTTGCTACGCCGAGAAGGCAGGAAGCCCGAGGGGAACGACCCTGAGCATCACCCCTGAAGACGCAGGGAGAGTAATATACCCACACAGTGATCCTTTGGTCTTAACTCTTGAGATTAGCAATCACATTGTCAAGAGATGCATGGTGGACACTGGAGCCTACACAAACCTCTTGTACAAGGACGCCTTTGAAAGAATGAACTTAGAAAAGAGACACCTTAAGCCGGCCCCTGGATCTCTGTACGGGTTCAGTAGGGCAGGCGTACTTCCCATGGGGATTATCGACTTGCCAGTAACGTTCGGGGAAGGGGCCTCTGCCAGGAATGTCAGGGCGTCATTTGTTGTGGTGAATGCAAAGTCTGCATACAACGCCCTGATAGGACGGGCCACCCTGGACGAAATCGAAGCCGCCATATCAATCAGGGCCCTCACCATAGCCTTTGTGACAGACTTTGGCATAGAAGGAAAAGTTCACGGGGATCAGGAGTCAGCTAGACACTGCTATTCTGTGGCCCTGCAAGCCCATGAAACGAAAAGAAAGGGAAAACGAAAAGCCGATAGTTCCCCCCAGCAGGGAGGGTGAAATCCCAGCTGCTCAGCAAACAGCAGCCCACCTGGAGCCTGAAGGGGAAAGCATGCTGGTGGACTTAGAACCAGGGAGGCAGGTCCTCATAGGGGCCGACCTAGAGGAGTCCTACTAGAAAGAGTTGGTCGCAGTCTTGAGAGAAAACAGGGACGTGTTCGCCTACTCGGCAGATGAGATGCCAGGGGTCGACCCGGCTTTTATTGTTCACAAGCTGAACGTTAATCCGGAGGCCCGCCCTGTAAAGCAGAAGAAAAGAAATATGTCCGCAGAAAAAGACATGGCGATAAAAGAGGAGATAGAAAAACTCTTGAAAGCGGATTTCATCGAAGTCTGCGATTACCCCGAGTGGTTGACAAATGTTGTGATGGTGAAAAAGTCGTCAGGCGCATGGAGAATGCGCGTAGACTTCACAAATCCTAACAAAGCCTGCAGAAAGGACTACTATCCCCTGCCCAGAATAGACCAACTGGTAGATGCCACTAGTGGATACACCACGTTGAGTTTATTAGATGCATTCTCAGGGTACCATCAAGTGTACCTCTGGCAGCCTGACAGGGTGAGGTGCGCCTTCATAACCAGCCATGGAACGTTCATGTATAAGATGATGCCATTTGGACTGAAGAATGCAGGCGCCACCTATCAGCGGTTGGTGGACAAGGTCTTCGAAAATCAAAAGGGGAGAAACTTAGAAGCCTATGTCGATGATGCAATTGTCAAAAGCAAAGGAGACAGGGAGCACCTGGCGGATTTGCAAGAAACCTTCTCCTCCCTGCGCTCCTACAAAATGAAGTTGAATCCAAAAAAGTGCACGTTTGGAGTCCGATCTGGCAAATTCCTAGGATTCTTGGTCAGCTCAAGAGGAATAGACGCCAATCCAGAGAAGATTCAGGCAGTCTTGGACCTCCCAGAGCCTAAGACTATAAGGGACATACAACGGCTGACAGGTAGGATGGCTGCCCTGGCTCGCTTCATCGCCAGATCAGCAGACAAATCGACCCCTTTCTTCAAAGTATTAAAACACAATAAACAGTTCAAATGGGAAGACGAGCAAAAGAAAGCCTTCGAACAACTGAAGGAACATCTGAAAAAACTCTCTACCTTGGCAAGGCCAGTAGCCGGAAAAAAACTATACCTGTACATTTCTGTCACCAATTCAACGGTAAGCGCAGTCATTCTGAAAGAGGAAGCAGGCTCACAGCAGCCCATCTACTTTGTAAGCCACGCCCTGGGGGCAGCTGAAAGAAACTATCCCTTGGTAGAAAAAGCCGCCTACACAGTCATCATAGCAGCTAGAAAACTCAGGCCTTACTTCGACGCACACCCTGTTGTGGTCCTCATCGACCAGCCACTAGAAAAGATATTGGAAAAATTCGAAAAGTCAGGGAGGCTGCTAAAATGGGCAATTGAGTTGAGCGGACTGGGGATATCATACCAACCCAGGGCAGCCATCAAAGCACAGGCCTTGGCGGACTTCCTGGCTGAATGTTCTCATTCAGGGGAAGAGGATCCCCCTGCCGGAGAATGGGTAGTATACACTGACGGGTCCTCAACAGCCAATGGTGCAGGAGCAGGTATCGTACTGACCAGCCCTGAAGGAGTGGATTTTGAGCATGCGCTCAGATTCACCTTCCTTGCATCGAACAACGAGGCAGAATATGAAGCCGTACTTGC
This sequence comes from Agrostemma githago, assembly GCA_958450325.1. Classification (NCBI taxonomy): domain Eukaryota; kingdom Viridiplantae; phylum Streptophyta; class Magnoliopsida; order Caryophyllales; family Caryophyllaceae; genus Agrostemma; species Agrostemma githago. Next base: position 10,360,197 of record OY288244.1, read on the forward strand.
AGGGATAAATCTAGCCAAGGCAGCAGGCGCAGAGCGGATTATATTAGCGACTGACTCTCAGCTCATTGCCAATCAAATCAACGGAGAGTATAAAGCTAGGGACCAGGCCATGGCCGCCTACCTAGAGAAGGTGAAGCAGGAACTATCAAACCTGAAATCCTACGAAGTCAGGCAAATACCCCGATCACAGAATAATCGGGCGGACGCTCTATCAAAACTGGCCAGCTCTAGCCTACAGGACATAAGGAGATCATTTTGGGTAGATGTTGTACAGGAGAAATCCACTGCTACCTGTCAGGCAGTCAACATCATCGAAGAGGAGCAGGAGAGATGGATGACCCCCCTCATTCAGTTCAAAAAATATGGCACCCTACCGTCTGATCTAGTGCAAAAAAGGAAAGTGTAGACCAGAGCAGCGTGGTTCATAATAATTGACGAAGAGCTGTACAAAAAATCCTTCACTTTCCCCCTGCTCAGATGCCTGAGGGCAGAGCAGGCCGCTGAAGTTTTGGATGACATCCACTCAGGGATCTGCGGGCATCACATTGGAGGAAGATCGTTGGCCCACAAAGCCCTAAGGGCAGGCTACTATTGGCCTACCATGTTAGCAGATGCAAAGAACTTAACCCAAAAATGCAGAAAATGCCAACTCTTCGCCCCATCGATTCATGCCCCAGCCCAAGAGCTCAGGCCAATTCTATCTCCCATTCCTTTCGCTCAATGGGGGATGGACATACTAGGCCCCTTTACTGCGGCCACAGGAGGGCGGAAGTTTCTTATCGTAGCAATTGACTACTTTACAAAGTGGGTTGAGGCCGAGGCAGTCCCTAACATCACTGAGCATGCAGTCAGAAAGGTCATTTGGAGAAACATCATAACCAGATTCGACCTGCCAAAAATGCTAGTATTTGATCATGGGAGACAGTTTGATAATGACCCCCTAAGAGCCTGGCTTGAGTCGCCTACTCTGTCGTCTGCCACCCACAAACCAATGGGCAGGCCGAGGCCGCGAACAAGCAGATCCTAAATGGGCTCAAAAAGATGGTGGATGATCTCAAAGGTAGGTGGGCAGACGAGCTACCAAGTATACTTTGGTCAATAAGGACCACCAGAAAGGAATCAACAGGTCAGACACCATTTGGCCTGGTGTATGGAGCAGAAGCTTTATTACCCATCGAAGTACGAGTTCCTACCCTACGGTCTCAGCAGTACAACAGAGCTGACAATGATGCAGCAATGGCCGAAGCCCTAGACCTGGTCCATGAAGTCAGGGAAGAGGCCAACATCAACATAGCCGCCTATCAGCAAAGAATGAGAAAGACATACAACAAAAGGGTACATGAGAGAAGGTTCCAAATAGGCGACCTAGTACTGAGGAAAACGCAGGCTGTAGGAAGATCCAGGGAGCATGGCAAGCTAAGTGACAACTGGGAAGGCCCATATCAGGTGACCCATATTTTGGGACCAGGCACATACAAAATCGCCAACCCAGAAGGCCAGGAACTGGGCGCGCACTGGAATGCCGACACCCTGAAAAGATACTATGTTTAGCCGAGTCTTAAGAAAATCTCGTCTTTAGAAAAATATTGGCGGAGAACGATCAGAATGGAATGTCGACGGCTCCGACCACCCTTATGTTTAAACAAGTTTTTTTATATATATATATAAAACTCAAGAGCTCATACTCGTTGTCTGTTTAAACTTGCGCTCTCACACACAAACGAGCAGGGGGCAATAGGGGGAGGCCCCCTGTTGCCAGAACCAAGGAAAATGGACCCCCCAACAAAATTCTAAACCCCTCTACCTACCTCTGGGCAGGAAGAGAGCAGGCCCCACGCGCCGGACTAACAAGGACTTGGGGCAACTCCCCCAACCTTGTATAAAAAACGCAAAAAGCCCTCCCTGCCTACCTCTGGGCAGGCAGGGGGCAGGCCCCTTGGACTTCGAGCAGAAGCCAGGGACAGCCCAGGCTACGCACGAATAACAAGGACTGGGTGCAATTCCCCCAACCTTGTATAAAAAACGCAAAAGCTCTCCCTGCCTACCTCTGAGCAGGCAGGGGGCAGGCCCCCTGGACTTTGAGCAGAAGCCAGGGACAGGCCAGGCTACGCACGAATAACAAGGACTGGGTGCAATTCCCCCAACCTTGTATAAAAAACGCGAAAGCTCTCCCTGCCTACCTCTGAGCAGGCAGGGGGCAGGCCCCCTGGACTTCGAGCAGAAGCCAGGGATAGGCCAGGCTACGCACAAATAACAAGGACGGGGGGCGATTCCCCCAACCTTGTATAAAAAACGCAAAAGCTCTCCCTGCCTACCTCTGGGAAGGCAAGGGGCAGGCCCTCTGGACTTCGAGCAGAAGCCAGGGACAGGCCGGGCTACGCACAACTAACAAGGACAGGGGGCAATTCTCCCAACCTTGTATAAAAAACGCAAAAACCCTCCCCACCTACCTCTGGGCAGGCAGAGGGCAAGCCTCCTGGACTTCGAGCAGAAGCCAGGGACAGGCCAGGCTACGCACAGCCAACAAGGACTGGGGGCAACTCCCCCAAACTTGTATAAAAAATGTAGATTCTCCTCCCTGCCCTCAGTCAGGCAGGGGGCAAGCCCCTGGACTTCAACCAGAAGCCAGGATCAGGCCATACCCTAAGGAAGGAAAAAAGCAGACTGAAACAAGAAAAAACATTTCATAGCAGATCCATGGAGAATAAAATGTTTTCACAAAAAAAAAGCAAAGCAAGCACAACAAACAACAAGTAACGAAGCCGCTCGGATTTTTCATTAACTTTGAAGGAAAATGGACAAGTTACATGCCATACTTAGCAAAGAAAGAGAATACAAAAGGAGCCAGGATCTCCGGCTCAGCGCGCCTGGACCCTGCAAGCAGGCCTAGTCATCATCTAAGTCCGGGGAGTAGTCCCCAGGGCTGCTCTGATCTCCTATGTCAGATCCCCAATCCCAGTTAGAGGAGTCCTTGAAGGGATCGTCAGGGAGTCCGCCTTTGTCTCTGTCACACGAGCAACCCAGACCCTCACTATCTCTAGAGTCCCGGCTGCTGACGTCCCAGTCCCTGCCATAGGGAACTGTCTGGGAGTCGTCACCAGTGCCGCAGCCCGTTTTTTTCACTGGAGAGGAAGGGCCCGACTCCGGAGAAGAGTCCATGTCAGAACAGTCAGGGTCGAACTGTTCAGGGTGCAACCATGGAAAACACTCATGGCAACCCTTATCAAAACATCCTCCTCCTTGAGGGCAGCGCTTGAACCTGGGAACAGCAAGGGACGAGGATCTTCTAGGGCGCTTGCCTGCCCTAATAGAAGCCTTTTGGACGTTGCAGCGAGGATAGGGCCGTGGATGTCGGCTGCGGCGAAGGGCCCGAAAAGCCGCCCGGGCATACCTTAGCCTCCAGAACCCCTTGAAGAGGAGGGTAACAGTGCGAACTCCATGACGAACAACAGATTTCTTGATCCAAGGCATGACTTAACAAAGAAAAGTGGAGGAATTGAGGATGTATTGTCAAAATGGCAAAGAGAGCCAGAATTTATACAGAGGAAATGGAGCATTAAATGGCATCCCAACCATCCTGGCAGGGAATGCCACCAATCGTGAAGCCATCACACTACCCGAAAATCCACCAAGCATGAGAAGTAATCATTGCAAAAAGACATCCCAACTCTTTGCATGCCCAATGCAATTAACGCTTCCTTCCTCGGGAAAGTACAAACGCATTAAATGCAATAGTAAAACCAACAAGTCAACCTTCCCTCCATCTGAGCAAAAGTCGCCAGCCGGAAGGAAGCTTTGCTCCCCCCCGGCTTGCGAGGGCCAATTGATGAGGGTCGGCAGCCTGCACCGGGTCGACCACCAGGCAAACCCCCAGGGGACAACTTCAGACAGCCGCCTGCCCGGCAGGGCGATGCGGCCTGCTCAGCCCGGCCTTCACATAACCCCTACCCGCCTGTCCTCTGGGGAAATCCCCGCAGGCAGGGCAGGGACCACCAAGGGGCCCCTCCGTCATTTCGCCTAAGGTAAATGAGAATGAGTGGATGAGGAGAAGCCACTTGTCACCCCCTCATCCACCCATCCTCCTTCTACTTCCCTCTCTTGTAGGAAGGTATATATACACATATATTTCCCACTTGGGAGGGGTTGAATTTTCTCTCTCTAGACTTTCACTCCAAAACCGCCGCCTAGCTCCTCACGAACTAGGTTTCTTAAGGCATTTTCACGGACTGACTTAGGCATCAGAGAGGGTTCCCTCGAACACCTCCGAGGCCCTGTGCGTTCATTGTGCAGGGAGCAGGTCACTCTCGCCGGGGAGGTCCGATCACCGGAGTGAAGAGAAGGGGAGACCGAAGAAAAGGGAGCGATCATTACATTAGAAGCATTACATCTTAGAGACCCGAATTCGTTGTCGGGTTGATTATTTCCGATACCGGAACAATACTGTTTTCGTATATTGCGGACCTCAATCATTTCTAATATGGTGTAAGTCATAGATCATGGGGGCAATTTTATTTTTTGAAACATAAAGATTGTTGACGTTTGAAATGGTCAAGGTCCGTGATATTGTTTACGTCTATTGCGGACCTTAATCATTTCTAATATGGCATAGTCGTAAAACATGGGGGTCCGTAAAATTATTTTTTGTTGATTGGCTGTAAAAATACATTGAAATAGCAGTCGTTTTTAATCTGAAATGCATCTTCTTTGGCTACAAATACAGCTGTACAAGAACAAAATGCCCTTAATATTTGGTTGACACAAAACAAGTGAGTGTGATTGTGCAACGCAATGACTGTGACTTTACAGTAGGCAGGGTGTGACTCTACAACAAGCGGTGGAGTGTGGTTACACTAATTGTAGGAGTGTGATTGTACAAGATAATGACCGTGATTTTACAATACACTGACTGTGATTCTACAAAATGAAGTGTTGAAATCTAAACTGGTTTTATGACATGATGACTGTGATTATGCACCATGTTGAGTGTGACTATAAAACTTGTTGAGTGTGACTATACACCATATGTCCATAAAAATAGAGAAATAGCGAAATAGCGATGAAAATATTTGCACATTAGAAAAAGTTCATCTCCTACACAACACTTAACACTTGAAACATAAAAATATTCTACGAACACAGTACTTGAAACATAAAAACATTCCACGACATAATGCGGAAAATATTTAAAACGCCACATTTTAAATCTTAAAACACATTAAAACATCCATTACATACCATTAAACGCTACATTTTAACCCATACATAATTAACCCCCGTTTTTTTGAAGCATCTTCTTCAAGTTGGCCAAATCACGCCGCAACGCTTTCTTAGTGAGGAAACATCCAATACACTTTTTCATCAAGAATTCGACGTAGTCGTCCAGTTCGGTCTCATTTCCTGTATCACCGATGGATGCCACATGGTTTCTCGCGTCTATGGCAGTGGCGACTAGCTGCATGGCTGATAATTCATTGGATCTAGTGGTATCCAACAAACCATCGTACTCCTCGATCAATTTTTTTATTTCTTCTATTTTGCCTGCCTTTTTTTAGGGCTAAAGAGGTGAAGTTGGAAGTGGTTGGGGTAAAAATGGCGTTGGTATTTAAAGGGGGGAGGCAGTAAATATTAATTGAGTTAGGTGGGGGTCCTATCCTCCTAAAGTAATTAGGGTTAGGAGAGTGAGGTGATTGTTTGTGTTCTCAATGTGCATTGAGACTCACAAATATCACCTCCCAGTTCCAGTGCATTTCATCTGTACAGTTTATATTTTGTCGACATCATTTTCGAACCATCGTTTATTTCTTGGGAAATAATCTGATTTTACGGTGTGTGTATTGTTTTTTTGGTGTCTTCTGTAAATACGGGAACCATCGGTTTTTTCTAGGTGAAACAATCGTTTAATTTTAAGGTTAAATAAACTGAAAGTGAATGGATGCATATATATGCAGGGTTAGTTAGTGTAATTAATTAGTGAATTTGTGGTTGTCTGTCATGACTTTGCAGGAGCTTGACTGTGACTGTGAGTCAGAAGTTGCGTGACTGTATCACATCACACATGCGACCTTGATACTGAGTTGTCATTCATCTGTACTCAGAAGATACTCTAACATGAGATTTTTCTATATTCACAAAAAGTGTTTTTACTTTACTACACATTCATGCCTTACGGTTCGCTGAGGTCTTTCGTTCCACGATTTTCCCTATCTTACGTCTTTCATCAATTGTTTTCCATATGCTTGGCGCGTCTGCTATGAAAGCGTGAATTATCGGCAACACGTCCACACGAGCTTCATTCATGTCAGCAAGGACGAGGGTCGCTGCAACCTCGAACGACAAGTAACGCCTCCCGACCTTAGTCCCAATATCAGGGTGGGTGAACGGCGCGCCGTCGTACAGGCACATGTGCATCAAGCAGAAAATGCCGGACTCCGGATCGTTTTTCCGGGCGCTCTGCCATGCCAGTTTTACTTGGCGATGCGTAAAATTTGCCAGGTGACTGCTCTTAATCAGCCCCTTCTCATCCATGTAGTCGGTCAATGCTTGCAGCTGTTGCAGTATTAGGTAGTAGAAAACGTCAGCACTTATGGAAGCAGTAGAATATTTGACGCGGTGAAATAAAGCATATGCGTGCAACTTACTATTTTGCTGGACACCCAGAACATATGTGACCCTGGGGCGTGTCTCTGGTGATCGAGGATATCAACTGTTCTTTCTCTAAAGTTGATGCACACGCACGCGTAGTGCCCCATAGTATGCACCGGGAAAAACAACAGTTTGGCGTTCAAGTTGAATGTCCCGGCGCAGTCTTATATGAATCTGTCCCACGCTGCGTACTCACCGTCAGTGTCTTCGTCTTCGCCCGTAGGGGTACTTGAGTCGGGTCGTTCCAGTATACGGGTCAGTGAGTCCTAACGGATGGTGAATATTAGTTGCCATCAGTGACAGGATGCGAGACTGGACTATATCATGTGCGTGGCTGCTTACCGCAAAGTGTGTGATTGTACAGACTAAGCTGCGTGATTTTGCAGCGTACAGACTGTGACTATACATGACAGTGTGATTGTAAATTCTAGGATGTCTGACTATGCAACTTATATCACGTGATTGTACTCCTCAACATGAGTGACTCTGCAAAGTGAACTACATCTTTTCAGTTAATGTGAATGGGGGTCATTTGTACTATTTAATGCCTGACTATGCAACTCATAGCATGTGATTGTACACATCAACATGTGTGACTCTGCATGCGTGACTCTGCAACTCATAGCATGTGATTGTACAGACTAAGTTGGTGATTGTACAGACTAAGCTGCGTGACTTTGCAGCGTACAGACTGTGACTATACATGACAGTGTGATTGTAAATTCTAGGATGTCTGACTTATCACGTGATTGTACACCTCAACATGAGTGACTCTGCAATGTGATGTCTGACTATTACAAAGACTTTACATCTTTTCAGTTAATGTGAATGAGGATCATTTGTACTATTTAATGTAATAGGTAGGGGGTTATGGGGGCATACCATGTGTTGAATTCCGAACCACGCCAACGTTGGGTCAGTAGGGGAGTATAACCCATGCTGGTTGTCGTCTGATTCCAACCAGTTCATGAGGTGCGACCAACACTCCAGCACAGTGGCGCTCATGCTACCTCCGGACAAGAGCGTTTGAATGTCATGCCTATCCAGCTGTGCATGAGGGCTGTAGGACCCCAATCGTTCACTGCGGGTTTTTTACACACGTTAGTATGTGTAATATGCAACACGTATCAGTAATCAAAGACGGTTACTTACCTTTCGTCATACCCATTATCGTCAAGGAAGCAGTAGTCGGCGACGTATTTTCGCAGAATGGGCATCCTACTCGTCAGCGGTCGATGCAGGCGAAACAAGGTCGACATGACAATGGCGTCCGGGTCAGGCTCCCCTTGGTTCAAAGGGCAACCCAACCCATCTTCACGACCCCGCGTTCAAGACTTAATTGCCGACTGTCTTTCTGCTGGGACTGATCGGGGGGTGGGTTCAGGTGTTTTCGGTGATTTGCTCTAACGCTTCTTGGTGGTTTCCTTCACAGGAGTGGTTTCAAACGGATGGGCAGATTCCAACGATTCCTTGTATGTTCCAAATGTTGCCACTTCTTTCAAAACAATGTCCCTCACCTTGTTCACGTCGCTCAGTATAAGGGTCGTCGTGATTTCTGCCCTGCACATATTCATGGCCGCCATTGTCCCCAAGGAGCAGTTGAACGGGGACCCGTTGTACAGCATCATGTGCACCATCAGGTACACTCCACAGTCATTGGCGGAGTACCCCACCCAGAGACGAAGCTATGGGTAGGCCGTCATGGGCCATGGCCCGAGGTCCTTTTTGGGAAAAAAAAATTTCGAGTAGTTTCAGTTTTTTTTTTTTAAATTTTTTTAAATGACTTCACTAATTCTTCTCTGATGATAACTGATAACAATAACTCAATAAATATAAAAACAAATTCCAAAACACAATAATTAATTTCATACAACTTTCTAAACTTTTTTATTCTTTCCCAAAAGAATTCAATACACATTTCTAAGTTTTAGTAGTAAGTCTGTATATAATGAAGTTATACTCTGATTTGGGGATAAAATAAATAGAAAAATTACAATGAAATAAGGAATTTCTGGGAAAAAAAATAAAGAACCCGATAAATCGACAATACAAAAGGATCGGATTGCTGGACATAGAGTAGCTTCGTCTTTGTCGGTCCGTCGGAGGTCGGAGAAATTCATCAACGAAGAAGAACAATTATCTTTGAATTTGCATAATCACTTGCAGAAGGTAATATAATATCTCGAAACTAGTTTCTGATTTCTTTGAAAAAATTATTGTTATTAGTAGTATCATTTGTATGATTAGCAAAATATTATTGATTTATTTTTACTTTCTACGAATTATTATGGAGTTATTGGGTAGAATATTAGAATTAGTATTGGGTAGAAGTGTAGAACTCTAGAAATTAATAGAAAGATAATAAAGGATGTGAATTGAAAATTTAAAAATGATAAAAGAATGGTAGAAGTGTAGAACATAGAGTGATAGAAGATAGAAATAACATAACATAACATAAGAAGTGGGAGCCTGAGAGTCGGTGTAAAGAATAACATAAAATAATAATACTCTATTAGACTATTACTCTATTAGAGTCATTAGACTATTACTATATGAAATTTTATAAATGAAAAACAATCAAATAAGAAGCAAAAGAAAGACTTGATTGACAACACACTGAGTCACTGACAAATTGTTGGAAATGAGAAGGAGAAGGCGTGTAGAAGTAGCCAAGTGGGTTGCCAGAAAATTGACAAGGGCAATTCAAATCATATAGTAGTTTTTAATTAATTAATTTATATTAAAAAGTGTAAAGATGAGAGCCAAATTCACAATTTAGGCTTAGTGTGTTGTGCACTTGTGCGCGTAATTAGTATTTTAGTTTGATTTTTAATTAAAATAATAATTGATAATTGTTTGATGATCATTGATCTGTTTTAGTTTTAAGATGGACATATATGCATGTTTTACAAAAATTCAATTGACTAAAATTTTTGGAACTAATATTCAATTTAATTGAATATATTGTTAATACGTACTCTTTCCGTGTCAGTTACTTGTCTAATTGTCTTGTCTACCTTTAATTAAAATACTGCGAACCCATAATATGAAATTAGACAAATGACCGAAAAAGAAATAAAAGTATACTATTTCGGCCCTATGCGAAATTAAATCCTGGCTTCGTCCCTGACCCCACCCACTGCCATGATAAGGCAACGTTTACCAATTTAAACGCACGGACCTTCTCACCCTTCTCTACCCCTCGTTGTACCATGAACTCCCCCATTCTATCAGCCTGCAAAACAAGTTCAAACAGGATCAGTTGTTGAACACATTCGCGGTCACATAATTGATTTCATATTAAATTAAAAGGGCCTGACCGCTGTCCGAGCAATGCCATAGTAAGGCAACTTTGTAAAATCTTTATCGTACAACCTGTTGTCGAGGTACTCTATTTGCTCAGAATTGAAGTTGATCCAGGTGCAACTGTAGTGACCCTCGTCACCCATTAAGATCGGGACGAACACCTGCAAACAATGTGTCAGGATTATGGGCTGATAACAAATACGAATAAACAGTATAAGCAGGATATTAGTATATTACCATGTCCGAGTCCAAAGCAGAGTCGGAGAAACTGTTTTTTATCCACTCGTTCCACACGTAAAATATTTCTTTGTCATGATTCTTGCCCTGGCCTCCTTTCTTCCACAATTCCAACACTGGGACCTGCTCACATGCATTGATGGTAATACATGTAGTTAGTGTGTGTTTGACATGCGTGTGACTGTACAGCGTCAAGTGTGTGACTATACAGCTTGTAGTGTGCGATTGTACAGCTTGAAGTGCGTGATTGTACAACATAAAGTGGCTGACTATACAGCTTATAGCGTATGACCATGCAGCTTATAGTGGTGACTGGACAACATAATGTATGTGACTATACAGATAATAGTGTGTGACTATACAGCTAATAGTGTGCGACTATACAGCTAATTTGGAGGGGTGAACGTACCGTATGTCCAAGAGAGAAGTAACATCTAATGGTTACTCTTGGTGCTTTTTTTTCATACACCAGCTGGTTCAGCAGCCTACACCAGCAGTCAATGACGTTATTCATCACCTGCAGGCCAGGCTCGAGCGTCTGCATGTCGCCCCTCGCTACACAGTCATAAGCTGTGAACTTGACCAACATTTCGCTGTATACCAAACAAAGTCCCGATTAGCACATGCATTTTAAAAACGACACGAGCAGCAGAATAAATACGTACCCTGACGAACGTGGCGTTGTCCGGTCGAACACGTAGTTGATTACATCTTTCCGTACGTGGAGGATATCCCAGAAGATGACGATATTGGAGCACATGAATCCAGAGATTACAAGCTGCCCCCTCATTATATCCCAACAGTCCAACGTGCAGCCCAAATTGTCTGGAACCGTATCCATGCACTCAAATGCTACGTCGGAATGGAAGATGTACCGATGATGTAGTGCCCCGGGGTGCGTCTCGGTCCTTGACCCCTCGCCTGTCCGCTGATCATCGTTCGTGACGATTTCTGCCGTCGCAGGCGTGGTGGCAACAACGTCCGCTACAACCCAACCTGCTTTGTGCAGTTCCCTTTCAAGACTAGAACTGATCGTCGCATCGGGTGGAGCCGGTTCTACATTGCGCATTCCCTGGTCTGTGAAGACAGATTCCGTGGGCAGATCGGCGACGGCCGACCGTGCGTCAGTTGTCTCCCACCCTGCTTGCCATAGAGCCACCACTACGATCGGACTCATGCCAACCGAATCCTGCACATCGAAGTCTCGTTTGATTTCTTCAGCGGCATCGTCCTCGGGAACTTCTCCCTCAAAGAAACCTGGTGTCACGATGCCACCTTCAAAAGTGCCCTCATCATCGTAACCTTCTGTTCCCTTACCATCTCCCTCACCTGCTTTCTCAATATCTTCATCCACGTATCCAGCATCACGCAAGTCTTTTACAATTTTGCTTACCAGACCGTGGGCTTTAGCGTCGCGCTGGTCCTCGCTCTCAACGACGAGGGCGTTCTGGGTAATCTGCTTCAACTGGCCGGCCAACGAAACGACTTCATCGATATATTGGAGGACAGCTGGGTCTTCCCAGAATTGTTGAGAGGTCGGGTCTTGACTTGGAACTGTCTGGTTCCTCGTCGCTATTTCTCTTACCTTGGAGGCAGCCTGCTCACAGAAACCGCAAAAGGCTAGCGCACACCTTCGGAAATTCATGAAAAACTGCCGGTCGTCCTATAATTCAGTTGAAGTCAAATCATTAGTGTAAAGCGTGTGACTATACATCTTATAGCGTGTGACTATGCAGTTTATAGTGGTGATTGGACAACATAATGTGTGTGACTATACAGCTACTAGTGTATGACTATACATCAGGATAAGTGTGATCATAATGACGGTGACCACTGAATTTCAACTGTATTATAAACACAGTTTTATGAATCGTAAATGCTTTTATAAACACAGGTAGGGTTGTCAGATTAAATCGTTTCACGCAAAATTAATTGATGATTTATAGCGTGGCTGCGAGATCACTTACGTCAACGACACTGTCTTCCGATTGATCCTCTCTCTCCATCCCTGTCGTTATTCTTTTGGGACTAGAGTGTTGGTTGTCAGAGGGCATCGTTATAGCGGGGGTGCTCTCGCCGCTTGTTTCCCCACATGTACGTGGGTACGACACCTTCGAACGCAACTGATTTTCCAGTGACCCTGTCTCCAGTTCCCCAGCAAGACGATCGCCTATTCTCCGTGCATCCCAATGTCCGATAAATGGTATGTCGCATCTGCAAGTCTCGCTACGGAAATCATAGAGCTGGAAGTACGCAATCATCAGAACGGGGATGCACCCCCGGAGGTAGTTGAGGACTTTGTTGGAGTCACGCGTCTCCTTACCCGCCCGCACCAGATCCTGTAGGACAAAGCTACACCAGTCCTGTTCTCGAATCAAGCCCACGTCATCCACTGCGGCCAGCAGGCTCAGGTCGAGTGAGTTGTTCGTAGTAGGCGCGAGGAATGATGACAACGCGAACAACACGAACCTACGAACAAAGTCGTCGTCAGCGGTCTTGGTTGCCATTAACTTTTTGTGCACCCTCCCTAATTTTATTGGCCCGCTGCTGTCCACCATATCGAAGTCCTTCCTCCAAGTACTCTTTAACCTGATCACGCTAGGTGAGTCTGCCCCTTTTTTTTTTGGGATTACTTTCACCGGATGAGGTCCAAAAGGTAGCTGGAGGCAATCGTGGACGTCGTACTTTGACATCATGAATGCCTCCCGGCGTGAGGCACGAAAAATATGGGACCCGTCAGAAAAAGCACGGAGGAACATAAGCGCGTGCTCAATGGGGAACGATTCGATCCTCAACTCCAATACCCCGCCGAAGCCAACACCACGCACCCTCTCAATCTGATCATCCGACAATTGCGCAATTACCTGGTGCAACCATCTGGGCCTACAGTGAACATCCGGCTGACATCCAGACTCTCTTTTTACTGCTAGTCGGCCTTGTTGTCGGTTCTCTTTCCTCTTACTCTGAGACACGCGCACGACAGCGGTGTCGGCCGTTGTATTAGACATGACCCTCTTCTTTTTCTTTGGTCTGCTTTCCTCAACATTCTCTGTCCCCCCCACATCCACCTCGGCGGCCGGTGTATCAACTGTGAGCTTTTTTTTTTCTTTGGCCTGTTTTCCTCAACAATTTCTTTCCCCCCCACATCCACCTCGGCGGCCAATGTATCAAATTTTACCCTCTTTTTTTTCTTTCGTCTACTTTCCTCAACAAATTATGTCCCCCCCCCCCACATCCACCTCGGCGGCCGGTGTATCATCAATTACATGGTCGCGAACCGATGTCTCTGCCACGACCTTCTTCTTACCGACCTTTGTGCGAACTTTTTTCTTCGCACCAGCCTTTCTGCTGCAATAACAACATGCGTAATGAGTGTGATTGTACAACTGAGTTTACAGCTTCAACTGTGTGAGTCTACAATAAAATGTTCGTGACTCTGCAACATAACAAGTGTGACTATACAGCTTCAAACGGGTGACTATATAACCAACACTGTACGACTATTCAACTTACAGCCTATGCAACTCTGTATTACTATACAATATAAATCGTGTGACTCTGAAACATAACGAGTGCGACTGTGTAGCTTCAAACGTGTGACTATACAATATTCTGTGACTTCACAACAAAATATACCGAGTGTGACTATGTAGCTTCAAACGAGTGACTGTATAACCAACTCTGTATGACTATTCAACTTACAGCCTACGCAACTCTGTATGACTATACAATATAAAGAGTGTGACTCTGAAACATAACGAGTGCGACTGTGTAGCTTCAAACGTGTGACTATACAATATTCTGTGACTTCACAACGAAATATACCGAGTGCGACTATGTAGCTTCAAACGGGTGACTGTATAACCAACTCTGTATGACAATTCAAATTTCAAATTTCAAACAGCATATGCATCTATGTATGACTATGTAACCTCAAATGTGTGACTCTGCAACATAAAGAGTGCGACTATACAACATTCTGTTACTATGCAATGTCACCAGTGTGACTTTACAACAAAACCCACATCAGTTATGTCCCGTGCGTCATTAGAAAGATGATTATGGGGATTTTAACATGAAAAAATAATATTTCTTTGACATAAATTTCAACTGGGAAGCACATAAATTGTATGACTATACAACTACAACAGTGTATGACTAAAAAAATGTGCAAATGTACAGAGCAACAACAAAAAACTGCCTAATCGATGTCACATGCATAATTAGAATGACGATTATGGGAACTTCAACATGAAAAAATAAGATGGTTGTTCAAAACTTCAACATGAACTTCAACAAAGAAATAAAAACTTCATCTTTCACTCTGTAAATACAACCACTGTACAACGACAACAACTTCAACTCAAAATTAGGTTTGTCGGGTTGGAAAAATGCTCTTTTACCACTTTTTAGGGTTTATGCATGACCGGAGTTCATGCAAATGGAAGTCGAATTTCAAATGGGTTGAACAAAAGAAAAATCGGAGGTCGAAAATGAAACCTTCAACATACCTTTGTATGATCATCGGAATTTTAGGCATGATCGAAGATGGAGAAGCTGCGGAGATGGAGATGGAGATGGGTTTTTTTTAGAGAGCGGGGAGTGAATGGCCGTTGAAATGAATTGAAAAGGGGGTGAATGGGGAAGTGTAAAGGGGTTTGGGCGGAAGTATAGAGAGGAGCGAAATGAATGGGAGTAGGGTGAGGAGGGAAGTATTGATTAGTGATGGGTTGATGGCTGATTAGTGATGGTTGATGGCTGTCGCAGCATGTCAGGCCCTTCCTTTTTTTTTTTTTAAATTGAACCCCTTCCATCCACCATCCATATTAGGATGAATGGATGGTTGGGATCATCACTAAGCAACTCTCCAAGAGTCGCAAACTCCCTTGAACCCCCCCCCCCCCCCTCTCTCTCTCTCTATATATATATATATATATAAGTCATATGTTAACCCGAGGAAAAAGAAAAACAGACCCAAAAGTTAAAAAATGTAATTCAAACATGCATAGTTGTCGTTGCCCCTTTTTCCTTTCCTTACAAAACTGTGTGCATGCAATACATTTTTTTTAAATACTGCTTTGTGCATAAGGGACAGGTGGCAGTAAAGTTACTCATTTATTGTTCACAGCTCATTGAATATTTCCCCCTTTATTTTATCATACAAAGCTGTGTGCATGCTTCCCCTTTTTTTTATTCTCTTTCAAGTTCATTTCGTATCCAAAAAAAATTCTCTCCTAACAATTTAATACACATCTTCTTCTTCCTTTATAAAAAAATCATTCCTCCATTACTACAATAAAATATCTTTCACAACCTCTGTTTTTTTTTATTAAAAAAAATTTTCTAACAATATATTTGGTACTTATTAAATATACAAGTACATATCCATGCATGAAGAGTTGAAGACGATGAAGATTGAAGATTTTTTTTTAAAGTTTGGTGACGTTTGCCACCGCCAATGGTACCAGGTTCTTCATTTCTAACTTTTTTTACATGCATGATATGAGAAGGTCCGGGAAGATCTTCCGGACCTGATATTTCAATACTAGGTTCACTATTAAGGTCGATATGGTTGGGTCTTAACACATTTTGTGTGGGAGGTACAAGACCATCCAACGATCCCTTCGACATGCGAGTATTTTGTGGTCCACGACCACTAACATGCGGTGGATTATCACAAAATGGTAAATTATTATCTTTAACAGTAAGATATATACTGGAGTGTAATATATCACTCAAAATTATTGTAACCCCATTGGATTGATGATCCTTTTTTTTTTGAAAAATAGTACTTCGTATATGTATATACTTATACAAGTATTAATATATTAGCTTAATACCTTAAGCTTCTGATGTATTGAGACTTTCGTGCTGATAACGTATTAAGATTTTATTACTTTAGCTCAGAAATATTGGATTTGAAACTGATAGTTTTTGTGTTGTGGATCTGTGTAAAATTTTATTGAGGTAAAAGATCCTATTTATACAACAATTTACAGCTGCTTAATTAGATAACTTTTGCTGCTGTAAATCTCATCCATGCCGTATATGTTAAAATTTTATTATCCACCTAGCTTAGCTTACTCATCTCTATTTTACTGTTTAGGGAGTGAGTCAGTACATATCTCCTTACATAGGTGAACATTCACCTATTGCTTTTAATTACAACAGTTATTAATTTTTTAATTATTATTTTAAATATAATATATTCATATAAATGGTAATATCCTAATCACTTTAATTACACGTCATCGTTCCAACCAACGGGTCGGGTTTTGATCCTAGAATAACGGATCATTTTGTGTATGTTTGAGTCAAATGGGCTGTAGGTCGTGTCAAACGAGTTGGATAGCGTACGCACGAGTGTTGTGTGCTAAATTTAGACCATTTTTCCTCCCATTTAGACCCGTTTTTCCCTCGTTTTGCGAGATTAGAGTGCAATTATCGCCCTATTTTGAGTATTTCTCGCATTAGCGTCCCTCTTGTGCGTTTTACGTGTTTTTAGTAGTTTTTCTATCAATTTTGATAGGTTTTCGCACCAAAAGCATGATCGAGCTTCCACGAGCACAAGAGAGGGGAATGTCGTCCGAAAAGCAGAGCACACAACTTAAAGTTCGAAGCCATCCAATCATACGACGAAGAATGAGACAAGAAAAGAGGCCAGAAAATGACCGGGTGAAACTTCACCCGATGAAACACCACCGGGCGAAATTTCACCTGACGGTAAATTTGCCTCCCCGAAGATTTTGCGAGAGCTTCTCCACCGGACGAAATGACCGGGCGAAACTTCGCCCACCGGGTGAAATTTTGCCCGACGGTGAAGACGTCCAAAATTGCCGAACCGGAAGAAAACCACCCGGTGAAATTTCACCCGGCGGTATTGATCCGTGAACGACGGGGCAAAGTTCCACCTCATGAAGATTAAAAGGTGATTGTCTCATTAATAGAGCAAAAAGTGGATTTGGCTTTAGGTTAAGAGATCCATTAAGGTTTACTATATATGTATACCCTAGTTAGTTGCACATTATGCTTCAATTAGTTTAGGCCTCCACCATCACATTACCATTAGTTTACTACCATCCATTAGTAGATCCTTCTAGTAGTTTAGTAATCCTCTACAATTCTATTAGTTTACATAGTAATTTAGTAATAAATCTTCATAGTTTCCATCAAATTTCTTCCTTTAGATCTTATTTCCAAGTTTGTAGAAGATTATTTCAAGTTTTTATTTGAAGATTTGTGAAGATCATTAAGGGATTAGTGACAAATCCTTTATTTTCTTCATCAAAGATTCAACCTTTATTTATGCAATTTTCTTCTTTCTTGTTGATCTTCATAGTTGGTATATATTTCTCTTCCACTCTCTAATCTCTAGTTTAGATTTAACTATTGTTCTTTCAATATTGTTTATTTAATTGTGCTTTCATTATAGTTTTGTTTAGATCATCTTTATTTATGTTGTTTTAGATCATTTCATGTTTATTGTGTTGATTGCATTTTATTCATCGTTTGTTGTTAGTTTCTCTAGATCTAATTTATGTTCTAGATTATTTCTAGTTTATTTTGATAGATTGCAATCCTTCATAGTTTCATGGTTAATTTGTTAGATCGTAATTTCCATTATTGTTTTGTTGTTATTTTCTTTAGATTTAGTCAATATGCATGTTTTAGTTGTTTTCTCCTTTGTTAATGTTTTATTGTTTTCCATTATGAGTAGTGAGTAGATTTCTTGTTGGGGGGTTTAGGGATGAGGACTTGGATTATTTGAATTGAGGGATGTTGGTGGGTTGCTTGCTTGTTGGTTTATCTTGTTTATAGTTGTTGTGTCATGGTTGTTTTAGTCCGGCCAACTAGACCAACCTTGATTCGTTTATATCAATATTGGAAAACTCATGGTAGAAATTACCTTAACTTGAGACTTACCTTCTTCGCCGCGAAAGCGGGTTTTTAGGTGGATTGGGTGAAGAAACCGAAAGGTGACATTCCTTATCAATGTTGTGACCAACCCGATTCCGAGATTCTTAGACCCAAATTTTCGAATCCCGACTTCCCCCTAACACTTTTTCCTTTGATTGTTCATCTCTAGTTATTTCTATTGTTATTTCTCTTGTCATTTAATTTCCGTCTTTTACCGCATTTCTAGCTTAGAGACTCTTAGAACCCCCTCTCTAGTTTCCAAACACGTTACTCTTAACTCAATATCGTTCCGTTTCCTATGGACCGACCTCGACTTACCACGAATACTCTAGTAGTTTTTGTGTTTTGCAAGTCTATAAATATTGTTTGATCCCCCATCCTTCGCTAAACGACCGATCCGATTTGGGCCGCGCATCAACGAGACGGGTCAAATAATGTCATGGGTCGGATTAAGGTTAGAATATTATAGGTAGATATAATTTTTGATGCCTTAATTTTTTTACCAATCAAAAATAAAAAAAAAATAAAAAATACAATTTGTTTAATATTTATCACATTTAATATCACTAATGTTATTTAATACCACTAATGTTATTAAATTACATAATTAACGTATTTAAAATTATTTATAAATATTTTATTATTAAATGCTATAACAATTAAATGAAATTATTGTTTTATTATTATTTTGTAATTTAAGATATTAAAGTTAATGATTTTTTAATTATTATTTTAAATACCGTGTACAATATATTCAAAATAGTAATAATTTCAATGACACGTCGTTGACTTGTTCAGGTCCAAACGAATTCAAGCCAAACGGGTTGTGTCTTAAATAGTTTTGGTCTTTACCCTAATAAAATGGATCGATT
The DNA here is from genome assembly GCA_958450325.1 of Agrostemma githago. NCBI lineage: Eukaryota > Viridiplantae > Streptophyta > Magnoliopsida > Caryophyllales > Caryophyllaceae > Agrostemma > Agrostemma githago. Next base: position 10,379,171 of record OY288244.1, read on the forward strand.
TACGAGTCGAATAGGAATTTAACCGATGTATTTTCAAATTTAATATCTCTCATCTAATCATAATCTCCTAAAATTTTATCTAAGTTACTGAACTCTTTGTATAAACAAAATTAATTAAAAAACCGTGCATAGGCACGGATTTTACACTAATAACACATAAAGTTAATTAAAAGAGTGATCTTTCAATAACTTATTGAGCGACCGTCTCTCCTTAATTTTTGTGACTAATTAATAGTCTTCTAAGGTTGTCCCATAAACCCAATAGTATAAGAAATGCAGCAATGAATCAACAAGTCAAGATGGCCGAGTTGGTCTAAGGCGCCAGTTTCAGGTACTGGTCCGAAAGGGCGTGGGTTCAAATCCCACTCTTGACATTTCTTTTTCCTGCTTTTGCTACATTCTGTGGCCTTCTGCTGCTCAGCTATTCTACACGTCTTATATTTCATTTCATTACTACATAAACTTCTTTAATCTTCCGAGCACGGAAAACTCACAAGCGGCTGATATATTAATACCACAATCTCATTCATGTCATATTTACACACGAAAACTTGCAAGCTACCGTAGTATACTGAAATGAAATAGATTATTTACGGCTAAATACGCATGTACTCCGTACATTATTATAGACTAATAAGTATTCTATTTCTACAAGAAAAAAAAAACACGTTTTCCACACGCCCAAAATTACTAACCCTATTACTATGGAGTAATATTTACGGCTATGAACAAGGAAAAAGCAAGATCGACGGTTCTACCTCTACGTGTAATTTTTTACCCACAAAATTAATCTTGTTGAGCTTGTCACTGCACCAACCTAATTGCTCTGTACTTAATCTTGGCATATTCAAGACCCTTGAAACCAACTTCAAATCAACTCGCGAGAAGAAGTATAAAACATGATCCGAATCGTCCTCCTGATGTCTATGAATACTTCTCAGTATACAATTTTCATGTCTTGTTAATTCTTTCAGCTTCTTGTCTTTCTGCAAGGGGATCTCGTTTATATTATTGTTTCCATTTGAAAAGGTATTCAATTCAAACCAAGAATGAGATTAGGTAATTAAAGAATGAAGTACCTTTAGAAGAGTTGATCGAACTTGAGCTAAGAGATTAGCATCGGCTGGAGTCTGGAGTTCCACATTGGAGCTCCGTCGATACTTCATAAGAACTGCATTGCTTGAGTCTTTGTCTGTTTTAATCAACTGCCACAATATACGAATTGATTCTTCAATGATTTCTACAAGCTGTAAACTTGTTATTGCTTCTTTGCTGCTCATCACTTTCCTTTCTTTCTTTCGATTTCTGTAATTATCATCTGGAAAGCCCCAAACTAACATTGAAGAACGATCTAGGCCGAAATATAGAATACAAAACTGTACTACAACATATTTGTGATTTTCTATGCTACATCAGTACTTTCTTAACCATATACCCTTTAATTTTCTAAAATCGTGTCGAGCATTAGTTATTGTAAAATTTTAACAAGAGATGATTTTAGAAATATAGATGTTAAATGCATACTTTTGAAAAAAAACTACTCGTACAAGAGTACGGCTTAGAAAATCCCTACATAAATTTTTGGAAACACGACCTGTATGTCAAGTGAAATAGTTTCATACGGAGTCATAAATTTGTTATAGAACGAGAAAAGTCTGTCAAAATCTAAAACTAGTAAGAAGATAACAGCATTATTACCTCTAACAACAGGAACTTGGAGAAGATTACGAAACACACAACGGTTCTTAACATAATGTTGCACCCTCGGACCTTCAAACAACTCTTCCTCCAGAAATCTATTCAGAAGAACTTGAAATATTTGAAACTTGTCAGCCACTTCATTATAATGGAGGATTCCATGGGGGTCGGACTCCCACAATTCCAAGGCCTTGCCATATTCCCAGCAAAGAAACTCCCAGGAAAGACACATTTGACCTACATAAACCATCTCTAGGTCACTTTCTAGTTCTTTGCTGAACTTCTTCATCAATGGTGGGTGTACATCAGATGATGGTTTCGGCTTACAAGGCCAGCAATCTAGTGACACAATGGCCGATAATGCCGGGATTGACATTTTGTCTCTAGTAAATGATTGAAGTGGGTCTTTTAGCCTCAAGAAACCTGTATATTAGCACCAGAAGTGTTACGGTTAAGATCAGACTGCTTAAAGGTCAGTTGCAAAGCGGAAAATTAAATAGGATTTTGGGCGTTGGGGGTGAGGGTCTCGATATTTAGGTGTTGGAAAGGTAAGTACATGAGCCACTTTCAATTATTTTATTAAAAGGGATTCACAAAGACGACATTGATAAAGATAAGATTCAAATTATAGTCACGGGTGTCACCTTCAACGACCTTATAAGCATTTCATGCTGAGTACTTAGCAGATCAGACATGCAATCTGCATACTATATATGCGGCAGAATGAAAGTAAAGCTACAATGGACATACTTATGGTGTCATAGCTATTTTTTAGTTAAAAAAAGGGGTCGTTCATTTAAAATGGAAAGCAGTCCCACCATATCATTAATATTGTACTAAAAAACTGCACCAGTAATTCTGTGCAAAGGGACTTTAATAATGTACCAAAGATTATGTGGCCGAAAAAGGTTGATTAGTAAAGGGAAGTCTTAAGCGACATATAATAATCATTTTAAAAAAATGATCCATATAGTCCAAAAAGTTTGATTAGTAAAGGAAAGAAAAGGCTGAAAAAACTAGTATTCGACATCAACCACAGTAGCAATTAGTGGAATTAAAATAGAGGATTTTCCTGATGGGGATATTATATACGAGTACTTTGTATACATGAAGTAGGTCCAACACCTGAATTATTAATATATACCATACACAGCCACGCGATTTTGCTGATGGGAAGCATTCAAATTGCACCGACTATGAATGCTAATAGTTCTGATCAGCACTAACAGCCAATTCAGACAGATATCAATACATGCACTTGACAACTTACAAAATATATACCTATATATAAAAGGGAACAAAAGAGCCTTCTTATCCATCAATTTTTGTTTTTTTTAATATATTTTTTTCAGTAGTTTGAACAAGATTTTGTGGGACGTTGATGAAGTCTTTTTCTTTGTTCATAACAGACACATCAAGATTAGGTAAGGAAGGTGAAACGTAAAATTCAAACAATCTAATCAAAAGGTCACAAGGGGTATGATCAAAATCAAATGAGGTAAACTATAACATTCCTTTCGAGTACGCAAGTTGGATTAAATCACCATGTCTGTCTAAGCTAGAATCATTAGACAGCCAAGAGTATTGAAAGGGATCATTTGTTCGGAATTAAAAAAAGTCATCTTCGTCATCATTACCCCCCAAGAAGAACCACAAGTTTGGATAAGCGGGGCTCGACGTACACACACAGCCTTTTCCATTTAATACAAGCTAAGGGATGTTTAAATGACCCTTAATTAGCTGAAGATCAGAGGAGGGTCAATCATGAGCTATTTTATTAAAAAAGAAAACAGCATTGGCTTCCACAAATTCCGGCTTCGGATAAAGTCTATGACTCAAAGCAAGAAGAGGCAATCAACAACTAAAATAAAATACTGTACTACTAAGAAAAACCAAGTACAAGACTTATTTATTTTATAAAAGCAATGTACTGTACTAACTTACCAATAGCATACATCTTCTGGAAGTTGAGGATATCCAGTTTCCTCATCCTTTCTCTGTAACTTTTATAGAACTTGTGTAGCTCGTCCATGGTACCGACATGCTGATACCTATGTTCAATCTTCCATGGCTTTAAATCATCCATTATCTTAGGAGATTCCGATTCTTCTAATATGGTCGGAAGCCCTATCGCTTGAACCTTCTTAATCTCCATCTTTAACTGCTCTACTAAATCTTGATGCTCCCATTCTCTTTCCAGACCATTCTGCTCATCCGAATCTGATGATGATGATAACTGCTCTCCTGAACTCGACTTTTCAGAATCTGCCTTACTTTCCGATTCATCAACTAAATTAGACACCCTATTTTGATCCTCTCCAACCGATTCCCTTTCATTATTTGTCCCACCATCTATAACTAAAGGGCTAACATCAACTGAAGTGTGATTCTCGGAACTTGCAGATTGGTTCTCAGCACTTTGCTCACTTGGTGACTCACTTTCCATGCTTAATCCGTCTTTTGTGTTTGGACTATCATGATCATCTTCTAAATCATACTCCATGTCCTTGAGCTCTTGTAATATATCCTCGTCCTCATCTTCCAGATCATCACAATCACCATAGCCTTTACTCAAATTGTGCAACTCTATATCTTCTTCTGTTAAAATTTTTCTACTACTTAGTTTCACCTCCTGGCAATCATATTCCAGCAACATATCAACCTCAAAGGCTCTTTGGAAATCAATCTCCGACAAGACCCCGTCACTGAAGGAGTCCATAAATGAGCTCCTAAAGCTAGAATTGCTAGAAACCATTGAATCTGAGTCTGAGTTTGAGTCTGAATCTGACACTAAAGACTCGTTCTCACTAGGATCATGAATCCCATCCCTTGTACTCTGTACATTGTCCCCTAAATTGTCAACCATTTGACTTGCTTCTCCTCCTAAATTCTCAGTTCCAAGTTCGTTTGATTTCATCACCACATCATCAACAGGAACACCCAATGAATCATCCCTTATAAAATCCCCAATCTCTTCATCAACCTTCATGAACATTTCGCCTATATTTTCAGAGCTTTTTCCGGTTTCTTTACCCGATTCACCAATCTTAGTAACGCCTGAACTCATTTGAAGCCCTATGATGTCTTCCACCGGTTTCAGTCCCACACTATCATGACAACTCAGTGTATGATCATGATCACTAATAAGATGAACATCATTTTCGTGAACAAAGCCATCGAAAGTCACAATATTTTCAGAGCTCAGTGTAGAGTTATCATCTGAATCAACGCATAACCCTTGATTATCACTACTAATATGAACATCATTTTCACGAGCAAATTCTTCGAAAGTCGGAAAGCGAAACCTTAGCAATGAATCAGATTCCACCTCCTCCTTTTCCTCGCTTTGTTTGGCAATATTCTCAGGAATATAGGATTCTTGAAGCATGATACTACTATTTTGAGCCAACAATTTCCCCTCTAACCTGGTATAATTAATTACGCAACATATGAATCAGGCAATTCAAAACGTTACTCCATGATTATTAGAATTAATAATAATAAGTAATTTCAGAAAAAGAAATAGTACCTGAAAACACGGCGTCCAATGAAACGAAACAGAGTAAAAAGAGAGGTGAAGAAAGACACCCATAAAACCCTGATCATGAAAACCATTTTTCGAGACATAGAAACAAAATGGGTTTTAATTAAGAACAGTTTTTTTGCAGCCATCACAGTAATAATCCTAAACCCTGATTATAAAAGACTGTTTTTTTTCTCAATTAATTGAAGTTTAAGCAAAAACAGAGTGAGGTGCAGAGGGAAATCGATAGCTCCTTTGAAAATTATGGGCACATGAGGCTATGAGAGTAACTCGTCACCTCAATTTTGATAAAACAGGAGAATTATAGAATTGGAGGTGAGAAAAGGGAGGAAATTGAGATGAGAAAACAAGGGTTGGAGTTAAAAGAGGAAAGAAATATTGACCTAATTAGAATTAGAATGAAAAGATAGGAGAAGAAAAGAACATGTGAACAAGAGAAGGGTAAGTGATTTGATAATATACAAGTAAGAGTTAGTTTCGTGAAATGTGGGAAGAATGAAGAGCCGTTACAGACAATTTCAATGTTTGTGTTTGGGAGTAAATGAGGGTCCATTTTACAAAGCTTGATAGCACACTCTACCACAAAGTACAATACTCCAACAAGAATGGTCAGAGTGAGACCGCGTTCTTGGAATTATGCAACATTCTCAATATCCAACTAGCTTTTTTTTTGGGCCGCTCACCGTTACATACACTGTAATACTCTTGATAATTCACGGGATTTCATTAATAATCAATTGTGAATATATTAATTTCATATGCTCAGTGGATCACAAAAGTTTGGGATTCTTTGAGAGAAAATAGGATTATACATCTAGTTGTACAATAACATTGTACAATCAAAATAAAGTTTTTGAACTTATAAAAGTTTCTGAGCTGAGTTGTAAGTTTGTGAGCTTAAACATTTATGTGATTTAAATCGACAACTTTACACTAAAGTTCGGAAAGTTTACAACAAAACTCGAAATCTTTGTGATAAAGCTCAAACTCTTAAAACCAGTTGTACATAAACCTATGTACAACTGGTTGTATAATCCTCTAATTGCTCTTTGAGAGTCCCTTACTCTTGATCGACATTATTATTATTCCACCTCAAGATGGATGGATGATGTGGGTAAAGTCGTCTCACCCAATCAAGGTAAACCTAATGCTACTAACAAGAAGATAGCGGCAAGCAAGGTATCGAATCCACAGGGAAACAGTTAAACTAGTCAAATAGCTATGGCGATTCTAGGATGCTCTAAACGGTTGAATTGATGGAAGGATATAAAAACACTACTAAAATGCGATAATAAATAATCGAATCTAATAAAGAGATGAAAACTAAGGTCACGGGTTCACGATAGATGCTCAACAATTATGCGACGATAATAATAAACATATAACATGCTAGTCGGCTATAACACGTTCTCTCGAATCGTGTCAACCTAGGAAGGATCTAACGGGCTCTCGCAACTTATTAGACTCCCTACCAAATCGCGCGTGATCTAATCCTAATTCGGCTTTCGCACAGGAACTAGAATTTCCCAAACAGATTAAAATGTTGTGGCCTTTAACAAATTAATCGACAAATAAACACGCGAAAGTGGTACTAGCATAATTATGAATTTAGTATCAAAGCGACATAATCGTATAATAATTCATCGATCCCCCTCGACCCTAGCGAGAAAATTAGCTACGCATGATGATTACGAAACAACTAATCGCATATATGGAATTCATGATAAAAAGGTGAAGCAAATAAATCTAATGATAAACGGACGGAAATCTAGCGAACTAACGGAACAACGAATTACAAATAGAGAAAATTACGACGAACTAAGTAATTTACGATGAAGATTGAAACGTAGAACTGAAAATTGCATAAAATGAAATTACCGAAATCGAATCCGAGTGAAAACCGAGTGCGAGAATCCTAAGGGTCACGAGTTTTCTGAAGTAAAATTTCTATGTATGAAGAAGTGATAATAGAAAATAATCCTCCTCCTTAGTTATACAAAATTAGGCGGAAAATGAACTGGGTGTGCACCTCGGCCGGCTGGCAGGCCGCCTGCCACATGCAGGGGCCGAGACACACTAAAAAAGTGGCTTAAAATACTCTTGTGTCATGCCGGCCGGCTGGCAGGCCGCCGGTCACATGCAGGCTGGCGTGCACGCACTCTTAAAAGAAGCTATGGGCCGCTTCTCATGGCCCAATGAATCGTCACTTCCCACTTCTTTGTCGCCTAAACGTCTTGAGGCACGGGTTTTGTCTCGGGATCGTTCTTCTAACCGGATATGAGTGTAAATGCACATAAAGACCTGAAATCGTCTAGAATCTACAAAAACACTCACTCAAAGCAAAATGTTAGAAGAAACGGCTCTAAAGAGCGCGTTCCGACCATAAAAGACAACGGAATCGAGGGAATAAAGCTATATAAATACAACACATCAAACTCCCCCGAACCGAACCCTTGCTTGTCCTCAAGCAAGACCCGTAAGAAAACAACTAATATAATACCGAAACAGCTCAAAGCAAATAATAGGTAACCAAATACTCAAGTCCGTCATAGCAAACATCTAACCAAGTCTAAGAAACGAATTCCAAGACGGGAAATAGGAAAAATAATCCATCAACAAATGCACAATTTTACCAAGCATAATATGTAGAAACCACATTTTCAACCAAAGCCCTTGCATGGGCTACTCACGGAGCCACTCATCGCTCAATTAGGAAGGGTGTGTATATGTGAAATATATATGTGAAAACGCTCAACTACTCCAACTCATGGAAATATGCCCGCAATCTAGTATGGTATCGACCTCTAAATTTTTACAAAACGTGCTAAGATCACAAAGGGAAGCAAGGATGGTGATAACAAGGTAGAAGGTGGAAATCGATATGGTCATGTGAGGTTAAAGCCAAGCTAGTGAACTAACTAGTGCGATAATGCTCAACTCAAAAATTCTTCCACTTCCATAAACAAATCATACAAATCACCAACCAACGAGAACGAGTCCGGGATCAAAAGAGGGCGCTCAAATTTCGTCAAGTAAACGGAAAATAAAAGTAACAAGAATAACATTTTTTTTTGTTGTTTTGATTTTTCCTTTTTTTTCGATTTTTTCGATTTTTTTCCTTTTTGCTTTTTTTTTTTTTTTTTTCCATTTTTTCCTTTTCTTTTTTTTCTTTTTGAACTATTTCTTCAGCTTGATGAAATTAGAGGCAAATATATACAATAACCCAAATTGACCCGGACAAGATCTACAAACTCCCTTGAGACAGAGTCAACCACATCCAATCATCCATCAAAAATCTCCATAATCACACAATAACGAGCATAGAACGCACTAGGTGACCTACTTCATCAAGCTTGGCTGGGTAGGCAAATTTGATTTTGTAGTTCATTTTGTGAATTCTTTAACATTTTAGCCAAGGAGAAAATGGATAGAAATAGATGAGAATGAAAATGACCCAAAAATGATCACTAGGCAAGTTAGTCAAAATGAAGGGGCAAACACCATACTTATGCGTATTGACATAGCATATTCCACGAGGAGTCCTACACACAATCCTAAGTGGTAGCCAGGTATGAATGTACTGGCTACAGGAGGCTCTAAATCTCACCAATTTTTGTAGCTAAAGCCTAAATGCAGGGTCGGTCTAAATGGGAACCACAAATCATAGCTCGGTTGGTTGCAAACTTGCCGATTAATTATTATTCCACATAACAAAGGTCAAATGAATGCCAATTAAGAATGAGTAGGTAGCCTAAAGAGTGCAAATTATCATCATTGCTGCATAATCGGTATCATAGACAACCACTAAGACTCAAGGAAATAAAACTAGAAATACTAAAAACTCCCCCACGCTAGACTCGACATTGTCCTCAATGTCCATATCATAAAGACCCAAAATTGGTGGGGGGACCACAAATAAAATCCGAGGAAAGAGAAAAGACATACCAAATATACACATGGAGAGGTAGCGGAGTCAGCAATCCGCTACTGATCATCATCATCATCACCGAAATCATCATCCTCCATATCATCATCTGCAGCGGTCCCAGAACCCGACGCACCACCGGTATACCAACCACCTCCCTGAAAATCGCGACTCCAAAAGCAGGGCCCGTCGGGGCACTGAAATAGTCAGTGTGAAGATGGAAGCCGCCATGAATCGAAGGGTCAGTATAACCACCCACGGGCCATGAAAAGTACGAGGGGTAAGGGCCCTGTGGCGGCACAGCTGCACGCCTAGCATAGTCATCATAAACGGGATACATCCCGAGACACTGATCAGCAGATAACCTGTCTAGACAAGCGTGAGTGACAGCGGTGTCGGCACGAGTCTCCGTGCGAAAAGTATCAAAGTCAGAACGTGACGAACCGGCACTCAACTCCATGCGCTCCATCCACGAAATCAGATTGGGATGGAGGGGAGCATACTGGGGTGGTGGAGGAGGCTGCTCAAAAGTAGTAGTAGTGGTGGTCTCTGGAGCAGGCTGAGATGGACCGGGCTCAGAAGCGGGTTGGGAGGTACTAGGCTCGCTCGTCGGGCGACGAGTATAGGTAACAGCATGCGACGAAAGAAGAGAGCTAGGGGCAGCGACGGGTAATAAATAATTAGGCTGATCAGCCTCAAGTGACAAAACCGACCCGGCTTGCAAAATAATAAGTCGCCTGCTCTTGAATAAGCCAAGCCCAACGATTCTGATGCCTAGAAGAAATCCAGTTAAGAGAAGCCAAATAACGGAGACTAAGGGTAATCTCGCCCTGGACCGGATCATGAACCGCTTCGTTAAAAGCGGTCAACCGAAGAGCTAATTGCACTACAAGAAAAGGTGCCCCAGGCGTCCACCTAGTGGCCACCGATAGTGGACGTTATAAGCAAACGGGCGTCCGCAAACAGACGTTAGAAAGCGGAAGCCACGACCCCTCGCCTTTTTTTAAAACGGGCGTCCATTATTGGACGCCAAGAGGAATGGCGACCGACAGTCCACGCCGGGGATGGCGTCCGACTGTGGTTGCCAGGAGTCCCCAGATGGCGTCCACAGTCGGACGTCAGGGTCCTTAAGTTGACGTCCGACTGTGGACGCCAAATGGGGACTCCTGGCAACCACAGTCGGACGCCAATCTAGCTTCACCTGGCGTCTGTTATGGCGTCCGTTATCGGACGTTATTTACGCTGTTGCATGGCCGTAAACATGCGTTCAATGTCTAGCCAAAACCTGCAATATAAACGACATCCACAACACTCAACCAACCACAAATGTGGACTATCCACAATACCTCAACCTCATTCACTCTCAGTCAACCAAAACACTTCATCTCTCGACTCATTTCTGCTGAAAAAACTTATATAAAAAAAATTTAACATACGGTTTGAAGATACACAAATCTAAACTAGTTAGAAGATACATAATCCGCAAATTAAGTTACAACAACAGCAACAAAAAACAATCAGCAAACTGTGAAGCTAGCTGTAGCACCAGAGTTACCACCACCATCACCAAATGGGTCTCTGTCGTCTGGAGGGGATGGGGGACGACCTTGGTTGCAATTTCTGAACATGGCCTGAAACATGGCCATCTGTTCCTGCATCTTCTTTATGTTCTCGGCCTGGTCCTTCAGCTGCTGCTGCTGGGCCGTCAGCTGTTCCTTCATGGCGTCCTTCTCCGGGTCGGGTTGCTGAGATCCAGCCGGCGTGTACTCCATTTGTGTGCAGGTGCTGACACGCGGTGTGGGAGGTGTGAAGTACATACCGTGTGCATTTCCTACACCGTACACACTACCTTTCTTGTAACCCTTGGCGACCTTGAACCAAGTCTCATTCGGGTCGACTTCCTCAACATCAGGATCAGCCTCTAGTCTCGCTAGCTCTTCTTGGTAGGCGTCCTGCGTCGTACAGAAGAACGATTTCAATTGAAGTTATTATTAGATGAAACCATCGAAGATAGTTATTATCTACCAACTAAAGTCGATTAATTTGAAATAGTTAGTACTTACCCAGAGCGCCTGATCCTTTTTCGTCTTAAAGGTAGTCCCTTTGTCGTCGGTCTGCCCATGCATGTCGAAGAATATCTCCGCCGCGGTTGGCAGCCTCCCGAGCTCAGCTTGCATCTATTAAATGAGTACGAATGTTATTAGGTGAATATAAATTATGCGAAAATATTTTCCGATTATTCAAGTAAGAGTACGGTATTAATTAGTGGAAATCATACCCTCTTGGCACGACTGAAAGAAGACTGAGAACCACGATGATGTGTCGGGTTTGCGTGGCCCTCATGCTCACAGTCGGCAAGTTTGTTCTTCTGGGCCCTTTCAGACCTGACCTTAAAGTCCTTCTTCTCGTGGTACGCGACCCATCTCGCCAATGCTTCACCTAAAATATGACAACCCAATATATTATTTAATACAGTGAAATATTGAAGTTAGATTGTTTGTTAAAATTGATTACCAAAATAAAAACAACACCTGTAAGGTCCTTTAGCGGAGTCCCCCGCGTGCGTCGTTTATTCATCACACAAGTGAAACGTCGTGTGCACGCCTCATTGTACCGGCTCCAGACCCTTCCCTCTAACTCGGGTGCCCAACTGAACTTCATCTACACAATCAAGGAGGATTAATAATTAGTAGCAAAATTATTTACAAAGTCGTCATTATAAATTAAAAACTCGGTAGCAAAACAATCCACATACCCGAAATTGGTTGAACCACCACTGCCGTACCTCCTCCGGCACCTGAGACCAACAGGCGTACCCCTGTCCTTTGTCGACCATATAGCTGGTAGTACAGCCTCTGACGACAACTTTATGCAGAAACCTGCACCGAGTCCAGAAGCACATATATGTATAAAATCATACAAGATGTAGTCCAAAAATAAACATGTTATAAACGAATAATCAACAAGTTAGATTATATTACCATGTGCCTGTAGGTTTGAGAATCACCCGACCGGCATCGTCCGTATCCAGCTTTTCCACCTGCCCCTGCTGCTGCTCCTCCTCCTCATGCTCATCGGTCTGCTCCGGTATCGTTTCGGGAATCACTTCCTCCTCCTCCTCCTGGTGTGTGGTCGACGTCTGAGCAGACCTACTACCCCCACCACGTTTTCTGGTCGCTCTACTGCCTGCCATTATCTTCACCTTGCAACAAATTAAACAATGTTAAATACAACTAGCGACTACATTCTAACTTGATTTAAGTAATGTACCAAATAAGTAGCACAGTGACCTAGTCATGTAATCATCAATATAACTTACTACAACAACTCGCTTAATCATCTTCACTGTCGTTATTGTCTTCAGCCTCATCCTCCTCAGTCTGGTCCTCCTCCTCCGTCTCCTCGCCCTCCAGTTGATCGTCCTCCCAATTGCCTTCTTCGTGTCCGTCATCCTCCTCAAGGATCTCTGGTACATCCATAACCATGTATTCTCCTTGTCCATCATCAACATTGTCCTCAAAATCTTCCTCTGCCCCTTCATCATGATCTTCTTCTTCGGAGAATATGGCCTCTTCAATAGAAGATAAGCGTGTACCAGTTGAAACAGCTTCTTCCTGGAACAGAGAACTGTCTATTTGTCCCCGTGGTTTAGTTGTAAAGACTGCCCACCATTGACTTTGATTTCTGTCATTTTTTGTGTAAGGAGAAGGAGCAAAATAAACTTGCTTCGCCTGATGGGCGAGTATGGACGGATCGTACATAGGAAATTTCTTTGTGTGATTTACTTCCACAATCTTGTAACGTTCATGCACTCGGGTCCCGTTGACGGAGCTGTCTTTCCACTCACATTTGAAAACCACAGCTCTATACGCTCGTTCTTTGCCGGCATAACAAAGCTCAAAAATTTCCTCCAAAATACCATAGTACTCATCACCATCAAGAGATGACACACTCACACCAAAGTTGCATCTAGCCTTGTTCTTCCCGTAGTTGAATGTGTGGAAATTGAACCCATTCACCGAGTATCGTTTCCAGGTTTTAACCGCTCGCACTGGACCAAATGCCAAACTTCTAACCAAGTCATCATGTATGTCTAAGGAAACTACGTGATCCTTGAGCCACTTCGGAAAATGTTCGTCGTGCTTACTCCAAACGTCATCAGGGTTCACGTCAGGATTCGCACCGACATATTCAGTTACAAATTGCCTCTCATAAGGCTCTAAGATCTCACAATTAGAGAGTAGGTAAAGGTGCGCTCGACTATACTCTTTCTCATCTAGTGTCCTATAACCCTCAGCGGATGAAGTTCCTTCATCGTCCTTCTTTTGAAAAAACTCGGGTATAGTAGAATCAATGGACACCGAATTTTCTAAGTTCAAGTTCTTTGTTTTTGTTTGAACATCTTTCTCGAAGTAGAGGGAGCAGAAGTTTGCAATCTCTTCTGTCAAATATGCATTACAAATAGATCCCTCTACCCTAGCCTTGTTACCAATTTTCTTCTTCAAATGATTGAGGAACCTAAGTAAACAAGTTATGTATTTCAATTAATAAAAATTAGCTATGTTTAAATTAAATGTATAAATGAAGTTACAAAAAGTTATGTACCTTTCAAATGGGTACATCCATCTATACTGGACAGGTCCTCCAACCTTAGCCTCGTAGGGCAAGTGGACAGGTAGATGCTCCATGGAATTAAAGAACGACGGTGGGAAGATCATCTCAAGTTTGCAAAGTATCTGTGGATTTGATCCTCCAGCCGAGTCATGTCCTCAATTGATACTGTAGCTGAACACAAATCTCGGAAGAACTGAGATATCTCAGTTATACAATTCCACACCGTCGGTGGCAAAAGGTTCTTTAGTGATACCGGAAGCAACCTCTCCATGAAGACGTGACAGTCATGACTCTTTAACCCTTGCAGCTTCAGGTTCTTAAGATCAACACAGCGTTTGAAGTCGGAGGCGTACCCATCAGGGAACTTCAACTTCTCTACCCACTCCAACAACGCCTTTCTCTGAGCCTTGTCAAGTGTGAACAAGGCTCACGGTTTCGACCCATCCCGTTTGATGTGCAGTTGAGGACGGTCACAAAATTTCTTTACATCTCGCCGGGAGCCTATAGTGTCACAACTCTTCCCCTCCACATCCATCACCGTGTGAATCAACTGCTCAAAGAAGTTTTTCTCTATATGCATCACATCTAAATTGTGACGAATTAACAAAGTCCTCCAATATGGTAGGTCAAAAAATATGCTACGTTTAAACCAACCATTTTTCAACTTCTTGAGGTCTTTGAACTCCTGCTCTGTTCCGTCGATAGTGGACGGGTAATCGGAAATCAACTCCCAAACTTCATCTCCGGGGAGTCGATCAGGTGCGTCATCAAGCACAACCTCACCCTTCTTGAATGCCTTCTTATTCTTTCTATATGGGTGACCTTCTGGTAGGAACTGTCGATGACAGTCAAACCAACTTATTTTACTAGAATTTGGAAGATAAAAAGCTTTGCTCTCATCCATACAACACGGACATGCTTTCTGACCCGCAGTAGACCACCCCGAGAGCATACCGTATGCGGGGAAGTCATTTATAGTCCACAACAAAGCTGCTTTCAACTGAAAGTTTTGTCTAAGAGAGACATCATAAGTTTCCACCCCTACCTCCCACAGTTGTTTCATTTCCTCAATAACAGGTTGCAAGTAAACATCCAAATGATTTTTCGGGTTTTTGGGTCCGGGCACAATAAGAGATAGGAAGATGAAAGGCTGCTTCAAACACAACCAATGAGGTAGGTTGTAAGGTGTGATCATCACTGGCCAGCAAGAGTACGATTTACCAAATTGGCCGAACGGTGCAAAACCATCAGTGCACAACCCAAGCCTTACATTCCGTGGTTCTAACGCAAAGTGGGGATGTAGTCTATCGAAACGCTTCCACTCCTCACCATCACTCGGATGACACATCTTCCCTAGTACCCTAATGTCCTCCTTGTGCCACCTCATTTGCTCCGCTATGGTTTTTGTGGCATACAATTTCTGAAGCCTAGGTGCAATAGGGAAGTACGTAAGCTGACTTATTGGGATTGGTTTCTTACCCCTGACACCACTTTTCCCTTTTCTACCTCTCAAAACAATATCCCCCTCAACCATCTTATACCTACCCTTACCACATCTCCTACATTCATCAAGCATCGCATCATCCTTCCAAAATAGCATGCATCCATCTGGACAAGCATCAATCTTTTGATGCGGGAGTTGAAGTCCCTTCACAACCTTTTTGGTTGTGTAGAATGATCGGGTCATGATATTGTCCTTTGGAATAACTCTCTCGAGCAAGGCAACAATACCATCGACACAAGCAAAGGGTAGGTTGAACTCACATTTAAGGCTAACTACCATAGACGCGACTTCTAACAAAGTCACATCACACCCTCCGTACAACGGTTTCTCAGAAGCATCCAACATGTCAAAAAACGCCTTTGCTCGTGGGTTAGGCTCTTCTGGGTTAGGGTAGTCTTGTGGGTTAGGTGAGTCATTCCCATATGTGTTCTCGTTATTAAATAAATTGCACTCCACAACGTCAACTATCATACCTCTCAATCCCCCCTCATTTTGATGGTTTCCGGGTTCCTCACACTGAGATGGCTCACCATGACAAATCCAATTATAGTATTGGGGTAAAAAACCACTATAGATGACATGTTCCTTAACTACAAGGATCTCAAGAAATTTTATGTTCTTGCATTTATTACACGGACACCTAACCTCCCCCCTCGATGCATAATCTACTGACTTTTTAGCCACCTCGACAAATGATTCAACACCCCTCAGAAATTCGACGGTGGGACATCTCTTCTTATCAAGTCTTCCCTCATACATCCATTTCCGTTCAATCCTCTTCATTTTCTATGTTCAAAAAATATATATAACACATTAAAGTTTAATTTTCCTAACTTCATTTGTAACCTACTAAACGAAAATTTACTCACCATTTATCTTAAACTTAATTTCTCTAACTAAGTTTCCTCAATTTAATCCCTAATACGTCAAAGTGAACCCAAATGTCTTATTACTCTAGAATTGACCTTACAAAAATCAGTCACCGATAGTAATCACAAATGTAATCACAATTTCATCGCAATTTACGAAAACTCTAACTCATTTATCAATTTAATCCCAAAATAACCAAACGAAAGACAAAAATTCATGGTTTAAGTCAGACAAAAACATCTAAAACAGGTCAAATAAGGTCAAATTTTCGGATACAGATATCAAAACTCCGAAAGCACCGCTAACACCTAATTACAACCGCGATCAAGATAGAAGTGGTTTCGGGAAATTCCGGCATTATTACGACACCTTTTGGTCCGTCCTAAGTGACACAAAAACTCACGGAATGCCCTAGAGGTCATTGTAGCTCAATTCAACCAAATTGATCAAACCATAATCAAAATTGTGATGGGCAAAACTAATCAACCTAATCAAATTTGGGCTAAACTAATCAACCTAATCGAATTTGGCCTAAACTAATCAACCTAATCTAAATTTTGACCTAAACAATATTTACTATGAAACAATAGAAAACAAGAACTAAATATAATGAATAACAACTAAGTAAGTAAGAAACATACCAAAAATTAGGAAAAAATTGAGGAGAGGAATGGAGGAGTGGATCGGCGAGTAGAGGAAGAGAGGTAGAGAGTGTTTTTTTTTTAGAGAGTGATGGGGGAGAGGGGGGTGCGCGAGCATATGTCGCCAACTGAAGTCGACGGGCATCCACTGTCGGACACCATTGGTGGACGCCCGTTTTACCCAAAATGGCGTCCGCCAGTGGACGCCAATTACCCCAAATGGCGTCCGCTTGTGGACGCCCGTCGACCTGAGTTTTGTCCTCCCAAAATGCAATCGGACGCCAATTTTGACGTCCGACTGTGGACGCCCGTATGATTTTTCCGACGCCATGTCGGCGTCCATATGCCAAGGACGCCAAACAGGTGGACGCCCGGAACAGTTTTTCTTGTAGTGTTGCGTGACTAACCCGCCTATATAAATAGGAACATCGGCAACGACCGTAGCTATTCTCCTAAACTGGAGGACGAGGTGATAGGTAATATTAATATGCCACACCTTCGACTTACGCTGCAAATACGAGCCCAAAATAGACACCTCCTCGGTGCGCACATTATGTGGCTCCTTCCTAGCGAAAATCGTCCATCCCATACACCTCTGCCAAACCTTAATAACAGGATTATGAATATTGTTTGAACTCATATGCCCCGCGGTAGTGTACGGGGCATCAGCAATGCATTCCCAAAAATCACCCACCCTAAAATTAGCATGCTCGGGTGGTGTACGGTCATCATAATCCTTAAGGTCAAAACAATCCTCAAACTGCTTCAGGCTCAGCGCAAAACTAGTATTCAATAAACGGAACTCAACAGAAATAACACCAGTCCGTATATTCTTATGTACCTCAAACGAACTCAAAAATTCCAACGTAAGCTGGGTATACGTGTTACAACGCATCGTAAAAAATGTACCCATACCAACACCCTTAAACAATAGTTCCAAAGCAGAATCTAAGCCTAAAGTTCGCATAGCATCACGATCGATAAAACGAGTTGGAACAATAGACCGCTTTCTCAAGTTCTGAAACCGTACCTTTTGGTCAATAGTGGTAAAAATTACACTTGGAAAAACTGGATCGGGCTCAATGTCGGGTTGAGCATGGTCGTTTCTGGTGCGCTTGTTCCGAGGAGGCATTGTAAATCAGCTGAAAGTAGCAAACTTGAGGGAAAAAATGGGGAAATTTTGAGGAGAGAGAGTGAAGAAGGTGAGGATGAATGCTGGGAAATGGGGAAATTGGGGTTTTGGGGGATGAGAGAGAAAAGAGAGAGGCGAGAGAAGTGAAGAAATGAGGAAATAACACGAAAATTGGGTTTGGGGGTCTGTTGTACGCCCCAGCCGGTCTGGACCGGCGGCCGGCTGGCCGGCCGGATTGCCCACCTCATTATTTTTGATTTTTTTAATCGAAGTTTTTCTCTCACAGCCAGCCGGTATGGACCGGGGGCCGGCTGGCCGGCCGGACTACTCTTTTTGAGATTTTTGCTCCAATTTTCCTTATTTTTCCTTTGTGCCTCGGCCCCTGAAGTCTATAGGCGGCCTGGGCACAGGCTGAGATGCACAAATCCTTCTTTTCGAGTTCAAATCCAACTCGTACCTCGGCCCCTAGAGTCGATAGGCCCCCTAGGCCCAGGCTGAGGTGACCTGCTGTTTTATCACAAGTATGATGAATTTTTTCCTTTTTTTTATACCTTCAATTCACATCATTTCCGATGATTCTGCGCGTCTCCAAAAAACATTAGTCCCTCCTCTCGTCCTCACTAAAACAACTAAAGGAAAAATAAAAATAAAACGAGAATGAGGGAAATTATTTACATACTCGGGCTGCCTCCCAGTAGCGCTGGTTTAGAGTCCCGCACGACTTGATGAGAATAAGGTTTAGTGGGATAAGGGAACGGGATGAAGTCGTATAACCTCAATTGCTCCAACTTGAGCACCTTCATGATATAACTTCAATCGTTGACCATTCACCTTGAATCGTTCACCCGCATCACTCTCGACTTCAATCGAGCCAAATTTACCCACGTGGGTGACAGAAAAAGGTCCGGACCAACGAGATTTTAACTTTCCGGGAAACAACCGGAGCCTCGAATTGAATAATAATACCTTATCTCCCACATCGAACTCACGGTGAAGGATATGCTTGTCATGCCAGCGCTTGGTGCGCTCCTTATAAACTCGAGCACTATCATAGGCACCAAGTCGGAATTCCTCCAACTCATTCAACTGCATAAGTCTCCTCTCCCCACTCAAATGTGGATCCAAGTTAAGCTCCTTAATCGCCCACCAAGCCTTATACTCAAGCTCGACCGGTAAATGGCATGACTTGCCATAGACCAATCGGTAAGGTGAAGTACCAATGGGCGTTTTAAAGGCGGTACGATAAGCCCATAGTGTATCATCTAGCTTAGAGCTCCAATCCTTCCGAGCTTTTGACACGACCTTTTGGAGAATAGACTTGATTTCCCTATTGGACACCTCAACTTGCCCACTCGTTTGAGGGTGGTAGGCAAGACCGGTACGGTGCGAGACACCGTACTTAGCAAGCAGAGCATCAAGTCGCTTCTCATGAAAATGGCTTCCACCATCACTAATAATCGCTCTTGGAACACCAAAGCGGGGAAAGATAGTCTTTTTAAACAGAGATATTATCGTTCTAGCATCATTAGCGGGAGATGCTAGCGCCTCCACCCACTTGGAGACATAATCAACCGCAACCAAAATATATCGGTTGCCCTTGGATGACGGGAATGGGCCTTGATAGTCTACACCCCAAACATCAAAAATTTCTACTTCGAGAATCCCATTTTGAGGCATCTCATGCCTCCTAGAAATATTACCGGTCCTTTGACATGCATCGCAGGACATAATAAAAAGCTTGGGCATCCCGGAATAAGGTTGGCCAATAAAAACCCGACTGAAGGACCTTAGCCGTGGTTCGGCTCGGTCCATGATGGCCACCATATGGCGATGAATGACAACTCTCTAGAACTCCTCGAACTTCCCATTGAGGGACACATCGACGGAAAATACCATCGGCACCCTCCTTAAATAAATAAGGGTCATCCCAGAAAAATTGTCGGACATCATGTAGAAATTTTTTCTTTTGTTGATAAGAAAGATCGGAAGGTAATACCTTGCCAACTAAATAATTAGCATAATCCGCATATCAAGGTCCTTCACTTGCATCGGTACTTAAAGCCATGAGAGAATCATCGGGAAAAGAGTCATCTATGGGGATGACAACTCCTTCCTCCTCAACTCTAAGCCTCGATAGATGATCTGCAACGGTATTTTCCGCTCCCTTCTTATCCCGGATCTATAAATCAAACTCTTGGAGGAGGAGGATCCATCGAAGTAATCGGGGCTTCGCTTCTTTCTTAGCAAGGAGGTACTTGAGCGCCGCATGATCGGTGAAAACAATGACTTCCGATCCAACCAAGTAGGTTCTGAACTTTTCCAAAGCATACACTATAGCTAGCAACTCCTTCTCGGTGGTGGCATAATTCACCTGAGCATTATCAAGTGTTTTGCTAGCGTAGTATATAGCATGCAAAACCTTGTCCTTCCTTTGGCCCAAAACCGCTCCCACAACATAATCACTCGCGTCACACATTATCTCGAATGGCAAATTCCAATCCGGTGACTGAATGATCGGAGCAGAAATGAGGGCCTGCTTAATCTTGTTAAAAGCTTCCACACACTCATCAGTAAAATCGAAAGGGGCATCCTTTAGGAGCAATTGTGTAAGTGGCTTAGCAATTTTGGAAAAGTCCTTGATAAAGCGGCGATAAAATCCCGCATGACCAAGGAAACTTCTCACTCCCTTTACATTAACCGGCAGGGGCAATTGCTCAATCACTTGCACCTTTGCTTTATCCACCTGAATGCCCTTTTCAGAGACCACATGACCCAAAACAACACCCTCAGTGACCATAAAATGGCATTTTTCCCAATTCAAGACCAAACTAACCTCGACACATCGGTTTAAAATGGTATCCAAATTAGCTAAACAAGCTGAAAAACTCATACCATACACACTAAAGTCGTCCATAAACACTTCCATAATGGACTCGATGTAGTCGGAAAAGATGCTCATCATGCACCTTTGAAAGGTGGCGGGTGCGTTACATAGCCCGAATGGCATCCTGCGATATGCGAAAGTGCCATATGGACAAGTGAACGTGGTCTTTTCTTGGTCGGCGGGGTGTATCGGGATTCGGAAAAATCCCGAATATCCATCTAAATAGCAAAAATACTTGTGAGAAGCTAGTCTCTCAAGCATTTGGTCGATAAAGGGCAATGGGAAGTGGTCTTTAAGTGTAGCGGTGTTCAACTTCCTATAATCTATACACATTCTCCATCCCGTCACAATTCGTGTAGGGATTAACTCATTCTTCTCATTCGGGACCACAGTAGTCCCTCCCTTCTTAGGTACAACCTGTACGGGACTCACCCATTTTGAATCGGGAACCGCATAAATAATTCCCGCATCCAACAATTTCATAACTTCCTTTTTAACAACCTCTTGCATGTTCGGGTTCAACTTACGTTGACCCTGGACACAAGGACGATGACCTTCCTCAAGATTAATTCTATGCATACAGAAATCGGGACTGATTCCCTTCAAGTCATCAAGACTATACCCCAAAGCTTTCCTATTTTTCTTTAAAACAACTAACAAATCAGAAAGTTGTTGCTCAGTTAAATCAGCACTTACAATCACGGGGAAGCTCTCGGTATCGTCTAAAAAGGCATATTTTAGGTGAGACGGAAGTGGCTTACGCTCCGGAACGGATATGTCAATAGCAAATGAGGTGTGTACGATGTTGGTTACATCGACACCTTGCTCCTCCGTGAGCATCCTTCCTTCCAAAGCGGCTTCTAAGGCATCAACAACAGCAGAGTCAACGGAAGCATCACCTGCACACGCTTCCAAACATATCAAAGCTTCTAAGGGATCCCGTATAAGGGACGCCTCCATAGAATCATGAACTAAAACATCCACAACATTAATCATGCAGCAAGAATCCGTTATCATCGGATTCTTAAGTGTACTATCTAAGCAGAAAACAATGGTGTCTCCACCCACTTCCAAAGTCAATTTACCGTTCTTGACATCAATCACCGCGCCGGCGGTGTGCAAAAATGGCCTTGCCAAAATTATGGGAATTTGGGTGTCCTCGGCCATGTCAAGGACGATAAAATCAACCGGGATAAAAAATTTTCCAACTCTAACGGGCACGTCTTCTAAAACTCCCAAAGGGCGTTTTATGGAACGGTCCGCCATCTGCAAAGTGACACTAGTACACTTAAGAGGACCCATATTAAGTTTTTCACAAACGGATTAAGGCATGACACTTACACTAGCACCTAAATCACATAAAGCCTTATCAATCGATAAGGTGCCAATAGTGCAAGGAATCGAAAAACTACCGGGGTCCTTTAGCTTTGGTGGGGCCTTGTTCTGTAAAAAGGCACTACACTCTGCAGTAAGAGCGACGGTTTCTACCTCACCAATGCTTCTCTTCCGAGTCAAGATGTCCTTCATAAACTTGGTGTAAGACGGGACCTGCATAATGAGCTCGGTAAATGGGACTGTAACCTGCAAATTCTACACAACCTCCATGAACTTGCCAAACTGGGTAGTTTCCTTTTGATTCTTCAATCGACCCGGAAATGGTACTTGAATTGTTGGACTAGTCGGAGTGGGAACGGGAGTAGTGGGTGGTGGAACTCGCTCATCACTTGGAGTTTCCACAATTGCATCCTCATTGACATCTTCCACTAAAACCTCCTCCTTCTCGGCCGGTGAATCATCCTTAGGCATCGACGGACCTTCATAGTGTGTGTCACTACGAAGAGTGATCGCATTAGCCGTATCATGTTGTTGATCACCTTGAGAAGGGAGTTTACCTTGTTGACGCGTTACTTGTGACGCGGCAAGGTGTCCCACTTGGTTCTCCAAATTCTTGATGGCATTATCCTTAGCTTGATCATTCTTTTGCATTTGAGCCATCATAGAGTCTTGGGTCTTGGCCATCATCTGCATCATATTACGAAGCTCAGCCATTTCATTAGAACTAGAAGAAGAAGAAGAATTACCTTGAGCTTGTGATGAGGATTGGCCAAAATTCTGCTGACTAGTATCGAAATTCTGATGAGAATTCCCGAAGTTCTGATTAGTATTGCCAAAATGTTGTTGATGTTGACCCAAGTGAGGTCGCTGCTGAAAATTTCCCTGATTTTGGAAATTCCTTTGATTTCCGAAATTCTGTTGATTCTGAAAATTCCCTTGATTATGGAATTGCTGCTGGTTCTGAAAATTTCCTTGATTCTGGAAATTCTGCTGATGCTGATTCTGGAGATTCTGCTTGTGCGGGGGCACATAGGGTGGTGTAATAGGCGGGTTCAAGACATTAGTACTCCTGTAAGACAAGAGAGATGCATCATAGCCCGGTTGATTCATATATGGATAACGTGGGCGCATAGAATGAAACGCATTCACCTGTTCTATGGAGCCTAGGCAGTCTTGAGCTTGGTGGTCCGCGGCACCACAACGAACACATGCATATTCTTGCATGGCATGTACTTGATGCATGCCCCCTCCCCCTTGAGAATTTGACACTTCAAATGCATCAAACCTCTTAGCCAAAGCGGCTAATTGAACGGCCACGACATTAGAGGACCCACTTTCACCGGAATTTGATCGAGTATTACCACGTGGATTACCCCATCGGGAGTGATGAGATGCCATCTCCTCTATCGTTTGCCAAGCCTTATCATCATCCACATTACATTGGAAACGCCCATTGCATGCCGAATCCAGTGTACTCCTGCAATCATCATACAGCCCGTTATAAAATTGGTTACAAAGAAACCAAACCTGAAAACCATGGTGCGGGCATTCCTTCACAAGCTTCTTGAACCGCTCCCACGCTTCATGAATATTCTCGTTCGGAGTTTGACGAAAATTGGTGATTTGACTCCGGAGCATGTTCGTCTTTTGTGGAGGGTAATAGTGCTTGTAGAAGGCAAGAGCAAGAGAATTCCAGTCGGTAATCCCTTCGGTGACTTTATCAAGATCGGTTATCCACTCCCTAGCGGAATCCCCTAGTGAGAACATGAAGAGCATCTCCATGACTTCTTCTTGAGTTACCCCGGCCGGAAGTGGAATCGTGGAGCAATAGTCGGTAAAAATCCTCATATGCTTGTGAGGATCCTCCTTAGGGTCACCACCAAATTGATTCTTCTCCACCAGTTTGATAAAGGCGGGTCGAATCTCAAATGTACGTTGAGTGGCAGTTGGTCGTTTAACCAACTTGGGAAGAGCAGTTTGCTCGGGTTCCGAATGACTAGAAAGCTTCGGCATTTTTACGATCGGAAGGGGTGTTAAAATGATCTCGGGTTGAGATTGATGTTCCTCTTCAAAGGCCTGCTTCTCAGCTACAAATTCAGTATGAATAGCTTCCAAAGTCGCAAGATCGGGAGCTGCGGAAATCTCTCTCCAAAACTGTCGTCGCCTAAGAAAAGTTTTCTCGGGCTCAGGGTCGAACGGTGTAAGCTCTGATGACCGAAAAGACCTGGGCATAAACAAAACTACAGTAGAAGAGTGAGATCAATCTCAAGGAGTTTTAATTCCTTGAGACGAAAGAGAGCATAGAAGAAACAAGCTAAAAAAACAAGAAAAACCGTTTCCCCGGAAACGGCGCCAAATTTGATGTGGGTAAAGTCGTCTCACCCAATCAAGGTAAACCTAATGCTACTAACAAGAAGATAGCGGCAAGCAAGGTATCGAATCCACAGGGAAACAGTTAAACTAGTCAAATAGCTATGGCGATTCTAGGATGCTCTAAACGGTTGAATTGATGGAAGGATATAAAAACACTACTAAAATGCGATAATAAATAATCGAATCTAATAAAGAGATGAAAACTAAGGTCACGGGTTCACGATAGATGCTCAACAATTATGCGACGATAATAATAAACATATAACATGCTAGTCGGCTATAACACGTTCTCTCGAATCGTGTCAACCTAGGAAGGATCTAACGGGCTCTCGCAACTTATTAGACTCCCTACCAAATCGCGCGTGATCTAATCCTAATTCGGCTTTCGCACAGGAACTAGAATTTCCCAAACAGATTAAAATGTTGTGGCCTTTAACAAATTAATCGACAAATAAACACGCGAAAGTGGTACTAGCATAATTATGAATTTAGTATCAAAGCGACATAATCGTATAATAATTCATCGATCCCCCTCGACCCTAGCGAGAAAATTAGCTACGCATGATGATTACGAAACAACTAATCGCATATATGGAATTCATGCTAAAAAGGTGAAGCAAATAAATCTAATGATAAACGGACGGAAATCTAGCGAACTAACGGAACAACGAATTACAAATAGAGAAAATTACGACGAACTAAGTAATTTACGATGAAGATTAAAACGTAGAACTGAAAATTGCATAAAATGAAATTACCGAAATCGAATCCGAGTGAAAACCGAGTGCTAGAATCCTAAGGGTCACGAGTTTTCTGAAGTAAAATTTCTAAGTATGAAGAAGTGATAATAGAAAATAATCCTCCTCCTTAGTTATACAAAATTAGGCGGAAAATGAACTGGGTGTGCACCCCGGCCGGCTGGCAGGCCGCCTGCCACATGCAGAGGCCGAGACACACTAAAAAACTGGCTTAAAATACTCTTGTGTCATGCCGGCCGGCTGGCAGGCCGCCGGTCACATGCAAGCTGGCGTGCACGCACTCTTAAAAGAAGCTATGGGCCGCTTCTCATGGCCCAATGAATCGTCACTTCCCACTTCTTTGTCGCCTAAACGTCTTGAGGCACGGGTTTTGTCTCGGGATCGTTCTTCTAACCGGATATGAGTGTTGTAGACACCCGCATTTTGACTGCCAGGTGTCTATGGCAGTTTCCAAAAAACACCCGATGATGATCGGACACTAACGTGCTTCTATGCGCTCGGATACGGGCTCAAATCCATTAATCGCTGGCTAACACACTTACAGAGTACAAATATCACAAAATCAACCTCGAATCCAGGCCCAGCGGACCGTTCTGAGCCAAACAAGACTAATTTGGGCCAAAACCGACACCGGAATTAAAACCGACTTTTTGCGATTGGGTCAACCCTGGTCAAGGTCGTTTCCGAGACATACAAAACAACCATTCACAACATCAAAAGTCCAACTCAAGAAGCAAAACCAACAGTCCATTTTCAGACGGGCCATCAGGTCAAGTCCGTCAAGGCAAAACCCTAGACACCTAAGTGCATGACCATGCCTATATAAACACCCCCATGCAACACACTTTCAGACATTGAAAAAAAACCCTAGAGCAACCCTACACACACATACAACATCTATTACAAACCCTAATCAAACCCTAGCAATTCCACACTGGCAAAAAAACCCTAAACCTAGTTTTAGGAATCAATCCCGAGCCACCATAACTTAACCTCCATAAAACCTTGAAGACTCTTGTGTTAAAGCCACGGTTACGAGATCGATCCGAGACAAGAACATGTAGGTTGAGGGTGTCAAAACCCCGTTCTCTCCTTCTTCTCTTCCTCTCGTCATCTTCTTCGCTTTTTCTTACTTTTTTATTTCTTTATTTTTTTTTCTTTATTGCATCATAATATCGATAATACTAATACAAAACATTAAAATACTTATCGATTTGTGTTGAATAAGAGGGGTATCGGAATAAGGAAACACGAATATACAAGTGTACTGCACACAGCGTTGACGGTCGCTTGTTCCAATACCCCGATTATTTGATTATTGAGATAAGTTAACTTAAACAATATTTTTTTTATTTCGTTTGCATCATTATCATTAGTCGTATATTTACATTATTTTTCAAAAACAAGCATTATATTTAATAAGGGTCGAAACCCGTTGATGCGGATCCGACATCAAACAATTCGCAAGAATTAATTATGGTGTCGGGATGCGGAGGGAATCAAGTCGAGTTTTTTAAATTAAAGTATCGATCTATTAGATTCGATACCAATTCCATAATTGGATGTCGAATCTAATGATTTAGTCAAATAAATTAATTAACACGATTTTCGTTGATGCTAATATAGATGTCCTCTAATTCAATTGGATTAATTACGACATTAATAAACGCGGAGAAAATTTATATCGTGCTAGTTAATTTAAAACGACTTACATTATTTTCTTTATTTTTTCACTCTAGTATTCCATATCGATCCTATAATCGGATATGGGATATAACGAGCATCAAAATCAAAATCGAGTATAAATTATTCCAAGTATTTAATATCGATTTCATAATCGAATATTGAATACGACGAATATCGAAAATATTAAGTCGAGTGCAAATTACGCAATATTTGTACGCGATTTAATAAAATCATCAATTTTCCGAAGAAAACAATTTCGCTCTTTTTTATTATTATTCTTCGAACATCATTTTTTTAGACAAAACATTTTTTTTAGATCTCGATATATTTTTCCTTGACCTCGGTCAACACGTGTTAATCCATCACGTGACCTACTATTCTTTCCAAAATCATGCATTCATCACATCTATATCTTTACTCAATTTATTACTCGTTACATCGTTACTAACGGTTTGATTGTTTCCTTTGTCGATTTTTGTCGTTTATTTTATTTTACTAAAATGAATCCACATGCTAAAATTCCACTTTGACGTAGAATTAATTGCATTAAATCGACTTAGAAACCCTTTTCAATTCCATTCACATGTTTAGGGAAAATAATCTTTGCATATCATTTTCCCGTTTAACTAGCGCGCGTATTGTAAGTCACTCGAATTCTTAGTAGAGGCCGCTAATGTGCGGGCGGGGTTGGGTGTCCTTTGTGGGCTTCCCAACACGTACCCTCACCCCTTACTCAGAACCTCGGTTTCCGGATGCCCGAAACCGTTGGCGCACGAGAGTCATTCAATACACAATATCCGATAATGTCGGTATTGGTATCAAATGCAAAGGGACGAGCCCAATAAACTCTGACATCGGAAATGGGCCGTATTTTGTATACGGACCACTACGACATAGAGTGGGCTCGAATGGTTCCGAATAACCACAAAATTCAGTGGCGACTCCACATAGACCTAAATTTCAATTCGATCCGTTTCATATGGAGATTCATTCGCCTACCCAAACCCGCGCGTGGCCGCGTCGGGGTGGACCTATGTCATGTCCACAAGTGTAAATGCACATAAAGACCTGAAATCGTCTAGAATCTACAAAAACACTCACTCAAAGCAAAATGTTAGAAGAAACGGCTCTAAAGAGCGCGTTCCGACCATAAAAGACAACGGAATCGAGGGAATAAAGCTATATAAATACAACACATCAATGGATGAGTTTCATTTCCCTAACCTTTTAAAAAACCAACTAGTCGTCATGCTCGTGCACCGCACGGGATTACTAATTTACTTGTCTAACTTCCATGTGGTTGTCACGGCGCGTGCTTGTAGAGGGTGTCGTAATCGTGAATAGGGCAGATGTTGCGAAGATCGAATCATCAAAGCTACTAAAAGACGCATGACATGTAAATATAAAGAACGAAAGAAGTTGACATGATCCAGTCTAAGGAAGAAACAGACATTAAAAAATTCGTATACTATAAAATAATTGCAATATGTAATCTGCATAAATTATGCCCTTGTTCTTCTGTGTTTTTCTCTGTCGGGTCTATTTTGTCTTTTCAACTTTTGACCTCTTTTTCTCTATTGTTTCCTTCGCTACGGATGCTTCTTTCGCCGCCACTTCGAAGCTGTAAGTCATTTTTGGTGTGGAAATTCTGTTACTGAAATATAAGTGAAAAATTGCTTGTAGTTGGTGTACGTAATAATAATTAACTTACTCCTTGTCTATCTTTCTCTTCTCATTTTTAGCTGAGGTGTTCACCGGAGGGTCGGACTTTGTTGTAGGCTGACTTTCTAAGTTGTCTTGTTGTGGTTGCTCCTGCGAAAACATTGGAATTGTTTGGGTATATGGTCTCGTTTGTAAAAAGATGCTGGTGTTTTTGGGTAAGAATTGTTGTTGTTACCTCAGTTTTTTTGTCCCCCCCTCCACTGTGGTTGGAATTGGAGGATCCTTTGGTGTCGACAATACCTTTTGACACTTTAGTTCCCGTTCGGAGTTGTAGTTGGTAATCCCAATCTTGACTTTCATAGTGTATTCTCTCCCGACACATTGTTGGAGTATGTCAAACACTTTCTCTTGTTAGGACAAAACGGTTAAAATTTGTTTGAGTAGTTGGTGTGTTATTTGTTGTGCGTACATTTTCATATTGGGTTAGTATGTAATGCTTCGATTGGTCTCTCGACTATCTTCTCAGCTTCTTTCCCAAAAATCACCAAAGATGCGTATGCTGTTTCGTCCGCTATTGTAGTGATTAATCTGTACCTGTGTTATAGGTATTAACATATTTGTGATATTGTCTAGGAGCAGTAGATAGGTTTAACATACCGTACGATGAGTTATATTTTTGTGTGTTTTTTCTTACCTTTGTTTGGGGTAGGGTATTGGTTCGTTACATTGGCGAGACTTTCCGTCCTCGTCGATTCCAGCGGGGCATGATGTGCAAGACTGATACCGCCAGTCAACATCTGTTCTTACTTCTGTTACCGTTCCGTCGCATTTGTATACCTTATTCTGTTCCAATTGTTTCATTTAATCGGAAACGTTCAATGGCATATCATATCAATAGGTATGCGATGTTTGTCGACATTACCTGATCGTCGACATCTGCTTGTAGAAGCTCTGCAATGGTTGAAGTGACCATATCTTCTGCGACCTCAGCATCGAGGACTCTTATTTGAACATGTTCCTAGTCCCTGTAGGGTGGTATGGCAACGCTGTAACACCCCTGATTTTTATAAATTAAATTAAATAAAAATTATGTTCGTATTTTTATTTTTACAATTTAACTCGTAATTCTTAAAATTATTATAAAACGATTTTATGTGTCAAGCGAATCCTAAAATCTTATTTGCCTCGAAAAGTCATTTTACTTTCATTTCGTCCTACTCATTCATTTTATTCCTATTTGAGTTCTTGTTTTGACGGTTTTAACTTCTAAGTTCATTCTCATATAAACTTGAATTTTATTTTAAACTCAAAGCTCATTGTTTTATTAAGCCTCGTCAAACATTTATTATTTTCCCTCGAGTAATCAATTTAGGCCTTGTTGTTCGAAAATTGTTTATTATTCTTCCCGATAACTTATTTTAAACTCGAGATACTTTTTACTTCATCGATTTAATTATTCATTTCTCTAACCTTGAGCTTGTCTCGAATAATTATACCCATTATTTTCAACCCGGTTTAAATCCGATCTTGTGTGGGCCGACTTTTGACCCGGTAACATCTAACGTCGTTCTTAACCTAGTTGACAAATTCCACTTGTCCTGCTTGGGTGTGTCAGCCGATTACCCTTTATCTGCCTCTCTATTTTGCCTTCTTCATCAAACTCCATCATAACTTCCACCATCGATCTTCATTTCACGCATCAGCAATCAGCACTCATATCTCGCACCACCTTAACTTCTTCACTCCCTTCTCTGTTCATCTCTGGCAAGCCCTTTCCTGCTCCGGCCTTCAACCCGCGCCCCTGCCCTTTTTCTTCCTCTGATTGCACTGCAGGTTTCGTCTGATTTCGACAGGTAGTCCCCTTTTCCTTAGTTCGTTATTGTTGTCCTGTGCAGTTGTTGTCGGTTGCGGTTGATGCTGCAGTTGTTGTGTATTTATTGTTGTTTGCACTGGTTGTTGTCGATCGATCGCTCCCCTGTACTCCCTATCATTCCTTTTGTTTCGTTCTCTTCTCCTTTTTCCTCCTTGAGTCTGCTGCGTGTGTTGTTGTTGTCGTCGTTGGTTGTCGTTGTCATTCTATTGCTGCTGCCTCATATTCCGTTTCCTTCTTCTCTTCTTACGGAGTATTTCAGTCTGTTTTAATTTGCTGTTACTTGCTGTGATTGTTCTCTGTTGCTTTTCGGTCTATCCAGTCTTCTCCATCTATCTTTTTCTTCCGATTTGATATTGATGTGGTTGTCTTGCGGGCTGGTGTTTTGATGGCACTATTGCCTTTCTGTTCTTCGTTCTTCTTGTCGTCTTGTCGCACCTGCTGTTGTCAAGTCTTCTTACTCTTGGGGCTCGTTTCGTGGCCTCGGTTTCAATGTCTTGTTGCCTCTGTTTGGTCACACTTGCTGTTGCTTGTCATGTTTCGGTTGCTGCCCTATTACCCTGTTACTGTGTTTATCGACACGATTCTCTTCCGTCCTCTTGTGTCGGTTTGACACATCAATTCCCTTTCCGTTTGGTGTCAAATACTTATTCCTTTGTTCTTCCTCTATCCTGAGTTTGAATATCGTTTTATTCCGACCCATTTGTATTTGTTTTTACTTCCCTCCTTGTTATTTGGGTTTATCATGTTACTCCGAATCCAACCTTGTCTCATTCTTATAGTTTGTCAACTCGATTTTCGTACTCAAGCCTGCTTGAAGAAGTTTATCGATTCCAACTTGGAGCTTAAGGACGTGTTACCGTTGAAGGTTTGGAACTTGGACTATTTTGACGGGCAACAGCATTGAAGTTATCGACTCGGACTTGGACTCAAGGTAACTTTAGGACGTTACTCGATATTATATCGTGTGTTGAGTAGTAGTATGTAGTAAATATTTTATCTTTGGTTTTCTCATTTTAGCTACGTACTATTTGCTAAAATATAATTTCAAATCGTGTTCCTTATAAGTATTTTATAACTTTTCGATATTGTTTTATAAATTTTATTATTAACGATCGTTATAATATTTTGTTGATTATCGTGACACTAGTAACTAATAATATTGATTTCATAATTTTGTCATATTATGTTAATTTATTATTTTAAATCGAAATCGTATTTTATATAATACCCGAGATTTGTGTACTTGTTTAATAAATTAATTTTCATGTTACGACTTAAGTTAATAAATTAGAAAATAGTCGTTTTGTTTGAAATACATTTTTGTCAAGACTATTTTCACTAAATAACTTCTTATCATTACAATTTATTATTTTTAGTCAAATTTGTATTGTTTATTAATAAATTTAATTGCTAAAGACAATTTGAACGGTTTATAAATCTCGTTTCATTTCTAAAACTCCTATGTTATTTATACCTTATCTATATTTATAATTTTGTTT
The DNA here is from genome assembly GCA_958450325.1 of Agrostemma githago. Taxonomy (NCBI): domain Eukaryota; kingdom Viridiplantae; phylum Streptophyta; class Magnoliopsida; order Caryophyllales; family Caryophyllaceae; genus Agrostemma; species Agrostemma githago. The sequence goes on from OY288244.1 coordinate 10,411,169, forward strand.
CTAAATCGTATATTTTCTAAAATTTATCGTTTTAACCTGATTTTCTTACGTATTTATAAAGTACTATATTTTCACTTATTATTACGTTTGATTTATACCTTTGATAACGAACTTAGAAATATATTAAGTTACAATAACAATGATCTTAATAAAAAGTTTATTTGCCATAAATGTAATTTTGGTACATTTAACTTATTTGAACACTTTACGTAATTCCATAAGTATATTTCCATTTTAAGTAAGTTTCTACAATTAGTATATTTCTATTTATAGAAAGTTTCATTTTGATATAAAATGTGTATTTCTTTTATTCCATATTATTTACAATGATTATCTCAATTGAAAATCGATAATTGCTTGGTTTTGGAGTTATGGAATGAGGACAAGTGTATGGGTAGAGTAATACAGTCTAGGGTATACGTTTTGCCATCAACTATAAAGCTGGTGTGTCTATGTTGAGACGCATTGGTCGTTGAACTGAGCATGGTTTGTGTTCAGGAGTGTGTATCGCATCGTGTAAGTCGCCGTCGGGTTGAACTGGATTACGGTTGGTGTCCAGGAGGGGTGTACATTACTTAAGCCAGGACCTCGCTGCACGCAGTCCTGTTATAGTTGAGTTGCCTAGTTAGAGACCGAAGTCTGATTTGTTTTGACTAAGTTCTCGAAGCTAGTTTAGTATGATCCCAGTGAAAGTCTATTCCGTTGCACTTATTGATTTCCATAACGTCATTTTGGATTTTATAATTATCGATTGGTTTTGACTTGCAGGTTGACAGTCGCTTTAAGTTTTGCTAAAAACTTATGTTACTATATTGTTTTAATTGTATTCTATTTTACTATTTTGATATAGTAATACTACTCCCTCCGGTTTTATATGTTTGCCCCATATTGATTTGCACATAAATTAAGAAATTGGAAAATTGTGTAGGGAAAGTACAATGATGAAGAAATAGAGGTGGGCTAATAGGTATAAAGTAGTGATTAAAGTGTAAATATAGTGGCAAAATACGTAAATACTAGAAATTCATAGGGACAATATGGTAATATATATAAGACCAATATGGAAAGTGGAGAAATGGGGCAAACAATTAAAATTTGCCAAATAAGCAATACGGGGCAAACATAAAAAACCGGAGGGAGTATTATTTTTCCTATGATATAATATGGCTGGGAGAACGTCCGAGTTACTCCCCACTAATGTGGCTGTTATGTTTATAACATGACAGGTTTTTGCTGCTGGGTTTTGGGTGTGAGCTAGCGAGTAGCGTGGATCCTACTCTCCCTTATTTATGTTTATTGAAGGATTGTATAAACCCTTTTAAGGAATTTTCTTTTTAGCCCTTTTGTAAAAAGTGGCATTTGTATTGACTGACCGTTCTTTTGTAACATATAGAACATCGGTGTGTTTTAATCCCAATTCTACAGTGTTTCCGCCACTGTATTGCGTTAGATTTTCTAGGGGTTTACAAACGCAAATAATAATATGTGGCTAATCTAGTATACGTGAGATTGGGGACATGGTTCATGTGCGTTTTTTTTATTGTGGGGGCAAACGATTACCTTTGCAGTAATATTCTAGTCTCTGGCAAGTCCAAGTCGAGGAAGACCTTGGTCCCATATGTGGATTGTAATTGATAATCTCCTTCATCGGTGTTGTAGTCTTTGTTAATAAGTATGATATGTGCAGCATTATTATAGGTAAAAAGATCAGTCAAATGTGATTAGACTAACCGTAATTAAATCAAAGCAATTTAACTAATATGATTTGTAACAATAAAAAACTTAAAACCAATTAGTTTAAAATGGTTCCTATGTGACTACAAATCAAGATTCAACGGGTACCTAATATTTATGTTAATAACATATTAACGCGTGTCCATTAGACACATGTTAGAAAAATCGTTAACATAATACTTACATAATATTAAGTGACATTATAATATTTAGCTTTGTTATACACTTTAACTAAGTTAATAACATAATATTAAGCCTACGTCCATTTTTTTATTGTCCTTTCGACTTTGTATAGTCGTACTAAACCACAGGTTTATAAACAATCAAGACGAATTGGGAAGTACTATTTAGTGCTAAGCCGAAATGCGTAGAAATCAGAAGTAGCAGTAGTAGTAGATGAGTAGGAGTGAGGTTAAAAGAGGAGAAAAGAGAAGTACTGGTAGTACGCTGTTGTGTCAAAATATGTGCATCCACATACACATGTTACATGTTCCATGTACATTTTCCTTGACATTGAAGTGGCGTAGGTTTATGTTGCCTTATTTTCTCATATCACACAATACGGAGTAGTGAACAACTTTTTTGAAAATTATGGTTTTGATAATCATATGCACGTGACAAACTCGAGCATGTAAATTTACATATATTCAAAAAGATGAACGATAAAAGTTGATAAACAAAAGTTTATTACCTTCATAATTTATGACCCTTGCAGATGTGATGACTACGACCATGTCATGTCCATTTTGCCGGCTAATTTCTTCTGTAATGTAGTCAGACGCATCACCCCATAAAGTCACGTTCACTATTTTTCCCTGCATGTAGTCATTATATTGCGGTAAGTTAATTACTTTACACGTAGCTATATGCGTGGTGAAGGTGGTGAAGGTACCTTTCATCTTGTATTTGTATATGACGTAAATGTGTCCGATCATTTTTTGTTAGCACCTCCCTTTTCTCCTCGATCGTTTTCAGGAAGCCAACAACGTCTGCACCACGTTGTTAAAAAGAGTGAATAGGCAAATAGAATGTTTACATAGTAAAATTGTTGCATTTTATAGTGCATGTGTCGGCGTACTTGCCTATCAAATAATCATTTTTGTTGTTACGTTCTTCCAATTTGTCAAGTTGGTGGAATTCGAATTTGTGCAAAGTGAAATACTTTGTGTTTGGTCCTTATCCTCCTGTATCGATGTAAATGGGGTGTACTTGATGATGTGTGAGTTTTCTTTTACTGGTTTGTACGATCTATTATTTTGCGCCACCTCAAAATGTTGGAGGGTGTAAATTTTCCCCTCGTGCAGCACGCCTTCATATGAGGTCACCCACCGTTTGGGTATTGTTGCATGTATATGGTTTTTCTGGCCAGAATGAGATGAAACAAAATGTTCAGCAATTTTTTAGCACCGGCAAAAATAGACAGGGAATCAAAATGGTTGTCCAATTGAAGGGTTGAGACCTCACCTCTTTGTCTAATAGCACCATGTCTAGGGACAGTGGGGGGCTGTTTTTGTTCGGTGTTACGCGCCATATCCTTGTGGCTCGTGCTATATTTCTCCATACAAAACTCCCCACCAATTTGACTATCTTGTCTACCTTAAAACGGATATACGATTATCTTGTACTTGTAATTATAATCGATCAAATAAGTTTCTTTTTTTGACATACTCAATGCACTCGGATATGATTAAATTCATATTACTTGATCGGTTATAAGATTAATAGATTATAAAAACGAATATATCCGTCACTAAGAATGGGTAAGATGCAAAGAGTCAAAGAATACACCACAAGTCCACTACTCAGTACGTACATTACACTACACATACATCAGACTCCATATATTCCATCCTCTACTTTTCTTAGCCTGTGACTCGTGAGTGTGTGGTTCTTGAAAAGCTGCGAAATCTTAATTTTTTTATTGTACCCAGTGTTTGTATGAACACAAAAGATTAAATCAGTCAATTAAAAAAACAATCTTTTTAACTGATTCTTTTGGTTTGTATTGGTATTTATTCTCCTAGGTTCTTGGGTGACTTTACTTAATTCACCATATTGTAGGATGCAAACTGCACTGAGATGGGATATTGACATATTGAGTTTAAAGCGAGAAATGAACGCAAGGCTGCAAGGGGCATTGTGAGCCATGTTGAAATATGAATCATGAATGGACGAGAGATAATTATTTGTAAAGTTTGTATATAAGTTGAGGTTTGTAAATTGGGTTTCATTATACTTCCCCCGTCTCATTTCATTATACTAAGATTGTCACATTTCATTAAAATACTTCTCGCATATAATGAAGAAATGAGACAATCTTTATGGGACGGAGGTAATACTAATTTAAGGGCTCAAAGAAATGGAGTATAGTACTTTCATCAATTTCCTCAATTTCGTCATTATACTAATATTTCCGTCAATTTCTGATTTTTAACGACATAAATAATAAAATACCAAAGAAATCACAACAACAAGGTTTTAAAATCAAATTTATTCCATCGACATAATGTTTATTATGATGTTATGATATGCTTCTTAATTAAATATTTTATACGGAGTAACATTCAGTCAATTTCTAAATTATAAGAATAAAAATCTTAAACTTAATCAATGATTAAATTAACTACAAGTGCCACAAATTTATATTAACATCATTAAAAAACGTCAAAAGTTAAAACTTGAAAGTTTGTTGTGATCCATTTTTAATAGACTTTGTCGTGCAAGAGCTCAAGGAGATGGATAGCCATTTGTGCAAATACATCCTTTGAACATGATATACATTTTTAATACATCCGTGAAATTTTGCACGGACAAAAACTAGTTAAGTTGAAAGGTTGTGTGCATGTGGTATTTTGTGACATATGGTAACTAGTTTAATCAATACATCATAAAGTGAAAAATGACTGAGTTCAAAAATAAAGTGAAAATGGCTACGGTGATGGGAGGGTGATACTTCGAGCTTGATTTTGAATTACGATGACAATACATATCGATATAACTTCCTTTATGTCAGATTAAAAAGACTTGGCCCATCTTAAAATTGATATAGTACCAATTTGAAAATGGGCCTAATAGTATCGACTACCGATTTTGTTAGATCCCTGATTTTTCTTGTTAATTCTCAACTTGCTTTTTAAAGCCCATTTATTAATTTAATTTGCTTAAGCGAGTATATTAAAATGCGAAAGTGGTAATTATAAGACTTAAACAAGTGTGTTAGCTAGGCTTCATCCCCCGTTTGGTTTGGGTTGGGTTGATGTAATATAAAATGCAGAATGGTGTTGTAAATAAACAACAAAAGTTGGTAGCCTGTATTTGGCTGGTAATATTGGTTGACACAAAATTGACTAAATATAAATGCATATGCATGTCCGTATATGTACCTCCTGAATCCTGATGGATTGGAAGATGATTTGAGCTTGACATTGATAGTTCGACGCTTCTCCTTGAATTAGGTTTGACACCTTAATTTCCACCGGGCGTCCAGGCCAATTACATAAAATAGTTACATACGAGTAAATTCATATGCTTAATATAACCTCTACTGTATTAATATGTATGCATCGTCATATAGTACTATGCATGTGATTGAACGAAATATATCAAAAGAACCAAATTTGGCGGACTAATTTAGCGTGGCTCTCATGCCTTATAAAACTTTATTTTAGTTAACTTTTAGAAGTTAAGTAGAGGGGAGTTATATTTAGAACAAGTACAATGGTAAGTTACTGTGTAATACATGTAACTTTTTAAACTACATGGTTTGATATAGTACTATGTATATAATTTGGATTTCTTCAATAATGAACAAAAGTCATCTTGTATCTTGCATGGTTCGTTCCACAATATCCTAATTTAAATTTATTTTCAAGCTACTGATTTTGTGGAGAAGGTATTGCTTTCAAGCATACCCAACCACATAGGACAATAGATAATTGCATTATTAGACAGTTTAATGGCTAAGTGAAGCCGGTTTCTATAAATATCAACCCATTTGCATCACTAAACCAAAGAATAACACATCAACCTTCTATCATTATCTCTCTCTCAAATTTTCAGAATCATGGGTGAGTTCAAGGTGACTGTATTCGGGGAAGAAGTAGTGTCAGCGACACTCCCCATACAACAACACTGGTTACCATTATCAAACCTAGACCTACTATTACCCGCACTCGATGTGCATGTCATATTTTGTTACAAAAAACCCGAAAATGACGAGTTCAACCAAAATGTGAGTGTCCTTAAGAAAGGATTGGCACAAGCCCTAGTGTCCTTCTATGCCTTTGCAGGTCAACTTGTGAAAAACTCGGTTGGGGAACCTGAGGTTTTTTGCAATAACCGTGGGGTTGATTTTATTGAGGCATTTGCCGACGTCAACTTATGTGATCTTGACTTGTATAATCCCGTTCTATGCTTTGAGGGTAAATTGCTTCCCATGAAGAAGAATGATGCTGTCCTTTCCGTTCAGGTACGTAATTACTTCCTTCATTGCTAATTGTTTATGCATGGTGTCCTTTCTATTATATTCCCTTTTTTAATAGAGAACAAAAAAAGAGTATATAAAAAGATTTCATCAGACTCAAAATTCGAATTGGACCTCCAAATTTTTTAAGACGTCCATGGGACAATTGCCACATTCTTTGGTCGATAATGTGGGAAATTGTTTGTACGTGATTGATCAGGTTACACAACTTCAATGTGGAGCAATAATAATAGGGTGCGCATTTGATCATAGAGTCGCGGACGCATACTCGGCAAACATGTTTTGGGCAGCATGGGCTGAAATATCCACGACAACGTCCAAAAAACCAGATGCAATAATCCAACAACCATGTTTCCGTCGTTCACTACTTAACCCTAGACATCCACTTCACCACCCCATCTCCCTCGGCCTCGACAAAATGTATGTACCCGTTTCAACATTATTAACCCATAAACAAAATGATGATTCTGACCCAATCCTTAGCCGAATATACCACATTACAGCTAACAACCTCACTCGCATACAATGCCTTGCTAGTAATAGCTCTTCTAACGGTTACATGAGGTCTAAACTTCAGAGTTTTAGTGCCTTTTTATGGAAAGTAATTGCATCATCTCAATATGGACATGACGAGAATATGTCGAGTTATTGTAAGTTGGGTATTGTGGTCGATGGTAAGCTTCAATTCTCATTCTTATTTCTCATGCTTTTATTAACCTTAATTTTGTTGGTATTTAATTAAACTCCATTTTGATACCATCGAAACCCTAAATTCACGTCGTAACTAACATTTCATGACTTACTTTTGTATCCAATTCTAGCAGCACTCTGCCACTGGGTGCATGTTTGTCTCTAGCTAATTAATTTATTTGTCTTTGGGATAAAAAATGACAAGGGAGAAGAAGACTAAGCGAAGGTGAAGACAAAGAAAAATCGGCAAGTTTGTTCTCCTACTTTGGCAATGTACTCTCCATACCATTTGGTGAGGTGAAATGCCAAGACTTAAACAACATGTCACTAGAATGCGTGACTAACAAAGTGCACAACTTCCTAAAACCGACTATGAACAAGGACCATTTCCTGGGCCTGATTGATTGGGTTGAGGCCCACAAGCCCGATCCCGCGGTTGCCAAAATATACTCCAACAAACAGGAAGATGGGCCGGCGTTCGTGATCTCCTCGGGCCAAAGGTTCCCCATATCCAAAGTCGATTTTGGGTGGGGGAAGCCCGTATTCGGGTCCTACCATTTTCCATGGGGATCAGGTACTTGTGGTTATGTCATGCCCATGCCAAGTCCACTGGGCAATGGAGATTGGATTGTCTACATGCATCTTCCTCAAACTCAACTCCACTTTATTGAAAATCAAGTTTCCGATGTTATTAGCCCCCTTCATTGGGACTTAATTCTGTCTAACTAAACATACTTTTTCACACCTTATGTCCTTACGTAGGGACTTATATCCATGTTATTTTCATCTGTGTGGGTAACTTGTAAAATTAAGTGTTTCCCTTTCGTTTTTACTACGATGATGTGCATTTTCAGTGTAAAAATACATACTTGTACTAGTACACGGATAGTTATTGCGTGAAAACTGTGAAACAATTTCTTTGTATAATAGATTGCCTGATTTATTAATATTAAATTAAAATTAATTGAACCGTTTTACGCGTGAGACCAACATTTTTTTTTGCCAACATGTACGAGGATAGTTAAGTCATCTTAAATCGATTTTGTAGGAATGCTCAAACAGATTTAGGTTACACAAGTTTAGAAAGAACGCAATGTGAAAACTTTCGTCAACACCCGAAAGTATGAAACACATACACCTATACAAGAAAGACCGACATAACCTCTTAGGCTCCTACAATAACAAGACCAAACATCGTCTTCCCTTCCATACATCACAAGCTGTGAATGTGCATACAAGAGAGACTGACAAATTAGAGGCCCAAGATCATGCATTGAAGTTTACTCAAAATACTAATCTCCACGGACACGCACCACGGTCATACTGCCCATAATCACAGAAATAACCAAAATACCTTCAATGCAAATCATATTTCCCAAACAGAGTAATAACAAACCGGAGCAATTAAGAGTAACATTAATCTAGACATCAAATATAAACCCGTTACTGGATCGGGTCCAAGTTATAACTCTTTGCTAAGAGTTTACTGGCCAAAAAATATGGCACAACGATATGACATTGAGATCAAAGGAATCACAATTTGAGGCAATACCATACCAGACAAGGAGATCAAATTTGAAATGGGTAAATAATGGAGTACCATGGAGATCATAAAACTGGCCTCTACATCGTCCGTGCCGCTTTTCTTTCTCAGAATTCCATGAAAAAAAGTACCCCCTCCATTCACTTGGATCCATTTCATTTTTCAGAATAAATTCATTTCATTTTTCAGAATAAATTCACTTCATTTTTCAAAATATGTGGATGATTTCGCAAATCTAATGAAATAAAGTGGATGAATGGAATACCTTAATTCTGCAATCCCGGCATCAACCCAATGCTGTATTGGCAGCAATCCAATGACTGAAAAACACTAAACAGACAAAAAAAGGAGTGCAGATTTGAAGTCTGTTGAATTGAAAATGGCTTACACTAACTGTTGAAAACGATCTCGTTCAAATTTAACGTAACATCGCACTGGTGTCATTAAACATAAGCAGCAGGAACATCATATAGCAATAGACAATGAACACAAAAAATTGGAATTCATTACCCCAGATAATAGCAAGTGGGAGTCAGCTACAAGAAGAAAAGATTGTTCGAATTGATTTCATTTACAAGAAAACAGAATTCTAAATAATTTCTTTTGTAGATTGCAGAAACAGACCCAATCACTCCAGTTATCCCAGTTTGATGTCAAACCTACATCTATGAAGCTACTACAGCATACAGCATCAACCTAACGTCTCGAAGACTCCAATGAATTGCAAATTGTGAGTTTGGGGGGGGATAAGATGTACGCAGCTCATCAACAACAGTAGTCAGTACCACCACCAACATCATCAGAGACATAATCCTACAATAATGTAGGCAGGGTTTACAATAATCACCTTTGAAACTACCAACAGCAGGTGCTTGCATACATAAAAATATACTCAGTAAAATATAATGAATAATACGGAGTACCTTTCATTCGAGCAAACTTCAAATGGCAGTGCCCCTTTCTCACATGCAGACTATGCAGTTTCATAAGAAAGCTTTTTTCCCAATTCGAGCACGGCATTCTACCCCACACAACTGCAAAACTCTAAAGTTGAAAATCTGCAGATTTGTCACCCGTCTGATTGAAAATGAAGGCATGTATGTACAGAAGATTTACATAAAGGAACTCAATAAAATATAACATTGATACAGCATCTGTTTCACGGCTCCAACGAATTAATTTGTCTGCCTTCCAGAAATTTAGAGACCATGATCAAGGATACAACTGATGACTGACCTGCACCTGCCTTCCTAAATGCAAAAGAAGAGTATCTTTACAAAATGGTTAAACATCAAATGCTTACCAGAATTACCAACCACCAAAATTCTAATATGGCAAGCTTAGAAATTTCACATTCAGGGACTAGGAAGACGAAAGACTGCAACAGAAACGTCAATAGGGATGAATGAGGCGATAATTAGGATTCGAGACTTACAAGTTAGAAGGCTTATCTGCTATGTTGTCTACCCTCCTGCCAAAAGTTAGTTCACAAATACATACCGTATATAGAAAGGAAGAGCAAAGTGTAGAGTTAAATTAACAATCATTGAAACTAGACTACCATTTTGTATTATAAAACAAAAGGATATGATTCTATCATCATTAGAACCAAACTTTATACTGTTACAATATTTATTATCCATGAACTTATTTAAAAACAAATAACATGAGAAAAGATCCGCTCCCCATCAAGTGCAACAAGCGAGCGGGTATACCAAAGTATATGTGTAAAACTGAGAGTATAAATCCTACATTAGCTACTTCTTGATCTTTCGAGCAAGCCTCTTTGGGCCCGGAACTTCCATTCTACCAACAGAACATCCACATCTGGCACGAAATACAAGAACGGCTCTTCCATTGGGTGGGGCAATCTTCTTAAGCTCGGCCTCTAGCTCACGGTGATGATCCCGAGGCAATTCAAACAGACCCCTCTTAACACCATCCTTAGCCACGGCATTGGAGTTCTTAACACATTCCTCGGTCTCAAGCTGTATGTCAAACTCGGCCGCCTTCCAAAGACCACGACAACTGGGATTTCGACATTTTCGACTAGTACACATGACAATTGCCCAAGCAGCCATGGCGACACACACGATACTGACCCCCAACGACCCGTATATGATGGGATTCTCACTAATTTCATCTTCCAGGATATAGTAAACAAAACTAGTCATCTCAGCAAGCTTAGTATATGTAAACATAACATAAGGGAAAAGCAAAAAACCAAAAGCACCAAGCACAGCAATCAAGATCACCAAATCGACAACAGCCAACTTAGATTCACAGCAGCTTGATTGCATCTGATTCTGATTGTTATATGATGAACTTCCCACCCTTTTATTATTATTATTATTATTATTCTGCTTTGTTTTTGCACATGAGTCTGTTGTAAGACTCAATGAAACAGTCATCTTAGCAGAAGATTGTTGGTGTTTTTCTTCTTCGATTGAATTGCATACAGGAATTGGGCTACTTTTATGATTACAATAGTAGTATACCATTTGAACATAACCCAAAATCTAATATCAATCAATCAATCAAAATCAACAACAAAAACAAAATCCCTAATCAGAATTCATCCGACAATAAAAGTATATGAGATCAAAACCCAGTAATCCAAATTCAAATTTGAGATCGAAGCCGGTTAATAAAATCAGAAAAGGAGACGATCCGAGGCAACAAAACCTGAGATTTCAAAAATCTGGGTGTGGGTGTGGGTGTGGGTGTGGGTGTGGGTGGTGGTTGTTGTTTGTTGTTCACCGAGTGTGTATTGTTATCATCTAAAATTTGGGTTTGGTGGGATGGGAGGTTTTGTCAAGACAAAAAACGACAAAGCAGAGGAAGGAGACGAAGTGATTATTATTAGTTGTGATCACATCTTAGGAAAAGAGAATCACTACTACTGTAGTCTGTAGATAGATCATTTTTGGGTATTGGATTAAGAATGAGTCACACACGCGAATTCGCCAAGTGTTTTGTGTCAAATCTCTGCATTTGCGTTTTCATTTTGCGTGGTCAACTTATAAACCCATCCTTGAAGGAAAGTGAAAAGATGGATGGATGGTTGGCGTTTTAACATTCAACTCCTGGGTGGAATGTGAACGATTGACGACCGTGTTTTTTACCGTCATTGATATTTTCAGGGGAACAAAATTGCAAAAATCTTCAATTATATTCTTTTTCCAATTTTAATTTTTTCAAAATAATGTCATAAACTAAATTAATTATCGTTTTAGGTCAATTTGAAAATTAAAAGATACTCCCTTCGTTCATTATCTTTGTCCCGTTTCATTAAAATACTCCTCACAAATAATGATGAAACGGGGTAAAAAATTATGAACAGAGGGAGTATTCTATAGGGTACCCTGTATTTTTTCACTTTCTATGGCGTACCATTCATTTTAGACTTTTAGTAAAAAAATAACTTTGAGTTTCGATAATTTATGGACACAAGTTCCTAAAATGATGATATTTTTCCTGAACTCATTGTCTTTACAAGATCTTCGATTTGAAATTTTGTTTTTCACAATTTCGAAACTTGTACTACTCTCTCCCTCCACTAAGATTTTTCCACTTTCCTTAAAAGGAAAACCCACTAAATTTTTTTCACTTTAAAACTTTTTTTATTCATCAAATATACGATCTTTCTATTGGTTACTTTTTGTGATTTGAATTCTTAAATCTCACTCAATAATTAAGTACAGAGTAATTAGCAAGTGACCTTGAGAAAATTAGGATAACCCCCGTACCATGAGTGTCATGGGATGACCTAACTAAAGATAATATTATCAGACAACTTTTCAAAGTCTTTAAGACTGTTACCTCAACTTTCCACTAATTTTTATTATTTATTTATTACTCAGACTCACCTCAGACTTTATGCATTACGAGTCAGACTTTGCCCAGACTCACCTTATCCTCTTTTGGTAAAAATAAATTAATCAATTTGGTTTAATTTTTTATTAAACAATTACAATTATAATTTACTTGTTTGGTACTAATTACTACGGAGTAATTACTCCGTACTTTACTATTTAGTGTACCCAAAAACTTGTATGAGACCGTCTCACGGTAATTTATCGTGAGACGTCTCATATAAGAGGTGGTTACTTTTAACCACCCCTATGTGAGAGGTCTCACGATAAAATTACGGTGAGACAGTCTCATATGAGAGTTACTGGTTAGTTTAATTAAAAATTTTAACTTTGTTTTATTTTCTTGTTGTTGGTTTTGTGTGATATACAAACAGACAGGCATACGATCTTTTGGGCTTCGTTCATATTATAGTTCCGGATGATTTACGATATTTTAATTATGTCGTACTTATATTAATTTACGATATTTTAATAATTATTTTTTCATACATGGGCTTAGGTGTATTGATTTAGGTTATTGACTTACAATTCTCATAAAACCAAAATGTACTTGTAATTGTTACTCCATCCGATTTTTATTTATCTTCCCATTTGACTTTTGGTAGGAATGTGTGGCTCAAAAGAGAAGAAGGATGAGAGAGAAATACAAGGATAATTCTATACCACATGTTGATGGCCCAAAATAGAAATGGGAAAGAAAGGGTGTTTCAGCCTAATAAGAAAACAGGGAAGAAAAAAAAAATTGGAGGGAGTATTTTGCAACAAAAAAAAAAAACGTCGGTGGCCGGACGGTTATCCATTTTTTTTCCTTTTCAAAATAACGACTACATTAAAATAATTATTTTAATTAGCTAATTACGTATAATTAGGTTATTTAAATTCGTGTTTAATTAGCTAATTACGTATAATTAGATAATTATATTTTTATTTGTTAAATAAGTGTTTAATTGTTAACTCAGTTAATTAGTTAATTTAAGTGAAATTACATTTTTATTTATTAAATAAATGTTTAATTAGTTAATTAAGTGAAATTAGTTGTGATGAGGGTCGACAGCCTGCTCCGGACCGCCTGCTAAGCAGGCCCTCAGAAGATTCTACCCAAGGAGCCCAGGAACCGACTTGGCAGACAATCAGAGCAAAGTCACTAAAAAGAGAACCCACAGGGAACTTCAGACGACCGCCTGCCCTCCAGGGAGGGGCGGTCTGCCAAACCCAGTCTTCGCATAACCCCTACCTGCCTGTCTTCTGGCCATTCCCCGCAAGCAGGGCAGGGATCATCAAGGGACCCCCTCGTCATTTCGCCTAAGGTAAGCGAGAATGGGTGGATGAGGTGAAGCCACTTGTCACCTCCTCATCCACCCATCCTCCTTCTACTTCCCTCTCTTGTGGGAAGGTATAAATACTCTCCCATTTCCCACAAGAAGAGGGTTGGATTTTCTCTCTCTAGAACTCTTACTCTAAAAACGCTACCTAGTTCCTCACAAGTTAGGTTCTCTAAGGCATTCACGGACTGACTTAGGCATCGGAGAGGATTTCCTCGGACAACCTCCGAGGCCCTGTGCGTTCTGTGTGCAGGGAGCCAGCCCATTCCGCCGGGAAGGTCCGACCAGTTGAGTAGGAGCAAGGAGAGGTTGGCAAGATTGACCAATTGTTAATTCAAAGCAATATCAAACAGTACGAGCCCGAATTCCAAATCGGGTTAGTTGATTCCAATACCGGAACAATTTGGCGCCGTCTGTGGGGAAGATCTGGTTGTATCCACGAATTACTCACAAAAATCAACCATTCCCAATTATAAAAACTAACCAATCAAAGTAATCATGCCTGAGATCGTTGACACTAGTGTAGGGATAGGTCCGACGGTCCCACCGGTGACCCCCCTATACGGCATGCCTCAGCCAGAGAGGGCTCCTACCGCCACGATCCCCGGGGTAGGGGGAACCAGTCTCCTGGGCATGCCAAATACAGCTGTAACACCAGGGCAGGGGGCACATCCAGGGCACACCCTGAACCTAACCCCAGCTCAGATGGTACAGACAGCTGCCTTCTTCTCCGCAATGCTTAACCAGGAGTTCACTCCTGAAGACCTGGTAGGCAGGGTCGCAACGACCCCCAGACAGCCCTGCTCAGCAAGCAGAGAGGGGGCTGGAGGTACGAAGCGAACCGCCGCCAGAAATGCCCAGAGGAAGGCAAGGAGAACAGCTCAAGTGTACGCACAGGCGCAGAGGCGTATCACAGCAGGCAGCCAGGAACCGCCTGCTCAACAACAGGCATTCTGTATACACACTACGGAGTCCACGTCCCGGGAGAAGAGAGGTTTGTCTCAGGGACTGCAGGATCGAATGAAGCACAGGGAGCCTGCGTCTAGACGCCTGGGAGAAAAGCAGAGCGGAGTTTTTTCCAGGTTAACACCGGCAGCAAAAGGACAACCAGCTCCAGGGCTGTCCCAAAGCCTGCAATCTAGGCTTAACCGGGGGCAGCCACTCGAGTCAAGGTATCACCAGGATGACAACCTCGGTCAATCCCGGAGAAAGCGGTCCAGGCAACCCTCCCTTGACACAGAGGACGAGGCGACCAGCAGACAACCACCGAAGCACCGCTCCCCCAGTACGAGGAAACCGACCCCTAGACAATGGGATGTTCACGGTAATCAGTCTGGGGAAAGCAGGTCACGGGTGGTAGGCAGGCCCACGAAGACCCCTCTCCATCCTGACGTACAAGAGTACCCCATCCCAAAGATTAAGATGCCCACAGTCAAGTTTGACGGGACTACAGATCCAGAAGACCATCTGGCGGCATTTGAAAGTCACATGGGCATGTATGATGTGGATGACGCGATCTGGTGCAAAATCTTCCCAACCACCCTTGTGGGGCTTGCACAGGGATGGTTCAGGGACCTTCGCCAGGGGTCAATCGGTTTCTTTATAGAGTTAGCCGAGGCATTCCTTGAACAATACGCAGGGAATAAGAGGAGACGACTCACTCGTTTTGATCTTATGACCCTAAAGCAGAACAAGGGCGAGAGCGTCAGGGAGTACCTAAAGAGATTCAACTTGTCCTACCAACAAGTCAGGGAGATTGATGATTCAACTGCTGCCTACACCCTGACAATCTCCCTGCTCCCAGGGGAGATGAAGAACCAGATGATCAGGGCCCAGCCTGAAACCCTGACAAAAGCCAGAAAAATTGCTGAAGGGTTCATTCTGCAGGAAGAGTTTCACAGCCTGCCAGACACCCCTGCAGGCCAAGCAAGGCCGCACGGGGGACCGCAGGGTGGACGTGGCAGAAACGAGCCAGGCAAACAGAAAGAGGAGGGGGATACCCCCAAGAAAGAACGCACAACTTACCAGCCGAGGTTTGACAGTTACACGGCCCTCAACAGGCCGAGGGCAGAAATCTTCGACCTGGAGAAAGAAACAGCAAAGTGGAATCGTCCGAATAAGCCGCGCAGCCCAAAGGGGGATCCTAAGAAATTCTGCACGTTCCACGATTGCATAGGCCACACCACTGAAGAATGCCGACACTTAAAAGACGAGATAGAAAAACTCATAAGAAATGGTTGGCTGAGTAACTATGCAGCAAGGAACAAACCCCAAAAGGAGGCGGCAGACAAACCCGAAGGTTCGGCCCAAAATCGCATGGTAATTCATGTAGTGTCAGGGGATGCAGAGGAACGAACAAGCAGACGAAGTCAGAAAAAGCAGATCCGCGAATTGCGAAACCAGATTTGCTACGCCGAGAGGGCAGGAAGCCCAAAGGGCACGACCCTGAGCATCACCCCTGAGGACGCAGGGAGAGTCATATACCCGCACAACGACCCTTTGTTCTTAACTCTTGAGATTAGCAATCACATTGTCAAGAGATGCATGGTGGACACTGGCGCCTACACAAACCTCTTGTACAAGGACGCCTTTGAAAGAATGAACTTAGAGAAAAGACATCTGAAGCCAGCCCCTGGATCTTTGTATGGGTTCAGTGGGGCAGGTGTACTTCCCATGGGGATTATCGATTTACCGGTAACATTCGGGGAGGGGGCCTCTGCCAGGAATGTCAGGGCGTCATTTGTTGTGGTGGATGCAAAGTCTGCATACAACGCCCTGATAGGCCGGGCCACCTTAGACGAAATCGAAGCCGCTGTATCAATCAGGGCCCTCACCATAGCCTATGTGACAGACTTTGGCATGGAAGGGAAGGTCCACGGGGATCAGGAGTCGGCCAGACACTGTTATTCCGTGGCCCTGCAAGCCCATGAAACAGAAAGAAAAGGAAAACGAAAAGCCGAAGTTTCCCCCAGCAGGGAGGGTGAAATCCCGGCTGCTCAGCAAAAAGCAGCCCACTTAGAGCCCGAAGGGGAAAGCATGCTGGTGGACTTAGAACCAGGGAGGCAGGTCCTCATAGGGGCCGACCTGGAGGAGTCCTATCAGAAGGAGTTAATTGCAGTCTTGAGAGAAAACATGGACGTATTTGCTTACTCTGCAGATGAGATGCCAGGGGTCGACCCGACTTTTATTGTTCACAAGCTGAACGTAAACCCGGAGGCTCGCCCTGTAAAGCAGAAGAAAAGAAATATGTCCATAGAAAAAGACGCGGCGATAAAAGAGGAGATAGAAAAACTCTTGAAAGCAGATTTCATTGAAGTCTGTGATTACCTTGAGTGGTTGGCGAACGTTGTGATGGTGAAGAAGTCATCGGGTGCATGGAGAATGTGCGTAGACTTCACAAATCTTAACAAAGCCTGCCCAAAGGACTGCTACCCCCTGCCCAGAATAGACCAACTGGTGGATGCCACTAGTGGATATACCACGTTAAGTTTTCTGGATGCATTCTCAGGGTACCATCAAGTGTACCTCTGGCAGCCTGACAGGGTGAGGTGCGCCTTCATAACCAGCCATGGAACATACATGTATAAAATGATGCCATTTGGACTGAAGAATGCAGGCGCCACCTATCAGCGATTGGTGGACAAGGTCTTTGAAAATCAGAAAGAGAGAAACTTGGAAGCTTATGTCGATGATGCAATTGTCAAATGCAAGGGGGACAGGGAGCACCTGGCAGACCTGCAGGAAACATTCTCCTCCCTGCAATCGTACAAAATGAAGTTGAATTAAAAAAAGTGCACGTTCGGAGTCCGATCTGGCAAATTCTTAGGATTCTTAATCAGCTCCAGGGGGATAGACGCCAATCCCGAAAAGATTCAGGCGGTCCTAGACCTCCCGAAGCCTAAGACCATAAGGGACATTCAACGGCTCACAGGCAGGATGGCTGCCCTGGCTCGCTTTATCGCCAGATCAGCAGACAAGTCGACCCCTTTCTTCAAAGTGTTGAAAGGTAACAAGCAATTCAAATGGGAGGATGAGCAAAAGAAAGCCTTCGAACAATTGAAAGAGCATCTGAAGAAGCTCCCTACCTTGGCGAGACCAGTAGCCGGAGAAAAACTATACCTATACATTGCTGTCACCAACTCAATGGTGAGTGCAGTCATCCTGAAGGAAGAAGTAGGCTCACAGCAGCCCATCTACTTTGTAAGTCACGCCCTAGGGGCAGCTGAAAGAAACTATCCTATGGTATAAAAAGCCGCCTATGCAGTCGTCATAGCAGCCAGAAAACTCAGGCCCTACTTCGACGCACACCCTGTTGTGGTCCTCACCGACCAGCCACTAGAGAGGATATTGGAAAAATTTGAAAAATCAGGAAGGCTGTTAAAATGGGCAATTGAGTTAAGCGGACTGGGGATATCATACCAACCCAGGACAGCCATCAAGGCACAGGCCCTGGCGGACTTCCTGGCTGAATGTTCCCACTCAGGGGAAGAGGAACCTCCCACCGAAGAATGGATAGTATACACTGACGGGTCCTCAACGGCCAATGGTGCAGGGGCAGGTGTCGTGCTAACCAGCCCTGAAGGAGTGGATTTTGAGCATGCGCTCAGATTCACCTTCCTTGCATCAAACAACGAGGCAGAATATGAGGTCGTACTTGCAGGAATAAATTTAGCTAAGGCTGCAGGTGCAGAGCGGATTATACTAGCAACTGACTCCCAGCTCATTGCCAATCAAATCAACGGAGAATATGAGGCTAGGGATCAGGCCATGGCCACCTACCTAGAAAAGGTGAAGCAGGGATTATCAAGCCTAAAATCCTTTGAAATCAGGCAAATACCCCGATCACAGAATAATCGGGCCGACGCCCTGTCAAAACTAGCCAGCTCCAGCCTACAAGACATAAGGAGGTCAGTTTGGGTTGATGCTGTGCATGAGAAATCCACTACTGCCTGTCAGACAGTCAACATCGTCGAAGAGGAACAGGAGAACTGGATGACCCCCCTCACTCAGTTTAAAAAACACGGCATCCTACCGTCTGATCCAGTGCAGAAAAGGAAAATACAGACCAAAGCAGCATGGTTCATAATAATTAACGAGGAGCTATACAAGAAATCCTTCATCTTCCCCCTGCTCAGATGCCTGGGGGCAGAGCAGGCCGCAGAAGTTTTGGATGACATCCACTCAGGGATCTGCGGGCACCATATTGGAGGAAGATCATTGGCCCACAAAGCTCTAAGGGAAGGCTACTATTGGCCTACCATGTTAGCAGATGCAAGGAGCCTAACTCGGAAATGCAGAAAATGCCAACTCTTCGCTCCATCAATTCATGCCCCCGCCCAAGAACTCAGGCCAATTTTATCTCCCATTCCTTTCGCTCAATGGGGGATGGACATACTGGGTCCCTTTGCTACAGCCACAGGGAGACGAAAGTTTCTGATCGTGGGGATTGACTACTTCACAAAGTGGGTTGAAGCCGAGGCAGTCCCAAACATCACCGAGCCGACAGTCAGGAAGGTCATCTGGAGAAACATCATAACTAGATTCGGCCTACCAAAAATGTTAGTGTTTGATCATGGGAGGCAGTTTGAAAATGACCCCCCTAAGAGCCTGGCTGGAAGGGCATGGAATAATCGTCGCCTATTCCGCCGTCTGCCACCCGCAGACCAATGGGCACGCCGAGGCCGCTAACAAACAAATCCTAAATGGGCTCAAAAAGATGGTGGATGATCTCAAAGGAAGATGGGCAGACGAGCTACCAAGTATACTCTGGTCGATAAGGACCACCAGAAAAGAATCAACAGGTCAGACGCCATTTGGCCTGGTGTATGGAGCAGAAGCTTTACTACCCATCGAAGTGCGAATTCCTACCCTACGGTCTCAGCAGTACAACAAAGCTGACAACGATGCAGCAATGGCCGAGGCCCTAGACTTGGTCCATGAGGTTAGGGAGGAGGCCAACATCAACATAGCCGCCTATCAGCGAAGGATGAGAAAGGCATACAACAAGAGGGTACCTGAGAGAAGGTTCCAGATAGGTGACCTAGTACTAAGGAAGACACAGGCTGTAGGAAAATCTAGGGAGCATGGCAAACTAAGCGCCAACTGGGAAGGCCCGTACCAGGTGACCCGGATTTTGGGAACAGGCACATACAAAATCGCCAACCCAGAAGGCCAAGAGCTGAGCGCACACTGGAACGCCGACACCTTGAAAAGATACTATGTTTAATCGAGCCTTAGGAGAATCTCGTCTTTAGAAAAAAAGTACTGGCGGAGAACGATCAGAATGAAATGTCGACGGCTCCGACCACTCTTATGTTTTAAAAGCTTTTACATATAACACTCAAAGATTCATACTCGTTGTCTGTTTAAACTTGCGCTCTCACACACAAACGAGCATGGGGCAATAGGGGGAGGCCCCTCTGTTGCCAGAACCAAGGAAAATGGACCCCCCAACAAAAATTCTAAACCCTATACCTACCTCTGGGCAGGAAGGGTGCAGGCCTCATACGCCAAACTAACAAGGACTGGGGGCAGCTCCCCCAACCTTGTATAAAAAACGCAAAAGCCATCCCTGCCTACCTCTGGGCAGGCAGGGGGCAGGCCCCCTGGACTCCAAGCAGAGGCCAGGGACAGGCCAGGCTACGCACAACTGACAAGGACTGGGGGCAACTCCCCCAACCTTGTATAAAAAACGCAAAAGCCATCCCTGCCTACCTCTGGGCAGGCAGGGGGCAGGCCCCCTGGACTCCAAGCAGAGGCCAGGGACAGGCCAGGCTACGCACAACTGACAAGGACTGGGGGCAACTCCCCCAACCTTGTATAAAAAACGCAAAAGCCATCCCTGCCTACCTCTGGGCAGGCAGGAGGCAGGCCCCCTGGACTCCAAGCAGAGGCCAGGGACAGGCCAGGCTACGCACAACTGACAAGGACTGGGGGCAACTCCCCCAACCTTGTATAAAAAAACGCAAAAGCCATCCCTGCCTACCTCTGGGCAGGCAGGGGGCAAGCCCCCTGGACTCCAAGCAGAGGCCAGGTACAGGCCAGGCTACGAACAACTGACAAGGACTGGGGGCAACTCCCCCAACCTTGTATATAAAAAAAAGCCCTCCCTGCCTACCTCTGGGCAGGCAGAGAGCAGGCCCCCTGGACTCCTAGCAGAGGCCAGGGACAGGCCAGGTTGCGCACAGCTAACAAGGACTGGGGGCAATTCTCCCAACCTTGGACCAGGTCATACCTTAAAGAAAAGAGAAAAAAGCAGACCAAAACAAGGGAAAACATTCCATAACAAACCCATGAAGGGTAAAATTTTTTTCACAAAGTGACAAAGGCAAAGATCCCAAAAACTAAATATTACAAACAGCTAGCCATAACAAGGCTCAGCGCAGAGAATAGGGCTATTTCAAGAAAGGATAAACATTATGGAGCATCCTGGCTTGGACCGGCAGCCGCCTCAGGGGTTTTGGCCACCCGAGCCTCGTTTTTAGCAGAATAGCGACTTCGGAAGGCCTCTTCATCAAACACATGGAACATCTCCCCAATCACCTCCATCACCAGCTTCAAGGAGGAGTTGGCCCCACTCACAAAACTTGCGTCCACTGCAGCATCGAACTCCTCCACAAGGGCATCCTTTTCTTTCTTCCATTCGCTCTTGGCCTGCTCAAAGGCTGAGTCAGCTTTAGACAGGCGTTCCTCCAGATCAGCTGCCTTCCTTTTTAGGTGCTCCATCTCAGCCAGAGAAAAGGTAGCCTGCTCCATCGCCAAGCGACTCTCCTTCAGATCAGCTTCAAACTTGGCTGCTTCCCTCACAGCTCTCTCTCCTTGAAGCTTCCACTGGCCTGCCTGGCTCCTCGCCTCCTCTAGCTCGCCCTCCTGCTTAGCCAGCTTATCTTTCAAGTTATTTATCAAAGTTATGTCCCTTTCCACCATAGCCAGACGGTCAGGAGGGAGAGCCCCGGGTGTGACAGTCAGCTCTTCGTCGCTCAAACGGCTTAGAGCCGCCAGCTCAGCAGACGCCAGCAACACCTTGGAGGTACGCTGGATATAATGAATCACTTGGTGAGAAGTTGAAGTTACAGACTTGGTGAGACGGTCGGCTAAAACGGCGCCAGAATCGGAGAGCAGGCCCGATACGTCTACGCTGTCGCCAGCAGTATAATGAAACTCCGTATTCTCCTCCTGAAAAAGGGTGCTCGGAATATCACGAGCAGGGCGTTTTGCCTCAGGAGTACAAACGTCAGCCTCCAAGTCCACCACAGGAGTAGTCCCTGAGGGCTCCCTATCCCTCTTCTTTCTCAGCTCCAGGGGCTCACTCTCCCCAGTCCCCTCAGAGTTCGCAGGACGCGTTCCCTGGGGAACACGAGTCTCGGCTGGAGAGTCACCTTGCCTACCTCCAGGGGAAGGAGTGGCCCCTGAGGTAACTTCAGCCTCCCCATCCTGGATGCTGGGGGAAGGAGTCGCCGGCTTTGCCGACGGCAGACGAGGGGGAAGAGGCAGCCTCCGGCCAGCAGCGAGATCCTTGACAAGCCTCATTAAACTTTTCTCCCCTTTCTTGAAATTTGAAGGGAGGGAAGGACGCTTCGAGACGATGATGAACTCCTCACTCAAACCTAACCTCTTAACCTGCTTCCTTGTCCAACGACGAGAAGCGGAATCTGCAGAAAAAGAAGGGCAGTCAGCTAAAAAGCAAAGAAACAAAAAGTCTCAGAAAAATCGCGCCAGCAAAAGCCCCCTAGAACTACCTTCAAGGCTAGGGATCAGGCCCAATGGGAGCAAGTATTCGTCTGTGGCTATGAGCTCCGCGTGGGGGAGCCAGAAAGCAGGGCCAAAAACACCAGACTTATCCGCAACAATTTCAAACTTCTTGACTAAAATCTCTTCTTTCGCACTCAGCTTTACCTCCAGGGCCTTCCCCCCGACGCCTGGATGATACTCTTCGCGAGTTTCCATGTGGGTATGAACATGATTCCTAAAATGCCTAGGAATCCGCCACCCGGACGCGCTATATACATACAAGAAATTATTCTTCCAGTCTTTCAGGCTGCTTAAAGCCGGCCAGTCTAGAGCATATTTCTTCTGTCTCTACAGGGACCAGTACCCAGGGGAACCGTCTCCCCCTGACGAAGACACCATTTGTAGCCCAACCATAAAACGAAGGGCGTCAATATAAGGCCCCTCACCGTGAAAAAGACAGGTCCAGGTATAGGCTATCAGGGACCTAATGGCTGTGGCAGTCAGTTGGGCTATAGCCACATTCATTCTCCTGAAGGTCTCCTCCAGGAAGGGGTGAAGGGGGAATCGCAGGCCGAATTCCAAGCTTTTGTGGTAAACAGCCACACAACCTTCAGGGGGCAGCATACTGTGTCCTTTTCCCCTGGAACTACGACTGTATACCCCTCCCCGAAATTATAAAATTTCTCGATTTCCTCGGCAGCATTACTTTCTAAAATCAAATCCCTATTCTTGGCTTCAGGGTAGGTTTTTAGAGGAATCAAGTATTTTTTCTTATCCAAATAATAAGTTTTCCCTCTCTCCCTGCGAATGAGGGGGCCGGCAATCCTGGAGGGGTCCACCTCCAGTGCCTCGTTGTCTGATTCAACAACGTCGAAGGGAGCGGGTTCGGGGGATTCAGCACCTTCCCCCCCTGTCAAGGCGATCCTCCTCCTTGGGCGGCTGGGCCCAACCCCAGAAAAGGAGGCTAGATCGCGTCCACTCCCGTCTCTACCCTCAGCCCTCTCAGACAGTGAACTAAAAGAGAAAGCCCGAACTCGAGACATACTGGTTTATAAAGAAAAAAGTATCGAGGAAAGGGAAAAAGGGCGAAGATTTAAAGAGAGATCCTAACCTAGAGCGTTGGTCGTCGCCGAAAAGTGTGACAGTAAGCACTCCTTGGTCTCACGAAGTTCTCAGCAACAAAGACGGTTTGGGAGTATGAGAGGGACTACGAGTTTTGAAAAATGTAAAAGAAAGAAATGGAGGAGGGGAAGGGCTTATATAAAGCCCAGGAAGCCAAAAAGGCCGCCTCTCTGACAAGACGTCCCCAACAATCTACCCCACGTGTCACACTTTGAATATGAGCTGCTCACCCCTTCCCAAGAAGGGCCTCGAAAAAGCAAAAGTGTCAGAGGGAAAGTCAGTTAGCGACGTCATCCCCGCATTCAAAAAAAAAAAGCAAATAACAAAGTCGCTCGGATTTTTCATTAACTTTGATGGAAAATAGACAAGTTACATATCATGCCTGGGAAAGAAAGAAAATACAAGAGGAGCCTGGATTTCCGGCTCAATACGCCTGCACCCTGCAAGCAGGCCTAATCATCACCTAAGTCTGGAGAATAGTCCCCAGGGCTGTCTTGGCCTCCAAATTTCGATCCCCAATCTTAGTCTGAGGAATCCTTGAAGGGATCATCAGGGAGTCCATCCTCGTCTCTGTCATTCGAACAACCCAGACCCTCACTGTCTTCAGAGTCCCGGCTGCTGACGTCCCAGTCCCTGCCATAGGGAACTGTCTGGGAGTCATCACAAGTACCGCAGCCTGTTTTCTTTACTGGAGAGGAAGGGCCTGACCCTAGGGAAGAGTCTGCGTCAGAACAGTCGGGGTCGAACTGTTCAGGGTGCAACCATGGGAAACACTCATGGCAACTGATAAGTGTAGTTTGTAGTGCCTATTTTGTTGTGTTTTGGTCCCATTTTCCTTGTAGAATCGCTCCTTAGGAGCGGTTTAGGGGCTTCTTATGCTTCCTTTAGTTCGTTTCAGGTTCCCGAGACCGATTTGGAAGAGTTGGAGCGATTCCGACTCTATACATACACATTTTGGAGCCAACGGAGTAAAAGAACGATGACTCGATGCTTTGGAATCGACCCCGAGACCTTGGGACCCAATCCCGAGTCCCGAGACCCGATCCCGAGTCCCGAGAATCGATGAGAAGTTCATGTGAAGCAAGGAGGAACCTTAAAGATCATATTGGAGGCCTACAAGACTCATCCCCGACGGGTATGACCTCAACCCGTCCGGGATGAGGTGCACAAAAGAGGATGCTCCTGTTTTGGGTCCATCCTGACCGGGACCAGCTCCTCCCGGCCGGGACCGACACCCTCCCGACCGGGACCACCTCCTCTCGGCCGGGAAGGGCTGCTGCTGCTCCGCGCTTCATTCCTCTCTTCTCCTTTCCACTTGTAACCCTATATATACCCCCCTCTTGTATTAAGACACCATCTTAGCTTATGTTCTTGACTTTCCACTAAACCCTAGACTACTTTAGGTTAGATTAGTTTAGATTAGTGTATATTAGTCGGTAATTAGTAGTTAATCCTAGTTTAGTACTTGTATTAAGGGAATTCTTCAAGATCCTTCCAAGATTGACAACCTTGGTGGTTTGTTTTGGGTTTTCTTCATTAATGCAAGTTTCAATCTTTCTCCTTCACTAGTATGGTATAATCCTCTTCCTTTTTACTCCTTATCTTGTTTAATTCATCCAAGTTTGCATCTTTGATTGTTGGATTGTTCTTAGTTCATAGTTATCACTAGTTTGATTATGTATGTTTTGATTCTTGTGTTGTTTCCTCTTGTTCTTGTTAGAATTAGTTTGATGATGTTAGAGTAGTGTTCTTGCTAGGGTTAGTAGGGTGATTAGGGTGTTAATTGGATGATTAAGGGTTTGTTGGAGGAATTGGTGGAAGATTTGGGTTTCTTCTTGAGTGATGCATGTTACATGTTTGTTGGAATGCTTGAATGACTAAGTAGGTTGGAATGCTTGTTTTTCTTGCCTTCCTTTGTCATGTGTGTCGCCGGATGGGTTCCATGAGGAACCTCTAGGTCGGTCTAAGTTAGATTACCTAGATTTCCCTACTACCGCCTTCACTCTAACTCCTCATTGACCATTCCGTTACCCCTTTGACCCCGACCTAATCCTAGCCCGTTTTCCTTGTTGTTCTTCTTAGTAATAGTCTAGTCTACTCTCCCTCTTATCATTCTCTAGCTTAGCTCGTTGACCTAGTCTCGTATTTGGGCTGACCTAGTCTAGACGCCTCTACCGTCCCCGTGGATTCGACCCGACTTACCCTATCTACCCAGTTAGGATTAGCCGGTTATTTATTTGACGGTTGGGATCCACGACAAATCCCTCCCATCAAATTGGTGCCGTTGCCGGGGACGGTGCTAGTTTAGACTTTGTTTTCATAGTTACTTGGCTTTGTCTTGTGTTTTGTGTTTTTCTTTTTTCTTTTTGTTACCTTGCTTCTTGTGTGTGTGTGGTTTATTTCTCTCTTGTCTAGTGCCCAAAAAGCACTAGA
Source organism: Agrostemma githago (assembly GCA_958450325.1). Classification (NCBI taxonomy): domain Eukaryota; kingdom Viridiplantae; phylum Streptophyta; class Magnoliopsida; order Caryophyllales; family Caryophyllaceae; genus Agrostemma; species Agrostemma githago. The sequence continues at coordinate 10,437,101 of OY288244.1, forward strand.
CTTCTCACGTTTGTTCCTAGTCTACAGTTTATGCTTAGAGGTGGTGACTATCTTCTTCTTGCGATTAAGAGCCGCTTTAACGGACGGTTGCTAGAATGAGTGGTTTCCAACCGGGTATGGACTACGATTTTCGAGCAAGCATGGGGTTTGATCTAAACTCCACACACTCGGGAGCCGATATGAGCTACTCCTCTTCTTTCATGAACCAAGGGTATGACATGACGTCCCCCTACCATAATCAAGCTTCTTGGAGTGATCAAGACTCTAGTGGGTATGAACCTCAAGGTTATGAAAATGGCTACCAACAAGTGAACGATTACCAATCCTACGATCATGGTGACTATTACTCGAGTTATCAATGTGAACCCACCATGTTCAATCAAGATTCACCTTATGGAAGCCAATACCACCAAGACCCACCATATTACCCTCCACCCCAACCACAATATGAACCCCATGACCCACAATACTACCAACCACCCAAACCTTGCTACCAACAATATGATGCCCCACCCCTTGGGCATCATCAAGACACCATGTTTAATCAAGATTATCATCAAGATTATCAAGATTATCATGGAGATTTACAAGACCCCAATGATCACCAATTGCCCGACATGGAGGAGTTTCAATCGCTTCTTCAAATGCAAAGGAGCCTTCAAGAAACGGCCATTCAATTGCGAAAACAACAATTAATGGCCCAAATTCGAAGGGGAAACGAGGCGAGGGATGCTCGATTAAATGCAATATCGGTTCAAACCGTAATGTATTTATCCCGAACATCGCAATTAGAGAAAGGGTGCCCACTTGAGAGAGAGGAGCAACCTAACCATGAAGCCGCCGATGTAGTTCCCTTTGGAGGAGAGTTTTGCTTTGAAGAACCTCAATCGTCTACCCAAAAAGAGACGGATGAGGATATGACCCTTAGTGAAGGCAACATTGGTGAGGAATTGGAGGAGGATAGTGAGTTGGATGGTTTGGTGGAGTTTGTGGAGTTGTTGGGTGAGATTGTAAGCCTCGAGTTGCCCTTGTGCGATAATTTGGAGAAGCATCAAGAGCCCCTTGCTAGTACACCGAAAGATGACTTGGAAGAGATTGAAACCGCCGGTAGAAGTTTCGATCCTCTTCTCCAAGATGATGTGGGGCCTAGTGATGAGGATGGGGAACCACAACTTGAGGAAAGTGTGGGGGTGTGCATCGAGGAGATGAGGCCAAAACCGCTTTTTGTGCCTCGTTTCTTGGAGATGAAGCTTGCTTGTGATTGGAGGCGATGCCTAGGGAGGAAGAGGTCGGTGAAGCTCGTAGGATGGATAGACCCCGGAGACAACTTGAAAGATGACGATGGGTCTTTTGATTCCTACTTCTTGCCTCCACCTTGGAGGCCGTGGAGGTTAGCTAGGCTCGAGCGCTTCTTGGGCCTACATTATGATGTCGGTAGCGCGTTCGACTTGCTCCTCCATGCCCTTGAGGGCTACGGTTGAAGAAGAGTCCACCATCCTAGGTTTGACGGAGTTCCTAAAGAACCGTCATGTTGTATATTCCCCTCCTCTCTTCTTTAGAGTACTTGTGCTTGTATTTGTGTGTTCTATCTCTTGATTTTGTTAGTTTTGTGAGATTCTTGTAATTAATTTGGTATTTTGATGAGCGATGTGAGGGAGTGAATTTGATGTGTACTTTGAGTTTATTGTGATAGGTGAAGTGAAGGTGACTCCTAGAAAGGAGTGGTTATCGATAGAGCTTGGAATGTGAGTAAGAGAATCGGTTTTTGGGGTCATGGGAGTCATGAAGACCCTTCCCGACCGGGAAGGGTGTGTCGTTCCGACCGGGATGGGGCCGTCCCGATCGGGATGAAGGTGCTAAAAATCAAGTTCACTGGAGTGTCATCCCGATCGGGAAGGAGCCTTCCCGACCGGGACGGGTATGTCATCCCGATCGGGATCACCTATCCCGACCGGGATGACCCCCTACTCCTTTTTGGTGCTTCTTCTTCGACATTTAAGCCCACCCAACCATTGTATACCCCCACCCAACCTCCCCACCCATCCTTGCTCGTGTCATACCACCCATGTCCCTCATTTACATACCGTAACCTCATTTCCTCCTCACTTTAGACCGATATTCACATCAAATCCAACCCCCTCACACCATTACTACCTTAGCCATGTGGTTTTCTCAAGCTTGAAGAAGGATGACAATGATGACAACAAGCAAGTGCCTATATTGATTTATGAGACGATGGAGCGAGTGAGTTGCTAACCGTACGGTACGGCAACTATCCTCTCTTTTCCGTTTTTATTGCTTGTTTTCCCCTTGTTTATCCCCTTTCCCTTTGTCATGGTGGCCTTCGAGGCCTTGGTTTTGGTTGCTCCCGATTCTCGATGATGTGACTACATCGAGAGTCATTTTCAAAATCCAAATTTTACAAGTTTTTCACTCTTTCTCTTTGAGGATTTAGTCGATTTAGGCGGAATCCGGGCTAGGTGACTTGATTACACCTAGTCCTCCCCTCCCATTTCCTTTTATTTCCTTCTTTTTATTTATTTAATTTTTTTTTCTTCCCCCATCCATATCTTTTCTTGTCTCGGCCCATGGTGACTTGACTACACCCCGGCCGGACACCTTCTACACTTTTCTCCACTTTTCCTTTTGATTTCTAGCTTTATTTTCGTAGTTTCTTTTGTGCTCCCATGCACTACGGTCGAGCATGAGGACATGGCTCGACTTAAGTGTGGGGGAGTGGTATTCTAGCATAGTTAGCTTTATTCTTGTAGTTTTTCGAAAAAAATCTTTAAAAATCCTAAAAATTTGAAAAAATTTCATAAAAATCAAAAAGATTTTCTTTTGTGTGTTTTTCTTTTGTGTCGTATATTTGTTTCTTTGTGTGTTTTGCCTCCCTCTTCCTTATAGGTTACTTGAATCACCAATAGCTTTGGAGAGCTTTCAAGACTTCCGGTAACATCTTTACCCCTTTTTCTTCTTTATCTCTTGTGGAGCTTGGAGGAGATTGTGATGTTGTGTGCTCGGGAGGAGCTTTGTAATGCTTGTGGTCGATTTGATGGCTTGTTTGGAAGCTAGGGGTGGTGTTTGTGTTATGTATGTGTTCGTTTTGTGTTGTTCTTGTTTTGTTGCTTTTGTTTCTTTTTCTTTCGTTTTCGTTGAGTCTTTGTTTTGTGTTTTGTTGTGTGTCTTGTGTGTAAACCGTTTTCGAAAACCCAGTTTAGAGGCTAGTGTGCAAGTGTTTACTTTCCCTTTTTAGTGGTATAAATCGAGTCTTGGACTTTAGTCTAGTAGAATGACCCTAAATCAATGATTTCGTTGGTCCTTTACCTTGAGTCCACCTAGCTTACTAGGGATTTACTACGGGATTTGCATTTTGACCATTATGACCACCCACGGTGTGAAAAGGCCTTGGTTACCGAGTCTCGTCCCCTAGGTGACCGTGTTCGGAATTGTTTGATTAGTCCAAGTTCTCCACTTTTTGTGGGTTTGAAGGGAAAGCGCGCTCCCGACTCTCCCATTACCCTACCTCCTACCTCCTACACATATTCACACAATAACTTGCAACTTGTTGATTCCTCTCTTTCTTGTCATACAAAGAAATGCCAAAAAGCCAAATCTTGCCAAAAAGGGCAAAGAAAAGAAAAAGAAAGAAAATGAAAGAAAGAAAAGAATGAAGAAAAAGAAAAGGCACAAAAGCCAAAAAGAAAATAGAAAAAAAAGAAGAAAAAGAATGGCATGGCAAAACAAGGCAAAAATGCAAAAGAAAAGAGAAAATGCCAAAAGAAAACCCGATTCACAAAAATAACCCCTACCTCTCAAAATAAGCCTTTTTCCGACTTTTGCCGTGAAGAGCCTACCAAAGGACCGAGTCCCGAGGAAGGATGATAGCGGCATTAGTCGGTCTTCCCTCATTTTGCATGTTTTTCACTTTTTACTTGGACTAGTTAGGCGGTTTCGGGCATGGGACGACCCTCTTGGCTCTTTGCTAAAGGGGGCGGGGTCTCACTTACCTACAGTGTCGACTAACATCGTGGATCATCACTTCCCACTTCACCGATCGTCCCGTAGTACGTTCTTAGAAGGTTAGGAGGAACCTAGGTAAGTTACCAACGTTTTTGTTGCTTTATCATCATACTATTAGGGTTTAGTCCACCTCGGTTTGTATTGCGAGCTTGGGAACGTTGTCACTTACCTCGAGTCCTAAACCGGTGTTTCTTTCACCGCTCGTTTGAGGGAAGCGGTATTTCTTTTCTTTTGGGTGCAACCTTTTGTGTGTTCGTTTGTGTGTTTGTTTGTTTTTGTGTCTTGTGTCCGGTTGCATCCACAGTTTTGTCGCAAGACCCGACTTGCCTTGTGGAGTGCACTTTTCCTCTAAGTACACTCGCGTGAGTTGAAAGGGCGTAGGGTGCGCTAATACCCATTCGGCTAGTATAGTAGTTAGTATGTGCTTATTCGAGGGCGAGTAAGGGTTAAGTGTGGGGGAGTTGATAAGTGTAGTTTGTAGTGCCTATTTTGTTGTGTTTTGGTCCCATTTTCCTTGTAGAATCGCTCCTTGGGAGCGGTTTAGGGACTTCTTATGCTTCCTTTAGTTCGTTTCAGGTTCCCGAGACCGATTTGGAAGAGTTGGAGCGATTCCGACTCTATACATACACATTTTGGAGCCAACGGAGTAAAGGAACGATGACTCGATGCTTTGGAATCGACCCCGAGACCTTGGGACCCAATCCCGAGTCCCGAGACCCGATCCCGAGTCCCGAGAATCGATGAGAAGTTCATGTGAAGCAAGGAGGAACCTTAAAGATCATATTGGAGGTCTACAAGACTCATCCCCGACGGGTATGACCTCAACCCGTCCGGGATGAGGTGCACAAAAGAGGATGCTCCTGTTTTGGGTCCATCCCGACCGGGACCAGCTCCTCCCGGCCGGGACCGACACCCTCCCGACCGGGACCACCTCCTCCCGGCCGGGAAGGGCTGCTGCTGCTCCGCGCTTCATTCTTCTCTTCTCCTTTCCACTTGTAACCCTATATATACCCCCCTCTTGTATTAAGACACCATCTTAGCTTATGTTCTTGACTTTCCACTAAACCCTAGACTACTTTAGGTTAGATTAGTTTAGATTAGTGTAGATTAGTCGGTAATTAGTAGTTAATCCTAGTTTAGTACTTGTATTAAGGGAATTCTTCAAGATCCTTCCAAGATTGACAACCTTGGTGGTTTGTTTTGGGTTTTCTTCATTAATGCAAGTTTCAATCTTTCTCCTTCACTAGTATGGTATAATCCTCTTCCTTTTTACTCCTTATCTTGTTTAATTCATCCAAGTTTGCATCTTTGATTGTTGGATTGTTCTTAGTTCATAGTTATCACTAGTTTGATTATGTATGTTTTGATTCTTGTGTTGTTTCCTCTTGTTCTTGTTAGAATTAGTTTGATGATGTTAGAGTAGTGTTCTTGCTAGGGTTAGTAGGGTGATTAGGGTGTTAATTGGATGATTAAGGGTTTGTTGGAGGAATTGGTGGAAGATTTGGGTTTCTTCTTGAGTGATGCATGTTACATGTTTGTTGGAATGCTTGAATGACTAAGTAGGTTGGAATGCTTGTTTTTCTTGCCTTCCTTTGTCATGTGTGTCGCCGGATGGGTTCCATGAGGAACCTCTAGGTCGGTCTAAGTTAGATTACCTAGATTTCCCTACTACCGCCTTCACTCTAACTCCTCCTTGACCATTCCGTTACCCCTTTGACCCCGACCTAATCCTAGCCCGTTTTCCTTGTTGTTCTTCTTAGTCATAGTCTAGTCTTCTCTCCCTCTTATCATTCTCTAGCTTAGCTCGTTGACCTAGTCTCGTATTTGGGCCGACCTAGTCTAGACGCCTCTACCGTCCCCGTGGATTCGACCCGACTTACCCTATCTACCCAGTTAGGATTAGCCGGTTATTTATTTGACGGTTGGGATCCACGACAAATCCCTCCCATCAGCAACCCCGATCAAAGCACCCTCCTCCTTGAAGGCAACGCTTGAACCTGGAAGCAGCAGGAGGCAAGGATCTTCTAGGGCGCTTGCCTGCCCTAATGGTAGCCTTCTGAACACTCCGACGGGGATGTGGCCGTGGATGACGGCTGCGGCGAAGGGCCCGGCAAGCCGCCCGAGCATACCTGAGTCTCCAAAATCCCTTATAAAGAAAGGTAACGGTGCGAACTCCATGGCGAGTAATGGATTTCTTGATCCAAACCATGATTCAACAAAGGAAAGTGGAAGAATTGAAGATGAAATAACAAAATGGCGAAGGGAGCTGGAATTTATACAAAGGAAATGAAGCATTAAATGGCATCCCAACCATCCTGGCAGGGAATGCCACCAATCGCGAAGTCTTCACATTGCCCGAAAATCCATCAAGCATGAAGGGTAATCATTGCAAAAGACCTCTCAACTCTTTGTATACCTGACACAATTAATACTTCTTTCCTCGGGAAAGTACAAACGCATTAAATGCAGCGGTGAAGCCGAAAATAAGTCATCCTCCCTCCATCTAAGCAAAAGTCGCCAGCCGGAAGGAAGCCTTGCTCCCTCCCAGCTTGCGAGGGCCTACTGATGAGGGTCGGCAGCCTGCTCCGGACCGCCTGCTAAGCAGGCCCTCAGAAGATTCTACCCAAGGAGCCTAGGAACCGACTTGGTAGACAATCAGAGCAAAGTCACTAAAAAGAGAACCCACAGGGAACTTCAGACGACCGCCTGCCCTCCAGGGAGGGGCGGTCTGCCAAACCCAGTCTTCGCATAACCCCTACCTGCCTGTCTTCTGGCCATTCCCCGCAGGCAGGGCAGAGATCACCAAGGGACCCCCTCGTCATTTCGCCTAAGGTAAGCGAGAATGGGTGGATGAGGTGATGCCACTTGTCCCTCCTCATCCACCCATCCTCCTTTTACTTCCCTCTCTTGTGGGAAGGTATAAATACTCTCCCATTTCCCATAAGAAGGGGGTTGGATTTTCTCTCTCTAGAACTCTTACTCTAAAAACGCCACCTAGTTCCTCACAAGCTAGGTTCTCTAAGGCATTCACGGACTGACTTAGGCATCGGAGAGGGTTTCCTCGGACAACCTCCGAGGCCCTGTGCGTTCAGTGTGCAGGGAGCCAGCCCATTCTGCCGGGAAGGTCCGACCAGTGGAGTAGGAGCAAGGAGAGGTTGGCAAGATTGACCAATTGTTAATTCAAAGCAATATCAAACAGTACGAGCCCGAATTCCGAATCGGGTTAGTTGATTCCAATACCGGAACAAGTTGATTAAGTATTTAGTTAGGTAATTACTCCATACGTTAAATTGGATAGTTATGTGTTTTATTAGTTAATTATATATTTCGTATTTAATAATAAATTGGATAATTATGTGTTTTATTAGTTAAATATGTATTTCGTATTTAATAATTTTATTAGGAGTCGAACAACAAAAAAGAGGATTAATGTTCATTTATTTACGTTTGATTACAAAATTTCTCACAAATGATATAAAAGATAAACAAATAATCGAGACAAAAAAGATAGTTAGGAATTGATGGATAATTAAATAAAGACGTGAGACTTTAAAAATAATAAAAAAAATTAAAAATTGTAAAAATAGAGTAGCTCACTAGGCTTTATTACTCATTAGGCTGATGAACCTATAATATAAGATTTTCTCATATGGGATTTGTCAATTGAAAGCTAACTTTCTTTGTTTGGTGTTAAACTTGCTGTCCTTATTTTTTTACATATGCTCCGTTTTTTAATATTTGTGAGTTATATTTAATTGAAGCTGAAAGAAATATAGCAAATGGGGTGAGTATGACAAGTATGTTTCAGAAGTTGGTGTCAATTGTTTGCCAGTCTAGTTTGTCAGGGTAAGGGAAAATACGTCATAATAGTGCTCGAAAATAAATAAATTATCATTTTGGGTTGGTTTAGAAACATATTATCAATACAAGGTCCACGGAAGCGTGCAGTAAAACTGTCATTGGCAGTCTTGTGTTAAACTCACGTGAGTCTTATCTCTATACTACCAATAATCTAGACATTTTACAATTTGTCCGTTATAATAATAAATACTCCGTAATTTAAATGCAATGCATACGATTTTCGCACAGGTTAACATTTTTAAAATTTTCTAATAAAGTAATGTGGCATGAAGATTTGAAGTAAGAAAATATAAATTGAAAATAGAAAACGTTAACAATATTCACGAAAATTAATTATATATTTTACCCTTTTTGTTAAATTTAAGAATTTTTTTGAGATGTTACACGAGTAAATACAACCTTTAATTTGCTATGAAAATGAAAATATCGGTAAAAAAAGTATTTTAATGTATTTGTTCGATTAACATTTTACGTAAATCTAATTTATCTACTATATGAGTTGAGTTATGAATCAAAACTAATTATTTAAATTCTAATTCCATAAACTTTTTTCCATTTAACGAAGTACGTAGTACAGAGTAATATTCAATACAACCCCGTGATTTTTCACGGGGATTAATACTAGTTAACTAAATAGAGGAGTATTTGTTGTCCATTTGAAAGAAATAATTGTTCGAAAATGGACTAAGAAGAATTTAAGCCACAAGGGACTAGAAGACTATCTATCTTTAGAGATATTGTTGGTTGATAAAGAGGTAACTACATGAATTAACAACAAAAAAACTTTTTAAGTGCATGTTATGCATTTTATTATTTATCATAATCATAGATTAATGTAATTACTTATCTTAAATACTTACCTTCAAACGTTCTTATTTGCGGGGATGAAAAGGGTGCATCGAACGTGACGACAAAAGTAGTGTACAAACAAATATTTCAAATTTTTTGATATATTATATCTTTTCGGACTTAAACATGTATGTTAGTATGCATGTTATTTCTTTTACAATTATTTCGACGATAATCAATGCGCCATTTTTTTTACGAGTGTTTATTGAAAATACACAACTGTGATGATATCTAAAACATAAATTGCAAAACATTTTTTTAGCGGTCGCCCTAGAGTATAAATTTCATATTATTTGTTTCATATTATTTGCTGGAAAAAAGTGTTGAATCTATTACATATATAAAAACATGAAAAATATTAAAAAGTTTCCCACATCGACAAATTATGATGAGTGGATGAAATTCTATATTATAAATATGTGTAATCATTCGTTCTTAGATATCACAAAAATCTAATGAGTCTTAAAAAATTCTTAAGACTATAAAATCATTTTAGTATTTAAAAATCTCTTAAGATTATAAACTTTTGAGTAAATATTATCTCACATCGACAAATTATAATATGGTGATTAAATTCTATATATAAATAAAAGTAATAATAATTCATTCTTAGATTATATATCAATAAAAAAAACTTATGAGTCTTACAAAATTCTCAATACTATAAACTTTTAAGCAAACTTATCCCACATCTACAAATTATAATAAAGTGATAAATTTCTATTATAATATATAAATTTAAGCGTAATCATTCGTTATTAATTATAAATTTCATATTATTTGCTCGAAAAAGTGATGAATCTATTACATATAAAAATCATAAAATTATCCACATCGACAAATGATAATAAAGTGATGAAATTTTACATATTATAAATAGAGTAATCATTCGTCCTTAAATATTCACCAAAAAAACTCTTAAGATTATACTCCCTTCATGACGTTTTGAGTTTTCGAGGTGAGACTTTTAAAGATTACACACCTTAAAATTCCTTATGAAAAGAGCTTTCAAATGAGTATACATTTCGTGATATTTTTTCTTATATTTTGAGAGATATTGAAGAGAGAAAAAGATGTCTCAAATAAGATGTCTCGAAAAGTGAGAATGACTTATAAAAAAACAGAGGGAGTAGAAAGTAAAATTATTCCACATCGACAAATTATAGAATAATAAGGTGATGAATTTCTATTATATAAATAAAATTAATCACTCGTTCATAGTTAGATAGAACCAAAAATCTTCTCGATCTTAAAACATCTTCTGTAAAGTTAAGTAAAATTATCTCACATCGAAATATTATACTCCCTCCTATTCTGTTTTTGACAAATTTTATTTGTTTGCCCCATTTCTACACTTTTCTTTTTGGTCTAATTTTTCTTATCACTCCGTCCCTACCAAGTTCACATATTTACAAATTTTGTCATTCAATGATACACAGTAACTAAATGAGGTCTCATCCATACATAGTGTACCATCATTGCATTATTGTTTTACACTACCTTAATTAGTGTGCAAGAGCCTATGGGGCAAACATATAAAACCGGAAGGAGTAATAAGGTGATGAAATTCTATTATATAAATAAGAGCAATCATTTGTCATTGCTTATAAGACTATAAACATTAAAATTATAAGACTATAATTATAATACGACAATGAAATTCTATATTACAAATAAGAGTAATCATTCGTTCTTAGATATTTAAAAAAAACTTTTGAGACTTACAAAACTCTTAAGACTATAAACTTTTATGTAAATATCTTATGCGCGCTATCGCTGACGCGCATGCAAACAATACTTTTAGTCCCAACTCACTATTGTGTAGTAGCGGCAAGTCGGTGTCGAACCACAGGGAGGCGGTTAAGCGCTATCGGTCAATTCTAGTGTTAATTGTGATTTGGGTTGAGAAGGAGGGTTTTGGGACGAGAAGAATTGAACTAATGCAAGCGAGTCAAACAGCTAAAGCAAGATACAATAATGGGAAAGGCGTTGAGGAGAGTCGGGATTCGGAAATTGGAGTCTAAGAATCTCGGAATCGGGTTTTAGTTACAACATTGATAAAGGTAGAATGCCACCTTTCGGTTCTTCACCCAACCCACCTAAAAACCCGCTTTCGCGGCGAAAAAGGGTAAGTCTCAAGTCAAGGTAACTCCTACCCCGAGTTTTCCCATATTGATAGGAGTGAGTCAAGGTCAATCTAGCCGCGGTCTAACTCAACAAAGACACAAAAACCTCAAACGTGATAAATCAACAAGCAAGCAACCCACCAACATCCCTCAATTCAAATAATCCAAGTCCTCATCCCTAAACCCCCCCAACAAGAAATCTACTCACTACTCATAGTAAAACTAACACTAAGGAGACTAGGAGAAAGACTAAACATGCTTGAACTAGAGGAGAAATAATTAATCATAAGACAATAAAGGAAACTACACTAACAAACAACAATAATTAATGGAGAAAAGGGAGAGGAAAGAAACTACCAACAATGGAGAAAACTAAAGGAGAAAGATGAAGATTAACATAAAGATTGAATCTTGGAAGAGAAAATACAAGAACTTTGTCACCAATCCTTGCAAAACTCTTCAATCTTCAATATAAAACCCAAATCTTCAACAAAGATGGAAGCTTGATTGCAAATTATAGAGTAGATTTAATCTAAACTAAGAAAGTTTTCTAAATCTATGGAGTTTTTCTATGTAAACTACTACTACTACTACTATGGAGATCTACTAACTACCCTACCCTAAGGAGGCACACTTAAGGCACAAATTGAAATGAAAACCTAGGGTTAATATATATACTAAGTTCTTAATGGGTCACACAATCTTAAAGCTCACAATCCAATCCTTGCCCATTAGTGAGACTTCTACTCTTTGAGTGAGACTTTGTCCTTTGAGTCTTCATAGGGTGAAGTTTTGCCCTACAGATTCTCTCCAAGATGGACGAAATACCGTCGGGCGAAGTTTCGCCCGATCAAAATCTCGTAGGGTGAAATTTTGCCTGGTGAAAATCTCGTAGGGTGAAATTTCGCCCGATAAACTTTTTTGTCCGAAATGGCAATCTGGAGAGGAACACCGTCTGGCGAAATTTCGCCCGGTCAAATTCTCATAGGGTGAAATTTCGCCCTGTGACTTCAGAGGGCCATAACTCTCTCGTTTGAACTTCGATTGGGGCGTGTGATATGTCGTTGGAAAGCTAAGAAGATAACTCTAGTTTCTTTCCTGTTTACCTCCAACTAGAATCGCTTCGATCCGAGGTCAATAACTCTAGATATATTCATTTGAAGTTCGACCTCTCCGGTGAAGATGCCCAATGGACTATAGTTTCTTTCTTTTTTGCTCAAGGTTTCACCTCTTGGGTTTGGATTTTGGATTTTGAGTTGTGCGGTTTGCTCTTCGGACTGTATCCCTCTCTTTCATGCTCATAGAAGCTCGGACACGTTTTTGGTCGAAAATCCTATCAAAATAGACAGAAAACTACCAAAAACACGTAAAATGCAAAAGAGAGACTCCAATGCGAGAATTACTCAAAATACGGCGATAATCGCACTCTATTCTCGCAAAACAGAGGAAAAACGGGCTTAAATGGGAGGAAAAACGGTCCAAATTTGACACACAACAATTCCCTCACACTAAACCGTTGCTCGTCCTCGAGCAAAGACCCAAAAAGAAATTAGTTACTACTACTAAGCTAGACTATGCTAAGCTGATACGGGACAATTAACGGGCCCGCTCCATCCCTTCAAATCACATCGAGATACCCATGAGGTAGAGTACCTCCATTCAAGGCAAGTCGGGTCTTGCTCAAAATTGGGGTTGCAACTAACACACACAAACACAAAACAAAGAAGACACACAAAAAGATAGTCGCAACCAAAGAGAAAATAAATCACCGAATCCCTCATCGAAACGGCGAGAAAAGCACCGATTCTAAGCTTAAGATAAGTGAGAACACTACCAAGTTAGTCACACAAATTGACATGGACAAAATCCTAATAGGATGACAATCAAACAATAAAAACATCGAAAATTTACCAAGGTCCTTCTAATTCCACTAAAGATGCCTACAACGGGACGATAAATGGAGTGGATAAGTGAGAATCATGGAGTTAGTAAGCACTGTAGGTAAGTGTTATCCCGTCTTCTAAGCTAAGCCTAGAAGGTCGTCCCAAACTCGAGAAAGCCAATTAGACCAAACAAAAAATGGACAAGTGTTTGCAAAATGGTAAGGATCAATTAATCACCGCTATTTTCCTTCCTCGGGACTCGGTCCTCTAGTAGGCATTTCACAGCAAATAATCAACCAAGGGATTATTTGGGGTTTGGTAACGATTTTTGAGATTTTGAATTTCTTTTCGGTTTTCTTTCTTTCCCCATTATTTCGATTGAGGGCTTTTTTTTTGCCCTTCTTCTTCATTTTTTCTTTTTTCGTTTGAGTAACCCATATTTGGCTAGATGGTTCGTTTGAGATCAAGCATATTTTTGCAAACTTATTTGTGGTAACGAGTGAATGGTAGAGAAATAGGCTAGTCGGATATGCATCCCCTCCGAACCCACAAAAAGATGGAAATTTGGACTAAGAAGTGGCTTCTCAAGTAAGGTCACCTAAGAGAACGGGAAACGGTGACCAAGGCCTTATCACTCCATGGGTGGTCAAGGTGGTCAAATGCAAATCCTGATGTAGACTCCTAGTAGAAAAGACGGACTCATGGTAAAAATTCAATGCAAAAATTGGTTCAAGGCCATTCTACTAGAAATATGTCCAAAATAAAAAAGGGTTACTAACAAGGGAGTAATAAACACTCGGCTTGAACTCAAAATCGGGGTTTCAAAAACTTTACCTAGACAAACTATACAAAAGTGAAAAGGAACACAAAAAGAACAAAACACAAGAAAACAAAATAAATACACAAGTACAGCCAAGCACTCCAAACTCCATCAAGTCAACACAATTCATAACCACCAATTCCAAAATGTTCACCAAGTGAACCTCTAAATAACATACAAGCCCATACTCCCATACAAATAAGAGAAGGGGATAAGACGAAGGTAGAAGATATTACCAAGCGGTCTTCATTTTCGCTACCTTACGTACCCATGCTAAATGGTCGGTGGTGTACCTACAAGAAGGAGAATGCAAGGCAATACAAGTGACACAGAAGCGAAAATAAAAGAAAAGAAAACTAAAATGAAGAGGAAAAGGAATTTTTTTTTGGGTTTTTGATTTTCAAAGGAAAAATGAAAAAGAAAAGGAAGAAAAGGATGAAGAAAAGGATAGTAGATCTCTTCCCCACACTAAAACTGTGCATTGTCCTCAATGGACGAATAAGGGAAGAATCGAAAAAGAAGAAAAAGAGAAAAATTGGAAAATCTTTTTGAATTTTTATGGTTTTTCAAATTTTTTTGTGTTTTCTAAGTAAGTTAAAATAAAGAAAAGAAAATAAAGAAAAGAAGGTAGCGAGTCTAGGTGTAATCACGTCATCTAGTCCCGATTCCGCGCGAATCGGAAAAATCAAAAGAAAAAGAAAAATTTGGATTTTTCAAATGGTCTTGGTGCGATCAATTCACCTAAGACCGGGAGCAAGAGTCAGGTCCTTCTTCTCTAAGGTACATGCAGTAAAACCTCACGTGTGTAACGACCCAAGTAGGGTCACAGAGGGGCTGACAACTTTCCAAACCAACAAAAATAATTATCACAAATAACGACCAATCAAATTCATCAATTGCCAAAACTGGCGCAGCGGAGACTGACAAAGATTACTAATAACAGGGGAAACGACAACCGACGACTGACATCCGACGCCCGACACCTCCCCCACACTAACACTAATGACACTCAACCACTCACATAGGACCTGGGGGACGAGGTGGTGGGTAGTAAAACCCTGGCGGAGGTATACCAAAGAACCGGTCAAAGTAATGCTGTTGTTATTGCAACATCCTTTGGTTCTCCTCTGTCGCCAACCTCGCTGCTTGGGCATCCCTAGCAGCGTCCCTGGCTACCTCGTAGCCATCTCAAGCCCACTCAAAATCGTCTCTAGAGTAGGTGTAAGAGTCATGCACAGTATCGCGCGCATCCCGAGCTACGTTATAAGCAATTTTTGGCCAAGTTGAGGGAAGTGGTAGAGTTCTCCAAAGTCTGACGTGTACGATCATAGACTTCTCCCCATTGGTTATAAAACTCCTCCAATCCAAAAAACGAAGAGTGTCTGGGAAGACTCATGTTAACGTCCTCCTGGAAACCGGAGGTAGACTGGGTGAAAGTGGAGTGTCGGTGTGGGGTAAAGTCGAAAAAATTGGGGGTGAAGAACTGTGAGGTCTACGGTTCGGTGTAACGGGAGGAAAAGGGTCCATGGGATGAAGACGGTAATATTCTCTGACCCTCGCCCCGGAAGGTTTCGTCTTCCGGTTCCTCCTCTAACACATCTACTACCTCGACATCATCATCACCAAAGTCTAGAGGTCCAGCGGGGTAATTGACCTGATTCGGTATGCTAAAAATAGGCTATTTTGAGTAAAATCATAAGTCCTAAATTTGAGTAAAATCATAACTCCTAAATGCGGTATGCTTCCCGGGTTTTGAAATTGGATATTTTGAAAAAGATGTATTGTTTGAAAAAATGATGGTTTTTGAAAAGCGACCTTAGAAACCAAGTAGCACATAGTCACGCAAGCATAATAACGACACAGTGTATGCTCTACACTAAGTCTCGGTTGGTCTACAAAGGGTCTACCAGTGCACATAGCCTATCCAAGAATCGGGACGGACTTCATAAGTCGAGTTGAGCTTAGAACATGCCGCGAAACCCATACGAATCGACTATAAACACCTTCGACATATCCATATTGAAGTATATCACGGTATAGTGGGACGTCGGTCACCAGTACCGGCCCGGGTAAAAATAGGGTTATGCATGAACCGTAAAACTAAAACGCGTATTGTACTAGTCAGACGATTTCTATTCGAGTCTCACCCAGAGGATGCCGATGGTAAGTCACGCATAAGTTATTCCTCAGCGGAGTCGGCAAATTGTGGACATGACATAGGTCCACCCCGACGCGGCCACGCGCGGGTTTGGGGAGGCGAATGAATCTCCATATGAGATGGGTCGAATTGAAATTTAAATCGAAGTGGAGTCGCCACCGAACTTTGTGGGAGTTCGGGCCCATTCGAACCCACTCTATATCTTAGTGGGCCGTGCACAAATTACGGTCCATTCTGATGTCAGAGTTTATTGGGTTCGTCCCTTTGCATTTTGATACCGATACCGACATTATCGGATACCGTGTATTGAATGACTCGTGCGCCAATGGTTTTGGACATCCGAAAACCATGGTTCTGAGTAAGGGGTGAGGGTACGTGTTGGGAAGTTCACAAAGAACACCCAACCCCCGCCCGCACATTAGCGTCATCTATTAAGATATCGTTTGACTTTTGAATACGCGCGTTAGTAACACGATGAGATGTTATGCAAACAGTATTTTGCCTAAACATGCGAATATTTGAATAGGTTGCTATGTCGGTTTAATGCATCTAAAATTAACGTCAAAGTTGTATTTAGCATACGAGATTCATTTTAGTACAATAAAACGAATAACGGAAACAAAATACCAAAATAGAAACAAACGTGTTAGTAACGATGATAACGATAATAACGGTTTGCAAGTAATATAAAAATGCTATAGAATGATGTAACGAGATATGATGCATGGTTTTGGAAAGTAATATTGCACGTGATTGACTTGACAAGTGTTGACCGAAGTCATAAAAAATATTATCGAGACTCGAAAGATGTTGTGGGACTCACGGTTTGACGTGATAAAGGGTCACTCGACCGAGTCATTGACGGACTTGACCAAGTGTGCCTCGGAAAACACTTCTGCCCAGAATTTGAGGTATTACTCGACCGAGTCATTAAGAGACTCGACCGAGTAGGTCACCACTCGATCGAGTCATTGAGAGACTCGACCGAGTGGTCCTCAAAAAACCATTCTGCCTCGGTTTTGAGGTGTCACTCGATCGAGTGGGCTAGGCACTCGATCGAGTGCCCCCTGTACAAACTAGGGTTCGTTTCGCAATTCGTTGTAGATTTTGAAATTGCCTCTTGATTTTGAAAAATCGCTAATTTGTCAAATCGGGCAGAAATATTGTATGATTTATGCTCGATTCGGATTTTGATACTCGTCGTATTCAATATTTGATTATGGGATCAATATAGAATATTTAGAGCGAAATCTAAAAAAAAAGATGTTGTGAGTCGTTTGAATCGAACTAAAACGAAACAAATTATCTCCATGTTTATAGTGTCGTAATTAATTCTTTAGAATTATGTGACAACTATTTTAGCATCAACGAACTCGTGTTAGTTAAATTTATTTACTAATTCGTTTAGATTTGACATCCGACTATTGAGTTGGTATCGAATCTAAAGAACGACGGTTTAAACTTTATTGAAAAAAATGATTCCCTCCGCATCTCGACATCGTAATGAATCCTTGCGGTATTTTGGGATGTCTGATCCGCATCAACGGGTCTCGGTTAAAAAAAAAAGAATCGGGCGCATTTAAAGGGGAATATTGCGATCCCATCATGCCTTTGAGTGTTTAGGGCGGGGCTCCTCGAGAGGGCTCCACCACTGTTACAACTCGTGAAAGGGTTAGAAGGGACTTATGCTAATATCGCCTTTAAACGTGCTCAATTTGAAATAATTTTAGAAATTTGATGAATATGTTGTTAATAATGATGACGAATGGTTTGAATGGAACGTGACTAATGACGCGACAAAAATAAAAAGATGCTTTTGTTAACGTTGACACGCTTCAACAATCAAATATTCGGGGTGTCGGGATAAGCGACCGGCCACATCGGGTGAAACACCCTTGTATTCGGATTTCCTTATTCCGTCATCCTTCGTATTCAACACGAATTAGCGAGTATTTTAATGTTTTAATACTAGTGATATTATCGATATTAGAAACGAAAAGAAAAAAACAAAAAAAAAACGAAAAAAACGAGAAGGAGAGAAGAGGACGACGCGAGAGAGAGGAGAAGAGAAGAGAAATCGGGATTTTTGCACCCTCAACCTACATGCTTCGTATTCTCGGTATGGAACTCGTCTAGTTGTGGCTTAGGCACGTGAGTTCGAGATTATGTAGATGGAGTTATGGTGGTTTAGGGTTTCATGTTTACTAGATGCTTGGGTTGAAGAGTTGTGTGTGAAATTCTAGGGTTGAAAAAAAGTGTGTGTAAGTTGCATGCGAAGGGGGGTATATATAGGAATGATCCTCCTCCCCCGTCTAGGGTTACTCGATCGAGTACCCTTTTTGACTCGATCGAGTGGCCCAGTGAATGTGTAAAAACGGGCCTGTTGAAGGACCACTCGATCGAGTGGGCTGACACTCGATCGAGTAGGTCAGCTGGAGCGATGGGATCCGGATCTTTGGACCTTGGGTTGGATATTTTTGTAGATCTTGTATTTGGGTTGGACTTTTGATATTCGCATGGCTATTTTGTGTCTCGGAAACGACTTTGGCCGGGGTTTGACCCGGTCGCTAAAAGACGGTTTTATTTTTATTTGACCCAAATTAGTCTTATTTGATTGGAAACGACCCGCTGGGCCTGAATTTGAGGTCAGTTTTGTGAGATTTATACTCCGTAAAAAGCCCAAGCCAGAAACTAACGGTTTCGAGCCCATATCCGAGCGCGTAGAAGCACGTTTGCGTCTGATCATCATCGGGTGTTTTTTGGAAACTGCTATAGACACCTAACGACCAAATGTGGGTGTCTACAGAGCCCCCACTCTGACTGAGGCTTGGACAAGGCGGAAGTCAGAGTAGCTACCAGGCTTATCGAGGATTAAGATCTGGGAGACTTCCGGTCGGGTCGTTTATAGTCCATTAGACTTGCGTGAAGGACTCGCCAGCCATAAGACAGAAATCATACCTGAGTTGAAGCTGATAACTTCGTGGGGATTCGGACTTGTTGTGTAAGTCCCGGGTGTGCCTATATATGGGCCCATCCCGTGCTATCCCGGCCCGGGGGAATACGCCGCCTTGGGCTTTCCGCTGGGGAGATGTATGAGTTGTGCGGGCTTGCCTCTGAAGCCTCAAGTCGTACCTGTATCAGTTACACAAATTTTTGCATGCAACACGTAGGTAAAAATATGACTCGCGCTGTGGAATAAAAAATTGATGTTCCGTTGGGAAGCCAAGCTGGTACCTGAAATGTTTAGATATGTAGACAGAAAATAGCAAATATAGCAGATAGCAAGACAACATACAGAAAATGTAGTTAGCCTCTATAGACTGACTTGCGCTGGGGAAAATGGTTTTTGCTTCATTTTGAAATCGAAGTCCTGAAAGCAACTCACGTGCTAAGAGATAGGTTTTCAAAATGGAAAGGGACGGAAAAGAAATTTGCAGTTTAAATAGACTGAAATTTGACCTTGTCGAAAAGGATTTTTTCAAATGGCTTAGTTTTGCAAATTTTAAAATGAGGATTTGAAGAGAGACTTACCGACAGACTCGACTCTGGACGCGACAGGTCGAGTTGACAGACACGAACTGGACTCTCTAAGGGTTGGCCCGTGACTCGATAGGGGGGTGGGTCACCTAACAAGACTCTTAAGTTGCGTTATTCCGTAGCCTAGGCGAGTGGCAACATGGTCAAATCCTCGGAATGAGACTGTTTCCGTATGACAGGGCTTAATAGTAGCAATGCTGTAGGCTGGTGCTCTTTTGGATTTTTTTTTTTGTTTTGGGGTATACTCCCAAGGTAGGGTGCAGCTTCGAGTCCCTGACAAATTCTTGTCTTCGACTGAGCCGAGTACTATGACACACTATAGAAACGTGGCTAGATTTTTTTTGAAAGTATTTGGATTTTGTGAGTGGATGGCGGTCTTCTGTCTAAGAGAAGCCCCCAGGATGACAAAGCTTGCTGCTGAGAACATGACAGTGTCGTGACCGAAATAATGGTGCTTTTTGAATGTGTGTCAATGTGGGTGGTTGTGCCTCTGTTGAAAGGCTGCCTACGTATTCACGTGCAGTGAAATCAAACCAAGCCGTAGTTCAGTGGATTGGAAGATATGTTATGGTGCCTAGTTTAATAGGGCTTTGTGTGTAACTAGCCATAGCGATGGTGTTGGCTAGGTGCATTCCCAATGATGTCGTGATCAGAGGGCTAGAATGGTTAGAATGTTGATCCTGTGACTGTGAGCGTTCTTCGGGGTAGCCCCTAGAGGTGGTGTGAACTATTTGGGCATGTTCTATGCCAACCGCAGGTTGAGTTTGCGTGTTTGGGGCCGGTAACTGGTTCAGATTTTTTTGGAAATGTGGTGCTAGGTCGTAAGTGGCGTTGATGTTTTGACATCTGGAGCTTGATTTTGTGGAGCTAACGCTTCGAGGGTAAAGGTATTGTAATGTGGTAGGAAAAGGGGAAGTCGAGTAAAATGACTCGGACTTCGATTGTGGTAGGATTGTTAATGCGGGATCTGGTTTCCATGTCTGCCCCTAATGGTTAGGGGTATCCTATGGAGTTTGAATCCTCAAAAATTCCGGGCTGTCTCCTAGCCAAGGCTCGAGAAGGTCTGGAGGGTTGTAATATGGGAAGACTAAGTGTGGTGTTAGCTGACCAGCTTGGTTGTTTCTCCCTATTTGATGGTGTGGGTATTGATAATTTTGAATTGACCGTACCCGGTCAAGGGACTTTCACTTGGGTTGACCGTTGACCACGGTCATGGGGTTTTTTTTTTGCTGGTTAGACTAACACCTAAGGTAGGGATTGGTCGATCTTATTGGAGGGGTGTTTATTGTGGGAAATGGGCTTGCCTCCCGTCTTGAACCCAAACTAGGAGACTACCTAGGTTTGTCATAGGGTTCGATAACGCTCCTGCTAAGGGTAGTTATGTGGCTTTCTATGTCAGACATGGAATAGGTGAAGGAAAACACAGGCTCGATTTCCTGCAGTCATTATAGATGTGCTATAATAGTCACGTGCATGTGCTCACAGTTTATGATGGTGTTCATCATGTTCTCTGAAACACATAAGGAAAGTATATATGAGAAATAGAAAAGCTGATTTTATTGAATTTTGAAAAGAGGACAGAATACAGCTGACTCTGACTTTGACTTTGACTTTGAAATTGAAAGAAATAGAACATCTTAGACTCGGACTCAGACTCGGACCTAAATCAAATCTGGACTTTCGGACGATGTTGTTAATTCAGCTTCTAAGGACTCAAGTTGATGTGCAGTATAGCCTCCAATAAAAGCTTCACCCAGATCTTCATTATGTCGAAGATCATCTTCAATCCTAATGCCCATTTCAGTTAAAGTGTCGAAGTTAGGTATGATAGCATACCGGAGATGGACTCGGTAGGAAGGGAGGAGGTTCTTGACAAAGTCCTCAACTAAAAGTTTTTTCATCGGGCTTTTCCACCAGTTTCACACTTTCGGCCCTCCAGCGTTGAAGGTATTTGGTGAAACCTTCTTTGGGCTCCTGTGCCATGACTTCTAGGGTCCGCAAGATAGTCTGAACTTCAGTATTATCAGAATAGTTTTTAGCGAACTCGGTAGCCACATCTTCCCAAGTTGGGAATCTTTTTGCATTAAGCCTATAGAACCAGGCTTTTGGATATTTCCCGAGGGACTGATAAGTGTAGTTTGTAGTGCCTATTTATTGTGTTTGGTCCCGGTTTCTCTTGTAGAATCGCTCTTTGGAGCGGTTTCTAGGCTACTTACGCTTCTTCTTGTTTGTTTTAGGCTCCTAAGACTAATATTGGAGAAATGGAACGATTCCGACTCGTTTCCGACACATTTGGAGCCATCGAAGAGAAGCGACGATCACTCGGTGGCTTAGACTCGATCCCGAGACCTTGGGACCCATTCCCTAGCCCCTTAGACTCGATCCCGAGCACCAAGAATCGATGAGAAGCCTATGAAGAGCAAATAGGGACCTTTATGATCATCTTGGGGGTCTACAAGACCCTTCCCAGGCGGGAAGAGTAGCCTTCCCGGTCCGGAAGGAGTGCAAGAAAGAAGCGCGTTCTGATGGACCATCCCGGTCGGGATCATCACCCTTCCCGACCGGGAAGAGCATAACACCGCCCGGTGTTATTCATCCCGGTCTGGACCAAGAGTCTTCCCGGTCGGGATCATCTCGTCCCGGTAGGGACCACCACCTTCCCGGCCGGGAAGAAGCAGCTACAGCCCGCGTCAACTCTTTTCTTCTCCTTTGTTCTTGTAACCCTATATATACCCCCCTCTTGTAATCTTATGCTTATGTTAGACATTACCCACTAAACCCTAGACTACTTTAGGTTAGATTAGCTTAGATTAGTGTGGATTAGTCCTTAATTAGTCCTTAATCTAGTTAGCTAATCTTGTATTAAGGGATCTTTTGAAGAATCCATCCAATCTTGACAACATTGGTGGAGGTTTTGGGTGCTCTTTATATACAAGTTCTCATCTTTTCATCCTTTGTAGTTTGGTATAATCCTTCTCTACTCTTTTCTCTTAATCTTTATTGTTATTCAAGTTTTCATCTTTGTTTATGTTTGTTGTTCATACTTGTTCTTCATTATGAATGTTTCTTTTGTTCTTGTGATTGTTTCTGTTGTTTGTGCTTGTTTTAGTATAGATATGTGTGAGTAGTCATCCCATAGGGTTAGTAGGGGGATTGGGTGTGATTAGGGATGATTAGGGTGAGATGGGTGGTATTAGTTGTTGTTTTTGTTGATTACCAATTGCCTTGCACTCTACATGCTCGATGAAATGCTTGTGAGACTAGAGACGATCAATCCTTGTTTTTTCTTGCCCGTTATCTTGTATGTGTTTGTTTGTTTGTTTGGTTTGGTTTCCTCATTAGTAGCGAGAGCGTGGTGAGGATGACCCCTAGGCCGTTTAAGTAGCGAGAGCCCGATCGGAACCTAGGCTACGAAAGCACGCTATTGACCCCGTTTTTCCTCTTTTTATCTCCTTGACATCCATGAACCCGACCTAGCCCTAGTTTTCCTTCTTGTTGATATATTTGCTCCCATTAGTCATTAGTTGCTTGTTTTGTCTTCCTTTTTCGTGTTTTGGACCTAGGATAGTCTATAGCCTTCACCCTAGTTTAGCTTGTCTCGGACCTAGTCTAGAACCTTAGCACCCATTAGTCTAAACCCATTTTCGGTCCTTGAGGATATCGACCCGACTTGCCCTAGCTACCAAGCCTAGGTTAGTTGGTTTACTTTGATCGGCGGAATCCACGGCAAATCCAACCGTCAATTTGGCGCCGTTGCCGGGGACGGCGTAGTTTAGACTTTTGTGTGCTTAGTTTTAGACTTTGTTCTTGATTTTTGTGTTTCCTTCTCCTTGTGTATCTCCGTTATACTTCTTGTGTGCTATTCTCTCATCCTAGTGCCTCAAAAGCACTAGGCTACTAACGTTTGATCAAGTGCTTCTAGTGCATCCAATGTATCAAGGCAACGTTACGACAATGTGGCATCCGAGCTACCATCAATCATCATGGGACAATCATTGGGCTAATTACCAAGACCCACAACTTTACCAACCATACCAATCTCATCAACAATCTTATGAACCCCCTCCATATGGTTACGGTGAAAGTTGTCAAGGGTCATTCCAACATCCTAACAACTACCAAATACCCTCACACAATCCACAACCAAGAATCCCCGACTTTGAGACTTGTCAAATGATGATTCAAATGCAAAAGAGTCAACAAGAGATGATGATTCAATTGCATAAGAATCAACAATAGATGATGATTCAAATGCAAAGGGATAAAGAGGAGTTCAAGGCCCAATTAGAGGTGCAAGATGCTCGAATCAATGCACTCATGGCTCGTTTCACGATGTTGGCCACTCGAGCTCCACAATTTGTTGAGGAAGGTTCATTTGGGTAAGAAGATCGGTTGTCTCCACAAGGAAATCAACCCGATTTTGAAGCCACGAATGAAGAAGAGAGGGTCAATCAAGAGATCATTGTTGAGTGTTGCTTGGATGGTGAAGATATGGGAAGAATGGAGGAAGTTGAAGCTTCAAGGGTCGACAATGAGGAGGAATTTGAACATGATTATCAACGTAACTCTTGGGTAGCCAATGTATTGGCTATTAAATTGGATTTGTATGATTTTCTTCGTGATGAACCGGATGTTGACAATCCAAACCCAAGTGAAGAGATGACCCCTCAAGACCAAATTGACAAGGTGAGTGAAAAGTAACGTAATACTTGGGAAAAAGAGGTAGATGCCTTCGAACTCGCCTTGAATGGGAAATTGGAGGAGCCAATTAGGGGATATGGAGATGCTATGCTAGACCAAACCATCGAAGGCCTTGAGTCTCTTCAGGGTGAAAATTCTAGTAAGAATGATGATGAGGTCCCCTCTAAAGCCTCCAATGAAGAAAACTTGATGCCTTCACCTCTTTTATCGCACTCGATTTCAAGTCCCTTGTCTTGTGAAACGGTTGATGAAGAGGATCCTTGTCGGACGGTGGAAACGAGTGCTACTCTTGACCCCGTAGAAGAAGCAACACCCTTAGGGTGTGATCTCCTAAATCACAACGCCAAGCATGACTTTAGGCCACAATACCTACCGGATGGTCATAAGAGTCGTTGCTATGATGGTTCGGAAGACCCGGAAGATCACAAGAAATTCGAGCGTAATGGATTAGATGATTGCTTCTCGACTCCGACTTGGAAACTCTTGTTGATGGCTAAGATCGACCACATGAGCGTTAATGAAGATGTTGCTAGGGCATTTGACTTACTCCTCCGAGCTCTTGATGGCTGGGGAAGTGTAGATGGTGAGAGTATCTTATTGTAAATATCTTTTCCTTTTCTTTTTAGCTTTTGTCTTTGTATATGATTGATTGGATAGTTTGGTTTCTAGGATTTGTTAGTTTTTGTGGATTTCTTGTAATTTGGAATTTTCTTGAGTGATGTGAGGGAGGGATTCTTGATTGTGGTTATTGAGCCTACTTGATTGGTTTGAAGTGAAGATGAAGAATTAGAAAAGGGTATTGATGATAGAAGCTTCAAGGCTTGGTGGAGGACGTCGGTTTTTGAGCTTGGTACAAGCTTTTGGGGACGGGATTCTAAATCCCACTGTATTAGTTGACTTGTGGGTGGAGCTTTCAAGAGGAATGAAGGACTAGAAGAGTCATCCCGACCGGGATGAAGTGTGCACAAAATCTGGAGCTACTGACGGTGCTTCCCGACCGGGATGAGCTTGCTCCCGACCGGGATGAACTTGCTCCCAACCGGGATGAGTTGCTCCCGACCGGGAAGAACTCCTGTAGCCCCCTTTGCCTTGGTTTCTTCATTTAAGCCCCACCCAACCACTTTATACCCCCACCCAACTTCCCTACTCACCTTAGCCTCTATCATATGACCCCTACACTTCAATTATACACCTTCATCTCATCTTCTAAACCCTTTACACCGAGTTTAACCTCAAATCCCACCCTCATCACACCAATGCAAGCCTAGAACTTCAACCGTGCTACTACATTGAGTAAGAAGAGGAACAATGATGATGAAGACTAGCACCGTGCCTAATATGATCATTGAGGCGATGGAGTTAGTGAGTTGCTAACCGTTTGGTAGGCGACTCTCATTTCTTTTCCGTCTTTTATTGCTTGTCTCCCTTTGTATGTTCCCCTTCCCCTTATCATTTTTGGCGTCTTGAAGGCCCTCGGGGCCTTGGTTATTATTGCTCCCGATTCTCGATGACGTGACTACATCGAGAGTCCTTTGAAAAATCCAAACTTACAACTCTTTCCACCTTTTCTTTATTTTCATTTTCTTTTGGTGGGATTTAGTCGGATTTAGGCGGAATCCGGGCTAGGTGACTTGATTACACCTAGCCCTCCCCTCCCATTTCCTTTTATTTTCTTCTTTTTATTTCTTCCCCCATCCATATATATCTTTTCTTGTCTCGGCCCTTGGTGACTTGATACACCCCGGCCGGACACATTCTACCCTTTCTTCACTTTCATTTTTCATTTTTTTAGCTTTATTTTCCCTTTTCTTTTCTTTTTAGTGTCTCCGCACACACTACCGATCGAGCATGAGGACATTGCTCGGTTTAAGTGTGGGGGAGCGATATATTAGTCTAGTTTAGCTTCATTTTCGTAGTTTTTTCGAAAAAAAATCTGAAAAATTCCTAAAAATTTGAAATTTTTTATAGAAAACCAAAAGATTTTCTTTTGTGTCTTTTACTTTTGAGTCTTTGTGTCGTATATTTGTTGTGTTGTGTGTGTTTTGCTCCTCCGATTTTCCTTGTAGGTTGCATGATCGTCGATAAGTTTCGGGAAGCTCAAGACATCCAGTATTATCCCTTCATTTCTTTCTCCTTTTCCCTTTTTGTGGAGTTTGTAGGATGTTTTGTGATGGTGTATGCTCGGGTGGAGCTTTTTGGAGTTTGTGGTTGATGTGGTGGCTCGCCTGGAAGTTTTGGGGTGGTGATTGTTTATTTTGTGTGTTTGATTTCTTGTCTCTTGTTTTATTTGGTTTTGTTGTGTTTGCCTCATTTTCTCTCGTTTTTGTTGTATCTTTGTTTTGTCTTGTTTAGTTGTGTCTAGTGTGTCAAAAGGGTTTCAAAAACTCGGTTTTGAGGCTAGTGCGCAAGTGTTTACTTTTCCTTGCTAGTAATATGAGTCGAGTCTTGGATTTTGGTCTAGTAGAATGACTTTAAATCAATGATTTCGTTGGTTTCTTACCTTGTGTCCACCTAGTCCACTAGGGATTTACTAGGGGATTTGCATTTTGACCATTATGACCACCCACGGAGTGAAAAGGCCTTGGTTGCCGAGTCCCGTCTCTTAGGTGACCGTGTTCGAAATTGTTTGATTAGTCCAAGTTTCCCCCCTTTTTGTGGGTTTAAAGGGAAGGACGCTCCCCGACTCACCCATTTCCCTACCTCCTACACATTTCCACAAATAAGTTGCAAATTGTTGAAATTCTTACTTGGTTGCAAGAAATACCTACAAAACATGATTCATCAAAAGGGCTAGCCAAGTCAAAAGAAAGAAAGAAAAAGAAAAAGAAAGAAAGAAAAGAAAGAAAAGAAAGAAGAAAAAGAAAAGGACCAACAATCAAAAAGAAAATACAAAAGAAGAAAAAGAAATGGCATAGCAACTTAAAAGCCAAATGAAAAAGAAAAATGCCAAAAGAAAACCATCTCACAAAAATATTCTCACCCTCTCAAAAATAAGTCTTTCTCCGATTGTTACCGTGAAGAGCCTACCAAAGGATCGAGTCCCTAGGAAGGATGATAGCGGTAATGATCGGTCTTCCCTCATTTTGCAACCTTGTCCACCTTTTTACTTGGACTAGTTGGGCGATTTTGGGCATGGGACGACCCTCTTGGCTTATCGCTAAAGGGGGCGGGGCTTCACTTACCTACAGTTTTGACTAACTCCGTGGTTCATCCTTTTTCCATCCCGCCTATCGTCCCGTGGTACGTTCTTAGAAGGTTAGGAGGAACCTAGGTAAGTTACCAACGTTTTTTGTTGCTTTGTCGTCGTACTATTAGGGTTTTGTCCATTTCGGTTTGTGTTATTCGCTTGGGAACGTTGTCACTTGCCTTGAGTCCCTAACCGGTGCTTCTTTCACCGCTTTGTGGAGGGAAGCGGTATTTGTTTCTTCTTGGATGCAACCGTTTAGTGTTTGTTTGTTTGTTTGTGTGTTTTCTTGTCCGGTTGCATCCACAGTTTTGTCGCAAGACCTCACTTGGCTTGCGGAGAGCACTTGTCCTCTAAGTGTTCTCGCGTGAGTTGAAAGGGCGTAGGGTGCGCTAATACCCGCTCGGTTAGTAGTCTAGTTTCTTTTAGTTTTTAGTTAGTTTGTGCTTACTCGAGGGCGAGTAAGGGTTAAGTGTGGGGGAGTTGATAAGTGTAGTTTGTAGTGCGTATTTGTTGTGTTTGGTTCCAGTTTCTCTTGTGGAATCGCTCTTTGGAGCGGTTTCTAGGCTACTTACGCTTCTTCTAGTTTGTTTTAGGCTCCTAAGACTAATATTGGATAAATGGAACGATTCTGACTCGTTTCCGACACATTTGGAACCATCGAAGAGAAGGGACGATCACTCGGTGGCTTAGACTCGATCCCGAGACCTTGGGACCCATTCCCAAGCCTCTTAGACTCGATCCCGAGCACCGAGAATCGATGAGAAGCCTATGAAGAGCAAATAGGGACCTTTATGATCATCTTGGAGGCCTACAAGACCCTTCCCGGGCGGGAAGAGTAGCCTTCCCGGTCGGGAAGGAGTGCAAGAAAGAAGCGCGTTCTGATGGACCATCCCGGTCGGGATCATCACCCTTCCCGACCGGGAAGAGCATAACACTGCCCGGTGTTATTCATCCCGGTCGGGACCAAGAGTCTTCCCGCTCGGGATCATCTCGTCCCGGTCGGGACCACCACCTTCCCGGCCGGGAAGGAGCAGCTACAGCCCGCGTTAACTTTTTTCTTCTCCTTTGTTCTTGTAACCCTATATATACCCCCCCTCTTGTAATCTTATGCTTATGTTAGACATTACCCATTAAACCTTAGACTACTTTAGGTTAGATTAGCTTAGATTAGTGTGGATTAGTCCTTAATTAGTCCTTAATCTAGTTAGCTAATCTTGTATTAAGGGATCTCTTGAAGAATCCATCCAATCTTGACAACATTGGTGGAGGTTTTGGGTGTTCTTTATATACAAGTTCTCATCTTTTCATCCTTTGTAGTTTGGTATAATCCTTCTCTACTCTTTTCTCTTAATCTTTATTGTTATTCAAGTTTTCATCTTTGTTTATGTTTGTTGTTCATACTTGTTCTTCATTATGAATGTTTCTTTTGTTCTTGTGATTGTTTCTATTGTTTGTGCTTGTTTTAGTATAGTTATGTGTGAGTAGTCATCCCCTAGGGTTAGTAGGGGGATTGGGTGTGTGTAGACACCCGCATTTTGACTGCCAGATGTCTATGGTAGTTTCCCAAAAAACACCCGATGATGATCGGACGCTAACATGTTTCTATGCGCTCGGATATGGGCTCAAAACCATTAGTTGTTGGCTAAAGCACTTATGGAGTACAAATCTCACTAAACTGGCCTCAAAATCAGGCCCAGCGGACCGTTCCGAGTGAAACAAGACTAATTTGGGCCAAAACCGACATCGGAAATAAAACCGACTTTTCCCGATTGGGTCAACCCTGGTCAGAGTCGTTTCCGAACATACAAAACATCCCCTCACAACATCAAAAGTCCAAGTCAAACACAAACTCATCAAAAACCCAGGTCACGGTCCAAAGCAATGGACCCGCGCGACCCAGCTGGGCCACTCGATCGAGTGCCCCACCCACGCGATCGAGTGGGCCCTTTTTCAAGCCCGACGGCTGACGCACTAGGCCACTCGACCGAGTCAGCCACTTACTCGGTCGAGTAACCCTAACCGGGGTTCTTGGCTTTGCCTATATAAGCAACTCCATGCACACACAATTTCACAACTTTGATGATCCTTAAAAAAACCCTAATTCTATCCTAATCAACACACCCTTCAAAAACCTTGCAAACCCTAAACCTAGCTTTAGGAATCGAATCCCTACCACCACAACTCAATTTACATACTCGAACTCCCGTGCAATCCGTCACTACGAGTCTCGTCCGAGCATAAGAAACATGTAGGTTGAGGGTGCAAAAACCCCTTTTCTTCTCCCTTCCCGTCTTTTTCGCGTATCCGTCGTCATAAGGGTCGTTTTTCTTATTTTATTTATCGTTATTATCGCGTCCTAATATCGCTAATATCGCTAGTATTATAAAACATTAAAATACTCGTGAATTTGTGTCGAGTGTGAGTGATGGTAGGATAAGAAAACCCGAATATACAAGTGTACTGCACACAGCGTTGCCGGTCGCTTATCCCATCACCCCGATCGCTTGATTATTGAAACGGGTCAACCTAAACAATAATTCGTTTATTTTCGTTTGCATCGCATATTCACATCGATTTTCCAAAACAAGCATTCTATTTTCATAAGGGTCGAAACCCGTTGACGCGGATTCAACATCACAATCTCTAGGGATTATTTCAATGTCGGAAAAGCCGAGGGAATCAAGTCCTCTAATTCAAGCAAAGTGTCGATCCGTTAGAGTCGATACCACTTCCATAATTGGATGTCGAATCTAACGATCTAGTCAATTTAATTAACTAATGCGATCTTTTCGTTGATGCTGAAATAATAGTCATACGATACGCCAGAATCACGACATTATTAAACGCGGAGAAAATCTATGCATATTGCGGTAGTTAATTTAAAACGACTTAAAGCAATTTTTTTTTTTTTTTTTACTCTAGTATTCCATATCGATTCAATAATCGAATATGGGATACAACGAGTATTCAAGTTTAGAATCGAGTATAAATTCCATAATATTTATGCCCAATTCATCAAATCATCAAAAATCAAAAGCAATTTCGAAACCACTACAAAATTGCAAACGAACCTGGTTCGTACAGGTGCCACTCGACCGAGTGCCTAAGCCACTCGATCGAGTGACATCACAAAAACCGAGACAGAATGTCTTTTGACCTCCACTCGGTCGAGTCTCACAGTGACTCGGTCGAGTGGCAATGTACTCGGTCGAGTTGGTCAATAACTCGATCGATTAGGGTCCCAAAACCTGGACAGAATGCTCTTCCGAGGTCCACTCGGTCGAGTCCCTCAATGACTCGGTCGAGTGGCCTTTTATCACGTTAAACCGTGAGTCCTACAATAGCATTCGAGTCTTGTTAACCCTTTTTTGTGACTTAGGTCTACACGTGCCTAATTAATCACGTGAAACATCGTTTCAAAACCATGCATTAACTCATTTGCATCATTCTACACAATTCAATATTTGCACAAACCGTTAATATCGTTATACCGTTACTAACCGTTTGTTGTTTCTTCTGTCAATTTTGGGTGTTTATTTATCGTACTAAAACGAACCCATATGCTAAAATTCAACTTTGAAGTTAGAATTAATTGCATTAAATCAACATAGAAACCCTTTCAACTTCTCACATTCTTAGGGAAAACAATGTTTGCATAAGCATTTTCACCATTTAACTAACGCGCGTATTAGAGAGTCTTTCGATATCTTAGTAGATGCCGCTAATGTGCGGGCGGGGTTGGGTGTCCTTAGTGGGCTTCCCAACACGTACCCTCACCCCTTACTCAGAACCTCGGTTTCCGGATGCCCGAAACCGTTGGCGCACGAGAGTCATTCTATACACGATAACTGGTAGTGACGGTATCGGTATCGTAATGCAAAGGGACGAGCCCAATAAACTCTGACATCGGAAATGGGCCGTATTTTGTACACGGCCCACTACGACATATAGTGGGTTCGAACGGGCCCGAACTCCCACAAAGTTCGGTGGCGACTCCACATAGATTTAAATTTCCATTCGATCCATTCTCATATGGAGATTCATTCGCCTCCCCAAACCCGCGCGTGGCCGCGTCGGAGTGGACCTATGTCATGTCCACAATTTGGCGACTCCGCTCGGGATTAACTGATGCGTGACTTACCATCGGCATCCTCAAGGTGAGACTCGAATAGAAATCGTTTGATTAGTACAATACGCGTTTTAGTTTTACGGTTCATGCATAACCCCATACTTTCCCGGGCCGGTACTGGTGACCGACGTCCCACTATACCATTGACGTACTCCAATATGGATATGTTAAAAGGTGTCCATAGTCGATTCGAGTGAGTTTCGCGGCATGTTCTAAGCTCAACTCGACTTAGAAAGTCCGTCCCGATCAACGTCTAGACTATGTACACTGGTGTAGACCCTCTAGACCGACCGAGACTTAGTGTAAAGCATACATGGCGTCGTTATAATGCTTGCCTGACTACATGCTACTTGGTTTCCGTGTCGTTTTCAAAAGCCGTCAAATTTTTCAAAAAAAATACACCTTTTTCAAGATATTCAATTTCAAAACCTGGGACGTATACCGAATTTAGGACTTATGATTTTATTCGAAATAGCCTATTTCTAGCCCGTATGCTGCCCATTTCAAAACTCGAAAATATTTTCGAACTTTCAAAACTTGTGGCCCGATGCACTTTCCGATTTTCTCGAAAAATTGGGCCCTTCCCCGAGCTTGCTCGGATTTTTTCTTTTTTTAAAAAAAAATCCACTTTCAAAACCTTCCTCTTCTTAGGACTTCCCGTATTTAGCAGTGCCGGGTCGTGTTTTAAGTCGTCGAAGTCTTTAGCGTTGAAACTCTGTCGATCTTACATCACGGGTTTCTTCCCTATCCCAGTCCGCCTTATTAGACTAAGGCAGGGCCCATTTACGTAGGACATACTCCTAAAAGGGAGGGCCCGTCTACACAATCGAGTCCAAAGTCTGAGAAATATCTCACGTGGACCTTCCTTCGAACAGGACTTGGCCCACATAGCCGAATCCTAAGGAAGGCCCACCTTTCACGAATCACCCGTCTAGGTGTCTTTTCCGAGTCAACCTTTTACAAGGCATAGCCCTATAACAAAAGGTTCACGGTCCTTGCGTCTAAGGGTCACCCGTCCAACACTTAAGTCTTAACAAAATCTTCAATCCCACTCGGGGGCTACCCTTTAGCAGAGCGATCAATCACGGTTTCTCTAAGGGTCATGCCTTGCACGTGTTGTCTCACGTACCCCACTTTCGAGTCGCTTAGATGCCACACCATCTGAGTCCTTAGTCTCACTTGGGGGCTAGTCCCCGACGGAGCGATTAATCACAGTCACTCCGAGAATCGCACCCTACGCATTTGTCCTAGGAGAGTCTAACCCGAGTCAAACACGGTCGCCCCATTTTCGGACTCACCAATCTGCAGCTCGAGTCTAATCCACGGTCGTTACTTTGTCGAGGTCAACGTTCGGGTATCCCGATCCGAGAATCTTAGTCATTCCCGCCCCGGGGCCGTACCTAGTTTGACTCTCTCTCTTGCACTTGCGCAAAGCCGAGCTTAGGCGAGTTCTAAGACCTGTCGTTTCTTCCGATCAGGGACCCTATGAACAAGACACTACCAAACCACAAAAAATCCCACGCCGTCGAGAAAGGGGATATCCAAGGGAACATGCTTATGCTATCTTGCTCCATTCGTAATATCTTCTCAAAAATCAATACCGCCCTAGATAACCTAAATGCCAGGGTAACCACCATCGAAGAGGATCTTGTAAGAACCCAATCCCGTCTAACACAACTAGAGCGGGTAAGACAACCAATCACCCAACCGAGCCATTTGAAAGGTGAAAACTCTTACGAAACTGTCCGATACCCCCAAGATGGCAAGACCGAGAGAGGTAACCCTCAGGTCAACTCTCTAAAAATCAAGGATCAGTCAAAGGAAAGGACATTTACCCACTTGGATATGTCCTACACCGTCTCTTTCCAGAGGTTGGTTTCGAAGAGCCTAATACTACCTATAGGCCCAACAGCCGACCCACCTTCAGATAAGCGCTCCAAAGCATGGAACGCCGAGCTTTACTGCAAATTCCATAGGGGGAGGGAGCACGATACAGAACAGTGCTGGAAACTGAAACACCTCATTCAAGATTTCCTCGATGCCGGGAGGACTCCCGTTTTTGGAAACATTATCACTTGCAAAGCCCCTCATGGACTATACAGGGCCCGATGACCAAATCATCCAATCTACCTCTCATGCATCCAAGAGTCCGGATTTGATTTAAGTCCGAGTCCGAGTCTAGGATGTACTATTTATTCCAAGGTCAGAGTCAGAGTCAATTGTATTATGTCCTCTTTTTTTTAAAATTCAATAAAATCAGCTTTCAAATATTCTTTCTCTTACATACTTTCCTTGTGTGTTTCCGAGAACATGATGAACACCATCATACACTGTGAGCACATGCACGTGACTATTATGGGCACATCTGTAATGACTGCAGGAGACCGAGCCCGTGTTTTCCTTTTACCTATTCCATGTCTGGTATAGAAAAGCCACATGACTACCCCTAACAGGAGCGGTATCGAATCCTATGACAAATCTAAGTAGTCTCATAGTTTGGGTTCAAGACGGGAGGCAAGCCCATTTCCCACAATAAACACCCATCCAACAAGATCAACCAATCCCTACCTCAGGTGTTTAGTTTGACCAACAAAAAAAAAAAAAAAACTGGACAAAAAATATCAAAAGTAAAAAAAAAAACTGGACGAAAAACTCAAAAGTCCAAGAAAAAAAAGAAAAACTGGACGAAAAAATCAAAAGTCCAAGAAAGAAAAAGAAAAAACTGAAAAAAAAAGTCCAGGAAAAAGCAAAAGGCCAAAACAAAAAGCAGGTCATTATCAAAAAAGAGGCACCCATGACCTAAGTTAAGCGGTCAATCCAAATGAAGAATCCCATGATCGGGGCTAAGAGGTCAACAAAAAAACCCATGACCATGATCAACGGTCAATTCAAGTGAAAGCCCCATGACCAGGGTACGGTCAAAATTCATACCATCAAATAAGGGAGAGATAATCGAGCTGGTCAACTAACACCACATTTAGCCTTCCCACATTACAACCCTCAAAACCTTCCCGAGACCCAGGCTAGAGACAGCCCGGAATTTTGAGGATTCAAGTTCCGTAGGAAACCCCCTAACCATTAGGGGCAGACATGGGAACCAAATCCCGCATTATCAAACCCTATCCCGATCAAAGTTCGAGCCATTTTACTCGACTTAACGATCACCATACGTAAACCCGAGAGCAAAACTCGTTAAAATCCCCGAGAACAAAACTCGTTAAAATCCCCGAGAGCAAAACTCGTTAAAATCCCCGAGAGCAAAACTCGTTAAAATCCCCGAGAGCAAAACTCGTTAAAATCCCCGAGAGCAAAACTCGAAAATCCCCGAGAGCAAAACTCGTTAAAATCCCCGAGAGCAAAACTCGTTAAAATCCCTGAGAGCAAAACTCGTTAAAATCCCCGAGAACAGAACTCGTTAAAATCCCCGAGAGCAGAACTCGTTAAAATCCCATCCCAATTCTTCTCATTCAAACCAGTTACCAACCCCGAACACGGGAGCTCAACCTGCGGTCTGCATAGAACATGCCCAAATAGTTCACACCCCCTCTGGGGGCTACCCCAGAGAACGCTCACAGTCACAGGATCAACATCCTAACCATTCTAGCCCTTTGATCGAGACATCATTGGGAATGTACCTAGCCTACATCATCGCCATGGCTAGTTACACACAAAGCCCTAATAAACTAGGCACCATAATATATCCTTCTTCACTGAACTACGGCATGGTTTGATTTCACCACACGTGAATACGTAGGCAGCCTTTCAACAGAGACACAACCACTCACATTGACACACATTCATAAAGCACTATCATTCCGGTCACGACACTGTCATGTTCTCAGTAGCTAGCTTTGTCGTCATGGAGACTTGTTTTAGGCAGAAGATCCTCATCCACTCACATAATCCAAATGATTTTCAAAAACTAGCCTCCTTTCTATAGAGTGTCCTAGTACTCGGCTCAGTCAAAGATAAGAATCTGTCAGGACTCGAAACTATACCCATTTTGGACTGTACCCTAAAATCAGAAATCCAGAAGGACACTAGACTAAAACAGTCTCATTACAGACTACTGAAGTCCCCTATAGCATATCCATCCCATTTCGATGTTCGACTGTGTTGCCACTCGCCTAGGCTACGGAATAGCGCAACTCAAGAGTCTTGTTAGGCGGCCCACCCCCTACAGAGTCACAGTCCAACCCCTTTGAGAGTCCAAGTCGTGTCTGTCAACTCGTCCTGTCACGTCCAGAGTCGAGTCTGTCGGTAGGCGTCTCTCTTCAAATTCTCATTTTAAAATTTGCAAAACTTAGCCATTTGAGAAAATCCTTTCCGACAAGGTCAAATTTCGGTCTATTTAAAATGCAAATTTCTTTTCTACTCTTTTCAATTATGAAACCTATCTCCTAGCACGTAAGTTGCTTTCAGGACTTCGATTTCAAAAATGAAGCAAAAATCAATCAAAATTTTTCAAATTTCCTATTCCCCAGCGCGAGTCATTTTTCTACCTACGTGTTGCATGCAAATTTTATGTGACTTATACAGGTACGACTCAAGCAGGGACGTGCAACCCACTATATCTCCCCAGCGGAAGCCAACGGCGACATTTCACGGGATGGGCCTACATACAGGCGCACCCGAGACTTATGCGACAAGTCCAATTCCCCACGGAGTTATCGTCATCAGCTCAGGTATGACTTCTACCTTGTGGTTGGCGAGCCCTTCACGCGAGTCTAATGGACTATAAACGACCCGGTCGGAAGTCCGCCATGTTTCAATCCTCGATTGGCCTGGTGGCTACTCTGACTTTCGCCTTGTCCAAGCCTCAGTCAGAGTGGGGGCTCTGCAGACACCCGCATTTTGACAGCCAGGTGTCTATGGTAGTTTCCCAAAAAACACCCGATGATGATCGGACGCTAACGTGTTTCTACGCACTCGGATATGGGCTCAAAACCATTAGTTATTGGCTAAAGCACTTATGGAGTACAAATCTCACTAAACTGACCTCAAAATCAGGCCCAGCGGACCGTTCCGAGTCAAACAAGACTAATTTGGGCCAAAACCGACACCGGAAATAAAACCGACTTTTCCCGATTGGGTCAACCCTGGTCAGAGTCGTTTTCGAACATACAAAACAGCCCCTCACAACATCAAAAGTCCAAGTCAAACACAAACTCATCAAAAACCCAGGTCACGGTCCAAAGCAATGGACCCGCGCGACCCAGCTGGGCCACTCGATTGAGTGCCCCACCCACTCGATCGAGTGGGCCCTTTTTCAAGCCGGACGGCTGACGCACTAGGCCACTCGACCGAGTCAGCCACTTACTCGGTCGAGTAACCCGAACCGGGGTCCTTGGCTTTGCCTATATAAGCAACTCCATGCACACACAATTTCACAACTTTGATGATCCTTCAAAAAAACCTTAATTCTATCCTAATCAACACACCCTTCAACAACCTTGCAAACCCTAAACCTAGCTTTAGGAATCGAATCCCTACCACCACAACTCAATTTACATACTCGAACTCCCGTGCAATCCGTCACTACGAGTCCCGTCCGAGCATAAGAAACATGTAAGTTGAGGGTGAAAAAACCCCTTTTCTTCTCCCTTCCCGTCTTTTTCGCGTATTCGTCGTCATAAGGGTCGTTTTTCTTATTTTCTTTATCGTTATTATCGCGTCCTAATATCGCTAGTATTATAAAACATTAAAATACTCGTGAATTTGTGTCGACTGTGAGTGATGGTGGGATAAGAAAACCCGAATATACAAGTGTACTGCACACAGCGTTGCCGGTCGCTTATCCCATCACCCCGATCGCTTGATTTTTGAAACGGGTCAACCTAAACAATAATTCGTTTATTTTCGTTTGTATCACATATTCACATCAATTTTCCAAAACAAGCATTCTAATTTAATAAGGGTCGAAACCCGTTGATGCGGATCCGACATCACAATCTCTAGGGATTATTTCAATGTCGGAAAAGCCGAGGGAATCAAGTCCTCTAATTCAAGCAAAGTGTCGATCCGTTAGAGTCGATACCAATTCCATAATTGGATGTCGAATCTAATGATCTAACCAATTTAATTAACTATTGCGATCTTTTCGTTGATGCTAAAATAATAGTCATACGATTCGCTAGAATCACGACATTATTAAACGCGGAGAAAATCTATTCATATCGCGGTAGTTAATTTAAAACGACTTAAAGCAATTTTCTATTATTTTTTTACTCTAGTATTCCATATCGATTCAATAATCGAATATGGGATACAACGAGTATTCAAGTTTAGAATCGAGTATAAATTCCATAATATTTATGCCCAATTCATCAAATCATCAAAAATCAAAAGCAATTTCGAAACCAATACAAAATTACAAACGAACCTGGTTCATACAGGTGCCACTCGACCGAGTGCCTAAGCCACTCGATCGAGTGACATCACAAAAACCGAGACAAAATGTCTTTAGACCTCCACTCGGTTGAGTCTCACAGTGACTCGGTTGAGTGGCAATGTACTCGGTCGAGTTGGTCAATAACTCGATCGAGTAGGGTCCCAAAACCTGGACAGAATGCTTTTCCGAGGTTCACTCGATCAAGTCCCTCAATGACTCGGTCGAGTGGCCTTTTATCACGTTAAACCGTGAGTCCTACAATAGCATTCGAGTCTCGTTAACCGTTTTTTGTGACTTAGGTCGACACGTGCCTAATTAATCACGTGAAACATCTTTTCAAAACCATGCATTAACTCATTTGCATCATTCTACACAATTCAATATTTGCACAAACTGTTAATATCGTTATACCGTTACTAACCGTTTGTTGTTTCTTCTGTCAATTTTGGGTGTTTATTTTATCGTATTAAAACGAACCCATATGCTAAAATTCAACTTTGACGTTAGAATTAATTGCATTAAATCGACATAGAAACCCTTTCAACTTCTCACATGCTTAGGAAAAACAATGTTTGCATAAGCATTTTCACCATTTAACTAACGCGCGTATTAGAGAGTCTTTCGATATCTTAGTAGAGGCCGTTAAGCGGGGTTGGGTGTCCTTAGTGGGCTTCCCAACACGTACCCTCACCCCTTACTCAGAACCTCGGTTTCCGGATGCCCGAAACCGTTGGCGCACGAGAGTCATTCTATACACGATAACCGGTAGTGACGGTATCGGTATCGTAATGCAAAGGGACGAGCCCAATAAAATCTGACATCGGAAATGGGCCGTATTTTGTACACGGCCCACTACGACATATAGTGGGTTCGAATGGGCCCGAACTCCCACAAAGTTCGGTGGCGACTCCACATAGATTTAAATTTCCATTCGATCCATTCTCATATGGAGATTCATTCGCCTCCCCAAACCCGCGCGTGGCCGCGTCGGGGTGGACCTATGTCATGTCCACAGTGTGATTAGGGATGATTAGGGTGAGATGGGTGGTATTAGTTGTTGTTTTTGTTGATTACCAATTGCCTTGCACTCTACATGCTCGATGAAATGCTTGTGAGATTAGAGACGATCAATCCTTGTTTTTTCTTGCCCCTTCTCTTGTATGTGTTTGTTTGGTTGGTTGGTTTGGTTTCCTCAGTAGTAGCGAGAGCGTGGTGAGGATGACCCCAAGGCTGTTTAAGTAGCGAGAGCCCGATCGGAACCTAGGCTACGAAAACACGCTAGTGACCCCGTTTTTTCTCTTTTTATCTCCTTGACATCCATGAACCCGACCTAGCCCTAGTTTTCCTTCTTGTTGATTTATTTGCTCCCATTAGTTATTAGTTGCTTGTTTTGTCTTCCTTTTTGGTGTTTTAGACCTAGGATAGTCTATAGCCATCACCCTAGTTTAGCTTGTCTCGGACCTAGTCTAGGACCCTAGCACCCATTAATCTACCCATTTTCCGTCCCTGAGGATATCGACCCGACTTGCCCTAGCTACCAAGCCTAGGTTAGTTGGTTTACTTTGATCGGCGGGATCCACGGCAAATCCTACCGTCAGGGACGCGCCGAACAAATTGATGAACATGTCGGCTTTGACCCCCTTGACTGCCATGAATTGTTTGAAAGCTCGGAGGTGTAATAATGGATCCTCCATCCCTTCGAATATGGGTGACCCTTCTAAGTCGAGATTCTTTGGTAGTTTCTCACTAATGAGTGTATATTCTCGGGCATTTTCCGTGTGGATAGTGTTGTTCATTGACAAGTGGACCTGTTCCTCCAGCTTACGGACCATGCTGACCAGTTCAGCTAGGGGCCCAGTAGTCTCAACCCCACAATTAGGGGTCCCTTGTTCCAAGGCGCTTAAACGGGTAGTGATAGTTACCTGGTCGGACTTGATAGCTATCAGTTGGGCCTCAATCTGAGTCAGCAAGACCGTCAATTTGTCCAAAGCTTCTTGCATCTTGTGTTGATGTCTAGTTACCGGTGTCCTGTCTGTAAGAATACCGCGAAATCAGAAATGTTGCTTCAGAACCCAAATACACCAAGGCATATGGAAATAGCGCGGGAGGAGAGACAACTCAGGTTTGTCTCGGGTTAGACTCTCCTAAGACAAATGTGTAGGGTGCGATTCTCGGAGTGCCTGTGATTAATCGCTCCGTCGGAGAATAGCCCCCAAGTGAGACTAAGGACTCAGATGATGTGGCATCTAAGTGACTCAAAAGTGGGGTGCGTGAGACAACACGTGCAAGACATGACCCTTAGAGCGACTGTGATTGATCGCTCTGCTGAAGGGTAGCCCCCGAGTGAGGAAAAGCCCGAAAAGGAAATGACTCGGAAAGGACACCTAGACGGGTGACTCGTGAAAGGTGGGCCTCCCTTAGAATTCAGATATGTGGGCCGAGTCCTGTTCGAAGGAAGGTCCACGTGAGATATTTTCCAGACTTTTAGACTCGAATGTGTAAACGAGCCTTCCTTTGTAGAAGTATGTCCTACGTAGGTGGGTCATGCCTTAGTCAAATAAGGCGGACTGGGATAGGGAGGAAACCCGTGATGTAAGATTGATGCGCGCTGTCGCTGACACGCATGCAAACAATATTTTTAACACCGACTAACCTAACTGGTGTAGTAGTGGTAGGTCGGGATCAATCCACAGGGAGAGGGTTAAGCGATATTGGTTAAGTCGAGAGTTTAATCGCGATTGGAATTGAGACGGGGGTTTTGGGAAGAGTGAAGTCGAACTAAGGCTTGAAAACTAAACTACTAAAGCTAGGAACAATAATAGGAAAGGTGTTGGGGAGAGTCGGGATTCAAAAATGGGGTCTTAGAGTCTCGGGATTGAGTTTTAGTTACAACGTTGAAAAGGGAGAGTGCCAGCTTTCGGTTTCTTCACCCAACCTACCTAAACCCGCTTTCGCGACGAAAGGGTAAGTCTCAAATTAAGGTAATTTCTACCCCGAGTTTCCCCATATTGATAGAAAAGAGTCGAGGTCAATCTAGCTGCAGTCTAGGCCAACAAAGACACAAAAACCTTTAAATTGATAATCAACAAGTAAACAACCCACCAACATCCCTTGAATCAAATAATCCAAATCCTCCTCCCTAATTCCCCAACAAGAAAATCTACTCACTAGTCATGATGATTAACAACAAAACACTAACTAAGGAGAATTTAACTAAAGCATGCATAACAACTACATTAACAATTAACACTAAGGAGAGAGATTAACTAACACACAATCTAAAGAGAAGCTAACAATGGAGAGAAAATCATAAACTAATAGAGAAAAGGGAGAGGAAAGAATTTACCAACTATGGAGGAAACTAAGGAGAAAGATGAAGATAACATAAAAGATTGAATCTTGGGAGAAATATACAAGAATTTGTCACTAATTCATGCGTAAATCTTCAATCTTCAATAAAAGAAATATGAATCTTCAAGAAATAAAACAAGAGTCTTGTCACATAAACCCTTGCAAAACCCTTGAATCATCAATATAAAACACAATCAACTACAAAGATGGATGCTTGATTACTAATTAAACAGCTATATGTTGAAAGAGGATGTGCAGAAGCGGAGATCAAAATCTTAGTGAGAGATCTTTGTTTTAATGAGAATTTATTTTACTCAAATTTTATGGTATTGTATTCGTTTAGTTTCGATATAAGTTTTAGATGTTGTATTACTTTTTATTAATGAAATGATCTTTTCGCTCAAAAAAAAAAAGTGGATCTATTAATTGTTTTTAGAGGTTTTTACTAGAGAGCTTACTACAAACTACCACTACTATTACTAGAGAATTCTCTAAACTACTCCTACTCCTAAAAGGCTCACTTAAGGCTCAAAGAGGCAGAAAAACCCTAGGAGGAGTATTTACAGAATTCTTAATGGGTTGCACAAACTTCAAGGCCCAAATCCAATTTCTCTTCATTTTTGCTAGACCATCACCCTTTGCATCTTCATGGGGGTGAAACTTCACCCTGCGGCTCGACATAATAATCCCATCGGGTGAAATTTCACCCGGTGAGATTTTCTTCTCAATTTGCAAATTCGGCTCGGTTTCTCCATCGGGCGAAATTTCACCCGGTGGGCGAAATTTCCCCGGTCGTTTCGCCCGGTTGTGAGTGCCATGAAAATCTTCGGGGAGGTGAAAAATGTCGTCGGGCGAAACTTCGCCCGATGATGACTCACCGGGTGAAGTTTCACCCGGTGGAGTTTCTCCTCTTTTCCGGTCTATTTCTTCGTCGATCAATTGGATTACTCGAACTTTTGGTTGTGTGCTTCGCTCTTTGGACCGTATCTCTCTCATGCTCGTAGAAGCTCATACACGTTTTCGGTCGAAAATCCTATCAAAATATACAGAAAACTACCAAAAACACGTAAAATGCAAAACAGAGACACTAATACGAGAATTATTCAAAATACGGCGATAATCGCACTCTATTCTCGCAAAACGGAGGAAAAATGGGTCTAAATGGGAGGAAAAACAGTCCAAATTTGGCACACAATAATTCCCCCACACTAAACCGTTGCTTGTCCTCGAGCAAAGACTCAAAAAGAAATTAGCTACTACTATTAAGCTAGACTATGTTAAGCCGATACGGGGCAATTAACAAGCCCGCTCCGTCCCTTCAACTCACATCGAGATACCCATGAGGTAGAGCACCTCCATGCAAGGCAAGTTGGGGCTTGCTCAAAATTTGGGTAGCGACTAACACATACACAAACACACAAAACAAGGAAGACACACGAAAAGATAGTCACAACCAAAGAGAAGATAAATCACCGAATCCCTCATCGAAACGGCGGAGAAAGCACCGATTTGAGCTTAAGACAAGCGAGAACACTACCAAGTTAGTAACACAAATTGAAATGGACAAAATCCTAATAGATGACAATCAAACAATAAAAACATTGAAAATTTAACAAGGTCCGTCTAATTCCACTAGAGATCCCTACAACGGGACGATAAATGGAGTGGATAAGTGAGAACCACGGAGTTAGTAAGCACTGTAGGTAAGTGTTATGCCGTCTCCTAAGCTAAGCCTAGAGGATCGTCCCAAAGTCGAGAAAGCCAATTAGACCAAAAAAATGAATAAGTGTTTGCAAAATGGTAAAGATTGCCAAATTACCGCTATTTTCCTTCCTCGAGACTCGGTCCTCTAGTAGGCAATTCACGACAATATGTCAAACAAGGGATTATTTGTGTTTGGGAACGATTTTTGAGATTTTGATTTTCTTTCCCCATTATTTCGATCGAGGGCTTTTTTTTTTTCAATGCCCATCTTCTTCATTTTTCCCTTTTTCTTTTTGCATAACTCTTTTTTGGCTAGATAGCTCATTTGAGATCAAGGTAAAACATATTCTTGCAAACTTATTTGTGGAAATGGGTGAATGGTAGAAAAATAGGCTAGTCGGGTGTGCACCCCCTCCGAACCCACAAAAGGATGGAAATTTGGAATAAAGAAATGGCTTCTCAAGTAAGGTCACCTAAGAGAATGGGGAACGCTAACCAAGGCCTTATCACTCCATGGGTGGTCAAGGTGGTCAAATGCAAATCCCGGTGTAGACTCTTAGTAGAAAAGAAATTCAATGCAAAAATTGGTTGAAGGTCATTCTACTAGAAATATGTCCAAAAATAAAAAAGGGTTACTATCAAGGGAGTAATAAACACTCGGCCTAAACTCAAAGTCGGGTTTTCGAAAACTTTACCTAGACAAGCTATACACAAAAATAAAAAGGTCACACAAACGATAAAAACACAAGAAAACAAAACAAAACCACAAACATAGCCAAGCACTCCGAACTCCATCAAGTCAACACAATCACAACCATCAATTCCAAAATGTTCACTAAGTGAACCTCCAAATAGCATAAATGCCCAAACTCCCATGCATAAGAGAAAGGGGTAAAACGAAGGTAGAAAATATTACCGCGCGGTCTTCATTCCATTTCCGCTACCTTACGTATCCATGCTAAATGGTTGGCGGTGTACCTATAAGAAGGAGAATGCAAGGCAATACAAGTGGCACAAAAACAAAAATAAAAGAGAAAAGAAAACTAAAATGGAATTTTTTTTGGGTTTTTTGTTTTTAAAGGAAAAATGAAAAAGAAAAGGAAGAAAAAGGATAGTAGATCCCTTCCCCAC
The DNA here is from genome assembly GCA_958450325.1 of Agrostemma githago. Lineage (NCBI taxonomy): Eukaryota > Viridiplantae > Streptophyta > Magnoliopsida > Caryophyllales > Caryophyllaceae > Agrostemma > Agrostemma githago. The sequence goes on from OY288244.1 coordinate 10,480,952, forward strand.
ACTAAAACCGTGCATTGTCCCCAATGCACAAGTAGAGAAAGAATCGAAAAAGAATAAAAAGAGAAAAGAACGGAAAATCTTTTTGAATTTTTATGATTTTTCAAATGTTTTTGGATTTTTGAAAATTTTTCAAATTTTTTTGGGATTTTTGAAGATTTTTCAAATGAAAAGAATAAAAAGAAAAGAAGTGAAAAATGAAGAAAAAGAAGTGAAAAATGAAGAAAAAGAAGAGAAAAAGGAAAAATCGATAAGATGGGAAAGGGCGTAGGTGTAATCATGTCACCTCGCCCGGATTCCGTACGAATCGGGAAAATCAAAAGAAAAAGAAAGTTTTGGATTTTTCAAATTGGTCTTGGTGCGATCAAATCACCTAAGACCGGGAGCAACAATCAGGTCCTTCTTCTCTAAGGCACCTGCAAATAAAACCTCACGTTTGTAACGACCCAAGTAGGGCCACGTAAGGGGCTGAAAATACACCAAACCAAGAAAATAACCAACTACAAATCAATCAACAACCAAAATTGTCAAATGCCAAAAATTGGCGTTGCAAGGACTGACAAAGATTACTGAGACTAGAGAACAGATTATTGACGACTGACAACGACATCTAACACCCCCAAACCAACACTGACGACACTCGACCACTCACATCGGACCTGGGAAACGAGGTGGTGGGTAGTAAGACCCTGGCGGAGGCATACCGAAAAATCGATCAAAATAAAGTTGTTGCTGTTGCAACATCCTTTGGTTCTCCTCCGCCGCCATCCTCGCTGCTTGGGCATCCCTAGCAGCGTCCCTAGCCATCTCGAAGCTACTCCGGGCAAACTCAAAGCCTTCCCTAGAGTACGTGTAAGAACTATGCGCAGTATCGCGCACATCCCGGGCTACGTTATAGGCGTCCTGGGCCAGGTTCAGAGAGGTGGTTGAGTTCTCCTAAGTCTGACGTGTACGGTCATAAACTTCCCCCCACTGGTTATAAAAGTCCTCCAATCCGAAGAACGATGAGTGTTGTAGAGGACTCATGTTGACGTCCTCCTGAAAACCTGGGGTAGACTGGGTGAACGTGGAGTGTCGGTGTGGTTCAAAGTTGGGTGTGAAAAACTGTGAGGTCTGGTGTTCGGTCTGATGGGAGGAAGAGGGTGCGTGTGATGATGACGATAAAGCTCTATGCCCCTCATCCCGGGAGGTTTCAACGTCCGGTTCCTCCTCCGACACGTCTACGACCTCAATATCATCGTCGCCATAATCAAAAGGTCCATCGAGGTATTGAACCATATAAAACTTACCTCAGGTGTTATCCCGAATGTACTCCCCAGACCTCTTCGGCATGCCAAAGTTCTCTTCAATATCTAGCCTAACCCATTTGGGGTTAGGCATTGCAATAGCTCTCATTTCAGTAATCTTATACAAGAATAAACTGTTATAATCCCCTTTCTGGGGCCACACAAGGAAAGGACAATAAACTTCATCTATAAAAATTCCCGCCCCGCCAACTGGTGCTAGATCACTAAAATCAATGTCCAAGGCTTTAGCTATCATAGTTACAATACCGCCACAAGAAATTTTCTTGCGGCTGCCCTTCGCAACCTGGGCAAAATGAGTAGCTAAGGCCTCGGACATATCAATAGACGGGCCTCTGTTCAAAACCGCATCCTTCAATAACTGTACAGCTGTAGCACTACAGTTATGGTGCGTATCATAGCTTGTCAGAAATGAGTTGGCAATGATACGCGCCAAATACCGAAGGATGGGGTTTCGAATAGAGAAAGAACGCATCTTCCCTCCCTTGAAAGTCCTCTGGCGGGCTATTTTAAACCAGAATCAATCTTGGCCGAATTTATCGTCCCGAGTCTGCCCCGCCCGAGGCCTTCCAAGGACCGAAGAAGGTAAACCAAGCAATGCACCAAAGTCCCTCAAGTTGAGGACGTATAGAGTTTCTCGCAACTAAAACGAGACAGTGGCATTATCGTCACCACTTAGCTCGAAAGTTGCGAAAAACTCGCACGTCAACTTTTGAAAAGTTTCCTCCTTGGAGGCATAAAATTTGATAAGACCAAGGCTTCGGCACATTGCTTGTACCTGCGGTTCTATGCCCATACGCTCAAGTACGTCTCGAGCCGCCCAACGAGTCGGCTCGAGACGACAGACCCAAATTTTTTACATTTATCATGATGAGCTTTTTTAGCGAAATATAAACCAGAATCAGCATGACGGAAATTACGGCGAATTTTCGGGTAACATACCTCAAGCGGAACAGGTTGTTCGTGCGGGATTGATCTTTGTGTCTGAACCGGCATCGGGACAGATTCGTCCTGAGCCTCGGCCATCTCCTCCGACCTAGAGGATGATGTTGACCCCGAATTCTGATTAAGCATTGAAGAAATTCGTTTCCTTGCCATTTGCTTTCCCCTTCTCATCCTTGATGCTTGAATTTGACAAATATGGTGATGACGGTCTCGGTTTGGGGTTTGTCGGAACTTGAACGATTTCTAAAAACAAACTCCAAGGAAGTGTTAGGAATGTGATGAGGAGAAAATATAGTTTAATTGAATTTTGGTGGAGGAATGGAGGGATTAGAGGTGGTTTAAGGTGGAGGATTTGGGGTTTGTTTGGGATTTTTGGGGTTTGGTTGAGAAGAGGGAGAGGAAAAGTGAATAATGAAGATGGGAAGGGGTGTTTGGTTGGGTAAGGGTGCCGCGGGGTGTTATCTCGCCCGGTGGTCACCCACCGGGTGAAATTTCACCCGACGGTGTTCGGGTCAAAATTCGGCATTTCCGCGCAAATTCACCACCGGGCAAAATTTCGCCCGGTCAGATTCCACCGGGCGAAATTTCGCCCGGTCGGATTTCCGTCAATTTCCAAGTCGCAAAATATTTTCACCGTAGGGCAAAATTTTGCCCGGTGAGATTCCACCGGGTGAAATTTCGGATTTTCTGTCAATTCCCTTAATTCGAGCAAAGTCGCCACCGGGTGAAATTTCACCCGGTAAAATAATCCAATATAAAATAGGACGTTGCTACGAATATTCCCTTCGACTTGGCCCTAAAATATCCTTAACACTTCAATAAAATTAATCCTCTCGACCCATGCATTAGCTATATGGAGAAAAACTCTCAAAATTCATAGCGCATCCAAAAAATTCCAAAAGAAATCTTCACGGTTCCTGCAGGTACCAAACACGCTCCAAAAAGAAAAATCCAAAAGCTATTGTCCAAAGAGAATAAAAGAAGAAAAAGAATATACAAATATTTACAAGGTGGTTATTATGGACACCACCAAACCGAATTGAATTGTTTGAGTTTAATCGGGGTTGCTTGAAAAGCAACCCGGAGTACCATGCTTCTTGTTCTTGAAGATAACGCCACCAACCATATGTTCTCTTCTTGGCCTTGGCAAACCCATAAGGCGAGCTACGTCCGGTAGCATACCCCACTCATTTAAAACTTCTTTGGAGGCTTGACCAAGTATAAGAAAAACGCCATCATAATGATAGTGGACATCTTCTTCGGATGGTTCCTCGGTGGCATAGTCAAACGTCGGCGCAAGGTTCAATGGATTAGGAGGTTAGTAATTATCTCGTACTTGAAGTTCGTCATCGGTTGTTATTTCCACCATATGATCCCACAATTCCTTTCCGAAAGGGATATTCGGCAAGAAAGCGGGCAATACAAATTGAACGGTGCTATTGCCAACATTAAAAGATAATTTCCCCTTTTTTACATCGATAATCACTCCACCGGTTGCTAGGAAAGGTCGCCCTAGTAAGATAGGATTGCGTTCTTCAATGGGCATGTCAAGGACCACGAAATCGGTAGGTATGCATAAAGGACCTACCTTAACCATAAGATTTTGTGCTAGCCCAATTGGCGCTTTCGAAGTACCATCGGCCATCTGAACGTTAAGCGGAAAGTGTACCATCCTTGGAATATTGATAGTTTGAGCAATGATCAATGGCATAAGGCTAATATCCGCCCCAAGATCACATAATGCTCGATGTATCTCAACATTGTCGATCGAACAAGGTATGCAGAAGCTACCGGGGTCACCAAGCTTAGTAGGTATGGTAACTTTTGGGGTGACCCTAGGTAGTAGTGAAGTTTCCTTCCTTATGGTAGAATTCAAAATTATACCCCTTATATACTCGGTCGGAGTTGGCATAGAGGGACTAGTTTCTAACTTCTCTATCAAATCGGTGAAGGTTATCCTGTCTAAGGCTTGGTTATCGAATGGGATTGGTGGCTTGTCATTCAAGGGGGGCACTTCGATCTTCGAAACTAGATTTGTGTCCTCTATGGGAATTTGTTCAATAACATATGCAAGGTCTTCTACAAGGTACTTTGATGGATCTCTTCTTGGTCTTTCGGTTACACTCTTGACAACTTTCTCACCGGGTTCATTGATTGAGGGATGAGATGTAAGAGTTCGCGGGTCAAAGGGTTTCACCGGTTCCTTTTTATTGATCACCTTAATGGCATTCACAGATGCATTATTGGAAGAATTGGTCGACTCTTGTGAAGATTGGGCTTGCGAGGCGGAACGTGCCTCTAAAGCTTCAAGTCTAGCTCGGTTTGACGCATTTTCTTTCAATAAGAACTTGATCGTTTGTTGAATGTCATAAAAGGGTAGAGAATTACCTTGAAAGTTCCTTGGAGGACCTTGATTGGATGGAGGACGGGTTCCAAAAGGAGGACCTTGATTGAATTGAGGATGGGTTCCAAAAGGAGGAACATAGTTTGGTCTAGTCGGTCCTTGAGGATAGTAATAGCCTTGATTGAATTGATTTGTGTGAGGAGGTCTCGGTTGATAATAGAAACCATGCAAATTAGGATAAACCCTTTGATTGGGGGCTCTTGGAAAAGGATGTGATCCTTGAGTAGGCATGGAATAAAATCCGGTCCCCAAATTAGAATTGTTCCTTTGAAATTTTTCATGGGTTTTTTGGGTATTGGCTTGATAAGCACTCTCCTTTCTCATATACAATTCGGAATCGTGGTCATATCTCCCGCAATGACCACATGGAATTTCAATACGATACAATTTAGGTGGTGAAATAGATGATCGTCTAGGTGAAATCACTCTTCTTGGTGGAAATGATCTTTGTGGAGATGTTCTAGTCTTGGGTGGAGAATTGGCTTTAGCAACATACACTTCAAATTGCCTAACCAACTTCTCAACTCTAGCTTCAAGTTCGGTTCTCCTCTCGGTTGATGATGTTGACTCACCACTTAGCTCTTCATGTTGATCATTTTCGGAGTATTCATCATTTTTGGCTATCCTTTCAATGAGTATTGTAAATTCAATTTCATTTAACAAAAAGAAATCGCCCTTTGCCGCCGCATTGACATTTTCTTTGGCGTTGTCCAATAACGAGTGGAAGAATATATGAATTAGAAGCCAACTAGGGATGCCATGGTGCGGACATTTCCTTTGCAACGTTTGAAATCGGTCCCATGCTTTACTTATGCTCTCATTTTCTTGTTGTTGGAATGTTTGAATTTCTCTTCGGAATTTGTTAGTCTTGGATGGTGGGTAGTATTTTTCGAGGAAAGAGTTGCTCAAATGTTCCCAAGTGCGAAAAGTATTATTGGGGAAACTCTTAATCCATCTCCTTGCTCCATCACGCAAGGTGCGAGGAAAAAGGATCCGACGTAGTTCACACTCGGTGACTCCTTCAAGCTTGACACCAATAAGACTTTCCTTGAAAAGGCAAACATGCTCTATCACATCTTCATCCGGCAAACCTCGAAAAGTTTGTTGTTGAATTAAATGGATGATGGAAGGTTTAAGCTCGAAACTCTCCGGGATGGCTCTAACGAAGACGGGTGAAGAAATATCTTCAATAGATGGTTGAGAATGGGACCCAAGTGTAGCCATGCTTGAATCCTTGGAAGTTGTTTTGAGGATGGAGTGTTGAGAAATGAAGGAATTGGTGGAGGATTACACTATCAAGTTGTTGATTCGGTCACAATGTTTCCAAGCGACTTGCTCTCCGAATGGGGATCAAACAACCTAAATCAAAAGTATACCTAACAAAAACTCAACAAACAATGAGTCCTCCTATCACCTAATGGCACTAGGGTAGGAGGAAAGAAAAACAATTATCCAATCACAATAAAACAAAGACTTAATCAATTAACTAATCACCGTCTCCCCGGCAACGGCGCCATTTTGATGCGCGCTGTCGCTGACACGCATGCAAACAATATTTTTAACACCGACTAACCTAACTGGTGTAGTAGCGGTAGGTCGGGATCGATCCACGGGGAGAGGGTTAAGCGATATTGGTTAAGTCTAGAGTTTAATCGCGATTGGGATTGAGACGGGGGTTTTGGGAAGAGAGGAATCGAACTAAGGCTAGCGAACTACACTACTAAGGCTAGGAACAATAATAGGAAAGGTGTTGGGGAGAGTCGGGATTCGAAAATGGGGTCTTAGAGTCTCGGGATCGAGTTTTAGTTACAACGTTGAAAAGGGAGAGTGCCACCTTTCGGTTTCTTCACCCAACCTACCTAAACCCGCTTTCGCGACGAAAGGGTAAGTCTCAAATTATGGTAATTTCTACCCCAAGTTTCCCCATATTGATAGAAAAGAGTCTTGGTCAATCTAGCTGTAGTCTAGGCCAACAATAGGCCAACAAAGACACAAAAACCTTAAAATTGATAATCAACAAGTAAACAACCCACCAATATCCCTTGAATCAAATAATCCAAATCCTCCTCCCTAATTCCCCAACAAGAAAATCTACTCACTAGTCATGATGATTAACAACAAAACACTAACTAAGGAGAATTTAACTAAAGCATGCATAACAACTACACTAACAATTAACACTAAGGAGAGAGATTAACTAACACACAATCTAAAGAGAAGCTAACAATGGAGAGAAAATCATAAACTAATAGAGAAAAGGGAGAGGAAAGAATTTACCAACTATGGAAGAAACTAAGGAGAAAGACGAAGATAACATAAAAGATTGAATCTTGGGAGTAATATACAAGAATTTGTCACTAATCCATGCATAAATCTTCAATCTTCAATAAAAGAAATACGAATCTTCAAGAAATAAAACAAGAGTCTTGTCACATAAACCCTTGCAAAACCCTTGAATCTTCAATATAAAACACAATCAACTACAAAGATGGATGCTTGATTACTAATTAATCTAATACTAAGTGAATCTATTAATTGTTTTTAGAGGTTTTTACTAGAGAGCTTACTACAAACTACCACTACTATTACTAGAGAATTCTCTAAACTACTCCTACTCCTAAGAGGCTCACTCAAGGCTCAAGGAGGCACAAAACCCTAGGAGGAGTATTTATAGAATTCTTAATGGGTTGCACAAACTTCAAGGCCCAAATCCAATTTCTCTTCATTTTAGCTAAACCATCACCCTTTGCATCTTCATGGGGTGAAACTTCACCTGCGGCTCGACATAATAATCTCACCGGGTGAAATTTCACCCGGTGAGATTTTCTTCTCAATTTGCAAATTTGGCTCGGTTTCTCCATCGGGCGAAATTTCACCCGGTGGGCAAAATTTCGCCCGGTCGTTTCGCCCGGTCGTGAGTGCCATGAAAATCTTCGGGGAGGTGAAAATGTCATCGGGCGAAACTTCGCCCGATGATGACTCACCGGGTGAAGTTTCACCTGGTGGAATTTCTCCTCTTTTCCGGTCTCTTTATTCGTCGATCAATTGGATTACTCGAACTTTCGGTTGTGTGCTTCGCTCTTTGGACCGTATCTCTCTCGTGCTCATAGAAGCTCATACACGTTTTCGGTCAAAAATCCTATCAAAATAGACAGAAAACTACCAAAAACACGTAAAAAGCAAAAGAGGGACACTAATGCGAGAATTACTCAAAATACGGCGATAATCGCACTCTATTATCGCAAAACGGAGGAAAAACGGGTCTAAATGGGAGGAAAAATGGTGCAAATTTGGCACACAACAAAGATCGATGGAGTTTCAACGCTAAAGACCTTCGACGACTTATGACAAGACCCAACACTGCTGAATACGGAAAGTTTTGAAAAGGAAGATTGGATTCGAGAGAATCGGAGGACGGCCCGACTTTTTGAAATCAGCAAAGCGTGGTTGGGCCGGATTTTTGAAAGCATTTTTTTTAATTTTTAAATGGGCGGCACGCCGGCTAGAAATAGGCTAATTTGAGTAAAATCATAAGTCCTAAATTCGGTGGCGTCCCGGGTTTTTGAAAATTTGAAAATTTGAAATTTTGAATATTTGAATATCGAAAATAAATTTCCGCAAATTTGAAAATCGAAAATAAGATTCCGAAGATTTGAAAATCGAAAACGGCATCTCGAAGATTTGAAAACCAAAATGGAACCTCGAAGATTTGAAAATTGAAATGAAAATTTGGAAAATTCGAAAATCAAATGAGGATCGGAAATTCGAATATTGAAATGGATAGCATGTCAGCTAGAAAATAGGCTTGTTTTGAGTCAAATCTTAAGTCTAAATTTCGGCATCTTTCCGATTTTTTAAAATTTGAATATTTTCGAAAAGATGCATTTTTGGAATTTCGGAATTTTGAATATCGAAGATGAATTTCCAAAAATTTGAAAATCAAAAACAGGATCCCGACTTTTAAAATTGGCGAAAATGTCATCGGGCCCGAATTTTTTGAAAAGTTGAAATTTTTTGAACTTTTGAAATGGATAGCATACCGGCTAAAAATAGGCTATTTTGCGTAAAATCATAAGTCCTAAATTCGGTATGCTTCTCGGGTTTTGAAATTGGATATTTTGAAAAAGATGTATAGTTTGAAAAAATGACGGTTTTTGAAAAGCGACCTTAGAAACCAAGTAGCACATAGTCAGGCTAGCATAATAACAACACCATGTATGCTCTATACTAAGTCTCGGTCGGTCTACAAAGGGTCTATACCAGTGCACATAGCCTATTCGAGAATCGGGACGACGGACTTCCTAAGTTGAGTTGAGCTTAGAACATGCCGCGAAACCCATACGAATCGACTATGAACACCTTTGACATATCCATATTGGAGTATATCACGGTATAGTGGGACGTCGGTCACCAGTACCGGCCCGGGTCAAAATAGGGTTATGCATGAACCGTAAAACTAAAACGCGGATTGTACTAGTCAGACGATTTCTATTCGAGTCTCACTCTGAGGATGCCGATGGTAAGTCACGCATCAGTTATTCCTTAGCGGAGTCGCCAAATTGTGGACATGGCAAGGGTCCACCCCGACGCGGCCACGCGTGGGTTTGGGGAGGCGAATGAATCTCCATATGAGATGGGTCGAATTGAAATTTAAATCGAAGTGGAGTCGCCACCGAACTTTGTGGGAGTTCGGGCCCGTTCGAACCCACTCTATATCTTAGTGGGCCGTGCACAAAGTACGGCCCATTCGGATGTCAGAGTTTATTGGGCTCGTTCCTTTGCATTTTGATACCGATACCGACATTATCGGATACCGTGTATTGAATGACGCTCGTGCGCCAACGGTTTCGGACATCCGGAAACCATGGTTCTCAGTAAGGGGTGAGGGTACGTGTTGGGAAGTTCACAAAGAACACCCAACCCCCGCCCGCACATTAGCGGCCTCTACTAAGATATCGTTTGACTTTTGAATACGCGCGTTAGTAACACGATGAGATGTTATGCAAACAGTATTTTGCCTAAACATGTGAATATTTGAATAGGTTGCTATGTCGGTTTAATGCATCTAAAATTAACGTCAAAGTTGTATTTAGCATGCAAGATTCATTTTAGTACAATAAAACGAATAACGGAAATAAAATACCAAAATAGGAACAAACGTGTTAGTAACGATAATAACGATAATAACGGTTTACAAGTAATATAAAAATGCTATAGAATGATGTAACGAGATATGATACATGGTTTTGGAAAGTAATATTGCACGTGATTGACTTGACACGTGTTGACCGAAGTCATAAAAAAAATATTATCGAGACTCGAAAGACGTTGTGGGACTCACGGTTTGACTTGATAAAGGGACACTCGACCGAGTCATTGAGGGACTCGACCAAGTGTGCCTCGGAAAACGCTTCTGCCCAGAATTCGAGTTATTACTCGACCGAGTCATTAAGAGACTCGACCAAGTAGGTCACCACTCGATCGAGTCATTGAGAGACTCGACCGAGTGGGTCCTCAAAAATCCATTCTTCCTCGGTTTTGGGGTGTCACTCGATCGAGAGGGCTAGGCACTCGATCGAGTGCCCCCTGTACGAACTAGGGTTCGTTTCGCAATTCGTTGTAGATTTTGAAATTGCCTTTTGATTTTGAAAAATCGCTAATTTTGTCAAATCGGGCAGAAATATTGTATGATTTGTGCTCGATTCGGATTTTGATACTCGTCGTAATCAATATTTGATTATGGGATCAATATCGAATATTTAGAGCGAAATAAAAAAAAAGATGTTGTGAGTCGTTTGAATCGAACTAAAACGAAACAAATTATCTCCGCGTTTATAGTGTCGTAATTAATTCTTTAGAATTATGTGACAACTATTTTAGCATCAACGAATTCGTGTTAGTTAAATTTATTTACTAATTCGTTTAGATTCGACATTCGACTATTGAGTTGGTATCGAATCTAAAGAACGACGCTTTAAACTTTATTTAAAAAAATGATTCCCTCCACATCTCGACATCGTAATGAATCCTTTCGGTATTTTGTGATGTCAGATCCGCAATAACGGGTCTCAGTTCATAAAAGAAGAATCGGGCGCGTTTAAAGGGGAATATTGCGATCTCATCATGCCTTTGAGTGTTTAGGGCGGGGCTCCTCGAGAGGGCTCCACCACTGTTACAACTCGTGAAAGGGTTAGAAGGGTCTTATGCTAATATCGCCTTTAAACGTGCTCAATTCGAAATTATTTTAGAAATTTGATGAATATGTTGTTAATAATGATGACTAATGATGCGAATGAAACGTGACTAATGACGCGACAAAAATAAAAAGATTCTTTTGTTGACGTTGACTCGCTTCAACAATCAAATATTTGATGTGTCGGGATAAGCGACCGACCACATCGGGTGACACACCCTAGTATTTGGATTACCTTATTCCGTCATCCTTCGTATTCGACACGAATTAGCGAGTATTTTAATGTTTTAATACTAGTGATATTATCGATATTAAAAACGAAAAGAAAAAAATAAAAAAAACGAAAAAAATGAGAAGAAGAGAAGAGGACGACGCGAGAGAGAGGAGAAGAGAAGAGAAATCGGGATTTTTGCACCCTCAACTTACATGCTTCGTATTCTCGGTATGGAACTCGTCTAGTTGTGGCTTAGGCATGTGAGTTCGAGATTATGTAGATGGAGTTATGGTGGTTTAGGGTTTCATGTTTACTAGATGCTAGGGTTGAAGAGTTGTGTGTGAAATTTTCGGGTTGAAAAAAAGTGTGTGTAAGTTGCATGCTAAGGGGGGTATATATAGGAATGATCCCCCTCCCCCGTCTAGGGTTACTCAATCGAGTATCCTTGTTAGCTCGATCGAGTGGCCCAGTGAAGGTGTAAAAACGGGCCTGTTGAAGGCCCACTCGATCGAGTGGGCTGACACTCGATCGAGTGGGTCAGCTGGAGCGATGGGGTCCGGATCTTTGGACCTTGGGTTGGATATTTTTGTAGATCTTGTATTTGGGTTGGACTTTTGATATTTGCATGGCTATTTTGTGTCTCGGAAATGACTTTGACCGGGGTTTGACCTGGTCGCTAAAAGACGGTTTTATTTTCGGTGTCGGTTTTAACCCAAATTATTCTTATTTGATTGGAAACGACCCGCTGGGCCTGAATTTGAGGTCAGTTTTGTGAGATTTGTACTCCGTAAAAAACCCAAGCCAGAAACTAACGGTTTCGAGCCCATATCCGAGCGCGTAGAAGCACGTTTGCTTCCGATCATCATCGGGTGTTTTTTGGAAACTGCTATAGACACCTAACGGCCAAATGTGGGTGTCTACATTTTTGCTGCGAAAATTCTCTTCAACTTGGTCCAAACCAACCTCAACTCTTCGATAAAACCACTCTTCTCAATCCATGTATTAGATACATGGAGGATAACTCTCATAGTCATTGTAGAATAACCCAAAAACTCCAAAAGAAATCTTCACAATTCCTGCAAATACCATAAGAAGCAATCTCCAAAAGAAAAATCCAAAAGCTATTGTTCAGGGAAAATAAAAGGAGATAAGAATATACAAATATTTACAAGATGGTTATTATGGACACTACCAAACCAAAACAAATCGTTTGAGCTTAGTCGGGGTTGCTTGAGAAGCAACCCGGAGTACCATGTTTCTTGTTCTTGAGGATAACGCCACCAACCATATGTTCTCTCTTTGGCCTTGGCAAACCCATAAGGCGAGCTACCTCTGGTAGTATCCCCCACTCATTAATAACTTCTTCTTCGGGAGCTTGACCAAGTATAAGGAAAATGCCATCGTCATCAGTATCATCATAGTGGACATCTTCTATGGATGGTTCCTCGGTGGCATAGTCAAATGACGGTGCAAAGTTCAGTGGATTAGAATTTTGGTAACTATCTTGTGCTAGAAATTCGTCATCGGTTGGTATTTCCACCATATGCTCCCACAATTCCTTACCGAAAGGGATATTTGGCAAGAAGGCGGGCAATAGAAATTGAATGGTGCTATTACCAACATTGAAAGATAGTTTTCCCTTTTTCACGTCAATAATTACTCCGCCGGTTGCTAGGTGATGAGGGTCGGCAGACTGCTTCGGACCGCCTGCTAAGCAGGGCCCCAGAAGGCTCCACCCAAGGAGCCCCGGGAACCGACTCGGCAGACAATTAGAGCAAAGTCACTAAAAAGAGAACCCACTGGGGACTTCAGATGACCGCCTGCCCAGCAGGGCGACGCGGTCTGCTCAAACCCAGCCTTCACAAACCCTACCCACTTGCCCTCTGGGGAAATCTCCGCAGGCAGGGCAGGGATCACCAAGGGACCTCCTCGTCATTTCGCCTAAGGTAAATGAGAATGGGTGGATGAGGTGAAGCCACTTGTCACCTCCTCATCCACCCATCCTCCTACTTCCTTCTCTTGTGGGAAGGTATAAATACTCTCCCATTTCCCACAAGAAAGGGGTTGGATTTTCTCTCTCTAGACTTCTACTCTAAAAACGCCACCTAGTTCCTCACGAGCTAGGTTCCTTAAGGCATTCACGGACTGACTTAGGCATCGGAGAGGGTTTCCTCGGACAACCTCCGAGGCCCTGTGTGTTCTGTGTGCAGGGAGCAGGCCCATTCCGCCGGGAAGGTCCGACTAGTGGAGGAGGAGGAAAGAGAGGTTGGCAGGATCGACTGACTGTTATTCGAAGCAACATTGAACAATACGAACCCGAATTCCGAATCGGGTTAATTGATTCCAGTACCGGAACAATTTGGCGCCGTCTGTGGGGAAGATCTGGTTGTATCCACGAATTACCCACAAAAAAACAACCATTCCCAAATACAAAAAACTAACCCATTGAAGCAATCATGCCTGAGATTGTGGATACTAGTGTATGGGTAGGTCCGACGGTCCCACCGGTGACTCCCCTATACGGCATGCCGCAGCCTGAGAGAGCTCCTGCCGCCACGATCCTGGGAGTGGGGGGAGCCAGTCTCCTGGGCATGCCAAATACAGCTGTGGCATCAGGGCAGGGGGCACATCCAGGTCACACCCTGAACCTAACCCCAGCTCAGATGGTCCAGACAGCTGCCTTCTTCTCCGCAATGCTCAACCAGGAGTTCACTCCTAAAGACCTGGTAGGCAGGGTCGCAACGACCCCCAGACAGCCCCGCTCAGTAAGCAGAGAGGGGGCTGAAGGTACGAAGCGAACCGCCGCCAGAAACGCCCAGAGAAAGGCAAGGAGAACAGCTCAAGTGTACGCACAGGCGCAGAGGCGTATCACAGCAGGCAGCCAAGAACCGCCTGCTTAGCAACAGGCATTCTCTATACACACTACGGAGTCCATGTCCCGAGAGAAAAGGGGCATGTCCCAGGGACTGCAGGATCGAATGAAGCACAGGAAGCCCGCGTCTAGACGCCTGGGAGAAAAGCAGGGCGGAGTCTTCTCCAGGTTAACGCCGGCAGTAAAGGGACAGCCGGCTCCAGGGCTGTCCCAGAGCTTGCAATCTAGGCTTAACCGGGGGCAACCACTCAAATCAAGGTATCACCAGGACGATAATCTCGGTCAGTCCCGGAGAAAGCGGTCCAGGCAACCCTCCCTTGACACAGAGGACGAGGCAATCAGCAGACAACCACCAAAGCACCGCTCCCCCAGTACGAGGAAACCGGCCCCTAGACAATGGGATGTTCACGGTAATCAGTCTGGGGAAAGCAGGTCACGGGTGGTAGGCAGGCCCACGAAGACCCCTCTCCATCCTGACGTACAAGAGTACCCCATCCCAAAGATCAAAATGCCCACAGTCAAGTTTGACGGGACTGCAGATCCAGAGGACCATCTGGCGGCATTTGAAAGTCACATGGGCATGTATGATGTGGATGATGCGATCTGGTGCAAAATCTTCCCAACCACTCTTGTAAGGCTTGCACAGGGATGGTTCAGGGACCTTCGCCAGGGGTCAATCAGTTTCTTTATAGAGTTAGCCGAGGCGTTCCTTGAACAATACGCAGGGAACAAGAGGAGGCGACTCACTCGTTTTGATCTTATGACCCTGAAGCAGAACAAGGGCGAGAGCGTCAGGGAGTACCTAAAGTGATTCGACTTGTCCTACCAACAAGTCAGGGAGATTGATGATTCAACTGCTGCCTACGCCCTGACGATCTCCCAGCTCCCAGGGGAGATGAAGAACCAGATGATCAGTGCCCAGCCTGAAACCTTGGCAAAAGCCAGAATAATTGCTGAAGGATTCATTCTGCAGGAAGAGTTTCACAGCCTGCCGGACACCCCTGCAGGCCAAGCAAGGCCGCACAGAGGACCGCAGGGTGGACGGGGCAGGAACGAGCCAGGCAAGCAGAAAGAGGAGGGGGATACCCCCAAGAAAGAGCGCACAGTCTACCAGCCTAGATTTGACAGCTACACGGCCCTCAACAGGCCGAGGGCAAAAATCTTTGAGCTGGAGAAGGAGACAGCAAAATGGAATCGCCCAAATAAGCCGCGCAGCCCAAAGGGGGACCCTAAAAAATTCTGCACGTTCCATGATTGCATAGGCCACACCTCTGAAGAATGCCGACACTTAAAAGACGAGATAGAAAAACTCATAAGAAATGGCTGGCTAAGTAACTATGCAGCAAGGAACAAATCCCAGAAGGAGGCAGCAGACAAGCCTGAAGGTTCAGCCCAAAATCGCATGATAATTCATGTAGTGTCTGGGGATGCAGAGGGACGGGCAAGTAGACGAAGCCAGAAAAGGCAGATCCGCGAATTACGGAACCAGATTTGCTACGCCTAAAAGGCAGGAAGCTCGAGGGGCACGACCCTGAGCATCACCTCTGAGGACGCAGGGAGAGTAATATACCCACACAGTGATCCTTTGGTCCTAACTCTTGAGATTAGCAATCACATTGTCAAGAGGTGCATGGTGGACACTGGCGCCTACACAAACCTCTTGTACAAGGACGCCTTTGAAAGAATGAACTTAGAAAAAAGGCATCTTAAGCCAGCTCCTGGATCTTTGTATGGGTTCAGTGGGGCAGGTGTACTTCCTATGGGGATTATCGACTTACCGATAACGTTCGGGGAAGGGGCCTCTGCCAGGAATGTCAGGGCATCATTTGTTGTGGTGGAGGACAAGTCTGCATACAACGCCCTGATAAGGCGGGCCACCCTGGACGAAATCGAAGCCGCCGTATCAATCAGAGCCCTCACCATAGCCTATGTGACAGACTTTGGCATGGAAGGAAAGGTTCACGGGGATCAGGAGTCAGCCAGACATTGCTATTCCGTGGCCCTGCAATCCCATGAAACAGAAAGAAAAGGATCAACAGGTCAGACGCCATTTGGCCTGGTGTATGGAGCAGAAGATTTACTACCCATCGAAGTGTGAATTCCTACCCTACGGTCTCAGCAGTACAACAAAGCTGACAACGATGCAGCAATGATCGAAGCCCTAGACCTGGTCCATCACGTCAGGGAGGAGGCCAGCATCAACATAGCCGCCTATCAACAAAAGATGAGAAAGGCATACAACAAAAGGGTACATGAGAGAAGGTTCCAGGTAGGCAACCTAGTACTAACGAAGACACAGGCTGTAGGAAAATCTAGGGAGCATGGCAAACTAAGTGCCAACTGGGAAGGCCCGTACCAGGTGACCCGGATTTTGGGAATAGGCACATACAAAATCGCCAACCCAGAAGGCCAGGAGCTGAGCGCACATTGGAACGCCGACACCCTAAAAAGATACTATGTTTAACCGAGTCTTAGGAAAATCTCGTCTTTAGGAAAAAGTACTGGCGGAGAACGATTAGAATGGAATGTCGACGGCTCCGACCACTCTTATGTTTTAACAAAGTTTTTATATATAACACTCAAAGATTCAAACTCGTTGTCTGTTTCAGCTTGCGCTCTCACACACAAACGAGCAGGGGGCAATAGGGGGAGGCCCCCCTGTTGCCAGAACCGAGGAAAACGGACCCCCCAACAAAAATTCTAAACCCCCTACCTACCTCTGGGCAGGAAGGGTGCAGGCCTCACACGCCGAACTGACAAGGACTGGGGGCAGCTCCCCCAACCTTGTATAAAAAACGCAAAAGCCCTCCCTGCCTACCTCTGGGCAGGCAGGGGGCAGGCCCCCTGGACTCCAAGCAGAGGCCAGGGACAGGCCAGGCTACGCACAACTGACAAGGACTGGGGGCAACTCTCCCAACCTTGTATAAAAACGCAAAAGTCCTCCCTGCCTACCTCTGGGCAGGCAGGGGGCAGGCCCACTGGACTCCAAGCAGAGGCCAGTGACAGGCCAGGCTACGCACAGCTAACAAGGACTGGGGGCAATTCCCCCAACCTTGTATAAAAAACGCAAAAGCCCTCCCTGCCTACCTCTGGGCAGGCTGGGGGCAGGCCCCCTGGACTCCAAGCAGGGGCCAGGGACAGGCCAGGCTACGCACAGCTAACAAGAACTGGGGGCAATTCCCCTAACCTTGTATAAAAAACGCAAAAGCCCTCCCTGCCTACCTTTGGGCAGGCAGGGGGCAGACCCCCTGGACTCCAAGTAGGAGCCAGGGACAGGCCAGGCTGCGCACAACTGACAAGAACTGGAGGCAACTCCCCCAACCTTGTATAAAAAACGCAAAAGTCCTCCCTGCCCACCTTTGGGCAGGCAGGGGGCAGACCTCCTAGACTCCAAGCAGAGGCCAGGGACAGGCCAGGCTACACACAGCTAACAAGGATTGGGGGCAATTCCCCCAACCTTGGGTTAGGCCATACCTTAAAAAAAAGAGCATACCGAAACAAGGAAAAGCATTCCATAACAAACCCATGAAGAGTAAAAAGTTTTCACAAAGTGACAAAGGCAAAGATCCGAAAAACTAAATATTACAAACAGCTGGCCATAGCAAGGCTCAACACAGAGAACAGGGCTATTTCAAGAAAAGATAAACATCATGAAGCATCCTGGCTTGGACCGGCAGCTGCCTCGGGGGGTTTGGCCGCCCGAGCCTCGTTTTTAGCAGAGTAGAGACTTCGGAAGGCCTCTTCATCAAACACAGGGAACATCTCCCCAATCACCTCCATCACCAGCTCCAGGGAAGAGTTGGCCCCACTCACAAAACTTGCGTCCACCGCAGCATCGGTCTCCTCCACAAGGGCATCCTTTTCTTTCTTCCATTCACTCTTGGCCTGCTCAAAGGTTGAGTCAGCTTTGGACAGGCGTTCCTCCAGATTAGCTGTCTTCCTTTTTAGGTGCTCCATCTCAGCCAGAGAAAGGGTAGCCTGCTCCATCGCCAAGCGACTTTCCTTCAGCTCAGTTTCAAACTTGGCTGCTTCCCTCACAGCTCTCTCTCCTTGAAGCTTCCACTGGCCTGCCTGACTCTTCGCCTCCTCTAGCTCGCCCTCCTGCTTCGCCAGCTTATCTTTCAAATTATTTATCAAAGTTATGTCCCTCTCCACCATAGCCAGACGGTCAGGAGGGGGAGCCCCGGGCGTGACAGTCAGCTCTTCGTCGCTCAAGCGGCTAAGAGCCGCTAGCTCAGCAGATGCCAGCAACACCTTGGAGGTACGCTGGATATACTGAATCACTTGGTGAGAAGTTGAAGTTACAGACTTGGTAAGACGGTCGGCCAAAACGGCGCCAGAATCGGAGAGCTGGCCCGACACGTCTACACTATCGCCAGCAGTATAGTGAAACTCCGTATTCTCCTCCTGAAAAAGGGTGCTCGGAATATCACGAGCAGGGCGTTTTGCCTCAGGAGTACAAACGTCAGCCTCCAAGTCCACCACAGGAGTAGTCCCTGAGGGCTCCCTCTCCCTTTTCCTTCTCAGCTCCAGGGGAACGCTCTCCCCAGTCCCCTCAGAGTTTGCGGGACGCGATCCCTGGGGAACACAAGTCTCGGCTGGAGAGTCACCTTGCCTACGTCCAGGGGAAGGAGTGGCCCCTGAGGTAACTTCAGCCTCCCCATCCTGGATATTGGGGGAAGGAGTCGCCGGCTTTGCCGACGGCAGTCGTGGGGGAAGAGGCAGCCTCCGGCCAGCAGCGAGATCCTTGACGAGCCTCATTAAACTTTTCTCCCCTTTCTTGAAATTTGAAGGGAGGGAAGGACGCTTCGAGACGATGACGAACTCCTCACTCAAACCTAACCTCTTAACCTGCTTCCTTGTCCAACGATGAGAAGCGGAATCTACAGGAAAAGAAGGGCAGTCAGCTAAAAAGCAAAGAAATAAAAAGTCTCAGAAAAATCCCGCCAGCAAAAGCCCCCTAGAACTACCTTCAAGGCTAGGGATTAGGCCCAATGGGAGCAAGTATTCGTCTGTGGCTATGAGCTCCGCGTTGGGGAGCCAGAAAGCAGGGCCAAAAACACCAGACTTATCCGCAACAATCTCAAACTTCTTGACTAGTATCTCTTCTTTCACACTCAGCTTTACCTCCAGGGCCTTCCCCCCGACGCCTGGATGGTACTCTTCGCGAGTTTCCATGCGGGTATGAACATGATTCCTAAATTGTCTAGGAATCCGCCACCCGGAAGCACTATGTACATACAAGAAATTGTTCTTCCAGTCTTTCAGGCTACTTAAAGCCGGCCAGACTAGAGCATATTTCTTCTGTCTCTGGAGGGACCAGTACCCAGGGGAACCATCTCCCCCTAACGAAGACACCATTTGTAGCCCAACCATAAAACGAAGGGCATCAATATAAGGCCCCTCACCGTGAAAAAGACAGGTCCAGGTATAGGCTATCAGGGACCTAATGGCTGTGGCAGTCAGTTGGGCTATAGCCACATTCATTCTCCTAAAGGTCTCCTCCAGGAAAGGGTGAAGAGGGAATCGCAGGCCGAATTCCAAGCTGTTGTGATAAACAGCCACACAACCTTCAGGGGGGCAGCATACTGTGTCCTTTTCCCCTGGAACTATGACTGTATACCCCTCCCCAAAATTATAAAACTTCTCAATCTCCCCAGCAGCATTACTTTCTAAAATCAAATCCCTATTCTTGGCTTCGGGGTAGGTTTTTAGAGGAATCAAGTATTTTTTCTTATCCAAATAATAAGTTCTCCCTCTCTCCCTGGGAATGAGGGGGCTGACAATCCT
The DNA here is from genome assembly GCA_958450325.1 of Agrostemma githago. Classification (NCBI taxonomy): domain Eukaryota; kingdom Viridiplantae; phylum Streptophyta; class Magnoliopsida; order Caryophyllales; family Caryophyllaceae; genus Agrostemma; species Agrostemma githago. The sequence continues at coordinate 10,500,671 of OY288244.1, forward strand.
GGAGTGGTCCACCTCCAGTGCCTCGTTGTCAGAATCAACAACATCGAAGGGAGCGGGTTCGGGGGATTCAGCACCTTCCCCCCTTTCAAGGCGATCCTCCTCCCTAGGCCCAACCCCAGAAGAGGAGGCTAGATCACGTCTACTCCCGTCTCTACCCTCAGTCCTCTCAGGCAGTGGACCAAAAGAGAAAGCGCGAACGCGAGACATACTGGTTTATGAAGAAAAAGTGTTCGAGGAAAGGGAAAAAAAGGCGAAGAATTAAGGAGAGATTCTAACCTAGAGCGGTGGTCGTCGCCGGAAAATATGATAGTAGGCGTTCCTTGATCCCACGAAGTTCTCAGCAACAAAGACGGTTTGGAAGTATGAGAGAGACTACAGATTTCGAAAAACGTAAAAGAAAGAAATGGAGGAGGGGGAAGGGCTTATATAAAGCCCAGGAAGCGAAAAAGGCTCCCTCTCTAACAAAACATCCCCAACAAACTACCCCACGTGTCACGCTTTGAACACGAGCCACTCACCCCTTCCCAAGAAGGGCCTCGAAAAAAGCAAAAAGTGTCAGAGGGATAGTCAGCTAACAACGTCATCCCCGCATTCAAAAAAAAAAGAGCAACAAATAACAAAGTCGCTCGGATTTTTCATTAACTTTGATGAAAAATGGACAAGTTACATGTCATGCCTGGCAAAGAAAGAAAATACAAAAGGAGCCTGGAATTTCCGGCTCAACACGCCTGTACCCTGCAAGCAGGCCTAGTCATCACCTAAGTCTGGAGAGTAGTCCCCAGGGCTGCCTTGGCCTCCAATGTCAGATCCCCAATCCCAGTCAGAGGAATCCTTGAAGGGATCGTCAGGGAGTCCGTCCTCGTCTCTGCCACTCGAGCAGCCCAGACCCTCGCTGTCTCTAGAGTCCCGGCTGCTGACGTCCCAGTCCCTGCCATAGGGAACCGCCTGGAGATCGTCACAAGTGCCACAGCCCGTTTTCTTCACTGGAGAGGAAGGGCCTGGCCCTAGAGAGGAGTCTACGTCGGAACAGTCGGGGTCGAACTGTTCAGGGTGCAACCATGGGAAACACTCATGGCAACCCCGACCAAAACACCCTCCTCCTTGAAGGCAGCGCTTGAATCTGGGAGCTGCAGGGGGCGAGGATATTCTAGCCTTCTGAACATTCCGACGGGGATGTAGCCGTGGACGACGGCTGCGGCGAAGGGACCGGAAAGCCGCCCGAGCATACCTTAGCCTCCAAAATCCCTTAAAAGGAAGGTAACAGTGCAAACTCCATGGCGACTAACAGATTTTTTGATCCAAACCATGATTCAACAAAGAAAAAGTGGAAGAGTTGAGGGTGAATCAACAAAATGGCAAAAAGAGCTGGAATTTATACAAGGAAAATGGAGCATTAAATGGCATCCCAACCATCCTGGCAGGGAATGCCACCAATCGTGAAGCCCTCACATTGCCCAAAAATCCACCAAGCATGAGGGGTAATCATTGTAAAGACCTCTCAACTCTTTGCATACCTGACGCAATTAACGCTTCTTTCCTCGGGAAAGTACAAACGCATTAAATGCAGCAGTAAAGCCGAAAACAAGTCAACCTCCCTCCATCTGAGCAAAAGTCGCCAGCCAGAAGGAAGCCTAGCTCCCCCCCAGCTTGCGAGGGCCAATTGATGAGGGTCGGCAGCCTGCTTCGGACCGCCTGCTAAGCAGGCCCCCAGAAGGCTCCACCCAAGGAGCCCCGGGAACCGACTCGGCAGACAATTAGAGCAAAGTCACTAAAAAGAGAACCTACTGGGGACTTCAGATGACCGCCTGCCTAGAAGGGCGACGCGGTCTGCTCAAACCCAGCCTTCACAAACCCTACCCACCTGCCCTCTGGGGAAATCTCCGCAGGCAGGGCATGGATCACCGAGGGACCTCCTCGTCATTTCGCCTAAGGTAAATGAGAATGGGTGGATTAGGTGAAGCCACTTGTCACCTCCTCATCCACCCATACTCCTACTTCCCTCTCTTGTGGGATGGTATAAATACTCTCCCATTTCCCACAAGAAAGGGGTTGGATTTTCTCTCTCTATTCTTCTACTCTAAAAACGCCACCTAATTCCTCACGAGCTAGGTTCCTTAAGGCTTTCACGGACTGACTTAGGCATCAGAGAGGGTTTCCTCGGACAACCTCCGAGGCCCTATGCGTTCTGTGTGCAGGGAGCATGCCCATTCCGCCGGGAAGGTTCGACTAGTTGAGGAGGAGGAAGGAGAGGTTGGCAGGATCGACTGACTGTTATTCAAAGCAACATCGAACAATACGAACCCGAATTCTGAATCGGGTTAATTGATTCCAGTACCGGAACACTAGGAAAGGTCACCCTAATAAGATAGGATTGCGTTCTTCAATGGGCATGTCAAGAATCACGAAATCGGTAGGTATGTATAAAGAACCCACCTTGCCCATAAGATTTCGTGCTAACTCGATTGGCACTTTCGAAGTACCGTCGGCCATCCGAACGTTAAGCAGAAAGTGTACCATCCTCGGAATATTAATTGTTTGAGCAATAATCAATGGCATAAGGCTAATGTCCGCCCCTAGATCGCATAATGCTCGGTGTATCTCAACATTGTCGATCAAACAAGGTATGGAGAAGCTACTGGGGTCACCAAGTTTAGTAGGAATGGTAATTTTCGGGGTGACCCTGGGTAGTGTTGGAATTTCCTTCTTCATGGTAAAATTCAAGATCATGTCCCTTATATACTCGGTCGAAGTAGGCATGGAGGGACTAGTTTCTAAATTCTCTATCAAATCGGTAAAGGTTATATACTCCATAGCTTGACCATTTGAGGGGTTTTGAGGCTTATCATTGAAGGGTGGTACTTCCATTCTAGAGACTAGGTTCATGTCTTCTATTGGAATCTGTTCAATGATGTAGGTAAGGTCTCTTACAAGGTATTTGGATGGATCTCTTTTTGGTCTTTCGGTTACACCCTTGACCACATTCTCATCGAATTCATTGATTGAGGGATGAGATGTAAGAGTTTGTGGATCAGAGGGTTTCACCGGTCCCTTGTTGCTCAATATCTTAATGGCATTCACGGATTCTTGACTGGAAGAATTGGTCGGTTCATGAGAAAATCGAGCTTGCGAGGCGGCACGTGCCTCTAAAGCTTCAAGTCTAGCTCGATTTGATGCATTTTCTTCCAATAGATACTTGATCGTTTGTTGAATGTCATAAAAAGGTTGAAAGTTGCCTTGAGAATGCCTTGGATGACCTTGATTATGTGGAGGATAAATTCCAAAAGAAGGACCATTGTAACACCCGCTATTTTTCCTAGCGTTTTTGTCTTTACCGTTATGACTCTGTCACATTCTTTTTCCAAGCTCTATTTTCATTTTTGAGTTTAATGATATTTATTTATATTTTAAAAATATTTTTAATTCTTTTAAATCCATTTATTTGATTTTCCTCGTAAACTATTTATTTTCCGCGAGGAATTCTATTTCTCTACGAATTAACGTTTTTAAGCTCGGATTTAAGTTATTCCTTTTCCTAAAAATGTTTAAATACATTTATATAATATTTTAGACTAAGAAATATTTTTATTTACGAATATTTAGCCTTTAATGATTTTGTTACGAAGTTTCGTAAATAATTATTTTCCAACGCGAGGTTTACTCGAATTGCTTTGAAATGTCGTTAACTATTTTACGATTCTTCTTTTTATGATCTGATAAATTATTTGAGACATTTTCCCCATATTTTGGACCGACAAAGCTTCTTGTCATAATTTTACTACGTTTTATTTTATCATGTTAAACCGTAAACGTAAGATTATTTTCTTCCATTTATTCCATGCTTTATTACTCAAACTTTTCACTCCCCCTCACTTTCATTCTTTTGGTTGGTTTCTCACACACTTCACCTAGTTTTCATCAAAATTTTAATGTCATTCATTCTTAACCAAACCATCCATTTTCTTACATTCATTTTTTTTCATAAACAACAAAAAAATAGTCCTTCATCTTTCCCAAAACCGTGACATACTCCAGAATTCCTAGGCTGATTCTTGCTCCAATTCGAGTCATAATCGTCTCGTTTTTATCGTCAAATTAATCGTTACACTAGTAGAAAAACAGGGATTTGAGGCTCCATAAAACCATCCATTTGAGGCGTTTTTTATGATGCCTCATACGGGGGGGGCGCACATTGGAAATTATAGTGAGGCGTTCTTTAGAAGCCTCTATTAATGGACCATTTGCGGCGTTTTTGTCCAAAAACGCCTCAAATAGGTGTATTTTTTAAAAAAAAAAATTAAAACAAAATTAATGATTTCATCCTTTCAAAATATGAATTACATTATTAAACTTTTCATGATATTAAAATAAATACACCAACTAGAAATTACACTTGCACAATATTTATACTAATGCACTCCATGCACTTGATAAGTCTCCATTGACATTGTTAGTTCCAACTTCCAAGTAGATGATAAACCTACAAAGAAGGCAAAATACTCAAAAATAAACAAACTTGTGTACCATTTTTTCACATCTCATACTTTTGGATATATTTAGGTGGATCCAAGTCGTCGTCAACAATTTCTAAGATTAGTGATAGTATTGAGAGCAAAAATATATTTTAGAGTTGAAGTGCAAATTACTAGCAACAGTAGCATCTGATAGATAGTATCGCCTGTTTATGCTCACCAAATATATTCCCAAAACCCCAAAGGCTATGGTGTAGCGTCTGATAGATAGCATCAGGCTAGCTAAAGCAAACAATAAGAAAAACCAGAAGGGTACAACTTCCAGTGATAGTCATTACCAATATTATCATCATTCAACGCCTCCAAATAAAGGCGTGTACAAAAAGGGTAATTGGGGTTTATTGTTTAGAAGTATGAAACCTTTCTCGTACACTAAAGAAAGGTTTTCAATTACCCCTCAGAAAGATATGAACTACCACATGTTATTTCTATAAGAAGTTCATCAGCAGCCCTAATCCTTCCAAAATGGCTTACCTTAAAACATCTATCGAAAAGAGATATATATATTATATCTAAACAACATGAACGAAAAAGTAAAACTATTTCGAGTACTTACCATAGCATTTGGCCAAAACATCTTTCCAGATCGCAGAATTAGCTTCACTGACAATAACTTTGGAGGCGATGTTCGTATCCACGTTATAGTCTCTACTAGGATCCAAATGTACTGGAGGCTGCTCATTACCCCTAAACTTCTCCACACCTACAATTGCACATAACTCGTTAGCAAGTATAGTCATAAACTCTATAAATTACCAACGGAGAAATCGAAAATGAAGTAGACGAAATCAAAAGAATGAAGAGAGGAAGAGAGAAGAGAGAAGAGACCTCATGATCACAATCGACGAGTTGTTGCTCACTGAGACTAACAAGTTCACCGGTGGCCAGATAATGAGCTCCTTCCAATGCACCCGTCGTACTGAAAGACCAGCACGATCCACACGAACCCTGTACATCAATCAACGTGTTTCCAATAATCGAAATCAATACTTTGTACTCCGTAGTTGTTTTCTTAACAAATAAATGAAGCTAAATTATTCAAATCACAGAGAAATTCAAATCAAATTCATTCATCTAATTTAACAGTTTGTGTAAAGATTTGATCTAACAAATGAGAATTATCAATTCACAACACAGGTACTATAGTTACCAAAGATAGCTTAGTCCAATACGGAGTTAGTTTCGAATTGAGACTAATTGCACGGGTTTTTGGACCGAGAAAAAAATCACACATAACGTAGTCAGTTAATATTTACATCTACGCTCCGAAATTGTTAGGAAATCATATTTGAAAGGTGTATTAATATTGTAAAACTGCCTTCTAACTAATCTCACACACACGAAAATTATGACTGAGTACACACATCTTTGGACTGAGCAAAAACATCACATATACGGTAGTCTTCATTTCGACAAACGATTAGAAGTCGATGATGATAGTACTGCAATAACATTATCGTCTCCATTACCCGGCTGTACCCTGTCAATCGAATCTATGAACAGCTTTATTAAGTCACCGAATTGCAAATATACCCTTTCTCCCTAAATCACCATTCCTTCAACAATTTCTGACCCGACCCAAACACTGAACGGTTGTTTGACCAAAAAAGAAACTACCTAAACGATTAGTTTAATTCTATAGTTTACCTGAGACGATTCCAGATCGTGAAATTTGTAAAAAAAAATCATTTATCAATAATACAGAAATCACTCATTTATCAATAATAAACACGTGATTACTAACTAAAAGTTTTTTTTTGACAATTTGATCAAGAAGTGGAAACTACCCAAATGGTTAATTTTACAGGTAAAGAAGGTTTTATTACATGAAACGGTTCCAAGCCGTAAATTCTATAAAAGAAACAGCCTAAACGATTAGCTTTATTCTATAGTTTAACTGAGACGATTCCACGTCGTGAAATTTGGAAAAAAAATAATGTTTTTTTTTGACAATTTGACCAAGAAAAGGAAACTACCTAAATGGTTAATTTTACGAGAAAAGACGATTTTATCCTATAATTTGTAATGGATTAAATGGTTCCAAGCCGTTAATTTTACTAAAAAGATTACTCATTTATCAGTAATAAATAAAAGCGTGTTTAACTAACAAGACGATTTCAACTTGACTTGTGTATGTGTGCTAGGATGGAAGCATAACACATTAATATAAAATACTTGGTGCAAAACTACCCACCGTACTACCAAGCCACATGAATATCAAAATATATGTGGACATGAGAATATACAATACAGTGCGTTTTTCGTAAAGATCACTTCATTTCCATTCTCCTTTCATAACAAAGTTATAACTAGTAAAGCCAAAAGATGAGAGACTATAAATAAAGGGAGACTCAATATAATAATACTCATAGATAGATAGATAGATAGAAAGATACCTCTCATTTTCAGTATTTTCTTCTTTAATTGTCCGGCACATGCATCACAATGCATATTTACAATAAGATCCACCGTCGTTAATCCACTAACCTGCTAATTACCAATACAAATACATACTATTATGTATCCGCCAATCAATCATACTACTAGACGATATTAAATAGGATTGAGTAGGTGTATTGAGAGATTGTCTTTCACTAATTTACTGATCTGAAAGACACAGTCAACGTTAATGAGAGACCATCTCTTTTTCTATGATTAGATAAATCAAATGTTTAACTTAGGTTTGAAACTCGTCGTAACCAAAAATACACGGCATATTATTACATCATTCATTCCTGTGACACATCAACGATAGTAGTGTAGGGTACTATTTTAACCAATAAAATCGTGTATAATCAGTCGGTATATTGACCATTCCTATCCTCACACTTCTCTTCTCTTCCTTGCCCACCTCCACGAAAAAATGTTGCAGTTGTAAGGGCCCTGCCTCCTATGTCTCAGAAATGAATAGGTAGTTGAAAGGTTTAACAACACAATTACCAACCGCTCTTCGTAGAATTGAAATTTCTATACTACAAAAATAATTCATAAAAAAATTGGTGTCACCCTTAACAATATATAAAGAGGCATTAAATGTTTTAATACCCAACTTAGACACGTTATCATACCATGAAATGAATGAAGTAGTAAAAACATGCATAAGAGCTAATTGGCAACTACCACTAATTAAGTTCGTACTCAAAACCAATAAAACCAGACCTAGTAGCTACATATATACTATCAAACCAACGATATCTGACAGTTTGATAACTAAACAATTGGATGCTATATTAGTATGCTCAGTGCAAGGAGACGTAATTAAGAAGATCACAGCAAGACTCATGAGAGTTCTTTTGTCCAACACCGACGAACACCAACGGTGCTTTAGCTCATCATCACGTACATAAATCCTACCATTAGTTGAATACATGTAAGATTTTATTCTAATAGTAGCAATTCAATGAATGAGAAAAAATAACCACATTACATTAGCATGACTACTATTACCGACTGTAGTTAACCAACTAACTAACTAACTAACTTGATCAGCTAGTGAAAATAGGGCCTAAGTGAAGAACAAACAGTTAAGAAAAAGGTAAAAGGTTAGATGTGTTTGCTCAGACAGCCAAAGGTTTGTCTTCAAACATAAAGATCAAAAACTCTAGTCCATATATAGCCTCATCATTGCAGTATACAATCTTAAGTTATTAATTGATCAAACATAGAATATATATGTGGTGTTTTCAAGATCTACTGACATAGTAATAAGCCACCAATCAGGATATACCAGACCACTTCAACATTACTCAAGCGCCCAAGCCATTACACCCAGAGGAACTGACTTCTCCCCAAGAATTGGTAACGGGTGCAAACTCATCATACCAAACAACCAATACAACATAGACAGTTTTCGAACAAGAATATATAATTCGATGAAATTGTAAAAACAAGCGTAAATCAATATCTACTACCAACTTAACTAGTACTCTAAGACTTAACTTCAAGCCCATAAAACTCGAGCCTAGGTAAGTGTTGGATAGTAATTTAGGATTAAGAATAAAAAGATACAATTGAGGCCTAGATGCGAACAAGAAAAAGAAGAAATTCAACGGAATCGAAAAAAAACCTAAATCACCTGCAAACCATAAATTGGAGATGTGTTGTTGCTGTCAGCGAAAGATGTGGTGTATTACCCCCACTGACATAAAACATAGCCGGATTCTCAGCCTCAGTAACAATCATCCTCATCTCAATATGAGTAACACAATGATTGATACCAGCTACATATAGACTTCTTCCACAGCTGAGACAAACCCTCACAACAACCGCACACAGTTGTGAGACAAACCCTCACAACAACCCAAAATTAATAACAAAAACCCTAAATTAGTGACAAAAATTGGTAAACCTGGAAGTCGAGCAAATAATTAATAACAAAAGGAAGAAATTCAATTGCAACAAGTAAAGTCTCAATCTTTCAATAATATCAAGTACTCTACACATTAATAACGCTAAATTAGTGACCTAAGGAACATAAATGAAACTGGGGTGAAATGAGGGGAAGGAGCAACAACCTGGGCGAGGACCGACGAGGGAACAACCTAAGCAAGAATCGGCGAGATTTCGTGGGGATACGATGGAGGAGCGAGAGGAGGAACAAACACAGACGGGAGGAGGAGCGTAGACAGGCGGACTGGAAGCAGGTGAAGAAGGACGAACTGAAAACAGGCGAGGTAGGAGGAAGGAGGAGCGATGGATGGAGCAAGGGTTTTGGGAATCAAAATGGAAGGAGGGTGTACGTTGTATCGCGTGAATAAGGAGGCGGAGGTGTGTACTGGAGGTTTGGCTTTGATTTAATTGATTAAATTAAAGATACAATTTTGGTGAGGCGTCAGTTTTGGAACAGGGACGCCGCACTTTTCATTTGTTTTTAAGGAAGTGAGGCGTCGTCTTTTGATAGACGCAGCACCACCATTTTTTTATTAATTTTAATTTTAAAAACGACTTACTTCACTACTTTTACTAAAAAAAGGGAAAGTTATTTGCTGTTATTTAACTAAAACGCCTCAAATGAGGAGCAGCAAATTGACATTTTTCTACTAGTGTTATTCCGATCTTTCCATCAAGGTAATAATAGATGTTGTTTTCGATCGTTATTCATCTTGATTTTCATAGTTTTTCTCATGGTATTTTTTCTGCCATGATTTTCGTGTTTGGTAGGATTTGTGAACGATCCCGAGGCCGACGAATATATTATTGATTCCGTTTTGGACTTGAGGTAACGTCGATGTTACTCGGTATTACTTGATTTTATTTGTGTAATTGCATGTATATAATTATAATTTTAATTTTGACAATATATGTATGTCATAAAATCTGAAAAAATTTTAAAAGTTAAGAATTTGCATGTTTCGGTATTTTTATCGCTTTTACGAGATTAACGATTAAATCGTTGTATTAATTTGTAAAATCGTAATATTCGGTCTAAACTTGTAATATATGATTATATTCTGTAAAAATGAAGTTTTTGATGATTTTTAATAATTTGGTATTTTTCTGATATTTTTGTTATCGATTATCGAATTATTACCGTTTACGGACAAAAACGATTAAAGGCCAATTTTTAGTTCTAGTACCTAAACATTTTATTTTAACCTGATTTTTGACGTGGTGAAACTTTCTGATGAAATAGAATTTTCTAAATTTTGTCATAGTTTTTAGGAATTTTTAAGTGGATGAATTAATTAATCACTTTAAATCATCGTTTATCGTTAAAACCGTGTTTGTCGTTTAAATTCTCAATTTCTGGTCCTATGATTAAATCTGGAAAAAAATGTGATTCTGATGATTTCATATTAAAATGTAATTTTATGATTTTTAGTGCCTTAATAAATGTTCGGAACGATAAGTTTTATTAATGGAATCGTTAATTGTGAAAACGGGTTTTAAAGACGGTTTTGACGGGATTTATTAAATCTGGAATTTTTGGAAATCTGGAAAAATGGTAGATTCTGGAAAATCATGATTTTTAAGTTTAATAATAATTTTTTGATATTAATAATTTAATCGTTTTGTAATTACTATTTTTATTAATCGTTATTGTCGATATTAGACGATTAATGAGAAAACCCTCTAAAAACCGAGTTTTAGGATTCTGGAAAATTTTCTTTTCTGGACAGAATGTCCATAAATATATTTTAACTATTTTACGTAATTTTTGTACTATTTATTAAAATCTTTAATTAATAAGTATTGATTTTTGGAAAAATTGAGATTTATTGTTAAAATGCTTCGTCTTACCAAAAAGAATTATTTTTCCAGCAATTTTGAAAGTATTTAAATCTGAAACTTTAAGAGTTAAATTATCCCTTAACATATTCTAAATATATCCAATGGTTTAATTAAATAAAAGACGTTAAAAGATTTAATTTGACACTTGCCGTAAAATCCTATTTATGTTCGTATTGTCGAAACTAATAATAATTAGGGAATTTTAATTTTATAAATTTTGGAAACACCCTAATTAGTAGTAATAAAATGTTTAAGACATTTTTAATCATTTTATAAACACTTGTATGATGTTTCAATAATTTCATTAACTCAAATGTTCTCGTTTTAAGAATTAATATCGTTAAGGCCGAAAGTACTAGTTTTATAAATTTATATCGTTTACAAAAAATGTGTTATTAGTATGAACTAATATTTTTGCTATCTTGATATGATGCTATTTTGGGTAAAGTTTCTAAAAATAGAAGTTTTCTAAAATAGAAAAGGTTTCTCTTTTGGAAAGTGATCCTTTTCTTTTTGTTCTCTTATTATTTATAATGATTATATCTTTTGAATATCGATAATGACTTTGTTTTGGAGTTATGGAATAAGAACAAGTGTGAGGTTAGAGTAATATAATCTGGGGTTTACGTTTTTGCCATCAACTATAAGGCTGGTGTGTCTTTATGGGGCACACTGGTTGTTGAACCGAGCATATATGGTGTTCAGAAGTGTGTGTATATTTTCTTAAGTTCGTGCCTCGCAGTGTAAGACGCCGTCGGGTTGAACTGAGTATTTATGGTGCTCGGGAGGGGTGTACATGTCATCTTAAACTAGGGCCACGCATTTATAAGTCGCCGTCCTATTATGGTTGAGTAGCCTAGTTAGATAACGAAGTTTAATTTGTTTGAACTAAGTTCTCGAAGCTAGTTTTAGTATTCTCCTAGTGAAAGTCTAGCCGTCGACACTAATTTTATCCATAACGCCATTTTGATTATTTTATTTATTATCGATATAAATTGGTTTGCAGGTTGGCAAATATTTTTATGTTTCTTCGGAATCCCTTTTGATTAATTTGCTTTACGCTAAAACTTATTTTAATATGATGTTTTACTGTTTTTCCTTTTTACTATTTTTCTATAGTAGTAATTACAGTTTTAAAATCCTGTTATACGGCTGGGAGAACGTTGGCGTTGCTTCCCACTGATTGTGGCTGTTATGTTTTAACATGGCAGGTATACGTGTCCCGGGTGTGGGATAGCGAGCAGTGTGGATCCTGCTTATTTATTTTTATAATTATGTCCTATGGATTGTTCAAACCCCTTTTGTGGATTGTTTTAAATTTTGGCCATTTTATTTAAGGCCTATTGTTTGACTTTACCATTTTAATTTTTACTAAGACATAGTTACAGTGTGTTTTAATCCCGACTCTACAGTGTTTCCGCCACTGTATCGCGTTAGATTTTCTAGGGGTTACAACCATCACTACTACAAAACATGACATAGACATGGGTCGTTTTAACTAATAGACATGGGTTACGCGACCCATGTTAAGTTGAGTGACATCTATTGTCCAATACTTAGACATGGGTCGTATGTCCTATGTCTATCTAAAACATAGACATAGGTTTTTCAATTAACCCATGTCTTTATAGAATTAACCCATGTCTATAAAAACTATAGACATGGGTTTTTTGTTCGCCCTATGTCTATTATAAATATAGACATGGGTTTTTTGTTCAACCCATGTTTATTGTCATAGTACAGACATGGGTTATTTGTTTGCCCCATGTTTATTGTCATAGTACAAACATGGGTTTTTCGTCTGCCCCATGTTTATTGTCATAGTAATCAGTCCGAAAATGATATCAATTATTAATGCTTTCCGTATTTTTTATAAGAAACTACAATCCAACCGAAACCAAAATAAATCTCATAAATTATACAACGTCGAATTGGACGATCAAACGTTCCATATTTCATAAAAGTAGTCATCATCCCAAACAAATAAGTAGCTTAGATAAAAAAAACTACACAATTACGCGATGTACCAATAATAAAATCTCTTCCTACTACAACCAATCTTTTTAGCTCATACATTGAATACTACATGCATGTCTCATACTTCTAATTTTGAAGATAATAGTTAGCCCACAAATCGCGAACCTCATCGATGTCTTCTTGTGAATACATGGCAAGTACTTTGAAGTGCTGCAACAATTTCAATATAATTGAAAGCGAATACTTCAAGAACATAAATACTTTGATTATAACATAGAGAAAATGTGTATGTGCTCGAAGTCTTGTTACCTTATCAATAGTTCCCTTCAAACTAGAAGAAGTGATTAAGTCGGTCATGTACTTCATTATGTAGTAGCCACATTTTGTGTTCCCCGGCTGACAAGCACACTATAGCAACATATATACCAACATCAGCAATTCAATCACAAACAAGAACCAACAAGGCAACATGCATCAAATCCAATCAATAATTAGCCAAAGTAGTTCATAAAAACTAAGCAGGAGCCATACATGTTGATGTAGTTAAAACAAAAAGAAAGACAGGTAGGTAGGATGAGATGAGGAAGCTAGACTTGAGAGGAGTCATTCATTCCAACAAGCCTACTTGACTTGCTGCCAAATAAATGCAGTAGCTAGTAGATAGAATGGACGACTTCTACTGCGCTCTAGATGTTTAGCAATGAAATCAGGATCACGAATCGTAGAATACCAAGCCTTACAAACTGATCTGAAAAGCATACACAAGCATACTCGTAGAATACCATTAACAACCCGCAATTATGATCCACTTCAATCCATCCATCCATCCCTCCCTCAGCTAGCTACACTTTTGTTTTTCTTTATTTGCTGCAAATAATAATAATACGAAGTAATAAACGCGGCTAATTATTGAGTTTCGGGAAAAGGGAGTAGGCAAGTAGCCATGCATTCACATACATCAATGGCTATGAAGACATCAACACATTCACATATATAGAAACTAACAAGTATCTAGGATAGCACTTGAACTATCATCTATGAATATAAATCTCGTTTTGAGAGCCGATCTCAATTAGTCATTGTAGCAAGATAAATGCGATCGAAGCACCAAAATGTGCCTTAGTACTCTTTCAAATCAAACAATACTTACATCAACTTTCACCCACTGTGGTGCTTTAGTACTCTTTCTTGTACCTCCACTATATCCGTACGCCCTTATCGACCTACAACGAGATAAGAAAGATCAAATCAATATAATAGAATAACCTAAATTGTCTTTTATGAACATTATTGCTTGTTAGAATTAGCAATAACATGTTAGAACGAACTCACGTATTAATTAGAGCTTTATATCCCGAAGGCTCAAACTTTCCTAGTGGGTCAAACCAATATACATGATTATGCTCAACAATATCCAATATTATAAGCACCCAATGATCCCTGATAACGAAAAAATCAACTTCACTTAATCAATAACAAAAATTAACTTCACTTAATCATGTATTAGAATAAAAAAGTACTTACTTGTTGTAAAATGGAGCCAAATATATGGGTTTTCTCCCTGTGTTCATGAACTCATGGATGTACGTCGTCATCTCATCCGCATTATGCCCAATCATCGAAAGAAATTCCGGACATAGAAACCCATATCGATGATTGTCACAAATACTATGCAAGTACCTGTAGTATGTAAAAAAATCAATACTACTACGTACCATATACATCTTTGTGACTCAAAAATAATTACAAATTGTGATTACATAGTACATACTTACCCAACAAAAGTCTTAATGCACGACACATTGAGTTTTTCCATATTCAACAACAATTTGATGTCTTCCTTTGTTAGAGAAATTATTTGCTCATAGCCCACAACATCCTTACTCAAAGCAAGTTCAGATTTTCCTCCATCAACCATCATACTAACCAACTTAGACAATATTTTCCTAGATTCAAACTTTTGTTCCACACCAGCTTTCACAATATCGGTTGATGTAGCAAACGACTCCATTGTTCTAATACTTTTTCCACTCTCGGCTTTCTTTGATTCTTCACAAGTATGTTGTTTTGGTTGTTCACTGATTAACTTCATTGTAACTTGAGGTGTTACTTCCTGATTAAGCTTCATATTAACACACAAATTGGAATTATAAATAACGTATAACAATTAAAACTTATAATTGATTATCATCGAAAATTACCTTAGGATATCCAATATTTATTAAACTTTTTGGCCATCGAACAAAAGATCCAACCGCCTCACCCACGGTAGAAAATTCTTCGGTTGGCAAAGGTAATTGTGTACCCTCCTCTCCCTCCAAGACAACCTCAATTGAGACCCTTACCTCATTTTCTCCAAATGGACAACCGTGAGATCTTGAACTCTCTGTTGGGGCCCGAAAAACTCTTCCAAGAGCCACCTTTCGTAAGTCCATATCGAACACATCTAACTGACATTCAAGGCCCTTACAAAATATAACGACAAGATAGAAGAAAATCATAACATGTACACATAAATTCATTAGGAAAAAGCAGACTTCACATAGAATTTATGACTTACCATCTCCGGTATGTCACCAAATGGATCAGGTTCATCATCTTCATAGCAACTAGCTTTCCCACTTTTGCAATTGACCTCTAGTGCAAGATCTCTCTCAACAGAATAACTTGTGTTTCCATTGTTGGTCATTATGTCACTCGTTGTCCTTTTCTCAACCATAAGATCTATTTGTCTTAACATATTAGCTTCTACTGTCTTAGTGATCTTCTGAGTAATTGCTTCCAAAAGCTCTTTTGATATTCCTCCACTTCGATCATTACTACTTTTACCAAAGTACTGCTTATGTCCTACCTTTCCACCAACACCTCTGACACGACCAGAATGCTCTTCATTTCCAAGTGCTTTAGTTAGCACGTCGACCTTTCCAATAGGTGCAAACTCCCCTTGCAACACTTGTTCCTTTATAGAATGCTGTAATGAAATAAAATAATTTTTGGTTCTGAACGAAGTAAATTTGAAATTATATTTGAAATAAACATAAGTGTGCTTACAATTTTTTCTATTGCTTGCGTAGTCTCCACATTAAGACATTCACCATCTTTGTCAACTCTTCCCTCTATCCATAAATCACCTCTTTCGATGGTCATGATAGTAGTATCATTAGATGAATCAGATAACTTTTTAGCATGCAACTTCATCCTTGTTTTTCGATATCCCCCACGAAACATTCTATGCGGATATATATTCCTCTTTTGCCTTTCTGTTGCACTTACACTTATAGCCTAATAAAAAAAACAATTAGTTATCAAGCTTGTTTTTCTAAGGACAACAACGATATAAACACACATGAACAATACATACACAATGAATCAATTTTACACCACACCTTAAATTCATCTGTCATGCGTGTCTCTTTAAATCTCTTCCAAACTTCAGGTTTAATGTACGGGTATTTAGCTAGTGGATCATCATCAGTGGGCACCTTCCTTTTTTTCAGCTGTTTTTTGTACACATACAAAGAAGTCAATGTTGACTTGAAGTTCGACCATCTAATACCAGCAGTGGTGATGACTTCATCCTTCTTGGAAAGTGGAACGTTAAATATAGTCTACAAAAGGTAAATAATATGTTAATACATTCTTGCACACAAATCTAATACCCGATGGACAACGTTTGATCTTTTCTTTAAGAAAATTGACCCTTACCAAAACATCATCCCAAATCTTTTCTTTAGTATCATTTGCAACCTTCTTCCAATTGGAAATATCAATTGGCACTTTTGTTTTTGCTAGTACCCCAATGTAACTTTTATATTTATCACCAATAATTCCAGTTGCCTCACCAAGTTCATCGAAGGTAACATCAAGCTTTTTCCCAGCATCACGTAAAGCTATCAATTCCTTCATCAACACTACACTTTTACCCTTTGTTTGTTTGACCCAATTCTCGGAATTAGTGGTTTGAGAATGCGATTGAGAAGACATAATGACATGTGTGCTATAGAACAATACAAAACAAATTAGATAAATATTAACATATCACATAAAATAATTAAATTTGCTATCTTAAAAGACAAGAACAATTTCAACACATACATCTAGATATTACGGAGTATTAATAATCCAAATGTAGAATCATTAACATATCTCAAAGTAAGCTAACATAAAATTCAACAAATTTCATAAGTTGTAACTAATTTTAGTACAATCAGTGACATAAACTAAAAAACATGACAGAAACTATTAATTATCAAAGTGTACTAGCTAGCAGATTTTGTGAGTTAAACCCACAACCCTTCAGTGTGATCATCCCGCATATAAAAATCGTCCTCCTCATCATTTTCAGCCACCACCGGTAGTCCACATGAAAAGGGAGGCAACTCATCATCTACCTCATCCATATTATCATGGGCCACAAACTTCTTTTTACCATGAAGAACAACCGACCACTTTTCATCTGCCGGATCGGTTATGTAAAATATTTGTTTTGCCTGGCTAGCCATTACAAATGGCTCAGTTTGATATCCCTCACGTTTCAAATCTACCAAGGTGAATCTCATCTCATCAACCTGAACACCCCTATGATCAACCCACGTACAACGGAATACAGCTATCTTGAATTGTACATAGTCCAACTCCCAAATATCCTTTATGACACCAAAATATGTCATAGGATCATAAGAAGGGTTCTTATCTTTACCACTAGAAACACTCATTGACATAGCAGTTAAAGCTAACCCACTGTTTTGCATAGTACTTTTACCATCTTGAGATTTTGTGTAAAAAGAATATCCCTTCATATCGTAGCCTTCATAAGATAGAGCATGCATCAAAGGTCCATGTGCTAACCAACTTACAATTTGAGGTACTTCTTTAGGATTCTCTTCTAGTTCAGTAGCAACTTTTTCATTGAACCATTTGATAAATGATCGATTATGCTCCAATGCTAACCACCTCTCTCTTTTTGATGGGTTTTGTTCTTTAAGAAGGATTTTATGGGCCTCCACATATTTATCAACATCTTCTAAGTGTTGAAGTATGTAAAGATGTGCTTGATCAAGTTCTCCTTGGCTGGTCATGATTATTTTTTTGCCAATTGTACCCTTTCCTATCAGTCTATCTTCGTGACGAGATGTTGGAAGTCCGATAGATTTAAGATTTGACATATACTCACTAGCAAACTCTAGGGCCTCTTCTGCCACATACCCTTGAATCATAGAACCTTCGGGTCGACTTGTGTTCCTTACATAATTTCCCAAGGGTTTCATAAATCTCTCAAATGGATACATATTTCTCACAAACACTGGTCCACATATTTTGATTTCTCTTACCAAATGAACAACAAGGTGCTCCATTATATCAAAAAAGGAAGGGGGAAAGAACATCTCAAGTTGACACAAAGTAATAACAACATCTCTTTGTAATGCATTCAATGTATCTGCATCAACAACTTTGTTGAATATTGCATTGAAAAAATAGCAAAGTCGAATAATGGCATGTCTAACATGTTTCGGCAAAACTCCGCGAAGTGCAACCGGGAGTAGCTGTTGCATTAAAGTGTGACAATCATGAGATTTCAAACCCACTAATTTCAACTCCTTCATTGAGACAAGATTTTTTATATTCGACGAGTATCCTTGAGGTACTTTAACACCATGCAAACACTCACACATACTTTTTTTCTCTTCTCGCGAGAAAGTAAAACATGCCGGAGGTAAGTAAGTTCTTGAGCCTCTAACTTGTGGTGCCAACTCTGGTCGTATCTTTTGTGACATCATATCTTCTCGAGCATTGATACCATCTTTAGTCTTACCAGGAATGTTAAGAAGTGTGTTGATAAGACTATCACATACATTCTTCTCCACATGCATGACATCTATACAATGTCTGACGGATAAGTGTTGCCAATACGGTAAGTCCCAAAATATAGACTTCTTCTTATATAAGGACTTCTGAGGTGGCGGCTTATAGGGCTTTCCAAATGAATTTTCAATATTATGAACCTTTTCGTAAACCTCTTTTCCACTTAGAATCTTAGGAGCATTCCTATCTTCTTTTTTTCCATTAAATGACTTCAGTTTTTTCCTATAAGGGTGAGACCGGTGAAGAAACCTTCGATGAGCAAGATACACGTTCTTTGTAATCCCCTAAAAATTCTAGCGCGATACAGTGGCGGAAACACTGTAGAGTCGGGATTTAAACACACAGAACTATGTCTTAATAAATTAAATTGGTAAAGTCCAACATGCGCCATACATAAAAATGGCTAAAATATAAAACAATCCGTAAAAAGGTTAAACAATCCTTAAGACATGATTATAAAAAAATCAGCAGGATTCAAGACTGCTCGCTAGCCCACACCCACCGGAAAATAAACACGTATACCTGCCATGTTAAAACATAACAGCCACAATCAGTGGGGAGTAACGTCAACGTTCTCCCAGCCGTATAACAGGATTTTAAAACAGTAATTACTAATATAAGGAAAATAATAAAAGTGGAAAACATTAAAACAGCGTAATAAAATAAGCTTTAGCGTAAAACAAATTAATTAAAAGGGTTGCCGAAGAAACATAAACATATTTGCCAACCTGCAAACCAATTTATATCGATAATAATAAAATAATCAAAATGGCGTTATGGATAGGATTAATGTAGAATCTAGACTTTCACTAGGATAATACTAAAAACTAGTTTCGAGAACTTAGTCAAAACAAATTAGACTTTGGTCTCTAACTAGGCAACTCAACTATAACAGGACTGCGTGCAGCGAGGTCCTGGCTTAAGTAATGTACACCCCTCCTGGACACCAACCGTAATCCAGTTCAACCCGACGGCGACTTACACGATGCGATATCTAAGTTTAAGGTCAAAATATACACACTCCTGAGCACAAACCATGCTCAGTTCAACGACCAATGTGTCTCAACATAGACACACCAGCTTTATAGTTGATGGCAAAACGTACACCCCAGACTATATTACTCTAAACCCACACTTGTCCTTATTCCATAACTCCAAAACAAACCATTATCGATATTTAAAAGATGTATTCATCATAAACAATATGAGGATAAAAGAAGTAAACATTTATATTCTAAAAGAGGAAACTTTCTATTTTAGGAAACTTCTATTTTTAGAAACTTTACTAAAAATAGCATCATATCAAAGTAGTGAAAATATTAGTTCATACTAATACCACATTTTAGTAAACGATATAGATTTTTAAAACTAATACTTTCGGCCTTAACGATATTACTTATTAAAGTAAGAACATTTGATTTTATGAAACTATTAAAATATCGTACAAGTGTTATAAAATGATTAGAAACATCTTAAATATTTTAATATTACTAATTAGGGTGTTTTCAAAAATTAAAAATTATAAAGCTAAAATTCCCTAATTATTATTAGTTTCGACGATAAAATTATAAATAGGATTTTACGGCAAACATCAAATTAAATATTTGAACGTCTTTATTTAATTAAACCAACAAATATATTTAGAGTATGTTAAGGGATGATTTAACTCCTAAAGTTTCAGATTTAAATACTTTCAAAATTGCTGGAAAAATAATTCTTTTAGGTAAGACGAAGCAATTTAGCGATAAATCACAATTTGTCCGAAATCAATATTTATTAATTAAAGACTATAATAAATAGTACAAAAATTACGTAAAATAGTTAAATTATATTTATGGACATTCTGTCCAAAAAATATAATTTCCAGAATTCTAAAAACTCGGTTTTTAAAGCGTTTTCTCGTTAATCGTCCAATCTCGACAATAACGATTAATAAAAAATAGTAATTACAAAACGATTTAAGTATTAATATCCAAAAATTATTATTACACTTTAAAATCCTGATTTTACAGAATATAATTTTTTCCAGATTTTTCCAAAATCCAGTTTCAACAAATTTCAACAAAACCGTCATTTAAACCCGTTTTCGCAATTAACGATTTTATTAACAAACCTATCTTTCCAAACATTTTATTAAGGCACTAAAAATCATAATAATACATTTTAATATGAAATCATCAGAATCATAAATTTTTCCAGATTTAAACCAAAGACCAGAAATCGAGAATTTAAACAACAAACACGGTTTTAACGATAAACGATGATTTAAAGTGATTAATTAATTCATCCACTTAACAATTCCGAAAAATTATGAAAACAATCATAAAATTCTATTTCACCAGAAAGTTTCACCACGTCAAAAATCAGATTAAAATAAAATGTTTAAGTACTAGAACTAAAAATCGGTTTTCAATCGTTTTTGTCCGAAAATGATAATAATTCAATAATCGATATCAAAAATATCAGAAAAATACTAAATTACTAAAAATCATCAAAAACAACATTTTTCCAGAATATAAATATATATTACATGTTTAGGCCGATTATTACGATTTTACAAATTAATATAACAATTCAATCGTTAATCTCGTAAAAGCGATAAAAATATCGAAACATGCAAAATTTCAACTTTAAAAATTTTCCAGAATTCGTGACATACATATATTGCCAAAATAAAATATAAAAATATATACATGCAAATACTCAATTAAAATCTTGTAATACCGAGTAACATCGACGTTACCTCTACTCCAAGTCTGAATCAACGATGTATTCGTCGGCTTCGGGATCGTCCAAAAATCCTACCAACACGTAAATCATGGCAGAAAAATACCATGAGAAAACTAAAAAAACAAGGTAAAAATTGATCGAAAATGATGTCGATTAATACCTTAACGAAGGAATCGGAAAGAGGATGATTATGACGATAAGAATGATGCGATTGAGACTAGAAATGGAGCAAAAATTTTCCTAGAATGGCTGAGGGGCACACGGCCAAAAGAGAGGAGAAGGGAGTGATGAATAATTTTGGTGAATGTAAAAGAAATGAATGTAGAGAGTAAGGGTGGAGATGGGTGATACAACACTTAAAGGAGTAAGCATGAATTAAGGCTTCAAAAAAAAGGAATACAAAATTGTACCTAGACCATAAGTTGGCCGGCCAAATGGGATAAGAGAGGGAGTAAGAAAAGCTTTGACATAAATGCTACAATGAATGAAAATGATTTATCTTATGATTACGTTTTAATGTGATAAAATGAATCATTTAAATAAAATGTAATAAAACTTGTGACCAAGAGCTTAGTCGGTCCAAAATGTGAGAAAACAGTCTCAAATAATTTATAAGTTGATAAAAAGTATAATCGTAAAATAGTTAAAGGTATTTCAAAGTAATTCGAGTAAACCTCGCGTAAGAAAATAATTATTCGCGAAGCTTCGTAATAAAATCATAAATGGCTTGTTTTTAGTAACTAAAATATATCTTAGTAGAAAATATTCCATAAACGTATTAAAACATTTTTAGGAAAAAAAGAATAACTTAAATCCAAGCTTAAAAATGTCAATTCGGAGAGAAATAGAATTACTCGCTGAAGAATTACTTAGTTTACGAAGAAACCAAATAAATGGATTTAAAAGAATTTTAAATCTTTAAAATTAAAAAATAGAAATTATTAAACTCAAAAATTAAAATAAAGCTTAGTAAAATGATAAAATATGAGGCCAAAAGTGACAGAGTTAAGACGAAGTCCTAACAGAAAGAATAAAATGCTTAGGAAAAATAGCGGGTGTTACATTCTTTCTACCGTGAACTAAACGATCAGAAACTGTATCATCCTCACAAATTGGGCATGCTTTAGCACCTTTCACGGTATATCCAGACAAATTGCCATAAGCTGGAAAATCATTAATAGTGCAAAATACCATGGTGAATAATTGAAAAGTCTCTTTACGATAAGCATCATATACCTCCACACCTTTATCCCATAATAACTTTAAATCATCAATCAATGGTTGAAGATAGACATCTATATCATTTCCAGGTTGCTTAGGCTCTGAAATCAATAGTGACAACATAATATACTTCCTTTTCAAGCTTAGCCAAGGAGGTAAATTATAAATTGTGAGCAAAACTGGCCATGTGCTCCACTGACTACTTAGGCTTCCAAACGGGTTCATTCCATCGGTACATAGTCCTAGTCTTAGATTTCTCGCATCTGAACCGAATCTAGGGAACTTATAATTTATTGATTTCCATTGTGTAGAATCAGCTGGATGTCGAATCTTGTCATCGGGTACTCGACCTTTGGAATGCCATATTAAGTTCTCAGCATCTTTAACATTTCCAAAAAGACGCTTAAATCTTGGTATGATTGGAAGGTACCATAACACTTTAGATGGGCCTCCTTTCTTCACTTCATTATTTTTTCCCTTGAACTTGTAACGAGAAACGCCACATTTTGGACACTTGTCTAGATCTTTATAATCATTTCGATACAAAATGCAGTCGTTCATACAAGCATGTATCCTTTCATAGGTAACCCCCATTGGACATAAAATCTTCTTAGCTTCATACGTACGCTTCGGGAGTTCATGGCCATCGGGAAGCCCTTCACCAACTGCCTCAAGTAGCTTTGTGAAACTTGTATCACTCCATCCACTTTCCGCCTTAGGTTATACAATTTCAATGTATAAGACAAAACTGTGAATTTTGAACCTGGATATAGGGGTTTCACTCCATCACTTGCCAACTTATCAAACATATGTGTTGGGTGTTGAGAGCCTTGTTTCACATCATTAATCATATCATCTACTCGATCCTCATCATCAACAGCATAATCATCTCCATCAGACTCTCCTCCTTCCTCACCGTTATTACTTGTATTAGGTATCAACTCCTCCCCATGCCAAATCCACCTCGTATAACTTTTATCAATTCCATTACATAAGAGGTGATTTTTCAATTCTCTACCATCAACGAAAACATTATTTCCACATTTAACACATGGACAATAAATTGCGTCAACGTTCTCAGCATTATCAATAGCGTATTTAACAAACTCGTCTACGCCCTTCCTGTATCTAGGATCCAAACGATCAATAATCATCCATTCACGACCCATTGAAAATCTGCTTTAATCACCTATGATCATATCACTTACTCTTTAAATAAAAATGACATTAGAATTTTTTAAATAAAAGTCGTCTTGCCTAACATGATATGAAAAGCAATATATGAAAGATGGATAATCAACCAACTACTACAAGATATAGAACACCCAATAAAATAAAATTATGAATGTATCATTTCCCTATTGATGGATCATTCGGTTCAAACAACACCGTATTAATCTATTTCACACAAGAATAATTATGAACTAAAATGAAGTAAGGTGCATTATTACTCCTCTTAGTTGATCCAATAAAACTTAGTTGATCAAATACTCGTATTATACTCCGTAAATAAGGTTGGAATCAAAATTCTAAATAAATAGGAGTAATTTGTTAACCATACGAGAAGATCTTTCAAAATTGATCCAACCCGAATAAGTCAACCCAAACTGAAGATCTGAGGTTGATCCGTAAACCGAATTGACTCGGGCTAACTCGAAAATGACCCGACTATTATTATAAAAAACGAACCAATATCCCTAAAAAAATTAAAAATAACAAACCCGAAAATGATCCAAATCATTTAGGATTTGAATACAAACACTGTTGATTTCAGTACAAAAACATTCAGATTTCGGGATTGAATTTCCGTTACACAAACTCACAAACGTCTACAATGTACTCATAACATCTGAAGTTTCATAGCATTAAAAAAAACAGATTTCTGGCATCAGAATTCAAAACTAACTCAATCCGATTAACTTGCATTTTAATAAAGTTCACGATAACATTAGCAAACATGAATTGCAGGATATACAAATATTGCAATCATTCTTGTTCAACGAAAAGAATAGTCATAGAATTTTAACATCATACTGATTAATATACATAAAATAATCCTATATCAAAAACAGAGGTTTGAATGTAGATGATTGATACCTAAGCTCGCTGAATTTTCAGTCTTCAATCATGGAACCTAAACCATCTCAAAACAAAGCAATATAGGCGAAATTGAATCTCCCTACAAGAGAGGTATATCATGAGAGTGTTATTGAACTGATCGGAGATGGAAATGTTTGATTTCTCACATTGATCAATTATTTGGAAACAGAGACAATTCCTTTCAGGATACTATTAGCAAACATCGATTGCAGGAATTAGTAAAAAACAGTAATATGCAACTGTAGTCACAAGTCATAAGTAAAGCAGGAGTAGCGCGAGCAGAAATCTGGATGAATAATCACAACTCACAAGTGCAAGGACATGGCAATTCAATTCCATGGTTAACCTGTTACTTTCTACAAGGAGAAATGAAGTAAAAGACAGACATGACTTTTAGGAATATTAAATTATTGACTTAGGTCGTCTATGCTTGTATTAATTATTAGGGAGTAATGGAATTCGGCCATACTTTCTTTCCTTGAGGGGTACTGGCTTCTCTATCCAAGACTTCTGCTTTTTGCAAAGAAGATCATTATACTAAGAGCATTAAGATAAGAGATGATGCATTATTATATTCAACAAAGACCATCATTGAGGATTAAACACCAATGAAACTTGCAGACACCGACCAGACACTGACAAATTTTAAGACATTCTAATAATACTTCTCAATTCTTGTGTAAAGAACACGAGTATGTCCCTTTCTATATCTAGCAAAAAAAATCAAATACTCAGTAATATATTAAAATGACATACTCCGGACTAAAGGTAACTGCAAGTTTCAACTGATCGGATTGAGTATGTCATTTTAATATGGCATCAAACAGATTTCTTTCAACTGATCTCCAAGTTTCCTTCAGCCTCTTTACGTTGTTGATGTGATCATCGAAATTCAAAGTCAATATTGTCATACTCAGCCTTTCGCCTCCTATAATCCTTATGTATCTATCAGTTGTTAATTTAACCCCGATGGCTAATTTATTTAATAAAATTGATACGGAGTACATAATAATCGGTACTCAAGCAAAGTTGTTGAGATTGAATCATCCATTGTTACTTTACAAACAATGTCGAAAAAGGACAAAGTACTCATGAGACGAATTGAATCGTTGAGCTCAAGCTAAATGAGAAACATGAGTTAAGAGCATATAAGATCACTTGAAGAAAAACCGGTGTATATTGTCCTCAACGAACAAGAATGAAAACAAGATGAATTTGATATTTGAATGCAAATACTGTATAATATACAATGAATTAGATGTATCAGACATAAACTATATATAAACATCACAATTTTCACTAGCAAACTTCACCGTCCTCAAAGGATAGATTATTGCTACATGGTTAAACATTTCAAACAATGATATACTATGAGTTATCTCTTCCTTATGCTGTTATTGCTTTTGCCTACAGGCTAGAGCTCATCAATGATTTATATAGTTGGATGCATCTCCTCTCCTTTCCTATTAACTTCTTGATTGTGTGATCATTCAAATGACGTTTACCCCAAATCTTTGTATTGTAAGAATACAAATGGAAAATGATGATGATCTTGTATGTCATTGTCTCCTGGCTTCTTTCTTACCTACTCTATCTATCTAGTTATCTACGTAGTATCACCTTCTGCCCATTTCTATCAGTATTCAGTCAGTCTTCTCACCTCTTATCAGTCTATCTATCACCCCTTCTTTCCCATCCCTATACTCTTCTCTTCACACCAAAAACAAAAACTACTCACAGACTCAAAGCAAAACACACACAGCCACAGCCACAACGTACACTACCAAGGCATAAGACTGAGCCATTGAGCACCCGGATCGTCCGTAAGAAGAGCTTGCAGGCTCATATTGGCAAAATCCTATTCATGAACACGACTACATCGTTTAACCAAGGCAAAGACGGAAATATTTCTGTTATTCCACAGCATTATCGGCGTATCAATAGTTCAATACACAGTGGGGTCGGAAGTGGCAGTTATTGAGGACGGTCCATTCAAAATGATAAAAACACCTATTATTGAATCAAAACCCCAACAATCAATGTATGAAGCAACTATAAACGAATTTCACAAATCGAAAACCCTAAAACCCCAAAATCGAATATAAACGAACAATAACAGAGGAGGCGATGGATTACTGAAGGAATTGAAGAAGAAACTTACGAATTGAAGAAGCCTACGCGTGAAATCAGGATTGACAGATTGAAGAAGCCTACGCGTGAAATCAGGATTGACGGATTGAAGAAGCCTACGCGTGAAATCAGAATTGAAGCTTATTGAAGGTTGATTGAAGGATTAGGATTGAAGATTATAGAGTATGCCGGAGGATTAGGGATTAGGTATGTCGGAGCTTAGTTTTTGTTTCATGGCTGAGCTTCGAGTTCTATGTATGGCTGAGCGAGCTTCGAGTTCTATGTATGAAAAAGGGAAAGAAGGCTGCGTAGGAATTAAGTATAAAAGGGAAAGAAGGCTGCGTAGGAATAGTATGAAAAAGGGAAAGAAGGCTGAGTAATAAAATAAAATAAAATAGAATAAATATCTACCATTTGTGTCTAATTAAGAAAATATTATTAGTTTATTAGGACTAATAGAATAGACATGTGTCACTACTTTATTAGTATTACATCAATATACATGGTTTTCTATATACCCTACATCTATTCATATATTACAGACATAGGTTTTACTTTGACCTATGTGTATAATTTTTAGACATGAGTTTTAATTTTGACCTATGTATATTTTCTTTTATATACATAGGTCTTTTAATAACATATGTCTATTAAAAATAGATGTGGGTTTTTCTTTTAACCTATGTCTATTAGGTCATGTCTATGACTAATTTTGTAGTAGTGCATAGCTAGTTGAAGGCGGTCCTTGAGAATAAGAATAACTTTGAGAATGGTTGAGAATGGGACCCAAGTGTAGCCATACTTGAATCCTTGGATGTTGGTTAAACAAAGATGGGGTGTTAAGGAATGCAGAAGTTGGTGGAAGATTACAATATCAAGTTGTTGCTTCGGTCCACAATATTTCAAAGCGACTTGTTCTCCGAATGGAGATCAAGCAACCTAAATCAAAAGTATACCTAGCAAAAACTTAACAAACGATTAGCCTCCTAGCACCTAATGGCACTAGGGTAGGAGGAAGGAAAAAAAACAATTAACCAAACACAATCAAAACAGAGACTTAATCAATTAACTAATCGCCGCCTACCCGGCAACGACACCATTTTGATGCGCGCTGTCGCTGACGCGCATGCAAACAATACTTTTAGTCCCAACTCACTACTGTGTAGTAGCGGCAAGTCGGGGTCGAATCACAGGGAGGCGGTTAAGCGCTATCGGTCAAGTCTAGTGTTAATTGTGATTGGGGTTGAGAAGGGGGATTTTGGGACGAGAAGAATTGAACTAATGCAACCGATTCAAACAGCTAAAGCGAGATACAATAATGGGAAAGGCGTTAGGGAGAGTCGGGATTCGGAAATTGGGGTCTAAGAATCTCGGAATCGGGTTTTAGTCACAACGTTGATAAAGAGAGAATGCCACCTTTCGGTTTCTTTACCCAACCCACCTAAAAACCCGCTTTCGCGGCGAAAAGAGTAAGTCTCAAGTCAAGGTAACTCCTACCCCGAGTTTCTTCATATTGATAGGAGTGAGTCAAGGTCGATCTAGCCGCGGTATAAGTCAACAAAGACACAAAAACCTCAAACGTGATAAATCAACAGGCACGCAACCCACCAACATCCTTCAATTCAAATAATCCAAATTCTCATCCCTAAATCCCCCAACAAGAAATCTACTCACTACTCATAATAAAACTAACACTAAGAAGGCTAGGAGAAAGACAAAACATGCTTGAACTAGAGGAGAAATAATCAATCTAAGACAATAAAGGAAACTACACTAACAAACAATAATAATTAATGGAGAAAGGGAGAGGAAAGAAACTACCAACAATGGAGGAAACTAAAGGAGGAAGATGAAGATTAACATAAAGATTGAATCTTGGAAGAGAAAATACAAGAACTTTCTCACCAATCCTTGCAAAACTCTTCAATCTTCAATATAAAACCCAAATCTTCAACAAAGATGGAAGCTTGATTGCAAATTATAGAGTAGATTTAATCTAAACTAAGAAAGTTTCTAAATTTATGGAGATTTTCTATGTAAACTACTACTACTACTACTACTACTACTACTACTACTACTATGGAGATCTACTAACTACCCTACCCTAAGGAGGCACACTTAAGGCACAAATTGAAATGAAAACCTAGGGTTAATATATATACTAAGCCCTTAATGGGTCACACATCTTAAAGCCAATAATCCAATCCTTGCCCATTAGTGATACTTCTACTCTTTGAGTGACATTTTGTCCTTTGAGTCTTCATAGGGTGAAGTTTTGCCCCGCGGATTCTCTCCAATATGGCCGAAATACTGTCGGGCGAAGTTTCGCCCGGTCAAATTCTCGTAGGGTGAAATTTCGCCTGGTCAAAATCTCGTAGGGTGAAATTTCGCCCGGTGAACTTTTTTGTCCGAAATGGCAATCTGGGGAGGAACACCGTCTGGCGAAATTTCACACGGTCAAATTCTCATCGGGTGAAATTTCGCTCTGTGACTTCATAGAGCCATAACTCTCTCGTTTCAACTCCGATTGGGGCGTGTAATATGTCGTTGGAAAGCTAAGAAGATAAGCTTTCACCTCCAACCGGAATCGCTTTAATCTGAAGTCAATAACTTTAGATATATTCATTTGAAGTTCGACCTCTCCGGTGAAGATGCCCAATGGACTATAGTTTTTTTTCGTTTTTGCTCAAGGTTTTACCTCTTCGGTTTGGACTTTGGATTTTGAGTTGTGTGCTTTGCTCTTCGGACTGTATCCCTCTCTTTCATGCTCATAGAAGCTCAGACACGTTTTTGGTCGAAAATCCTATCAAAATAGACATAAAACTACCAAAAACACGTAAAATGCAAAAGAGAGACTCCAATGCGAGAATTACTCAAAATACGGCGATAATCGCACTCTATTCTCACAAAACAGAGGAAAAATGGGCTTAAATGGGAGGAAAAATGGTCCAAATTTGACACACAACAATATCTCATCTCAACATATTATAATATGATGATGGTGATTGACTTCTATTATATAAATAAGAATTATCCCATATCGACAAATTATAGTAAGGTGATGAATTTCTATTTCTCCGTATATAATTAACTGTGATCATTCGTTCTTGGATATTAACAAAAAACTTCTGAGTTTTAAAAAGAGCTCTTATAAGACTATAAACTTATATAATTAAAATTATCACACATCGAAAAATTATAATTATAATGAGGTAGTGAAATTCTATATTATGTATGATTCCTAAAAATTCTTAAAACTATAAACTCTAAGTAAATTATCCCACACTGAAAAATAATTATAATAAGGTGATGAATTTATATTATATAAATAAGAGTAGTCACATAAACTTATGTAAAATTATCCCACATCGATAAATTATCATAAGGTAATGAAATTTTATATTATAAATAAGAGTGATCATTCATCCGTGGATATCAACCAAAAATCTTTTGAGTCTTAAAAAACTCTTAAGACTATAAACTTTTAAATGAGATTATCCCACATCGACAAATTATAATAAGCTGTTATATTTCTATTATATAAAAGAGTAATTATTCGTTCTTAATAGATACTAGTTTAAACCCGTGCAAATTGCACGATTGGGTTATAACAGTTGATATAAAGTGGTGGCAAAAAAAGGCCTAGAGTTGATTCATTCATACAGACCTCGGCTCATCATCATCGAGAATCAAAGATAATAACTACTTTTTATGATAAACTTACGAATTTACAATACAAATAACATATAAACCACATGTTAGATTGTTATCATATAGTGATAGTAGCAATGAAAATATTGAACTGAGAAAACAAAGTAATGATGTTAAATTAGGATAGGGCGAGAAAAGTTTACTTGGATAATTTGGTTGTATCTCTAAATCTTTGTACTCTTATAATGATAAATTGTGAAGCATTACCTAATCCGTAGTCACGTAATTAAATTGTCGGAACTTGGAAGTTTATTGGAGATTTAAAGATTGATGGACTTTCCTTCTTATTTAAGGCCCAATCATGGTAAACCAAGTCTTGTAAAAATGAATTATGATGCGATAACTCTTAATTGGGTTTCCGGTTCTCCTAATATATGTTTTTTTTTTTGCAAAAAATGTTATCCATTTATTCCATTCATAGAGGGTAGAAAAAATGGGAAATCATATTACAAATATAAAAACCACTAAAACTTTATTATTTTGGACTAAAGTGAAGTGTATTGACGTAATGAGGTTGAACTTAACGGAATTACTAGGACAAAATAAATCCCATGAAACTGAACTGATCTCAGGAAAGAATTAAACTATTAATGAGTTGGGAAAAAAATCCAAAAGAACGGGGCGCAAATTACATCAAACCTCTGTATCTACCTTTGTAACTAGTGTAATACTGACCGGTGATCGCGACAATTTTATAATGTTAATCACCCGTAATTAATATGTACTCCCTCCATCCCAATGAATTGTTTGCCTATTCCATATTGGGACTTCTAAATGAATTGTTTTCCTTTCTATTTCAGGAATATTTTTATATGCAATTTGACCCTTCTGGTGAGTTTTGCTCCACATGTCAATTCCTCATTGGATCCCTTACCCTTGGTGCCAAAAGGAAAGACAAACAATTCATTGGAACGGAGGGAGTATCATTAACACAATCAAGTTAGATTAGAACTAACTTCACCATAAAAATCAATTTTTAAAAACAAATCACAGCTCAAAGAACATATATTATATAATCAGGGGTTGAGATTAAGATAAGAGCATGCAATTTTCTTTCTTTTTCAATGGAGAAATCTATATATTATATTAAAATTCAAACAAAACATCCTCCATCCATCATTTGCCAAATATTACCTCCTAATCAATCCACATGGCACAATCTAATTGAACCATAAAATCACCAACTAATTTTTTTTTTAAAAAGCCAAGAGTATATATTTAATACTCCAACTTTTGAGTTTCCTATTGCATGCCCTTTGTGGAACCTACGGTTTTATATTTATGCCTTGATTATATTTATATTGGTTTTGATTATGTCAAGATAAGTGTCATGAGTATTACTTGGTAGTTTGCAAATATGTTTTTCAGTATTACAAGACAAAGACATGATTCAGGAAGGCTTCGTTTAAGACGGAGGAAGAAACACGAGGAAGTGAAGTCTAGGATCTAAATGTAAAGGGATCAAGGAAATTATATGACAAGGTTATATTTACCTCGCGTCTTTAAGCGACTAAACACGAGCCATGACTTACAAAGGGATTTTATAAATGAGTTTTTAAAATATCCTTTTACATTTCGGCAGATTCAATTACCAAAATAACAAAGTCTCCAAAATGATCCTCAAAGATATTTTACTTTGTAAAATATAAATGAATCATTTAAAATAAGGAAACTTTATTAAATTGATCTAATTGATATCTTGAAATCTCCACCTACCAATGTATTTGATCTCTTGAAATCTCCACCTACCAATTAACTATATCTCAAAAGGAAATTTTCCATCAAATGATTTTATTTTATTTGATAAAATTATTAACTTTTGCGGATATATATATCCACCTCTACCTCTTGGTAAAATACGACTTTCACCATTAAAAACTCTTCATTTTGCAAAAGTTCACTACATTTCTATTTAAAAGGTTTTTGCAAAAAGTTTTGAAAAAGTCTTGGCTATTTAAATCGTGTTTTATTGTTTATACATAAAAGTCGTATAGTTTCTTTATTCTCTCTAGACAATTAAATTGTAATATTAACTAGAGAAATATTATAAACTAGAAGTACCGTAAAGTATACGGGTTGAGTAGTGGTTTGCTCAATCGAACGATTAATCTCGTTCACACCTTGAACGCTTCACATCGTTCAACCACCGAGGGCTTCACATCCCTCTCACCGAAGGCTTAACATCCTTCACAGTCGTGGGCTTAACATCCCACAAACCAAGAGATTAACATCTCTCAAATCGAGTGCTTCACATCACTCTCACTATCACGATTAGAGTTAATCGTGAGAGCACTTATTTGTAAGGTAATCCGGAGAAGGTACTCTTATAAATAAAGACACCGGTGGACGTAGGCTTTTCAATTGGGCTGAACCACGTTAAAATTGCTCGTGTTATTTACTTTACGCATTTTTATTATCTTTGTTATTTCCTATACTTATACTTTTTAGTAGTAAGTATAATAGCAAGTAAATCGTGACTTCATTTAATTAGTCGTACAAAATACGTAATATTACACTACACCTTTCATAATAAGATGCAGGTGTAATACATCGTTAAAATCATTAAAAGAACGTAAATACTCTATTCACCCCCCCCCCCCCCCAAGAGTATTTCATAGAATCGCTAGACTCTACAATTGGTATCAAAGCAGGTTCTCTTGATTGATTTACATCAAAAGAGCAAATCCAAAACTAGCGATTCTCAATTAATCCATTTTGATCAAATGGATTCCAAAAACTCAAAGTTTCCCACTTTTGATGGTGTAGACTATGGTTTGTGGAAAAACAAAATGATGCACTACATAAAAGGAACGGATTTCGAATGTTGGAAAATCATAGTCAAGGGACCGATTGCAATCCAATCCGTTGATGTTCTTGGGAACATCACCGTAAAGGATGAAGAGGACTATGATGAGAACGATTATAAAAAGGTCGAAAAGAATTCTCGTGCAATGTCACTATTGCAACGAGGAATTTCGTCTAAAGAATATAATCGACTCACTTCCTGCGTATCCGCGAAAGAAATCTGGGAAAGTCTGGAACTTGCATATGAAGGAACTACCCAAGTTAAAAAATTTAGACTTGATTTACTAACTCAACAATACGAGTTGTTTAAAATGGAAAAAGATGAAAGTATCACTGAAATGTCTGCAAGATTCACTAATATCACAAATGAATTAAGGAATCTTAGAAAATCATTTGATACAGAAGATCTTGTAAGAAAAGTTCTGAGAAGTCTCACTGATAAATGGCAACCTAGAGTGACCGCTATTGAGGAATCAAAAGATCTAACCTTACTCAGCTATCAAGAATTACTCGGTAATCTTATGGCACACGAGCTCGCTTTGAATCAACGTCAAAGTGAATCCTCTAAGAGTAAAGGAATAGCGCTAAAAAGTTCTCTCAATGACGATGAGGTAGCCATGAGTGACGACTTAGCCCTTTTTGTTAAACGCTTTCGAAAAAATTTCAAATTTGGACAGAAAAAATCTTTTAGGGACAAAACAAACACTTCAACCACAAAACAAAGTAGTCGAGGATGTTTTAAGTGTGGTGAAGTCGAACACCTAATTAAAGATTGTCCAATATGGAAAAATATAAGATCGAAAGGGGAGAGAGAAAGATCCATGTCTCTTCACAAACAAGCTATGTTAGCTTCATGTGGATGGGGAGATTTGGACTCAGACGAAGAAGATGGATCGGATGATGAAGACGAGGCAAACATTTGCCTAAGTGCTCAACATGAAAGATCTCCAAAGTCGAAAACAAAAAGGTACAAGGACATGTGTCTAATGACTAGAACACACCATTCAAGTTCAGACACGGATGAAGACGATGAAGAGGTAAGTCTTTTAAAAATTAAGAAAAAGTTTCGTAAACTTACCAAGGATAAACTCTATGCCCATTTTGAGGAATTATTGGAAACATGTCAACAACAAAAAGAAGAGATAAACGAGTTATTAAATCAAATACTCCCTCCGAATTCCTATTATTGTCCCACTTTCCTTTTTGGGCTGAGTTGGATTTTTGTCCCACTTTCCTTTTTAGGCTATCAATGTGTGGTTCACAATTACTCTCTCCCATTTCTCTTTCTTCCTCTTTCTTTTTTGAGCCACTCATTTACCCTTCCTTATTTTTCACCCCAAAAGCTTTTGAGACAATAATAGGAACTCGGAGGAAGTAAATGACATAGTTTTGGAGAATGTTACCTTACCTTAAAAAGATTCAACAAAACTCGAACAAACAATAATAAGGAATCCTCTGAAACTTCAAGAAAAAAATCTTGAAGTATCGGATGATCCAACGAGTTGTTTGAATCGAAGCAATAAAATAGAAAATCCCAACATGTGTTTAGAAAACAAAGATAGAAGAAAGGCTATGGATACTTTGCATGAAACCAATTCTACTTTAAAATCTGAAAACAAGGAGTTAAAACGATTTATATCGATATCAACAAATGAGATAAATCGTGAAAAGGCGAGTCATGATAAAATAAAAGATTCGCTTACTTCGAAGATTATGGAGTTAAATAAAAGAAAAGGGAATAATGCAAAGTAAATTGGAAGAGTATGAGCAAAACATAAACACGTATGAAAGCATTAATGAAAAACTCAGTAAAATTGCTAGGATGATTGAAATGAAAGAGAAACTAAGGCAAAAATTGAAAAAATGGGATAAAAAATCAAGTAACAGTGCTTGTAAAGATCAACCCGAAAAACTTGAAAAGGTCAAGAAGAGGTGGATACGAAAGGATATGTTGCCTGATATTAACAAAAGAGGACTCAACTTCGCTTGGGTACCTAAGACCCAAACATAAAATCTCTCTGGTATACAAAAGTTCACAGGAGGACAAGTGGTACCTGGATAGCGGATGCTCAAGGCATATGACAGGCGACAAAAGGAAGTTTGTGTCACTTGAAACTTACGACGGGGGAAGTGTTACTTTTGGAGACAACAAGAAAGGAAAAATAATCGGCATTGAAAAATTGGCATTTTCGAGTCACACTGTATTGAGAATGTGCTGCTCGTTAAAGAACTAAAACATAGTCTACTCAGCATTTCTCAACTTTGTGACCGAGGAAACAAGGCCGTATTCCATAATAACACATGTCGTATCATTCGAGAAAGCTCTTCCAAAGTGTTTCTGGAAGGAAAGAGGGTCACTAATGCCTACATAGCAGACATCAATACTCTACCAGAAAATGCCATCACCTGCATGAGTGTCACAATCACAGATCCACTACTTTGGCATAAAAGATTTGGTCACATTAATCCATGTAGCCTTAAGAAGCTAAGGTCACTTGACCTTGTTGAAGGACTTTCCACATTACTTTCGATACTAGTAAAGTCTGTGGTACATATGTTAGCTGTAAACTTGTACGATCGTCTTTGAAGCCAAAGAAATTCATCAGTACGACAAGACCCCTAGAACTTATTCACATGGACCTTTGTGGTCTAATGAGGGTAAGTAGTAGAGGAGGTAGTCGGTATATATTTGTTCTTGTGGATGATTTCTCTAGATTTGTTTGGCCCGTCTTCCTTAGCTCGAAGGATCAAACTTTTGATGAATTCGAATATCTAATGAAGTTAGTCCAAAACAAATATAGCTATAATCTCATATCCATAAGAACAGATCTCGGAACTGAGTTCGACAATCAAGCTTTCATTAATTTTGTCGAGAACATGGAGTCGGGCATAATTTCTTGGCTCCACGAACTCCACAACAAAATGGAGTAGTCGAACGCATGAAAAGAACACTTAAAGAAATGGCACGTACAATGTTACTATGAAGCGGACTACCCAGAAATTTTTGGGCAGAAGCAGTGAATACGGCTTGTTACATCCACAACCGAGCTATGATCAGACTTATGCTAAAGAAAACACCCTATGAACTTTTAAGAGGAAGGAAGCCTAAGATACCCCATCTGAGGTGCTTTGGTAGCAAATTTTTTGTTCATAATAATGGAAAGAACAATTTGAGCAAATTTGATCCTTGAAACGACGAAGCAGTATTCTTGGACTACTCTGAGGACAACAAGGCTTACAAGGTTTACAACAAAAGGACACTACGAATGGAAGAAAGTATTCATGTAGTGTTTGACGAAACCAATACTCTGGATACCTCTAATCAAGAGGAAGATGAGGATGACGATGATGACCCAGATTTTTGGCTGGCGAGAAAAGATCTACCAGATCTAGAAGAAGAGACAAAAGAAATTGAAGGTTCTGATGCTGAAAGAATTTTGAACAAGGAAAGAATTGATCCAAGTCTATCTTTTGAAAAAGAAGAACAATTTGAGAGTTCTTCAAAAACTAAAGATAAATCAGAATCAATTCCAACCAAAGCTTCAAAAGAACCGAACGACTCATCCTCAAAGGTTAATATAACCTCCAGTACAGATTCAAGGGGAACCAAAGAATCTAGTAGCGAGGTTAAGTTAACTTCTGACACTGATTCAGGGAGAACAGAAGAAGATGATACCATGGCTAATATAAACTCGAAAACAGGACAAGGGAAAAATATTCCTACAAATCTCAAGAAATGGAAACATCAGAAATCACATACTACTGATGATATTCTAAGTGATTATCACAAGGGAGTTCAAACGCGAAGGTCTCTAAGGAATCATTGTGTGCTCAATTCCTTTTTGTCTGCCATAGAACAAAAAAAAACATCAAATGGCACTCACCGACTCTGACTGAATAGTAGCAATGCAAGAGGAACTAGTTCGAAAGAAACAAAGTGTGGCACTTAGTGCCAAGACCATCAGAAAGAAAGGTGATAGGAACACGATGGGTGTTTCGAAACAAATTAGATGACTCTGGTTCTATAGTAAGAAATAAGGCGCGATTGGTGGTGCAAGGCTACAATCAGCAAGAAGGGATAGATTTCGATGAAACATTCGCCCCGGTTGCAAGACTCTAAGCAATTCGACTGCTCATTGCATTCGCTGCTCACAAAGGATTCAAGTTATTCCAAATGGACGTAAAAACAGCGTTTCTAAATGGATACCTGAAAAAAGAAGTTTTCGTAGAGCAGCCACCAGGATTCGAAAGTTCAGACCACCCAAATTATGTCTTTAAACTGGACTAGGCACTGTATAGGCTTAAGCAAGCTCCAAGAGCATGATCAAGCAAACAAAGGAAAGAATTACAATACATCAACAAAAGTATGTGGGTGAACTCTTAAAGAAATTTGGAATGGATAAGGCAAAATCTGCTGTCACTCCCATGACAATCACCACGAAGTTGGATAAAGTTGAAGATGGTAAGCCAGTAGATAATACTGCTTACCGAGGTATGATTGGATCTCTTTTATACTTAACTATCAGCCGTCCTGACATTATGCATAGCGTATGTGTCTGTGCACGATTTCAATCTGACCCAAAAGAGTCACACCTCGTCGATGTAAAGCGTATTTTGAGATATCTTATCGGTACTCAGAATCTTCATTTAATATATCCCATGCATGATAAATTTGATCTTAAAGGATATTCAGATGCTAATCATGGAGGATGTTATATTGACCGAAAAAGCACGTCAGGAACAGTGACATTCCTCGGATCAAGCATAATTTCGTGGGGTTCAAAGAAGCAAGCGACGGTTGCACTTTCAACCACAGAAAGTGAATATATCGCGGCTTCTCTGGTATGTACTCAATTATTGTGTCTTCGTCAACAACTAAAAGATTATGGGGTATCTTTTGATTCCGTACCTATCTTGTGTGACAATATAAGCACAATTGCCATCTCAAAACATCCAGCCCAACATTCCCGTACCAAACAAATCGATATACGTCATCATTTCTTATTAAGAGACCATGTTGAGAAAGGGAATATACAACTTATATATTGTCCTACTAACCTACAAAAAGCCGACATCTTCACTAAGTCTTTGCCCATGGAACGGTTTGAGGAGTTGCGGTTAGAACTCGGGCTAACAAATGGAAACTAATGTTAACTATGGTCGCTTATCTACTCTCACATGATTGACGAGACTGGTATGTTTTCAGCTTGTGTTGGCATCATTTTAGTCGTAGTGCATAATTGTGTGTTTTGGTGTTTTGTCTCGGGTATATTTTTACTGCATATGTTTGTGATTCTTACCATATTCTAAGACATCTTCTAATATATCATATAGACCATAATTTCATTCAAATATATATTCAAGAAAGATCTTGAATATTCTTTGTTAACTCACACAAAAGAAGTTATCATTCTATGAATTTTTTTTTTCAAAATATGTGATATATTCTACAACTTGTAAGAGTTGTCTGTTGGAAATATAGGGTCACTATAGGGGCGATATATAACTAGAGAATATACGTTGTTGTGTCGTGGTATGAAGGCCACTGAATGAGAAACGAAATCGCCCCGACTACGGTACAAATCGGAATGGACGTCGTCCCCCAAGGTCACACAACACTCCTAAAAGGTTGTGTACTCAACCATTAGGAGTTGGAACTCGATGGTATACTCAGAATTTATCAAAGAGATTTGGATGATGACATTTGATGTATGTGTCTCATGCTCATTCTCTTATATCACCTTATATAAGACTACATGAGACTAAAATCAAGGGGTATCCAAGGCAATTTATGATTGGTAATGAATTGTAATTACTATAAAGATAATAATATTCATAACCATCATGAATATTGGTGTCAATGTGCTACTTAATGGGAGATACCCTTACAATGCAACAATAGTCAACATATTGTCTTTGCATTATTTCTAACAATCCCCCACTAATGCGAATGACAACCAATAACAAAAATTCTGAGCATATGAAAAGGTTGACACTTAGACTTTAATATCGTTCGATTTGAATTGACGTATTAGTGAAATGATTCAACAACTTACTTACAACAAGAGAATATCTTTCGATTTGAATTCCTTATTGAACTTCGGTTGAATTATCCTCACAACAAATATCATACCTTAAGTTCCACACGAGTTCCGCAATACTATTCAACAAATTTATGGCCAAATGAACCTTGGGATTTTGATGAGTGCTTTAGAAAGATAACTCAATTTTTCATAGATGGAGGCCAACCCTTCACACTCACTTAGGTGATTCTATCAAGGATATCTCCACATAACCCACTCACTTATGAGCTATAAAATCATTAAGAGCTCTAAAGCTCAACCTCTCAATACTACGTATGGTGAATCCATCAAGTCCGTCTCACAAGGACCACCCAAACATAGGGATATAGATTCATTAAGAGAAATGTCTCAACCTCTATCATTACGGTGATCTCATCAAGTCCGTCACACAAGGACCACCCAAATTTGGGCTATAAGACCATTAAGAGCTATATGCTCAACCTCTATCATTCCGGTGATCTCATCAAGTCCGTCTCATAGGGACCACCCAAATTTGGGCTATAAGACCATTAAGAGCTATATGCTCAACCTTTCAAATACACCAAATTATATTTGATGATTTCAACTCCCTCAAATCTGCATAATACATGTGTGTAATTCACTACACATCATTTTTAGCAATATGGAGCTGAAATCAGCATCAAACATTGCATAGCAATTGATGCCCCCAGAATTATACAATAAATATTAAGCTCACAATCACCATGCATTACTCCGGTAAGGTTAAAAGAGCAAAATAATACGCATACATAATACATAAAATTATAACAGTCTTCTCAATAGACTTATAATAAAATTATTATAAAGATAAAAGCTTACTCATGATCATTGTGCATCTCACATTCTCACCTTATGATCCAACATCTTTATAAATATCCAACATGTTGCAATTCTCAATATTGCACCATATATACATCATCATTCTTATATTAGAGAACAACGATCTCGATGATTGTTTCACTTATATTTTCTTTTTGCAAATCCACAAATTAAAATATATATCTTTTACTCACATAAAATCAATCATCATAATCTCATATAGTGTGATGTAAGCCAAATGTACAACATAAATAAATGGACCTTACGCAACCATTATTTATAGACTTAGTCAACAAATTAAAACTCTTACATTTGGTTCCATTATTCATGTATAAAACATGCTATCGATCATCACTTTCCCCCACAATTAGAGATATACATACTCTTCACAAATTATAAGATATCAACTCTAAAATTGACGCATGAATAATTTTATCAAATAAGTTTGAATGACTTCCCCCACATGTTGTCACACCACGAAATAGTGACAAACATAATCGTTCAACCAAAATATACAAATTATTCATTCATTAATCATCCCAACTTTTAGATATCAAATAATTATGCCTGACAATTTATCTATTCCATAATCTATTCTTAGAGTAATTTATCAAATAATTCATCCAATTATTTAATACATACTTGATCAAGATTATGCATGTCATTAAAAATAAAATATTTAACCCCCACATATAGCTTATTTTACTCGAGTGAGCATTGATGCGTCTCTAGTGTGAAGTTAAATTCTTCTTCCAAATGTAACCAAAATAATTTACAAGACAAGTACACACGTGCCTTTTCAAAACATTAATAAGGATACGAAAAATCACACTAATATATAATCCCAACATATATTATACATATTCAATTTTCTCAAGCAAAACATACATAATGTTAAATTGATTAATGAATAATATTCAATTTCATATATATTAAGTGCATGGAATAAATTTATAACGGCTATATAATAAATTTATAACAGCTATATAATAAATCCAAATATTGCACTCATTACTCATAAGAGCATATAATCTCCACATTGTCATCTTCCAAGACAACATAAATTTGCACAAATATCATTAATAATTAATTATTACTCCACTAATAATCACATTAATTATTTTGATCGTAGGCATATGATATTCTCCATAAACACAGGAAAAACATTCACCTTTTAGTTGTATACTAATACAAACATGTGTGCAAATTCATCATTTATCATGAAATATTGAGACTAACACATTCAACATATGTTCAGAAACAACATATATAACATCCTACTCTTATCAGATAATTTATCTTCCAATCAATGACGATAAATGATACTCATCTACCAAACGTAATTATTTTATCATCATGAATCACAAGAAGACAAGAACTAAACTGATAGATACCATACCTCATTCCCAAGGATGAATATTGATAATAAAATAAGATAATATCATCCACTCATAAACCTTCAAAAACTTTCAGCATACTACCACGACATTGTGTCCCGTTTTCCGAAGTGTAAATGGCAGAATCAGCTCACGACTTCAGCTAAAGGGTTGTAGCCCTTCTTCTTAGCTTTCCAACGCCATATTACACGTCCCAATCAGAGCTCTAGAGACGGAGTTATTGCCATAATACCGAACTGTTGTCTCACCCTCAACGAGATAAAACTTACCAACGAAACAAGATAGCCAATTGAAACAATTCCAATGACAAATGATGAACACAACCACAATAATAGTGACATAATTTCATTTCTCAATTGTTGGAAATATAGGGTCACTATAGGGACGATATATAACTAGAGAATATACGTTGTTGTGTCGTGGTATGAAGGCCACTGAATGAGAAACGACATCGCCCCGACTACGGTACAAATCGGAATGAACGTCGTCCTCCAAGGTCACACAACACTCCTAAAAGGTTGTGTACTCAACCATTAGGAGTTGGAACTCGATGGTATACTCAGAATTTATCAAAGAGATTTGGATGATGACATTTGATGTATGTGTCTCATGCTCATTCTCTTATATCACCTTATATAAGACTACATGAGACTAAAATCAAAGGGTATCCAAGGCAATTTATGATTGGTAATGAATTGTCATTACTATAAAGATAATGATATTCATAACCATCATG
Organism: Agrostemma githago; assembly: GCA_958450325.1. Lineage (NCBI taxonomy): Eukaryota > Viridiplantae > Streptophyta > Magnoliopsida > Caryophyllales > Caryophyllaceae > Agrostemma > Agrostemma githago. Next base: position 10,543,002 of record OY288244.1, read on the forward strand.
AATATTGGTGTCAATGTGCTACTTAATGGGAGATACCCTTACAATGCAACAATAGTCAACATATTGTCTTTGCATTATTTCTAACATTGTCTTATCAAAATCTCTCACAAAATCTTTCAAAAAGGGGCATCATATTATTTACTTCAAATCTTCTTTCCTAAATAATATAACAAAATCTCTTCTATTAATGCTACTTCATCTCTCTCTTAACTTTCACTTCTCTCTCACCTTATTTTTTTACCTAACCGTGTTCTTCCTTCTTCCTCATGAAACCTAAGCAAACTCCCCCATAACACCACACAAGAAAAACCTCAGATCTCTAACAAGAGACTTAAACCTTGAACTTCAATCTGTAGTCTCTGAGGACACTGTGGAGATTATTGAAGATGTTTCTGTCGTTGGGAAGCGAAAATGTTCTGCTAAGGGAGGAAACCAAGATGGTTCAGAAGTGCGAGTTCTGCCCGAGAATGAACACATTCTCACCGCCTTCGACAATGTCCGTCTTACTAAAGGGGAACACAAAAAAAAAGGGTTTTTAGTCAAATAGCACCTAACATTTAGGCCTTCTGTAGATAAGGTACCTATAGTTTATTTTTTTGCTCAAAAGCACCTTAAATTTACGTTTCTTTGTCTAAAGGCACCTAATCCCAGATTCTGTAAAAAATATGTTAACTTTGACGGTGTTCATCTCTTAATCATCTTGCCTCCTCCCTTAATCAACCCTTATCTCTTAATCAACACCAGTTAACCCTCTTTTTTTAATCAAACAATCGTTCCTTAATCAAACCATCATTCCCCTCTTCATTTGCATACATCTCAATCAATCTTCATTGCTTAAGTAAAATTCATTATTTAGTTTTCGTTCAATTGGTAAGCTTTCAATTTTGACTCTTTATCCTTTAAGTAAATTAATCACTTAAGTTATAAACAACAAATTAAACTTTGAGTTCAATTTTTGATTTTATGTTATTTGGTTTGTGTGTTAGAGTAATTCTATTAGAGTATAATCTCATTTTTTGTTTTAGTAACCCTGATCATTAATTGTTGTTATCAATTCATTTTTGATTTTTGCAAACATTTGCAAAAGTGAAAAATAAATAAATAAGGGGTTTAATTAATTAAGGAGAGAATAAAAGAGGATTTTGGAAATTAAGTTTTTGGGAGAAAACATGGAGTATTGTGGCCTTGTGAAAATAAAAAGGATGAGAAAGAAAAAATAATAAATGATAATGTAAAGGAAGGAGATCCCTTCAAAAAAAGTAAAGGAAGGAGATGAAGAAATTGATTGGGTTTTGATTAAGGGAAGAGAGAAGATGATTAAGGATTTAAGAGATCCACCGTCAAACTTAACGTTTTTTTGACGGAAATTGAGGTTTGGTGTCTTTAGGCAAACAAATGTAAATTTAAGGTGCTTTTGGGCAAAAAAAAATAAACTTAAGGTGCCATATTTACAGAAGACATAAATGTTAGGGGCCTTCTGACAAAAAATCCAAAAATAAATCATGTGAAGGGGGAATGCTCCTGTATCAAAGATAAGGGAAAAGGGGTGTTGGATCAGTCATCAGGGGGGAATACCGGTGAACTATTGCAAGAATTGCTTACTAAGTTGAATAGAATTGAAAGTCATCTCGTACTAATTTTGGGACCAGTTTGGTTCGCTTGCAAATTCAGTGGACAAACTTCAAGCTCATGTTCAGTGTAATTCAAGAAGACAAACAACAGTTGGGAGCTAAGCTAAACACTAAAATCAATCTAATCAGTAAGGCAAATGCCAACAGGGGACCCCTGAGGAGGCATGACGATATCATGAACAAGCTGCGATAGTTGATCGACAATACAGCTCGTGCTTTGTTTCTCATGGGAGTCAGAACTAGAGTTGAAGGTTTAAGTCTCTGAATAATGATGCCCAAAACGAACCCTGTCTTAAAGCTCCTAGTATAGCTTAGGGTTATTTTGTTGACTTTTGAACTAGCTTTCTGATGTCTGGTATTTGGTTAACTTTGCTACATGTATGTGTTTAAACTATCTATGATGACTCATGCTTAAACTAACCTTTGCGTGTTATAACTACTTTTGATTGCTTACCAGTTGTTCGTCCCTTTTCAATGATGTTAAGAGGGGGAAGAAGAGTCCATAGTAGATAACAACTAGGGTTTATAAGTTAGTTCTGTTTTGACCAAAACCTTCCAAAAGCTTATCTCTGACTCAGTTGCTTTTACCCTATCGACAACAACTTGACATAATCAAAAAAGGGGAAACTGTGGAACCTACGATTTTATATTTATGCCTTGATTATATTTATATTGGTTTTGATTATGTCAAGATAAGTGTCATGAGTATTACTTGGTAGTTTGCAAATATGTTTTTCAGTATTACAAGACAAAGACATGATTCAAGAAGGCTTCGTTTAAGACGGAGGAAGAAACACGAGGAAGTGAAGTCTATGATCTAAATGTAAACGGAACAAGGAAATTATATGACAAGGTTATATTAACCTCGCGTCTTTAAGCGACTAAACACGAGCCAAGACTTACAAAGAGATTTTATAAATGAGTTTTTAAAATATCCTTTTACATTTCGGCAGATTCAATTACCAAAATAACAAAGTCTCCAAAATGATCCTCAAAGATATTTTACTTTGTAAAATATAAATGAATCATTTAAAATAAGGAAACTTTATTAAATTGATCTAATTGATATCTCTTTGATCTCTTGAAATCTCCACCTACCAATCTATTTGATCTCTTGAAATCTCCACCTACCAATTAACTATATCTCAAAAGGAAATTTTCCATCAAATAATTTTATTTTATTTGATAAAATTATTCACTTTTGCGGATATATATATCCACCTCTACCTCTTGGTAAAATACGACTTTCACCATTAAAAACTCTTCATTTTGCAAAAGTTCACTACATTTCTATTTAAAAGGTTTTTGCAAAAAGTTTCGAAAAAGTCTTGGCTATTTAAATCGTGTTTTATCGTTTATACATAAAAGTCGTATAGTTTCTCTATTCTCTCTAGACAATTGAATTGTAATATTTACTAGAGAAATATTGTAAACTAGAAGTACAGTAAAGTATACAGGTCGAGTAGTGGTTTGCTCAATCGAACGATTAATCTCGTTCACACCTTCAACGCTTCGCATCGTTCAACCACCGAGGGCTTCACATCCCTCTCACCGAAGGCTTAACATCCTTCACAGTCGTGGGCTTAACATCCCACAAACCGAGAGCTTAACATCTCTCAAATCGAGTGCTTCACATCACTCTCACTATCACGATTAGAGTTAATCGTGAGAGCACTTATTTGTAAGGTAATCTGGAGAAGGTACTCTTATAAATAAAGACACCGGTGGACTTAGGCTTTTCAATTGGGTCGAACCACGTTAAAATTGCTCGTGTTATTTACTTTACGCATTTTTATTATCTTTGCTATTTCCTATACTTATACTTTTTAGTAGTAAGTATAATAGCAAGTAAAGCGTGACTTCATTTAATTAGCCGTACAAAATACGTAATATTACACTACACCTTTCATAATAAGGTGCATGTGTAATACATCGTTAAAATCATTAAAAGAACGTAAATACTCTATTCACCCCCTCTAGAGTATTTCATAGGATCGCTAGACTCTACACCCTTCCTTTTTGACATTTTTTTTACCATTCATAACTTTTGAATTTGAATCTGTGCTCGAAAATTGGTATTTTTTTTATCAAATTAAAGATCTTTTAAAGACGGTGAATTAAAAAAAAATATTATTTTCCAAACTTCGAGCAAGGATGAGTTATTGTTATTTGAAAACTTTTCGAACAACATGTTTTGACTTAACGTAACTCGCGGTTACGAATTCAGAAATCAATCTTTTTTTATGTCAAACTAAAGATCTCATAGAGACGATCAATTCGAAAAAAGAATTATCGATTTCCAACCTCGTATCCAAATATTATGCATCATCATATCAAAGGTCAAAAGTAGGGTTATATCATAGAAAATCCAATAGTTGGAGGATACCACATAGAAAATCGCTAAAAAAAATAGAATATCATTATCTTACTCTAAACCCCTTCAGCTTCCATTTCATTTAATCTTCTCTCACTATAATCATTCTTTAACCAGCAATAGTGTACTCAACATTAATTAGAGAGCAAGAACCACAATACACCACACAAGTGCGCAATTGAAGAAATCGCCAGAAACAGTACAATGTACATGACAAGATGGTTGTCATCACGTCTACAAATTAAGTCCCAAATTACGAAGGTAATAAGGTATTACGGCATTATAAGGTCCCTTCATATAATAATAATGTGTATGTCTTATGAACAAAAAATAATAATAAAATAATACATGAGAAGAAAAAAGATCAACCAAGTTTAACAAATTAAGCCTGATAGAAAAGAATGATGAAAATTGGAAGGTATTAAGAAAGATCGAGTATTATTCTTGGTCGTCGACATTTCGATCAGGTCGTCGGCGTTTTATAGTTTGAAAAGACAACATTGCCTCTAATGAGGGAGGGGAAAGATCATGACCCAACGAAAACAACTCTATGTCTCTATCTATAAAATACTAACTAAGAAAATACTTCAACAAAAATACTAACTGAAGATACTCCAAAAAAAATGTCCCTAATGAGGGAGGCGAGTATGTTTTACAGGTGCAACCCTAAAAGAACAACTTAGGAAAATATGCTAGAGGATTAGGGATTGCGGTAAACACGTCAGTTAAAAGGAGAAGAAAAAGCTAAGAGAAGGGCAAGTAAACAATTGTTTATATTGTACAAACAAAACTAATAACACACCCAAAATGCATCACAGGTTTGAAGTGGTACTTAAAACCATAACAATAGAAGTCATGGAAAAAGGTCAATATCTAAATAGCCAACAAAATAGGTGAGGGAGAAACAAAGAACGAAGAAACAAAATCAAAATCAAGATGTATTAAAAAAAGATTTATTAGTTATTATGAATGACATCTTATAGCTTTATGTAATTGGGTTGATTTAATCATTTTGTCTTATGTTTCTACAAACTCAAACTGAGTTAGAGATTGACTGAAAAATGTACCATCCTGGCCAGTAGGTCATCAGTAATGAGATATCGCATTAACGTCAAATAATGCATTATTATTGCAGTTGTTTCTTATCATATTACAAAGACTTTGCAAGTAAATAAAGTTACAATGCCACGATGTAAGATTTAAAAAAAATATATATAAAAATAAATATTGGCTGGGCAACAAGGCAAATAGAGGGAACTAATCACGAAGGACATAAAACAACATAGTCCCGTGTGGTGCGCGAGTATAACGACAAGTTATAGTTCAAAAATAGTTCACGTAAAGCTTTCATATCGCATTTCGTCAACTTCAAGGATAACACGATAAATTAAATGTAATCTAAATTAAATGCAGGTTATCGGAAAGCAAAATACATTGACCCTCTCCAAGCCATTCATCTCTATTATATCACGATTAATGAACATAACTCGGACACCATTACTCTTGCGACGAACAAAACACCTTCAGTTTCTTGTAAGTCACCACCAAGAACTAAATCCGCCAGTTAGCTAAGTTGTCTTAGTGACATCCTGTCAATCAACTACAGCCGACTCCATTCAGATGACATTTCAATAGTAGATCAGAGTTACAATATTTGTCGTCATCCTTGTTGATTTGAAAATGTGACTACTTATCATTGTTGATCACTTATACTAATTAAAAATCAAGGAAAAAAACCTAAAAAAAGGAAAAACCTACCACATGACAAATTTTCGTAGATAGTCATTAGTAAACATTAAGATTTTCGAACATTTTCTGTGAACGGTATAGATATGACAATGAAAAATGAAAGTTAAAATAATACGAATTTTGGATTACTACTCTGTATTTTATAGTAGAATGTTTTCACATTTACAAAAGAATGTATTTATAATGTGCTTAAGGCTCATATATAAGCCGTAGGCGTGGGTAGTTAAAACTTAAAAATGAGGAAATGCAATGCTTCAGTTAATATGAAACGTAATGGATCCGAAATCCGTGTAAACCCACCACATACAAAATCAATATAACTGAGACAGATGATGTAAATGTGTAATCAACTAATAACAATAATATACAAATTTTGAAAATTTATTTACTTACTACTGCAATATTGATTACATGAATCCAAACCCTATTATTGTTCAAAGTAAGATATTTCAAACTGCTTTTCTAAATTAATGAAGCATCTAGTTTGTCAAATTCCTGTTGAGCACTGGCAACCCCACCCTTGACAATTTCTACGCTCGCCTCCACCACCCTCATCTTTCCGTCCTCTTTAGTCCTCCGCTCCATTCCTTCACTATCATCATTCCATGTACCTTTACAACACCATTTCTTCCTCTTCCATACGCGCCCTTGATATCTTTTCTGCTATCCACGTGAATGTCCCCATTCTCCCTATGGCCAATCCCTCGCGACACTCTTCCTTGCAGTTACAAATGGCCTAAAATGAGAACTTTGTGGAATCTTCTTCAATATTTCCATCCCTTCTATCATTATTCCCCCCCTTCATCTTCTCTCCCCACAATTATGTTACATTCTATTGTTGTTGTCTCGTCTTCACTTTTGGATGAATCATTATACATTTTCGATGTCTCCCTAACATCCCCTTGCATTACTCTGCTATTTTCCTGAGATTGACCACCTGATAGCGTTTTGTATTCAGTCTCACCACATGGACTTGCAATCCCATCCACAGAGCCTCCTAAACATGTGACACAGATGTTATACACAAATACACTAAGAAAAGGCGTGGCATTAATCCTTATCTGCCTACAACTTACTCTCATTAGTTGCTGGAGGAGAGTGTGTTGCCTCAAGCCAAGCTGGCAAAGGCTGGCCATCCTCGGAAGCATTTCTTGAGGTAACATCAGCAACTATATTGACTATATTGCCAACATCTTCAACTGCTTCTTTTCTTAAGTTGTCTGCGATATTTTCAGCAATCAAAGATTGAATTATTAATCTAAATGCACCAAATTACAGCTCCAAGAGGTACAATGAACACAACAACACACTATAGTCTTAGACTACCTTAATGACAAATATGCTTAGAGTGCATGTATTTGTTCACCAAAATATGAGAGAAGGGAAGGAAAGGAAGGGGAGAAGAGCCAAATATGCTTAGGGTGTGTTCCGTTTACCAAAATATGTTTGGTCCGAATTGACCAACTTATTTTCAAAACGTGACCCAAAAATACATACACTCGCCCACCCATGAAAGACTCGAAAGCTGAACCGGGTAAATGCGGCAAAGCTAATTGACCCGATATAACTCCACATTTAGAAAATCAACCAAACCCAAACCGACCTATTACAAATGTTAACCCGAGTCAACTAAGTCCCGTAAGTGTCTCGACTCGAACCTTACTCGACCCGTTTAAGTATGTCGAGCACGTTCAAGTCTAAACCAGAAATAAGTTGATTCATCTTAACCCGACTCGACTTGATTGACCCAATTGACAACTCTAGTCATAGAGTATAATATACGTATTAATATGTTCACCTATAAATAGTCAGAACCCTTTCATGAACTAAGAGTAGTTTTTCTTTTCACTCTCCTTTGATTTTCTGAAAAATGGGTTCAGGTTAAAATCAGGACATTCGTCTAATTTTTTCTCTACTGAATAATGGAGGATGTAATACTGCGGTCTCATTAAGATCTACAGTAATTTATAGCAAATATATTAAAAAGTTACGTATTTGATCGACTAATCGCTAAGAAAAGGGAATTGGAATTGGCAAAATAGGAGACTTTTGCAACACCGATATCTAATAAGCATGAAAAAAACTCACCACACTGGATACTAAGTTTTACTTTTAAACACACACAAAAATACCTACTTTCATACTCGTATAAGAGTAGATATCTTCTTTCTTTACAACACTATAGTATTAGTAACTTGTTAGACAGTATTGACCCTAGAAAAACATAAACTACGTTATTATACGGTAAACTTAGAGACATATCGGAAAAGACCAACTCGCTTTTTTTATTTATTTAAATCAAGGCAAATGAAACAATGAACTGTTTTTAGTGGTAGACCGCAATGAAAATTGTGTTTGTTTTGTTCAACGATGATTTGGATAAGATTAATACCTTGAGATTTATCGGAAGAGGGCGTTCAACTGAAGGCGATGTATCATAGACGACAATGTTGATTTCAGAACTCATGTTCCGAAGGTAGGCGTGGGATATGAACTCAATGTTGTGGCCAAAGTCATTACTTTCTGCAATATATAATCTTAGCTTACAATAAACACAATTAAAACTGGTATACTAAAAAAAATATTGGTTGGTAACTTCTTTTTTCATATATGTTTTAAGATCGGTCCAATAGCCATAATCCGACGAAAATATATGCAAAATCGAAGAACGACATAAGCCGAGGAACAGGATGCATGTTAGTGTTAAGTATTATTAATGAAGGTTGATTAAATTCTATTTAGAAATGATATATGTTACGAACAACAATACTAAGTTAAGTCAGGAGATGAATAAAGAAATCACCTCCACACATTCAGCAAATGTAACATTTGGGTTGATTCAAGTCAACTAAATTGATAACTACTGTGTATTACTTACCTTCAAAATAGTTCCCACACGCTGGCATCCGTGTAGCTAATACAAATTGGATAAAATTAAACCACCAGTGATTTAATATTTTAATCTCTATTCGGGTGCTATTGCCTTTATCCATTGTTTTTCTTAAGGACGGATGATGATCCGAATAATAGAAAACAACGATAGATTATCAATACCCTCTCAATTTACCTGAAAGTAGCTGAATGCAACTTATTCAAGACATATAATAATGTGAATCTTATAGCAATATAACATCAAGATTAACAAATTAAAGATTGATGCAATTAAGAGCTGAATTATGAAGGGAAAAATTAGATCTTTACCTATACAAAGTCCGGAAGAAACAACTTTTCCATTGACTCAGAATATTCAAGTCCAAACTATACGCAACTTCAAATAAAAGGCATGTAAAAAATATATTTCTGCAATTTCATTGTGTTCTTCCCATTTACTTTTACGTAGTCTTTGAGATGCTACTTATTTGATCATAATTATACCGTACATTATTTTTAGTAGTAAATGTAATTACGTGAAAATCAAGTTATAGTACTACCTCCAATTTTAATAATTATATGGACTTTGGTGTACCAATAGTCAAATTTAGCGGAGTACACGCAAACAACGATGCTAAATCACCAGTTTCGCGGAACAAAATAAAACCTTAAGCTTTCCTCAGCAAGTTTGCGCAGATTTTCCTGGTCGTTCCATTAACCATATTAACCCAAATAAAGAAAAAATCAATACCCACATCAATCCACAATCATCATATCAATCATCTTCCTCAATCAAGGTGCAATAATTGTGTTTACATTGCAAAATAGAATAATTAGTGATTATGTTTACATTGTAATTAGAGCAATAGTTTCATCCTACTTCACTATAAATATGTACTCCCTTTCATTGGTGATATAATAACTAAACAGTACAATAATCTCTCTTATATGGTATCACGAAGTCTTAATCGATCTGCAATCAATTTACGACCCAGACGCCCTACATTCAAACGCCAAGCATCACTGCTTCCGCAACCCCCGTTCACCATGACCAACACCAATACCAACACCGATAACAACACCGACACCTTGGTCCCAAACCCACATGAAACCTCCAAACCACTAACATCCTTGAACTTGAACCACTATGTCAAATTGAATCCGTCGAACTATACGGCCTGGCACTTTCAATTGACACATATCTTGTTCGGTTTTAGTCTTCTCGGATTCTTAGACGAATCCGAGAGTCCACCACCCAAAACTCTTGTCGACAATGACAAGAATGAAAGACCAAATCCCGTCTACCCCTCTTGGCTCAAGCAAGACGGGTTGATACTCGGAGCCCTTATGGGCACGATATCATCCGCTCTGCAGTCCATGATTGTTAGAGCTAAATCGGCTAAAGAGGCGTGGGATATTCTCACTCACACATACGCCAACCCCTCACGAGCACATATTTTACAAATTAAAGAACGATTCGATTCCATCATAAAATCGACGGATCAAACAATCACCGATTACATGAACCAAATAAAAGCAAGTGTCGACCAACTCGCCCTTATGGGCAAGATTTTAGACTCCGAAGATGTCATATCCAAAGTCCTTAAAGGCTTAGACTACGAGCTCTACAAACTGGTAATTGACACCGTTAGAGCTCGCGACAACCCTATCACCTTTGAGGCTCTTCATGAGAAACTTCTACAACATGAGCTTCTCATGAAACACCAACCCACTTCCAACCACTTCACTCCATCTGCCAATCCGGCTTATCGCAACCACAACCACAACCGTGGTCCCCACCGACACTACAACCAGCCTACATCTCACCAACCCTATACTGTCAACAACAACCAAAATCAGCCTACATCCAACCCAAACCCGAAACCATTCAAAGGACGATGCCAACGGTGTTGTCAAACCGGTCATGTAATAGCAAACCGTCCCCTATTCAGGAAACTCTTTCCAAGTATAGTGTTTCCCGAACCACCATCCTACCGCCACCATCAAGGTGCACCACAAGCTCACATCGCCACCCATGGAAGCCCCCTACCGAACCCCAATTTTCTTCTGGACAGTGGGGCGTCACACCACCTGACTCATGACTTGGACACCTTGGCTTTCCATTCTTCCTATGACGGCCTTGACGACTTGATCATAGGCGACGACTCCACCCTCCCCATTGCCAATACAGGTTCATTTACAATGCATAATCTCAAATTTAATAATGTTCTACATGTTCCAAAAATTTCTCATAATATTCTTCAATTTCACAACTTTGTCGTGATAACAATGCTTATGTAATCTTCTCACATGACTCGTTTTTTGTAAAGGCAATTCAGACGGGGAAAACCCTACTCCAGGGCCGTGCTAACCAGGGAATATATGAACGGTGCTCTCCGAAACCGGTCGCTCTAGCTGCTGTCAAAGGAACACCACCACTATCGTGGCATCGTAAGTTAGGACATCCATCTTATGATGTAATAAAACTTATTAATACAACTTTATCATCTCCAATTATGGATTATGAACATTGTCATTCGTGTAGTATTTCCAAGAGCAAAAAGCTCCCCTTTTCTATTTCATCATTGTCTTCAAACGCACCACTCGACCTTCTTTTTTCGGATCTATGGACAAGTCCGGTTCTATCCCGAGACCACTACAAATACTGTGTCATATTTGTAGATCATTTTACCAAATATACTTGGCTTTACCCATTAAAACATAAATCCAAAACCACTACCATATTTACGCAATTTAAAGCTCTTGTCGAAAAGTATTTTCAAAAACTCATTAGACGATTTTTCTCCATAATGGTGGCGAATACACCAAATTAAATCAAAATCTTGTAAACGACGATATAAATCACAATACATCACCTCCACATACACCGGAACACAATGGTTACGCTGAGAGACGACATCGTCACATTGTTGAGACCGGACTTGCCTTACTAAATTATGCAGGTCTTCCTACAAGGTATTGGCCCTTTGCCTTTGGTACAGCAACCTATCTTATAAATCGATTGCCTAAAAAAACATTAAATGGTAGCTCACCTTATTTTAAACAACATAATATTGCACCCCATTACTCCAAGCTCCATAATTATGGATGTCTTCGTTATCCATGGTTGAGACCATACATTAAACACAAATTAGAAGACTGATCCATCGCTTGCATTTTTGTTGGTTATTCAAATACTCAAAGTGCTTACCATTGTCTCAACCCCAAAACACATCGCGTTTATATATCCCGACATGTAAAATTTGTTGACGACGAATTTCCCTTCCGACAATCAAACCCGTCTACAACAGCACCCTTCTCCAATTCCTCCCCTGATGATTGGTGCTCACTCCACATACCACTCCTCCCACCTCCTGTCACACCATCGCCATCATCTACACCTTCTATTACACCACCTAAACGCAACCAAAAACCCATCACCATTGTCTACTTTAGGCGACCTCCTACCTCCACCTCGTCACTCTCCACGTCTGTCCCCCACTCGTCTTCCTCCGTTGAACCGACAACTCCGAACGCACCTACTGACCAGCCTCCTTCCTCCACTACCACAGCTATTCCCAAGCCCTCTTCCCTTACCTCTGCTCCACGACAAACAGGTACCAAACCAACTCCACCACCTCCGAATAAAACAATCACAACTCGACTCGACAACAGCAATCAAAAACCCAACCCTCGATATGCCAATCTCTCTCTAATAAATTCAACCACTGACAACCTTCCTAATACTGTCAAGCAAGCACTTGTTCTCCCCCACTGGCGTCAGGCTATGCAAGACGAGTTCCAAGCTCTTGAAAGAAATGTCACTTGGTCCCTTGTTCCGCGCACTTCATCCCAAAATGTTATAGGCTGTAAGTGGGTCTTTCGGAACAAATATAACCCGAATGGCACTCTTAAACAACATAAGGCACGCCTTGTTGCAAAGGGGTTCCATCAAAGACCAGGCATTGACTATACCGAAACCTTTAGCCTAGTAATGAAACCCACAACCGTTCATCTAATCTTAGCTTTGGCCGTCACCAAATCATGGTCACTACGGCAATTAGACGTCAATAATGCGTTTCTCCAAGGAAATTTGGCTGATGAAGTATTTATGGTCCAACCACCCGGTTTTATTGATCAAACAAAATCAAATTACGTTTGTAAATTAAATAAAGCAATAAACGGCTTAAAACAAGCACCTCGAGCTTGGTACACTGAGTTAAAAACCTATCTCCTTACCTATGGTTTAAAATAATCTATTTCCCGAATCATCCTTATTCACCATGCATATTAAAACCACATGCATATATATGCTCATTTATGTTGACGATATTATTGGTCACCGGACCGCATCCTACACAATTGCATTACTTCATTAACAAACTATCACAACGTTTTTCACTAAAAGACCTTAGATCACTATCATATTTTTTAGGTATAGAAGTGTCACCAAATATACTTGATCTACACCTAAATCAATCTAAATATATTTACAACCTCCTCACCAAATACAAAATGATCGATGCCAAACCAAACACTACTCTTATGGCTACTTCTCCTTCACTCACTCGTGAAGATCATCAACCCATTCACGATCAATCTACTTATCGAGCCATAGTTGGCAGTTTACAATATCTATCACTAACTAGGCCCGATATTGCCTTTGCTATAAACCGTCTTGCCCAATTTCAGCACCATCCCACCACCACCCATTGGTCTGCCTTAAAACGTCTTCTTCGCTACCTGCAAGGGACTCAAACCTTTGGCATACAGTTGTATCACAACTCACCATCCTGTCTTCATGCTTTTTGTGATGCAGATCATGCTGGAGACAAAGACAACTACGTCTTTACGACAGGCTACATCATTTGTCTAGGTCGAAATCCTATCTCCTGGTCCTCCAAAAAGCAACGCGGTCTCGCCCTCTCCACCACTGAAGCCGAATTCCGTGCCATAGCATCCGTCACAACTGAAACTCTTTGGCTCCGCAATCTCTTGACAGAACTTCACATCAACGTTACCAAACCTCCAGCCATTTTCTGTGACAACATATCTGCCACTCTATATGCCAAGAACCCAGTGTTTCACTCCCGAATGAAGCACATGGCTCTCTCCTTCCACTTCGTCAAAGAACAACTGCAACATGGTCAAGTTCGCATTCAACATGTCGCAAGCAAAGACCAACTAGCTGACATCCTCACTAAGCCGATACACAAGACCCAATATCTCGAATTGAGAAACAAGATTGGACTAACCCATCGAACGTCCATCTTGCGGGGGCGTATTAGCCATATTAACCCAAATAAAGCAAAAATCAATACCCACATCAATCCACAATCATCATATCAATCATCTCCCTCAATCAAGGTGCAATAATTGTGTTTACATTGTAAAATAGAATAATTAGTGATTATGTTTACAATGTAATTAGAGCAATAGTTTCATCCTACGTCACTATAAATATGTACTCCCTTTCATTGGTGATATAATAACTAAACAGTACAATAATCTCTCTTATACGTTCTTCTTATTTACCGCAATCTGAAGCCCTTGCTCATCCAGCAAACTCTTTTCTTTCTCCAATTCAAAATGTTCAAATACACTAAACAAAAATCACACGTAAAATTATGATTCCCTAAATCGAGCCCTAGCATAATGATCAAGCTACCTAATTACGAACTGATAATGGTATTAGGTTAAAATTCATCCAAAACATGAAGACAATTAACAAACCTTTCCATAAATTAGCGGCAGCAGAAACTGGAGAAGCAGCAGCCAAGGTCGATTTATCCCTCTCGAGTACGCCTTGCGTGACCTCCATTGACGAACCTGAATATCAGATGCTGAATTAGGTAAAATTTGATCGGAATTGAAGCGCGGGAAGTGAAATAATTGTGATCGGGTTGAAGGTTGTCAGTTGGTTAGAGAGGATCAAAGTTGAATTTCGGGACATTGATACTGGTCAGTTTAAGTTTCGTTTACACCTTCGTTGCTCCAACTCAAAGAGTCAAAGCCTTGTATGCTTTGTGACTTTGTTTAATCAAATCAGAAAGTATAACTATAGTTTTCTCAATAACGTAATTTATGAAACTACGCCAAATCTACACCAGATAACCAAATAATCAATCAAACAATAATCAATTAAATAGAAATCAAAATCGACAATGCGCAGTAAATTGATTATAAAATCGAGACGTGGAAATCGATTATACCTTGAAGAGAAGGATCGTGATAGGAGAGATAAAGCACAAAAAAGCCAAAAACAATAAGAATCGAAATAAAATGAATGAAGATTTCCGGCGAATAGCAATACGGCTTCTTCTTCTTCAAATCAATTAACCGGGTTTTTTTTGCCAGAGATTTCAATTAGAATTAAGTTAGGGTTTGGAAAATGTGGGATTTGTGTTTGGGGAGGGAAGAAAGGGTTGTAAGTTGCGTCTGTGTAAACAAATTTGTGTATCTTAATATATTTCCCTTCCTCCTTGTATATAACTCAAAAGTTTGTAACTTGTATACAATAGTTATGAAAAACTGTTAAACTACCTCCCACTATCGTAAAAATACAACTGTAATTAATAATGCTTGTAAATTGTAACTGCTCTCATTCACAAAACTGCCTAAATAATACTCCGTAAGGATTGTGATTGCCAACTCACTACCACGTTAAAGCCAAGTAAGCGCCTACATGGATGTTGAGGTGGGTGATTCTAAGGGCTCTATTTTCTTTAGCTTTAATATATAAAAGATCAACCAAAAATCTTCTTGTTTCTAAAAAACTCTTTAACGGACTCTTAACACTATAAACTTTTAAGTAAAATTATCCCACATTGACAAATTATAGTTAGGTGATGGTATTTCATTATATAAATAAGAGTAATAATTCGTCTTTGGATATCAACAAAAAATCTTTTGAGTTTTAAAAGAGCTCTTATAAGACTATAAACTTAAGTAAAATTAGTCCACGTTGAAAAATTATAATAAGGTGATGAAAATTTAAATTATAAATAGAATTAATCATTCATTCTTAGATATCAACCAAAAATATTACGAGTCTTAAACAGAGCTTTTACAACTATAAACTTTTAAGTACAACTATCCCGCATCGACAAATTATATTAAGGTGAAGGATGAATCCCTTTTATACTAAAAGAATAGAGGAGACTAGGAATACGCTGAGGTGTCAAGCTCTTGTGAATTTTTTTTCCCTTCAAAACACTCTTACATCAATATGGAAACAAATTAATCATTAACTCATACTATAATAAAATATAAATTGAAATCAAACTAAATAACTATGGAGAATTAGACCAAAAATACTTTAATAAAGAAAACAACTAGAAAAAAGACTAATAAAAAAAATTATGATACTCCCTCAATTTCATACATTTGTTTTATCACGTACACCAATGCACGTTT
This sequence comes from Agrostemma githago, assembly GCA_958450325.1. Lineage (NCBI taxonomy): Eukaryota > Viridiplantae > Streptophyta > Magnoliopsida > Caryophyllales > Caryophyllaceae > Agrostemma > Agrostemma githago. Next base: position 10,559,043 of record OY288244.1, read on the forward strand.
TCTTTTATCTATATATTTAGTTAATATTTTTAAAAATTCTAAAAATTTGAAATTCATGATGCAATCGATTGGACAACTTAAACAAGATACTCCGTATATTTTATTGTATATATTAAAAGTTAATACGTATATCGATGATTTCTCTCACCTATGAATAGTGCACAATAACCAAATGTATGGAATTGATTGGAATAGATAGAGTACCTAATTTTCTTCGGTAGTAAAATATAAATGTCACAAATTATAAAGTCAAGTGCATAAATGTACAATTATTTACAATGGGAAAAAATGTGGGACCCAAAAAGTATATAAAATACTTTGAAATCTTGATTTAAAAACATAAAGAAAATATATTTTTTAATGTAATAAAAAAAATTAAACTATTGATTGAAATATTATGTACTCCCTCCGGTTTTAAATTATTGCCCCATTTGGGTAATATTTGTGAGGAGTATTATATTGAAATGGGGCAATAATTTAAAACCGGAAGGAGCGAGTATGTATTTTGCGAGTATTGGTTTCGTGATATAAAAAAAATTAATTATCATGGAAAAATTCAGGAAAAATATAATCAGCTTTGTAAAGATGTTTTTAGTATGTGGTTTGTTCCACATTAAAAGAATAATGTCACTGTGTGAAATTTACTACAATAACATTGTTACCACATACATCAAGATGATTACTCTTACTATTATTTGTTATAACGAGGTGATAGGAGACTAAAATTTAAATAAATTATCCCACATCGAAAAATGTAAAATAAGTTGATGAGTATTAATTTGTCTTAATAATCTATTGAATACGAAGTATTAATTTGATAGAAATTTATTCAAGGTATAAAGTTTGAAAAATGACCTTATTTAAGGTATAAAGTATCAATTTACCCTTATTTTTATAATCTTCATATGAGATATTTTATTTCTATATAATTTTTTTTAATATAATTAAGTCAACTAAGTCGTGCAGTGAACGTGCTTTAATCTAGTAATTGAATTAAACAATAATCCAATTACTTCGTACTTTTATTTATATTGAAGAAAATTTGACCAATTAGAAGAAGATGACATGACATGACTTCTTCAAATACTTTAAAAATGAAATCTCGAAATAGACTCGAACCCGCACCACTAGGTATAAACAGAGGTTTCCTATCCATTGAAGTATTGATTAGATCTTTGGGAGTTGCACCCCAGAATCGCCCATGATCGCAGTATAACGAGTATCGCAGGCGGTCAAGCAACAAGTATAAAAAATATATGAATTTTTGCTGAAATTAAGTGAAAAAATTATAAAAGGATTGATTTTTCTTTTGCTTATAGTTATGGGGCCCGATTGCTACGAATAAAACATAGTTAAGAGGTTTAATTACCACTTTCGTAATTTAAAAAGGGGTTACAAATAGGATCTTGGCCCATAGGTAGGTGAGGGTAAAACTGAGAAAATGTGAAAATAATATCGGCAATGGGGTTGGTAAGGTGTTGCCTAGTGGTTAAAACTTATGGTCATAACGCGCACAAAAAAGATAGCGACTGCGGATTCCCTCGTTCATCAAAAAAAAAATATCGGCAATAGGCCGAGCCAATTCATCCCTCCCTTTTTATGCCTTACAATCATTACAAATTTAGAAGTGAGGTTACAAGTGAAAAGTTCTACTTACAAGATCGAGAGTAGTCTTTCTTACATCCTATATATCCCTAATTATATATCTGATCGAATTATGTCGTAACTTGGTCCGTAGGCCGTAAGCATTGCATGCATATATGCGACTGATTGGAACAGGGCCTCCAAATTTAATAAGCCGATCCTAATGATGTTCTTGATTTACGAGTGTTGAAACATTATAAGGAAGTTGTGGAGATGATCGATTTTCCCATTATAATGTTGGTGCGTGCAGTGTGGAGCATGATGCAATGGAATGGAACGTCTATATATCAAAAATATGGACGCGACGGTCTAGAGTGATGCTCAATGATGGGCACAGTTCTAGTGGATGGAGCTATGGGGGCTCTCACATGCTCAACCATGTTGACTTGGAGAGCCTCATCCTCGTACGCTTGCCTCACCATTTCCTCCAATTTGGACCTCTTCTTAGCCTTTGCAAACATTGCAACAAACAATAACCCTAGCAAAAACGCACCAAGCGCCGCTCCGATCGAGCTTCCCACTGCCACTTTCCACCTGCTAATCCTCTTGGACGTATCCTCATCATCACCGTCATCCCCCAATGACGACGATGCCTTGATCACAAGCCCCAGATGCCCATCCTTCTTCGCACCGCAAACATTTGGAGCAACCATGCTCGCTACTACTGTCGTTCCATTATTATTACTAAAACTGGCACAGTAGAGCATTTTACCTTCGAGACGACTGAATTTTGTTACGTTGGTAAAATCAACCACAATTGGATCGGTATCCGCAATGATGCGAAGCTCAAACGGGTTTGGCCTACTCATATTTTGAAGGTCGTCATTCCCGCCATTGTAAGCAAAGAGGCCTAAAAGGGGTGTAACAAGCTCGTATCCTTGTAAATGGTAGTACTTATTATAGTATATGCTGGAAAATTGTAATCCAAGCTCTTGTCTAATGAAAATAACTCTTTCTAAACAAGGGTTTACCAAAACACGTTTACTTAAACGAAACTCTTTGATCTTAGCTCCATACCTTCGCAAACTCCCACAACGAAATCTTGCTGCCTTAACGTCGATGCCAGAGAAGTTGTTTGTGGGTAGAGGCACATCGTTTAGTACACCGGTCTTAAAATCTTGGTGGTCGATGAGCTTGACGGTGAGGTCTCTGATGAGGAGATCAAGAAGGCGAGGGGAGAGAAGAGCGGCTGCTGAGGATGACTTTGGGTCATCCATTGCCGTGAGTTTCTTCTGGATTATCGACGGTAAAGATGGCGATGCTAATAATGAAATGAGGAAAAGAAGCAGCAGGGGTGAAGCAGAGCCCATATGAATGAATGATATTATGAGAGTCAGTCAGAGTGTAGTACTCCGTAATTATTAGTAAGTGGATATTGATTGATGTTATTAAGATGCGTGATTTAGTTAATTACATACTATAGGGGAAGAAGTGAAGTGAGGTTATTATACAAAGTTAAGGAGCTTTAATTTTACAGTTGGTGTATGTTTTAGCTAGTAGGACTGAGGAAGTGAAATGGAGTGTGGGGGTGGGAAATCTTATAGATGATGGTCGAGCCGAGTTAAAGGAGAAGATCGATATAGGATTTGATTATTTATACGAAGATCTAAAAGGCAAGACGATCCAATTGTTGGTTAATTGTTTGTTTATTCATGGCTTCCAATTAAGTTTAATTGGCTGTGGCTCATGATTATGGGGCCAGGCAATGGCAATGGCAATCTGTGGGGATATATCAGACCCACCATGATTACGGATTTGCTTTGCGTTTGCATGCCTTGTTTACCACCACTCCTCAAACGTCAATCAACTAACTCTTTTTCCTTTTGGAATGATTCGGCGCAACATCATGCTCTTAATGTGCCGCTAATCATCCATGCATCTAATAACCATTGCTTAATTTGTATTGTATGGCAAATGACAGAACAGAGAGAGCATATGACCATATGGTTGGACCGGTCCCCAACCCCAATCATAAAGCTTCTACTCCCTCCGAACTCGTCTCAAAAGCTTTTGGGTAGAAAATAAGGAAGGAGAAATGAGTGGTTCAAAAAAGAGAAAGATAGAGAAATAGAAGAGTAATTGTGAACCATATATTGATGTCCTAAAAAATAAAGTGAGACAAAAATCAAAATCAACCAAAGTGAGACAATAATAAGAACTCGGATGAAGTATTAGATTCATTCGGTCCTATTCAAATAGTCTTTTAAAACAAAAATGAGTGTCAAACTTGGTTTAGAACTCTTGTACTAATCTAATGGCTCAAGTTTACAATAGTAATTCACGAAAATTTATTCGACCGCGTAATATTTTACGGGATGAGTATTTATTTTCATCTTCTTTAAATAACCAACCAAGTCATGTGGCATATGAAGATGTACAAAGACGTAATTTGTTGGATAACACGACTATTTCTTAGTGTAGGGTTGCAACCCTGCATTGAAACATCGTGTTAATAAGAAGTATAATAAAAGTGTAGGGTTGCAACCCTGCAGTGAAACATCGTGTTAATGAGAAGTATAATAAACTCATAAGTATATATATATATATAAAATCACCACGGACTGAATAAATAACTCTCACGAACAAAATAAAATACCCCAAATGTGATGTCTCCTTTGGTATCTACACGTACGGAACTGCGACGTATATGCTAGTATAAGGTTTGTGAGACCATCTCACCACTTCTCTCTAGATCTCTCTTATAAGTAGGGGTGTTCACCGGTCCAAACCCGGACCGGACCGGGTTGACCCGCGGACCGGTAACACAAAAAATCCAAACCCGCGGACCGGACCGGTTAACAAAGAAACCCGAACCGGCCCGGACCCTCTTAAGACCGGACCGGACCGGCAAAATACACTAAATTTGATTAATTTTTTTAAGTGTGGACCGGAGACCGGACCGCGGACCGGCAACCAAGTTTTTGGAGACCCGCGGACAGGACCGGTATGTAGCCGGTCCGGGTCGGTCGGGTTTGCCGGTCCGGGTCACTTTTTGAACACCCCTACTTATAAGTCCTTATAAGAAGAATATATATTATGAGTCAATCTTCTTAATTTCATATCGAGGTTCATGTCACATGAACCTCGAGATGAGAAGTTAGAACCTCGAGATGCGAAGTTAGAATTAGATTATTAACATAACCCTAATTACCGTAATTAGATTATTACTATAACTCCAATAATGCAGCTGGGTCCGTATTACTAATGACCCGATATATTAATATATCAACGTACATTAATAATATCTCGTACACATTGTGTGTGACCCAATAAACCAACTTAAGACTACCAGACACGTAATCTATTTACATGCCGACATATCGGATATATAAACTTAAGTGGCTTAATCCAGAGTATGATACTAGAGTATCTACAAGTACAATAACACCATCACTTTGGATTAAAGTCCACCCTAAAAGGAAAAAGTGGTGAGGTGGCAAAGGCAATACTCGATATATAAGTGATGTGAGAAAAGTTTGTTTGGGGAAGAATTAATTTGAATCCGAGTGTGATAGTGATGATTATATGCTACTCTATGTGATGAAAGGAGGTTGGGGAAAAGGAGAATGTCGCGTGCATACAAGACTTATCATTGGGATAATAAAGGCGATCAGCAAAAACAATTACTCCATATCTATACTCTTCGATCATCCCAAAGGTGACACCGGAATTTCCACAAGATTTTAAAAAATGAAAGAAAAAAATATACGAGTAAAAAATAAAGGGGATTTTCTACGTTATATCCTATATTTTCTCATTTTTTTAATCATATATTCCTCCTATTTGTAAAATCTCTACTCATGACCCTACTAAACTAATTCCACTAACCGTGACCTAATGCCCATTCTGTCGTCTAATAGTCCGTTAAGTGGCTTAGTTGGCTGCTAACTGGGGCGTTACATGGCAGGCAATTGACTTTGACATGACATTGACTCTTAATTTTAAAAAAATAAAGGAATAAATTAAAATAAGCGTTTAACCTTCCTCTTCCTCTAATTCAAAAAATAAAACCACTCTTCTCTACTTATTATCATTCTACTCCAAAAACCCTAATTAATTTCATAATTCCCAAACGCTCTATGCTCTCTCAATCTCTGAATTTCCAGGTAAAGTTTGTCTTTAATCACGGTAATTTTCTAAAAAACCTGATATTTGTCTTTAATTTTGAGGTAATTACTGTACACAAAAATGCTTGATTATCATGATATATTGTAGGGTTTTGGTTAGGGATGACTATTGATGGATTCTTTGTGTATTTAGTGGAACTTCATTGTTGATTGATTATCATTATATATATTTATGTTGTTTGTTGTCTGATTATGGTTATTAGTATGTGCAGAATGGAGAGTATAATATTGAAAATGATTTACATGAGTCAATTTGTGCATGTTAAGGTAGATGACACCGATATGTGCTTACTCATTGATGTCATCAATGACTTGTATGAAAAAGCAGAGAATCATGGGTTGGTTTTGCTTGAAAACCTTTCTTTACATTACATCCATCGGTCGTTTTCTAATACTTTGATTGACGATAAGGGTTTAATGTTAATGTTCAGTCGATTTCAGAGGGAAAAGGTGTTTGATATTTTGTTAGCTTCAAACAAAACCCCTTCTGATGCTTTATCAATGGCTAGAACATTAAGACGAACTAGCTTGAAAACTATCTTTACCACTAGTGCACAAAAAACAGCAGTTGGCCCGACATTCCAAATGGTTCCTCAAATGTCAAAACAGGTTATTCGGAGGGAAAAATTGAGTGTCAGGAGAAACCCATCACAACCTTTACCACCTCAACACAAAATTAGTGACGTTCTTATTATATCCCCAAGGAGGAGTCAGAGACCGAGGCGAACTTCGGTTATCACAGAAGAAGAAGAAGAAGAAGAAGAAGAAGAAGAACTTGAAATCTCAATTTTAGATACGACTATGAGTCAACCTAAGACAGCGACACTTGAAGTAGCATCACAACCTACAACAAATATTTTGATCACTTCTCCAAGAAGCAGTCAAAAAAACCCCTTTGAGCACCACAATCAACTACACATTTCAAACTTCCAAAATCCACGGCTTTGAAGAGAGGTGTATACTCCTAAGGATAGAAGAGATCCAGAACTTGGGGAATGCAGTAACAAAATGTTAACAAGAGGGTTGAGGGTTCAGTATGATTCTGTCTCTGGAGAGTCGGACTCAGATGGTTCATACAAACCAGAGGGTGAGGAAAGTTATGATGAAGATATTGAGTTAACTGATTTAGTTCTAGAGGATAACATTGTCACTTCCACCCTAGAGTCAACTGATGATGGGTATGTGGTATTTGAAGAACCTAAGTGGACAGGAGGTGAAGATGGATATTCGTCCATGTTTTGGGAGAATGGTGAACTTTATGAAGATAATGAGTTTGACGTCATTAGGCTTAAACCATGGATGCTTTTTATGGACAAGGATCACTTCAAAGATGTACTAAGAGATTTCTGCATTCAAGAAGGCTTCTATGTTATTATTGAGAAGGTTGATAGTATGAGATACATAGTTGAGTGTGCAACTGTCAACTTTGAATGGAGAATTCATGCAAGTGTACTCCCGGATGAGAGAACATGGGCCCTAAAGTCCATTAGAAAATCATATCATGGTTGTAAAGGTGTCAGAACACATAATCCTATGGCAAACAGTATTTGGGTAGCAAGGAAATTGGTAGATGACATTAGGGCAGCCCCTAACATATCTAGTAAGTCTCTTAACAACCTTCTCATGACCATATATGGACTTGAATTGAAGACATCAACATTGTACAAGATGAAAGAGATTGCTATGCAAGAAATAAATGGAGGACATGATGAGTCCTACAAGTTGCTTGCAAGTTATTGTGAGATGGTGAAGTCTACTAATTAATCCGGGCAGTATAGAACATTGTTCTTAGACCCCTCCAGAAAGTCTAGAGGCTCCTCTCCAGTTAAAAAAAAAATCTCTGTGTCATTCACAGGCCAGTTCGTTGGACTGATATCGGGATGTAGGAGATTGATTGGGGTTGATGGAACACATTTGAAGGGCAACCATGGGGGGCATTTTACTATCGGCAGTAGCTCTTGATGCTAACAATGAGCTATTCCCTGTTGCAGTTGGTGTCGTTGATTCTGAAAATAAAGACAGCCGGTCTTTCTTCTTTTATCACCTAAAAACTACTCTCACGGTGATTGACGACAGTCAATGGACTATCATATCTGATAGGCAGAAAGTACATTGCTTACTTTTGTAAATATTGTCCACTTTTGAATAGCATTATTCCTGAATAATAATCGATTCTAAACTATTCAAATTCTGGTTTGTTTGAATTGTTTTCTAAACTAATGCGATTATGTAAATTAAAAGGTTCTAATAATATTAAAAGGATCTAGGGCTTTTCGGTTCACTATGTAATTAAATTGGGTCAACTTAATTAATCGTTCAATCAATCAATCACAGTTATTTAGGGCAAAGATACGGCCTCTCGGATCTTATGTCAACCTTAGGATAGATTCTGACGGACTCTCGCAACTTATCAGGTTATCCTACCCACTTACTTGTAAGTCTACCTGTAGACACCCACATTTTGACTGCCAGGTGTCTATAGTAGTTTCCGACAAACACCCGATGATGATCGGACGCTAACGTGCTTTAACGTACTCGGAAATGGGCTCGAAATCATGGCATTTGGCCTAGGCATTTTACGGAGTACAAATTTCACAAAATCAACCTCAAATTCAGGCCCAGTGGGTCGTTTCGAGTCAAATAACACTAATTTGGGTCAAATCCGACACCAGGGGTAAAACCGTCTTTTAGCGACCGAGTCAAAACCCGGTCAAAGATATTTCCCGAGACTTGTGGACCGACCGTGATGTCTCACGCGTCCCATTTCTACCCAAACTCCACAAAAAATCAGCTACACACAATAATAAACAAGTTCGTTTAAGGGTAGAATTCGATCTCAAGTAGGAATCCTATCCGAAAACCGATTCAAACACCCAACCGAGTGCAAAACACTCGGCCGAGTAGCATGAACCAGCCGAGACTCCTTTTCTTCCCTCACAAGCAAACGGAATTCTCGTTCTCCTCAGCTTCTTACTCAAGCGGTAATTCTAGCTCAAACAGGAATCCTATTCAAAAACCGATTCGAACACCCGACCGAGTGTAAAACACTCGGCCAAAACAGCACAAATCAGCCGAGTTTCCCTTTCTTCTTTCACAAGAAAGTGGAATTCTCATGCTTCTGAAATTCCTACGTTTCCTATCCTAGGCGGTAGTCAAACTCTCCTAAATCAAGGTCGGGAACTCCCTATAAATAGGCCCTCCCATTCAACACTTTAGGGACACGATTTATTAGCAATACACACACATTGATTATCGACATCAAATATTAGCATCGAGAAACCGATATTACAAACCCGAAGGAAACCGGCTCCGATACCCGACACCCTTCACCCGATTCTCGTCCAAACCGAACCACCCGCAAGCCGACCGACATCACTCAACGCTCCCGTGCCTTAGCCACATTCCGACGAGCCCCGATCCGAGTTAACAAAAGCATGTAGGTTGAGGGTGTAACCAAACTCGATTTCTCCTTTTCTTCTCTTCTCTTCCTCGTCGTTTTTCTCCTTTTACGGGTCAAGCGTCGTTTTATTTTATTTCTAATATCGATATTAACGAAAAACTATTTTCATAACAAACATTCTTAAAAATATGATATCGATTTTTCTATAATCGAATATTGTATCGAAAAGAATTATATTAAGATCTCGACGATGTCAAAAAATCGTTACATCTTTTTTCGTTCAAAATTCTTTTCTTTTACTTTTCGTTCAAAACAAATTATTTTACAAAACTTGTTTCCGAATATTCGATATCGATTTCATAATCGAATATCGGGTACGAATATCGAAAACATAAATCGAGTACAAATTAATTCATATTTTGTACGCGACTTATCAATTTAGCAATTTCGAACAAAATTCAAAAACCGGACGGCTCGCAATCCGAACCGTTTTTTTTATTTTTTTTGGTCGTTTTATTATTTATTCTACGAGATGATTTCTAAAATTTACATCTTTTCTAAAACTATTCTAAATATTTGATATTGATTTCGTAGTCAATTATCGAATATAGCGAATATCGAAAATATTAATTCGAGTACGAATCATGCAATATTCGTACGTGATTTAATAAATCGAATTTTCAGAAAACCGCGTCCAAAACCAGCCCGACACGCGACTCGCCGGCGACCCGGGCGAGCCGCGCGGCCGGCTGTCCCGACGCCCCTTTTCGTTCTTTTTTTTTAATTTTATTTTTCGAACATCGTTTTTTATACAAAACAACGTCTTTTCAACAATATTTTTCAGATTTCGATTAATATTTATTTTCTCGATCTCGCATATTTATTTTTGCTATATTATTTTACAAATCGATACTAACTCGTTTGTTCATCTTTTGTAGCAAATTCATCCTTTTTATTTCATTTGTTTTATTATACTAAAACGAATCTCACATGTTAAATTCAACTTTGACGTTAATTAATTTTTCATGCATTAAAACGACTTAGCAACCCGTTCAATTCCTCACATGCTTAGGAAAACAATGTTTGCATATCATTCATCGTTCAACTAACGCGTGCATTAAAACGTCATTCGATATCCTAGTAGAGGCCGCTAATGTGCGGGCGGGGTTGGGTGTTCTTAGTGAACTTCCCAACACGTACCCTCACCCCTTACTCAGAACCGTGGTTTCCGGATGTCCGAAACCATTGGCAACGAGAGTCTTTCAATATACGATTAACCGCTCCAGTCGGCATCTGTATCGATATGCAAAGGGACGAGCCCAATAAACTCTGACATCGGAAATGGTCCGTATTTTGTACACGGCCCACTACGACATAGAGTGGGCTCGAACGGTTCCGAATAACCATAAAATTCGGTGGCGACTCCAACTTCGATTTAAATTTCCATTTGACCATCTCATGGAGATTCATTCGCTTCCCTAAACCCCGCGCGTGGCCGCGTCGGGGTGGACCTATGTCATGTCCACAATTTGGCGACTCCGCTGGGGATTTACTGATGAGTTAATAACCTTCGGTATCCTCAGGGTGAGACTCGAATAGAAATCGTCTGACTAGTACAATGCGCGTTTTAGTTTTACGGTTCATGCATAACCCCATTTTCCCGGGCCGGTACTGGTGACCGACGTCCCACGCACTATATCATTGATATAGTCCAAATTGGTTATGTCAAAGGTGTCCATTAGCCGATTCGTATGGGTTTTACGGCATGTCCTAATCTCAACTCGAGTTAGGGAGTCCGCCCCGATTCTCGATAGGCTATGTACACTGGTATAGACCCTTATAGACTGACCGAGACTTAGACTAAGAGCATACATGGCGTCATTATACTGTTTCCATGACTACGTGCTACTTGATCCACATCTTTTTTCAAAAAACCGTCATTTTTCAAAAATTGCATCCTTTTCAAAATATCCAATTTCAAAACCCCGGACATATACCGAACTTAGGACTTATGATTTTACTCAAAATAGCCTTTTTTTTCTAGCCGGTATTATGCCCAATTCAAAACTCGAAATTATTTTCGAAATTTTCAAAACCATCACCCAGCCCATCCTTTCCGTTTTTCTCGAAAATGGGTCGGTTCTCCCCGATTTTTCGGGCCTTTTCAAAATATCATATTTCAAAACTTCCTCTTCTTAGACTTCCCGTATTTAGCAGTGTCGGGTCGTGTCATAAGTCGTTGAAGTCTCTAGCGTCGAAACTCCGTCGATCTTACATCATGAGTTTTCCCCCTATCCTAGTCCGCCTTATTATACTAAGGCAAGGCCCACCTACGTAGGACATACTCCTACAAAGGTTGACCCATTTACACAATCGAGTCTAAAAGTCTGGGAATGTCTCACGTGAACCTTCCTTCGGACAGGGCCCCAACCCACAGCGTTGGATCCTGAGGAAGGCCCATATTTTCACAAGTCGCCCGTCTAGGTGTCTTTCCGAGTCATTACCGTTTTAGTCTTTTTTTCCTTTTCCCTTGCTCGGGATGTACTTTTCTTAGGATTCGGGTTAAGTTGCTAATTACGTGGTGCTCTTACAGACAGGTCACCCTTCACTCGAACCATGACGCAAAAAGCCATAGACGAGTTGACCACCACGTTGGCCCAAATCCAGGACCAATTGAGGAAAATGCGGGAGGACCAGATCGCCATCGTCACTCGGGTTAGTGCCGTGGAACAGGGAACCCCCAATGCTTCGATCGAAGACGACGGACCTCTGGCAGCACTGGCCGGCGCGGTCCAAAAGTTGCAGGAACAGGTCCATTCGACCACTAGAAACACCATTCTCACGGAAAATGCCCGTACCTATTCACCTTTGACTGATGAACTGCCCGTTAACCTCAACTTAACGGGCTTGCCAATGTTCGATGGGACTGAAGACCCGGTACTTCACATTCGGGCTTTCAAGGACTTCATGGCTGTTAAGGGGGTCAAATCGACCATGTTTAAGCATCTCTTTGCTTCCTCTCTAGAGAAACACCCAAAAGCCTGGTACTACAGGCTTGACCCCAAGAAATTCAAAACTTGGGACGATGTTGCAATGGAATTCGCGCGGAACTACGCGGATAATGCTGAAATCCAGACCACCATGCGTACTCTGGAAGTTATGGCTCAAGAGCCTAAAGAGGGTTTCACCAAATACCTTCAAAGGTGGAGGACCGAAAGTGTTAAGCTGGTGGACAAGCCCACCGAAAAAGTGCTAGTGGAGGCCTTTGTCAAAAACCTCCTCCCCGCCTACCGAGTTCACCTCCGGTATGCCATCATACCCGACTTCGCCACTCTGACCAAAATGGGTACTAGAATCGAAGATGATCTAAGGCTAGAGAACCTTACTAAGGCCTCTACCAAGGGATATCAAGGAGCCAGTTCGTCCTCCAGTAAGCCCGCAACCACGACGGCGGCCCGAAGCATCTTCGACGAGGTTAACTCACTGGACACCTCGACCAAAAAGAATACTCCAAATCGGGTATTCACTGACATAGGGACAACCTATGCTAATGCCTTACAAAGGCTGTCTTCAAAAGGCCTAATCCAACCGATAGGCCCAATTCCGGAAGTTCCCGTGGAAAAGCGATCCAAGAGCTACAACATTCAAGCCTATTGCCACTATCACCAAGGCAACGGGCATGACACGGAAAAATGCTGGAAATTGAAACATCTTATCCAAGATCTGATCGAAAATGGAAAGATACCACTACCCAGTGACAAGCCAAGTAACAAAAACAATCTTCTTGCCACTCACCCCATTTTTACTGGAGAGGTAGTTGACTGCGCTCATTTCATTTCCCCTTTCATTTCCCAAATCAACGGGATATGGAACGACGATGAAGACGATGTTTACTTGGCCAAAGGGGAAGCTGTCCCTGTCACCATCGAAGAGGTCCGGAAAGCCAAAGCCAGAGCTCTGGCCGGTACACACACCATCACGGCCGGCCTCACCACTCCGGAAACCGTCACTGAACCCTCCAGGACGGAACTTACTCCTGAAGAACCAAACGCCGACACGGCCCTAGTCAGACAATTGAAGAGGATCCGAACTGATATTACTATATGGCAGCTTTTGGTTAGTTCTCAGGAACATCGAGCGGCACTTACTAAGGCCCTTGATGAAATCAAGGTCGACTCATCGGTTACCCCCACCGAGATGGTAGCCACAATCTTGCCATACCTCAGGGACAAGTCCAAAGGAGAAGGCCCACTTATCACTTTCTCCGAGTCCGACCTTCCGCCATTCGGGACCACCCATAACTTGGCCCTATATATCACGGTGATCTGCCGAAACAAATATCTCCCGATGACCCTGATTGATGACGGGTCCGCAGTCAACGTCCTTCCTTTAAGGACCGCCAAGGCCCTCGGCATTACCGAGGCTGACTACCTTCCGACTGCGAAGACTATCCAGGCTTTTGATGGAAGCCCAAAATCAGTTGCTGGGGCTGTTAAGCTAACCATCATAACGGGCCCAATCGAGAAGAAGCTAGAATTCCAAGTGATCGATGTTACTTCATCTTTCAATCTGCTACTTGGGAGACCGTGGATTCACGCGGTCAAAGCTGTGTCTTCCACTCTTCACAGGAAGGTCAAGTTACCTTTACAAGACGGGATCGTCACTCTGGAAGCTACTCCCATAACCGTGTCAAGCTGCAACACGGCAGGCTCATCCGAACCACGAGGATTCAACTTCGTGGGAATGATCGAGGAAGAATACCTTTTCCGGCCATACTTTACTATTAGCATCGATACGATGCTGCAGAATCTGGGTTGTCTACCGGGAATCACATCAAGGCCCTATCTTCCACCCGGGAAAATTATCGAAACCCTGAACAACGGACAGTCTCGCCTCGGTCTAGTCTACACCATGGCGCCCGGATACCCGGACCAGACCAAGGCGGTCACATTCGTCACCCCGGTGTTCGGAGCTATTCAAACGGGCCTCTATCAGCCCACCATCTCATATCCCGGGACCAAACTGGCTCGGGAATGCAATTTCATCCCAGATGACATCTTCGCCCTTATCCAGTCCGAATCAAAGGAGGGCACAAAAAATACTGAGCCCATTCTAGGACTACTCTACGGGGAAGACAAGGTCGTCCCGACCCCTAAACAGGAGTTAGTCAGCTTGATCCTCCGCAGCAGCAGGTTCGATCCAACTAAGCTGATCTCTGAAGTCGGTACCAACACCGGGAAGAGAGCCTGGAGGAAGACAACTAATAAGTGGACCGACAGCCAGGGTCGAGTCTACAAGCTAACTACTGGAGAAGGAGATATGCATGCTATCGAGTCTGAATCTGAGTCCGAGTCCGAGTCAGAGTCAGAGTCGGAGTCTGAGTCAAAGTCTAGAGGGTCCAGTACTAGGATCGAGTCTGTAACCCCTCTCCCTCCTTTAGTCACACCATCGGGAGCCCCGGAGTCTGTCCCGAGGGCTCTCCCTATCCCGCCTCTGACCAACGATCAGATGGCAGCTCTCTTCGAGCTCTTTTCAAAATTTACTATCAATAATAACGATAACCGTTCCGCTTACGACTTGACTTATTTTCAAAATGTTTTCAAAAATCTTACTTGCAATGACATTGAGAAACCCGACGAACAGGTACCATTGCCTCCGCATCTAGTCGAGCAACTCGAACAAAGGGAGTCCCGAAATCCGGTAATCGAAGAAACCGATTCCATCAACGTAGGAACCCCTTTAGAACCTCAGATGCTTAAGTTGGGCCTATCTTTAGATCCCGAGGAGAAACAACAATTTAAAGACGTCTTTGCATGGTCCTACAAGGACATGCCAGGAATAGACCGGGAGATAGCTGAACACCGAATACCCATCAAAGACGGGTACAAGCCGGTAAAACAGAAACTCCGAAGAATGAGGCCCGAATGGTCTCTCAAAGTCAAGGAAGAAGTTGATAAACAGTTCAAAGCGGGCTTTATTCAAGTGTCCGAATATCCAGACTGGGTTGCAAACATAGTACCAGTACCCAAAAAGGATGGCAAAGTCCGAGTATGTGTAGATTTTCGGTACCTTAATAAGGCCAGCCCAAAAGACGATTTTCCATTGCCACACATCGATATACTGGTGGATAACACGGCTGACCATGCCCTTCTATCATTCATGGACGGGTATGCCGGATATAATCAGATCAAAATGGCGGAAGAAGACATGAGTAAGACCACCTTCATCACACCTTGGGGGACTTACTGCTATACCGTGATGCCATTTGGGCTTATTAACGCTGGTGCCACTTATCAACGGACCGCCACCACTTTATTGCATGACATGATGCATAAGGAGGTGGAGGTCTACGTCGATGATATGATTGTCAAGTCAAAGGACCGAAACGGGCACATTGCAGCCCTAAGGAAGTTCTTCACCCGACTACGCAAGTACAACATGAGGTTAAACCCTCAAAAATGCAGCTTCGGGGTAACATCGGGCAAGCTACTGTGCCACATTGTTAGCCAACGTGGCATCGAAGTTGACCCAGCAAAGATCAAGGCCATAACCGAGATGCAACCGCCTAAAACCGAAAAGGAGATAAGGGGGTTTCTCGGGAAAGTCCAATATATAAGCCGATTCATTTCAAAGCTAACCATGGTATGTGAACCCATTTTCAAGAAACTGAAGATAGGAGAACGAACACTGTGGGACGACAAATGTCAAATGGCTTTCGACAAGATCAAGGAGATTTTATCCTCTCCACCGGTGTTAATGCCACCTCAGCATGGTTTGCCTCTATCACTATACTTGACAACGACCGAGACTGCCATGGCGCTATGCTAGCCCAGACGGTTGATTCCAAAGAACGAGCCATTTACTACATCAGTAAAAAGTTCTTAGAATACGAAAGAAAGTACACCATACTCGAGAAGACGTGTCTAGCTTTAGTATGGGCCACTAAAAAGCTCCGACACTACATGCTTAGTCACGAGGTACACGTGCTCTCCAAAATGGATCCAATCAAGTATCTGTTCGAGAAGCCCATCCTCAACGGCCGTATATCCAGATGGACTTTAATGCTAGCTGAGTTCGACCTCAAGTTCGTACCATTAAAAGCCATCAAAGACCGGGTAGTAGCAGAATTCCTCGCTGATAGTCCGGTATCCGAGGAAGAACACACCGATACTTGGGCCTTCCCAGATGAAGACATATTCCATACCGACGCCGACACATGGGATCTATATTTCGACGGAGCATCCAACTTTCGAGGATTTGGTGTCGGGATTCTACTAATCTCACCACAAGGGGAACACACCCCGTTATCCATCAAGCTAGACTTTGACGTAACTAACAACGCAGCCGAATACGAAGCATGCATTCACGGGTTGCAAGCCGCCGCCGATTTAGGAGTAGCAAACCTCCGGGTCCACGGTGACTCGTCACTAGTCATAAATCAAACCCTACAAAAATGGAAAACTTGGAACGCAAATCTCGTGGCTTACCAAGCACGAGTAAGGGTTCTCGAAAAACAATTCCAAAAAGTGGAGTACATTTATCTGCCTCGGAAAGAAAACCAGTTTGCAGATGCTCTCTCAAAATTAGCATCTTTACTGAATATCCCAGCACATCTAACCAGCATGCCCATTTGCGTCGAAAGGCGGTCCGAGCCCGCATATATCCACGCTATCCAAGATATTGAAATAAATGACCCAGAACCTTGGTACCAGGCTGTTCTAACCTACTTAACGTCAGGGGAATATCCTCCGGGAGCTGAAAACCGGGCCAAGAAAGCTCTACGAAGATGGGCCACCCAGTTCATCCGCACAGATGATGGACAGTTATATAAGAAGACAGCACAGGGGGCTTTACTTCTATGCATTGACAAAACTCAAGCCGAAAGAGTCATGGCCGAGGTACATGATGGTGAAAACGGTCCACATATGAACGCCCATATGTTGGCCCGGAAAATCGCAAGACTCGGTTACTATTGGAATAACATGGAAACTGACTGTCAGTTGTATGTCAAACACTGCCATAACTGTCAGATCTTCGCCAATGTTCAGCATATGCCTTCATCCCTATTATATACAATGACGTCACCATGGCCATTCTCAACATGGGGAATTGATATAATCGGGAAAGTGAACCCTTCTGGGACGGGAGGTCACGGTTTCATCCTAGTGGCTATCGACTATTTCACTAAATGGGTCGAAGCCGAGTCATACCGGATCTTGAATGCCAAACACGTGGCTAAGTTCATCCAAAATAAGATTATATGTCGATACGGGATTCCGCACGAGTTCATCAGCGATCACGGGACCCATTTCCAAGCTGAAACTGCCACTTTGCTAGAAAAGTAAAAAATTCAAAGGCATACATCGTCACCTTACCATCCTCAAACAAATGGAGCGGTGGAGGCGGCCAATAAAACAATTGTAACCATTCTTAAAAAGATGGCTGAGAATTACCGGGACTGGCCCGACAAGATACCCTTTGCCTTATGGGGATATCGGACATCAATTCGAACTGCAACCGGAGCAACTCCATACTATCTGACATATGGAATGGAAGCAGTCCAGCTAGTCGAGCTAGAAGTACCATCCCTTAGGATCCTGCTCGAGAGCCAGGTACCTGAAGCGGATTGGGTCCAAGCCCGATACGACTCACTAATCCTCTTAGACGAACGGCGGTCCCGGGCTCTGAATAATATTCAGATATATCAGAAAAGGATCCAACGGGCTTTCAACAAAAGGGTTAGGCCCAGGAACATCAAAGAGGGCGATCTAGTCCTCAAATCTGTTCGAGCTTTACTACCAGTTGACCCTAGGGGAAAATTCAAACCCAATTGGGCCGGGCCATATCTAGTGAAGAAAATTCTTTCAGGAGGAGCAGTAATGTTAACGGACTTGGACGGAAACGAGTTCGTCAATCCAACAAACTTGGATCAGCTGAAGCGTTACTACCCATAAACCCTATCTCAATGTCATTTGCAAAATTTATAAAAATTGTCTTTAATGAATTTTCAAAAATTTTAAGCAAGTCAATAAACTAGGATTATTTATCCTACCGTTGCACATCTCGGATTAATAATCTTGATGTATTTCGAAAAATTGCAAAAAATACTTCTGAACCACGGAAGGTTTGATTCCATTAATTTTGGATACGTAGGCAACCCCTCAAAAGGGTACAACCATTGCAATAAACGAAAAGACGGGAACGGTATTCACTAATATGTCTTTTTATTATTTCAAAAATACATCACAAAAAAAAACACAAACAAAATCACACCACAAAAATAGTAATAATACTTAGATAATAAATTTAGGAGACTACTCGTACATTTTGCCTTTCCCCTTATCTTTTGGGTCACGTGGAGCCCGAGGCCGACGGGGCGGGGGCGAACGTTCCCTAATCACAAGGGGAACTTCCTTTGCTCAAACCCGCTTCTTCGATTTTGGGTCGTCAACCATTTGCACCGGTCCAAGCCGAGCCCTAACGGGTTCGGGAAGCCTGTCTCGAGGACCGAGTTGTTCCTTGATCGCCAGCCTTGGTCCTAGTCTCCTTTCTAATTCCGTCTGGGGGCTCACTTTCCCCCGTGCACCTTTAGTACTGGACCCTTCAGTCTGAGTCCTAGATTTCCCTTTCTGACCTGTCGAAGTAGCTTCTTCGGCAAAGAAGCTTCTATTGTCTTTAGCATGCTCCCGGCGTAACAGGTCATAGGCCTCGTCAGTTTTCAAGGCAGCTCGAGTTTTAGCTGAATCAGCTCGGGTCCATCTTACATAAGAATCGGTTACCCAGATCGAATGAGAGTTTTTGAGAACAGGCCAGGTAGCTCGTGTATACCACCTTTGCATCCAGGTATCACACATCACATCCGTCAGCTGAGTAGATTCACTCACAACGGCCTCGATTTCTGGGATTCTTTGCACCCGACCATATTGCCTAAGTATGCGATCGGGAAAGAGGTGAATTGTCTGCCTAAAAGATAGGATTACCTGATATCCAGCCCTATCTCGAGACTCTATACCGGTCCAGACGTAAATCGGCCACCATGGTACGGCCCAACGGATCAGTAAGCCTTCATGGAAGGATAGCACCTCGTCCCAGTATTTTTGAGTGTTGAAGCGAGAAAAGGGAATAGCTCGTCTTCTCGACATTACTTGCCTGGGTTGATACCGGCTCACATCTAAGGGAGGATCCAAGATTGACAACCTCTCAAACAGCCACAGCTATAAAACCCGCAAAAAAATTAAAATCGCAAAAATCGTCAAAATCGCGTTAAAAAAAACAAAAAAAAACTTGAAAAGACGCGAAAACCGCAGGAACCGGGAAAATAGGGAAAAATCGCGCAAACCGCAAAAAACCGGAAAATCGGGAAAAGCCGAAAAATCAAAAAAACAGCATACCTGTAGAAGCCGAGTACTCCCAGTCAGCCGGATTGACGGATCCCTTTTACGATTATCCAAACCCTGGATAATCTCCCTTGTAATCAACCAAGCCGGGCTATGCTTCGTTTCCATCAGATCAGCCACAGTGAAAAGTCTAACGTGGCCCATGCAAGATAGTAAATCCATATGTCCCTCAAAGGCATAGACATGGAGCATGCAAAAAGTAAAGGCCCTACGGCTATGAACCGGCCTGACCCGGACATCATCTGAGTTCATGAATTTTTCAGCTAAATCGATCAAGGAAACGGTATCTCCTTCTAGCATACGGGATACCTCCATATGAGAAAGCCCTAAAAATTCCCTTAACTTCCTTCTTGGGTCAGAAACTGAAAAAGGGATAGCAGGGTGAAGTATAGGATTCCATCCTCCTGCAGCAGCAATTTCCTCAGGAATAGGGCAAATCTCTCCTCGAGGGAAACTAAATACATGATAGGTATCATCCCAATAGGACAGGCAAGCATCCAAAAAGTGACGGTCTACTTGCATCTGACGGATCACAGACAATTGGGTAACGCCATTCTGATTTAGGATAGCCCTATCAGCATCCCTAAAATATTTGGACCACTCATGCAGCATCCCAACTAATCGGTCAATCCCCATATTTGATTTGCTAAAAAGAAAGAATAAATTTTCAGGACTTATTCTTTTCTTTAAGGAATTGAGGGAATTGGGGAATTATGAGAATTTATGAAGCAAGGAGAGGGTATTTATAGCATAAAATCAATTTCTCCTCCTCACCTTAGGATTCCCAATCCTAGAGTATTTAGCATACAAGCCATTATCCTAAGGCTTAGCTAAGTCATCCCGAGCATTCCTATTCCTTTTCAAAGTCAAAACAAAAATTCCTTAATTTTTCAAAGACTTTTGCAAACTCAAAAAAAAAATTCAAACCTTTTCTCAAAATTTTTATTCCCCAGCACGAGTCATTTTTCCTACAAATATTACATGCGAAACTTTGCTACTTTGCATAAATATGTACAGGACGACTCAAGCAGGACCATGCAATTTGCATAACTCCCCAACGGCATTTAACAAGATGAGCCCACATACAGGCCCATTTTAAGTCTTATACGACGAGTTCAATTCCCCACGGAGTTATCATCAGTTCAGGTACATTTCTAGCCCATGGCCGACGGGCCCTTCACGCAGGTCTAATGGACCTTAAACGACCCGACCGGAAGCTACCGGGTTTTAATCCTTGATTGACCTGGTGGCTACTCTGACTTTCGCCCTGTCCAAGCCTCAGTCAGAGTGGGGGCTCTGTAGACACCCACATTTTGACTGCCAGGTGTCTATAGTAGTTTCCGGCAAATACCCGATGATGATCGGACGCTAACGTGCTTTAACGTACTCGGAAATGGGCTCGAAATCATGGCATTTGGCCTAGGCATTTTACGGAGTACAAATTTCACAAAATCAACCTCAAATTCAGGCCCAGTGGGTCGTTTCGAGTCAAATAACACTAATTTGGGTCAAATCCGACACCAGGGGTAAAACCGTCTTTTAGCGACCGAGTCAAAACCCGGTCAAAGATATTTCCCGAGACTTGTGGACCGACCGTGATGTCTCACGCGTCCCATTTCTACCCAAACTCCACAAAAAATCAGCTACACACAATAATAAACAAGTTCGTTTAAGGGTAGAATTCGATCTCAAGTAGGAATCTTATCCGAAAACCGATTCAAACACCCAACCGAGTGCAAAACACTCGGCCGAGTAGCATGAACCAGCCGAGACTCCTTTTCTTCCCTCACAAGCAAACGGAATTCTCGTTCTCCTCAGCTTCTTACTCAAGCGGTAATTCTAGCTCAAACAGGAATCCTATTCAAAAACCGATTCGAACACCCGACCGAGGGTAAAACACTCGGCCAAAACAGCACAAATAAGCCGAGTTTCCCTTTCTTCCTTCACAAGAAAGTGGAATTCTCATGCTTCTGAAATTCCTACGTTTCCTATCCTAGGCGATAGTCAAACTCTCCTAAATCAAGGTCGGGAACTCCCTATAAATAGGCCCTCCCATTCAACACTTTAGGGACACGATTTATTAGCAATACACACACATTGATTATCGACATCAAATATTAGCATCGAGAAACCGATATTACAAACCCGAAGGAAACCGGCCCCGATACCCGACACCCTTCACCCGATTCTCGTCCAAACCGAACCACCCGCAAGCCGACCGACATCACTCGACGCTCCCGTGCCTTAGCCACATTCCGACAAGCCCCGATCCGAGTTAACAAAAGCATGTAGGTTGAGGGTGTAACCAAACCCGATTTCTCCTTTTCTTCTCTTTTCTTCCTCGTCGTTTTTCTCCTTTTACGGGTCAAGCGTCGTTTTATTTTATTTCTAATATCGATATTAACGAAAAACTATTTTCATAACAAACATTCTTAAAAATATGATATCGATTTTTCTATAATCGAATATTGTATCGAAAACAATTATATTAAGATCTCGACGATGTCAAAAAATCGTTACATCTTTTTTCGTTCAAAATTCTTTTCTTTTACTTTTCGTTCAAAACAAATTATTTTACAAAACTTGTTTCCGAATATTCGATATCGATTTCATAATCGAATATCGGGTACGACGAATATCGAAAACATAAATCGAGTACAAATTAATTCATATTTTGTACGCGACTTATCAATTTAGCAATTTCGAACAAAATTCAAAAACCGGACGGCTCGCAATCCGAACCGTTTTTTTTTACTTTTTCGGTCGTTTTATTATATATTCTACGAGATGATTTCTAAAATTTACATCTTTTCTAAAACTATTCTAGATATTTGATATTGATTTCGTAGTCAATTATCGAATATAGCGAATATCGAAAATATTAATTCGAGTACGAATCATGCAATATTCGTACGTGATTTAATAAATCGAATTTTCAGAAAACCGCGTCCAAAACCAGCCCGACACGCGACTCGCCGGCGACCCGGGCGAGCCGCGCGGCCGGCTGTCCCAACGCCCCTTTTTGTTCTTTTTTTTTAATTTTATTTTTCGAACATCGTTTTTTTATACAAAACAACGTCTTTTCAACAATATTTTTCAGATTTCGATTAATATTTATTTTCTCGATCTCGCATATTTATTTTTGCTATATTATTTTACAAATCGATACTAACTCGTTTGTTCATCTTTTGTAGCAAATTCATCCTTTTTATTTCATTTGTTTTATTATACTAAAACGAACCTCACATGTTAAATTCAACTTTGACGTTAATTAATTTTTCATGCATTAAAACGACTTAGCAACCTGTTCAATTCCTCACATGCTTAGGAAAACAATGTTTGCATATCATTCATCGTTCAACTAACGCGCGCATTAAAACGTCATTCGATATCCTAGTAGAGGCCGCTAATGTGCGGGCGGGGTTGGGTGTTCTTAGTGAACTTCCCAACACGTACCCTCACCCCTTACTCAGAACCGTGGTTTCCAGATGTCCGAAACCATTGGCAACGAGAGTCTTTCAATATACGATTAACCGCTCCAGTCGGCATCTGTATCGATATGCAAAGGGACGAGCCCAATAAACTCTGACATCGGAAATGGGCCGTATTTTGTACACGGCCCACTACGACATAGAGTGGGCTCGAACGGTTCCGAATAACCATAAAATTCGGTGGCGACTCCAACTTCGATTTAAATTTCCATTTGACCATCTCATGGAGATTCATTCGCCTCCCCAAAACCCGCGCGTGGCCGCGTCGGGGTGGACCTATGTCATGTCCACACTACCCCTACCAGACTTTCGATCTTAGGTTCGGGTTCCTAAACATTCAACTAGTTCAACGTCTCAAACTAATCAAACAATAATAAAAGACAAGTAGTAAGGCAATAACATATGAATGATCAATTAAACAAATAATCAAGCTAACACCCCCAATTCAATAACATAGATCCCCTTCAACGCTAGATAAATAAATTAGCTACTCATACTAAAAGATAAAGCAATAAAGAAATTAAGCATAATAAAAGACAATATGAAACTAAGAGAAAAGAGAAAAATACCAACGATCTAAAAGTATGATTACAAACTAGAAGAATTCCAATGCTAATTAAAAGTCTAAACTAAACTACTGAATATGAAAGAGTAAATAAACCTAACCCCAAGAAGGGTATTTATACTAATAATGATAAGGAGTCTCATTACTCCAACTTTTCTAAAACTAATTAGGAAAGAATATCCCGTAAAATAAGAGTTCCGGGTGAGTGAAGGAGTCCAAAAATAGAAATCCCACGAAACAACCTCAAACCGGTCGGTTCGGGTCTGTCCCGACCGGTTCAAGGCTGTCCCGACCGGTTTGGCCCCGTCCCGACCGGTTCGGGTTTTCCTGTACTGTGCAATGAATTTGAAATGCTTGTTGTTTCTTTGTTAATTCTCGAAATTGGACGTGCAATATACCATTGGAAATATAACAAAAAGAGCTTTCCAACACCACCTAAATCATATCGATCGGAGTTGTAGAACTCAAGATATTCACATTTGAAGTTGACCCTTGTTTTAGCGATCGTTCTTTCTTCTCGATTTGCATTTGTTTGAACTTTCCAACTTATTTCTTTGTCGTTTCTTACTGTTTCTTTACTTCATGTCCTTATTCAAGTATTCACTTAGTACCCTCTAACTTTTATAACTTCTTCCTTGTAGATTTCATGGCTCAACTCTAGCCATTGCCCAAAATATAGCTTCATCGCCTGAATTTGTTCGTTTCCTACAAAACGTAAACAAAATACCCGACATAACAAAGAAGAATAAAAGTTATAAAAATGACTCTTTGGACACAGAAAATGAACCAAAATAAATGAAAAGTTGGGGTTAAATATATATACGAAATGAGTTCATCAATCGGGGTATCTCTAAACTTCTAGCCAAATTGATTCTCAAGTCGTTGCAAATTTGATGAAAAAAGAAGTAATTCATCCTTCGGCACATTCTCACATGATCCGGGTGTGTCAATGCTTGGTTGAAAACATTGATTGGCGGGTTGAAGTTAAACGTGTTTACTGGGAAGCCAATAGGTATGCTGATTGGCTTGCCAATTTTGGAGTTCGAATGAACCAGCAACTGCATTTATTTGAGGACCATATTCCAGCTGCGTTGTTTGAGCTAGCGCAACATGACATGGGAGGAGCGAGCTGGCCGCATCAAGTCCCGTTTTATGCTTACTAATTTACTAGTTGTGTTTGTTTTCGGGGTAAAACCCACTTCTGTTCTTGACAAAAAAAACAATGACTAAATCTATATAATAATCGTTATTTTAATACTCCCTACGTCCCACTAAGATTGTCATGTATTTCTTTTTGGGTAGGTTCTTAAAGATTGTCTTATTTCTCAACTTTTCTTTTTAGTCTATTCCTTTTTACAACTTCGTCCCTATCAAGTTAAAGTATTTACCAAATTTTTCATTCCATTAACTCACACCACCTCCCACAACATTATGACTGACCTTATAAAGAGAGTAATCATTACCTATATACTCAATCATCACACCATTTTCTTAGTTATTATACAAAAAATAAATAGGACAAACATTTTGGGACAGAGGGAGTAACATTTGTTAAGATTCACGTAATAAACATATTCGATCTTAAGATTTTAAGTTGACGTTTATTAATTAGAATGTGTTTCAAATATGATATATCGACCTACGTAGTTTATTATCTTGATCCAATGGACCGCCTATTATATGGATCTAATCTGATTTTATCTCACTTTTACTTTTATTGATCATTTCAAGTCTAAGTGTCTTTCAAGTTTAGGTAAAAAAAACAATGAGTTATTTTGGAATACTTTTAGATTGAATGATTACGAGTCAGTGCTTAGAGTGAGTTAGATTCTCAAATGTCTAGCCTGGTGGTGTGAGGCCAGAAGCTAACCCTCACACTTTTAAGTTTTAAATACATGTCGACAAGTACATTATGCTCATCAAAGTCGTCGTATTACACATTTAATACTCTGTATTTCTTTTATCTCTTTCATAATGGTGCATTACGTGCTTAACATTTATCCTCATATAGTCTATTCGAATATGGCAAATCTGTATGTTCATATAATCCAAAAAATATGTAATTGTCATATATGCTCCAATCTTAATGATATATTTAGCTTTAATTAATTTATCTATCACAAAGATTAAAAAATAAAATAAATCATTGAGACGAATAAAGTATATATAAACAAATTAAATATTTAATTATATGTATTTTTATTTTTGATACAATCTTTAAACCACCCGTGTAGTACACATATAAAAAGGCTAGTTGGTGTAATATAAGAAAAGCAATGAGGTAAGATGGTAAAGTTGTATCAAAAAGTTATTTCATAAATAAAAATAGAGGAGAAGATCAAACTAAACCCAAAAAGAAAATAAGGAATATGTTAGGAACTCGGAGAGAGTATTTGATAAAACATTACGCTTCACGAGCGATGTGGGACAAAGGACAACACGAATCCAAGGCATGACTGGTCCCGGGTAACCAGGATCGCCCCCGGACAACACGCGCCCTCCATCTTCACCTGAAAATGCATGTTGACTCGAACTTCGTTTACGTAAGTTTAAAACTTACCCACTAGTGAATATACTTTACCAATTAGACTCTAAATGTGGCTCGGGTTGGGTTTGGGTAGACTCGATATGACCTTAGAAATGCGGGTATTACAAAGGTTGAGCAAGATGCAGATGAGAGTGATTCGATATTGGAGGAAGTGATGGTTGAAGAAGAAGAAGAAGAAGAAGAACAAAGAAGGCAAAAAAAAAGAATAAGAGTGAAGGGGAGACAAAAATAAAAAGACGCGGAGGAGTATGGGTGACGGCTGAGAAAAAAATAGCAACAAAAGTAGGGTTATAAAACGAGGTGTTAGTAGGTAAAAGAATGACATAGTAGTAGGGATGGCAACGGATCCGGGATCCGATCCGGATCCGCAAGATCCGGTCCGCACGGATCGGATATGGATCCTAAATTTTGAGATCCATTGGATATGGATCCGGATCCGGATCCGCTATCGGATCTGGATCTTAATAAATAAATCCGGATCCGGATCCGCAAATCCGTTTTATTAAAAAATTAACAATAATAAAAAACTTAGAACTTTAATTTGTGTTTTTTTGTTATTTCTAAGACTCTCTTCTTTTAGTTTATTAATCTTTGATTATAATCCTTATATTCAATTTTACGAAATTGAATCCGCGGATCCGATCCGGATCCGGTCCAGATCCGACGGATCCGGATCTGGATCTACATTTTTGGGATCCGTCGGATCCGGACCGGATCTGGATCCGCTACTAGGAGTGCGGATCTGGATCTGAATCCATGCGGATCCGGTCCGGATCCGGCCCGTTGCCATCCCTACATAGTAGTACTCAAGAAATTGGACTTAAATTTTTTTCAATTATTATCGATTCTTTCTTATTGTAACTATAAAAATCATTTAAGTTACGAAATTTATACGAGTTATATTGAAAAATAAATACTTCATTATTTTGTTCTGACTCAAATGAATA
The DNA here is from genome assembly GCA_958450325.1 of Agrostemma githago. Classification (NCBI taxonomy): domain Eukaryota; kingdom Viridiplantae; phylum Streptophyta; class Magnoliopsida; order Caryophyllales; family Caryophyllaceae; genus Agrostemma; species Agrostemma githago. The sequence continues at coordinate 10,586,162 of OY288244.1, forward strand.
TATAGTGAGAAGATCATTAAAAAGTTGTAGGAAGTATAAATTTTTTAAATTATCACTAATTACTAGAATTAAGTTTTTTCCCTTGTAACTATGAACTAGTAGCAAAACATTAGGAATAAATAACATAAAATTTATTGTTTTCATATTCAAGATTAGGGTTCCATAATTGAGAATTACAATTTACTCCCTCCATCCTTTATGTATCTTTCAATTTCAATTAAATAATCCTCACAAATCTTAAAAAGTAGGAAGAAATATATAAAGGACGGAGGGAGTAATTAACAAGGACGAGTAATTGACATCAACAAATCTAACTACGAGATTGGGATCCGAAATTGATAGTGGAGAAAAGGGATTTTTTGAAAAATTAGTGAAGAAGAAGAATAGACGGAATATAAATGAAAAAAAAATTAAATAATATGTGTGTAAGGGGAATTGAACCCAAAATAAATGAGGAAAGGAAATAAATAAAGAAGAAGGGGCGCAGTATAGGAAAAAATGTGCATAAGGGCTCGCTTGGAATGGAGGTAATTATTCTGAGATAATAGGGCAAAAATGAACTAAAAAATGACGGGAAGTGGTGATGATGGTAAGCGAAAATGGAGAAAATTAAGAAAATGTAGCTTATTTAGGGAGAATTATTACTCCCCTCTCCCCCCAAGTAATGCATTATCCCCCAATGGGGTAATTATTACCCCTCTCCCCCAAGTAATGCATTATCCCCCAATGGGGTAATTATTCCCCTCATATCTCTTTAATACAATGTTTGCCAGTGCACCACAGACTCTTCAATGAAATATTACTCACCAAATTCTACAAGTATCATGCTTCAATAATTTTTTTATAAAAAAAATTGAAAACCGAAGGGTGCGCACGTGGGGTGTTGTGCGCACCCCTAGATCCGCCCCTGCCCATACGTGTAGATAGAGTAGAGGAAAGCCTCTCAACTTTAACATTATAATGTTAACGTCCCTAGTACGTAGCACATAGGGAGTAAAAAAAAACCAAATAAAACAACAAAGTAATTTGACAATAATCTCTTTACAAATAATTCGAAAGACGATTTTATGTTGAAACTAGAAAGATTTGAAGATAATCGTTACAAACTCACTAAAATCAATCATGCCATCATTATTTTCATCAAACGCACTAATCATCAAGTTACATGCCTTCAACTCATTCCCTTGGGTTAAGCCCATGACACAAAGCAGTCTTTGCAACTCCCTTGCATCAATAAACCCATCTCCATTCACATCAAATACACCAAATGCTTCCTTCACTTCTTCTAAACTAGGCTCTTCCTCAAACATCCCACATATTTCAGTGCACCCCCATCTCTTTTCAACCTCATCACCCTCTCCTCCTCCTCCTTCTAAACCACCTTCAATTCCTAATGTCTCCATTACTATGTCTATATCTCTTCCGGATAAAAAACAATACTTGTCGTCAGACAACGACTCATCCCCCCTTGATGAGCATTGCTTCTTATTACCCTCATCTATAATTATGGTCTTCTTTGCCTCATTTTTAACCTCGAACATGGATATGCCAAGCAAATGAAAAAGCGAGGTATAACTTAAGAAGAAAGTCGATATATCGTAAATCAAGCCAAAGACTAATTGTAATGATAAGAGATGGAGTATAATTGAGGGAATAATGGTGTTGTTATTATGAGATGAGCCCCCGGCGGCCTTCTCCATTTCTTCAAACTATCTAGCTATTGGATCCTGTTTATTTATTTTTCTTAGTGTTACTTGAGATTGATATAAAAGAAAAGGCAACGACATTGCATGCATGGGTATGGGTTGTTTTTAATTTATAGGACGGAAGGGATGGGATGAAGAGAAGCTAATAACAAATTTAGTTGGAAGGAAGCTTCAAGGTTATTGCTACGAAAGTTAGAAGAGGAAGTAGAAGTAAATTGTTCCTTAATAAGATAGGAGTAAAAAAACTCTAAAAAGCTCTCGACTGCTAAAATAATTGAGGAAGTTTCATAGGTGTTGCAGTTAAGGTAGGAAAATTGTGCAAGTCAATTGCGTGAACCTTGGAGGGGAGGGAAGAGCAGGTCGGGTCACCTTAGCTTCAATTTTTCTATATATGTTTTCTTCAAACTCGATTATCTTCAAAAGCTTGACCAAGACTTGTCACAAAACACTAATAAACATCTACTTACTCCCTCGGTGTAGGAACGTGTTGTTCAAAAGAGAAGAATTATAAAAGAGAAATGTAAGAATAATTTCCGACCACATGTTGATGGTCCAATATAAAAATAGGAAAGAAATGATGTTTCAGCCCAATAAGGAAACATTGAAGATAAATAAAAACTCGGAGAAAGTATAAATGATTCTCAAATATATACTCCCTCCTTCTTTTACGTTCTCCCCGCTTTTTAAGATTTATTAGAATGATTTAATTGAAATAGGAACAAATAAGTGTGAAAAATCATAGTGATTTTCATCATATGCAACAAGAAAATAAATGTGAACAAGTTAGAATGATACAAAATCTTTCTTTATATTTTATCAAATTCAATTGATCCTTAGATTTACTAAGATAAATAAGAAGTTATAATGTGAAGTTTGATGGAACGAATATGTATAAAAGTGATACTCTGTAGAAGTTTTTTTTTCTAATGGGCCCATGGGCCGGGTCTGGGTCTCATAACTTAGACCCATATATAGTCGGACACGTGTTTATTTAAGGACCTAGACCAAAAATATATGAATCAAACCTGCCCTCATTAGGGTCCGACCGGACAGATCTGGGTCGGGTCTTGTGCACACTGCCATCCTTACTCTCACTTGGTGAACAATTGTCGTACGTTGTTGGTTGGAGGAGTAAATTAAAGATGAAATGTGCAGCTAAACCACATACATTAGGAAGCTAACTCATGTGCTGAGTGATTGACAAGAAATGGTGTGAACCAGATGGATCAAGTGCGAGGGTTTGAGCTGGACCAGAAGCAAGGATGTTAAGGAGGAGATGCTACGAGAGAATATTAGACGATCGTTTAAAGTCAATATTGTTGAACCTCTTAACTACTCGTATCAAACAAGGTGTGAATCTTAGGGTTGTGATCGAGCCAAACTATACCGAATAATGCAATTATTTGGTTTGGTTTGAAAATTTTTTGAGCCGACGTTTGATTTGGTTTGATACCGTCGAATAATGAAAATCATTATTTGATTTTTTGAATCGAATAATCGAATAATATTTGATTTGATTCGACAAAATAAAAAATTAAATAGAAGCACAAAATGAATCGACCTTAAGTATATGTACTATTCTTACTATGGTGGCAGCAACCAACTAATTCAACAAACAATCTCAAAAACACAAAACATTTTGAAAACAAAATAAATCTACATATAAACCTTACCGACATTACAGGAGCTTAGTTTAGAGTTATGCCTAACTCTTCAAGCAAGCTAACCACCAATAAAGTCCATACTTTAGTATCTATTACAATATAAATTCATCCAAAAATAATTAGATTCCCAATCAAATCTAGTTTCAAGTTCTTCTTTTAGGTAGGTTTAAGAAAATTGGACCGTAAATTTAAGTAAAATGGATAGTGAAGGCGTGAATATCAACTTTTAGGTAAAAATTTAGGATAAATTTTCTAAATGAACCATAAATTTAACAAGTAATCGATTGAAACGAATCGAGCCGAATATTATTCTTGATTTGGTTCGAATATCAAATTATGATTTGGCCCTATATTTGATCGCCCGAATCGAATACGAATTGAACTTTTTTCGAGCCGAGCTTCACGAATCGGATCGAATAGTTCGGCTCACTCACAGCCCTAGGTGTGATGTTGTCAAGATCAAAGTTGACGCCAGTTGGGTCACTCCAGGGCCGTCCACTTCTACAAGATAGATTTGTTATAGAAACTAGTTTTTGTACCCGTGCAACAATGCACGGGTTAGTGTAAGAAGATTATGTTTAGTATTTGGGAAAGACTAAATGTGTGCTTCGGACATTAAATTGGAAGGAAATAAAGAGGATGGAAAAGAAAGGAAAGTTGGAAAGAAGGCGAAATGAAGGACATTGTTTTCTCTACCCAAAACTTCTTATTTAGATGGAAAAATAAATTGGCTTGGAAACTTGCTCGTATTGCTCGACTTTCTCTTCTTCAATCACATTCGTAAATGCATACTCATCCTATCTACTCTTAGTCTCACGTCTCCTATGATATCAGTTCCATTTCCATAATATTAAAGAGATCTTGATGAGAAAGTAATTAACTAATTAAGATGACAATTGAATAAGTTGATGATGAGCCGAAACGTATAGACCTCCAAAGAGTACAATACATGTTTATTTTTATGTTAACCTTTTTAGAGAAAGCATTTAATAAAACTAATGTAAAACTATAAGAGAGGCCACGTGAAAGATTTGAGAAGTGATGAGGTATCAGTCATTAGATTAGTGATATAGTTTAGGATTGTAGAAGAATTATGGAAAATGATTGACTTTTTATATAATAGTATAGATGCGGAAGCTAATATAATTGTTTGGGCCAAAAACTTGCACCTTCGGCATGCAACGTGGCATACTACGAGTGGACGGTCAGAAAGTCAAAAGTCAAAAGTCAACGATAAGAAGGTCAAAGGTCAAGGACGGAAGCCAAAGTCAAAGACTAAATGACGGAAATCAAAATAATCAAAAGTCGGTAAATCAAACAAAGATCTGGAATAATATACGGCGATGGGCCAGTTAAAACAGGTAGAAAGTGAAGTAATGGGCCGCACAGCCAAACAAGCCCAGCAAATGTAGCAAAGCACCAGCAGCTTCAGCCCAAACAAGTAAGAGGAAGAAGGAGTCAAAAGGGAATCCCTACAATCAAGGAAACCCTCCTGCAGACCAGGAGAGAAATCAGGAAGAGTGTAACGGCTGAGGGAGCATTAAAGACAACGGCTCTGAAGGAGAGAAAAAGGGTAACGGCTCCAGAGAGCAAGCAGCTATAAAAGACAAAGGACGAAGGAAGAAAAGGGACATTGAAGGCATTAGCAACACACCCCAATCCCAACAAAACGTTAGAGCAAACACCAATAGTCGGTTATAGTCAAAACTCCATACTTGTATCCCTCTTATTTTTTTTGTTCTTCCCGTTCATAGTAGAATCTTGGTGGGATTCCGACTCCCCCCGCAGTTTTTCCCACATCGGGTTTCCGCGTCACCAAACTCTGTGTGTCGTGATTTTCTTTCGTTGTTCCTCGTTCTCTATTTTTGTCTCGATTTCACCAACCCGTAGCTATAGGACGATCGCTTTGACCCGCAATTTAAATCGTAGACCCGGTATATTTTTTACCAAAACTATTTGGCGCCCACCGTGGGGCAAAGTGATCATTTCCTATAAACCAAACCCTACCGTGAAGCAAACTCGTGTCACCATGACCGGATCCGGCCAAAGTTCGTCCAGCAGTCAAGGAGCATCAACTCAGCCCATTGGAGGAAGGTTGTCCCCAGGATCAGCAGAGCTGGTTTTCACACCCCTCACCCTGGGTATTCCCACCGGCCAAGCGGTGAAACCCACGTTGCCGGTGTCTAGGCCCCCTCCGACGCCTAAAACCTCTGGGGTCACCAGCTCCTCCAAGGCCAGGAAGGAAAGCGTACCAACCAGAACCTTGACTTCAGGAGGATTCGTAGAAGAAGCTTCCAGTGGAGCGGGGTCACCAGACCTGATGCAGAGTATGCTCCAGGGAATCAATGCTCTGCGCCAAGCAGTAGAAACCCTGCAGAAGGACAACCAAGATATCAAGGCTCGGATCTCGGCAGCAGACAAGACCCCAGTTGCATCGCTCCAGATGTCACCAGAGATGCTGCCTCTGATGCCTAGGGGAGAACCAAGCACCCGTAGGGAATCAGCTGCTGGCAGGAAGACCACCAGAGAGGTCCCTTCAGAGTTGGTCACCAGACTGGAGCTAGGATTGGCTCCACCAAGCCCGGTTATTGAACCCCAAGGGTTGGGTTACTTGACCTATGGCCCCACACCCGGCAGATCTCCTACCGCAGGTAACTTTCTCTCCAACATCGAAAGTCGAGAGACTAACTCACTATCTTCTGCAGGCACCCCTGTCCACCAGACGCCAGGATGGCAATTTGTAACTCCACCAGAGATGACCACCTTATCCAACAACCAGCCCTCTGGAGGAATGTGGACAGCGCCTACCCTCAACCAGCAGGCGTCAGAGTGGCAGCCCAGATCCGTGACAGCAGCAACACCTTTACCTCATCCTCCTAGTAGTCAACACCCTGGAGGACCTTATGCAGGGAGTACTCCTTTCAACTTTTCTCCTCCTGTCTCTAACCCTTTTGCAGGAACAATCAGCACAGCAGATCAGCAACGCCAGGAACTGAAGGAATTAAGGGACCTGATCAACAAGATTCCTGGAATGCCACGCCACCTGGAGAGAGCAGCTAGGGACAGCTACGCAGATTCACCCTTCATCGACGATCTAGCCTGTGTTGCTGTACCCAAGGGCTTCATGCCACCAGCCATGACGCTTTGTGATGGCACTACAGACCCCCTAGATCACATCAACCAGTACAAACAGAAGATGATGGTGGTGACCGCTACGGGGCCCCTGAAGGAAGCCTGCATGTGCAAAGGGTTTGGCTCCACTCTGTCAGGAGCAGCCCTCCATTGGTTCGTCGGTCTGCCTAACCGAAGCATCACCTCCTTCGCTGACCTGGTCAATGCCTTCAACCAGCAGTTCGCCAGCAGCAGAAAACCAGAGAAGCAGACCAGTGATTTGTACGGGTAGTGCAGAAGTTCGAAGAATCTACACGTGACTTCCTCAACAGATTCAACAAGGAGAAAGTCACCATCCCCAGATGTGATGTGCCCACCGCCATAGAAGCCTTCCGCCAAGGGCTCCACCAGGATTCAGACCTCTATAAAGACCTCACAAAGTACCCATGTGCCACATTCGAGGATGTGCAGACCAAGGCGATGGCAGCCATCAGGCTAGAAGAAGATTCAGGCCCCAGAAGGGCTGCGTATGGTCATGTCACCAGAAAGGCGCCAGCAGAAAAGAGGGGTGAAAGATCAAAGCCCTATGACAGGAACGTGAGCAAAAATTCTGAGGAGAAAGACTGGAAGGACAATCCAGGATTGCCACCTAAAGTAAGTGAGTATGGGTTCTCTAGCAACCTTGATGGGGTGCTCAAGGCTCTGAGGGAGTTAGGGCGCAGAGTCAGGTGGCCCAGGAGACAGGAGTACACCAATGACCGAAGAGACGCCAGCAAGAGGTGCGAATTCCACGACGACATTGGACACCATACCGATGAGTGCGTCCAGCTCAGGAGGGAGGTTAAGTTCCAGTATGATCAGGGGAATCTGGATCACCTCATGTCCAGAAACTCTAGCAGAATAAATGCAACAGGTCAGGTATTGCCTTCTCCACCTCCAATATGTACCAGAATTGTCAATGTGATAACAGGAGGATCGGAATTATGCGGGCTGACCTACTCAGCAGCCAAGAGACATGCTTCTCAGACCAGAGGGGACAGACCAGAGCACTCCTGCAGAATCAATTGCAAGGATCTTCCAGCTGTCACCTTTGACGAAACTGATGCAGAAGCTACTCCAGAGGGGCACCATGACGCATTAATAATTACTCTCTCCATAGGGAATTGTACTGTGAAGAAGATTCTGGTGGACACTGGGAGTTCAGTCAACCTCATCATGCTGGAAACTCTCCAGAACATGGGGTTTAGCGAGAAGGATCTAATGAGGAAGGCGGTTCCCTTGGTAGGTTTTAGTGGTGAGACCAAGCATTCTCTGGGAGAGATCACCATTCCCACCTACGCCGGAGGAGTAAACAAGCAAGTACGGTACCTAGTCATTGATGGACCCTCCACCTACAACGTGATTCTAGGAAGGCCTTGGATTCATGAGATGAAGGCAATCACCTCCACCTACCACCAGTGCCTGAAGTTCCCTACACCCTGGGGAGTGCAGAAGATCAACGGAGACCAAGGAGAGGCCAAAGATTGCTACAGGGTAGCCCTTAAGAAGACGGCGAGCCCCCCAGCATAGCAATTACAGAGCCTTCATCTGCCTCTGCAGGAGTACGTAGAGCCACCTCAGGCGGAGTTGGATGAAGTCAACCTGGACAAGCAACATCCAGAGCGAAAAGTGTTAATCGGATCAGAATGCACAGGTAATATCCGCCAAAACCTCATTGAATTATTAAAAACTAACATGGATTGTTTTGCTTGGTCGCATGATGATATGGTAGGTATAGATCCGAGCGTTATCACTCACAGGCTAAGCGTGGACCCAAGCTACAAACCAGTCCAGCAGAAGAGAAGGAAGTTTGCTCCAGAGAGAAATCAAGTCATAAATCAGGAGGTGAACAGTCTGCTGGCTGCTGGAAAAATCAGGGAGGTGAAGTACCCAGAGTGGTTATCTAACGTGGTGGTGGTCCCAAAGAAGAATGGCAAGTGGAGGGTGTGCGTCGATTTCACCGACTTGAACAAAGCATACCCGAAAGATCCATTCCCCCTACCACATATAGATGCCATGGTAGATGCTACAGCAGGCCACGAGATGCTAACCTTTCTTGATGCATGGAGTGGGTACAACCAGATCAAGATGCATCCAGCAGACCAGGAGAAGACAGCCTTCAGGTCTGAGAGAGGTATATATTGTTACAATGTAATGCCTTTTGGTCTGAAGAATGCAGGTTCCACCTACCAGAGACTAGTCAACAAGATGTTCAGGAGACAGATTGGGGACACTATGGAGGTATATATTGACGACATGGTCGTCAAGTCAAAGCAAGCTTCGCAACATACAACACACTTGGAGGATACCTTCAACACCTTGAGGGAATACAAGATGAAGTTAAATCCTTCAAAGTGCACATTTGGAGTGTCATGTGGAAAGTTTCTGGGGTACATGGTGACCCAGAGGGGAGTTGAAGCTAGCACAGAGCAGATCAAGGCCATCCTCCAGCTGGAATCCCCACAGAAGCCAAGAGACGTGCAAAGGCTGACTGGAAGAATTGCTGCTCTGAGCAGATTTATCTCCAGGTCTTCAGATAGATGCCGGCTATTCTATGATATCCTGAAGAAGGCTCAAAGGTTTGATTGGACAGCAGAGCATGAGAAGGCGTTCAGCGACCTGAAGCACTACCTCAGCACTCCACCTCTGCTGTCAAAACCAGAACCTGGAGAGCCACTCTTCCTGTATTTATCAGTAACCGAGGTAGCAGTCAGCGCGGTATTAGTACGTGAGCACGAAGGAGCACAATGCCCATTATATTATGTTAGTAAGTCTCTGCTTCCTGCAGAGACCAGGTACACATCCCTTGAGAAACTCGTACTTGCACTTGTTACGGCATCTTATAAACTTCGACCTTATTTTGAATCACATGCTATTTCCGTAATAACAAATTATCCACTAAAAACTATTATGAGAAAACCTGAGTTATCAGGGAGAATGGCCAAGTGGTCTATACACTTGAGCGGCTTCGACCTGAAATTTGTCCCCAGAACAGCAATAAAATCCCAGGCGTTAGCAGACTTCGTATCCGACTTCAGCCCAGCACTGCAGACACAGACAGAGAAAGACATCCTCCTTCTTGAGGAGGACAAAGGCGAACAGGTCTGGAAGCTAAATGTAGATGGCGCCTCCAACATGCGAGGATCTGGAGCAGGATTAGTTCTGAAGTCTCCTCAGGGGGATCTCATAGTCTAAGCAGTACGGTGCGAGTTCCGAACAACAAACAACGAGGCAGGATATGAAGCTCTAATCTTGGGTCTCCAGCTGGCTCTAGACCTCAAAATCAAGCGCCTAGAGTCTTACAGCGATTCCCAGCTAATAGTCAATCACATGAATGGTTCGTATGCAGGTAAGGACTCCAAGATGGTGTCTTACCTTGAAGTAGCAAAGGAGCTCTCCCTCAGGTTCGTAGCCTTCTCAATCAACCAAGTCCCTAGGGACCAGAACGTGGAAGCAGACGCCCTAGCCACCCTGGGGGCAACCTTCAAACCAGGCGTAGTTTCCACCATACCCATTGTCCATGTACTGGAGCCAGCAGTTTGGACAGGCACACAGGAACACCAGATGCTGAGGCAGGAGGACAATTCACCAGACCAGGGATTGCAGTGGCTGCAGGAGGCAGGAGTCTGCAGCACCTCAGCAGAACAAGAAAGAATCCCAGACTGGAGAAAACCCTACCAAGAATGGCTGCAAAACGATATCCTGCCAGCAGACAAGAAGGAAGCCCGGAGTTTTAGAATGAAAGCGTCCAGGTACACCCTCATTGATGGTGTTGTGTTCAAAAGATCAGCCGCTGGACCATACTTGAGGTGCCTAAGTCAGCAGGAGGCAGAGGTTGTTATGCATGACCTCCACAGTGGTGAGTGTGGAAATCATGCAGGGGGCAAGAGTCTATCCAACAAAGCACTCCGCCAAGGTTACTATTGGCCGACAATGCGCAAGGACGCGAGGGAATATGTTAAGAAATGTGACGCCTGCCAGAGACATGCACCGGTCAATCACCAGCCAGCAGAGCCGTTGCACCCAGTAATTTCTCCTTGGCCCTTCATGAAATGGGGGATGGATATTGTTGGCAAGCTACCGAGAGCCCCAGGAAACAAGGTTTTTATGTTGGCCATGACTGACTACTTCTCCAAGTGGATAGAAGCAGAAGCATTCCCTCAGGTGACTGAGAAGCAGGTTATATCCTTCATAAAACGTAACATTATCTGCAGGTTTGACATTCCTTCAGAGATCATCTGCGACAACGGATCCCAGTTTATTGGCAACAAGATGGAGGCCTACTGCGCCAGGTGGAACATCACACTAAGCAAGTCTACCCCCAGAAACCCTCAGTCTAATGGTCGGGCGGAGTCTAGCAACAAAATTGTGATAGACAACCTGAAGAGAAGGCTGGAGGAGGCAGGGGGAAGATGGGCAGAAGAACTCCCCTTGGTGTTGTGGTCTGACAGAACTACACCCATGGTGGCTACAGGACAAACACCTTTCAGTTTGGTCTTTGGTGCTGAGGCGGTTAACCCTTCAGAGGTGAGAGTGCCTACTCATAGATACGGATGCATAACCGAAGACAGGAACCGGGTAGAGATGGCAAGCAGCTTGGATACTATAGATGAGCTCAGAACCGATGCTCAAATAAGGATGGCCTCCTACAGACAAACAGTCGCCAGAAGTTACAACAAGAATGTCAGAGTCAGAATCCTGCAGGAAGGAGACCTAGTCCTCAGAAAAGTCTTCCAGAACACCAGGAACCAACGAGCAGGAAAGTTCGCTTACAATTGGGAAGGACCCTATCAAATAGAGAAAGTAGTTGGGAACGGAGCCTACCGACTTATGACCATGGAGGGGAAGATCATCCAAAAGCCATGGAACATCGTACACCTAAAGAAATACTTCTTCTGAGTGGGCCACAGCCGCCAGCAATCTGGGTCACTGCCGCCAGAAACATGGGCTACAGCCGCCAGAAACGTGGCATCTATTCTGCCAGGTGCACCTCCACCAGAACCCAGGTTTAATCTTTTCAAACCTCGCAAACACGTATTTAAATTTTCCTATCATTCTTTTGTTTTCTTTTCTTTCTTTTAGCAAAATTCAAATTTTTTCCCGCATATTTAAATCAGATAAAATTTTGATTTCCTTTTTACGTGTGTCGTCAAAATTCAATTTTCTTTGGCATTAAGGTTTGATTTTCTTATTGCGTACATTTTCGAAATTTAATTTTCTCTCTCCATATATTTTCGAAATTCGATTTTTTGCTTCCACATATGTCTCCAAATATTGTGTTCCCTATCTTTGCCAAATTTTTGTCAGTTTTCTCAAACTAAGTGCTGGTGACTAATCTGGTGGAGTGTACAATTTCTACAGAGGGCGTGCGTCTGTGACTAAGTGCCTACAACCGGGACATTACAGTCTCCTGCGCCACTTAGCACCCACGCAAAGCGTGGCACCTCCGACTGAGTGGGCGAACTAAACCCCAGGCCACCACTATATCAAAGGTCGACCATACAAACATAAGGGATGCATACAACAGAAGGTAGTTAGACAAAACTACAACAAACGATTACAATCAGACGCAAACAATCACGATCCAAAGCAAACATTTACGACCTTCTGCTAAGGCACAAAGTGCCACAAAATACTAACACACTTTGCTCCCCTGAGCAAAGGCGAAGTCATTACAGAATTTTTTGCAAACACTAACAAATCGGAAGTTCATGCCATGCAGGATTCACAAGCCGAAAACAAAGTACAACAAAGGAGGAGTAACGTCACTCCAGCAGAACTTGGTTCAAAGCATGGACATTCTCCTCTGGTGGAGGCGGAACTGCATCGGATCCTCCTGCAGCAACCTGGGTCTCTGGTGAACAACAGCAGAACCTCTCCCAGGATCATCAGCAACATCCTCCTGGTCCACACTCTCTTGCCTACCAGACTCCTGATCAGCAATAAGGAAATCAGCGGACTCCATCAGATCCTCCGCCTCCACATCAGAAAGAGCATCCAGGTCAAGCGCCACAGGAAATTCCTCATCCAGTCACTTCTTCTCTACAACCAGATTCCTCCGCCAACAATATGCGAACCAAGTCCAACTCCTTCAGAGAACCTTCTTCTAGCACAGACCTGGGACCAAGAAGTAGCATATGATCCAGGAAAGTCATATCCTCTGCAGACTTACCAAAGCCTTCAGGAAATTTGAGCACCACTTCAGCAGAAACCTCATCAACGGATCTGGAGGCAGAATAAGAGGTAGACTTAGAAAGGTCTGCCACCAGAGGGCCACTCTCCGCAGGAGTAATTTCTAAGAGAGGGGACAGATTACGCCTTCTCCCAGGACCAGCAAAGCCAACAGGAGCAGAACCAACTGCCTGCAACTGAAGCAAACGAAAATTCCCGCCTAAGGTGAGCTTAGTCGGAAATTTGGGGGCAATTGTTTGGGCCAAAAATTTGCACCTTCGGCATGCAACGTAGCATACTACGAGTGGACGGTCAGAAAGTCAAAAGTCAAAAGTCAACGATAAGAAGGTCAAAGGTCAAGGATGGAAGCCAAAGTCAAAGACTAAAAGACGGAAATCAAAATAATCAAAAGTCGGTAAATCAAACAAAGATCTGGAATAATATACGGCGATGGGCCAGTTAAAACAGGTAGAAAGTGAAGTAATGGGCCGCACAGCCAAACAAGCCCAGCAAATGTAGCAAAGCACCAGCAGCTTCAGCCCAAACAAGTAAGAGGAAGAAGGAGTCAAAAGGGAATCCCTACAATCAAGGAAACCCTCCTGCAGACCAGGAGAGAAATCAGGAAGAGTGTAACGGCTGAGGGAGCATTAAAGACAACGGCTCTAAAGGAGAGAAAAAGGGTAACGGCTCCAGAGAGCAAGCAGCTATAAAAGACAAAGGACGAAGGAAGAAAAGGGACATTGAAGGCATTAGCAACACACCCCAATCCCAACAAAACGTTAGAGCAAACACCAATAGTCGGTTATAGTCAAAACTCCATACTTGTATCCCTCTTATTTTTTTTGTTCTTCCCGTTCATAGTAGAATCTTGGTGGGATTCCGACTCCCCCCGCGGTTTTTCCCACATCGGGTTTCCGCGTCACCAAACTCTGTGTGTCGTGATTTTCTTTCGTTGTTCCTCGTTCTCTATTTTTGTCTCGATTTCACCAACCCGTAGCTATAGGACGATCGCTTTGACCCGCAATTTAAATCGTAGACCCGGTATATTTTTTACCAAAACAATAATCACACCAAAGGATCAACTACTTTCTTGGTTGAATCAGCATTGCAGGTCGAGGCGATCGGCATTTTGAAAGCAATCTAGTGGGCTAAACAAAATAAGATCCTTCACCTGACTTTGTTGTCTGATTGCATCCACTTCGTTTGGCAGATTGCCCAGGCTGAAGATGCCTACCACACGATTGAGGCAACCATCAAGGATATTGTGAAGATAGTTAGTTAGAAGACGGTTAAGGTTGTTATTCTGTAATTAGAGTTAGTTAGAGTTGGTTACTTAATTGTTATATATATACACCTAAGTCCAATGTATTAGATACAAATTACTCATATATCAATATACAATTCTAATTCACTCTTCAGTACATTAATATTCAGCATACATTCATACTCAATCACTGAAGATAGATTAACATTTCATATGGTATCAGAGCATTTCGGGCAACTTTCTTGAAATTTCTAAGCTTGTTTGGTATGCTTCTACACGGCTTCCGCAATTAAATTGAGTTTTTTTTCTTCCCTGATTGTTTGTTTGGTGCTTAAAGATTCTCAAATTTCTGGATTTCGGTCTGTTATTTCGTTCAACTTAGCTGATAATCACGGCAGATAGTATTAACAACAACATTAACACTTGTAATAACACTTCCTATGACTTGCTTGATGTTATACATAACTTCATCAGATCAACCTGCTTTATAGTTAGTGGGGTATAAGTTTAAAGGGGATAATTTCTATCAATGGAAGAGGGATGTGTTAATGACGTTGATTGCGAAAAACAAAGAGGGATTCATAGATGGTATGTGCAAGGAACCTGCAAAAAATGAGAACAATTACCATCAAAGGGTTCGATGTGATCTATTGGTTAGAAGATGGATCTTGAATAGCATGGAGCCTGATTTTGTATTAAATTTCCAGTATTCTAGATCGTTAAAGGAATTATGGTCAAATTTGTTAGAAACATATGGTCGGACGAATGAATTGGAAATTTATCAGTTAAAGAAAGAATTGTCTCAAGTTTCGCAAGAAAACATCCCTCTGGTAGAATATTACAGTAAAATCAAGAATTCATGGGAAAGTATTGATGAAATAGATCCTGTGCCTACTTGTTCATGTGGAGCATTGAACTATTTACTTGTAATCTGCTTAAACGAATGCTTGATAGAGAGTCTCAGGCGAAACTCATTCAGTTCTTAATGGGATTAAACACTGGATACGAGACAGTGAAGACAACTGTTTTGTCTATGCATGGAACCTCTATCTTCCTCCTCTCAATAAGGCCTTGGGTTTGCTTCAGAAAATTGAAAGGCAAAGACAAATTTCTGATGTTCAGTTGGTGGTTCCAGAGGCTAGTGCTTATCTTGCTAGGCATACTGGGTATAATCAAGTCAATTACAACAAGAATAACAAAAAAGAGGCTGAAACTGAAGGGAAAGTATGTACAGCTTGTAATAAGAGTGGGCATACTAGGGATGAATGTTGGTCTGTGCAAACTTGTGAGTTTTGTACCAAGAAGGGTCATATCATGGCTCGTTGTTATCTCAAGAAGAAGAAGAAGGAGAGAAATCAAGCTGGAAGACGGTTTGGTAATGAAAATGGAGTTGCTAATAATGGGTGTGGTGAGCACTGATATGACAGCAGTAGAGTGCAATCCCCTGGATGCTTTTGAGTCAAGTTCACAGAGGTCTGATGCTACTGCTAAATCCATTGATCCTGCTTTTATGGAAGGTGTCATGAACAACGTTATGCAGTCTTTATACAAGTCATTTGGCGATAAATCTTCTGTTCAGACCACCAATTATGCAGGTACAGTATATTGCTCTCAGGTAAACAGGTTTGATCCTTCTTCACTTAGTAAAGGTTGGATTGTGGATACAGGTGCGTCTAATAATATGACTGGTAATGAATAACGTCTGCACAGTATACATTATTTGCATAAACCTGTAATGGTAGGACTTCCTGATAGTACACTTAAAATTGTCTACAGGTCTGGTAATGTTATTCTAACTGATAAGATTGTGTTGCAGGATGTTTTGCTTGTACCAGATTTTAAGCAAAATTTACTTTCTGTTGGCAAGTTAGTTCAGCATAATTCTTTGCTGGCAATTTTTAATCAAAATCAGTGTGTTTTCCAGGATTGTTCAAGTAAAGAAGTTTTAGAAGTTGCTGATAAGAAAGATGGTCTCTACTGGTTTCAGACTTCGATTACTAAAGGGAAAATTTTACATCATACTCATCTTAAGTCCTCTGTAATTCATTCTAATAATTGTAACAAGGCTTGTAATATTGATACTTTACATGCTAGATTGGGTCATACTTCACTTGAAAAACTCAAACATGTAAATTTTCCTTTACCAAACGAAATAAATGAGATTTCTTGTGATACTTGTGTGTTGGCTAAACATCATATATTGCCATTTAATAGAAGTCAATCTCATGCTTTGAATGCCTTTGATCTTGTTCATATGGATGTATGGGAGCCTTATTATAAGACTGCTAGTATAACTGGTGCACATTATTTCATGATAGTTTTGGATGATTTTTCTAGATTTACTTGGACTTATGTGTTTCAAAACAAGTTTCAAGTAGCAGCTATTATCAAAACGTTTCTTGCTTATTTGCTTAACCAATTTAAGGCTACTGTTAAGACCTTGAGAACAGATAATGGGACGTAGTTTGTCCAACAAGAATATGCTCAATTGTTTCTAGACAAAGGTATAATACATCAAAAGAGCATTGTTGGGCGACCACAACAGAATGGCAGAGTGCAGCATAAGCATAGGCATCTACTTGAGATAGCGCGTGCACTTAGAATTCATGCCAATCTCCCTGTCAAGTTCTGGTCTGATTGTCTTCTTACTGCTACTTATTTAATCAATAAGATGCCTACTCCTCTGTTGGATTGGAAATCGCCTTATGAAGTATTACATAATATGGTTCCTTCGTATGACAAGCTTAGGATATTTGGGTGCTTATGCTATGCAACATGGCCTCCTACTGTTAGAAACAAGTTTGGACCTAAGGCAAGAAGATGCATGTTTATTGGATACCCACAGGCTCAAAAGGGTTAGAAATTGTATGACATTGAAGGCAAAACTGTATTTACTTCACGAGATGTCAAATTCCAGGAGGATAGCTTTCCCTTCAAGATCACTCAACATCCTCCTTCTGAAGATACGACTATTGATCAAGTAGATTTCTTCATTGACCCGCCCACACTTACCGCAGTCACTAGTAGTGGTTCAATGGATACTGGGTCAACTGATCAGGAGGAGACTGATGGTTCTCCAGGGTCTGGTCCGAGTGTTCCTTCTCCTATACTTGTCCCACGCCAGTCAACAAGGTCAAGACAGGTCTCTACTAGGCTCAATGATTATCATTGTCCTTTGAATTTATCTTCTATTCATAATGTACAATCTGGTACAGGTATGTGTGCTCAGTCTTTTAATGCTTCTGTTATTAATAGTTTAGTAGATTCTTTGAATGCTCCAGAATATGTCTGTTCCGGTTACGGAAACAATTCACCCGGCTCAGAATCCGGATGGTACAATTGGATTGATTACGGATAATTAGTTGCTTGATTCCCTTGATCTCCCCTTCCTCTCACTCCTAGAATCGGACTTCCCCGGCGGAAAGCGGCCTGCTCCCTGCACAGTGAACGCACAGGGCCTCGGAGGTTGTCCGAGGAAACCCTCTCCGATGCCTAAGTCAGTCCGTGAAATGCCTTTACGAACCTAGCTCGTGAGGAACTAGGCGGCGTTTTTAAGAGTAAGAGTCTAGAGAGAGAAAATCCAACCCCTCTCATGTGGGAAATGGGGAGGTATTTATACCTTCCCACAAGAGAGAGAAGAGAAAGAGGAATGGTTGGATGGGAGAGTGACAAGTGGCGGCTTCCCATCCATCCATTCCCAATTACCTTAGGCAAAATGACAGGAGGGCCCCTGGGGTTCATGGCCCTGTCGGCCAGGGATTTCCCCAGGGCAGACAGTCTCCAAGTGGGGGGGCTGCCAAGCCTTGGCAGGCTGCATTGGCCGGTGCTCTCGGCGGCTGACGGCCAACTTAACGTTTTCACGCTTTGTTCTTGGTTCTTGCCGGGGGCTGGTCTTTCGACTCTCCGACAGGAATTGCCCCGGGGCCTGCGTAGCAGGCAGTTGATTGTTAGGCGGCCCACCCCCAATCAATTGGCCCTCGTCAGTAGAAGGGAAGTGAGACTTTTCCTCTGCTGGCGATCCTTGCTTGGAGGGGGGTTGACTTCCATGTCTGTCGCAGCATTTAATGCTTCGCGCCTTCCCCATGGAACTTTGTACTGTTCCTGTCAGGAATGCAAAGAGGCAAGAATACTTCCGTAATGATTGCTCTTTTCTTCTGGGCGGATTTTGGGGAAACGTGTGGTGTTCCTGATTGGTGGTTCTCCTCCCAGGGTGGTTGGAGCGCTCATTAATGCGGAGTTCACCTTGGTATAAAATCTTCAGCTTTCTTGATCACTTGTGCTTCATTCTACTTTCAATCTCTCCATTTTCTTCATTTTAAACATGGCTTGGATTAAGAAAAGTGTGGTTCGCCGTGGAGTCAAACATGTTTCCTTTATCTTCAGGGGGTTTTGGCGACTTAGATATGCACGAGCTGCCTATTTAGCGGTTCGCCGGAGCCGTTGCTCCCGACTTCGCCTTCGCCGGAGGGGAGGGAAGGCCTCTATCAGGATGGGCAAACGCCCTAGGAGGTCCCCTCCTCCTGCCGTGCCTAGATTTAGGCGTTGCTCCCAGGGAGGGGGCTGCTATGATAGGGGGTGCCATGAGTGTTTTCCATGGCTACACCCTGAACAATTCGGCCCTAACTCCGACACCGACTCTTCCCTGGAGTCGGGCCCTTCTTCGCCTGTAAAGAAAACAGGCTGTCGCACTTGCGACGAGTCCCGAGCTGTCCCTTTTGGAAGGGATTGGGAAGACAGCAGCCGTGATTCTGACGACAGTGAAGGCCTCGGCTGCCTGAGCGATAGGGACGAGGATGGGGCTGCAACTGACCCCTTTCTGGATTCCCCAAGTTGGGACTGGGGTTCGGCTCTCGGGAGCCCAGGCAGTCCTGGAGATTACTCTCCAGATTTGGGGGACGACTAGGCCTACGCGGCGGGGCCTTTAATTTCTGTCAGGCTGGAATTTTTCCGAGCCTTATGTAATTTTTCTTTCATGCATGCCTTATGATGTACCTTCCGCTTGCGGTGTTTTCAATGAAATGGATATTTTGCGCATTTGAATTTTTTTTTTTTTTTTTTTTTTTTTTTTTTTTTGAATGGAGTCGTTGATTGACTTTTCTTTCTGACGTTTCCGTTTACCGAGGCCCTTCTTGAAAAAGGTGAGCAGTCGGTGTTCAGCGTGCGACACGTGGAAAATTTTTGCAGATTTTGTCAGGGGTTCAACCTTTCGAACTTCTTTGGGCCCTTATATAAAAACCCATCTCTCCCTTCATTATCTTCTTTTACTCTTCTTGATATTCTTACTCCCCCTAACACTTTTTGAATTCCCTTCATTGATCGAGCGTTTCTTTCTTGGAGGAGCAAGGATCATCTCTTGTCGCCATCTTTGATAACCTCACCGGCGTTTTTTAGGTTAGAACCCTTTTTCCCTTTTTTGAATCTTTCGCTTCTTTTCTTCCCTTCCGTAGCCTAGATGTCACGAGCCCGCCCCCTTTCTTTCGATTCTTTGCTCGGAGGGATTAGCGGCGGCGACGGTGGTCGTCGTGACGTAGCTTCTTCCTCCAGGGTTGGCCCCCGGGAGGGAGATGATCACAGGGGAGAGGGGGCTGAGTCACCCGACCCAGCTCCCTTCGATGTGGTCGATTCTGACGATGAAGCCCTGGAGGTGGACCCCGCCAGGGTGGCCGGTCCTCTCATCCGCAGGGAGAGAGGGAGGACCTATTTTTTAGACAAGGAGAAGTACGTGATTCCCTTACAGACCTACCCCGAGGCCAAAAATAGGGACCTGCTCTTGGAATGCGACGCGGCTAAGGCCATCGAGCAGTTTTATAACTTTGGGGAGGGGTACACTGTGGTGATCCCTGGGGAAAGAGACACAGTATGTTGTCCCCCAGATGGGTGTGTAGCTGTCTTTCATAAGGCCCTAGAGTTTGGCCTGCGATTTCCGTTGCATCCTTTCCTGGAAGATACTTTCAGGAGGATGAACGTTGCCATTGCTCAGCTGACTGCAACAGCCATTAGGGCTTTAGTGGCCTATACTTGGACCTGCCTATTCCATGGTGAGGGGCCCTACATCGACGCCCTTCGCTTCATGGTTGGCCTTCAAATGGTGTCTTCATCAGGGGGGGATGGCTCCCCTGGCTACTGGTCTCTGCTGAGACAGAAAAAATACGCCCTGGTATGGCCACCCCTGAGCAGTCTCAAGGATTGGAAAAACAACTTCATATATGTCCACAGTGCAACGGGGTGGAAAATTCCCAGACACTTTAGGAATCACGTCCACACTCGCATGGAGACGCGTGAGGAGTATCATCCTCGCGTCGGGGGGAAGGCTCTGGAAGTCAGGCTGACCGACAAGGAGAAGATTTTGATTAAAAAATTTGAGATCGTGGCGGACAAACATGGGAACTTTTGCCCTGTTTTCTGGCTCCCTCATGCGGAGCTTATCACTACCGACGAGTACCTGCTTCCCATGGGCCTGATTCGTGGCCTTGAAGGTAGTTCTAGGGTTTTCTTGTTGTCGCGGTTTTCCAGGGATTTTATCTCTCCCTGCTTTTTAAATGACCGCCTCTCCTTTTCTGCAGATTCCTACTCTTGGACCTGGACCAAGAAGCAGGTCAGAAGGTTAGGCCTGAGCGAGGAATTGCACGTTCTTTCAAAGCGCCCTTCTCTTCCGCCAAACTTTAAGAAAGGAAGTAAGGCCCTGATGAAGCTTGTGAAAGACTTCGCCGCAGGTCGAAGATTGCCTCTTCCTCCCCGGCTGCCTTCGTCGAAGCCGGCGACTCCTACTCCCAGCACTCATGAGGGGGAAGCGGAGGTTACCTCAGGGGCTACTCCTTCCCCTGGCCAGAAGCAGGGTGCTTCTTCAGCTGGCCCTCGGATCTCGCAGGGAACGCAGCCTGGAGACTCGGAGGGGACCGGGGAGAGTACTCCCTTGGAAGTGAGGAGAAAAAGGGAGAGAGAGCCCCCCAGCGCTGATGTGGTGGATTTGGAGGCGGATGTCTCTACCCCGGATGCAAAACGCCCTGCTCGTGAGCCTTCGAGCATTCCCTTCCCAGAGGAGAATGTGGAGTTTCACTACACGGCTGGGGATAGCGTGGACGTTTCGGGCCTACTTTCTGACTCTGGGGCTGTCTTGGCTGACCGCCTTACAAAGATGGTAACTTCTACTTCCCACCAAGTGCTTCAATATATCCAACGCACCTCCAAGGTTATGTTGGCCTCTGCAGAACTGGCGGCTCTCAGCCGTCTGAGCGATGAGGAGCTAACAGTTACCCCTGGGGCTCCCCCTCCTGACCGCCTAGCTATGGTAGAGAGGGACGCTGCCTTGATAAGCTCCTTGAAAGACAAACTGGAGGAGGCCAAGAGGCAGGCTGATAACTGGAGGGTGCAGGGGGAGATGGCTGTGAAGGAAGTTGCCAAGCTGGGGGCCGATCTGCAGGAGAGCCGACAATCATTGAACCGTGCTAACATATCTTTGGCTGAGATGGGGCATTTGAAGGGAAGGGTGACTGTTTTGGAGGAGCAGCTGTTACAGGCAAAGTCGGCTTTTGACCAGGCACAGTCGGCTTTTGACCAGGCCAAGGGAGAATGGGCAAAGGAGAAAGAGTCCTTGGCTGCGGAGACCGAGGAAGCAGTGGGTGCCAGCTTTGTGAGTGGCGCCAACTCTTCTCTGGAATTGGTCATGGAAGTGATAGGGGAGATGTTCCCTTCTTTTGACGAGGACACTTTCCGGAGCCTTTATTCTGCTAAGGACGAAGCCCGGGTGACTAGGCAGCCTGAAGCAGACGCCAACGCCCGCCAGGATGCCGCATGATGCCCCTTCTCTTTTATAAAAACTCTGCATTTTCTTGTGCTGAACCAGTGTTTCATGGTTTTTCTTGTAATATTTTGCTACTCGGTTTTTCTGACTTTGTAAAATTTCTCCACCCTCCACGGGTTGTTTGTAGGATATTTTCCTTTGCTTTCTATGGCATTACTGTTTTAAGGATCTTCTTCTCGTATGTTTGATTGCGCCTGTCATGGTCTATCTCTGGTTTTTCGTTCCAAGTCCAGGGGACTTGCCCCCTGCCTGCCTAGAGGCAAGCAGGGTAGCCTTTTTGCGTTGTTTTATACAAGGTTGGGGGGCCTGCCCCCAGTCCTTGTTGATACGGCCTGACCCTGGCTTTTCGTTCAAAGTCCAGGGGGCCTGCCCCCTGTCTGCCCAGAGGCAAGCAGGGTAGCATTTGCGTTTTTTATACAAGGTTGGGGGGCCTGCCCCCAGTCCTTGTTGATATGGCCTGTCCCTGGCTTTTCGTTCAAAGTCCAGGGGGCCTGCCCCCTGTCTGCCCAGAGGCAAGCAGGGTAGCATTTGCGTTTTTTTTTTATACAAGGTTGGGGGGCCTGCCCCCAGTCCTTGTTGATACGGCCTGACCCTGGCTTTTCGTTCAAAGTCCAGGGGGCCTGCCCCCTGTCTGCCCAGAGGCAAGCAGGGTAGCATTTGCGTTTTTTATACAAGGTTGGGGGGCCTGCCCCCAGTCCTTGTTGATATGGCCTGTCCCTGGCTTTTCGTTCAAAGTCCAGGGGGCCTGCCCCCTGTCTGCCCAGAGGCAAGCAGGGTAGCATTTGCGTTTTTTTTATACAAGGTTGGGGGGCCTGCCCCCAGTCCTTGTTGATACGGCCTGACCCTGGCTTTTCGTTCAAAGTCCAGGGGGCCTGCCCCCTGTCTGCCCGGAGGCAAGCAGGGTGGCTTTTGGGTTTGCGTTGGGGGGTTCACTTTCCCTGATTTTGGCAACAGGGGGGCCTCCCCCTATTGCCCCCTGCTCGTTTGTTTGTGAAAGAGTGAACAGACAACGAGTATAAATCTGTATCTTCTTATTTCTTTTAAAAATTCTTTTGACATTGGGGTGGTCGGAGCCGTCGACATTTTTTGATCGTCCTCCGCCTTTTTACTGTGAAAGTGAAAACTGCCTACGTTTCTGCTCAGACGTAGTATTTTTTCAGCGTATCTGCGTTCCAATGAGCGCTCAGCTCTTGTCCCTCTAGATTGGATATCCTGTACGTGCCTGGACCCAAAACCTGAGTTATTTGGTATGGGCCCTCCCAATTGGCACTTAGTTTCCCATGCTCTCTTGATTTTCCAGTTGCCTGTGTTTTTCTCAGGACTAGCTCGCCCACCTGAAAGCTCCTCTGCCGGACTTTGCTATTGAAGGCTTTCCTCATTCGCTGCTGGTAGGCAGCGATATTTGTACCGGCTTCCTCTCTTAGCTCACTTATCAGGTCCAGGGCCTCGACCATCGCAGCTTCATTCTCAGCCTGGTTGTACAGTTGGGAACGCAGAGAGGGAATCCGTGTCTCAATCGGCAATAAAGCCTCTGCTCCATACACCAAGCCAAATGGGGTCTGGCCTGTAGACTCCTTCCTGGTAGTTCGGATGGACCAGAGTATGCTGGGGAGTTCATCAGCCCACCTACCCTTGCAGTCATCCACCATTTTCTTCAGGCCATTCAGAATTTGTTTGTTGGCTGCTTCTGCCTGTCCATTGGTTTGAGGGTGACAGACTGCTGAGTAGGCGACTGAGATGTTATGGCTTTCTAGCCAGATCCTTAGTGGGTCATTATCGAACTGCCTGCCGTGGTCGAACACTAGCATCTTCGGTACACCGAACCGGGTAATGACATTTCGCCAGATTACCTTCCGGACAGCCGGCTCAGTGATGTTGGGCACTGCTTCAGCCTCCACCCATTTGGTGAAGTAGTCTATGGCGACTATCAAAAATTTTCTGCCCCCTGTGGCCACTGTGAAGGGCCCTAGAATGTCCATTCCCCATTGAGCAAAGGGAATGGGAGATAGGATTGGCCTGAGCTCCTGGGCCGGGGCATGGATCGACGGGGCGAAGAGTTGACATTTTCTGCATTTCTGGGTCAGGCTCCTGGCATCTGCCAGCATGGTAGGCCAGTAGTAGCCTGCCCTGAGGGCCTTGTGGGCCAGCGACCTCCCGCCAATGTGATGTCCACAAATTCCTGAATGGATATCATCCAATACTTCAGCGGCCTGATCCGCCCGTAGGCATTTAAGCAGGGGATAAGTAAAAGATTTTTTGTAGAGTTCTCCATTAATGAATATGAACCAGGCTGCTTTAGCCTGTACCTTCCTTCTTTGCAATGGATCTGGTGGTAGGACACCGTGCCTCTTGTACTGGACGAAAGGGGTCATCCAGCTTTCTGGTTCTTCTTCCATGGCATTAATTTCTTGGCCAGGATTAGTAGACCTTTCGTGTAAAACGTCAACCCATACTGACCTCCGGATGTCCTGCAGACTGGAGCTTGCCAGTTTTGACAGGGCATCTGCTCTGTTGTTCTGTGATCGGGGAATTTGTTTGATCTCGTATGATTTCAGGCTGGATAGCTCTCTTTTTACCATCTCCAGGTATGCGGCCATCGCTTGGTCTCTTGCTTCGTATTCTCCATTAATCTGGTTGGCGATGAGTTGGGAATCCGTCGCCAAGATAATTCGTTCTGCCCCTGCAGCTTTAGCTAACCTGACGCCTGCGAGTACAGCTTCGTACTCTGCTTCATTGTTTGATGCTGGGAAGACGAATCTGAGAGCATGCTCAAAGTCGGTCCCTTCTGGGCTGGTTAATACAACGCCTGCGCCTGCGCCGTTGGCCGTTGAGGACCCATCAGTGTGTACGACCCACTCCTGGGCAGGGGCTTCCTCTTCCCCTGAATGGGAGCACTCAGCCAAAAAGTCTGCCAGGGCTTGGGCCTTG
Organism: Agrostemma githago; assembly: GCA_958450325.1. Classification (NCBI taxonomy): domain Eukaryota; kingdom Viridiplantae; phylum Streptophyta; class Magnoliopsida; order Caryophyllales; family Caryophyllaceae; genus Agrostemma; species Agrostemma githago. The sequence goes on from OY288244.1 coordinate 10,610,846, forward strand.
ATGGCTGTTCTCGGCTGGTAAGATATACCCAGCCCACTCAGTTCAATTGCCCATTTCAACAATCTTCCTGATTTTTCGAATTTTTCCAACACTTTTTCCAGGGGTTGATCGGTGAGGACAATGACTGGATGCGCGTCAAAATAAGGTCTGAGCTTCCGGGCTGCAATTATGACCGCGTAGGCAGCCTTTTCAACCATAGGATAATTCTTCTCAGCTGCCCCCAGCGCATGACTCACAAAGTATATAGGTTGCTGGGTGCCTGCTTCTTCCCGCAGGATGACTGCGCTGACAATTATGTTAGTTACTGCGATGTAGAGAAAAAGTTTTTCTCCTGCTACTGGTCTTGCCAGGGTAGGGAGCCTCTTAAGATGGTCCTTCAGTTGCTCGAAGGCTTCTCTCTGCTCGCTTTCCCATTTGAATTGTTTGTTTCCTTTCAGAATTTTGAAAAAAGGAGTGGCTCTGTCTGCTGATCGGGCAATGAATCGTGCCAAGGCGGCCATTCGTCCCGTCAGGCGCTGGATGTCCCTGATGGTCTTGGGTTCAGGGAGGTCTAGGACCGCCTGAATTTTTTCAGGGTTGGCATCAATACCCCGAGAACTAACCAAGAATCCTAGGAATTTTCCGGAGCGGACTCCAAACGTGCACTTTTTCGGATTCAGTTTCATTTTGTAAGTGCGCAGAGAACTGAAGGTTTCCTGCAAGTCTGTCAGGTGTTCCTTGTCTTCCCTGCTTTTTACGATGGCATCGTCAACATAAGCTTCGATGTTTCTACCTTTCTGCTTCTCAAACACTTTATCAACCAGACGCTGGTACGTAGCTCCCGCATTCTTGAGCCCGAAGGGCATCATCTTGTACATGTACGTGCCCGAACTAGTGATGAACGCACACTTCACCCTGTCCGGCTGCCATAAGTATACTTGATGGTAGCCTGAAAAGGCGTCCAAGAAGCTTAGCATGGTGTAGCCACTAGTGGCGTCTACCAATTGATCGATCCGGGGGAGCGGATAGCAGTCCTTTGGGCAGGCTTTGTTCAGGTTCGTAAAGTCGACGCACATTCTCCATGCTCCAGACGACTTTATGACCATAACAACATTTGCCAGCCATTCTGGGTAGTCGCAGACTTCGATAAAGTCTGCTTTCAAGAGTTTGTTGATTTCTTCCTTGATTGCTGCGTCTTTTTCTGCAGACATGTTTCGTTTCTTCTGTTTTACGGGGCGAGCATCCGTGCTTACGTTCAGCTTGTGAACGATGCATGAGGGATCAACGCCGGGCATTTCGTCTGCGGAATAGGCAAACACGTCCTTGTTTTCTCTCAGAAGTTTGACCAGTTCGGCCTGGTAGGATTCCTCCAAGCCTGTTCCTACCAAGACCTGTCTTCCTGGTTCTAAGTCCACCAGCATGCTGTCGCCTCCCGGTTCCAGGCGGTCGGGAATCGGGTGCTCAACTGGGACTTCGCCTTCCCTGCAGGGGGAACTGTCAGCTTTTCTTTTTCCTTTCCTGTCCTTCTCATGCTCTTGTAGGGCCACGGAGTAGCATTGTCTAGCTGACTCCTGGTCCCCACGTATCTTTCCTTCCAGCCCGAAGTCTGTGACATATGCAATGGTGAGAGCTCTGATGGAGATTGCGGCCTCGATTTCATCCAGCGTGGCCCTGCCAATCAGGGCATTATAGGCAGACCTTGCGTCCACAACAACAAAGGTTGCCCTGACATTTCTGGCTGCGGAACCCTCTCCGAAGGTTACGGGCAAGTCAATGACGCCCATGGGCAGCACGCCGGCCCCACTGAATCCATACAGGGATCCGGGAGCAGGCCGTAGATGTCTTTTTTCCAGGCCCATCTTTTCGAAAGCATCCTTGTACAAAAGGTTGGTATATGCGCCAGTGTCTACCATACATCTTCGCACAATATGGTTGCTGATTTCTAGAGACAGCACCAGAGGATCACTGTGCGGATATATCACCCGCCCTGCATCATCAGGAGTGATGCTTAGTGTCACTCCCTTTGGGCTCCCCTCTTTCTCAGCGTAGCAGATTTGGTTTCTCAGCTCGCGCATTTGCCTTTTTTGACTTCGTCGGCTGAGCTGGCCCTCAGTGCCCCCTGAAATCACGTGGATTATCATCCGGTTCTGCGCAGACCCCTCGGGTTTCTCAGACACCTCCTTCTGAGACTTGTTTTTAGCTGCGTAGTTGGCCAACCATCCGTTCCTGATTAATTTCTCAATCTCATCCTTCAGGTGACGGCATTCTTCAGTGGTGTGGCCAATACAGTCGTGGAAAGTGCAGAACTTCTTTGGGTCGCCTTTTGGGCTGCGAGGTTTGCTTGGACGGTTCCATTTGGCAGTTTCTTTTTCCAGTTCGAAGATTTCCGCCCTGGACTTGTTCAGAGCGGTGTAACTATCGAATCTGGGTTGGTAGACTGGGCGTTCTCTCTTGGGAGTGTCTCCCTCCTCTTTTTGCTTGCCTGGTTCACCTCTGCCCCTTCCACCCTGCGGTCCCCCTTGAGGCTTTGCTTGGCCTGCAGGGGTGTCCGTCAGGCCGTGGAACTCCTCCTGCAGAATGAACCCCTCGGCGATTTTTCTGGCCATGGCCAAGTTTTCTGGCTGAGCCCTGATCATCTGATTTTTCATTTCCCCTGGAAGTAGGGAGATTGTCAGGGCGTAGGCGGCGGTGGAATCGTCGATCTCCCTAACCTGCTGGTAGGATAGATCGAATCTTCTCATGTATTCTCTCACACTTTCGCCCTTCTTTTGTTTCAAGGTCATGAGATCGAAACGGGTGAGACGTCTTCTCTTGTTTCCAGCATACTGCTCAAGGAAGATCTCAGCCAACTCTATGAAGAACCTGATTGACCCCTGGCGGAGATCTCTGAACCACCCCTGCGCAAGCCCCACCAAGGTGGTAGGGAAAACTTTGCACCAGATGGCGTCATCTACATCATACATGCCCATGTGACTCTCAAAGGCTGACAGGTGGTCTTCAGGGTCCGTCGTCCCGTCAAATTTGATGGTGGGCATTTTGATTTTTGGAATGGGGTACTCTTGTACCTCAGGGTGCAACGGGGTTTTCGTAGGCCTGCCCACCAGTCGTGACCTGCTCTCCCCAGACTGGTTACCATGAGATTCCCATTGTTTATGGGTTGGTTTCCTCGTACTGGGGGAGCGGTGCCTCGGCGGCGGCCTGCTAGCTGCTTCGTCCTCTGTTCCCGAGGAGGTCTGCCTGGGCCTCTTCCTCTGGGAGTGGCAGGGATTTTCACCCTGATGGTACCTGGACTCGAGCGGTTGTCCTCGGTTGAGTCTGGATTGCAAGCTTTGCGATAAGCCGGGGGCTGACTGTTCCCTGGCCGCAGGTGTTAACCTGGAGAAAACTCCGCCTGGCCTTTCTCCTAGGCGTTTTGACACAGGCTCCCTGGGTCTCATGCGATCCTGTAGTCCTTGAGATAAGCCTCCCTGCCTTCCAGACGCCGATTCTGTCGTGTGAATAGAGACCGCCTGCTGGGCAGGTGATCCTGGTTTGTCAGTGGTAATGCGCCTCTGCACATGCGTATACCCTTGGGCTGTTCTTCTCGCCTTTCTCTGAGCGTTTCTGGCGGCGGTCCGCCTCGTGCCCCCGGCCTCGTCCCTGCTGCCTGGGGACGGCTGCCTAGGAGCCGAGGCGACCCTGCCCACCAGGTCCTCCGGCGTGAACTCCTGATCCAGCATCGCAGAGAAGAACGCGGCTGCCTGTGCCATCTGAGCTGGGGTCAGATTAAGAGCACGTCCAGGGCGTGCCCCCAGCTCGGGTGTCACAGCAGTGTTAGATCTACCGAGAGGATTGGTTCCCTCTACCCCGAGGATTGTGGAAGGAGGGACCCTCTCCAACAGCGGCATTCCGTACAGGGGGGTCACCGGAGGGACCGTCGGACCCGCTCCTGCACTGTCATCAACGATTTCTGGCATGATTGTGTTTAATTTTTGTGGTTATGAGTGGTTGATTTTAGTGGGTAACTCGTGAGCACAACCGTAAGTTCCTCACAGACGGCGCCAAATTGTTCCGGTTACGGAAACAATTCACCCGGCTCAGAATCCGGATGGTACAATTGGATTGATTACGGATAATTAGTTGCTTGATTCCCTTGATCTCCCCTTCCTCTCACTCCTAGAATCGGACTTCCCCGGCGGAAAGCGGCCTGCTCCCTGCACAGTGAACGCACAGGGCCTCGGAGGTTGTCCGAGGAAACCCTCTCCGATGCCTAAGTCAGTCCGTGAAATGCCTTTACGAACCTAGCTCGTGAGGAACTAGGCGGCGTTTTTAAGAGTAAGAGTCTAGAGAGAGAAAATCCAACCCCTCTCATGTGGGAAATGGGGAGGTATTTATACCTTCCCACAAGAGAGAGAAGAGAAAGAGGAATGGTTGGATGGGAGAGTGACAAGTGGCGGCTTCCCATCCATCCATTCCCAATTACCTTAGGCAAAATGACAGGAGGGCCCCTAGGGTTCATGGCCCTGTCGGCCAGGGATTTCCCCAGGGCAGACAGTCTCCAAGTGGGGGGGCTGCCAAGCCTTGGCAGGCTGCATTGGCCGGTGCTCTCGGCGGCTGACGGCCAACTTAACGTTTTCACGCTTTGTTCTTGGTTCTTGCCGGGGGCTGGTCTTTCGACTCTCCGACAGGAATTGCCCCGGGGCCTGCGTAGCAGGCAGTTGATTGTTAGGCGGCCCACCCCCATTCAATGTCAATTCTTTAACTCAAGTTCAAGCTGAAGTTGAGCCATCCACTTATTCTCAAGCTAAGTCTCATCCTCAATGGATTAAGGCCATGAAGGAAGAACTTAATGCTCTTGACATAAATAGAACCTGGGTTTTAACATTTTTACCTAAGGGCCATAAAGCTATTGGTTCTAAATGGGTATACAAGGTTAAACATAAGACAGATGGTACAGTGGAAAGGTATAAGGCGAGGCTTGTGGCTAAAGGATATAATCAGATAAAGGACAAGGATTACAAGCATACTTTCTCCCCTATTGCCAAATTTGCTACAGTTTGGATTTTGCTTGCTTTAGCTGCTGCTAAGGGTTGGCCTTTGCATCAGTTAGATGTCAATAATGCTTTTCTCCATGGATATTTGGATGAAGAAGTGTATATGCGACCTCCGAAAGGTTATACTAAAGCTGCTCCAGGTTAAGTTTGTAAATTGGTGAAGTCTTTATATGGTTTGAAGCAGGCGTCTCGTCAATGGAATGTTGAATTAACAAAGCATCTTTTGAGCATTGGGTTTCGACAGTCCAAATTCGACTACTCGTTGTTCATCAAGCAAGATTCTGATGTTTTCATAGTTGCTCTCATTTATGTTGATGATGTGGTGTTGACTGGAACCTCACTGGCTGATATTGAGCAAGTAAAGTCAAGTTTACATTCTGCATTTACAATTAAAGATCTAGGGCCTATGCGTTATTTCTTGGGGTTAGAAGTCGCCAGGAATGACAAAGAAATTTTACTAAATCAAAGAAAATATACAATTGACATAATTCATGATGTCAAGTGTGATACATGTGCTGATACACAGTTTCCACTGCCCAAAGGACTGAAGCTATCTACAGATGAAGGCGGCGTTCTTGAGAATCCTGAACAATATCGCAGGTTGGTCGGCATATTGCTTTATTTAAACCTCACGAGACCTGATATATCCTATTCGGTCCAGCATCTTAGTCAATTTCTGCAACAACCTCGTGAACCTCATCTTCAGGCTGCGATTCATGTGGTTAAATATCTTAAGAACACTGCAAATGTCAGTCTCTTCTATCCTGCTGCTATGGATTTGCAACTTACAACCTATTCAGATTCTGACTGGGCCAAATGCGCGTTTTCTGGAAGGTCTTTGAGTGGTTATTGTGTGTTTTTGGGTAGCTCTTTAGTGTCTTGGAAGACGAAGAAGCAACCGACAGTTAGTAAAAGTTCAACTGAAGCCGAATATCGTTGTATGTCATATACTACTATCGAAGTTGTTTGGGTAAACAATATTCTCGCTGATTTGCAGATTCCTATTATCAAATCTATTCCCTTGTACTGTGACAATCGTGTTGCTTAACATATTGCTGAAAATCCGATTTTCCATGAGCGTACTAAACACCTCGATATTGACTGTCATTATGTACGAGAAAAGTATCAAAACGGGTTCTTGGTTCCGCGACACATCAGTTCTGGTTTACAGTTGGCAGATATTATGACAAAAGCCCTTGACGCCCAACAGACTTCATTCTTCTCTTCTAAACTTGGGCTCAAATTCGTTCAAGCTGTTCCATCTTGAGGGGAGATGTGAAGATAGTTGGTTAGAAGATGGTTAAGGTTGTTACTCTGTAATTAGAGTTAGTTAGAGTTGGTTACTTAGTTGTTATATATATATACACCTAAGTCCAATGTATTAGATACAGATTACTCATATATCAATATACAATTCCAATTCACTCTTCAATACATTAATATTCAGCATACATTCATACTCAATCACTGAAGATAGATTAACATTTCATAGATATTTTATTTGAATGCTCTTTTGGCCAAATGAGTAAAAAAGTGGCTCTAAGGTGGTGACAATTTGGTAAAAAAAAGTCACCGGTGTCAAATAGTTAAAAAAAGTGACACCCAAGTGATGGATTGATAAAAAAATGTCATCAGTGTCAAATTGGTAAAAAAAATGATACTCGAGTGACAAATTGGTAAATAACGTAATCGGTGTCAAATTGTTACAGAGTAAAAAAATATAGTCAATGCGAAGCTAGTTTAGAAATCAATGTTGAAACACCCCACATTGATTGAAGATGTTCTATTTATGAGCTTTGCTTAAAGGAATTTGAAGTACTACTCATATCAACAAAGTGCACTTTCTTTTCTGTTTTGCCCATGATAAGAACTCCGCAGTTAAGCGTGCTTGACTGTGAGCAATCTTAGGATGGGTGACCTCCTGGGAAGGTTTCCGGGTTGCGCATGAGTGAGGACAAAATGTGCTGGAAAGGACTCGTGTTGGTCTGTGGGACCAGTACAAAGCCTGGCGGGCTACCGTAGTTAACATTTCTGGTCCTAGGATTGGGCCGGTTTGTTACAAATGGTATCAGAGCAACCCTGCGACCGTGCATTTGGCACCTAGCGGGGGTGGATTCTGGGTCAGCGGTTATGCTGCCAGGCGCAACGAGGACGTTGCGTTCTTCAAGTGGGAGTGATTGAAACACCCCACATTGATTGAAGATGTTCTATTTATGAGCTTTGCTTAATGGCTTGTTTGGGAACTAGGAATTGGAATTCAATTCCGGAATTGAGATGATTCAAGTGTTTGGGGAAACCGAGAATTTGGAATTGGATTTGAGATGAATTCTATACCAATTCCAACCTTGTTTAAATTTGTCTTTCTCAAATGACTACCCCATGGTAGTCATTTCAATTCCGTCACTATTTATTGTTTTTTTTCCGCGTAAATCTAGTCGGAATATATATTTTTTTTATTAATTTTTGTCCCTAATTGAAAATATACATTTTCATCATGGAAAAAAATTCAAAAATTAATTTTTTGTGACCTTGACCCGGCTCCGCCCCGCCCAATTCTAATTCCATGGATACCCAAACAACATTTTAGAATTGGAAATGGAATTGAATGTCCATAATTGAATATCTAGAATTAGATTCATGGAAATGAAAATAATTCCATGTATCCAAACGCTCCCTAAAGGGATTTGAAGTACTACTCATATCAAAAAAGTGCACTTCCTTTTCTGGTTTGCCCATGATAAGAACTCCGCAGTTAAGCGTGCTTGACTGGGAGCAATCTTAGGATGGGTGACCTCCTGGGAAGGTTTCCGGGATGCGCATGAGTGAGGACAAAATGTGCTGGAAAGGACTCGTGTTGGTCTGTGGGACCAGTACAAAGCCTGGCGGGCTATCGCAGTTAACATTTCTGGTCCTAGGATTGGGCCGGGGTGTTACAAATGTTCCTAAAATAAATTACTTAGCATTGTTGGTCGGTTTAGAATTTTTTTACAAAGTGTGTCAATATTGGGTTCCTGTTTACGGTTCTACGATAAGGTATAAAAGAAGTATCTCTAGGGCAAATTGGTTTAAAAAAAAGTGACCCAAAACATGTAGACATGCATGTTGAAACTCGACTCGGCCCCTTTTTTTGACCTACGACTAGACCTGGTAAATTGATCCAATCGAGTGACCCGACCTCGAGGGTTATTCATGGTGTTTAAATAAAGAAAAATCATCATTTTTTTCCATTACAGTAGACTGTAGTATTTGATTAGAAAATTTTAGACTCGTCAAACTGGTCTGGTTTGTGTAACACCCTGATTTTATAAATTAAAACTTTGTTTGTATTTTAACTACGTTTACGCTTTTTCTTCGAAAATCCTTTTGTCAAACTTTTCGTCAAATAATTGTTATTTTTCTGAGAAATCATTTTATTTAACTTTCGTTGAGTAATCATCATTTTTTTTTGAGAAATCAATTTAATTCGTTTTAATGGAAAATTATTTATTTATTCTTCGTGGGACTTCATTTCGTTACAAATGTTTGTTTTAAACTCGAGATTGACTCATTTGATTTCTCGAGTCAACTAATTATTTTTATTAACATCAAACTTGACCCAAAATTTAAGTTTACGACAAAATAATATTTTTTTAGCTCGTTTCGCAATTTGGGCCTAATTCTTTTCTAATGCGATTTTGACCCGATTTCTCCTTTGACCCGCATTCTCTCTTATAATCGAAGTCGTTTCGCAGTTTTTTGATGATATCTAAGTCGAATGGTTAGTCTTATTTATAATATAGAATTTTATCACCTCATCATAATTTGGAGAAATGATTACTTTTATTTATATAATAGAATTCCATCGTCTTATTATACTATCTTCGTTCACTATTTTTTTTCTCCATTACCTTAATATTTGTGAGGGATATTTTAATGAAATGAGGCAAAAAAAAATGACAGAAGAGAGTATAATTTTTTGATGTGGAATAATTTAAGTTTATAACCTTAAGAGTGTTTTAAGACTCAAAAGAGAGGGGTATAATTTTTTGATGTAGGATAATTGACTTAACTTTATAGTCTTAAGCATTTTTTTAGACTCAAAAGATTTTGATTGATATCTAAGAACAAATAATTAGTCCTATTTATAGAAATCCATCACCTTATTATAATTTGTCGACTAAAATTTGTATTGTTATTTATAATATAGAATCATCGCCGTATATATTGATTCCATCATCTTATTATATTTTTTTTGTTTAAGTGTACAGTCTTAACAATTTTTTTAAGACTCAAAAGATTTAAGTTTGATGAAACTTTACAATTTTTTGAATGTGGGATAGTTTTACTTAAGTTTATAGTCTTAATATATATTTTAAGACTTAAAAGATTTTTTATTAATATCTAAGAGCACATGATTACTACGGAGTATTATTTAGTATAATATAAAGTTTTATCACCTTATTATAATTTTTCGATGTGAGATTATTTTTACTTAAGTTTGTAGTCTTATTAAGAGACTTTTTATGACATAAAAGTTTTTTTATTGATATTTAAGAACGAAGAATTAGTCTTATTTATAATATATAATTCATCAACTTATCATAATTTTTCGATGTGGGATAATTTATTTAAGTTTATATTCTTCCATCAGCTCTTTTTAAGACTAAAAAAATACTCGTACATCATTACTCTTGTTTATAATATAGAACTAGGTTAAAACCCGTGCATTAAAAACATCTTGACGAAGGCAATGACTAAATAGCGGAAAGTTTACATCAAAAAAGTTACAGATTTTATTTATTGACAATGACATTTACATGAAAATGTGAAACTATAATAAGAAATGACAAAAGACAATATTTACACGAATATACAAATATGATTACAAATATTGGAAAAGCACTTGATACACCACAGTAGTAATAGTAGTAGTATTGTCAGAAGTGTGATTATTGCTATAAAAAATAAGAAGTGCACATATTATTTATAAAATTTGCTATGAGTAAAGTATAGATAATTGAATGACAAATTAAATGAAAATGCAAAATTTATAGATTAAAAACAAAATATTCAAGGTCCTACAACTAAAATAAAAATTCATTATACCGTCATATTTTAGTTTTATATTTCGTATCAAATTAGGTAATAAAAAGTGTATTGTATTACTCCCTCTTATTCCTCATTTTCTTCCCCGTTCTTTAATATATGTGAGGTATATATTTTAATGAAAGGAAAGAAAATGATGAATAGGAGAAGCATTAGATTAACCGTCCAATGACATGTTTACATGATATAAGATTTTTCTTTTAAAAATCACTTAAATATGCAGTTTCACATAAAACAAATTAAGGCTAAAACATTTAGACTTGTAGAAAATTTGTCCCTTGATTACTTTTTTTTAAAAGGTACGTAAGTATTATCCTTAAACAAAAAGTCGTGTACAATGTCAAATTTCTTTCTTGTGAAACTGTCTTACACAACTTACTGTGAGACATCATTAAAATAAATTAATAACCAACTAAAATAAACTAAAAATAAAAATAAAATAAAAAGTAATAACCCTCACGTGAGAGGTCCCCACGATAACATTATTGTGAGACCATTTCATATGAGAATTTGTGAACAACTAATATACTACCTCCGTCCCAAAAAGATCGTCCATTTCCTCATTATATGTGAGGAATTTTTTTTTGAAATGGGACAATCTTAGTGGAACGAAGGGAGTATGACTTTTAGGAATATATATATATATATATATGACTCATCTTTGTCTTTATTTTACTTGATATAACCAATTATCTTTGTTAGATAAAAGTTTAAAACATTGTTTAGTAACTTTTACTTTGTTGAAAATGTAGGAGTAAATAACGGGGGTTAATATAGAAAGGACAAACTAACATGTAAAAGCACACATTTAGATATGAGTCAACTTTTGTAAATACAATTTATATAGTTGAATAAGTAAGTTGGTTTGGTATATATAAATAAATATAACATCATTCTTCAATCTAAGTGACAAATTTTATGTACAGACCTTGAATATACATCTCACGGATGTTGGTAGCTAATGACTACGGACTATTAGAAATTACACTTTACAAAGTTGAACAATATCAAAGCTTTCTCCTACACTAAAAATACAGTGGGAGTTTACAAAATACTCCCTCCGATTCATTTGTTTCTTTACGTTTGCTTTTTGGCACTATTCATGGGTGGAGAGAATCTCTATTATAACTTCAAGTGTATAACTTAAAACATAGTCATGTGGGATCTTGTTTTAATCGTCTTAATAAATACATTAAGAATATCAAACTTTTACGATTTTTAATAGTGTGTAAATAATGATATAAACAAAACAAAACGTGCATCGACAAGTGTAATAAAGCAAACGTAAAGAATCAAATGAATCGGAGGGAGTAACAAGACAGAATATCACTAGTAGAAAAAAGATGATTTGCGGGTCCAAAAAAACCCTCATGTGAGAAATTTTTCTTGATGCCTCATATGGCGGGGCAGCAAATACAAAAATATTGTGCGGCTTCCCAAAAAACGCATCAAAAAGGACATTTTTGCGGCGTTCTTTTGGAAAAATGTCGCAAATAAAGATACTATTTGAGGCGTTTTTTTGTAAAAAACGCCGCAAATGAAGACTTGTTTGAGGCATTTTTTTAAAAGGACGCCGCAAATAGTATTAATTTTTAATAATAAAAAATTGAGGGAATTCTTGACGAATTTCAATATGCATTTTCATTGAAACCAAACCAAATGTTTCATTATCTATTCCAATCGACATTTATTTAAGTCTAAAAAAGAAACATGGATACATTTAGAAATACTCATAAACTTAATAAACCAAAGCAAATGCTTTCATCAAATATTCTCTAGCTCCAGTAGTGCAATAACCCTCAATGAAAGAAGCTCCAATCAAAGGAAACTTTTGAGGACGTCGCCCAACAACCTGAGCCACATGTGCCCGCTAATCATACTCGCCCACTGACCGACCTACTTAAAACAAGGATAATAATACATTAATCTTGACTTAAGTGGTACAGAAATCTCATAAAAAAAATGGCAACAAATTATTGGTAGTTGTCATCTAAACATAGTGTATGAATTTACACAGTCCAATTCATAGTAGCGATCTCATGCGGAAAATAGAATTATGTGGGAGCAATTCTAATTGATATTTTGTTCTATTATGCAGAGAATTAGATTACCGAACCAATTTGGAACGTACCTTCATCGCAATACCGCCACTAAAAGCTTCATAAGCAATGTGTCCAACATTGTCAACAAAAACAACTCCAATAGTGTCTGTGATCAAATCTTCCTCCAACGCTCCTACTATCATAGACTCGATGAGTGGAGACCAATCCATATCTAGTGTGAAGGAAATAGTGATGAATGACATAAAATCAGCGAACTGTTATCATAGAGGATTCCACAACAAAGACCCAATTAAGAAGTATTTTAACTGTTAAAGGCAGCTATATCACATCATACTCACGAGCAGAGGGCATGATCAAACTCCTACACGTATAACTACATATTCAACATGACACCTTGGGCGTGAAGTCATATACTCTGTATATATATATATACACATGACATATAACTTCCTCTTTGATCTGTAATGTAATATTTACTGTTGGCATATCGTTTTCAAGCAAAGGATAAAAGTACAAACCACAAAACAATTCATTTGACATTTGAATGCACTCTAAACCATGACATACTACACTGGAGGAATCAAACTGAAAATTTCTAGCTGTAAATATTTTTCAGCAATTTCTGAATTAACTTCAACTCATTTCTAAATTTGGAACTCAAGCGGTCTTAGTCTACTGGTTGGAACTTGAGATAGAAGGTTCAAGTAATGTTGTAGGCTCCCAAATCCTTTTTCCCGTTGCATTGTGTAAGCCTTGTATTGTGACATTTCTTACATAAAAAAGAAACCCTTTGAAGAACTATCTAAGAAAAAACACGCAACTACTATGGTTTTCAGATTATGTCCTAACCTTAGTGTGAATATTGCATTGTAGATTTAAAGTAAGATAATTTATGTACATTTAGAGACAAAGTTACCTGATAACGGACCGTTTTCTTGACCTTTCCTGTTACACGGCTTCATCTATAAATCATTTTGAGTTTTAGCATCTTCAAGCAGTGTTTTATTCTTTTGCCATTGTGCTTTAGTTCTCTTGGTCACAAGCACGCTACTGATTTCACATAGAGCTAAGTTAGAGGAATCAGAAAACAGACTGATTAAAAGCAAAAATTAATTCATCAACAAAGAGTATCATGTTCAGTAAACGCAAAAGAACAGAATAATAGGGTGGAGTGAACCTTTTCGGCATCCTCAATCGTACTTTCTGAACAAATTCTCTTTAGACTTGGCCTACTTGCATGCCCCTTCGCCAACTAGAAAGCCAAAAAAAATATTAAAACAAACGCATGAATCAAATTGGTTTGGCAGAAGAGTGGGCCTTAAAAGTGATAGTCATTCCCACTTTTAACTTAGGCTTGTTGATTTCATTCACTTTCACGTGTTGAATCAAAGTAAAAATAGGCATGATTATTCCAAAGGAAAATCAGGAAAATTGTGAAGATACATATATTAAATAGTTGGTACACGTTTATACCTTGGAGGTATTCGACGAAGCAATGAGGATCCGCTCGTTTGTTCCTTAACGACAAGGACAATTTTTATGGGATTTCGCATACCTGGTCTAAAATAACAAAATTTACATCGACTGGTTAGGGCGATAGGAATAAATGATACTCACAAACATATTCCAAGGCACTAACGGACTAAGAAAGACAATGATTGCAAGTCACTGGAATTGACTCAAGAACCTCTAAATTGATCAACTTGATTCCTACGATATGATTTCAATCATAAGGGTATTGTAGACACCCGCATTTTGACTGCCAGGTGTCTATGGTAGTTTCCAAAAAATACCCGATGATGATCGGACGCTAATGTGTTTCTACGCGCTCGGATATGGGCTCAAATCCATTAGTTGTTGGCTAAAGCACTTATGGAGTACAAATCTCACAAAACTAACCTCAAATCCAGGCCCAGTGGACCGTTACGAGTCAAACAAGACTAATTTGGGCCAAAACCGACACCGAAAATAAAACCAACTTTTTACGATAGGGTCAACCCCGGTCCAAGTCGTTTCCAAGACACATACAAAACAACCTTTCAAACATCAAAAGTCCAATTCAAACACAAAACCTATAAGACGTCCAAAGTTACGGTCCAAAACAACTGACCCGCGCAACCCAGCTGGGCCACTCGATCGAGTGCCCAACCCACTCGATCGAGTGGGCCTATTGGCCCGACTGCAAGCACAACGGGCCACTCGACCGAGTCAGCTGGTTACTCGGTCGAGTAACCCTAACCGGGGTCCTAGGCCATGCCTATATAAACACCCCCCATGCACAACCTTTCAAAACAACTTTTTACAAACCCTACACACTTTACAACCCTAATCAAACCCTAATACTACACTCAAGCCCTAACCCTAGCACTTAGGAGGCAAACCTAAACCACCACAACTCAACCTCCATATACCTCGAAACTCCCGTGTTAAAGCCACGACTACGAGTCCTATCTGAGACAAGAACATGTAGGTTGAGGGTGCAAAACCCTATTCTTCCCTTCTTCTCTTCCTCTCGTCATCTTTCTCTTCCTTTTCTTTTTGTTTTTTTATTCAATTATCGCATCTGTAATATCGATAATATAATTAGTATTAAGACATTAAAATACTTGTCGATTTGTGTCGAGTATGAGGGATGTCGGAATAAGGAAACCCGAATATACAAGTGTACCGCACACAGCGTTGCCGTTCGCTTATTCCGACACCCCAATTACTTGATTATTGAAACAAGTTAACTTAAACAATAATCTTCATCTCATTCGCGTTATTATTATTAGTCACATATCGCATTGATTTCAAAACCTTTTTTTCAAATCGAACATCTTTTAACAAGGGTCGAAACCCGTTGACGCGGATCCGGCATCACATAATCCCTAGGGATTCATTACGATGTCGGAAAAGTCGAGGGGATCAAGTCTTTCAATTCTAGCATGGTGTCAAACTCTTAGATTCGATGATAATTTCATAATTAGACGTCGAATCTATCGATCTAGTCAAATAAGTTAACTAGCGCGATTTCTATTGATGCTAAAAATAATTGTCATACAATTCGTTAGAATTACGACATTATTAAACGCGGAGGAAATATATTCATGTCGCGATAGTTAATCCAAAATGACTTACAACGATATTTTATCTCGCTCTAACTATCTCATATCGGTTCAATAATCGAATATGGGATACAACGAGCATTCAAATTTAGAACCGAGTATAAATACCAAAATATTTATATCCGACTCGGCAAACTCATCGAATTATCAAAAATCAAAAGCAATTTCGAAATCAATAATAAAATTGCAAACGAACCTGGTTCGTACAGGTGCCACTCGAACGAGTGCCTACGCCACTCGATCGAGTGACATCATAAAAACCGAGACAGAATGTCTTTTTGACCTCCACTCGGTCGAGTCTCACAGTGACTCGGTCGAGTGGCAACGTACTCGGTCGAGTTGGTCAACAACTCGATCGAGTAGGGTCCTAAAACCTGGACAGAATGCTTTTCAGAGGTCCACTCGGTCGAGTCCCTCAATGACTCGGTCGAGTGGCCCCTTATCACGACAAAGCCGTGAGTCCTACAATAGCATTCAAGTCTCGCTAACTTTCTTTTCATGACTTAAGTCAACACGTGTCTAATCCATCACATGAAACATCACCTCTCAAGCTCTGCATCATCTTATTTGCGTCATTCTACATTTTTCAATAATTCGCAAACCGTTATTATCGTTTTACCGTTACTAACCGTTTGTTACTTTTCTTGTTGATTTATTCTGTTTATTTTATTGTAATAAAATGAACCCACATGCTAAAATACAACTTTGACGTTAAGATTTTAGTTGCATTAAATTGACATAGAAACCCTTTCAATTTCTCACATGCTTAGGGAAAACACTCTTTGCATATCATTGTTCCCGTTCAACTAACGCGCGTATTCAAAAGTCATTCGATATCCTAGTAGAGGTCGCTAATGTGCGGGCGGGGTTGGGTGTCCTCTGTGGGCTTCCCAACACGTACCCTAACCCCTTACTCAGAACCTCAGTTTCCGGATGCCCGAAACCGTTGGCGCACGAGAGTCATTCTATACACGATAACCGGTAGTGACGGTATCGGTATCGCAATGCAAAGGGACGAGCCCAATAAACTCTGACATCGGAAATGGGCCGTATTTTGTACACGGCCCACTACGACATAGAGTGGGTTCGAACGGGCCCGAACTCCCACAAAGTTTGGTGGCGACTCCACTTAGATTTAAATTTCAATTCGATCCATTCTCATATGGAGATTCATTCGCCTCCCCAAACCCGCGCGTGGCCGCGTCGGGGTGGACTTATGTCATGTCCACAATTTGGCGACTCCGCTGGGGATTAACTGATGGGTGACTTACCATCAGCATCCTCAGGGTGAGACTCGAATAAAAATCGTTTGACTAGTATAATACGCGTTTTAGTTTTACGGTTCACGCATAACCCATATTTTCCCGGGCCGGTACTGGTGACCGACGTCCCACTATACCGTTGATGTACTCCAATATGGATATGTCAAAAGGTGTCCATAGTCGATTCGAGTGGGTTTCGCGGCATGTTCTAAGCTCAACTCGACTTAGAAAGTCCGTCCCGATCAACGTCTAGACTATGTACACTGGTATAGACCCTCTATAGACCGACCGAGACTTAGTATAGAGCATACATGGCGTCGTTATAATGCTTGTGTGACTACATGCTACTTGGTTTCTGTGTCATTTTCAAAAAACCGTCAACTTTTCAAAAATGCATCTTTTTTCAAGATATCCAATTTCAAAACCCGGGACATACCAAATTTAGGACTTATGATTTTACTCAAAATAGCCTATTTTCTAGACGGTATGCTGTCCAATTCAAAACTCGAAAACATTTTTGAACTTTCAAAACCTTCCTCTTCTTAGGACTTCCCGTATTTAGCAGTGACGGGTCATGTCATAAGTCGTCGAAGTCTTTAGCGTCGAAACTCTATCGATCCTACATCGCGAGTTTCTTCCCTATCCCAGTCCGCCTTATTAGACTAAGGCAAGGCCCACCTACGTAGGACATACTTCTACAAAGAAAGGCCCGTCTACACATTCAAGTCCAAAAGTCTGAAAAATTTCTCACATGGACCTTTCTTCGAAAAGGACTCGGCCCACATGCCGAATTCTAAGGGAGGCCCACCTTTCACAGGTCACCCGTCTAGGTGTCTTTTCCGAGTCAACCTTTTACAAGGCATAGCCCTATAACAAAAGGTTCACGGTCCTTACGTCTAAGTGTCACTCGTCCGACACTCGAGTCATAACAAAATCTTCAATCCCACTTGGGGGGCTACCCTTTAGCAGAGCGATCAATCACGGTTGCCCCAAGGGTCATGTCTTACACGTGTTGTCTCACGTACCCCACTTTTGAGTCACTTAGATGCCACACCATCTAAGTCTTTAGTCTCACTTGGGGGCTATTCTCCGACGGAGCAATTAATCACGGTCACACCGAGAATCGCACCCTACACATTTCTCTTAGGAGAGTCTAACCCGAGTCAAACCGGAGTCGTCTCTCTTCCCGCGCTATCTCCTATGCCTTGGTGAATTTGAGTTCCGAAGCAACTTTACTGATTACGCGATATTCTTACAGACAGGCCACCGCAAACAGACATCAAAAGATGCAAGGAACTTTGGACGAATTGAAGGTCGCGCTGGTCAAGATGGAAACTCAATTGACTACCATCTAGATTGACCAAGCGACCTTGGCCACCCGTCTAAGTGCCGTGGAGAAAGGGACTCCTGTTGCTGGATCTAAGCCCACTGGGCCCATAGCTGAACTAATCAGCATTGGACGCAAACTTGAAGAATAGGTCCACTCGTCAACAAGCCACTCGATCCACACGGAAAATGCCCGTGCCTATTCACCCCTAAATAATGAACTGCCCGACAACCTCGACCTTACGGACATACCGATGTTTGAGGGTACCGAAGACCCGGTCCACCACATCCGGGCTTTCAAAGAATTTATGGCCGTCAAGGGAGTAAAATCCACTATGTTTAAGCACTTGTTCGCTGCTTCCCTCGAGAAGCATCCAAAAGCCTGGTACTACAGGCTCGATCCCAAGAAATACCCAACTTGGGATGACGTGGCAACAGAGTTTGCTCGGAATTATGCTGATAATACCGAGATCCAGACTACAATGCGTACTCTGGAAGTGATGGCCCAAGAGTCCAAAGAAGGGTTCACCAAATATCTCCAAAGATGGCGGGCCGAAAGTGTGAAGCTGGTTGATAAGCCCAGCGAGAAAGTGCTAGTGGAGGCGTTCATCAACAACCTCCTACCTTCCTACCGCGTCCATCTTAGGTATGCCGGCATTTCAAGCTTTGCGGTGCTTACCGAAATGGGCATTAGGATTGAAGACGATCTTCGACATAATGAAGATCTGGGCGAAGCTTCTACTGAAGGCTATACTGGACATCAACTCGAGTCCTTAGAAGCCGACGACTAATGACAACATCATCCGAGAGTCCAGATTTGATTTAAGTCCGAGTCTGAGTCTGAGTCTAGGATGTTCTATTTCAAGGTCAAAGTCAGAGTCAGAGTCAGTTGTATTCTGTCCTCTTTTTCAAAATTCAATAAAATTAGCTTTCAATATTCTTTCTCATATATACTTTCCTTATGTGTTTCCGAGAACATGATGAACACCATCATACACTGTGAGCACATGCATGTGGCTATCATAGGCACATCTATAATGACTGCAGGAATTAAGGCCCGTGTTTTCCTTTTACCTATTCCATGTCTGGTATAGAAAGCCACAAAACTACACTTAGCTGGAGCGGTATCGAATTCCTATGACAAATCTGGGTAGTCTCCTAGTTTGGGTTCAAGATGGGAGGCAAGCCCATTTCCCACAATAAACACCCATGCAATAAGATCAACCAACCCGGCCCTACCTTTGGTGTTAGTCTGACCAACAAAAACACCCATGACCGGGGCTGAGAGGTCAACCAAAATTTAAAAAACCCATGACCGGGGCTGACAGGTCAACCAACATTCAAAAAACCCATGACCGGGACTGAGAGGTCAACCAACATTCAAACAAACCCATGACCGGGGCTGAGAGGTCAACCAAAATTCAAGATCCCATGACCGGGGCTAAGAGGTCAACCAAAAAAAACATTCGAGAAACCCATGACCGGGGCTAAGAGGTCAACCAACAAAAATTCAAAAAACCCATGATCGGGGCTAAGAGGTCAACCAAAAAAATATTCAAGAACCCATCACCGTAGTGAAAACGGTCAAATTCAAAGTTATCAATACTACTCATACCATCCAATAGGGGAGTGACAATCAAGCTGGTCAGCTAATACCACACTCAGCCTTCCCACATTACAACCCTCAAGACCTCCTCGAGACCTAGGCTAGAGACAGCCCGAAATTTTGAGGATTCAAGCTCCATAGGATACCCCTAACCATTAGGGACATACATGGAAACCAGATCCCGCATTATCAAAACCTATCCCAATCGAAGTCCGAGTCATCATTACTCGACTTCCCCCTTTCCTACCACATTACAATACCTTACCCTCGAAGCCTTAGCTCCACAAAATCGAGCTCCAGATTTCGAATCATCAAGGCCACTTGCGACCTAGCACCACATTTCCAAAATTATCCAAACCAGTTACCAACCCCGAACACGGGAACTCAACCTGCGGTCGGCATAGAACATGCCCAAATAGTTCACACCATCTCTGGGGGCTACCCCAGAGAACGCTCACAGTCACAGGATCAACATCCTAACCATTCTAGCCCTTTGATCAAGACATCATTGGGAATGCACCTAGCCTACACCGTCAATATGGCTAGTTACACACAAAGTCCTATTAGACTGGGCACCATAATATATCTTCCAATCCACTGAACTACGGCTTGGTTTGATTTCACTACACGTGAATACGTAGGCAGCCTTTCAACAGAGGCGCAACCACCCACATTGACACACATTCAGAAAGCACTATCATTCCGGTCACGACACTACATGTTCTCAGTAGCTAGCTTTGTCGTCCTGGAGGCTTCTATTAGACAGAAGTTCTCCTTCCACTCACATAATCCAAATACTTTCAAAATCTAGCCTCCTTTCTATAGTGTGTCCTAATGCTCGGCTCAGTCAAAGATGAGAATCTGTCAGGACTCGAAGAAATACCCAATTTGGATTGTACCCTAAAATCAGAAATCCAGAAGGGCACCAGACTAAAACAGTCTCATTACAGACTACTGCAAGTCCCCTATAGCATATCTATCCCATTTCGATGTTCGACCGTGTTGCCACTCGCCTGGGCTACAGAATAGCGCAACTTTAGAGCCTCGTCATCTTAGGTGGCCCATCCCCCTACCGAGTCACGACCAACCCTTTGAGAGTCCAGTCGTGTCAGTCAACTCGTCCGGTCACGTCCAGAGTCGAGTCTGTCGGTAGGCCTTTCTCTTCAAATTCCACGTTGAAATTTGAAAAACTTATCCATTTGAGAAAATCCTTTTCGACAAGGTCAAATTTCGGTCTATTTAAACTGCAAATTTCTTTTCTACCCCTTTTCCATTTTGAAAACCTAGCCTGTGGGGGCTTTCAGGATTTCAATTTCAAAAAATTCAAAAATCATTTTCCCCAGCGCGAGTCATTTTACCACCTACGTGTTGCATGCAAATTTTATGTGACTTATACAGGTACGACTCAAGCAGGAACATACAACCCACTTTACCTCCCCAGCGGAAGGCCCTAGGTGGCATTTCCCCGGAATAACACGGGATGAGCCTACATACAGGCGCACCCAGGACTTATGCGACAAGTCCAATTCCCCACGGAGTTATCGTCATCAGCTCAGGTACGACTTCTAGCTTATGGCTGGCGAGCCCTTCCCGCGAGTCTAAGGGACTATAAACGACCCGACCGGAAGTCCGCCAGGTTTCAATCCACGATTGGCCTGGTGGCTACTCTGACTTTCGCCTTGTCCAAGCCTCAGTCAGAGTGGGGGCTCTGTAGACACCCGCATTTCGACTGCCAAGTGTCTATGGTAGTTTCCAAAAAACACCCGATGATGATCGGACGCTAACGTGTTTCTACGCACTCGGATATGGGCTCAAATCCATTAGTTGTTGGCTAAAGCACTTATGGAGTACAAATCTCACGAAACTAACCTCAAATCCAGGCCCAGTGGACCGTTCCGAGTCAAACAAGACTAATTTGGGCCAAAACCGACATAGGAAATAAAACCGACTTTTTATGATTGGGTCAACCCCGGTCCAAGTCGTTTCCAAGACACATACAAAACAACCTTTCAAACATCAAAAGTCCAATTCAAACACAAAACCTACAAGACGTCCAAAGTTACGGTCTAAAACAACTGACCCGCGCAACCCAGCGGGGCCACTCGATCGAGTGCCCAACCCACTCGATCGAGTGGGCCTATTTCAGGCCCGACTACAAGCACAACGGGCCACTCGACCGAGTCAGCTGGTTACTCGGTCGAGTAACCCTAACCGGGGTCCTAGGCTATGCCTATATAAACACCCCCATGCACAACCTTTCAAGACAACTTTTTACAAACCCTACACATTTTACAACCCTAATCAAACCCTAATACTACACTCAAGCCCTAACCCTAGTACTTAGGAGGCAAACCTAAACCACCACAACTCAACCTCCATAGACCTTGAAACTCCCGTGTTAAAGCCACGACTACGAGTCCTATCCGAGACAAGAACATGTAGGTTGAGGGTGCAAAACCCTATTCTTTCCTTCTTCTCTTCCTCTCGTCATCTTTTTCTTCCTTTTCTTTTTGTTTTTTTATTCAATTATCGCATCTGTAATATCGATAATATAATTAGTATTAAGACATTAAAATACTTGTCGATTTGTGTCGAGTATGAGGGATGTCGGAATAAGGAAACCCGAATATACAAGTGTACCGCACACAGCGTTGCCGGTCGCTTATTCCGACACCCCAATTACTTGATTATTGAGACAAGTTAACTTAAACAATAATCTTTATCTCATTCGCATTATTATTATTAGTCACATATCGCATTGATTTCAAAACCTTTTTTTCAAATCGCACATCTTTTAACAAGGGTCGAAACCCGTTGATGCGGATCCGGCATCACATAGTCCCTAGGGATTCATTACGATGTAGGAAAAGCCGAGGGGATCAAGTCTTTCAATTCTAGCATGGTGTCAAACTCTTAGATTCGATGCTAATTTCATAATTAGACGTCGAATCTATCGATCTAGTCAAATAAGTTAACTAGCGCGATTTCTATTGATGCTAAAAATAATTGTCATACAATTCGTTAGAATTACGACATTATTAAACGCGGAGGAAATATATTCATGTCGCGATAGTTAATCCAAAACGACTTACAACGATATTTTATCTCGCTCTAACTATCTCATATCGATTCAATAATCGAGTATGGGATACAACGAGCATTCAAATTTAGAACCGAGTATAAATTCCAAAATATTTATATCCGACTCGGCAAACTCATCAAATTATCAAAAATCAAAAGCAATTTCGAAATCAATAATAAAATTGCAAACGAACCTGGTTCGTACAGGTGCCACTCGACCGAGTGCCTACGCCACTCGATCGAGTGACATCATAAAAACCGAGACAGAATGTCTTTTTGACCTCCACTCGGTCGAGTCTCACAGTGACTCGGTCGAGTGGCAACGTACTCGGTCGAGTTGGTCAATAACTCGATCGAGTAGGGTCCCAAAACCTGGACAGAATGCTTTTCAGAGGTCCACTCGGTCGAGTCCCTCAATGACTCGGTCGAGTGGCCCCTTATCACGACAAAGCCGTGAGTCCTACAATAGCATTCAAGTCTCGCTAACTTTCTTTTCATGACTTAAGTCAACACGTGTCTAATCCATCACATGAAACATCACCTCTCAAGCTCTGCATCATCTTATTTGCGTCATTCTACGTTATTCAATAATTCGCAAACCGTTATTATCGTTTTACCGTTACTAACCGTTTGTTACTTTTCTTGTTGATTTATTCTGTTTATTTTATTGTAATAAAATGAACCCACATGCTAAAATACAACTTTGACGTTAAGATTTTAGTTGCATTAAATCGACATAGAAACCCTTTCAATTTCTCACATGCTTAGGGAAAACACTCTTTGCATATCATTGTTCCCGTTCAACTAACGCGCGTATTCAAAAGTCATTCGATATCCTACTAGAGGTCGCTAATGTGCGGGCGGGGTTGGGTGTCCTCTGTGGGCTTCCCAACACGTACCCTAACCCCTTACTCAGAACCTCGGTTTCCGGATGCCCGAAACCGTTGGCGCACGAGAGTCATTCTATACACGATAACCGGTAGTGACGGTATCGGTATCGCAATGCAAAGGGACGAGCCCAATAAACTCTGACATCGGAAATGGGCCGTATTTTGTACACGGCCCACTACGACATAGAGTGGGTTCGAACGGGCCCGAACTCCCACAAAGTTTGGTGGCGACTCCACTTAGATTTAAATTTCAATTCGATCCATTCTCATATGGAGATTCATTCGCCTCCCCAAACCCGCGCGTGGCCGCGTCGGGGTGGACCTATGTCATGTCCACAGGTATGATCTGACGAAGAGGACTTCAAGTTGTAAAGATGTCTTTAAGATTTTATAGAGCCAAGTGCCTTTCAACTTCTAGCCTAGCGTCTTTTGTGTTTTCTATTGTAACTCTTTAAGTGAGGTTTTACATGAGATAGATAAATAACATAGGTAAAATAAAAATATCTTAGAGTTCGGCATTCTTTTCCATGAGATGGATAGATAAAAATATCTAAATCAATCGTCAATTAATAAGAAACAAGTGAAAAAGAGAAATTGAAGGGAAGAATTTACAGGAATGATGCCATCTGCAATCAGCAGCTTACACAATTCAGGTGCAGTTATCCTCAATTTCTCTGCTGCCTGCATGTACGACAACGCAAGTCGTAAGTAATCAGACAATTCTTGCTCCATTCATATAAATCTGCATATGCACCTGGAGTATCAATAAAAGTCACAATAGGGAATCCATGATTACCTGCAGAATACATCATGCGAAGAGCCTTTCGATACCTGTGACAAGAAAACATGTTGAATGTCTGAATTTAAAAATATATGCTTACCAAGTGAAAAGATCAGACGCAAAGCCAAGAAAGGTATCTTCATTTTTAGTAAAATTATTTAGTACCAGAGAGTGGGCTCAATCAGCTATAAATAGCAAATTAAAAAGAGAGCAATCGGATATATCATGTAATATCATATGATAGTTGCTTAATTAAGACTAAATTAATCATCCCATTAATCAATTAGTTGATTAAACTAAGACAAAGGTTCCTCTGATTAGCACATAGTAACTCTTATTGGATAGACATCCTTTCTGCACTGTTAATTAAAGAAAAACAAAGGTTTTTCCCGTGATTAACTATCACCAAGTGACAATAACTAATACTCTTTCCGTCTCTGTTAAAGGACAACAAATGACCGAGACGGAGAGAGTACTACTTAGTTACAGTGGGTAATCCATTTTATAACGGGTCAAATATAAACTTTAAGGCGAAATCGATGTCATTAATAAGAGAGACCTATTCTACTACTACTCGCTAAGACCTAAATTCCATAGCAATATAAACCAAACATATACTAGTATTATGGTTCTTCAAGCTGATAAGGAAGCTTATCGACAGACGCCATAGCTGAAGACATACAATCACACACACCCCATAAAAAGAGAAACTAAAATACATAGAGCCGCATTCGGTCTCAATATTGTGGCAGATAGGTTTCGAAAAGCATTTCATGAGCATCTAGTTAGTTGAACAGGAATAACATGTGATAAAAATACAATGGGCAGTTAGTTGAAAATGGCCACCAGCCAAAAATAATACTCCGTACAAACTACAAACACTCCAACAAATAGGAATGACAAGGAATGTTGAAAACATTTTCATAATACATAGTCAATTAAGGAGCAACCAACGATAATTCATCATCCTAATTACTTCTACTCTATTTCTCGCGTTTGACGCTTCTTATGTTGTCTATTCGATCATCCTAACCATGTTGACAGTTGGACAGCTATGTAACCCATTATCTAGAGTTCACATACAAACCAAAAGCCTATCCTACATATAGTACCCTGACTTCAGCAATGAAGTTCTTTATTCACTCAAGCGGTTAACCAATGTTTATTTTGACCATTAATTTCTCAAAATTCTTGTTGAGCTATGATGAAAATATGTCGTGTTTAACTTACGAAGCCAACTATATTCATATTATCACTCATTAATAGCTAAAGCTATTGTACATTGTGAAAAGACGAGTCAAAGTCGACATGGTTAATCCCTAGACTAGAAAGAGAACCGTATATAAAGGTTGAAGGAATAAGAAAGTACGATTGGCGTGACAGGTGTGTTGGGCAAATAGAGAATCAGGATTCGGAAGCTACATTCCTCGTCTTCTTTGTGTTCTTGTTTTTTCATTTCTTTTGCTTCTCCACGAGCCTTGAGCAATCTTTAGCACTCTTCTCCCGTTCTTTTCTGTGCCTTTGGTAGAGCAGCATCGTTGCACAAGCATCTTCAATCTAAAACCATGTTTATTTATTGGTAAGCAGGGTAGGTTAATTGTAGGTACCAGTGACCAGATATTCTACCATGGAAGTTTAGATGTTCTCATGAACCTGGATCACGGTTACTAAAGACAAAACACTTTATCAAACAAAAGGAAAAGGAATAAGCGCATAAAATAAGAGGCCATTTATTTTGGGAAATTGATGTCTTTAACCGAAGACACCATTCATCCTACTTAGATGGTTATTTATTAATTCTAGTAGTGTCGACAAGAATCTGACTGCTTCTCTTCAGGAACTCGAGGATGACCCAACTACTTAGAGACAAGGATTGATCAACAAAAATGCTAGAATACACCTTTAACACTGGTTTTAAGAGATGTAACAGATGGGTTAGAACACTAACTGTCACTGAATTTGAAGACCAAAATACTTCATCACAATCCCATATGTTGAAATCTCAAATCCTAGCTGCCATGGAATTATTATTAACAAAACCTAATCACAGTTAGGGTTAAACGCAAAAGTTGTAACCTTTTCTTTCAACCACATATCAGAATCTCAACATTTCAATAAATTGTAAAATAATTAAACCCTAACTTTTCTTAATGTTTCGAACATGTTCATCCCTCAACGCACATGTTTTTTTATGAATAACATCACTTTTCAACAACCTAACACCAGATCCTAAACCAATCCCCTAAACCCAGATAAACTACATAGATCTATAAATCAAGAAGAAAAAACCCCAGTTAATTAAACAAATTACAAACCCAATCTTACCAAACAACTTAATCCAAAAAAAAGAAGAACGAAATGTAAGAGTGACATACATGAAACGGTTCCCGATAGCATTCAATCAAGAACTTGAATAACTTAACTAGGGACGTCGACAAAAGATTTGGGAGATGGGTTTGAGTTAATCTTCAATCCCGTCGTGGCTTATTATCTTTACCGCGATTTTCTCTGAATCTAAGATCGAGAAAGTAGTAATAAGTTAGCGAAATGACATACCTTGGTGAAAAGTGGTGGCGCAAGCAAGCGGAAAGCAAGAGGCAAGGCTTTCACCGTCGAGTTGTGTTCGTTCTACGGGTAGGGATTTCGCATGGTGAGGATGAGAGCAGGATACATAGTGGGTTTTGTTGTTATAATAATAATAATAATAATAATAATAATAATAATAATAATATACTCCAGGAGAGAGAGGCGTGGAACATGATGCCGCACCATTAGTATAAACGAACGTAGAGAGGCTTCAATTATTAGAGGACGCCGCTTTTTACAATTTAAAGCAGTTTATTCCTCAAAACGACTTATACAAGTATCTTTTCTATAAAAAAAGGTAAACTATTTGCTCCTATTTACCTAAAACGCCTCAAATGGGGAGACGCAATTCCATATTTTTCTACTAGTGTATGGAAGACGAAAGACGAATGTTGCATGCCAAAAACCAAGGGCAAGTGACTATTTAGTTATGCTCGATCTAAAAGAATCACTCTTCCAATATACGGTCGCAACACAATGCAGTCTGTAAAAAAACATCCAACTTGTCAGGTAGCAAACTATCAAAAAGGAAACTAATAAGGCAACCTAATCAAGATTTCTAATGTACGACATCCAAGAAAGCTCCTTTATATAAATTTTTTTATCTAACTCAGCTATTAGAAGTTGATTATCTAACCCAATTATAGAACATAATATAGCGAGTAACAAAACAGTTAAAAATTGGAGTTCTGGAAGAAGTGAACATTGTTCATCACATTTAATTTCATGTTGAATCAATTGCGGGTACTCTTAAATTGATGCACCACAATGAATCGATGGATATGAACCCACGCAAATTCTTATACCACCTCGAATAACTAATAAGCAAGATTACAATAGAAGTATTCTATGTAACAGTCAGTAAAAAAAATAGAAAATAAAAAATGGGAAGAAAGTGGAATATCAACGAACCTCCGACTATCATTAGTGTGAAATGTTGGACATAATGCATTTAAAACCAATGTTATTGGCACAAATGTAATCCAATTGTAAGAATTTTTTGCATGTGAATACAAATTGTAAGGATAAAACTCTTTTCAACTTCTAAAAAAGGACATCCAACTATAAAACTCGATAAATCCAAAACATTAATGTTCAATGATATTATGCATTTGTGAGTACGACACCCAAAACAATGAACATAATATGTAAAAGCATTTTTAATGATGCTGTTTTTCTCTTCTTCTAAGTCTACTCTTTAGCATTGAACTTCAATAATACTTCGAAAACTAATTAAAGTACTGGAGTGAGTAAAATATACGCCCTCACTTGAATACAGGAGCCAATTTTTTTGGAAAAAATGTATGGGTCGGACTGGATCATTAGGGCTGTTGTTTTCAAATTTTTAGGGATAGATGCTCATGTCTATCTTACCTAATATTCAAATACGAACTTTGGATCGTGTTATCAAGATGATGTTAATTTTGCTAGATTATTAAGTTTCGCCCATAGTCGGCAAAAAAAAAAAGTCTCGTCCATTTTATTAAACATTGATTTAAACTTAAAACGGATATACTTAACCTTAATAGTAAGTAAGTAATTCGTAAAATATTGCATTTGGAAGAGGATGGGATGACGATATCAAAGTAGAGAATACGCGCCACATCTCTTCATCACTCAACCCGACAAAAAAAAACTTCGGCTTCATGAATTCAACAATGGCTTCTTCAATGTCTTTATCATTATCCTTCTCACACCTTCATTTCTTTTCCTCTCACAACATTATTCTCCTTTTCAAAGGCATTTAGTCTTCCCTCTTTTCTCCAAAATCCATACAAAATTCTCATCAGGGACTCTCTGTCATTTTTCCTCAAGGTTGGTTCTTTTACATTTAATTGCAATTTCTCATTTCTTTGATTTGTGTTTTTGTGTCAAAGTTCATGCTTTTGACTTTTTAGCAAGTATTATCAATGTTGCAATTAGGTTGTTTAATTACTCAAAATTACGATAATGTGATAGTGACTTCAACAATTTTATAATGTTAATCAATTGTAAATGTTACTTTTGTCATCTTATACTAAAAACAAAATCAATGAGTGAAATAAGTGAATATGCTAAACTTAAATTAAGTATACTAAGGATGAACTCGAACTAATTATTTTGACTCATATTTTTCCAAAATTCCAATTTCACCCTACTGATTAATTTCAACATTAAATCTTCTTCCTAAAAAAGCATCTAGCTAATCTCAACAATTCCCCTATCAGCTAATTCCCTTATCCGAACCTATCGAGATCATTAATAGAGTTATCAATTATTCCTTACGTTAATCTAGTTGAGGACGACCTGATCGAATTCTTATACCTTTTGATTGATTTAACAACCATCGCATCTCTTTATGATAATATCCATCGACCAGGGCCGTCAAATCATTTTAGGTGGCCCGGTTCAAATCTCAAAATGAAGCCCAATATTTTTTTAAACATTACATATGATAAAAATAGACAATTATTTGTTTTTACATTACATCTGAAATATTTTTGTCCACCGAATCGTCCTTATTACTAGTACGAAATAAATTTACCCTCCTTGCGTTCACGGAAGCAAATTCATCCATCAAATCTTTGCAATCCATCTGCTCCATCACTTCATTCTCAATTGATATAATTGCCAAACCATTAAGTCTTTCTTGTGACATTGTCGAACGCAAATAAGATTTTAATAACTTGAGTTTGGAGAAACTTCTTTCGGCACTTGCAACCGTCACTGGAGTAGTCAACATTATTCTATACGCAATAATTGCATTTGGAAAACACCCAAAACGCTTCAAAAATATCAAAAGACTAACGGGTCCCATATTCTCCAAAGGCAAAACTCCCCTCAAAAAGTTTAGCTCCATATATAGTTCAATTCCATCAACATCAGAATGTCCATCCTTCTTCAATGCACCTTCAAGATGAGTACAATGTAATTTTAATTCGTCATCCTCTAATGAACACAACCTACCAGAGGAAAAATAG
The DNA here is from genome assembly GCA_958450325.1 of Agrostemma githago. Lineage (NCBI taxonomy): Eukaryota > Viridiplantae > Streptophyta > Magnoliopsida > Caryophyllales > Caryophyllaceae > Agrostemma > Agrostemma githago. Next base: position 10,640,605 of record OY288244.1, read on the forward strand.
AAATCCAAAAATATTTTCAAAATCATTATATTGTTCAAACCTAGATTTTAATGAAGAAATTGCTTGATCAACAATGTACAAATTAAAAAATAATTAACTCTAAAGGATTCTTCTGAAGACTGATTAACAACCACAGATGAATCATCTCGACTCTCATCAAATTGTCTCTTTCTTCGAATTTCTCGTCTTTGAGAAAAGAGTGGATCAATATTTATTTCATGGGCAATCTTTTTAGCTTCTTCTATCGCAGTAACAAAACCACTTTCACGAAATTGTTCAAAGAAAGTTATTAAACCTTTGATCTTTACAATAGCAATATCAATCTGCATATCTTTTGACTGTAAATCTTTGCTTACCAGATTAACATGATATAGAATTTCAAACCAGATAACCATTGCAAGTAGAAACTCAAAGTCACCAAGCTCGTTCAATGCAAGAGATTTAGCTTCACTCCTTATTTTAGAATCATTATCTTTTTCTGCTACCTCAAGTAATGTCTCTCGTATATCCCCAACTTGGAACCTTATAGCTTTTACACTCTCAATACGACTCTCCCAACGAGTAGCTGATAACGGTTTAGGATTTACCCATTCAATATTATCTTTCAAAATTTTCCATCTTTTATTTGAATTTGCAAATATTGTATAAATTCGTTGAATAATTCCAAAGAAATCCCTCGCTCTAGTGCATGTATTAGCCATGTCACAAATCATCAAGTTAAGACTATGACAACCACAAGGCATATAAAAAGCTCGAGGATTTATATCTAACATCCTTTTTTGCACTCCTTGGTTTTTGCCCTTCATGTTTGATCCATTATCATAACCTTGTCCTCTTACATCATCTATATCAAGATCTAGTTTCTTTAACTCATTATGCAAAACATCAAAAAGGCCTTGACCACTAGTATCATCAACATTCAAAAAACCAACGAATGATTCCACAATGCTAACTGACTTTGATGAGACATCCACATACCTTAGTATCATTGACATTTGTTCTTGGTGTGAAATATCAGGAGTACTGTCTAATATGACCGAGAAATACTTGGCGTCTTTTACTTTTCTAATAATTTGAGTTCTAATATTAGAGGACAACAAAAGTATCAACTCATTTTAATTTGTATACTATGACCAAGATAGTGAAAATGAATGTTATCATCAATTACCCTCCGAATATGTCCTTGGACAATAGGATCAAATTCACCAAACATTTCAATTAATTGCAAAAAGTTTCCATTGCTCTTTTGATACAAACGTCCATTACTACCTCGAAAAGCTAGATTATTTTTTGCAAGAAACTTCACTACCGAAATAATCATCATCAAGATTTGGTTCCAATGATCCCTTTCCTTCCTAATTTGTTTTTTATTCACCTCGTCAATGGTTTGATTTTTTTTGGAGCCTTCATTGTAACTCATGCCAACTAGCCATATTTTTAATATGTTCCGAACTAGTTTCATGCTCTTTAAGCCTTTGACTCAAATGTGGCCAATCACTAAACCCTTCGGTTGCTAACATACCCCTTCTTGCGGTGCTAAACACTTTACAACAAAAGCAAAAGACCCTATCAAGTTGTTTTGAATATACAAGCCATTCTCGATCACATTTCTCACCATTTGACAAAATTCTAGTATAATATCTATTTGAAAAGTACTTTCTGTTATTATCTCGGGGGCCTTTCTCTATAGTCATGTCTCTTTTAGGACCCTTAACAGGCCCGTTAGTTTGCATGTCCACCGGGTGCCAGGTACACGGGCCCAAAAAATTTGGGGCCTCCAAATACTTGGTCCACTAACTATTTATTATTAAAAAAACTAATGCAATTAGGTAGATATGTTGATACGCAGTACAAGAAGAAGAATGAAACCTTGAAAGAGGAAAGGTCATCATTAATTACTTCTTTCCCATTTTCCATAATTTTTTTTCCAATTTTCCAGAAACTTGAAGGCCTATACTATCTCTTCAGTAATCATTCTTCTAGTGTTCTTCAACAATCAAATGAGAATGGTAAGTTCAAATGTACCTGGCACCCGGTGGACATGCAAACTAACGGGCCTGTTAAGGGTCCTAAAAGAGACATGACTATAGAGAAAGGCCCCCGAGATAATAACAGAAAGTACTTTTCAAATAGATATTATACTAGAATTTTGTCAAATGGTGAGAAATGTGATCGAGAATGGCTTGTATATTCAAAACAACTTGATAGGGTCTTTTGCTTTTGTTATAAAGTGTTTAGCACCGCAAGAAGGGGTATGTTAGCAACCGAAGGTTTTAGTGATTGGCCACATTTGAGTCAAAGGCTTAAAGAGCATGAAACTGGTTCGGAACATATTAAAAATATGGCCAGTTGGCATGAGTTACAATGGAGGCTCCAAAAAAATCAAACCATTGACGAGGTGAATCAAAAACAAATTAGGAAGGAAAGGGATCATTGGAACCAAATCTTGATGATGATTATTTCGGTAGTGAAGTTTCTTGCAAAAAATAATCTAGCTTTTCGAGGTAGTAATGGACGCTTGTATCAAAAGAGCAATGGAAACTTTTTGCAATTAATTGAAATGTTGGGTGAATTTGATCCTATTGTCCAAGAACATATTCGGAGGGTAATTGATGATAACATTCATTTTCACTATCTTGGTCATAGTATACAAAATGAGTTGATACTTTTGTTGTCCTCTAATATTAGAACTCAAATTATTAGAAAAGTAAAAGACGCCAAGTATTTCTCGGTCATATTAGACTGTACTCCTGATATTTCACACCAAGAACAAATGTCAATGATACTAAGGTAAGTGGATGTCTCAACGAAGTCAGTTAACATTGTGGAATCATTCGTTGGTTTTTTGAATATTGATGATACTAGTGGTCAAGGCCTTTTTGATGTTTTGCATAATGAGTTAAAGAAACTAGATCTTGATATAGATGATGTAAGAGGACAAGGTTATGATAATGGATCAAACATGAAGGGCAAAAACCAAGGAGTGCAAAAAAGGATGTTAGATATAAATCCTCGAGCTTTTTATATGCCTTGTGGTTGTGTGGACATGACATAGGTCCACCCCGACGCGGCCACGCGCGGGTTTGGGTAGGCGAATGAATCTTCATATGAGAATGGATCAAATTGAAATTTAGGTCGAAGTGGAGTCGCCACCGAATTTTGTGGTTATTCGGAACCATTCGAACCCACTCTATGTCGTAGTGGTCCGTATACAAAATACGGCCCATTTCCGATGTCAGAGTTTATTGGGCTCGTCCCTTTGCATTTGATACCAATACCGACATTATCGGATATTGTGTATTGAATGACTCTCGTGCGCCAACGGTTTCGCGCATCCGGAAACCGAGGTTCTGAGTAAGGGGTGAGGGTACGTGTTGGGAAGCCCACAAAGGACACCCAACCCCGCCCGCACATTAGCGGCCTCTACTAAGAATTCGAATGACTTACAATACGCGCGCTAGTTAAACGGGAAAATGATATGCAAAGAGTATTTTCCCTAAACATGTGAATGGAATTGAAAAGGGTTTCTAAGTCAATTTAATTCAATTAATTCTACGTCAAAGTGGAATTTTAGCATGTGGGTTCATTTAGTACAATAAACGAACAAGAATTAAGTTGACAAAAGAAACAAGCAAACGGTTAGTAACGGTAAATCGATATTAACGGTTTGTGCAAATATTGAATTGAATTGAATGGTGTACAAGATGATGCATGGTTTGAAAAGATAGTATACACGTGATTAATTATGCACGTGTTGACCTAAGTCGTGAAATACTATCGGGTTTTGAAAATAGAATAATGTACGATTTATTGTGTTAATCGTTATGAGGTTACTCGATCGAGTAGTCGATGGACTCGATCGAGTTGACCTGTAAAAGATGATTCTGTTTTGCGTTTTAGACCATACTCTGCCAAGTTATTGACCAACTCGGTCGAGCACATGGCCACTCGATCGAGTGGAGGTCGTGAAAAACATTCTGGTTCGATTTTTGGGACGCCACTCGACCGAGTGGACTAGGCACTCGGACGAGTGCCCCCTGTACTAATTGTAATTCGTTCGCAAATTTAAATGTTGATTTTGAAATTGCTTTTGATTTTTGATAATTCAACGATTTTACCGAATCGGACATAAATATTGCACAATTTATATTCGACTTGGTTTTTTATAAATCGCGAATTTTGTTGAACCGAATATAAATATTGTTGAATTTATACTCGATTCTAATTTCGAATACTCGTTGTATCCCACATTCGATTATTTGAATCGATATGGAATATTAGAGTGAAATAAAAAAAAGATAAATTGATTTTAGTCGCTTTAAATTAATTATCGTGATATGAACAAATCGCGTTAATTAATTCATATGACTTGATTGTTAGACTCGATATTCAATTATGGAATTGGTATCGAATCTAAAATCGACGCTTACTTGAATAAAAAAGGACTTGATTCCCTCGACTTCTCCGACATCGAAATAAATCCCTAGGGATTGTGATGTCGGATCCGTGTCAATGGGTTTCGACCCTTATTGAAATACGATGTTTGTTCTTTGAGAAATCGATGTGACATGCGAATAACAATAATGGTACAAACGATATGAAAATTATTGTTGAAATTGACCTATCTCAATAATCGAGTAATCGGGATATCGGAACAAGCGACCGTCAACGTGTGTGCAGTACACTTGTATATTCGGATTTCCTTATTCCAATATCACTCATACTCGACACAAATTGATAGGTATTTTAATGCTTTGATCTTGGTACTATCGATATTAGTAGTATTAGGATGCGATAATAACGATAAAATAAATAAATGAAAAACACGACCCGTATGAAGACGACATGACGCGAGAAGGAGAAAGAAAAGAGAAGAAACGGGGTTTTGACACCCTCAACCTACATGTTCTTGTCTCGGATTAGAACTCGTAACCGTGGTTTTAACACTAGAGTCTTCGAGGTGGATGAAGGTTGAGTTATGGTGGCTCGAGTTGTTGATTCCTAAAACTAGTTTAGGGTTTGCTAGGGTGTTGCTTAAGGTTTGCTTAGGGTGTATTAGGGTTGGAAAGGAGTTGAATTAGGGTTGAATTTTGGGGTGTAAAGATGTGGGAAAAAGGTGTTGAAGATGTGTGCATGGGGGTTGCTTATATAGGAAAAACTAGGGCACCCGGTTTAGGGTTACTCGACCGAGTAGGTGGCTAACTCGGTCGAGTGGCCCGTGAAGCCTGCAGCCGGGCTCAAAATAAGCCCACTCGATCGAGTGGGTGGGTCACTCGATCGAGTGGCCCAGTCGGGTTGCACGGGTCCATTGTTTTGGGCCTTGACTTTGGATGTTTGATGGGTTTTGTTTTTGATTTGGACTTTTGATGGTTGTATGGCTGTTTTCGTGTGTCTCGGAAACGACTTTGACCGGGATTGACCCAATCGTGACAAGTCGGTTTTAATTCCGGTGTCGGTTTCGGCCCAAATTAGCCTTATTTGATCGGAAATGGCCCGCTGGGCCTAGATTTGAGGTTGATTTTGTGAGATTTATACTCTGTAAGTGTGTTAGCCAGCGATTAATGGATTTGAGCCCGTATCCGAGCGCACAAAAGCATGTTAGCGTCCGATCATCATCGGGTGTTTTTTGGGAAACTACCATAGACACCTGGCAGTCAAAATGCGGGTGTCTACAGAGCCCCCACTCTAACTGAGGCTTGGACAGGGCGAAAGTCAGAGTATCCACCAGGCCGATCGAGGATTGAAACCTGGCGGACTTCCGGCCGGGTCGTTTATAGTCCATTAGACTTGCGTGAAGGGCTCGCCAGCCACAAGCTAGAAGTCATACCTGAGCCGATAACTCCGTGGGGAATTGGACTTGTCGCGTAAGTCCTGGGTGCGCCTGTGTGTTGGCCCATCCCGTGAAAATGCTGGGGACGTGTAGCGGTTTGCATGTCCTTGTTTGAGTCGTACCTGTACAAGTCACATAAAATGCATGCAACACGTAGGTAGTAAAATGACTCGCGCTGGGGAAAATGATTTTGAGAGTTTGAATTTTTGAAATCTTGAAAATTTGAGATTTTTGAATTTTGGAAACTTTGATATTTTGACTCCTAGCAAAGATTAGGAATGTTCGGGATGGAGATTTCCGTGCTAGTATTGAGACTAGGATTGCGGTTTGATTCCCATAGAGATTAGGAAATTTTCCTAAATAGTTTGCAAGGCTAATGCTATATATAGCTCCTTCTTGCTCTTGATTTCTTCATAAGTCCCATCACAAAAGAAAGTCTCTTTATTTCCCTTAAGGCAAAAAGAAAGTCTCTTTATCTTCTTAAGAAGTTTAGCCATGGGAATCGATAGATTGACCATTATGCTGCAGGAGTGGTCCCGTCGCTTTAGGGACACGGATAGGGTGGCTTTGAATCAGACGAGGATAACTCAGCTGTACCCGTTCCGTCAGATGGTGGTTGATCGTTACTTTCTGGATGCATGCTTGGCTTATTGGGATGACATATATCATGTCTTTGCTTTCCCTCGGGGCGAAGTCTGCCCTCTACCTGAGGAGATTGCAGCTATAGAGGGATGGAACCCGATACTCCGTCCCGCCGTTCCGTACTCGATCTATGACCCGAGGAGGAAGCTGAGAGAATTTTTGGGGCTCTCCCATAATGAGGTGTCTCGTATGATGGAGGGTGACAATATTTCTCTGATCGACTTGGCTGAGAAATTTATGAATCCCTTTGATGTTCGGGTTAGACCGGCTTATGGTCGTAGGGCTTTCTCTTTTTGCATGCTCCATGTATATGCTTTCGAGGGTCACATGGATTTGCTATCTTGCATGGGAAGCACCTGTCTCTTGACCGTGGTAGATTTGATGGAGACTGAACACAGCCTGGCTTGGCTGATCACGGGCGAGATTATCCAAGAATTGGACAATCGTAAGAGAAACTCATCAATCCGTCTTACCGGGAGCACCCGTTTGTTGCAAGTATGTCACTTGGCTTTTCTTCAATTTTTCGATTTTTTTTTTTGCGGGAAAATTTTTTTACTGCGGGGGGTACTCGATCGAGTCATCCTAGGCACTCGGTCGAGTACCCTCGATGAAACCCTCCTGATCTGCCTTCGGAAGTGCGACTCGATCGAGTAATCCTGGCACTCGATCGAGTGCCCTCGTGAAAAGCACCCTGTTTGTGTTCAGGGGTACCACTCGATCGAGTGTCCCAAGCACTCGACCGAGTGGCCTTAGGCGAACGCCTATTTTGCCTTGGAAGATTATGCTTTTGTTTCCTTTTCCAGATTTGGCTATATGAGAGGCTATCAGTGATAGATCCTCCTCTTGATGCGGGCAACTACCGTCATAATCAGGTGATGACGAGGAGGCGGGCCATTGACTTTTCTCGTCAGATTACGCAAAAGTATTGGGACGAGGTTCTGTCTTTTCATGGTGGTCCGTTAATCCGATGGGTAGTTCCGTGGTGGCCCATCTACCTTTGGAGTGGCTTGGACCCGAGGGACAGAGCCCGCTATCAGGTGATCCTATCTTTCAGGCAGACGGTTCATCTCTACCAGATCGCATACTAAGGCAGTATGGATTGACCCAGCGAATCCCTGAAGTTGAAGCAGTTGTGAGTGACCCTACCCAACTGACTGATGTAATGTGTGATACCTGGATGCAAAGATGGTACACACGGCATACTTGGCCCATTGTCAAATCTCGCCGCTCAATCTGGGTTTCAGATTCTTACACGAAGTGGACCAAAGCAGGAGATGCCAAAGCCCAAGCCGCTTTGAAAGTCGATGAAGCCTTCGACCTGCTGAGAAGAGATCAAGCCAAAGACAACAGGGGGTTCTTTGATGAAGGAGACACTCCAGCTACCCTAGTTCGTCTAATGTCAGGTCACAAGAAGAAGACTAAGACTCAAGCTGAAGGGTCTAGCGCTAAAGGTGCTTGGGGGAAAGTGAGCCCCCAGACGGACTTGGAAAGAAGACTAGGCCCTAGGCTAGCCGTGCAGGACCGACTTGGCCCACGGGATAGGCTACCCGAGCATGTGCGGGCCCGACTTGGGCCGAAGACTGTGATTGAAGACCCGTCGTCAAAGAAGCGGGTTCGGGCTAAGGAAGTTCCCCTTGTGATTGGGGAACGCTCACCTTCACCTCGGCGACCTCGGGCTCCACGCGACCCGAAGAACAAGGGAAAGGGGAAGATGCCCGGATATTAGTCTTCATATTTTATTATTTGAATATTATTATTATTTTTGTGGTGTGATTTTTTTTTTGTGTATGCCGTGTTTTGGCGGTTTTTTTTTTGTAATCCCGAGTTTATCGAGACATTAATAAAAGACATATTATTGAACACGGTTCCCGTCTTTTCGTTTATTGCAATGGTTGTACCCTTTTGAGGGGTTGCCTACGTATCCACAAATAGCGGAATCAAACCAAACGTAGTTCAAACTTTGATTTGATTGATTTTTTTTGCAATTTTCGAGATACATCAAGATCATTAATTCGAGATGTGCGACGGTAGAATAATTAATTCTAACTTATTGACTTGTCTAAAAATTTTGAAAATTTATAAAAAGACGAATTTTTATAAATTTTTGCAAATGACATTGAGATGGGTTTAGGGGTAATAGCGCTTCAGCTGGTCTAAGTTGGTTGGGTTGACAAATTCGTTCCTGTCCAAGTCTGTCAGCATTACCGCTCCTCCTGATAGGACCTTCTTGACTAAGTATGGCCCAGCCCAGTTGGGTTTGAATTTACCCCTTGGGTCAACCGGTAGTAAGGCACGAACCGATTTTAGGACCAAATCCCCTTCTTTGATGTTTCGGGGTCTAACCCTTTTGTTGAAAGCCCGTTGGATCCGTTTTTGATATATTTGAATGTTGTTGAGGGCCCGAGATCGCCGTTCGTCCAGTAGAACTAGCGAATCGTATCGGGCTTGGACCCAATCTGCCTCAGGTACTTGGCTTTCAAGTAGGATCCTAAGGGATGGCACCTCTAGCTCGACTGGTTGGACCGCTTCCATTCCGTATGTCAAGTAATACGGGGTTGCCCCGGTCGCGGTGCGTATTGAGGTTCGATATCCCCACAGGGCAAAAGGTATTTTGTCGGGCCAGTCCCGGTAATTCTCAGCCATCTTTTTAAGTATGGTGACAATTGTTTTATTGGCCGCTTCTACCGCTCCATTTGTTTGAGGTCGGTAAGGCGAAGATGTATGCCTTTGAATTTTATACTTTGCCAGCAATGCGGCAGTTTCAGCTTGAAAGTGGGTCCCGTGATCGCTGATGAACTCGTGAGGGATCCCATACCGGCATATTATTTTATTTTGGATAAATTTGGCCACGTTCTTGGCGTTCAAGACACGGTATGACTCGGCTTCGACCCATTTGGTGAAGTAGTCGATGGCCACTAAAATGAAGCAATGACCTCCCGTCCCGGAAGGATGAACCTTTCCAATTATGTCTATACCCCATGTCGAAAACGGCCATGGTGATGTCATGGTATATAAGAGGGAAGATGGCATATGTTGTACATTGGCAAAGATCTGACAGTTATGGCAGTGTTTGACATACACCTGACAGTCTGTTTCCATGGGGTTCCAATAGTACCCGAGCCTCATGATTTTTCGGGCTAGCATATGGGCGTTCATATGCGGGCCGTTTTCACCGTCGTGTACTTCGGCCATTACCTTTTCGGCCTGTATTTTATCGATGCATAGGAGTAGAGCCCCCTGTGCCGTCTTTTTGTGCAGTTGCCCATCGTCCGTGCGAACGAATTGGGTTGCCAATCTCCGCAGGGCTTTCTTGGCCCGGTTTTCAGTTCCCGGGGGATATTCTCCCGTTGCCAAGTAGGTTAGGACAGTTTGATACCATGGTTCCGGGTCAGTTATCTCGATATCCTGAATGGCGTGGATGTAGGCTGGCTCGGACCGTCTTTCGACACAGATTGGCATGCTGGTCAGGTGATCCGGGATGTTCAGTAAAGATGCTAATTTGGAAAGCGCATCTGCGAACTGATTCTCTTCCCGGGGCAGATAAATGTATTCTACCTTTTGGAATTGTTTCTTTAGAACCCTTACCCGTGCTTGGTAAGCCACGAGATTGGCGTTCCGAGTTTTCCATTTTTTGAGTGCTTGATTGATGACCAATGATGAATCACCGTGGACCCGGAGGTTTGTTACCCCTAAATCAGCGGCGGCTTGCAACCCGTGAATGCATGCTTCGTATTCGGCTGCGTTGTTGGTCACGTCGAAGTCCAACTTGATGGATAAGGGAGTGTGTTCCCCTCGGGGTGAAATTAACAGGATTCCGACCCCAAATCCACGGAAGTTGGATGCCCCATCGAAATATAGATCCCACACCTCCGTATCGGTATGGAATATGTCTTCATCAGGAAAGGCCCATGTATCGGTGTGGCCTTCTTCGGATATTGGGCTGTCAGCGAGGAACTCGGCAACTACCCGGCCTTTGATGGCTTTTAATGGTACAAATTTGAGGTCGAACTCGGATAACATTAAAGTCCATCTTGACATCCTGCCGTTGAGGATGGGCTTCTCGAATAAGTACTTGATAGGATCCATTTTGGATAACACATGTACCTCGTGACTGAGCATGTAATGTCGGAGCTTTTTAGTGGCCCAAACCAATGCTAGGCACGTCTTTTCGAGCATTGTATATTTGCACTCATATTCGAGGAACTTTTTACTGATGTAGTAAGTAGCCCGTTCTTCTGAATCGACTGTCTGGGCCAGCATAGCCCCCATGGCCGTCTCCGTCGTCGTTAGGTATAACGACAAGGGCAGACCGTGTTGAGGTGGCATTAGTACCGGCGGAGCAGACAGAATCTTCTTGATTTTGTCGAAAGCCGCTTGACATTTGTCGTCCCATAGCACCCGTTCTCCGATTTTTAGCTTTTTGAAGATGGGTTCGCATACCATGGTTAATTTCGAAATGAACCGGCTGATGTATTGGACTTTCCCGAGAAACCCCCTTATTTCCTTTTCGGTCTTGGGTGGTTGCATCTCAGTGATGGCTTTGATTTTAGCTGGGTCGACCTCGATGCCGCGTTGGCTAACGATATGGCCCAGTAATTTACCCGACGTTACCCCCAAACTGCATTTTTGTGGGTTCAGTCTCATGTTGTATTTACGTAGCCGGGTGAAGAACTTTCTTAGGGATGAAATGTGCCCGCTTCGGTCCTTGGATTTGACGATCATGTCGTCCACATAGACCTCCACTTCCTTATGCATCATGTCGTGGAGCAAAGTAGTGGCGGTCCGTTGATAAGTGGCCCCGGCGTTGATAAGCCCAAATGGCATGACGGTGTAACAGTAAGTACCCCAAGGTGTAATGAAGGTGGTCTTACCCATGTCCTCTTCTGCCATTTTAATCTGATTGTACCCGGCATACCCGTCCATGAACGATGGAAGGGCATGATCGGCCGTGTTATCCACCAGTATGTCGATGTGTGGTAACGGAAAATCGTCTTTTGGGCTTGCCTTGTCAAGATCCTGGAAGTCCACGCAAACCCGCACCTTGCCGTCCTTCTTGGGTACCGGCACGATGTTTGCAACCCAGTCTGGATATTCAGACACTTGTATAAAGCCTGCCTTGAATTGTTTATCGACCTCTTCCTTGACTTTAAGAGACCACTCGGGCTTCATTCTCCTGAGTTTTTGCTTTACCGGCTTGCACCCATCTTTGATGGGTGTTCGGCTATCTCCCGGTCTATACCCGGCATGTCCTTGTAGGACCATGCAAAGACATCTTTGAATTCTCGGAGGAGGTCTGCAAATTGTTTTCTCTCCTCTAGATCTAAAGATAGGCCCAACTTAAGCATCTGGGGCTCTAAAGTGGTTCCCACATTGATGGACTCGGTTTCTTCGATTACCGGATCTCGGGATTCCCTTTGCTCGAGCTGCTCGACCAGATGTTGAGGTAGGGGTACCTGTTCGTCGGGTTTCTCAATGTCATTGCATATAAAATTTTTAAAATTGAGAAAATTTTAGAAATAAAAGAAGTCGTAAGCAGAACGGTGTTCGTTATTATTATTGATGGTAAATTTTGAAAATAGCTCGAATAGAGCTGCCATCTGATCATTGGTCAGTGGCGGGATAGGGAGAGGTCTTGGGACAGGCCCCGAGACCTCAGTGGATAAGGTAAGAGGGGTTACAGACTCGACTTTAGCACCAGACCCTCTAGACTCGGACTCAGACTCCGACTCTGACTCTGACTCTGACTCGGTATCCGACATGTCTCCCTCGCCGGTGGTCAGCTTGTAGACCCGTCCTTGACCGTCGGTCCATTTTATGGTCTTCCTCCAAGCCCTCATCTCGGTGTTGGTACCGACCTCGGTGATTAGCTTGGTTGGGTCAAACCGATCGCTGCGAAGGATCATGTTGACCAAGTCGTCCTTCGGAGCGGAGACGGCCTTGTCTTCTCCGAATAAGAGCCCCAGCACGGGCTCGGAGTTGCTTTCGCTTTCCTTTGATTCGGCCTGGACGATGGTGAATATATCATCAGGGATGAAATTGCATTCCCGAGCCTTTTTGGTCTCGGGATATGTGACGGTGGGTCGGTAAAGGCCCACTTGGATAGCTCCGAAGACTGGAGTGACGAAGTAATCCGTTAACTTTGGGCTATAAGGGCTTATATAAGTACCCTTGAGAATGTTGACGACCTTGTGAATACCGGCCCGAACCACGTTTTCCGGGGTTATAGCATACCCCAATCCGAAATGTGATTCGCCATCATTTAGGACCTCGATAATCTTCCCAACTGGAAGATATGGCCTTGAGGTTATTCCGGGTAAGTAACCCAGTTTTTGTAGCATCGTGTCGATGCTAGTTGTGAAGTAAGGCCTAAAGAGATATTCTTCTTCGATCATGCCCACGAAATCAAATCCTTGTGGGTCGGCCCGGCCCGTAGCGTTGCAGCTTGCTACGGTAATTGGGGTCGCCTCCAGCGTGATGATACCGTCTTTAAGGGGCATCTTGACTTTTCGATGGAGGGTAGATGACACGGCCTTGACTGCGTGGATCCAAGGCCTTCCTAGTAAGAGATTGAATGATGAGGTGACATCTATCACCTGAAATTCCAACTCCTTTTCGATTGGGCCTGTTATGATCTTCAATTTCACGGCCCCGGCGACAGGTTTTGGGCTTCCGTCGAAAGCCTGGATAGTCTGCGCCGTCGGAAGGTAATCGGCATCGGTGATGCCGAGTGCTTTCGCGGTCCTCAGAGGAAGGACATTCACGGCTGATCCATCATCGATAAGGGTCATCGGGAGATATTTACCTTTGCAGATGACCATGATGTACAAGGCCAGATTGTGATTGGGCCCAAACGGTGGTAGGTCAGCTTCGGAGAAGGTTATGAGCGGGCCTTCTTCCTTTGACTTGCCCTTTAGGTAGGGCATAATGGTGGCTACCATTTCAGCAGGGGTAGCTTCCGAATCAACCTTGATTTCATCGAGAGCCTTAGTCAGTGCTTCCCGATGAGCTTGTGAGCTAACCAATAGTTGCCATATGGTTAGATCAGCTCGGACCCTCTTCATTTGTTGGACCAGAGTCGTGTCTGGGCTTGGTTCTTTGAGGGTAGGCTCCGTCCTGGCAGGTTCAGTGACGGATATAGGAATGGAACGCCCAGCTGCGGCGAGGTGATTGGTGGCTAAGGCTTTGGACTTAGCCTTTCGGACCTCTTCAAGGGTGATGGGGACAGCTTCCCCTTTGGTTAAGTACACATCATCCTCGTCGTCGAATCATATCCCGTTGATTTGTGGGATATAGGGAGAGATGAGGTGAGAACAGTCGATTACCTCACCGGTGAAGATAGCATGGGCGCTGAACGGGTTTTCTTTGTTGCTCGACTTGTCTCCGGGCAACGGGATTTTCCCGCTCTCGATAAGATCTTGGATCAGGTGTTTTAACCTCCAACACTTTTCAGTATCATGCCCGTTACCCCGGTGATACTGACAGTAGGCTTGGGCGTTTTAGGTTTTGGGCCTCTTTTCTACTGGAGGTTCTGCAGTTGGGCCTATCGGCTGGATCAGGCCCTTTGAAGATAGCCTTTGTAAGGCATAAGTATAGGTAGTCCCTATATCAGTGAATACCCGATTTGGTGTATTCTTCTTAGATGAGGTGTCCAACAGGTTTACCCCGTCAAAGATGCTGCGAGTTGCAACTGCAGGTGTGGGCTTGATCGTAGATGAACTTCCCCCTTGATAGCCTTTGGTAGAGGCCTTAGTCAGGCTCTCTAGTCTCAAGTCATCCTCGATTCTCGTGCCCATTTCAGTAAGGACAGCAAAGTTTGGGATGATAGCATACCGGAGATGGACCCGGTAGGATGGGAGTAGATTTTTTACGAAGGCTTCCACTAGGGCCTTCTCGCCGGGCTTGTCGACCAGCTTCACACTCTCGGCCCTCCATCTCTGCAAGTATTTTGTGAACCCTTCTTTGGGCTCTTGGGCCATTACCTCCAGAGTACGCATTGTAGTCTGGATTTCAGTGTTATCGGCGTAGTTCCGAGCAAATTCGGTCGCCACATCATCCCAAGTCTTGTATTTCTTGGGGTCGAGCCTGTAGAACCAGGCCCTGGGATGCTTCTCCAAAGAGGAAGGGAATAGGTGCTTGAACATGGCGGACCTTACCCCTTTGACTGCCATGAAGTCTTTGAAGGCCCGGATATGATGGATCGGGTCTTCGGTACCCTCAAACATAGGAATTCCCGTCAAGTTGAGGTTGGCCGGTAGCTCGTTACTCAGAGGTGAATAAATGCGAGCATTTTCAGAGTGGATTGAGTTGCTTGTTGATAAGTGAACTTGCTCCACGAGCCTGCGAACAACACTGACCAATTCGGCTATGGGCCCAGTGGAATCAGCTCCTTCAACCGGGACCGTCTTCTCTACAGTGCTCAGGCGAGTGTCCAAAGTTTCTTGGTTAGCGAGGATGGAGGTCAGTTGAGTCTCGATTTTGGTTAGGGCATTTTTCAATTCTTCCATCTTGTGTTGATGTCGGGTTGTGGCTGGCCTGTCTCTAAGAACACCGCGTAATCAGAAACTAGCCCAGAAATCCCGGAATAGAAAGTACATCCCGAACGAGACTAAAAGGGAAATGACTCAAGGAAGACACCTAGACGGGTGACTTGTGAAGTGTGGGCCTTCCTTAGGATTCAGCAAGTGGGCCTAGTCCTGTTCGAAGGAAGGTTCACGTGGGACATCCCCAGACTTTTGACTCGATTGTGTTGACGGGCCCTCCTTCGTAAGAGTATGTCCTACTTAGGTGGGCCTTGCCTTAGTCTAATAAGGCGGACTGGGATAGGGAAGAAACTCATGATGTAAGATCGACAGAGTTTCGACGCTAGAGAAACTTGACACCTTAAGACATGACCCGACACTGCTAAATATGGGAAGTCCTAAGAGAAGGGAGGTTTTGAAAATTGATTGATTTTTGAAAAAGGACCGAGTGGACTCGGTGAATGGCCCAAATTTCCGAAAAAAGAGGACAAAAAGTCATTGGGCCATGAGTTTTGAAAGTTCGAGTTTTGATTTGGGCCGCATACCGGCTAGAAAATAGGCTATTTTGAGTAAAATCATAAGTCCTAAATTCGGTATGTCCCGGGTTTTGAAAATTGAATATCTTGAAAAGGAGGATGTAATTTTTGAAAAGTTGATATTTTTGAAAATGACTCGGAAACCAAGTAGCACGTAGTCACACAAGCATTATAACGACGCCATGTATGCTCTACACTAAGTCTCGGTCGGTCTGAAAGGGTCTATACCAGTGTACATAGTCTAGACGTTGATCGGGACGGACTCTCTAAGTCGAATTGAGCTTAGAACATGCCGCGAAATCCACTCGAATCGACTATGGACACCTTTTGACATATCCATGTTGGAGTACATCAATGGTATAGTGGGACGTCGGTCACCAGTACCGGCCCGGGAAAATATGGGTTATGCATGAACCGTAGAACTAACACGTGCATTGTATTTGTCAAACGATTTCTATTCGAGTCTCACCCTGAGGATGCCGATGGTAAGTCACGCATCAGTTAATCCCCAGCGGAGTCGCCAAATTGTGGACATGACATAGGTCCACCCCGACGCGGCCACGCGCGGGTTTGGATAGGTGAATGAATCTCCATATGAGAATGGATCGAATTGAAATTTAGGTCGAAGTGGAGTCGCCACCGAATTTTGTGGTTATTCGGAACCATTCGAGCCCACTCTATGTCGTAGTGGTCCGTATACAAAATACGGCCCATTTCCGATGTCAGAGTTTATTGGGTTCGTCCCTTTGCATTTGATACCAATACCGACATTATCGGATATTGTGTATTGAATGACTCTCGTGCGCCAACGGTTTCGGGCATCCGGAAACCGAGGTTCTGAGTAAGGGGTGAGGGTACGTGTTGGGAAGCCCACAAAGGACACCCAACCCCGCCCGCACATTAGCGGCCTCTACTAAGAATTCGAATGACTTACAATACGCGCGCTAGTTAAACGGGAAAATGATATGCAAAGAGTATTTTCCCTAAACATGTGAATGGAATTGAAAAGAGTTTCGAAGTCAATTTAATGCAATTAATTCTACGTCAAAGTGGAATTTTAGCATGTGGGTTCATTTAGTACAATAAACGAAAAAGAATTAAATTGACAAAAGAAACAAGCAAACGGTTAGTAACGGTAAATCGATATTAACAGTTTGTGCAAATATTGAATTGAATTGAATGGTGTACAAGATGATGCATGGTTTGAAAAGATTGTATACACGTGATTAATTATGCACATGTTGACCTAAGTCGTGAAATACTATCGGGTTTTGAAAATAGAATAATGTACGATTTATTGTGTTAATCGTTATGAGGTTACTCGATCGAGTAGTCGATGGACTCGATCGAGTTGACCTGTAAAAGATGATTCTGTTTTGCGTTTTAGACCATACTCGGCCGAGTTATTGACCAACTCGGTCGAGCACATGGCCACTCGATCGAGTGGAGGTCGTGAAAAATATTCTGGTTCGATTTTTGGGACGCCACTCGACCGAGTGGACTAGGCACTCGGCCGAGTGCCCCCTGTACGAATTGTAATTCGTTTGCAAATTTAAATGTTGATTATGAAATTGCTTTTGATTTTTGATAATTCAACGATTTTACCGAATCGGACATAAATATTGCACAATTTATATTCGACTTGGTTTTTTATAAATCGCGAATTTTGTTGAACCGAATATAAATATTGTTGAATTTATACTCGATTCTAATTTCGAATACTCGTTGTATCCCACATTCGATTATTTGAATCGATATGGAATATTAGAGTGAAATAAAAAAAGATAAATTGATTTTAGTCGCTTTAAATTAATTATCGTGATATGAACAAATCGCGTTAATTAATTCATATGACTTGATTGTTAGACTCGATATTCAATTATGGAATTGGTATCGAATCTAAAATCGACGCTTACTTGAATAAAAAAGGACTTGATTCCCTCGACTTCTCCGACATCGAAATAAATCCCTAGGGATTGTGATGTCGGATCTGTGCCAATGGGTTTCGACCCTTATTGAAATACGATGTTTGTTTTTTGAGAAATCGATGTGACATGCGAATAACAATAATGGTACAAACGATATGAAAATTATTGTTGAAATTGACCTATCTCAATAATCGAGTAATCGGGATATCGGAACAAGCGACCGTCAACGCGTGTGCAGTACACTTGTATATTCGGATTTCCTTATTCCAATATCACTCATACTCGACACAAATTGATAGGTATTTTAATGCTTTGATCTTGGTACTATCGATATTAGTAGTATTAGGATGCGATAATAACGATAAAATAAATAAATGAAAAACACGACCCGTATGAAGACGACATGACGCGAGAAGGAGAAAGAAAAGAGAAGAAACGGGGTTTTGACACCCTCAACCTACATGTTCTTGTCTCGGATTAGAACCTCGTAACCGTGGCTTTAACACTAGAGTCTTCGAGGTGGATGAAGGTTGAGTTATGGTGGCTCGAGTTGTTGATTCCTAAAACTAGTTTAGGGTTTGCTAGGGTGTTGCTTAAGGTTTGCTTAGGGTGTATTAGGGTTGGAAAGGAGTTGAATTAGGGTTGAATTTTGGGGTGTAAAGATGTGGGAAAAAGGTGTTGAAGATGTGTGCATGGGGGTTGCTTATATAGGAAAAACTAGGGCACCCGGTTTAGGGTTACTCGACCGAGTAGGTGGCTAACTCGGTCGAGTGGCCCGTGAAGCCTGCAGCCGGGCTCAAAACAAGCCCACTCGATCGAGTGGGTGGGTCACTCGATCGAGTGGCCCAGTCGGGTTGCACGGGTCCATTGTTTTGGGCCTTGACTTTGGATGTTTGATGGGTTTTGTTTTTGATTTGGACTTTTGATGGTTGTATGGCTGTTTTCGTGTGTCTCGGAAACGACTTTGACCGGGATTGACCCAATCGTGACAAGTCGGTTTTAATTCCGGTGTCGGTTTTGGCCCAAATTAGCCTTATTTGATCGGAAATGGCCCGCTGGGCTTGGATTCGAGGTTGATTTTGTGAGATTTATACTCTGTAAGTGTGTTAGCCAGCGATTAATGGATTTGAGCCCGTATCCGAGCGCACAGAAGCATGTGAACGTCCGATCATCATCGGGTGTTTTTTGGGAAACTACCATAGACACCTAGCAGTCAAAATGCGGGTGTCTACAGGTTGTCATAGTCTTAACTTGACGATTTGTGACATGGCTAATACATGCACTAGAGCGAGGGATTACTTCGGAATTATTCAACGAATTTATACAATATTTGCAAATTCAAATAAAAGATGGAAAATTTTGAAAGATAATATTGAATGGGTAAATCCTAAACCGTTATCAGCTACTCGTTGGGAGAGTCGTATTGAGAGTGTAAAAGCTATAAGGTTCCAAGTTGGGGATATACGAGAGGCATTACTTGAGGTAGCAGAAAAAGATAATGATTCTAAAATAAGGGGTGAAGCTAAATCTCTTGCATTAAACGAGCTTGGTGACTTTGAGTTTCTACTTGCAATGGTTATCTGGTTTGAAATTCTATATCATGTTAATATGGTAAGCAAAGATTTACAGTCAAAAGATATGCAGATTGATATTGCTATTGTAAAGATCAAAGGTTTAATAACTTTCTTTGAACAATTTCATGAAAGTGGTTTTGTTACTGCGATAGAAGAAGCTAAAAAGATTGCCCATGAAATAAATATTGATCCACTCTTTTCTCAAAGACGAGAAATTCGAAGAAAGAGACAATTTGATGAGAGTCGAGATGATTCATCTGTGGTTGTTAATCAGTCTTCAGAAGAATCCTTTAGAGTTAATTATTTTTTAATTTGTACATTGTTGATCAAGCAATTTCTTCATTAAAATCTAGGTTTGAACAATATAATGATTTTGAAAATATTTTTGGATTTCTATTTTCCTCTGGTAGGTTGTGTTCATTAGAGGCTGACGAATTAAAATTACATTGTACTCATCTTGAAGGTGCATTGAAGAAGGATGGACATTCTGATGTTGATGGAATTGAACTATATATGGAGCTAAACTTTTTGAGGGGAGTTTTGCCTTTGGAGAATATGGGACCCGTTAGTCTTTTGATATTTTTGAAGCGTTTTGGGTGTTTTCCAAATGCAATTATTGCGTATAGAATAATGTTGACTACTCCAGTGACGGTTGCAAGTGCCGAAAGAAGTTTCTCCAAACTCAAGTTATTAAAATCTTATTTGCGTTCGACAATGTCACAAGAAAGATTTAATGGTTTGGCAATTTGTGGACATGACATAGGTCCACCCCGACGCGGCCACGCGCGGGTTTGGGTAGGCGAATGAATCTCCATATGAAACGGATCGAATTGAAATTTAGGTCTATGTGGAGTCGCCACCGAATTTTGTGGTTATTCGGAACCATTCGAGCCCACTCTATGTCGTAGTGGTCCGTATACAAAATACGGCCCATTTCCGATGTCAGAGTTTATTGGGCTCGTCCCTTTGCATTTGATACCAATACCGACATTATCGGATATTGTGTATTGAATGACTCTCGTGCGCCAACGGTTTCGGGCATCCGGAAACCGAGGTTCTGAGTAAGGGGTGAGGGTACGTGTTGGGAAGCCCACAAAGGACACCCAACCCCGCCCGCACATTAGCGGCCTCTACTAAGAGTTCGAGTGACTTACATTACGCGCGCTAGTTAAACGGGAAAATGAGATGCAAAGATTATTTTCCCTAAACATGTGAATGGAATTGAAAAGGGTTTCTAAGTCGATTTAATGCAATTAATTCTACGTCAAAGTGGAATTTTAGCATGTGGATTCATTTTAGTAAAATAAAATAAACGACAAAAATCGACAAAGGAAACAATCAAACCGTTAGTAACGATGTAACGAGTAATAAATTGAGTAAAGATATAGTTGTGATGAATGCATGATTTTGGAAAGAATAGTAGGTCACGTGATGGATTAACACGTGTTGACCGAGGTCAAGGAAAAAAATATATCGAGATCTAAAAAAAATGTTTTGTCTAAAAAAAATGATGTTCGAAGAATAATAATAAAAAAGAGCGAAATTGTTTTCTTCGGAAAATTGATGATTTTATTAAATCGCGTACAAATATTGCGTAATTTGCACTCGACTTAATATTTTCGATATCCGTCGTATTCAATATTCGATTATAAATCGATATTAAATACTTGGAATAATTTATACTCGATTTTGATTTTGATGCTCGTTATATCCCATATCCGATTATGGAATCGATATGGAATACTAGAGTGAAAAAATAAAGAAAATAATATAAGTCGTTTTAAATTAACTAGCACGATATAAATTTTCTCCGCGTTTATTAATGTCGTAATTAATCCAATTGAATTAGAGGACATCTATATTAGCATCAACGAAAATTGTGTTAATTAATTTATTTGACTAAATCATTAGATTCGACATCCAATTATGGAATTGGTATCGAATCTAATAGATCGATACTTTAATTAAAAAAAACTCGACTTGATTCCCTCCGCATCCCCACATCATAATTAATTCTTGCGAATTGTTTGATGTCGGATCCGCATCAACGGGTTTCGACCCTTATTAAATATAATGCTTGTTTTTGAAAAATAATGTAAATATACGACTAATGATAATGATGCAAACGAAATAAAAAAAAATAGTTTAAGGTAACTTATCTCAATAATCAAATAATCGGGGTATTGGAACAAGCGACCGTCAACGCTGTGTGCAGTACACTTGTATATTCGTGTTTCCTTATTCCGATACCCCTCTTATTCGACACAAATTGATAAGTATTTTAATGTTTTGTATTAGTATTATCGATATTATGATGCAATAAAGGAAAAAAAATAAAAAATAAAAAGTAAGAAAAAGCGAAGAAGATGACGAGAGGAAGAGAAGAAGGAGAGAACGGGGTTTTGACACCCTCAACCTACATGTTCTTGTCTCGGATCGAACTCGTAACCGTGGCTTTAACACAAGAGTCTTCGAGGTTTTATGGAGGTTAAGTTATGGTGGCTCGGGATTGATTCCTAAAACTGGGTTTAGGGTTTTTTGCTAGTGTAGAATTGCTAGGGTTTGATTAGGGTTTGTAATAGATGTTGTATGTGTGTGTAGGGTTGCTCTAGGGTTTTTTTTTCAATGTCTGAAAGTGTGTTGCATGGGGGTGTTTATATAGGCATGGCCATGCACTTTGGTGTCTAGGGTTTTGCCTTGACGGACTTGACCTGATGGCCCGTCTGAAGATGGACTGTTGGTTTTGCTTCTTGAGTTGGACTTTTGATGTTGTGAATGGTTGTTTTGTATGTCTCGGAAACGACCTTGACCAGGGTTGACCCAATCAAAAAAAAGTCGGTTTTAATTCCGGTGTCGGTTTTGGCCCAAATTAGTCTTGTTTGGCTCGGAACGGTCCGCTGGGCCTGGATTCGAGGTTGATTTTGTGAGATTTGTACTCTGTAAGTGTGTTAGCCAGCGATTAATGGATTTGAGCCCGTATCCGAGCGCATAGAAGCACGTTAGCGTCCGATCATCATCGGGTGTTTTTTTGGAAACTGCCATAGACACCTGGCAGTCAAAATGCGGGTGTCTACAGAGCCCCCACTCTGACTGAGGCTTGGACAAGGCGAAAGTCAGAGTAGCCACCAGGCCAATCGAGGACTGAAACCTGGCGGACTTCCGGTCGGGTCGTTTATAGTCCATTAGACTCGCGTGAAGGGCTCGCCAGCCGTAAGCTAGAAGTCATACCTGAGCCGATAACTTCGTGGGGAATTGGACTTGTCGCATAAGTCCTGGGTGTGCCTGTATGTAGGCCCATCCCGTGAAATGTCGCCGTTGGCTTCCGCTGGGGAGATATTGTGGGTTGCACGTCCCTGTTTGAGTCGTACATGTATAAGTCACATAAAATGCATGCAACACGTAGATAGTAAAATGACTCGCGCTGGGGAAAATGATTTTTTGAAATTTTAAAAATTTGAAAATTTTGAAATTTTGAATTTTGAAATCTTGAGATTTTTGAATTTTGGAAACTTTGAGATTTCTGACTCCTCACAAGGATTAGGAAAGTTCGGGATGGAGATTTCCGTGCTAGTATCGAGACTAGGCTTGCGGTTTGATTCCAATTAGGATTAGGAAATTTTCCTAAACAGTTTACAAGGCTAATGCTATATATAGTCCTCTCTTGTCCTTGATTTCTCCACAATTCTCATTACAAATCAATCCCTTCTTTAAAGAAAGTCTCTTTATTTCCCTTAAGGCAAAAGAAGATCTCATTATTTTCTTAAGGAATTAGCCATGGGAATCGATAGATTGACCGTTATGCTGCAGGAGTGGTCCCGTCGCTTTAGGGACACGGATAGGGTGGCGCTCAACCAGACGGGTATAACTCAGCTGTATCCGTTCCGTCAGATGGTGGTTGATCGTTATTTCCTGGATGCATGCTTGGCTTACTGGGATGACATATATCATGTCTTTGCTTTTCCCCGGGGCGAGGTTTGCCCTTTGCCTGAGGAGATTGCCGCTATAGGAGGATGGAACCCGGTGCTTCGTCCAGCCGTCCCGTACTCGATCTATGTCCCGAGGAGGAAGCTTCGAGAATTTCTAGGGCTTTCTCACAATGAGGTATCCCGCATGATGGAAGGCGATAAGATTTCTCTGATCGACTTGGCTGAGAAATTTATGAATTCTCTTGATGTTCGGGTCAGACCGGCTTACAGCCGCAGGGCCTTTTCTTTCTGTATGCTCCACGTATATGCTTTCGAGGGTCACATGGATTTGTTATCCTGCATGGGAAACACCCATCTTCTGACCGTAGTAGATTTGATGGAGACTGAACACAACCCGGCTTGGCTGATCACGGGCGAGATTATCCAAGGATTGGACAGCCGTAAGAGAGACTCGTCAATTCGTCTTACCGGGAGCACCCGATTATTGCAAGTATGTTACTTTGCAATTTTTTTGATTTTCGATTTTTTTGATTTTTTTTACTCATGTTTTTGTTTCCTTTTTGCAGATTTGGCTTTATGAGAGGCTATCAGTGATAGACCCTCCCCTTGATGCGGGCAACTATCGTCATAACCAGGTGATGACGAGGAGGCGGGCCATTGATTTCTCTCGTCAGATTACGCAAAAGTATTGGGACGAGGTTTTGTCTTTCCATGGTGGTCCGCTAATTCGATGGGTCGTTCCGTGGTGGCCCATCTACCTTTGGAGTGGCTTGGACCCGAGGGACAGAGCCCGCTATCAGGTGATCCTATCTTTCAGGCAGACGGTTCATCTCTACCCAGATCGCATACTAAGGCAGTATGGATGGACCCAGCGAATCCCTGAAGTTGAAGCAGTTGTGAGTGACCCTACCCAACTGACTGATGTAATGTGTGATACCTGGATGCAAAGATGGTACACACGGCATACTTGGCCCGTTGTCAAATCTCGCCACTCAATCTGGGTTTCAGATTCTTACATGAAGTGGACCAAAGCCGTTGATGCTAAAGCCTGAGCTGCGCTGACGGTTGACGAAGCTTTTGACCTGTTGAGGAGGGAGCAAGCTAAAGACAATAGGGGATTCTTCGATGATGGTGACACTCCAGCTACCCTAGTTCGTCTAATTCTGGTCACAAGAAGAAGACTAAGACTCAAGCTGAAGGGTCTAGTGCTAAAGGTGCTTGGGGGAAAGTGAGCCCCCAGATGGACTTGGAAAGGAGACTGGGCCCAAGACTACCCGTGCAGGACCGACTTGGCCCACGCGATAGACTGCCTGAGCATGTGCGGGCCCAACTTGGGCCGAAGACCGTGATTGAAGACCCGTCGCCAAAGAAACGGGCCCGGGCTAAAGAGGTTCCACTTGTGATTCGGGAACGCTCGTCCCCACCCCGAAGACCTCAGGCTCCACGCGACCCGAAGGACAAGGGGAAGGGGAAGATGCCCGGTTATTAGTCTCCTTATTTTATTATTTGAATATTATTATTATTTTTGTGGTGTGATTTTTTTTGTGTGAATGCCATTTTTTTTTTTTTTTTGTAATCCCGAGTTTATCGAGATATTAATAAAAGACATATTATTGAACACCGTTCCCGTCTTTCGTTTATTGCAGTGGTTGTACCCTGTTGAAGGGTTGCCTACGTATCCGCAAATGGCGGAATCAAACCTAACGTAGTTCAAAATTTGATTTGATTGATTTTTTTGCAATTTTCGAAATACATCAGGATTATTAATTCAAGATGTGCGACAGTAGAATATATTAGTTCTAGCTTATTGACTTGTCTATAATTTTTGAAAATTTATAAAAAGACAAATTTTTGTAAATTTTTTGCAAATGACATTGAGATGGGGTTTATGGGTAGTAGCGCTTCAGCTGGTCCAAGTTGGTTGGGTTGACAAATTCGTTCCCGTCCAAGTCTGTCAGCATCACCGCTCCTCCTGATAGGACCTTCTTGACTAAGTATGGCCCAGCCCAGTTGGGTTTGAATTTACCCCTTGGGTCAACCGGCAGTAAGGCACGAACCGATTTTAGGACCAGATCCCCTTCCTTGATGTTCCTGGGCCTAACCCGTTTGTTGAAAGCCCGTTGGATCCTTTTTTGATATATTTGAATGTTGTTGAGAGCCCGGATCGCCGTTCGTCTAAAAGGACTAGCGAATCGTATCGGGCTTGGACCCAATCTGCCTCAGGTACTTGGCTTTTAAGTAGGATCCTAAGGGATGGCACCTCTAGCTCGACTGGTTGGACCGCTTCCATTCCGTATGTCAAGTAATACGGGGTTGCCCCGGTCGCGATGCGTATTGAGGTTCGATATCCCCATAGGGCAAAAGGTATTTTGTCGGGCCAGTCCCGGTAATTTTCAGCCATCTTTTTAAGTATGGTGACAATTGTTTTATTGGCCGCTTCTACCGCTCCATTTGTTTGAGGTCGGTAAGGCGAAGATGTATGCCTTTGAATTTTGTATTTTGCCATCAATGCGGCAGTTTCAGCTTGAAAGTGGGTCCCGTGATCGCTGATGAACTCGTGAGGGATCCCATACCGGCATATTATTTTATTTTGGATAAATTTGGCCACGTGCTTGGCGTTCAAGACACGGTATCACTCGGCTTCGACCCATTTGGTGAAGTAGTCGATGGCCACCAAGATGAAGCAATGACCTCCCGTCCCGGAAGGATGCACCTTTCCAATTATGTCAATACCCCATGTCGAAAATGGCCATGGTGATGTCATGGTATATAATAGGGAAGATGGCATATGCTGTACATTGGCGAAGATCTGACAGTTATGGCAGTGTTTGACATACAACTGACAGTCTGTTTCCATGGTGTTTCAATAGTACCCGAGCCTCATGATTTTTCGGGCTAGCATATGGGCGTTCATATGCGGGCCGTTTTCACCATCATGGACCTCGGCCATGACCTTTTCGGCCTGTATTTTGTCGATGCATAGGAGTAGAGCTCCCTGTGCCGTCTTTTTGTACAATTGCCCGTCATCAGTTCGGACAAATTGGGTTGCTAATCTTCGTAAGGCCTTTTTGGCCCGATTTTCAGCTTCCGGGGGGTACTCTCCCGTTGTCAGGTAGGTTAGGACAGCTTGATACCAAGGCTCCGGGTCAGTTATCTCGATATCCTGAATGGCGTGGATGTAGGCTGGCTCGGACCGTCTTTCGACACAGATTGGCATGCTAGTCAGGTGATCCGGGATGTTCAGTAAAGATGCTAATTTGGAAAGTGCATCTGCGAACTGATTCTCTTCCCGGGGCAGATAAATGTATTCTACCTTTTGAAATTGTTTCTCTAGAACCCTTACCCGTGCTTGGTAAGCCACGAGGTTGGCGTTCCGAGTTTTCCATTTTTGGAGTGCTTAATTGATGACTAATGATGAATCACCGTGGACCCGGAGGTTTGTTACCCCTAAATCAGCGGCGGCTTGCAACCCGTGAATGCATGCTTCGTATTCGGCTGCGTTGTTGGTCACGTCGAAGTCCAACTTGATGGACAAGGGAGTGTGTTCCCCTCGGGGTGAAATTAACAGGATTCCGACCCCAAATCCTCGGAAGTTGGATGCCCCATCGAAATATAAATCCCACACTTCCGTATCGGTATGGAATATGTCTTCATCAGGAAAGGCCCATGTATCGGTGTGGCCTTCTTCGGATATTGGGCCGTCAGCGAGGAACTCGGCAACTACCCGGCCTTTGATGGCTTTTAATGGTACAAATTTGAGGTCGAACTCGGATAACATTAAAGTCCATCTTGACATCCTGCCGTTGAGGATGGGCTTCTCAAATAAGTACTTGATAGGATCCATTTTGGATAACACATGTACCTCGTGACTGAGCATGTAATGTCGGAGCTTTTTAGTGGCCCAAACCAATGCTAGGCACGTCTTTTCGAGCATTGTATATTTGCACTCATATTCGAGGAACTTTTTACTGATGTAGTAAATAGCCCGTTCTTCTGAATCGACTGTCTGGGCCAGCATAGCCCCCACGGCCGTCTCCGTCGTCGTTAGGTATAACGACAAAGGCAGACTGTGTTGAGGTGGCATTAGTACCGGCGGAGCGGACAGCATCTCCTTGATTTTGTCAAAGGCCGCTTGACATTTGCCGTCCCATAGCACCCGTTCTCCGATTTTTAGCTTTTTGAAGATGGGTTCGCATACCATGGTTAGTTTCGAAATGAACCGGCTGATGTATTGGACTTTTCCGAGAAACCCCCTTATTTCCTTTTCGGTCTTGGGTGGTTGCATCTCGGTGATGGCTTTGATTTTAGCTGGGTCGACCTCGATGCCGCGTTGGCTAACGATATGGCCCAGTAATTTGCCCGACGTTACCCCAAAACTACATTTTTGCGGGTTCAGTCTCATGTTGTATTTACGTAGCCGAGTGAAGAACTTTCTTAGGGCTGAAATGTGCCCGCTTCGGTCCTTGGATTTGACGATCATGTCGTCCACATAGACCTCCACTTCCTTATGCATCATGTCGTGGAGCAAGGTAGTGGCGGTCCGTTGATAAGTGGCCCCGGCGTTGATAAGCCCAAATGGCATGACGGTGTAACAATAAGTACCCCAAGGTGTAATGAAGGTGGTCTTACCCATGTCCTCTTCTGCCATTTTAATCTGATTGTACCCGGCATAGCCGTCCATGAACGATAGAAGGGCATGATCGGCCGTGTTATCCACCAGTATGTCGATGTGTGGTAACGGAAAATCGTCTTTTGGGCTTGCCTTGTTAAGATCCCGGAAGTCCACGCAAACCCGCACCTTGCCGTCCTTCTTGGGTACCGGCACGATGTTTGCAACCCAGTCTGGGTATTCAGACACTTGTATAAAGCCTGCTTTAAATTGTTTATCGACCTCTTCCTTGACTTTAGGAGACCACTCGGGCTTCATTCTTCTGAGTTTTTGCTTTACCGGCTTGCACCCATCTTTGATGGGTATTCGGTGTTCGGCTATCTCCCGATCTATACCCGGCATGTCCTTGTAGGACCATGCAAAGACATCTTTGAATTCCTGGAGAAGGTCTGTGAATTGTTTTCTCTCCTCTGGATCTAAAGATAGGCCCAACTTAAGCATCTGGGGCTCTAAAGTGGTTCCCACATTGATGGACTTGGTTTGTTCGATTACCGGATCTCGGGATTCCCTTTGCTCGAGCTGCTCGACCAGATGTTGAGGTAGGGGTACCTGTTCGTCGGGTTTCTCAATGTCATTGCATATAAAATTTTTGAAATTGAGAAAATTTTGGAAATGAGACAAGTCGTAAGCAGAACGGTGTTCGTTATTATTATTGATGGTAAATCTTGAAAATAGCTCGAATAGAGCTGCCATCTGATCATTGGTCAGTGGCGGTATAGGGAGAGGTCTTGGGACAGGCCCCGAGACCTCAGTGGATAAGGGAAGAGGGGTTACAGACTCGACTTTAGCACCAGACCCTCTAGACTCGGACTCAGACTCCGACTCTGACTCTGACTCAGACTCGGTATCCGGCATGTCTCCCTCGCCGGTGGTCAGCTTGTAGACCCGTCCTTGACCGTCGGTCCATTTTATGGTCTTCCTCCAAGACCTCGTTTCGGTGTTGGCGACGACCTCGGTGATTAGCTTGGTTGGGTCGAACCGATCGCTGCGAAGGATCAGGTTGACCAAGTCTTTCTTTGGAGCGGGGACGGCTTTGTCTTCTCCGAATAAGAGCCCCAGCACGGGCTCGGAGTTGCTTTCGCTTTCCTTTGATTCGGCCTGGACGATGGTGAATATATCATCAGGGATGAAATTGCATTCCCGGGCCTTTTTGGTCTCGGGATATGTAACGGTGGGTTGGTAGAGGCCCACTTGGACGGTTCCGAAGACTGGAGTAACGAAGTAATCCGTTAACTTCAGGCTATAAGGGCTTATGTAAGTACCCTTGATAATGTCGACGGCCTATTGAATACCGGCCCGAACCACGTTTTCCGGGGTTATAGCATACCCCAATCCGAAATGTGACTCGCCATCATTTAGGACCTCGATAATCTTCCCAGCTGGAAGATATGGCCTTGAGGTTATTCCGGGTAGGTAACCCAGATTTTGTAGCATCGTGTCGATGCTAGTTATGAAGTAGGGCCTAAAGAGATATTCTTCTTCGATCATGCCCACGAAATCAAATCCTCGCGGGTTGGCCCGGCCCGTAGCGTTGCAGCTTGCTACGGTAATTGGGGTCGCCTCCAGCGTGATGATACCGTCTTTGAGGGGCATCTTGACTTTTCGATGGAGGGTAGATGACACGGCCTTGACTGCGTGGATCCAAGGCCTTCCCAGCAAGAGATTGAATGATGAGGTGACATCTATCACCTGAAATTCCAATTCCTTTTCAATTGGGCCCGTTATGATCTTCAATTTCACGGCCCCGGCGACAGGTTTTGGGCTTTCGTCGAAAGCCTGGATAGTCTGCGCCGTTGGAAGGTAATCGGCATCGGTGATGCCGAGAGCTTTTGCGGTCCTTAGAGGAAGGACATTCACGGCTGATCCATCGTCGATAAGGGTCATCGGGAGATATTTACCTTTGCAGATGACCGTGATGTATAGGGCCAGATTGTGATTGGGCCCAAATGGTGGCAGATCAGCTTCAGAGAAGGTTATGAGTGGGCCTTCTTCTTCGGATTTGCCCTTAAGGTAGGGCATGATGGCGGCTACCATTTCAGCAGGGGTAGCCTCTGAATCAACCTTGATTTCATCGAGAGCCTTAGTCAGTGCTTCCCGATGAGCTTGCGAGCTAATCAATAGTTGCCATATGGTTAGATCGGCTCGGACCCTCTTCATTTGTTGGACCAGAGCCGTGTCTGGGCTTGGTTCTTCGAGGGTAGGCTCCGTCCTGGCGGGTTCAATGACGGATATAGGAATGGAACGCCCAGCTGCGGCGAGATGATTGGTGGCTAAGGCCTTGGACTTAGCCTGTCGGACCTCTTCGAGGGTGATGGGGACAGCTTCCCCTTTGGTTAAGTACACATCATCCTCGTCGTCGAACCATATCCCGTTGACTTGTGGGATATAGGGAGAGATGAGGTGAGAACAGTCAATTACCTCACCGGTGAAGATAGCATGAGCGCTGAATGGGTTTTCTTTGTTGCTCGGCTTGTCTCCAGGCAACGGGATTTTCCCGCTCTCGATAAGGTCCTGGATCAGGTGTTTTAACCTCCAACATTTTTCAGTATCATGCCCGTTACCCCGGTGAGACTGACAATAGGCCTGGGCATTGTAAGTTTTGGGCCTTTTTTCCACTGGAGGTTCTGCAGTCGGGCCTATCGGTTGGATTAGGCCCTTTTGAGGATAGCCTCTGTAAGGCATAAGTATAGGTAGTCCCTATATCTGTGAATACCCGATTTGGTGTATTCTTTTTAGAGGAGGTGTTGAGCAGGTTTACCTCGTCGAAGATGCTGCGAGTTGCAGCTGCGGATGTGGGCTTGATTGTGGATGAACTTGCCCCTTGATAGCCTTTGGTAGAGGCCTTAGTCAGGCTCTCTAGCCTCAAGTCATCCTCGATTCTCGTGCCCATTTCAGTAAGGACAGCAAAGTTTGGGATGATGGCATACCGGAGGTGGACCCGGTAGGATGGGAGTAAATTTTTGACGAAGGCTTCCACTAGGGCCTTCTCGCCGGGCTTGTCGACCAGCTTCACACTCTCAGCCCTCCACCTTTGCAGATATTTTGTGAACCCTTCTTTGGGCTCTTGGGCCATTACCTCCAGAGTACGCATTGTAGTCTGGATTTCAGAGTTATCGGCGTAGTTCCGAGCAAATTCGGTCGCCACGTCATCCCAAGTCTTGTATTTCTTGGGGTCGAGCCTGTAGAACCAGGCCCTGGGATGCTTCTCCAAGGAGGAAGGGAATAAGTGCTTGAACATGGTGGACTTTACCCCTTTGACTGCCATGAAGTCTTTGAAGGCCCGGATATGATGGACCGGGTCTTCGGTACCCTCAAACATGGGAATTCCCGTCAAGTTGAGGTTGGCCGGTAGCTCGTCATTCAAAGGTGAATAAATGCGAGCATTTTCGGAGTGGATCGAGTTGCTTGTTGACAAGTGGACTTGCTCCTCGAGCCTGCGAACGACACTGACCAATTCGGCTATGGGCCCAACGGAATCGCCTCCTTCACCTGGGACCGTCTTCTCCACAGTGCTCAGACGGGTGTCCAAAGTTGCTTGGTTAGCGAGGATGGAGGTCAGTTGAGTCTCGATCTTGGTTAGGGCATTTTTCAAATCCTCCATCTTGCGTTGATGTCGGGTTGTGGCTGGCCTGTCTGTAAGAACACCGCGTAATCAGAAACTAGCCCAGAAATCCCATAATAGAAGGTACATCCCGAACGAGACTAAAAGGGAAATGACTCGAAGAAGACGCTTAGACGGGTGACTTGTGAAGTGTGGGCCTTCCTTAGGATTCGGCAAGTGGGCCTAGTCCTGTTCGAAGGAAGGTTCACGCGAGGCATCCCCAGACTTTTGACTCGATCGTGTTGACGGGCCCTCCTTCGTAAGAGTGTGTCCTACTAGGTGGGCCTTGCCCTAGTCTAATAAGGCGGACTGGGATAGGGAAGAAACTCGTGATGTAAGATCGACAGAGTTTCGACGCTAGAAGAACTTGACAACCTAAGACATGACCCGACACTGCTAAATACGGGAAGTCCTAAGAGGAGGGAGGTTTTTGAAAATTGATGGTTTTTGAATAAGGACCGAGTGGACTCGGTGAATGGCCCAAATTTCTGAAAAAGAGGACGAAAAGTCATTGGGCCACGAGTTTTGAAAGTTCGAGTTTTGATTTGGGCAGCATACCGGCTAGAAAATAGGCTATTTTGAGTAAAATCATAAGTCCTGAATTCGGTATGTCCCGGGTTTTGAAAATCGAATATCTTGAAAAGGAGGATGTAATTTTTGAAAAGTTGATATTTTTGAAAATGACTCGGAAACCAAGTAGCACGTAGTCACACAAGCATTATAACGACGCTATGTATGCTCTACACTAAGTCTCGGTCGGTCTGAAAGGGTATATACCAGTGTACATAGTCTAGACGTTGATCGGGACGGACTCTCTAAGTCGAATTGAGCTTAGAACATGCCGCGAAACCCACTCGAATCGACTATGGACACCTTTTGACATATCCATATTGGAATACATCAATGGTATAGTGGGACGTCGGTCACCAGTACCGGCCCGGGAAAATATGGGTTATGCATGAACCGTAAAACTAACACGCGCATTGTATTTGTCAAACGATTTCTATTCGAGTCTCACCCTGAGGATGCCGATGGTAAGTCACGCATCAGTTGATCCCCAGCGGAGTCGCCAAATTGTGGACATGACATAGGTCCACCCCGACGCGGCCACGCGCGGGTTTGGGTAGGCGAATGAATCTCCATATGAAACGGATCAAATTGAAATTTAGGTCTATGTGGAGTCGCCACCGAATTTTGTGGTTATTCGGAACCATTCGAGCCCACTCTATGTCGTAGTGGTCCGTATACAAAATACGGCCCATTTCCGATGTCAGAGTTTATTGGGTTCGTCCCTTTGCATTTGATACCAATACCGACATTATCGGATATTGTGTATTGAATGACTCTCGTGCGCCAACGGTTTCGGGCATCCGGAAACCGAGGTTCTGAGTAAGGGGTGAGGGTACGTGTTGGGAAGCCCACAAAGGACACCCAACCCCGCCCGCACATTAGCGGCCTCTACTAAGAATTCGAGTGACTTACATTACGCGCGCTAGTTAAACGGGAAAATGATATGCAAAGATTATTTTCCCTAAACATGTGAATGGAATTGAAAAGGGTTTCTAAGTCGATTTAATGCAATTAATTCTACGTCAAAGTGAAATTTTAGCATGTGGATTCATTTTAGTAAAATAAAATAAACGACAAAAATCGACAAAGGAAACAATCAAACCGTTAGTAACGATGTAACGAGTAATAAATTGAGTAAAGATATAGTTGTGATGAATGCATGATTTTGGAAAGAATAGTAGGTCACGTGATGGATTAACACGTGTTGACCGAGGTCAAGGAAAAAAATATATCGAGATCTAAAAAAAATGTTTTGTCTAAAAAAAATGATGTTCGAAGAATAATAATAAAAAAGAGCGAAATTGTTTTCTTCGGAAAATTGATGATTTTATTAAATCGCGTACAAATATTGCGTAATTTGCACTCGACTTAATATTTTCGATATCCGTCGTATTCAATATTCGATTATGAAATCGATATTAAATACTTGGAATAATTTATACTCGATTTTGATTTTGATGCTCGTTATATCCCATATCCGATTATGGAATCGATATGGAATACTAGAGTGAAAAAATAAAGAAAATAATATAAGTCGTTTTAAATTAACTAGCACGATATAAATTTTCTCCGCGTTTATTAATGTCGTAATTAATCCAATTGAATTAGAGGACATCTATATTAGCATCAACGAAAATCGTGTTAATTAATTTATTTGACTAAATCATTAGATTCGACATCCAATTATGGAATTGGTATCGAATCTAATAGATCGATACTTTAATTAAAAAAAACTCGACTTGATTCCCTCCGCATCCCCACATCATAATTAATTCTTGCGAATTGTTTGATGTCGGATCCGCATCAACGGGTTTCGACCCTTATTAAATATAATGCTTGTTTTTGAAAAATAATGTAAATATACAACTAATGATAATGATGCAAACGAAATAAAAAAAAATTGTTTTAAGTTAACTTATCTCAATAATCAAATAATCGGGGTATTGGAACAAGCGACCGTCAACGCTGTGTGCAGTACACTTGTATATTCGTGTTTCCTTATTCCGATACCCCTCTTATTCGACACAAATTGATAAGTATTTTAATGTTTTGTATTAGTATTATCGATATTATGATGCAATAAAGGAAAAAAAATAAAAAATAAAAAGTAAGAAAAAGCGAAGAAGATGACGAGAGGAAGAGAAGAAGGAGAGAACGGGGTTTTGACACCCTCAACCTACATGTTCTTGTCTCGGATCGAACTCGTAACCGTGGCTTTAACACAAGAGTCTTCGAGGTTTTATGGAGGTTAAGTTATGGTGGCTCGGGATTGATTCCTAAAACTGGGTTTAGGGTTTTTTGCTAGTGTAGAATTGCTATGGTTTGATTAGGGTTTGTAATAGATGTTGTATGTGTGTGTAGGGTTGCTCTAGGGTTTTTTTTTCAATGTCTGAAAGTGTGTTGCATGGGGGTGTTTATATAGGCATGGCCATGCACTTTGGTGTCTAGGGTTTTGCCTTGACGGACTTGACCTGATGGCCCGTCTGAAGATGGACTGTTGGTTTTGCTTCTTGAGTTGGACTTTTGATGTTGTGAATGGTTGTTTTGTATGTCTCGGAAACGACCTTGACCAGGGTTGACCCAATCACAAAAAAGTCGGTTTTAATTCCGGTGTCGGTTTTGGCCCAAATTAGTCTTGTTTGGCTCGGAACGGTCCGCTGGGCCTGGATTCGAGGTTGATTTTGTGAGATTTGTACTCTGTAAGTGTGTTAGCCAGCGATTAATGGATTTGAGCCCGTATCCGAGCGCATAGAAGCACGTTAGCGTCCGATCATCATCGGGTGTTTTTTTGGAAACTGTCATAGACACCTGGCAGTCAAAATGCGGGTGTCTACACAATTATATCAATTGAGAATGAAGTGATGGAGCAGATGGATTGCGAAGATTTGATGGATGAATTTGCTTCCGTGAACGCAAGGAGGGTAAATTTATTTCGTACTAGTAATAAGGACGATTCGGTGGACAAAAATATTTCAGATGTAATGTAAAAACAAATAATTGTCTATTTTTATCATATGTAACTAGTATAGATCCCGCGCATTAATGCACGGTATATATTTACAATTTTGTATTTAGTGATTATTTACAAATATTTATTGGTAACTTGTTTTCACAATTTTAATCATTATATTTTGATTTGAGAAAATGATTTAAATAAAATTCCAATGATAATCAAGGTAATTGAGTAATCTTATTAATGCACATTGAATATTTTAATGAGCATATTTCTTTTAATGAGCAATTTAATTATTATTTTTTTTGTCAAAAATCAAAATACATTCTCTTATACATTCAGGACAGTTATAAATTTTATTAACAAATTAGAAGATAACATAATAAACCAAATATTATTAGAAAAAAATTTACTACAAATTTTTTTATATTAAAATCAATATTTGAAAGTATTTTATATAGTTTTTCCATCATCAAAGATTTATTTGTTTAAATCAATAATACTTAGACTCCGATAGTCCTAGACACTTAAGTTTTGTTACCAAAAAAATTGTATCACAAATGTCTTTTTTTAGCTAATAAATAATACTACATAATTTTATTAATTAAATAATTTTTCTTCTAAATTTACATAAATATTTTGACTTTAATTTGGACATTATACTTGGTAATTATTTGAATTTAATGGGTGATGATTGATTTGTTTCCTTATTGAAGTCCTGATGCTTTGGAGGGAAAAAACTTCATAAGAGCTTGACACGTCAGCAAGTGTTATTCTCTTATTAGTAAGAGGATGTTTAAAAAAAATTGGGCCTCATTTTGAGATTTGAACCGGGCCACCTAAAATGATTTGACGGCCTTGACCCTTAAGAGCTAAAACATCAATCATCTTAGAAGTAAGAGCATCCCAATTTCTAGGATCAAATATATCAATCGCAAAATTTTCATTAGAATTACCCTCAGCTTTATCAATTTCACCGTCACTAACAACTTGACCATCAATATTTTCTCGAGCTTTCTCGGCAATAGTTTCTTCCTCAATGACATGTTCACATTCATTTTCAATAGGCACGTCATTTAGCTCAATGGTATCATTTTGAGTCGGATTACTAGAACTTTTAATTATAAACTTATCCATAGCACCTCTTTGAGTTTGAGTAAAATCCTCAATTCTTTTCTTTTTCTTTCGTTTTTCAGCACCAGATTCATGTTTTCGAATTCTTGTGGACATAATAGACAATGATAAAGTAACTAATAATAAGGATTAAGGAAAGAAGTCACCTAAGAATACAAACACCGACACTCTATAAAGATGGTCGGGTACGGGTCGTCGGTAAATCGAAAACGCAAATTTTCGGGCTGTTAGTCGTCTGTTCACATTACAATTTTCAATAAGGCATCCTTGTTCCTGCATCAAAAAATAAATTCAAATGATTAAATAAAATTAAATTAATAACTCAATAAGGCCTGACAGATTTTGTTTAATTGTTTGATTATGAAATTACGATTTTTTTTTTACCAACATTCCATCTTCTAACTACTAATTACTGACCAGATCTTCAATTCTTCATAAATGATAAATCATAATCTTAAAAAAAAAATATCCAAATGTCAAAACCCAAAAAAAAACGAAATCAAAGTTAAACGGTTGAAAAAAAGTAATCAAATATAAATGACTCCGTATAAACTTACTTTAGATAATTAGATAACTGAAAATATGGATAAATTAAAAGGGATCACAAATTTTAATTTATACTAGATTTTTAACTGATGAATAAATGATATAACGTTCAAAAAAAAATTGAGAAGTGTCAAGTTGACATTGAACTTACCATTCTCATTTGATTGTTGAAGAACACTAGAAGAATGATTACTGAAGAGATAGTATAGGCCTTCAAGTTTCTGGAAAATTGGAAAAAAAATTATGGAAAATGGGAAAGAAGTAATTAATGATGACCTTTCCTCTTTCAAGGTTTCATTCTTCTTCTTGTACTGCGTATCAGCATATCTACCTAATTGCATTAGTTTTTTTTTAATAATAAATATTTAGTGGATCAAGTATTTGGAGGCCCCAAATTTTTTGGGCCCGTGTACCTGGCACCTGGGGGACATGCAAACTAACGGGCCTGCCATCGACCCAGGCCACCCCAAAGGCCTATCATAAAACCTTAACTTTGTCAATCAATTTTGAAGCCCCATATGAAAGATTCCATGATATGTTTGGTCTTTCGTATGTGCAGGTTCTAACTCCCCTCGTGTACATTAAAAAACACGATATCGTGCGCTGAGTGAGGAAAAATATTTGAACAAAGACAAAAACAGAAGCGTTAAGGGGTTAAGTTTGCTTGTATAGAGACTTTTTAGGAGTGATTAAGAGAAAGACGTAAATAAAAGGAAACCTGAGGGTTTGGCCGAAAGCGTTGATTTTGGGTACCGAGAATCCATTATTAGCTGATGACGCCAATTCCTTTGACGGCTTGGACATTTTAATCCAGCATCGAGCACCAACTCATTTGTTTCCAAGCAAATATCCTTGATTCCACCCCTTATTGAGTTTCTGTTTTCAAATCATCGTGATCATACACATAAATCTTTACTTATATGTAACCATGCAAACTTTAACTGTCAGAAAAAGTTTTTTTTGAATGACCAACCTGTATAATCGCATTATAATACGGAGTCGCAGAGATGGAATGTCTTAACTACGAAGTACTTGACTAAGACATGTATGTGCCTAGGACTGTATGCACAATCTTAAATGTTTTTGTATCCAGGATAAATGACATGTTAATTGTTAACCTAAAAGTTGTAAGTAAATAATTGGATGCAAAATTTATATGAAAAATCAAATAAAACTCTTGGATATATTTTCAAACAGCTAATTACATGATGTCGTGAGATGGGTTTTGACCAAATCCAACGGTCAAATCAAAAGGTTACAAAATAGGATACGATAATGTTAAAAGAATGCATGATTGACCATTTGACCCTGAAAGCGTCCTTGAATCGACAATTTACAAAGAATGATATGTTTTTATTCGGTCTAATTTCACTTTGAAAATCAATCAATTTAATAGAAATATTAATGACTGAATCAGGAGAGAACAAAAGAATCATACCTCCTAGAAAAGAATCATATGTTCTCCCCATCATCGTCTTGGAGAGAAATAGCTTCGATGGTGTTGCTGAAATTGTGCATGCAATTTCATGAGATTTTGAAGTGGTGATGAATGTTTTAGTGTTGTAGAAAGTAGAAACAAAAATCTTGTGACTTGTGAGATTAAGAAAGAGTGAAGATGAAAGGGGAGTGCTTTTGACAGAGAACTTGGGTAGTAAGTAGTTTTATAAAGTGACAATGGCAGATAGAGGAGCGTAACTGCTGGTAAGTGGTAAGTGGTAAGTTATCAAGTCAGTTTTTTTATCAATAGTTATTATGTCAGTTATCTTCGGAGCTTTCACAGTACAAAATGGAAAAACCGAGTAATATAGAGGTTGGAGGTCTGGGAAAAGAAAGACGGTATGAGCAGTTAACCTTTGGGTTTGGGAAATCTGGATTGCCTTTGGATTTTTTTTTATTTTTTTCCTTTTTTTAAGAATGTAGTGGGAATGGGTAGTTAACCAAGTAGAAGTTGAAGTTTTGTTTAACTTCTTATTCTGTTTCAGAAAATATTTGTTTTTTAATATTGTTATGCCAACTCATCGCCACCTCATCACCAATTAGGATGCCTACGTGGATGAATGTGAGGCCTCAAAATGTTTCAGCATCCCCCTTTCCACTAACCAAATAACAAATCTTCAAATTTTCCCGCCTACTAACACATGGGCCTACTTTTGAATTATTTAATATATATTGGTTGGGCTTATATCTGAATTACCCATGCATGTTAACTGCAATCAATAGCTATATGTTTAAAAGATACTACCATTTTTGTTATACCATAAAATAGTATAAATCTTTTTCTATATATCATACTAATTAATTGATTGATTAATTGACAATACAATCTATTTTTATATATATGATCATATATTTAACAGTATACATAAGGCTAAATATATGCTAAATATATCCTAATTTTACGGCAATCCATATATATGCCATAATTATTATATCACATTATATTTCATCCCATATCAAGTTTCATGTAACACCGATAATTGTATTTCTGAGTATCTTTGACAGTATAATATTTATAGGGTAATAATATACTAGAAATGAAAATTTGGTTAATTGAGTCTATACTAGAAGATATTATTATAATTAGTTCTATACGATATAATTGTATATCTTTTTTGATTTAAAATCCATCTTTTAATTGTAGAAGACGATCAATCTTTTGATTTTGTATAACTGACAGGATTTGTGTGATTGATTTTGATAGACTTTTTTAATTGTATACTATCATATATAATCATATATAATTGATTGCTATACAACACGTACCTTAGTATTCTATATATCATATAGAATATAGAATACTAATTAATTGATTGGTATACTATCATATATATAATCATATATAATTGATTAGTATATATATTTAACAGTATGATATATTTTATTCTATATATCATCCCCTTTACACTAACCAAATAACAAAACTAATAAGTTTTACCGCCTACTTTGTTGGCTACTTATTGAGCTCCTCTTAATTGAGTCATATCACGTTTTTTATTGGTTGGCTTATCTCTATGGGCTATTCTATTTTTATTATATATAAATAACAAATGTTATATCACGTTATCTAATTAAGGCGGTGGTCATTTAATTGTTGGTAATTAATACGGTTGTGAACGTGATATAATATGATTACATGATAATGATTACACGATGGAATTTATGGCATAATAATTATATTATATCACATCATGTAATGCATAAATTCCATATATAGTGCATAAATTCCTTATAATATGCATCTATATTATTTTCCATATATTATTCCATAAATTTTATCAACAATCCATATATATGACATAATTATTATTCACGTTATATTTCATTCCATATCAAGTTTCATATAATATCGAT
Organism: Agrostemma githago; assembly: GCA_958450325.1. Classification (NCBI taxonomy): domain Eukaryota; kingdom Viridiplantae; phylum Streptophyta; class Magnoliopsida; order Caryophyllales; family Caryophyllaceae; genus Agrostemma; species Agrostemma githago. The sequence goes on from OY288244.1 coordinate 10,680,384, forward strand.
ACTTATGCTACATATCAATTTCCAATAATTATGTCTAAGATGTGTAATATACAGTATCCATATAATTATGCTACATATCAATACGCATGCAATTTTCCGTATTATTTTGCCATAAATTCTGAATTTTATTAGAGTTTACAAACACTAATAAAATTCGATGTGGGATAATTTAAAAGTTTTTCTTGGTCGATATTTAAAACCGAATGATTACTCTTAATTATAATATAAAATTTCATCACCTCATGATAATTAATTGATGTTTATAATCTTAAGAACTCTTTTTAAAATTCAAAACACTTTTGGTAGATATCGAAGAACGAATGATTACTCTTATTTATAATATAGAATTTTATCATCATATTATAATTTGTCGATGTGAGATAATTTTACAACTGTTATATGTAATAAATTCATCACAGTGAAACAAATAATATGAAAGCATTGCAATGAAAGCAATTTTTACCAAGAATCTAATTATTTCATTTTTATAATTTATTTTACGATAATGTTTTTAAAAAATGAACTCTAAAGATTTTTACCTCAGAATTGTAAAACATCATATTAATATAATAGACTAAATATATATTGTACGGAGTAATAATTAAAAGATTCTCTAATTGATTTTTTATTATTTATGATACTTTCCTAATTTGAGGTTTGATGAAACGGATCAATGAGATCGCTCGAAAAAACTTCAAATATATATATATATATATATATATATATATAGAGAGAGAGAGAGAGATATAGATTCAAATAAGGACAATAACTATTTTAAGAGCATAAGGTCAAGTGTTAAAGTTACACAAAAAGTGCTTAAAGTTACACGAGATGAGTGATAAAGTTGCATTTTATCACTTGAAGTGATAAAAGAGCTGAATGTTATAGTTACATATCAATTTTAAACAAATGCAACTTTATTGTATGTCATCTGTAACTTTAATATACACTTACTGAAACATGTTGCCCTTATTTGAACCTACATCTCTCTCTCTCTCCATATATATATATATATATATATATATATAGAAAAGGGATCAAGGGAGTTTGGTGAAAAGTGGGAAGTTGGGAAGTTGTGTTGTTGGCCATTGATCTTGGGTTGGATGGATGGCTTAGATGAATGATGTTTAAAAAAAAAAAAAAAAAAAAAAAAAAAAAAAAAAGTAAATGTCAGTAACTGGCACAGCAGCAGTGGAGAGAGAAAAGGAGAAAAGCAAAAAGCAACCCTTCCCTCAATCAAATTCTCACTTCTTACCACTAGTCATGATCACTCCTTACCACTTGATACTCTCTCATCTTCATCTTCCTCTTCATCTATCAAACAAAAAAAAAAGCATCACCATCTTCAAGATCCATTCATTCGTATAACTCCGACCATACTCCGTCAACTATTCCGACCATATTCCGTCAACTACTCCGACCATACTGCGTTTTTAACCCAACATACTCCGTAGTAACTTCGATCATCATACGAAGATATGTTCATCTTCATCTTCATCTTCATACTCATTTTTCTTCATCATCTTCATCATCATCTTCATCTTCATCTTCATCATCATGCTTCTTTTTAACACAACATGACGAATAATTATACCAAGATATGTTTATGCATAAACTTTGATCATCTTCATTTTTTTAGCTTCTTCATCTTCGATCATCTTCATCTTCTTCAAACTTCTTTTTATTTTTCATATCTTTTTTTTTTGTATTTATAAAATTATTCATCTTCATTATCTAAAAAAAAAGAACAACTTCATCTTTAAGATGAAGTTTGAAGATGAAGTTATTCTTTTTTTGTGGGATGAATGGAGCTTGAAGATGAAGATGAAGATGAACAAGTCATGCGTAATGTTTTTGCAGAATTGCAAAATCACACTCATTATGCTGTACAGTCACACTCATTATGTTGTAGAATCACGCAGATGTACACTCATTATAGTCACATATTTAGTTGTATAGTCATACTCATTATGCTATATAGTCACACTCGCTATGTTGTAGAATCACGCAGCTGTAGAATACCTTGGGATTAAGGTATCATTCGTTGAATCATCTTCATCTTCATGCTTGTTTTATTTTTCATACTTTTTTTTTGTATTTATAAAATTATTCATCTTCATTATCCAAAAAAAAAAAATGAAGGTTGAATATGGATGAATGTATGTTGAATATTTAATGAATGTTTAGATATTTTCATTTTTTTAAAGTCATAGTCGTTCATACATCCATATATATATATTCAACTTTCATTTTTTTTTTGGATAGTGAAGATAAATAATTTTATAAATACATAAAAAAGGTATGAAAAATAAAACAAGCATGAAAATGAAGATGGTTAAACGCATGATACCCTAATCTTGAGGTATTCTAGAGCTGCGTGATTCTACAACATAATGGGTGTGACTATGCAACATACTGAGTGTGACTGTACAACTTAAAGTGTGTGACTATACAACTTAAATTGTGTGACTTTTTTCAGGTATTTTTTTTATCTACATTCAAGTTTCCACGTTCGTCAAATCCCTACTTCCGAACCTCGATGATTTTCAGGTATTTATTTTTATCTTTTTAGAGCATCTTTAAAATAATTAATCATCTTCATCCTCATGCTTGTTTTATTTTTCATTCCTTCTTTTTTTTGGTATTTATAATATTATTTATCTTCATTATTCACAAAAAAAATGAAGGTTGAATATGGATGAAAGAAAGTTGAATATTTAATGAATGTTTAACTAATTTGCTTTGATTCGTATGTATAATCATCTTTCTAATTATGAATGTGACTTTGATAATGATGATTGAAGAATAATTGACTGTATGGCTTTTATTTTCCATTTTACGGTTTCAGTTTTGTAGTCACACACTTTAGGTTGTACAGTCACACTCATTATATTGTATAGTCACACTCATTATATTGTAGAATCACACAAATTCTTACAGTGATTAGTGTATGTAATCATCTTTGCTAATGATGATTGAAGTATAAATAAGTACGAGTATAATTTAGTTGTATAGTCACAGAGATTATGTTGTAGAGTCACACAGTTAAAGTTGTACAGTCACACTCATTATGCTGTACAATCATGCAGTTGTAGAGTCATTGTAGTCATATATTCAGTTGTGTTGTGTGATTTAGATTGATTGTGTGTTTTGTTGCAGCGAAATAGTTGGTGGAAAGAGGAATGTTGGTAAAAGGGGCGGTGGGAAGAAGAAGGTCGTGGAAGATACAACGACCGACCACGTAATTGGACAATGTATTGTTGCGCACGTACCGGAGACCATCGTTAAGCTCTTGTATGTTTATGTGAGATAAAATATTTGCTTTAGAATGAACGTACTATGTGTAAATGATGTTTGGTGGGTTAGAATGTTTTTATGTTTGACGTACTATATGTAAAGGATGGACTTTGTCCAATGTAAATATATTTTCATCGCTATTTTCTAGTTTCATAATTAATCACGCGAGGTCTATAGCAAAATCACTTATCCTTCCACCTGTGTGACTATACAACATAATCTCTGTGACTATACGACTAAATTATACTCGTACTTATTTATACTTCAATCATCATTAGCAAAGATGATTACATACACTAATCACTGCAAGAATTTGTGTGATTCTACAATACAATGACTCTACAACTGCATGATTGTACAACATAATGAGTGTGATTGTACAACTTTAACTGTGTGACTATACAACATAAACTGTGTGATCCTAAAACATAATGACTGTGATCCCACAACATAACGAGTATGACTATACAACTTCAACTGTGTGACTATACAACATAATCTCTGTGACTATACAACTAAATTATACTCGTACTTATTTATACTTCAATCATCATTAGCAAAGATGATTACATACACTAATCACTGCAAGAATTTGTGTGATTCTACAATATAATGAGTGTGACTATACAATATAATGAGTGTGACTGTACAACCTAAAGTGTGTGACTACATAACTGAAATCGTAAAATGGAAAATAAAAGCCATATAGTCAATTATTCTTCAATCATCATTTGCAAAGTCACATTCATAATTAGAAAGATGATTATACATACGATTCAGAACAAATTATCTAAACATTCATTAAATATTCAACCTTCATTTTAATCTTCGCAACAATACATTGTCCAATTACGTGATCGATCGCTGTATCTTCCATGACCTTCTTCTTCCCACCGCCCCTTTTACCAACATTCCTCTTTCCACCAATTATTTCGCTGCAACAAAACACACAATCAATATAAATCACACATACAACTGAACATGTGACTACAATGAGTGTACAGCTGCGTGATTGTACAACATAATGAGTGTGACTATACAACTTTAACTGTGTGACTGTACAACATAAACGGTGTGATCCTACAACATAATGACTGTGATCCTACAACATAACGAGTATGACTATACAACTTCAACTGTGTGACTATACAACATAATCTCTGTGACTATGCAACTAAATTATAACATTAATTAAATATTCAATCTTCATTAATTCATATTCAACCTTCATTTTAATCCATATTTAATCTTCATTTTTTTTTTGGATAATGAAGATGAATAATTTTATAAATACAAAAAAAAGGGTATGAAAAGTAAAACAAGCATGAAGATGAAGATGATTCAACGAATGATACCTTAATCCCAAGGTATTCTACAGCTGCGTGATTCTACAACATAGCGAGTGTGACTATACAGCATAATGAGTATGACTATACAACTGAATATGTGACTACAATGAGTGTACATCTGCGTGATTCTACAACATAATGAGTGTGACTGTACAGCATAATGAGTGTGACTTTGCAATTCTGCAAAAACATTACGCACTAAATGACTTCATCTTCATCTTCATCTTCAAGCTCCATTCATCCCACAAAAAAATAACAACTTCATCTTCAAACTCCATCTTAAAGATGAAGTTGTTCTTTTTTTTTAGATAATGAAGATGAATAATTTTATAAATACCAAAAAAAAGACATGAAAAATAAAAAGAAGCATGAAGATGAAGATGAAGATGAAGATGAAGAAGATGAACATACCTTCGTATGATGATCGAAGTTACTGACGGAGTATGTTGGGTTAAAAACGCAGTATGGTCGGAGTAGTTGACGGAGTATGGTCGGAGTTATTAATGGTGATTATTTGTTGGGGTTTTGTTAGAGAAAGATAAATTGAGTTGAGAAATGAATTGAAAATGAGGGGATTGGGAAGTGTATGAGGGAAGTAATGTAGGGATTGATTTGGGTGAGGGGATGTTTCCTCTCTCCACTGTTGCTGTGTCAGTTTATTGTCTTTTTTTTTTTAATTGAACCCCATCCATCCACCATCCATCTTAGGATGAATGGATGGAGGGGATCAACACTAAGGGAGAGTTGGAGAGTTAGTAACTCCCTTGATCCTCCCTCTATATATATATATAGAGAGAGAGAGATGTGGGATCTGGTACATTTAACCATTTTGGTACAATTTATCTTCTTTTAAGAACCGTTGGATCTCACATGATCAAGAGCTGAGATTAAAACTCACTAAATCCTCAAAGCAGTTTTTCTCAGGTTTTCATAGTTATTTCAATGTACAAACATGATTATTTTAATGAAGAAATATAGTTATTTTATAGTCAATTTAGTTGTTTACTAGGATTAATGTTATAGGTTATTTCACTGTAGATATGCAGTTATTCCAATGTAGAAACTCAGTTATTGTATTGAATAATTTGAATTATTGTATTGATATAAAATAAAATGTAATCAATTTTAGAGTAATGTTATCTGATTTTACATAGTTACTCTAATGTAGAAATATAGTTATTGTATTGAATAACTCGTGTTATTTTATTGAGATGAAACTCAAATATAACCAATTTTACTATAATGTTATTTGATTTTATGTTGTTATTCCAATGTATAAACTCAGTTATTGTAATGAATAACTCGTGTTATTCAATGTGTTTCAACACCATTGATTCATTGTGAAACAACAATTGCATGATTTCCAATTAGCTCTTCTGCACCTCACTGGAAAACAGAAAAAACAAAAAAAGTGGGGGTTAGTTGAAAGTAACTATGTCACTAATCAAATTTAAAACCACAATTAAGTATTGGAATAATTGTAATAGTATAAAATAATTGAGTTTTTCTAGAGAAATAAAAGCATGCTTTGCCAGAATAGAGTAATAACTACGAAAAGTTGAAATACAATAATCATATATATGTATTAAAATAACTGGAATAATATAATAAAATAACTGGGTATTTCAAATAAATAATAAAGTATCAAAAACACAAAAAATTCTACTCTGAAATAATACTACTAGTTATTTAAATGTTCATATTCAAGTATTTCATTGCTTATATTCAATTATTGCAATATTCATAATTCTGATTTTCAATCTTGCAAGCAAAAATATAAAATTTACTGAAATAATAATGTCTCAAAACATGTAAAATAACACACAAACCCTAAAAATAACTCAACAAATCGAATGAAAACTAGATCTCTAACCATAACAACATCAAAATTAACAAGTTATATGCAATTAAACGAACAAAATGACTACTACATTGAAATCGATCAAATCAAAAATCAAAATCAAAATCAAAATCAGCAAACATAGTATGAAAAGGAACAAAATTAAACTGTAAAAGAGGGAAATTGACTTAACCTGAAAGTTTAACTCTTAATTGATAACTAATTTTGATGAAAAATTGAAGAACAAAATTGAGAGTCAGAGAGTGAAATTAGATTAACCTAAAAATTTAATCTTGAATAGAAACTGATTTGGTTGAGAAATTGAAAAATAAAATTGGGAAATTAAAGTGTGTTTATAAAAGAGGGCAACTTTGAAATAAACTGATCAATTAAACGTAAAGATGAGGAAGTGAGAAAAAATATAGGGTTTTACATGGGGTAAGTAATTAATCTGAGACATTGATATGATAAATCCAATGGCTTAGGACGTGAGGTAAATTATACAAAAAATGAGAGAATGTAGAAGATCCAACTTCTATATATATATATAGAGAGGAAGGATCAAGTGAGTCCACTTATCATAATTGAGTCCGTGAGTCCTCATCTCAACTCTTAAATTAGTGATAGATTAATGGTTAAGATTGTTTTGTCAATTAAGGAAATAACTAACTAAATCTTGGTAAATATTTTATTTTTTTCTCTCTCCTCCTTAATTATCTTAATGCTAATCTTGTGTCTCCCATCAAATTTTTAACTGCATCTTTCTATCACACAACAAGTGCGTTGTTTCATCTTCATTTTCACAAAAAAAAATCATCATTTCGCTACTGCCATGTTACTCTAACTCATACAATGTGTTACTCTAATTCATGAATTGTGTTACTTTAACTCATAAAATCTGTTACGTTACATAATAGTGTCTTACAAAAACAGTACGTTGCAAAATGTATGTTTCTATTAAGGATACTCCAAAACCAAAAATTATAAAACTCCATTATAATTCCAATTTTTCACACCTGCTACTCTAAGAACTTGATATTGGTAATCAAATTATACTCATAAATTGTGTTACTGTAACTCATTATGTATGTTACTCTAACGAATGATGTGTGTTATTCTAACGCATAATGTGTGTTATTCTAACTCATTTTACATCAATGAATTGGTACAAGAGTTCCAACTGAATCAACTTCATTACATATGTGGTTACTCATAATCTGTGTTACTTTAACTCATTAAATATGTTACTCTAACGAATAATGTATGTTACTCTAACGAATAATGTATGTTACTCTAACAATATACTATCCTACTTAGAATTCTGCTTCTTCATCCTCCTCGTCCTCTTCTTCATCTTCATCATCGTCAGAAGCTTTGATTTAATCTAACCACCGCGCCATCTTTTCGTTGTGTACCTCCTCACATCGAATTCACAAGCCAATGCGTAGATTTTATATAAGTTTACTGACTCATCCACGTCCTTGAAGATCTGCCCTATTTATGGAGGAAACTCTTACCCACATCCCTACATCATTCATGTGCTTTTGCGTCAACTGAAAATAATAACAGTGCCAATAAGCGTGGCGAAAAAGAAACAATCAGAACTTGAAATATGGATTAAAGTAACAGATGACAAGAATTAAAGTAACAGATGAAGTGCATTGGAGTAACACTGGATTCAATTAACAGAGGATGCTTATACACCATGTATAAAGTAACAGAGGTCAAACATTAAAGTAACAGATAATGTGAATTAAAGTAACAGATAATGTTCATTAAAATAACACCAGGTATAGGTTAGTGCAAAAAATTCATATAATGATCAGAAATGAGAGTATGACACAATATATTTCTTTGAATGAGGGCGATATTCTTTGATATTGTTTCCTATTTTGAAGTCAATCACGTCCCATAATTATAAGAAGCAATATCTTTCTTTTTTATTTTTTTATTTTTTTATATGGCGGTATTCTAAATCCTTTTTGTAACTCCAATGCATTACAGTAACAGATGAAAAGAACTAAAGTAACAGATGAAGTGCGTTAAAGTAACACGAGATTCAGTTAACATTATGTGCATTAAAATAACAGGGTTAGCCATTAAAATAACATATTGTGTACATTAAAGTAACACAGTATGTGCATTACAATAACTCCATATATTTGTTCGTGCGTAAAATTTATATAATGCTTAGACCTTTTTGTATTACTCTAATTAAAATTAGGTGTTACTGTAACTCAGAACGTGTGTTACTTCAACGCCGTGTCTGCTTCAATAGAAAACAAAACAATAGTAAGTATCAGTGAAGCTTAAGAAAAACCTAAAGAATAAACAAAACAATAACACGAGAGTAATGGACCATTGATATGAATCTATGAATAATCAAATGAATAAAATTCTACATTTTAAGATTTTTAACAAATATAATAAAAATTTGGAATTTATATTAACAAGAGAGCAATGAACCAGATATGAATCTATGATGAATGAAATGACCATGAAAGCAATATCGACATGAAAATCGACGAAAAACATGAAAGCAAATTGACGCAAATTAATCAAGATGATGAATAAAAATTGACGCAAAACACGAAAGCAATAACGAAACTCACCATTGTTATAGTCGATGAATTGATTATCAACAGTTGATGAAGATATCGCGATCATTGAATTCATAGTAACGGGATTTCGAGCACAAATTTGAATGAATGAACGTGATATTGGAAGTATTTTTTTTTTGGTTTTGATGAACGTGAATGTGAATGAATGAATGAGTGAATGAATGTGATGTTATTGTTTCCTAAAATTATGGGAGTTATTTTAGGAAGCAGTATCTCCATTTTTTTTTAATGCAAATATTAGGATGCATCTTGTCCATCCATTCTCATCTCATTCAATGGATGAGATGAGGACGGACTCATATATATATAAGGACTCATAAGAGTCCTACTCTCTCTCTCTCTATATATATATATATATATATATTCATTGGATGGGAGATGGATGAAGGACGAGATCAATCACTATATTAAAAAAAAAAGATACTGCTTCCATCAAAATAGGAATGAAAATATTCCAGTAATGTATCATTCTCATTCATTCACTCTCTCGTTCATCATTCTGTCGTCCATCACTCTCTTGTTCATCGTTGAATTTCTTATTCGCGCCGCTGCCATTTACTTCAAAAAGACACAATCAAGAGCGGATTCAGTCATTCATCGTCTTCTTCACGCTGCTGCATTCTACATTCGATCAATCCGGCTTAAGCTTTTCATTCAATGGCTGATATGCAAATCGTAGAACACACAAACGGTAAGTATATGCATTGTAGTTTATACTAGAAAGGCCATGGGGGTCGTTAAGATGATACTCAATTATTAGTTTTTACTTTTCTACGTTGAACTGCATAATCATCATACAAAATTTGCGCACACAAAGAGATATTGAGTGTAGAGTATCTGTTACTTTTATGATCTGTTACTTTAACCCATTGAAGTCGTTACTTTAGTGTATAGTATCTGTTATTTTAATGACAATCATCTGTTACTTTTATGATCTGTTACTTTAACTCATTGAAGTCGTTACTTTAACGCTTAACATCTGTTATTGTAGCGCATGAGAATGTCGTAAGGATATATGAAACCGCCATATTAAAAAAAAAAGGGTTTTTCTATGGGGTACCCCTCAACTATTGGCTTTTCCAAGTGGTACCCCCGCCTTTTTCGAATTACATGGTGTATCCTTAAACTTTACTTATCACTCCATATCATAACCAAAGTGATAAGTGTATTACAACTATTTTTTTAAATGAATAATTAATATATTAATCAATCCAACTAGTACAGACCCCGTGCAATGCACGGTATTTATAATATATTTACCTTCCTGCCGAGGTCTTCATGTACGAATTCACGTCCCTCGTACAATAGCATGTGCATCAGAAGAAATATCCCTGACTCATTCTTGTTCTTGACTTTGTCCTGCCAACCAAGCTTAATCGTGCGGAACCTGTACGCCACAATTTCCTCCGCACCAGGTACTTTATAGAAGTCAAGGAAATCACTCATATTCCCCACCTGAATGTCATTGATGATAAAAGTCGAGGAAATCACTCGTTGGCGCGCAAAGATTGTGATTAAAAACTGATTAAATGAATAAAAGAGAGGCTCACAATTGTCTTGATGGATGCAAAGAGGTCTGTATCTCTGATTGCTGTGTAGCGACAGTGGTCGAGGAGATCGACTGTCTTTTTCATTCGGTTGATTACTACGCAGGAGAAGTACTCGTCGACGTTGATGGGCACAAAGAACAATTCAGCGTCCAGTTGCAACGTACCACCACAATTACTCTTAAATATATGCCATTGATCCATCAAGGCATCTGCATTCTGAGTGGACGGACTGTCCGGATCTTCGGCAATAATCCTTATTACCGCATCCTGTAAAAAAATGTTGGGATTGAGTGAAAATTTACAATCAAATACAAAGTAATTAGTTGGTGTCATTGTGGTGCAGTGATCCTTCTGTTACTTTTGCAACTGACGTTACTTTAGTTCACAAAGTGTGTTACTTTAATTCTTGAGATCCGTTACTTTAACCTGTATCATCTACATTATTGCTCTTGTGACATATATGATGTTACTTTAATTGAAAGAATTTGTTACTTTAGTCGATATTATCTGTTACATTAGTGTCCACTCTCTTTTCACTACACATTCTGTCGATTGATTATACATTCCATGCACAGTTAATTTAGTACATACCGTTTGTCGCAGACCAAAATACGCCATCTTCGGAGAATTACCCGACCCACTGCCGTTTGCAGCCAGGCTGTTCATAAGCATTGACCAGCACTCGACAACAGATGACGACATGTCGTCACCCGGAAGCATGGACATCACATCACCCCGAGTCATTACAGCCAACGGTGAATACTCCGCAACCATTTTGCTGTTTTCAGAACGGATCGTTAGGCATTGCGAAACAACAGATAGGTGACAAAAATTTAGACAACAATATGTTGACGATATGTGTAGTGTTCGTGCTATTACCTGCCGTTGTAATTGTTGTGCTGAATTAAGCAGTAGTCCACGACATTTTTCCGCATGACGGGGAGATTTCCAAGCAGGGTCCTGTTGTTTGAGAGGAACGGGCATGCCATCGGTACACTGGGATCTGCATCACCACAGTCAATGGAGCATCCTAAGCCGTCCCCGTCACCCCTAGCTCGACTACCAAGGACAGATAATGACCCGGTGGTGTCCGGTGATTGATGTGCGGGTTCTGCAGCGGGTGTTTCTGGAGTGGATGGTGGCCCACGGCTCTTTTTAGAGAGTCTATCGTCAGGGATCGCCTCTCCTGACCTCTTTTCAGGCTCACTGACGGACGTGCCAACATCTGACATAGTCTTACTGATGGCATGGTTGGCTTTATCAGTTACAAAGGAAGACACCCGCGATATTAACACGTCCCTCTTCTTATTAATGTCACAGAGACACAGCGTCGCGGCAATTTCTGCCCTATACAGATTGTTCGCCTCGCTGGTCCCCAAAGGACAGTCGAACTCCTCACCGGCGTACAACATCATGTGTATCATGAGGTATACGCCGCAATCATTAGCCGAGAACTCGCTGCCCTGCCATCTGAACGGTACGTTGACGAGAGGGAACGAAGAGACACTGGCCCCCTTGGTGATGCCTCTCTGAACCATATACTTACCCATTTCTTAGGCCTTGATGATATTAAATAAAATAAAATAAAAACATATGAGAATAAGAAAATGACGAAACACCATTCATTTTTATGCCATCCTTATATACGACGTTTTATATATAACAAATGTTAAATATATACACCAAAATGAGCAGACTTACTGAGAGGCGTGCGATCCCAACGTAAGGAAGACTTTCAAACTCCCCCTCGTCATAGGACCTATTATCAAGGTATTCGATGCGCTGTGGCAAAAAATTGATACACGCGCAGCTGTAATGGTCATTGTTTTCCGACAACACCGGAATGAATACCTGTAGGTGGGAGATGGGTATCGCGTTCGTAATTATCACAGAGGAGGGAGCTTACAAAACATGGGATCTAAAATAAAAAATACCAGATTAGAATCTAGATCGAGATTCCCTTCATTTTCTTCAATCCATATGTTCCAGAAGTTGAACAGTGCTTCGCTCATGTCCACAAAGACACCACCCTTTCTGTTTCCCCAAATCTGGAGAGTTGTATCCTGCATGACATTTGTTGAAGTAACAGGTCGCTATCATTAGAGTAATGCACAAAGTGCCTTACAGTAACACGGCTATAGAACCACAGTAAAACACTTTTTTTGTATAAATATTTTATATCAACTGATATGATGACATTATATTAATATTACTAGAGTTTGTTGATGATGTTGCACTTATCGTATTGGATGAGAAAGTGAATGAGAGAGCTTACACTGTGGCTGACACCGAAGAAGCAACGTGATGTCCACCGCGGTGCAGACTGAGCAGCTGCCAAGCGATTCATAAGTATGCACCAGCAGTCAATTACAGCATTCGAAAGCTGCTCTCCAGGCGCCAGCGTGGCCAACTCACCACGGGGTATTTTGAAAAAGTCACTGAACCTCACAATCATCTCCCTGCAAATATTCGAACGGACTATGAAACATTTAACAAAAACGACGATAAAACGCATTAAAAAAAATTAGGAGATCTAGACCACTCACGATGTAATGTAATTTTCATTTCTGTGGAAGACGTAGTCGATTACGTCTTTCCTGACAGACAAAACAGACCTGAAAAGCCTGCTATCCCCACACAGGAAGTCCGACAGCGTAAGCTGGTCAGGATATGGGACATCACAGTCACAAGAGCACCCAAGCCTCTCATCGACGACTTGCATGCATACCAGCTGCTTTTCAGAATGAAAAAAGAATGAGTGGAAGACCTTCCTTCCGTCTACCACCACCGACAAACACTCACCGACCTCCACATCTCCAATTCTGTCAATATCCCACAGAGAAAGAACTAACTGGCGGTCACTGTTTAAATTCAGTCCCTCCTGAATAACCTCGTTAATCTCAGCCGTCGAGTACGGCTGAATGTTAAGATAATCCTCCTCACCTTGATTTGTATTTTTGGCCTCAAATACCGGCCCCTGCAACGACAACTCCCTAGCACGACGCAACGCCTCACAGACTTCATCCACCACCCGGTGTAGCTCTGCTCCTCCCCATAATGACTGGGATGCTTGTGATGGCACCGGGTCTTCGGGTAATGGATTGCCCGATGTTATCCTCCTGATCTTCGCAGCATGTGAGACCCACCAATCATGGAATACGATAGCATTCCTTCCCATCATCAGATGAATGTGATGGACATCCTGCAAGAAACAATAACTGTGTAGTGAAAAGAGAGTGGACGCTAAAGTAACAGATAGTATAAACTAAAGTAACAAAAATCTTTCAATTAAAGTGTCATCATATATGTTGGAGCAATAACGTAGATGATACAGGTTAAAGTAACGGATTGTAAACATTAAAGTAACACATTTCACTAGAGTAATGTCGGTTATATGCTAAAGTAACAGAAGATATGTTAGGGTAACATGCAGATTTACAGACATCCAAGATTTACATCCTTACTGGTGGACACTAAAGTAACAGATAACACCAATTAAAGTAACAAATGGTATAGATTAAAGTAACACATATATGTTGGATCAGTAATGTAGATGATACAGGTTAAAGTAACGGATTGTAAGAATTAAAGTAACACATATTGTTCACTAAAGTAACGTCAATAATCTGCTAAAGTAACAGAAGATATGTTAAGAGTACCATGCAGATATACAGACATCCCAGATTTAAATCCTCACTGATTCTCCGAGTCAGACACATATAGATTCATTAACGAATTAATGACATGATTACTTACGTCGACAGCCTTGGCCCTCAGCTCACTATCATCTTCAAGGCCACGAGGAAGTTTAATGGTGGTGAACTTATCGCCCTCTTGACCAGGCAATGTACCATCATCAGCGTGACGGTTCTGTGTAATCCTCAACGACGACGACGCATCTCCCCCCCTCACCACACGTACACAACGGGGGTACTGCACATCAGATAGGGTAAGCAGGCCCAGCCCACCACCAATAAACTCGTCGGCCAACCGTTCAATCATGCGTTGACCATCCCAGTGCTTGATCAAAGGGAGATCACACGGGCACGGGAGATTGCGGTAGTCAAAACGCTGGAAGTAGGTTATCATTAAAAACGGCACACAGCCAAGTAGATATGATCGGCTACGGAACACAAAATCCTCACACGCCTGCGCCAGTCCTTCCAAGATGAACGTGCACCAGTCAAAGTTTTTAATCCGCTGTACATCTTGCACCGCCTTCAGTAGTCTCAGATCAACACCATGGTTGGACGTCGGGTTGAAAAATATCGACATGCTGTAGAGAACGAACATCCTACAGAACGTTTCACCACCCTCTACATCCTCCTGTAGTTTCCTAAGGACCTTTGACAGAGGGATTGCATCACCGTCATTTGCGACATGAAAGTCAGCCCTCCACTTTTTCTTCAGCTCCACGACAGACTCAGATTCGGCTGCCTTCGATCGACCCATCGGCAGCAGCTCAACAGGGTCCGGTCCAACTGGAAGGAGGAAGCAGTCATGTACATCGTGCTTGATTACCAGGAACTGATTTCTCCCGCACCGAAAAATCAGCGTGTCGTCACTAAATAAAGACATGAAGTCAGTGGCAAACTTTACAGGGAAGCTACTAAGGTGCATTTCAAGTACACCGCCAAACCCGATTGTTTTAAGCGCCTCACGCTGCCTCTGGTTTAAATTAGATATCAGATCAACGAGGAGCTTCGGGCTGCATCTGACCGACGCCGAACGGTCGACGTTGGATTCACCAGACTCTTCAGTAGCTATTTTCTTCAACTTCGAAGGCTTGACAGCCGTTTTCATTACCCGTCGAACTCGATTCTTGACCTGACCCTCCTTCACACCATCACCGACAATCTTACCTCCTTTTGCCATCTGAAAATGATTTATTATGAGAATAATGCCAATGATACAAACTAAATAGAGGATTACATACCCCTCATCCGCATAACATACCCCCTCATCCGCATTGTACTATCAACATAGTAACATATAATGTGAATTAAAGTAACCCATTAAAAGTTGGAAAAAAGGAACCTTGTTCATGGATCTACGCAATACAGTAACAGAAATTATGTATTAAAGTAACAACATACATGAATTAAAGTAACAAGAAACACATACATTACAAAACGCTGCAGGTAATATGGTATCAATAGAAGGGTAAGGTTAGTTATATAGGTTATTCTTTAAAATAACAAATGAAACCAGTTAAAGTAACAAACAATGTTCATTAAAGTAACAAAAATAACATGCAGGGGAGCCGTGAAAAACAGAAGACGTATATAATCAAAATCGGACATAAAGAACTAATCAATCGTGCATTCTAGGTACAAAATGAGAGAAATAAAACAAAAACAACTAAAGGTAATCAGCATAACGAACAAAATCAAAATTTACTCTAAAAGTAATTAAAAACCACAGAAAAAACCCTAATTTACCTTAAGTTTAGAGTTCAAATATGGTGTAGCTGCGTCGTTGATGGATGTAGACGGTATGAGCGAAGATGAGCGAGGATGAGGAGATGATGAAGACAGTAAAGAAGGCGGGAGTGTTTCAGAAATTAAAATAGATTCGCTTGTTGTAAGGAAGCGGTGAAAATTGAGTAAGAAATTGAGGTAAGAGGTGAAATGAAAGAGCTTGACAGGGATAGGCGGTGAAAAGTGGGGAGTTGAAAGGTTTGACAGAGATAGGCGGGAGAGATTAAGGGAGGAGAGAGAAAATCGAATATATTTTGAAAGATATTATTGTTATTACCTTAATTATGTGATTAAATCTTCACCATTAATCTTACAATGAATCAATGGCTGATATTGGGACTCAAGGACTCAAAACATATAAAGGGACTCACCTGATCCCAATTCTATATATATATACTAGGTTAATACCCGTGCAAAGTTGCACGGGTATATATAAAAGAGTTAAGTAGATAATCATGTTTGGATATCGACCTTTAACAAATATAATTTATCATATAGAAAAAATATACGCTTAAAATCAACTTGAATTATATACACGTTAAAAATTAATGCGAACATACATGTTAGTTTCACTTGTAACTGTTATCATGATATACACGTATCTCGTATGTTTGATACGATTATTTGTTGAGCAATTAGTCTTAACTTATGTTTTATAAAATAATGGAAAATTTAATTTTGTAGAACTAACTTGATACGAAAATCATAACACAAAACATTTAAATAAATTGCGAACAAAAAAAATAGACCTCTAATTGGGACCAACTCGAAGAACTCAAAGTGTAACATTAAAAAGATATGTGTGATTGTTATCTTGTAAATTAATAAAAAAATACGAAGTATTATTTTTTTTCCAATATTCCGTAATAAATACTTATGTACAGATTAATATCATAGCAGTCGTATAATACGTTCCAATTTCAATATTCTAAATAAAATTTTGGGTTTTTCTATGGGGTACCCCTCAACTATTGGCTTTTCCAAGTAGTACCCCCGCCTTTTTCGAATTACATGGCGTACCCCTAAACCTTACTTATCACTCCATATCATAAACAAAGTGATAAGTGTATTGCAATTATTTTTTTAAAATGAATAATTGACATATTAATCAATCCAATTTGATGCTACAAATCACCTCTTTTTCTTTACCATTCACCAAGCCACCAAATACCCATCAAAACGCACTTTGTTGTCGGCCGACATCGACCTATCTCCCTCACTCTTTTAAATCCTTCAACCTCAATCCCTTCGTCACCCCCATGTCGTAGTGTGGTGGAATGAATTTTTTCGAGTAAAGAATGCAAATTGAATAAATATATCATGGTTGATGAAAGTAAAATAGGGAATAATCACTATTCTATATAAAAATATAAAAAGTCATTCCAAAATGTCACCCTTTACAAGGTATTGACAAGTGGCACTACTAAAATATTTAGCTCATCAATATGTAATTATGTGCTTTTATTAATTGTAATTAATACAATACAAAGTAATTACATATTACTAACATTTTCTACATTTCTACAAAGAATTTTTTTATATGAGTTGTGCTAATAATTTTGATTACACAACTTTAATATCATACCATTTTAACAATTGAGATATCTTATTAATAAAATTCTTACAGGATAATTGGTTATTACAAATTATGTATCAACTAGTATAGCACCCACGTAAATACGCGGTAATTTATTTTATTACTTTTAATGTAAATACGCGGTAATTTAGTTTATTATTTTTAATAGATGAAACATCTATAATTACCAATAATAAATTCGGTATTATATAGTTATGGAGTATATATTTTTATTTCAAATAAGATACTTAATACAGTATAAATAAGCAGTAATTAAATGTACTCATAACTTTATAAGAAGTATTAAAGTTAGAAAATATTATCCTATTCTACAATAAAACAAATCAATGAAATAAGAACACTTGACTACTTGAGTTCATTTTTTGTATTTCAACAACATCATAGTCTATATTATAGACATGAATATATTTAGATGTATTAATTATGTAGTGAATTGAGATTAATGTAAAAAAAAGAAAAATTGGCCTTAGTCCAAATATTTTGAGTTGCGTTAATAATTTATAATTTTATAAAATATCTCACATACAAAGTTTGTATCTTTGTTTTAATTTTATAAATAATATAGTGAATGGTTTTACCACCACCGGTTCACCTAACCTACCACTTTACATATTTGTTTTGATTTTATTTTCTAGGGAGATAATTTATATTTTAATCATTGTATCCATTCATTTATTATCAAGACGGTAGAGTTGTAATAGATTGACATAATGTAATATTTTTTAGGTTGTAACATATTAATAAAGTATACATACATTAAAATAAATCATCTTTTATGTTTTTAAAATACAACTTCCATAATTTTGAAGTAAATAAACCAATTAATGATATTAAATAATTATTGAAATTCTAAATCTAACTATGTGCAAATCTTGAACATATATGGTAGACCCAAAATTTTGTATATTTTGCATAGATGTATAGAAATATGAGGTGAGACCCAATTATGTAATAGAGTGCAATTAGGCGGGAAATTGGATACATGAGAGTTTGCCACCTAGTCACATTTTTAGTAATCTCTATTCTTTTAGTACATAGGGAATTTTTGTTTTACGTTTTATTCCATTTCATTGATATTTTTTGGGTCGGTATGATTTATTTTTATTTGTTTTTTTGCAGACGCTGTAACATTATTTTATAGATGAGAATAAATATGAGTGAAATCATAAACTTCTTACAAGGAGTTATGGAGTAAATTTTGGGTATTATTATTTTTAGATTTAGATTTAAGAATTATAATACGGATTGCATAATTAATATTTTCCCATAAAACTAAGGTTTTGCAAATTAAAAGTACTATGGATAATTACCCTAAAAATTATGTTAATTAACGCGATTATCATCTAATATTCACAAATTTATAAAGGTAATGTAGTATTAGGTTATGATAGTAGAATTACAAATACATAATTTTCATATAGATTTGGGTAGCGTAAGTTGTCATGATATGTTACTACATACGAGTAATTTATATCTACCTTACTTTTACACCATCTTAATTTTTGTCAAATAAAACAATAAAATGTTGTTTGATTATTATTCTTAGCTAGAAAAATAGATGAATCATAATTTATTACTCCATTATATAATTATACATCGATGTACATAACATGACGTCACGAGACCACAATGTTATCAATATTCTCTTCCATTCGATTTCATACGTTTATAACCGTATACGTTGAGATTATATTATTATATGAATTTGGAAGTATTACGATTAATATTCATATAAATAATGTTATTTGTTTACTCAGAACAAAACACGTGAATTACAGTTCGTTCATGCACAATTGCACATAAGTTTTTGCATACGAGATTACGAGTGCATACAACACGACGACAATTTTATTTAAGGTTAAGTTTGCACAATTGACTTGAAACGCACCCGTGATTTTCACGGGTAACAAAACTAGTTATATCATCAATTGAGAAATTTTCGTTGGAAAATTATTACTTTGGTTACAATATAGACTAATTTATAAAGTTTAGGGGTACATCTTGTAATTTGAAAAAGGCGAGGGTACCACTTGGAAAAGTCGATAGTTGAGGGGTACCCTATAGAAAAACCCTAATTTTTTTTAGTAAGTATACTATCAATAGATGAAATATATATACTACGTATTAAAATCTTCATAACTGATATCCATTTTCTTTTGAAAAGTCATATTGGTATAGCCATCCATTGTTATTTTAATCTACGTAGTTATTTTATATACACCTGTTTAATTTTTTACGGGTATTAACCTAGCTATAAAATAATAGAATATTTTCGACAATCTTTAATCTATGTTCGATTATTAAGATAAAAATAATTTAAATCGCAATTAACATAATAAGTTGTTTTGTCAACATAGTTATATCTATGATGTTTTCAAATGTTTTAACCCGTGATAAATTATATTACCGTCAAACTATTATAAACTTGTGTCCTTGACGTTTTAACAAATGTACATACCAAAAATATCTTATTAATATGAAACTTTTGATTAATACGGAGTATTATATTAGATTAATGGTTATTATAAATGTTTTGATATATATATATATATAGATTTAAGATCATGTGAGAACCATCAACTTGATGAGAACTTTGAAAACTCCATTAAATTATTATTTTTTTCGAAATTTAATGACATATTTGAATTCGTCGTACAATTTAATGGGTGGGTAACATATTTTTCGGTAAAAAAAATCTTGTTTAGTGACGGAAACGGAAACATATAATTTTAGTGTACCTAATATTCGTTTTAGTGTACCTAATTTTTTTGATGTACCTTATTGCACTTTTAGTGTACCTAAATTGCATTTCAGTGTACCCTTTCAACTTTTCGTGAATAAATAACAATTTTCTTAATATTTTTAATAAAATATGATTAGTTATGCCTAATAAAACATTTGAATAAATTAAGCTAAGACTAAATTAGTCATCTAAATTTTCGAAAAAAATAATAATTGAGTTTTTATTGAGGTTCTCACGGTTCTCAACGAGTTGTGGTTCTCACCGGATCTTGACTCTATATATATATATATATATATATATATATATATATATATATATATACTCCCTCCGAGTTCCTATTATTATATATATATATTCTCTTCGAGTTCCTATTATTGTCCTAACCGCTTTTGGGGTGGAAAATAAGAAAGAAAAAATGAGTGACTCAAAAAAGAAGTAGGAAGAGAGAGAAATGAGAGAATAATTATGAACCACATATTGATTGCCTAAAAAAGAAAGTGGGACAAAAATTAAACTTAACCCAAAAAGGAAAGTGAGACAATAATAGGAACTGAAGTATATATATTATATCATAAATAAGAGAAATCATTCGTTTTAGATGTTAAGTAGAAAAAACTTTTGAATCTTATAATAACAACTCTTGAGGCTATAAATTGAAGTAAAATTCTCACATCGAGATTATAATAAAACGATGAAATTTTATTGAGTAAATTAAAATTTACTCCCTTTTAAAATACCAATTTTAAAATTTACTCCCTTTTGAATTTTTTTGTTAAAAATAACCCCCAAAATCTATCAAAAGTTCAAAAATTACTCCAAAATATATTTTTTTGACGAAAATGTCCCTAACTTTTTTATGTCATATTACTTCACCACACCCTCTAGCCAAGGGCATTTTCATTCTAAAAATAAATTTGGGAGCAATTTTTGAACTTTTGATAGATTTTGAGAGTTATTTTTGACAAAAATTTCAAAAGGGAGTAAATTTTAAAATTGATATTTTAAAAGAGAGTTATTTTTAATTTACTCAATTTTATTATATAAAACAAATTTCATCAACCAGTAGTTTCACCAATTTATTATTGCCACCTAGTTGTATATAAGCATTATAAAAACAAGTGTAGGATCCTCTTACTGATAATGCAGTTGTGGCCCCACAAGACCGAAGCGATAGAAGCTGATGGACAAAACCCGATTTGACCAGACCGACTCAATTGCGGAGTTTGCACTCCCCAATCCGGTATACACTTTACGGCTTTACCAAGCGGTGACTCGACTCGGTGAGTTTTAGAATGAGGGAAGGGACATATAAAAGGCAGCTAAAGCATTGACTGTCCAAATATCGTTGCATTCATTCAGGCCTCTGCGTTCCTCAAACCCTAGATTTGCCCATATCATCAATCCTTGCCTTTTCTGCGATTTTATTCGGTAAATTCCCGCCTTCTTCATTTCTTTGCTCTTCTTCGCCCTTTCTTTGATTCAGCGTATGTTTCTCTCTACTGTTTGTAGCGTGTCTTTGACGCCTTCTTTCATCATAATTAAATTCTAAGTTATGTTAAATCATCTCAACTGAATGCAATTCGCTGTGTTAGGGTTTAGGCAAAAGCTTATTGGAACTAATTTTTGTTTTATATTAGGGTTTAGCCATACTTGAACAATCTTGTTTATCTCCACGGGATCTTAGATGTGGACTTATTGTGTTTTCTTGTTTTTTTAGATTAATTTCATGGCGGGTCATAGAAATAGCTCCGGTAAGCGGGCACACCCTTCTGACCGTTCTGATAATGGAGGTCATAAAAGAAGAAATCCGGGTGAAGACTCTTTCACCATTGGAACCAACGATACAGTGTACCGTTACCTTTGTCCTGCACCAAAGATTGGGAGTATTATAGGTAGAGGAGGGGATATTATTAAGCAATTGAGATTGGACACTAATTCTAAGATCAGGATTGGGGAGACAGTGCCGGGTTGTGACGAACGAGTGGTCACCATTTATAGTACCGGCGATGAATCAAATTCCTTCGATGAGATGAACACTCAGGTTTGTCCCGCACAGGATGCATTATTCAAGGTGCACGACAGGGTTATTGCAGAAGAGTCAGCAGGTGATGATGAGCCCGAGAGTGCTCAGCATGTTACTGCACGATTTCTTGTGCCTAATGATCAGATTGGATGCATTATTGGTAAAGGCGGGCAGATAGTTCAAAGCATCCGTAGTGATACTGGTGCTCAGATTCGCATTCTCAAAGATGATCATTTGCCCAGATGCGCTTTAAGCACTGATGAACTTTTGCAGGTAATATTTTGAAAATAATGTTTTCTCTGTATCGTAGTTGTTCTCTCTGACTTCCTGTATCATATCGTGGGGTTCTTTATTATCAAATTGTATGTTGTATCTTTAAGCATTCCGGCATTTTATTCCATTGTGTATAAGTTTTCCTATTATTTTTCCTTTCTAAGGTTTCTTGATTTACTCTATTTGATGGTTTCTTGTGCTATGTCTTGCGTGTTTGTCGCATGGTGCTGCTATTTTGTCTATCCACCTAACTGAAAGGCTTGCTTTGGCTTGTATGTGATTGGGCGTCAGTTTACTTACGGGTTTCATTTTTTAATTGGCTGTAATTTAGATCTCTGGAGAAACACCAATTGTGAGGAAGGCACTCTATCTCATTGCTTCTCGTCTACATGATAATCCTTCACGGACTCAACATATGCTTGCTTCAGCTGTGCCAGCAAATTTATACTCTTCACCTGGTTCACTCATGAGTGGACCGGGTGCTCCTGTTTTTGCCCCAATGGTTAGTCCTTATGGAGGGTACAAAAGTGAGTGGCCAGAAAGGTCAAGGTCTTCGTACTCTTCCAGGGAAGATGCATCCGCAAAAGAATTTTCTGTTCGCTTTGTTTGCCCCACTGCCAACATCGGAGCTGTGATTGGAAAAGGCGGTGCGATCATTAACCAAATCAGGCAAGAAACGAGAGCTAGTATTAAAGTTGATAGCTCTTCTGCGGAGGGTGATGATTGCCTGATAACTGTCTCATCTAAGGAGGTAAAAAAAACTTGGCTTTCAGGACTTGTAAGAGAATTTTTTTTATCAGGCATTTGATTTTATTTTCTTTTGGCTGTGGACAGTATTTCGAGGAACAAGTTTCTCCAACTATTGAGGCAGCAAGGCGCCTTCAACCTAGGTGCAGTGAGAAAATTGAGAGGGATTCAGGAATGATGTCATTCACAACTCGTATCCTTGTGCACTCTTCCTGCATTGGCTGTTTGATTGGAAAAGGTGGTGCCATTATAAGCGAGATGCGGAGTGTGACGAAAGCTAATATTCGCATACTTTCGAAAGATGATCTTCCAAAGGTTGCAGCTTCTGATGATGAACTAGTGCAGGTATAGTCATGCTAATATTTGACATTCATGAACTGTGTTTTTGCTTACAAGTATTTAACAGTTTCTCACTTTATCCATTTATTTAAGTTTGTGTTTTTGAATTGTTCTTATCTCTTAGATCTCCGGCGACCTGGATGTTATTGAAACTGCTCTCATATATATAACATCAAGACTAAGGGCAAATCTTTTTGAAAAGGATGGCCAAGTGATTCTCCCAGTTCTCCCTTATGACCCACTTTCACCAGATGTTGATAGTTTGCCATATGAAAGTAGAGAGAGTAGAAGACATGGGCGTGACTTTTCTTACTCCGGTGGTTATGGTTCTGGTGATTTATCACCTCCAGAACCCTATGGCAGCTATGGTGGTTTACAGGTAGTTGCTTCTTAAACAGTTTTTTTCTTTTATTATGAAGTTTGCAAAATAATTTCCGTGTTTGTTACGGGATGGATTTTTGGATTTTACTCTGATTGGCTCTTGGTCTGTGATTTTATTTTAATGCCGCCTTTTTCTTATCTATTTTATAGTTTTATCATTCTAGCTTTATTGCCCCTGTTCGATTGTTTTTGTTAAATGACATGTACAATTTTTGAAATGATTATATTTATATACTTAGTTCGATAAAACTAATTGGAAAAATTTACATTGCTTCTCTACGTATAGTCCGAGAAATTATTGGTCCAAGTTGACATCATTTGACTCCTAAGGTCAAATGGGACCAATATTAATGGGATGGTGTATCTGATAATTGTTTTTTGAACTTCTGCTTTGAAGATTAATTTATTTGTCATTCGAATTTCAGAGCAGCGGAGGTAGGAGCAGTTATGGTATGTATGGAGATTATTCTTCAGGCCGCACCGGTTCTTCAGGGTAAATTTACTTGACCTTTTGACTTTGTTTCACTTCTTTTATTGGGAAGGGGATGGTGGTAGAGAGAGTACAATAACGTGTGCAATCAACTCTTTATGTGTACCACTTTATACTCACAGGTGTCAGACCTACTTTTGGACTGAGTCTTAGACAGGTATTACCTGGTGCAAGTTCAACAAAACCCTTATCACAGTGGTGAGCAATGTTAACCAAGGGGGGAGTTGGTTCTAAGTGCAAGGAACACACTCTATGTATAGTCATACATTTTAATAATCGTCATTAATTTCAACTTACTTTAGAGTTGCTGGTAGATTATCTGGCCCAGGTTCAGTATCTCGAAGGAAGCCCTATTACTAAAGAAATGCCGAGAGGCCCAGGCAGGTAACTGTATTATTGACTTCTTTTACGATGTCTAATGTTATAACCTTATGGTATATATACATATATATATCATCTAGAGCACAAAAGATTTGTTTGATCTAGCCGACTCCCTGTTGTATGAAGAGCCCTGATGATCGCCTTTTCCATGTCTTCCTCTCAATTCCCATTAAAACAGCCGAGACTTTGAAGCCCTGAAGCTTGCTTCCTGACTCTTTCGATGGAGCCTTCTGCCTAAACCAGCTGATCACATAGGGAATCAAAAAACATATGGCCTACTTTGATGCTTTTGCCCAGGAGACCAAATTACCCGGAGAACTAGATATGAAATTTGCCATGTCCATGACTCCATATACCAAGCTTTCTCTGTCTCTGCTCCCCAGAACCTTTGTAGCTACATTGCCTTGATTTCATTAGCTTGTTTCGCTCTATTGTCTTCAACTATTTGAAGTAACCTTGCCCCTGTAACTTAGGTTTAAACTTCATTGTCCACTGCCACTTTTCTCGCCTAAACTTAGTTCGAGTGTTTTCCCTTTCAGCTACCTTGCCCCCTGAACGAAATTTTAAAGCAGCTACTGCTGTTCCTGAAACACCTACTGTACCACCGCCATCGCGAACTTTACTTTTCTTTATCATGCCTTTATTGCCAAGAGTATGTGCTCATTCCTTGCTTATCAGCCTCTACCCGCGGCAGTAGTCTGATCTTATGCTTATTGTTTCATCACCATCAATAGTTTTTTTTGCCCCTTTATCTGCCAGCAGTTTACATTCTAAACGTAATAAGATGAAGGATACAAATGCAGATAATAAGTTTTTTTTTGTTTTTGGTTATAAACCTATGTTGTGTATAAATGTATAGAAGTGATTCTAAAGAAGTATTTATGAGAGTTTTGGGTGTTGCTAAATCTTTGGTGACTGCATCTCATGCTTTACTTTTAAGAGTTAGCCGAGCATGAGATTTTAGTAAACAAATTATTTGCCAGAAGGAAATGGTCAAAGTGGCGCTGTGATGTTGTAACCATGTGAATGAGGTCATTTATTTTAAGAGATTAGAGATGTCAGTTTTAAAATATTAACGGTGGTGCTGGAGGCTTTTATCTTATGCTCGGAAAGTACTTGGAGTTTTTTGATTTGGAAAATGAGAAGTCTGTAAAGCGTCAATTTTCACCGTTTAGCATATAAGCATATATAGAGATGATCAGAAGTTAGAACTATCTACTGATATCTCATGCAACGTATTGCGTGGTTCACAACAGTATCTTCTATAGAAAATGAAGCTGATCTGTGCCTTTTCTGCCTTTTTGTGCTGTTAGCTAATCACAGAGTCACCTTTTAGGAGAATGGAAATTTAAAAAATGCTTGGAAATTCAGTATTATTATTTCTTGGGACACTAATATAACTCCAGAAGCAACAGTGTGTTGCAATGTTCAGAAAACTTTGAAGTCAAAATGTCCAAAAGATGTTAATTTGTAAGGTTTAGCAAAAATATTCTAGAGAAGGGTGGCACATACACTGTGTTTGATATTGAATTGTTGAAATAATGTCTCTGTGGCAAGGCTTAACTCTTTGATCGCTATATTTTTGAGCTTTCTTTTTACGTCTCTTGTTTGGTTTATTTGTTTGGCTAATATTTAAATTTTTACTCCATGTTAGTTATACTAATATAAAATAACTCCTGTTAAATGATTCATAACACTCTCGGTTAAAGCTCCCTCCCTCCGTAGGTACTAAAACACTTGCAAAGAAGTACTTATACTTGTTTTTTGTTGGGATGTTGCATTGTTTGCATGTTGTTTGATGCCTAGGGTTCCTTTTAAAAAAGGGAGAAGTTGCTAGTCATGTATGTTGTCAAGGTTTTCTGTAGATCATACGAGGTAAACCTTGTAGTATTGTCGTCTGTTTCGTGTCTTTGCGTAGTTACTAGGACTCCACGCTTCAGCATCTTAGGTTATGATATACAAGGAGGGTCAGAGTGGTTACTTGGGCTCCATGCTTCAGCTTCAGTATCTTAGGTTATGACATATGAGGAGGGCAGTTGATCAAGCTCTGGAACTAGTATGTTGTGTAATGATGCCGGTTTTTTTGCATCTCCCTCTAATTTTGTTTGTTCCCGGGTGTATTTGTGCTTTTGTGCGAGGTGCTAACACGGTCAAGATTGCTTTTCAAACCTAGGCAGGCCATCAGTGTGTGGGTGGCCTAAATGTGTGTCTCTTTGCAACATTCCCAGCATTTAATTTCAACTGCTGTAGTGTGTTTTTAATTGCCATTTGAAACAACTTTTTTTTTTTTCAACATAGTCAACATTTCTAGCTGAAATGCTGTTATTTTTGTGGTGTCGTCTGAAGTAACTTTATACTCCACAATCCACATAAGGTTGAGATTGCAATATTTCATTATCTAATCTCCGTTTTCCTGCCATAGTTGGAGGTGAAAGGGTTGGGCAGTTGGAATACCGTGTGAATTTTCTATTAATAATAACGGGTGTTCCACATTTTTTGTACGGCCTTATTTACACATCACACCGTTGTTAACTTCTCTATTATCTTACTTTTTCTTGTAGTACATCTTTTGTGTTTCTTATTATTTGTGTCTCCACTTTCTTTTCTCGTTTTCATTTTCATTCTCATTCACACACATTCCATACTTTTTAGATTTCTTCCCAAAACTAATGTGGAAGATATAAAAGAAGGGGAGGGAGTAGGATTTAAGTGCAAGAATGTGGTTTCTACAGTTCCACATTTTAACATTTTTAAGGTCGGTGCTGGTTTAAAAATCTTTTTGACATTTTAAGCGTGAGGCATGGAGTGGAAGGGCGTGCTAATGGTGGCCAACTATGTCATGTTAACACTTAGCAGACCCAGGAACGACTCTTGTAGATCCGTCACAGCAAAGCGGTAATGATGCAAGTTACAATGAAATGTCTTTAGGCGTATTGTTTATTTGCGCAGCCCAAAGTCAGAGGAATAACGTGTTTTCAATTGTGTCATGTAATAGTGTAGATAATTAGATATGTTGTTTTCTCTTGTAGTCTTCTTTTGTTTGATTAAATTACCACTAGTTATAAAAACTTATAATATTATTGATAACGATTGATTTGGAAGGAATATTCAATAAACTGTTTTGACTCCAATGTGTCGTACTCTCAAAGTGCAGGTTTCTCATTTGTACTATTCCCTTCTATTCCCTGTAGTTTCCCCCTTCTCATGGGCATATAGAAAGAAATTAAGAATTGGTTAAAGCATGTAACAAAAAGTGGAGTATAACGTGGAAATATGGTGGGTTGTGGGGTAAAGAAAAGAATAAAGAATAGGAATCCGACATGGGAACACTGGCTGACTGACACGTGTCTAAGTGTCATACTCGACTATTTTTATGAAAAATATGAATACTTTGGCTTAAAATGATGTGTCAAAGTGTCATATCCTTGTCCAAGTGTCATGAGTCGGAGCAACATATTATGTGGCATGTTATATATTCACAATTACATTCATATTCATATTGACATTGACTTGTGATATAAGAAATCATGTTTTGAGTTCCACATTAAAATTAAGAATTTTTTGTAAAAAAATGGTACTAAAGTTTTTATTTTTTATTTTTCTTAATCATCTTCATTTATTTAATCAAACTCAATTATTCCATCCATCCTCTTTATTCCTCCATAATACAATACTCAATTTTCAAAGCTGGTGAATATATATTAGGCTATTATCACTTATGCTTCTTAATTGGACTACTCTTCTACTGACCCTAAATGATGATATATATATAGAGCGAGAGAAATGATCAAGGGAGTTATTAACTTCTTAAGAGTCTCTTAGTCTTGATCTTGACCTTTCATCCATCTTAAGATGGATGGATGGATGAACTTCAAGTTAAAAAAAAAGGAGTGACATCAAGTATTACAAACCCATCGCGCGTCATCCCTCACACAAATCAATCACTTCCCTCCTCCCCTCCTCTACTGTCATTAACTCCCTCCTCTACTATCTCGCCTCTTACCTATTACACTTCCCAAACACCTTTTGAATTCATTTCTTAAGCCATTTATCAAAAACACTCCCATTTCTCCACCACTCCACTCAATCTATAATCTCTCTCTAAAAAATCCATCTTAAGCTCCGATCATACGCTCTAAAAAAACACAATCCCTCCGATCATACTCCGTCTTAAAACTCCGACCATGGTACGATGGTATGTTCATGCATAAATTCCCATTGTCGAACTTTCATTGTCTTTTTAGTAGTTAAACCCTAAAATTATTTACCTTTCTGATAGCCCTAAATTTAATAATGTATTTTTTGGTTCAAATTCATATAATGCATTAATAACCTGGTATTTCATGTTCAAATTCATATCATGTTTTTTTTTGTGCCAATAAGTGTGTACAGTCATATGATTTTCTCATGTTCAAGTGAACTGTGTGGTTGTAGTTGTATAGTCATGTAATCTGTACAGTCAAAAATTTGCTTAAGCTTTTATGTCTTTATTTTAGAAGATGTATCTAAAATCAAGGAAATATCACTGTTGAAGTTCATGTAATCTATATAGTATTTTGATTTTTTCATGTTATAGTTCCATAATCGTCTTTGTAATTATGCATGTCACTTCGCTAATGCGGCTTTAGTTGTATAGTCACACTGGTGACATTGTATAGTCACAGTCCTTATGTTGTAGAGTCGCACTCATTGTTGCTGTAGTCACAGGTGATATTGTAGTTGTATAGTCATGCAATTATGTTCTATAGTCACACAGTTGAAGTTGTATAGTCACGCGATTGAAGTTGAATAGTTGGACAGAATAGGTTGTATAGTCACACTCGCTGTGTTGTAGACCCTAAAATTATTTACCTTTCTGATAGCCCTAAATTTAATAATGTATTTTTTGGTTCAAATTCATATAATGCATTAATAACCTGGTATTTCATGTTCAAATTCATATCATGTTTTTTTTTGTGCCAATAAGTGTGTACAGTCATATGATTTTCTCATGTTCAAGTTAACTGTGTGGTTGTAGTTGTATAGTCATGTAATCTGTACAGTCAAAAATTTGCTTAAGCTTTTATGTCTTTGTTTTAGAAGATGTATCTAAAATCAAGGAAATATCACTGTTGAAGTTCATGTAATCTATATAGTATTTTGATTTTTTCATGTTATAGTTCCATAATCGTCTTTGTAATTATGCATGTCACTTCGCTAATGCGGCTTTAGTTGTATAGTCACACTGGTGACATTGTATAGTCACAGTCCTTATGTTGTAGAGTCGCACTCATTGTTGCTGTAGTCACAGGTGATATTGTAGTTGTATAGTCATGCAATTATGTTCTATAGTCACACAGTTGAAGTTGTATAGTCACGCGATTGAAGTTGAATAGTTGGACAGAATAGGTTGTATAGTCACACTCGCTGTGTTGTAGAGTCACACGGTTGACGTTGTATAGTCACAGTCGTTATGTTGTCGAATCACACTGTTGAAAATATATAGTCACAAACATTTATAAGTAGAATCACACAATTGAAGCTGTATAATCAAGCTTTATGTTGTACAGCCATTTTAATCGAATGCTCAGTCGTACAATCACACTCATTACGCATTTTGTTATTGCTGACTGGTTGGAATAAAATTGTTATCAAGAAGGGCGGCAAGAAGAAAGTCGTGAAAGAGACAAAGGCCGAGCATGAAAGTCGTGAAAGAGACAGCGGCCGAGCATGTTGTTGACGAGAAGAGGAGTGGGAAGAAGAAGGTCGTGAAAAATACACCGGGCGACCATGTCATTGGCAAAAAAGTGGTAGGAGAGAAATTTTGGTAAGAAGGGCAGTGGGAAGAAGAAGGTTGTGAATGATACAACATGTGACCACATTGTAGACGAGGTAGATGTGGGGACGGTAAAATTTGTTGAGGAAGGCAGCGTAAAGAAGAAGAGGGTCAGGTTTGATACAACGTCTGACCACATCACTGCAGAACACGTTATTGTGCGCAAATCGGATACAACCGCTCGAAAGTCTGCCGGTAAGAGGAAAAGAGAGCAGCTGCAAGATCAGCCAGTAGTAAGAAGCGATCAGGAAGGTCCGCCGGATGTTCATTGTAGGGCTGGACGGTTGTACAAACTTATTTTGAAATGAACGGCTGCTTAGAAGGAAAGGGTACGTGACGTGGGGTTCGGTGGGCTGCTGGAGCTAAGGTTCGATTCATTCCCCCTAGACCATGCACTTATGTTCCTTCGTGCATTTTCTGACGGGTCCATATTTTCCGTGCCTCACGCTGGGAGGCATTCATGTTGTCGAAGTACGACGTGCACGATTGCTTCCAAATACCTTTTGGACCTCGGCCGCTGAACGTAATCCCAACAAAAAACCAAAAGGGGCAGATTCACCTGACGTGATCAGGTTAAAAAATACTTGGAGGAATTTGTTTGGCGTGGTGAAAGCCGGCGGACCAATTGGTTTAGGGTGCGTGTACAAGAAGTTGTTGGGAACCGATACCGCAGACGACGACTTTGTACGTACGTTTGTCCTATTTGCATTGTTGTCGTTCCTCGCGCCTACTACAAACAATTCACTCGATCTCAGCCTACTGGCCGCGGTGGAGGACGTGAAATTAATTGGAGAACAAGACTGGTGTAATTTGGTGCTGGAGGACCTGGTACGGGCGGGTAAGGAGACGCGTGACCCCAATAAACAACGTCATTACCTCCGGGGGTGCATCCCAGTTCTGATGATTGCCTACTTCCAAGGCTATGATTTCCGTAGCGAGTCTTGCAGATACGACCTATCGCTTATCGGGCATTGAGATGCGCAGAGCAATCGTCTGGCTGGGAAATTAGAGACGGGGTCACTGGGGAATCAGTTGCGCTCCAAGGTATCGTACTCGCGTACCTGTGGGGTGACGGGCGACGAGGGTTTCCCCGCTATAACTCTGTCCTTTGACAACCAACGTTCCAGTCCAGAGAGAACAACGCTTACGAGTAATATTACACGCGAATTGCTCCCTCTAGCGTCAAGGATCAAGACCGACGATCAACTGAAGGTTAGTGCCGTGGACGTAAGATATCTCGCGGCCACTCTTTATGACATCGATTAATGGTGACTGTTTTCAATTGTTTATGAACCTTTTACTGTGATGGCGTACCTGTGTTTATAAACAAGTATGACACAGGTGACTTTGAATAGTCACGGTCATTATGTTGTAGATCACACTCAATATGCTGTATAGTCACACATACTGTCCTGTAAAATCACACGGCTTGTACAACCATTGAGCTGTATAGTCAGACACTCAAAGATATATAGTCACATCTGTTATGTTGTATAGTCACATATAGTCATACTGTCCGGTGCAATCACGCGGCTTGTACAACCATTGAGCTGTATAGTCAGACACTTGAAGATATATAGCCACAATCAGTGTGTTGTATAGGCACAGTAATTATGTTGCATGATCACGCACCTTTACAACTTTACACTTATTATGTTGTACTTATTTGACTTTGACTGACTTATAGGCCGACCATGAGTTTTTCCTGAAGTTCTGAAATCGTGCGCTTGAGTTTTGCAAGTGCTGTGAGGAGGCTGCCTCACCTGTGAAGGAAATAGCGACGAGGAACCAGGCAGTCCCAAGTCAAAACCCGTCCTCTCAACGATTCTGGGAAGATCCAGCTGTCCTCGAGTATATCGACGAAGTTGTTTCGTTGGTCGACAAGTTGAGGCAGACCTCCCAGAACGTCCCCGTCATTGAGGGTGAGGGACAACACAATACTGATCTCTGCGAGCAGGTATGCAAGATTGTGAATGACCTACGTGATGCTGGCTACTCGGATGAAGAAATAGAGGATGCTGTTAAGGGGGGGATGGTCTAAGTGGGGACCTCGTGCTGAAAGTATAGGAGGGTACGAGGATGGGGGTACTTTTGGAGGTGGCTTCATGTCACCAGGTTTCTGTGAGGGAGAAACTCCCGAGGACAACTACGAGGAGGATGCAGATGGTACGCCGAAGCCTGTTGCGGAGGAGCCACACATCAAACATACTCTGTCCGGTACTGAAGAACTCAACGCAGGCTGCGAGGTAAACGCATCGGTTGGTATGAGCCCGACCGTAGTGGTAGCTCTACGGCAACCGGGGTGGGCGACCACGGACGCACGGACAGCTGTGAACGAGAAGGCTACGAAATCTGTCTTAATGGCCACCGTTCACGACGATGGGACATCTGACAAGGGGAGGCGTAAGGTAGTACTAGGTCTGCTAGATGAGACGAAGAACGTGGACCCGACGATAACCAGTGCGATCAGAGAGGTCAGTTCTAGTCCTGAGGCGGCGCTGAATAAGGCGGGGTGGGATGTAGCAGACGCTGTGACCATTACTTCCGCAAATGCGGACGCAGTTACGGGGGGTACTCAGCCAGCAGACGAGATTATGGGGGCCGACATGCACACTGCTGCAGGTGTACATCATCCATACATTTTCCACTCCAACGTGGCATTCGAGTTCATGGGTAACGTGCCGGAAAATCTGGGGTGTTCATTGGACTGTGGGTCTACGATAATGGGGCAACTTGTGATATCTCGATTCATGTGCTCCAATATAGTCATCTTCTCAGATGTCCTCAGCGTACGGAAGGATGTGATAGACTACGTCTTCGACCGAACAACGCCCCGTCCGTCAGGGTACATATTAATTGTTGTGTCTGTGTATTTTGGTATACATGTTGTTTTGTGAACATGCGTTCATTGAAAGTGTGTCTCATCTACATCAAAGCATTGGTCGAGTACACGGACTACGACTGTATACTGAGGGACGACATGCAGTCTCTCGAGCCCGGCCTGTGGGTAACAAATAACGTCATTGATTGTTGGTATAGGTTGCTGAACCAGCTGATGTACGAGAAATCCGCACCAAGAGTAACCAGTAGATGTTTCTTCTCTCTTGGACATACGGTACGTTCACCCTCCACAAGTCTGCAGCTACAAATGTTTTTTTTAAAAGTGACACACTTTAGGTTGTACAGTTACACATTTAAAGGTGCATAATCGCACACTATAAGTTGTACAGTCACACACAAACACAGGTACAGTCACAGACTTGAACGTGCATAATCACACACTGTAAGCTGTATAGTCACACAGTTTGTGATGTATAGTCACAGACATTATAGTGCATAATCACACACTGTAAATTGTATAGTCACACAGTTTACAGTGTGTGATGTATAGTCACAGACATTATAGTGCATAGTCACATACATTATAGTTCATAATCACACAATGTAAGCTGTATAGTCACACAGTTTGTGATGTATAGTCACAAACATTATAGTGCATAATCACACACTGTAAGATGTACAATCACTAACTACATGTATTAACATGAGAAGGAGCCTATGCTGGAATTGTGGAACAAAAGAAACAAGGGCCTGAACTGGACAAACAGATATTCTACGTATGGGACCAGTGGAGGAAAACAGTTTCTCCGAATTTGCTCTGGACTCAGACATAGTATTACTCTGCACATAATGTTCGTTAGTAGTGGTTATCAGAACAATTTTCTGACGCATTGGTTGCAGGTGTTCGTCCCGATTTCATCCGGGGACAACGACCACTACAGTTGCGCCTGCATAAACTTCAAATTGGAACAAGTAGAGTACCTCGACAACAGGTTGTACGATGACGATTTTGCTACGTTGCCTTACTGTAGCATTGCTCGAATAGCGGTAACAATATTTTACATGGCATGTGGGACTATTAAATCAATTTTGTGACTGCGACTGTATCCAACAACTTATCCTGGTTCATTTTGTTTTGTAGGCTGATAAAATGGGAGAGTACATGCTACAGCAAAGGGTGATGAAGGGTGAGAAAGTCCGTTCGTTTAAGATGGTGAACGTTCCCTTATTTTGGCGGGGGTAAGCTACTCCACCAATGACTGTGGAGTGTACTTGCTGATCCACATGATGTTGTACGCTGGGTTCCCATTTCAGTGCTCTTTGGGGACAATGGCGGCCATGAATTTGTGCAGAGCGGAGATCACGATGACCCTGATTTTGAGTGACTTGAACAAGGTAAGGGACACTGTTTTAAAGAGCGTAGCAGACTTCGAAAAGTACAAGGAATTGCTGTTGACGACCCGAGCGAACGAAATAACTCCGATGAAGACAACCTCCACGAAGTGGAAGCGTTCAATTGGTACCCCGGAGACGCCTGAAGACCCTGAACCTACCCCAATCAGTCCCAGAAGAAAGTCGGTCAACAATCAAGGCTCGATCACGGGGCGGTGGGGATGGGTTAGGTTGGGTTGCTCTTTAATCCAAGGGGACCCAGACCCCGACGCCATCGTCATGTCGAACTTGTATCGCATTAACCGGTCGCTGACGAGTAGGATGCTCCACCTGCGAAAACACGTCGCCGACTACTGCTTCCTTGATGATAATGGGTACGAGGAAAGGTACGTAACCGTCTACGTCCCTGGTTCATGTTGCATACTAAGCATTCTAACGAATACGTAACGCAGGGAACAATTGGGATACTACAGCGCTCGAGCGCAGCTGGAGAGGCGTGAGATTCAAACTCTCTTGTCAGGACATAGTATGAGCGAGGCGATGTTGGAGTGTTGGTCACACCAAGTGAACTGGTTGGAAGCAGACGACAAATGACGTGGACAAGACTCCCCATCTGGAGTGACGATGGCGTGGTTCGGAATTCATCACATGGTATGCCCTCCTCCCCCACCTATTACATTGAATGGTAAAAATCACTTCAGACACATTAGCTATAAGGCTGTATAACACATGTTTTTACAGTAGCACACTTTATGCTGTTTGCATGATTGCATGCTTTAGGTTGTACAGTTATACAGTTTATGGTGTATAGTCACGGACTTAACTCTGTACAATCACACACTATAAGGTCTAAAGTTACAGGCTGCAGGTTGTACAATCACACACTTTGTGGTGTACAACCACACACTTTATATAGTTGTGGGTGAAAAATCTGACGAAGACAAATATTCACAAACTAATATTCACCCCCTGCCCCCCCGTTAGGACTCACTTGCCCATATACTGGAGCAGCCCGAATCAAGTACCCCCGCAGACGAAGACTACAACGGCGTGTATGCAGCGTTGGACAGATTCGTACCCGACTGCAACGGAGCATTCGACTTGGAGGCCGAACAACTGTTTGTCCCGGTACATGCTAGGGGCACTACGCGTGCATCTGCATCAACTTTAAAGAAAGCACCGCCGACATCTTCGATCACCAGACATACAGCCCGGGCTCATATATGTTCGGGGTGTCCCGCAGAATAGTAAGTTGCATGAGTAGGATTTAATTTCCCGCGTCAAATATTCAGCTGCTTTTATAGGTCTTGACGTTTACTTTTACCTAATATTGCAACAGTCTTACGCAGTGACCGACTACATTGACGAGACGGAGCTGTCACCTGTCGAAGTTTACACATCGCCAGGTGAAATTGGCATGGTAGAGCGCCAGGAAGAACGACACGGAATCCGACATTTTCTGCTTGATGCACATGTCTTTATACGATGGTGCACCGTTCAGCCACAATGATATTGGGTCTAAGGTCAGGCGTTATTTGTCGTTTGAGATTGCAGCATCCCTCGTCCTTGCTAACATGAATGAGGCTCGTGGGGACGTGTTGCGGAAAATTCACGCTTTCATAGAGGACAAGCCGAACCTATGGAAAAACCTCAAAACTAGACGTAAGATAGTAAAAAAGATCGCCAAGTAGACAGTAACGCGTGAATATGTAGCAATTAGTGTACATATTGAAGTAATCAGTTTTTGGAGTATCAAAATATCTCATGTTGAAGAATCTTTAGAGTATCAGATGAATGACAACTCAATATTTTTGGATTTATGATTTGGCCAGTTATTTTACTTGGGCAGAGTCACATGCTTGATGTGATACAATCACGCCACTTCTAACTCATAGTCACAGCCAAAGTCATGCAGAGTCGTGACTGACAACCACAATTCACTGACTAATTGAACAAATTAACTCTAAATATATGACAATTCATTTCGTTAAGTTTATATGATTCGTAAAAAAAATATGATTTAATTCGCCATGTAACACCCCCAACATATACAAACGCATTAACGTACCGGCAAACACTATTAAACACCAGAAACACAAATCGAATTTATTACGTCTTTTGGAGCACATGTATTAAACCCATGATTTGTACTCGGTGAAATTATTTTCACACACATAGAAGTAAATTATTTTCACAACCAGATTATTTCACAAAAAAATCGATCGTTCAACCAGGTGTCGACGACAAATAAACAATGACTGAAGGGATGTTTGTGAGTCTCAATGCACATTGAGATCACGAAACGTTCACCTCACTTTTCTAACCCCAATTAATTAGGGCATGTAGACCCCCATCTAACCATCCGTCATTTAAATTTTCAACCTTCTCTTCTACCCCAATTAAATTTTCACAGTTCTCCTCCCTCCCCCCTTTAAATACCAACCCCATTTTTACCCCCTACTTCATCTTCGCCTCTTTAACCCCATAATTCATCTTCAACCTAAACAAAAAATGGCCAGCAAAATAGAAGAATTAAGGAGTTTAATCGAGGAGTAAGATGGTTTATTTGATACCACTAGATCCAATGAATTAACAGCCATGCAACTAGTCGCCACTGCCATAGACGCAAGGAACTTTGTGGCATCCATGGGCGATACAGAGAAGGAGCCCGAACTGGACGACTAAGTCCAATTCTTGATGAAAAGGTCTCTTGAATGTTTCCGCACTAGGAAAGGGTTCCAGCGTGATTTGGCCAACTTGAAAAAGATACTTAAAAATTACGAGGGTTAAGTAGGTATGGGTAAAAATGTAGACGAAAAATATGATTTGTAATGGATGTTTTTATGTGTTTAAAGGTTTGATGACTTTTTTCCTAGTACTATATTATATGTTGTCTGATATGGGTTACAAGTAGATGCAATGTCGTAGAATGTTTTTATGTTTCAAGTATTATGTGTTACGTAAAAGATGGAGTTTTTCTAAAGTACAAATATTTCCATCGCTATTTCACTATTTCCATCGCTATTTTTCTAATGTACAAATACATAATGTTATGAGCATCACATTAAGTTATATAGTCACACCCAACATGTTGTGTAGTCACAGTCATCACGTTGTATAACCAGTTTAGATTTTCAAATGTTGCCACACTTCAAATGTCGCCACACTTCTGGCTTTCAAATGTCGCCACACTTCAATTTATATAGTCGCCCCCACTTGTAGAATCCCACTCAATATATTGTAGAATCACAGTCAGTATCATGTACAATCACACTCATACAAATAGTATAACCACGCTCCCCCTATTGTAGAATCACACTCATTACGTTGTACAATAATCACACTCATTTATTTCGGGTCAACCAAATCTGACGGTCGCAGACCTTGACAATTTGAGCCAAAGTCATGTTCTTTATAGAAATTAGTCAACCAAATCTCTTTAACATTCTTTATAAAGATTAAGGGGATAATGTTCTCGCACAGATGTATTTGTAGGATGGACGTATGAGCAACGCATTTCAAAGACACACTTGATGTTGAATCACCATAAAATTATATCATTTCAAAAACAATAGATAGACTGCTTTTCAAATTGATTAGTATTTTTACAGCCAATCAATCAAAAACAATTTTGCCCATGATTTACGACTACGCCATATTAGAAATGATTGAGGTCCGCGATAGGCGAAAATAATATCACGGACCTTGCCATTTCAAACGTCGACAACTTTATGTTTCAAAAAATTCTTTCTCCACAACAGAGGATATTCACAAACAATCCTCGGCAACCCCTACCTCCTCCTCCTCAACATCAACAGACAACTCAGCAATAGGTGGGCCCTCGACGAATGGGTTAGGGCAGTTCCTCTTGTCATGGTGCCCCATCCTCTTGCAGTTGTTGCACAACCGTTTAGGCTTCACAGCAATTACAGCAGCCTTCGCCTTAGAAGACATCATCCACTTCCTGCTGCCCTTGTTCTTGGCTTTCTTGGGGGGCAATACCATTATTTTAATTGCGCTCGTACAACCAAGGATCTCCTCTATTTCTTGCGTCTTGCTACAAGGACCAGCATAGGGCGCCACATCGAATCTGAAGTCGTGAATGATGTCAGCTAAGCTACTAACGCCATCCTTACCCATTCTACTGACATGACTAACGGTCTCATAGAACTCAAAAAACAGTCTCGTGACTGTAACAGTCTTCTCATCGCTTAGGCGACTCTCTGTCGGGGGACATGCATTAACATTACGTAGAACATCCTTTGTCCATATACCAACCACGTACCGTTCCGGGATCGTCTCCCGCCCTTTTGAAGAATATATCCAAATAGCGTGCCTGCAGAGAATTCCATACCGACCGAACTTCTTGTAAGTACAGCTGACCTCACAGGTACCTGCAAGTACATTACGCACATAAAGAGTGCGACTCTCAACCATACGGACCGTGACTACACAACGTAGAGAATGTGACTTTCTAAAAGGATATAGTCACACCCTTTAGGTGGTATAGTCACACTCATTATGTTGTATAGTCACAGTCCTTATGTTGCAGAATCAAACGCATTACGTTGTATATATAATCACACACACCACATTGCAGAGTCACACCCTTTACTTTGCATAGTCACACTTATTGTATTGTAGAATAAAACTCATTACGTTGTACACTCAAACTCACCACGTTGTATAGTCACACTCATCTCATTTTAGAGTCACACCGTTTAGGTTATATAGTCACATTCAGTCTATAGGAGTGTGAGCACACAACGTGGACAATGACTTTCTAAAGGCTATGCCAAGATCATACTACCTGGATTGTATTCAACATTGTAGTTGCGGTCCCGGATGGAATTCATAATTGTTGTCGCTTCAATTATGTCCTTCTCCTGATACCCACGAACGCTGCACGTCTACAGCGAAAAATTGACCTCTTCCTGAAAGTGTGCAAACGCCACGTCCGTGTACACCCTTGCCGCGTGATCGCGTCGGTCTTCATTGGATTCGTCGTTCTAGTTTTGAGATATGTCTTCTGGTTATCGTTGTCTAGCGTCTTCTACATGTGCCTCTGTTGGTCCATCGCACTCTCGAAACCAACGTACCTTTGTTGTCTTCAAACTTTTTGAAGAAGCTGTTCTCACTCTCTGATCTTTGTGTTGTCCTCATAATTCCGGACGTCCTCAGCTCCCTGCAATGTGCGACGACCCATTTGCTTCTGATGTCATACACATATTCGAACCATTCAATCCCAACCGCATCATGGTCTATCATAATCCGCCCCCACCTATCGTCAAACTCCGAAGCCTCGATGTCATTGTCCCAAATAATAGCGTTGAGGTCTTTTATTAATTTCAAGGCCTCCTCTCTTGATCTGCCGTACTTTGATGGGACCTTGTTC
Source organism: Agrostemma githago (assembly GCA_958450325.1). Taxonomy (NCBI): domain Eukaryota; kingdom Viridiplantae; phylum Streptophyta; class Magnoliopsida; order Caryophyllales; family Caryophyllaceae; genus Agrostemma; species Agrostemma githago. Next base: position 10,720,938 of record OY288244.1, read on the forward strand.
ATGATGTGCCACGTGCCGCACCGTTGGTGCGCTGCTTTGAATATTTCCTGAACAACTTTTAAAATCCCGGGATCCTGGTCTGTCATGATATAGCACGGTTACTTCCCACCCATGGCTTCCAGAAAGCGGGAGAGGATAAATGACTCGTAGTCTTCCTTCAATAGCAACGCCTCGCAGAACGTGACGGATTATTTGTGGTTGTCCATGCCGGTAAACGGTGTGAACACCATTGAATACATGTTGGTTCCGTAGGTTGGGTCGAACGAAACCGCATCCCCGAATGCTGCGTAGTTCCTTCGCGCTGTACCACCCGCCCAAATGGCCCTGCGTAGGCTTCCGTCTACATCGACATCGTAGTCAAAGTAAAAGTCCTCCTGATTGTCCCTCAAACTCTTGAACCGGTCTACGAACATATGACCATCCTGTTCATGAACGAAGCACTTGACGTCCCTACCCCAGTTCTTGAAATCAACTAACGATGCTCCGATGTTCTGAAAACCGCCCACATCTCCTTTCACATCCTGTATGTCCGAGTCGCCCCAATCTTCAGCTGCACACACAAATTGCAACTGTATTAATCACGCACAGTTAACTATCAAACAAACACTAACGACATTGTTCACAAACATTACACACCCTCGAGTTACAAACGATCATCTCCTTGTGATATCTTGAGAGGCTTCGAGATGACTTTTGAAACTCTCTGTCGTTGACCACCACAAGTTCGTGGTTGTGTTCCTCGATGAACTCATCAATAAAGAACCCCCGACCATCGCACAGAGCCCAATCCTTGCACCACATTTCATCCTCGTCGCCTTCGTATTCGTTTTGGGTTCATACGATCCGACAAACTCTTGTCCCTCCTTCTCTTGCGTGCTCGACAACTTGACCATGCTCTGGTTAGCTGTTTTGCCCTCCTTATTACAAGCCAACAATTTCTTCTTAATCGAACCATCGTAGGATCTAGTTGTCGTGTACCTCTTCGGCTCGAAACCCCGGGAGCATGCGTATGATTGATAAAACTAGAACGCTCCGTCGATGTCCGCGAACTTCTGCCCTAAGTAAGGAGCACTACCTGTTTCTTCAGCTGACATATAAGTGAACGAAGATGCAAATATCAGAGGTTGGAATGAACTTCATAACAACAAAAGAAACCCTAGATTAAACCCTAGAAACTATGAATCTTGCAACACACGCATTCAACTTTAACCTTAATGAAATGTGACTTTATTCAACAACAACTATGACTTTGCCGAACAATAACGACTGTGACTTTGCTCATATAAATGCGTGCTTATTACTGTGACTTTACACAACAACAACTGTGACTTTGGCCATATAACTGTGTGATTGTTAAAGATTAACACCCAAAAAATACAAGGAAGAACTATAAGTACAAGAAACCAAAATGCAATACTCAACAAAAAAAACTACAATAATAAAGTACAACTACAACTACAAAAAACAACGAAAACTACAACGAAAACATAACAATAATAAAGAAACCAAAATGCAACTTCCACAAACTACAACTACAAGGAACCAACACTAATATTTGGAATATTGACTTAATAAAGTATTAATTTCGAACCAACACAAATGCAATGTTGACTTAATAAATATTTGGAATAAAAACTACAACTTGAGAATGATGACGTAAAGTGTGATTAAACCCTACAAATATTTAGAATGAAAACATCAACAACACAAATCGGGAAAAAAAATATTGACTTTATACCCATACACAAAGTTTGACTTTCGAGCAAGTGATTTCAGTAATGATGATGACGTAAAGTGTGATTAAACCCTACAAATATACGATGGAGTAATGTCTAATGAAATCATTATAACCCACGTATCAAAAACTGTACTCAGCGATGTGTGACTTTCCCTCATATATAGTGTGACTATCACATTGTAACTATGTGACTCTTTAAGTTAACAAATCAAAATCAAAAATGGAATACAAAATGCAAGATATCAAATGTAGAGGCAAATACACACACACACACAACACACACACCACACACACACACACACACTCATCTTACCTTCTACATACATGTTGACTGCAAATTTTCGATTGAAAGTTTTCGACCATATGATCATCGAATGAATTTCTGAGGAACAACACCATTGAAGCATTCAGATGTGGAGCAAATGAGGAATTAGGGTTTAATTATTTTGAATGGTAGTATTAATTAGGGGATGAATTAGAGGATGAATTTTGAATTGTTGTGAGAAAGGAATGATGTCATTTTGAATTGTGATTGATAGAGCGAGAGTGAGCTGCATATGATGCATGCTACTGTTGCTACTTTACCACAATTATTCCTGCTGCTATCAAGTACGCCTGTCAATCAGGTGTACCACGTTTTTTTTTATAAACTAATCTAAGCCATTCATCTAACCAAAAATCAATGGCCAACAACATAGCTCACCAACTTTCCAATCCACCACCAACTTCGTTGATCCCATATATATATATATATATATATATATATATATATATATATATATATATATATATATATATCGCTCGTTGGACTTCCGCAGATTCTACTACACATTTTTTTCTCTCTTCCCTGATTCCATATATAAAAGTAGGGACGTGCTAATTCATATACGAAAATTACTACGTTGTACACGTAATTTCCATGTTTACCCCTCTCATTTCTCACCTTCACCATTTTATTTGAAAGAAAAGTGTAATCAAAATGGGAGAAGTGATACTCTATAGTTAAATTAAATAATTATATATTTTTAAAAAAAAGGAATGGAAGATCTTCCCCTCCCGGAATGACCTTGCTCAGCCCTACCACCATCCACCAACCTCCAACCCTAACCCTAGCCAGTCCACCATCGTGCTAACAGCCGACGACCACCACTTATATCATACCACACCCGCCGGTGACCCCCGATTCACTGAACCTACTCCGTCCTAGCCTTAATCCCATGCCCGGGCTCTCGTTGGTTCCCCTTCCCTGACCGACCCGTCGACCACCACCACCACCACCTCAACTGCTCTCATCATCCACCACCTTGATCCGACCATCTACCCACCAACTGGCGGCCCACAACCACTTCCAACCACCGTACGAAAAATCCTATTTGCAAAAATATCAGACTAGAAAAAATAATATAATTCAAGCATTAATTAGAAATTAACGAGATGATTACCGAAATTCAAATTATATGTTCCATGTTTGTATTATGTTCGATAATCATACGGAGTACAACTTTTGCTTAGATTGATTAGGTTAGAGGAAGAGGGAAGGGTGAGATTTTGATTTGAGGAAAATGACAAATAGGGAAAATTAAATGAGAAAATGTGTACAAGTAAAATGCGTGTATGATTTACCAATACCGTAAAAGTAAGGAAATTAACATATAAGATGTGTTTCAAATAAATGGACTTTCTCCACTACTGTATCTATGCATATGATTATTCATTTGGATGCCAATAAAAAAGTCACATTTTGTGAAACACCTTACATTTTCAATCTAGCTTTAGTTAGTAATCGTCTTTGGTTAATACTCCGTATATAGCCATCAAATTGAGTATTATGGAGGAATAAAGAGGATAAATGAATTAATTGAGTTTGATTAAATCAATTAAGATGTTTAAGAAGAATAAAAATGAAACAACCGTTAAATATAATTTTTTTAACGGAATTTGGGCTTTCGTGTCTCTATACAAAGAAATGGAAACTTTAGATGAATTTAGGTGCTTTTGGAAAAAAAACTTATGTGTCTTTTTTTACCGAAGACCTACAATAATAAGGTGAATAATAGAGTAGAAAATGAAAGGGTTGTAGTAGTCAAATGGATGAAAAAAAAGTTAAAAATGTGGATAAAGGTTGATACTATCTACCAAAGGGGTAGTTGCTTGACATACCACGTTTCTTTCTTCTTCATTCTTTTTCTTCCTAAACAAGCTAATACTTAAAGAGGGGGAAGTTGTTCTTTAGCTACTCCTATACTCCCTTGTTTGTTTTTTTAGTACCATTGAATTCTCCCCCATACAAATTTTATAATCTCATCTCATACATCCTCATCTCCTTTCCTCTAATACCAAAACACCAAGATTCATTGAACATTTCTTTAAATTCTCATTCTTATCTTCATTCTATCCCCTGCCAACCCCTTTATCAACTTTTAAATCGAGGGCCTTTCTTCTATTCAACATTTCAAAATTCTACCTTATTTACGTAGTACACACACTATTTGAAGTTCGTTCGTTCGTTCGTTCATTCGTTCTTTTATTCATTCATTCATTCATGCAAATGGAGAATTATTCAGGAATAGTAATAAGCAGCATGGAGGATGAATATGATGATCACGAAATGGAATTACCACCGGGGTTTCGATTCCACCCTACTGATGAAGAACTTATAACTCATTACTTGTCGCAAAAGTATCTCAACAACAACTTCAATGCTGTAGCCATTGGCGAGGCAGATTTAAACAAGATTGAACCATGGGAATTACCAAGTAACTAAGACTACTTCATCTACATCTTTATCATTTACTCCCTACTTATGCATATAGTATTCCATACTCCGTATTTACTTATTTTTGTTGTTTCCCTTTGATTTGTGTGATCATCAGAGAAAGCAAAATGGGGAGAGAAGGAATGGTACTTTTTCTGTGTAAGAGATAGGAAATATCCGAGCGGTGTAAGGACAAACAGGGCGACTGAAGCCGGGTATTGGAAGGCGACCGGAAAAGACAAGGAGATATACAACAACAAGAAGAACGAGGCTAATGGTAAAATACTTGTTGGGATGAAGAAAACCCTGGTGTTCTACACTGGAAGGGCTCCCAGGGGACAAAAATCCAATTGGGTCATGCATGAATACAGATTGGAAAAACAACCCCACCGCAATTTTGTTAAGGTCCCTCTCTATAGATATTGTCTTAAACCACCAGCAAATAAATACATCAATTCAATTCTTAACTTATGCATTATTAATTACTCCTATTTGTGATGATCAGCAGAATGAATGGGTCATATCCCGGGTTTTCGAGAAGAATTCCGGTACAAAGAAACTGAATGATTCGGGGTCCATGAGCATGAGCCCATCGGATGTTGAGGGCTCCTTACCACCATTGACGGATTCTTCTTCTTTTTCACCAAAGCTCGCATGCCATGCCAACTCATCATCTCACATCATGACCTGCTTCTCCAACCCTCTTTTTATGGTGGAGGAGGATCAACTAAATCCAACAACAAAAAAAACAGAAGAACATGATGATGACTTTGATGCATCTTCCTCTTTGTCGTACTATTATTCAACCAAGTCATCATCTTTGCTTGCCAACATGTTCATAGATGACGAAACCCCCGATTTCGGGTTTTTTGATTCGATTTTCGCTCACGATCAACCCATGATGAAGCTTTTGCTTGATGGGAAGGCTTCTGTTATTAAGGATGAACTATCAGAGGATGAAATTAGATTAAAATATAATAATAATGGTGGAGGTGAAATGAACAATAATTATACTATGAATTCTGGGTCAAATGGGCTTGATTGTTTATGTGGTTATTAATTACAGTAATAATTGGGTATGCTGTGTACTGTATTAGCTAGATAGTTGTATAGACATATGATCGATCGATAGCATAGTGAAACAATCAATCCGTGTGTCTGTGTGATAATGGTAGATGATACAATTAAGTAAATTATTTAGTTTACCAAAATTTGTCTCTTCTACTCCGTATTTCTTAGTATGTTGAGTCATTGGGTAGAACATTAATAAGATTCTACCCAATTACAACTGTTTAGACATTATTCTGACTGTATATTCATTCTGTATGATGACGTATAATTTTCATTCATTCCTCTAATCTAGTCTAGTCTGATGTGAATCATATAATTATCCGATGACGGTAAATCATTTACGTTTCGTTGGAATATCTTCAACTTAATTGGGTTACACAAAATTTTGGAAGAGACGGTTTCTTAATAACTTATTGAGAGACCACTCTTCACTATCACTCTATGCAATATTTGTATCATGACAACTTTGTTTTGTATCTGTTTTTATAACAAGCGTACCCTCTTTATATTTGTATACTGTTTTATGTTAATCGTACCTACTTCTATTAGGTTTGATACCACTGTTACTCCCATTTGTACTCAGTCTCTCAGTAAAGTTAATGAGAGACCGTCTTTCAAGAGACCTACTCGTTGGGTTAAAGGTGAATTAGCTTAACAACTTTGATGTTTTCCCTGCCGGCCCCATTTTTGGAGGGATGTGATGCGATAGGGTTGATTATTAGTTGGTGACAAAATTACCTGTTTTCTGGCTTTCACTATCACTATCAGGCGATTAAGTAGGAAGCCTACTTGGGTGATGTAGTTTTTACACCCATAGTGCATCAACTTCATTATATATTGGATAGTAAACTGTTAACGGTATAACTTGTGACCTCGGTTGTAAGCAAGAAACTAGGCACCATGATCAGTGTGAACTTTTTTTTTCGAGTTTCTGCAAGGGAGAGCTTGCTAAGTTGGGTCATTTAGGAAGAATAGGTCTTGTGTCGTTGTGTACTTGTGTGATAGTGTTCATGAAATTATCTTTACCTAAACACCCTTCTAGAGCTGGCGCCCATTTCAACGGCATGACCTGGCCCAGCAAGAGCCCTAGGAGCAACGAATACCAACGATTGTGAACCCTCGTTCAAGCGTTCTGAAGTATGTTATTGTCTAATGATCGTGTGTTTGATGGGAAATTTCTATAGACACAAGCATAATGACAAGCGGGTGTCTACAAATGTTTATCATCAGGTTTTATACAAATTTGTAATTGAAGTTTCATTTAGTTAGAAACTAGTTTTAACGTCCTTGCGATGCACGGGTGCAACAATAAAATTATAATATGTACTTTCTTTTACCTATTAGGTTATAAATGATTGTTCCTTTTGGGTAATACAAGTTTGTACTCTCGAGTTGAATGACCTGACTTGACCTGTAACCCAGACCCATCCAACCCGTTTTTTCGTAGGTCAACACCTATAAATCTTGACCCGCGAGTCCGCGACTCGACTGTCATCAAACCCGATAATTTAGGGTCGCGACCCAACAAAACTTGTCCATTAAAAATTATTCACATGACTGCAATATTAAATACAGTATATTTTTATTTTTATGACACCTATATATAAATGAAGTAATAATATTTTTATTGTGTAATACTCCCTCCGGTCACTATATATTTTTAGCCTCATTTCATGAATATTTGTGAGATGTATTTTAATGAAATGAGGCGAAAAATAGTGATGTGATGGAGTATCTTTTAAAATAATTTTTATTTATAATTATTTCTATATAACTATGATAAGTAATGAATATAAATAAAATACTCCAATATTAAATAAAATAAAACTCTTGAAATATATTTTTATTGATATTATAAAAGATACAAAAGTAAAAAATAGTTACATTTTCTGTAATTTTATCTAATATTTCGTACTAAAACTCATAGAACAATAATTTTTTCGTTAAACGAAATGTAATGGTTTGTACATAAAATTGTAATTTCTCACACCGTATTTTTGCAAAAAAATGTAAATCTAATTCTATTAGGATAATTTTATCTTAATAAATATATCTACTTATATTAGAATAATAATTTTATTTTATTAATAATTACTTAAAAAATGCAAAATTTTAATTTTATATTTTTAGAGTTTCTAATATTTTTTTAGAGGGTGAATAAATAATAAATATTAATATTAAAAAGTTATGAAACAGAAGTGAATACGCGTTCCACGCGATATCTTTTCAAATTTTGTTGTTGCTTAGTAAATAATGTAATTGTATATTTGTATGTATGTATTGCATTTATGCATGCTCCGTATCTTCACTTCGTATTCTTGTAATTAGTGTAACCTCTTCACTTTCCGCTTCATTAGTTTCTAGGTTAGTTCGTCGTATCTAGTAGCTAGACTCGGCTATATATACCGAGCTTTGTACTTGTGAATATTCATCGAAATATATAAACTACCATGGTATCATGCTAAAATACGATCCACATGATCAAACTCATCCCGCTCTTTTTTTCCGATCCCTGCAGCCAGACCAACGCCTGCCCCTGTCAGTGCCCAGCCTCCGCTCTCGTCCCGTCATTCGCCCATGGCAAAACCCAATGAGAAAACGTCGAGCCCAACCCGGTCCCACCCCATGATGACAACTTCACTGCCCACATCCGCGCCTGCCGCCGACCACCGACCCTGGACGAAGTTGCCGCCGATCAAGCCTAGTAACTCCGGCTCTCGCGCCCCAACGACCATGGCAATCACCGCGACGAGTAGATACGGTCTCACAAGACCCCACCGCTCCTCGCCACGCCTGCTGCCGTACTTATCGCCACCTTGCCGACCGTCGAACGCTGGCTCGACGCCTGCCCTGGTGAACCCAGGTGCGCCACCCTTCACCTGCCACCACCTGTGCGTCCTTCCCCCATCTCAAATCAATCAGGTTTTACTTTTGTATGCAAAACCAATTTGATGGTTGAGTATGCAAAACAAAGTGATTTGGGCCAAGCTTTTCAAGCCTACACCATCCAAAAACAACTTGAGAATGGCCAATGGTTCATGGACACGGGCGCATCCTCTCATTTAAGTGCCAACCCAGGTACCCTTCATTCCTCTTTTAATTCTAGCTCGATTCGTTCCATTTTTTTCGGGAATTGTTCTAGTATTCTGGTTCTCTGGTCTGGCACCTCTAACCTACCCACTAAAACCCAAACCCTTCAACTTAATAATGTTTTATACACTTCCCAAATAATTAAAAATCTCATCTCCGTCCGTCAATTTACGAAAGAAAATAATGTTTCCGTCGAATTTGACCCGTATGGATTTTCTGTAAAGGATTTAGCAACTGAGAATTTGATTCTAAGGAGCAATAGTGACGGTGAGTTATACCCGTGTGTTCCACCCCAACCACTTCGGTCTTCTCTCCAATCAGCACCTTGTCACCATGTCTTCTGACATTTGGCATTCCCGAGTGGGGCATCCTGCGCCAAATATTTTGGATATTTTGCGTCATACATTTTCTCTTGATTGTAATAAAACTGAGCATCGCTCGCACCTTTGTCATTCCTGTCAAATAAGCAAACATAAACGTCTACCTTTTTCTGAGTCGTTTTCTCAAACGGTGGCTCCCTTTGACATTATCCATAGTGACCTTTGGACGTCTTCCGTACTTAGTAAATCCGGCTACAAATATTATCTTGTGATCATCGATAACTTTTCGCAATTTGTTTGCGTGTATCCTCTCAGATTTAAATCTGAAACATATACCAAATTTTTAAATTTTCGTGCTTACATGAAAACCCAATTTAATCATTAAATTAAGCCTTTCAATGTGACCTTGGCCGTGAATTTGATAATAATTCCTTTCGACATTTTGGAGATGAACATGGTCTCATTTTTCGCTTCTCGTGCCCCCAAACCTCATCTCAAAATGGTAAGACCGAGCGTATGATCCACCGTTTAAATGAAATCGTCCTCACCTTACTTTTTCACGCATCTATCCTGGTTACTTATTGGGTTTATGCTCTCCACACTGCCACTTACCTATATAATATTCTTCCCTCCCGAGTCCTAAACTCTCAATCTCCCACCTCTGTGCTTTTTCTTAAACATCCTTCCTATCAACACCTCTGTATTTTCGGCTGTGCTTGCTACCCAATATCTCTTCCACCCGTCCCTACAAGCTTGCACCTCGATCCGCTCGGTGTTTCTTCCTCGGGCACCCCAATAAATTTGGAGGATACAAATGTCTCGACCCCACTACTGGCAAAATCATTCACTCCCGTCAAGTCACGTTCGATGAATCGATTTTTCCATTTGCTCAGTCCACCCACAACCCGCAACCATATACTTCTTCCTTGACTCTTCTTTCTACGTTCCCCCAACCATTATCTCCACTCTTCAAACACCAGAACCCGTACCCACACCCCCGGCCCAACCTTCTCTTTCCCCCCATATCAACCTTCCCCTTCCCCTTTCCCACCCGTGACACCACCAACCACCCCACCCCACCCTTCTCTTCCCCCGAAACCCCGCCCACAACAACATCCTCCCCCCCACCACCTCCTCCACCTCTCGCCCGCTCCCACCGCATGACCACTCGAGCTATGCACGTAATCTTTAAACCCGGTGTTTTAACCGCTTCCGCCACCCCACATCTTTCCCCCCCTCCCGAAATCACCTCACCTAGCCCTCTATGACCCAAATTGGAATATTGTCATGAATGACGAATATTGTGCTTTGATTAAAAATGGAACGTGGGACTTGGTCACTCGGCCCAAGAATTCCCCCGTCATTCGACATATGTGGTTGTACCGCCACAAATTTAATTCGGACGGTTGGTACAAGGCCCGTCTTGTGGTTAATGGTAAAAGTCAACAAGTCGGCATTGACTGTGATGAGACTTTTAGTCTAGTTGTCAAACCTACCACTATTTGCACCATCCTTAGTCTCGCTGTCAGTCGGGCTTGGCCAATACATCAGTTGGACGTTAAGAATGATTTTTTACATGGTGACCTTGTCGAAACCAAGTTGTATGTTTTTTGGATGAAATGAAATTACTTACATTTTACCAAAAAAAAAGACCTTGTCGAAACCGTGTTTATGCACCAGCCCCCGAGATTTGTTGATCCCTCGGCTCCTGGTTACGTTTGTCGTCTTTGTAAGTCCTTATATGACCTCAAACAGGCCCTTCGGACTTGGTACCAACACTTTGCGAATTTCATCCTCTCCTGAGGCTCTAGGAGTAGTGTCTGCGACTAATCACTTTTTATCCTCCATCACAGACATGACATGACTTATTTAGTACTTTCTGTTGATGACATCGTGCTAACCGCGTCTAACACTAGCTTGCTACAACGTATTATCACTACTCTCTCGCAGGAATTTGCTATGTCTGACCTTGGTTCTCTCCACCACTTCCTCGGCATCAGTGTCACCCGTCGACCCACCGGCCGTTTTGGGACTGTCTTTGTACTTTTCATGTCACTTAGGTGGTAAATACAAAATTATGTTATGTTGATAAGAAAAAAGTTTGGTGGCAATTCCCTCATTGTTCTCCGAATGCACATGTGGACTTTTTATACATTTCACATAGTTCATTTGGAGAACTGAGGCGAATTGCTGCTGGATTTTTTTCTTATCGACATAGCACAATTTTGTGTTTATCAGTGACATGGAACGTACAAGGATGAGTTTAGGTTGGAGTGATAAGGTTCCAAGGTGGTGAATTTGTTTAGAAATGATGTTTAAATGGGTTTACGGGTTTATCAAAGCATGTTCAATTGATTGTCCATGATTCACGTTGTTCTTTAGATAATGTTCATAATATTAGATATGGTTGAATGTATTCCCCCACGCTAATTTCATAATTTCACTACTACACAAAAGGGCAAAGAAACCCATGAAAAATAGCCAATTAACTATATGTATGGTGTCTTTGAAAAAAAAAATCATCCCCAACAACTAGATGGTGTCTACTTATATACTAATATGATTTTGTAAGGAGATAACAAAGAAACCATTTTTTCTAAAGGATGATTATTTTGTATCTTGAAGTGGGGGCCTATTAAAATTATGTTCTTTTTTTTTTGCTAAAATATTGGAAAGTAAATCTAAGTTACCCTAATTATATTCTAAAGGAAATTCTTTTACTCTTCATTCTTCATTTTCACCAGTAAAGCGCGTCGTTCAACTCTTCGTGCCTTCGACTTCGCCAAATTCGACTCCGTTGTGCCAAATTTGCTCCGACTTCATCATATTTACCCTGTTCCTCACCCTATTCTTCACCTTCATGGTCAATCGTTTGAAGGTACTTTTTGACCATCCGAATTGAATTATGATTTCTAATTTTTCTCTAATAAATTGGGTTTTTGAGTAGTTTAGGGTTTCTGATTCCGATTTTGTATTCTTGCGCTACTTATCTTTAGTAGATTCAAGTGTTGTGAATTGAATCAGAACTTCCGACTTCAGTCTTGTGATTTTTGTAGTTTATGCATCAATTCATTAGTTTTGCAATCGAGTATGAACTTCATTAGTATTCATGTCAATTATGTCCTTGCTTGATTATTTTTAGGTTTTTTTGAGTCTTAATGAATTGTTTTGAGTGTTATGATTCCTAGTTTTTATTTTTAGGTTTTTGTGAGTGTACTAATGATATGCCTAATTTATATCGTCTTTCCTTCTTTCTTTACTTGTTTTTCCTTAGTTTAATCGCTTTTAGAAGCGGGTTTTGGGCTACTAATCTCTTCTCTTGAGTGGTCTTGTGTTTTGAGTTTCCTATGGCAAGAACGCGGCTTTTGAAGTTGATTTCTACGTCGTAAGCGCCTATTCCGAGTCACGAGACACCCTTAGAGTCGAGGAAAAGCACGAAGGAAGCATCCCGGGAGGCTACATGACCGTGTAGCAAGCCGTGAAGAAGAGACGAGAGGAAGGAAGGAGATTGAGGCCGTCATGGCCATGACCATCTCCATCATGGCCGGGATGGGGTACCATCATGGCCGTGACCTCCACCATCACGGCCGGGACAACCCCTGTTCCTACCCCGCTTTGTTGATTCATTTCCCTTATTTGTAGAACCCTATATATACCCTCCTCTTGTAATTTTTGAAGGCACGAAACCCTAGATAAACCTTTGCCTCTTTAGACTAATTCTAGCTTAATCCTTCCTTAATCACTTTTCATTTAGCCTTAATTTAATGTTAATTCTTGTTTCATCTTTGGATTCTTGAAGACTTGGAGTAGATTATTCAATCTTGACAACATTGAGTATCTCCTTGAGTTGATTTTATTCAAAGTTCTCTCCTTTCATTCTTCCTTGTGTTGCTGGTATAATTTCTTATTCTCTTTTGTTTAAAGTGTGAATCTTTGTTTATGCTTTGTGTTCATAATTGTTTAGTTTTCATTATGAATGTTTTTATCATAAGTTCCCTCATAATTGTTACTTGCTTTAGTTTAGATATGTGTGAGTAGTCCTCTTGCTAGGATTAGTAGGGGGATTGGGTGTTTTCATGGGTGATTAAGGGTTTGTGTGATTAAGGGTTTGTGTAGGTTGTTGGTGATAGTTTTGGTTGCTTCTTGGTTGTATGCATAGATCATGTTTGATGAAGTGTTTGTATGACTTGTAGTTTCAAATGCATGTTGTCTTGCCTTCTTTGCGTGGTCTTGTATGTTGCTAGGATGGGTTCTTGCGCGAGAGCGGGGAGCCTCTAGGTCGGTTTTGGAGCGAGATCCGGGATTTTGCCTAGATAGCTTGACTACCCCTTCACCTTTGCTCTACCTTGATCATCTCATCACCCTTGAACCCGACCTAATTAATCCTAGTTCTTTCCCATATTGAATTCTTTCCCGACCTAATCATAGTTTCCTTCCCTTTCATTGTTTTAGTTTGTTTAGCTTTGTTCCTTAGCCTAGTAATCGTTGTAGTTAACCAATTCTCGATAATTCTCTTCTATTGTTCCTTTGTGACATAGTCTAGTTTTTAGGTAAATCTTTGTCTAAACCGTTTTCCATCCTTGTGGTTCGACCCGACTTGCGCTAGCTACTAGGTAGGTTTCGTTGGTTTACTTGGTGTCGGGATTGACGACAAATTCCACCATCAACTAAATTGGTACGATGTTGTACTATTTACTATTAGTTGTTATTTCTGGGTTTTTATTTTCTATGCTGTTGTTAGAATCTTAATGATAGTATTTTCTTTCCTTGTATCTTGGTGTTTAAAACAAATCTGCAAACCCAGTAGAAAGAAATAATATGGTTGTTCTCGTAAAGACTAGGTGAAGAATAAACGTACTCCCTACTTTTTTCATTTGTTATCTATTCGTTTTTACTCAATGTGAGAAGGATTTCAAGTGTATATAACAAATGAATAAGACGGAAGGATTATTAGAGAGCAAGGTTCCAGCAAGTATCAACCGTCCCTTCATCAAGTTGAAAGTAATGGTTATTGAGTAATAATTAAATGATCGACATTTGTAGATACCCGCATTTTGACTGCTCGTGTCTGTAGCAGTCTCCAACAAAACACCCGATGATGATCGAACGCTAAAATGCATCAATACGCTCGAATATGGACTCGGAATCAATTGTATCCGATGTGGACACTCTCTAAAAACCGACCTCAAATCTAGACTCAGTGGGTCGTTTCCAATAAAATAAAGCTACTTTGAGCCAAAACCACCACCGGGGACAAAACTGTCTTTTATCGACCGAGTCAAACCCAGTCAAAGTCGAAACCCAAAACTCAAAATAGGCACAATAGCGTCCAAATAAAAAATGTAACTAAGTCAAAACCGCATCCGTATTTACCTCAAATAACACGGATATCAATCCGTATTTTGAGCAACTTCTGATACGCGCGATTTCAACCGCTTGCAACCAGGCGCCCCAGAACCGAGCCACCTCAACTGGGGAACCCCAACACTGAGTCGCATGCCTCCAGACGCCCGAGTTCTGGGTCGGAGCATTTCGCAAAACCTTATAAATACATCCTGATGTCCAACGTATCAAAGGTCACAATTTCATTTCTCGAAACCTTATTTCAGAAAACCGAGAGTATTTTCATCCCCTTTACACACCTTAAATCACTTACATATACTGAACCGCTTTTCGTGTCTACGACGATACTCAGCGAGCCCGTATTTCGAAATATTGACATGTAGGTTGAGGGTGTTCAAACCCCGCTTTCTAATCCTTTAAACTCGTTCAGTTATCGCATTACTAACACCACTAGCATTACTAACTTTACATTTTCGCATCTAACATTTTTATTTATCGTTCCTAACATTACTAACCTTACATTTTCGCATACTAACTTTACTTACCGTTATACTAATACCGCGTATACTACTACAAAAACTATTTTCAAAATTTATTCGAGCAAACGTCCGATGATGCTAAATCGAGCGTCGTAGGCCTTAAAGGCCAAACCACGACGCCGAAATGCAAAGGGTCTAATGTTTGTGACGACAAATCGAACTTTCCGATCGAACATATTCGATAAGTAATGCTGCCTAAAGTCCGTACAATCCCCGAACAGGCAGCACCGGAGGTGGCACCCCAATATTGAGGCGCGCCGCCCCAGACGCTTGAGGGTTAGGGCACCTTATGGCGTGCGCCTGACCCTTCGGGTTATAACGCGATCGCAGTCGTTCTTTGTCAAGCGTTTTCGATATCATCTTCAAATATCGTTCTAAATGCTCGATATCCGAGAGTCCTACGGTCTATGCGACCCAATAACAACATCGCAATACGAAGGGCTCTGATATTTGTATTAAGTTAATGTGGTCGATTTATCATAAATTGAGACAGTTAAAGACAAGTACCCCATTATGGCCGAAATGAGGTATCGTAGACTTTCGATATAGTCCATAACGATGCAAATTTCGCCTATTCGATATACTTGCAACGTTAGTCGACACGCGTTAATCTATCGAGCGTCTCCTTTTCAAATCCATATTTCATACTCATTTTTACTCTTTTACGAGTTTGAGCGAACGTCTTATTACGTAAGTCTTATATCGATGACTTTTTAGTCGTACTCGATATACGACGGATCGATGCGGTCAATTTTCGCTAGGATGAGTCAGGACGAGATATTGAAGTTTCGGGATCAAGCTAGCATCACGCTTTGGTCCCGAACGTTGCCTGTCTGGGCGCCTGAACATCAGGTCACCTCACCTCAGGAGCCTGAGTTCCAGGCCGCACGTTTTTTTGCATCCGAGCCTTTATCCTCTGGTCAATACGTAATACAATACGTAACTGATTAGAGTCTGTCCAAACTTTGATATACGGTTTCCTTTTCCGTTTTCTATTTACGAGTCCGTTTATAGTTTATGTTTACCGTTTCCAACTCGATATTTTTATTGCTTGTCGTATTGTGAAATCCGGGTTGTATTTCGCCCGTGTAACTTGTAATCCACTTTCAAGTTATTTGACATTTACTGTTTTCAAATGAACATCGCAGGCTAAAACAAATTCAAAAAAATCTAAGATGCATTAAATGATGTAGTAAACACGTAATTCGCATGCCTAGCATAAAACAATGTTTGTCATAACATTTCACCATCTTATTAACGCACGTACATGAACACCAATCGATATCTTAGTAGAGGCCGCTATGTGGGGGCGGGGTTGGGTGTCCTTCGCGGGCTTCCCAACACGTATCCTCACCCATTACTCAGAACCTTTAGTTGGCGAACGAGAGTCATTCGATATACGATACTCGATAATTCGACATCGGTATGGTTATGCAAAGGGACGAACCCCACAAGCTCTAGTATCGAAATGGGCCGTACTTTGTCCATTAGACTCGCGTGAAAGGCTCCCCAGCCATAAGATAGAAATCATACATGAGTTCTGTTATCTGCTATAGCTCCGTGGGGACTTGTTTTTGAAGTCTTGGGTGTATCTGTATGCAGATACATCCCATCTTGGAGCGGCGCGGGGACTCGCCTCTGAAGCCCTGGGCGTATATGTTTGCAGACACATCCCATCTCGAAACTACGCGGGAGCTCGCTTCTGAAGCCCTGGGTGTATCTGGTTGCAGATACATCCCATCTCGGAATTATGTGGGAGCTTGCTTATGAAGTCTTGGGTGTATCTGGTTGCAAATACATCCCATCTCGGAATTACGCGGGAGCTTGCTTTTGAAACCCTGGGTGTATTTGGTTGCAAATACATCCCAATTTGCATGCGCCCCTTAGGCGAAACACCGTCTCACGATGGGGAGATAAAAACTTGACGTTCCGTTGGGAAGCACAAGCTGGTACCTGAAATGTTAGATATATAGAAATAGCAAACATAGCAGACGACAAGATAGCACATAAGAAATGTAGTTAGCATCTATAGACTGGCTTTGGCTGGGGAAAATGACTTTTGCTTAGTTTTTTAAATCGAAGTTTTGAAAGCAACTCACGTGCTAGGAGATGGGTTTTCAAAATTGAAAGGGGTAGAAAAGAAATTTGTAGTTTAAATAAACTGAAATTTGACTTTGTTGAAAAAGATTTTCTCAAATGGCTAAGTTTTGAAAATTTCAAAGCAAGAAATTGAAAAGAGAGGCCTACCGACAGACTCGACTCTGGACGCGACTGAACGAGTTGACAGACACGACTTGGACTCTCTAAGGGTTGGACCGTGACTCGGTAGAGGGGTGGGCCACCTGTGACGACCAAACTCTTAAGTTGCGCTACTCCGTAGCCTAGGCGAGTGGCAACACGGTCGAACATCGAAATGGGATAGATATGCTATAGGGGATTGCAGTAGTCTGTAATGAGACTGTTTTTTGCATGACAGGACTTAGCAGAGGCAATGCTGTAGTCCAGTGCTCTTTTGAATTTTTGGTTTTGGGGTAGTTTCCCAAAGTAGGTGTTACTTTGAGTCCTTGACAGATTCTCGTCTTCGACTAAGCCGAGTGCTAGGACACACTATAGAAAGAAGGCTAGTTTTTTTGAAAGTATTTGGATTTTATGAGTGGGTGGAGAACTTCTGTCTAAGAGAAGCCCCCAGAACGACAAAGCAAACTGTTGAGAACATGACAGTGTCGTGATAGGAATGACGGTGCTTTTGAATTTGTGTCAATGTGGGTGAATGTGACTTTGTTGAAAGGCTTCCTACGTATTCACATGTAGTGAAATCAAACCAAGCCGTAGTTCAGTAGATTGAAAGATATATTATGGTGCCTTGTTTATTAGGGCTTTGTGTGTAACTAGCCATAGCGATGGTGTAAGCTAGGTGCATTCCCAATGATGTTTTGATCAAAAGGCTAGAATAGTTAGGATGTTGATCCTGTGACTATGAGCATTCTCCGGGGTAGCCCTCAGAGGTGGTGTGAACTATTTGAGCATGTTCTACGCTGACCGCAAGTTGAGTTTCCGTGTTTGGGGCTGGTAACTGGTTTGGTTATTTTTGGAAATGTGGTGCTAGGTCGTGAGTAGCAGCTTTGATGTTTTGAAATCTGGAGCTTGATTTTGTGGAACTTAGGCTTCGAGGGTAAGGTATTGTAATGTGGTAGGAAAAGGGAAAGTCGAGTAAAACTGACTCGGACTTCGATTGAGCAGGTTTGATAATGCGGGATCTGATTTCCATGTCTGGTCCTAATGGTTAGGGGTATCCTATGGAGCTTGAATCCTCAAAATTCCGGAATATCTCTTAGCCTAGGTCTCGAGAAGGTCTTGAGGGTTGTAATGTGGGAAGGCTAGATGTGGTGTTAGCTGACCAGCCTGATTGTCTCTTCCCTATTGGATGGTATGGGCATTGATAATTTTTGAATTGACCGTACTTCGGTCATGGGACTTTCACTTGAGTTGACCGTTGACCACGGTCATGGATTTTTGGAATTTTTTTGCTTGACCTCTTAGCCCCCGGTCATGGGATTGACCGTACTTTGGTCGAGGGATGTTGAGAGTTTTTTTTGATCATGGCCAGCTCTTTTGTTTTGTCCTTTTGCTTTTTCCTTGGACTTTTGATTTTTTTTTTCCGTCCAACTTTTTTTCTTTTTTGTTGTTGTTCAGACTAACACCTAAGGTAGGGATTCGTCGGTCTTATTGGAGGGGCGTTTATTGTGGGAAATGGGCTTGCCTCCCGTCCTGAACCCAAACAAGGAGACTACCTAGATTTGTCATAGAATTCAATACCGCTCCTGCTAAGAGTAGTTATGTGGTTGTCTATGCCAGACATGGAACAGGTAAAGGAAAACACAGGTCTCGATTTCTTGCAGTCATTATAGATGTGCCTATAATAGTCACGTGCATGTGCTCACAGTGTATGATGATGTTCATCACGTTCTCAGAAACACATAGAGAAAGCATATATGAGAGATCAAAAAAAGATGATTTTATTGGATTGTGAAAAGAGGACAAAATACAATTGACTCTGACTCTGACTTTGAAATTGAAAAAGAAAGTACATCCTAGACTCGGATTTAAATCAAATCTGGACTCTCGGATGATGTCGTCAGTAGTCTTCGGCATCTAAGGACTCATGTGGATGTCCAGTATAGCCTTTAGTAGAAGCTTCACCCAGATCTTTATTATGTCGAAGATCGTCTTCAATCCTAGTGCCCATTTCGGTAAGCACCGCAAAGTTTGAAATGCCGGCATACCTAAGATGGACGTGGTAGGAGAGTAGGAGGTTGTTGATGAACGCCTCCACTAGTGTCTTCTCGCTGGGCTTGTCTACCAGCTTAACACTCTCAGCCCGCCAACGTCGAAGGTATTTGGTGAAACCCTCTGTTGGATCTCGGGCCATGACTTCTAAAGTTTGCATGGTGGTCTGAAGCTCAGTATTATCAGAATAGTTTTTAGCGAACTCGGTAGCCACATCTTCCCAAGTGGGGAACCTTTTTGTGTCTAGCCTATAGAACCAGGCTTTTGGGTATTTCCCGAGGGATGCGCCGAACAAATTGATGAACATGTCGACTTTGACCCCCTTGATCGCCATGAATTGTTTGAAAGCTCGGAGGTGTAATAATGGATCCTCCATCCCTTCGAATATGGGTAACCCCTCTAGGTTGAGATCCTTTGGTAGTTTCTCACTAATGGGTGTATAGTTTCTGGAGTTTTCAATACGAATGTTGTTCGCTTGAAGGGCGTGGAACTGTTGTTCGAGCTCACGCACCCTGCTGATCAGTTTGGCAAACGGCCCAGTATTTACCGACCCAGAATTAAATTCTTGTCATTCAATGATAGTTAAACGAGCATTCGTGGTTTCTAGGTCGGCTCTTATGAAACCTAGTTGGGTTTCAAACATGGCCTGCTTACTAACCATTGTCTCTAGCAAAGCCTTCGGTTTATCAATGGTGTCTTTCATGTCCCTATTCCCAGTTGTGGATGCCATACTCTGCGAGAATACCCACGTAATCAGAACTGTTTCTTCGGGACCCAAATACACCAAGGCATAGGAAATAGCGCGGGAGGAAAGACAACTCCGGTTCGACTCGGGTTAGATTCTCCTAAGACAAATATGTAGGGTAGGATTCTCGGAGTGACTCTGATTAATCGCTCCATCGGAGAATAGCCCTCAAGTGAGACTAAAGACTCTGATAGGACTCAGATGGTGTAGCATCTAAGTGACTCAAAAGTGGGGTACGTGAGACAACACGTGTAAGACATGACCCTTAGAGCAATCGTGATTGATCGCTCTGTGGAAGGGTAGCCCCCGAGTGGGATCGAAGGTTTTGCTAAGACTCGAGTGTTGGACGGGTGACCCTTAGATGTAAGGATAACAGACCTTTTGTTATAAAGCTATGCGTTGTAAAAGGTTGACTTGACCTCGAGGAAAGGCAGACGGGGTAGGGGAAGAAACCCGTGATGTAGGATCGATGGAGTTTCGACGCTATAGACCTTCGACAAATTATGAAAAGACCCGACACACGGATAACGGTAGGTCCTATAATAAGGAAGTGGTTTTTTTTGGAAAAGAATTGAATTTTTGAAAATTGAGAGGATGGTCCTGAAATTGGTAGTGGGCCAATAGAACCAGGCATTTTGAAACGTAAGAATGGTTGCGAGTAATTTCGCGTTTGAAAATTTAGGAGGCGGTCCCGTCTTTTGAAATTGGCAGCATGACGACATGACCGAGCTTTTTGAAAAGTTGAATATTTGAAAATTTGAAAATTTGAATATCGAAAATAAATTTCCGAAAATTTGAAAAATAAAAAAGGGATCCCGAAGATTTGCAAATCGAAAACGGC
The DNA here is from genome assembly GCA_958450325.1 of Agrostemma githago. NCBI lineage: Eukaryota > Viridiplantae > Streptophyta > Magnoliopsida > Caryophyllales > Caryophyllaceae > Agrostemma > Agrostemma githago. Next base: position 10,741,667 of record OY288244.1, read on the forward strand.
ATCTCAAAGATTTGAAAATCGAAATAGAATTTTGAAGTTTTGAAAATCGAAATGGAATTTCGAAGATTTGAAAATTGAAATGGAATTTTGAAAATTTGAAAATTGAAACGGAATTTTGAAAATTCGAAAGTCGAATAAGGATTGGAAATTCCAATATTGAAATGGATAGCATGCAGGCTAAAAAAAAGGCTTGTTTTGAGTCAAATCTTAAGTCTAAATTTCGGCAGCATTTCGATTTTTGAAAATTGAATATTTTTGAAAAGATGTCTTTTTGAAATGACGGTTTTTCGAAAATGACACGGAAACCAAGTAGCACATAGTCACGCAAGCATTATAACGACACCATGTATGCTTTACACTAAGTCTCGGTCGGTCTAAATAGGGTCTATACCAGCACGCATAGCCTTTTCGAGAATCGGGACGGACTTCCTAAGTCGAGCTGATCTTAGAATGTGCCGCAAAACTCATACAAATTAGCTATGAACACCTTGACATATCCAATTTGGAATATATCGCGGTATAGTGGGACGTCGGTCACCAGTACCGGCCCGGGTAAAAATGTGGTTATGCATGAACCGTAAAACTAAAGCGCGTATTGTACTAATCGAACAATTTCTCCTCGAGTCTCACCCGGAGGATCCCGGTGGTAAGTCACACATCAGTTTTCCCCAGTGGAGCCGCCAAACTGTGGACATGACATAGGTCCACCCCGACGCGGCCACGCGCGGGTTTGGGGAGGCGAATAAATCTCATGTGAGATGGTTCTCGAGTTGAAATTTAAATCGAATTGGAGTCGTCAACAAACTTTGTGGGAGTTCGGGCCCATTCGAACCCACTCTATATTTGGTGGACCGTGCACAAAGTACGACCCATTTCGATACTAGAGCTTGTGGGGTTCGTCCCTTTGCATTACGATACCAATGTCGAGTTTTCGGGTACCGTATATCGAATGACTCTCGTGCGCCAACGGTTTCGGACATCCAAAAACCGAGGTTCCGAGTAAGGGGTGAAGGTACGTGTAGGGAAGCCCACAAAGGACACCCAACCCCGCCCGCACTTAGCGGCCTCTACTAAGATACCGTTCGAGTTGTTAATACACGCGCTAGTGATTTGGTTGAATGTTATGCAAACAACGTTTTAGCTAACCATGTGAGATATGTTTGTCCTACGTCGTTTAATGCATCTAAACTAACGTTGAAGTTATTTTAGCATGCGAGGTTCGTTTTAGTACAATAAAACAAACAACAAAAATAAAGGCGCGAAAGTAGATTACAAATACACGGGCGGAATACAACCTGAAATTACAATACAACACGCGCGAGAATTGAAATAATTGAATTAGTAGCGATATAGCAATGCAATGCACGATTTTTGAAAGAAAAATGACACGTGATTGCTTTTACACATGACGACCGAAGTCGTAAACATATTTAATGATGCTTACACGATGTATGGAAGCCGTGTACTTTGCGTAAAGGAGCCACTCAATCGAGTCACAGACTTGACTCGATCGAGTGGTCATGTTACGGACCTTCTGCCGGTTTTTTGGAGTACCACTCGATCAAGTGGGCATTGGCACTCGATCGAGTGCCTCCTGTACGGACTGTTGTCCGTTTCGAAAAGCGTCGATCTCGAATTTGTTTTAATTTTAAATCGATAATTTATTAAGCCGCGTAAAAATATGGTTTAATTTATACTCGACTTAATTTTCGATACTCGCAATATGTATACTATTATTACGAGATCGATTATCGGAAAATTTAGAAAAGATGTTATTTATCGTTTTGAACTTAATTAGGACGAAATAATTCCCTCCCCGTTATAATGTCGTAATCAATCCTTTCGGACTGTGTGACAATTAATTTGGCGTCAACGGGTTCGTGCTAATACGATTTATCGATCAATTCTTTTACACATGATATTCGACTACGGAGTCGGTATTGCATCTTTAGAATAGATGTTTTTTCATTTGTTTGATTAGAGTGAAAGTCGATTCCCTCCGCGTCACGACATCGTTAATAATCCTTGCGGATTTGTGATTTTCCATTTGCATCAACAGGTTTCGTTCTAACGTTTTAAAAAGAGGAATCAAATATGTTTAATGAGGAATATTCGCGATCCCATCACGCCCTCGAGTGTTTAGGGCGGGGCTCCTCGAGAGGGCTCCACCACTGTCACAACTCGTAAAGGGATTAGAAGGGTCTTATGCGAGATCCATCTTTAAACGTATTCGATCCGAGATCGTTTTATAAATCCATGTATGCGCGATGTGTTAATGTTAATTCGATAGTAGTAATATTAATAACGATATTAGAAACGAAAAAAGAAAAGAAATTAAAAAAAATGGTGAAAAACAAAGAAGAAGACGGAAAAGACGGAGAGAAGAGAAGAGAGGAAAGGAGAAGTCGGGATTGAGTTTTACACCCTCAACCTACATGCTTTTGTCTCGGAGATCGGCTCGTATAGTAGTGGTTTAGGCACGGGAGCGTCGAGATGTATATAGGAAAGTTATGGTGTGTATAATTGGGAAGAGATTTGACGAGTTTTGCTCTCTGTCTTTTTACGAATTTTGATCACGGTATGTGTGTATAGGGTTGAAGGTGATTGAAGGGTTGTGAAAAAGATGTAAGTTGTGATGGGTGAAAAAGTTGTAAGGTTAAAAAGTTGTGAAAAGTTTTGAGGGTGATTGGGTATTTATAAGAAAATACCCCGGTTTAGGGTAAAAAGGGACTACTCGATCGAGTGGTGTGAGTGCACTAGATCGAGTGCCCGGTTCACAGCCCGGTTCGCAGGCCTACTCGACCGAGTGGGCCTGAACCACTCGATCGAGTGGGTTACCACGGAGGGATAGAATTTAGGAAAAAATTCTATCATTTTTTGAAGAGATTTGGTGGTTGGGGTTTCTTTCAGAAACGTATGTAGCTGATTATTGTGCCGAATACGTCTTTGACCGGGTTTTGACTCGGTCGCTAAAAGACAATTTTATTTCTGGTGTCGGTTTTGACGCAAAATAGTCTTATTTGATTGGAAACGGCCCACAGGGCCTGAATTTGAGGTCGGTTTGTGAGATTTGTACTCTGTTAAAAGCCCAAGCCGAATACTAATTATTTCGAGCCCATATCCAAGCGCGTTAAAGCACGTTTGCGTCCGATCATCATCGGGTGTTTGTCGGAAACTGCTATAGACACTAACAGGCAAAATGCGGGCGTCTACAGAAGTCATTATACCTAATGGGCTTATAATGTGAGAAAATCCATGCTTGCCCTAACAATTGTATACTATAAAGAAATGAGCATAAATCTTTGAAATATTGTCCGGTATGCAATGCATCGAGGTACAAGAAGAAGGAAAGAGTGTCAACAAAGATTTTATGGTATTTTCAAATAATACCAAAATTCAAACGACTATTTTCGGATCCTGAGGATGCAGAGAAGTTGACTTGGCATAAAAATGGGCGAAATGATGATAGGCTTCTTAGACATCCGGCCTATTCTCCACAATGGAAGTTCATCAATGGAAAATATAGTGAGTTTGGCAAGGAAGAACGTAATTTACATTTAACATTGTCAACTAATAGTATGAATCCATTTCGATCCCCTAATAGTATCTATAGTACTTGGCTAGTCATTTTGGTTACTTACTTCCTTCTCTGTATATGAAAAGAAAGTATATGATGTTGTCTTTATTAATTTCTGGACCAAAACAACCAGGAAAAGATATTGACATGTACTTGACGCCTCTAATTGATGAGTTGAAGCTATTATGGGAAAATGGCGTTGAAGTGTTTGATGCCCATCGAAATGAAACTTTTATCTTGAGGGCCATGTTGTTTTGACCATACATGATTATCCTGCATATGGTAATGTGTCAGGGTATACTGTGAAAGGGGAGAAGGCTTGTCCTGTATGTGAGGATGGTATGAAAGAAGAGTGGTTGAGTTCATTTAGAAAGATGGTGTATCTTGGACATCGTCGCTATTACCCCAAGATTATCATTATCGCAAGCAAATGAAAGCATTTAATGATAAACATGTATATGAAGGGCGTCCAAAGATTTTGACAAGGGAGTAGGTATTTGAAACAATTAAGAATATTGAAACAACATTTGGGAAGAAAAAAAACAATCTTCCAAAACAAGTATATAAAAAATGCTCGGTACTTTGGGGCCTACCATATTGGAGATTCTTATTTGTTAGACATTGCTTGGACGTAATGCACATTGAAAAAATGTGTGCGATAGTGTTATTGGTGCACTATTGAATATTCTAGGAAAAAAAAAGACAGTGAGAAAGCTAGGGATGACTTGAAAGAAATGGGAATTAGAAGTGAACTCCATGTTCTTAAAGATGGAACTCGAAAATACCTACCTCCAGCTGCTTACACGCTATCGAAACAAGAGAAGAAAGCGTTTTGTGAATGTTTGGCAAGAGTCAAAGTTCCATATGGTTATTCTAGCAACATTAGTACTCTTGTTTCAATGGATAACTTAAAACTTGTGGGTCTTAAATCTCATGATTGTCATGTTCTAATGCAACAATTGGTACCAGTGGCTATTCGTTCAATTTTGCATTTTTTTCAATGCCATATTCGAGAAAGTCATTGATCCAAAAGAATTGGATGCCTTAGAGGATAATTTAATTGTTACTTTGTGTCAGTTAGAGATGTACTTTCCTCCATCATTTTTTGACATTATGGTTCAGTTGGTAGTTCACCTATAAAGAGAGGTTAGATTTTGTGGACCTATGTATTTGAGGAATCAATATCCATTCGAAAGACATATGGATTTCTTAAAATGTCATAATAGAAGAGCTAGTGATAAATCACTAGAAAGTGCACATACAAAATCCTTTGCCACTTGGTTTAAAGATGAAGTATAATGAGCGAGATTCGTGGTTCTACAATATCTATATCTGATCGTCTCGAAAGTTTAGCCTATGGACCTAACTTTAATGCTACCTTCTACTCTAGATACATCATTAACAGGTGCACATTTTCAACAAGGGACCATGATGAAAAAAGTACTACACAAAATAGCGGAGTTACTTTCGAAGCTATGTGTATGCATTTTGCAAGTGCAAAAGACAATCGCCCATTGTATGATAATATGCGATACTATGGAATTATTGATGAAATTTGTGAGTTGCATTACTCACGTTTCTCTGTTCCACTTTTTGGGTGCCAGTGGGCGCACAACAACACTTTTGCTCACACCGATGATTTGGGGTACACTTCTGTCAATTTTGATAAATCTGGTCATGTAGAAGATCCATTCATTCTAGCCAGTCAAACTAAAAATGTGTTTTATATGTCTAACCCTGCTGAAAACAGATGGTCAGTTGTTATAACTCCTAACCCTCGATATGATATTGATGAATTTGATCATAATGACGATAATACTGAATTAGAGGCAAGGTCTCCTTCAAGGTTGGTACAATTTGATGATCATATTGCTGATGACTCATTTATATATGTTCGAAATGACCATGATGAGGGGATTTGGATTGAAGAAAATCGAAAGCGTCGCGGTCCTTAATGTAAAAATAACTTAGGAAGATGAGGTTTGTTTGAGGGGCTGACAAAAAGAAGTGAAGTCTTATCTATAATAGGAAAACTTTTCACCTTTTTATTTTACTAAATGTTTAAGCTTGTGAAAACGTATTGGTTCTTCTTGTGTGTTTTGCATTGTTTTCCGTCATTTTGTAAAATAAATTACCGTCAATTTTGTTTAGGTGTATTAATGTTATGTGGTCATTGATATTGTGATATATGATTCCATGATTTTTTTTTGGGATGGATAGTTTTAACCTTTTGTGATATATGACTTAAATTATTTACAACATTGTTCTTTCGTTAGCAATTGCTAGTCGTATAATATATTTGTATAGGCTTATGGTTGTAAAAAGAAAACAAGCCTTTGAGCATGGGGAAGATGTGTAATCTGATCCTGTATCTGATGTCGAGGAGAAAAACCATGAATATGAGAGAGGTCGTATGGTGCTATAATTAGTTGGGAAGATGAGAGAGGTCATACGGTGCTAAAGTTCCTTTGGAGTAGAATCATAAAAAACTTCCATCTGAGAAATACAGAACTGCCTTTTCTACATATATTGGGATAGTTAGTCGTGAATGAGTAACCATCAAGTACATGAAGTGGCCTGATGTGCAAGAAGAAATTGTCGATGAAGTGTAGATATTCATATGTGTAAGGATAAATTGTACAAATTTGTTTTGAAATTTAATATTACAAATTTATTTTTAACTATGGATAAAAATGATGTTACAGAAAGAGTTCCTAGTTCGAGAAGACAATAGAAAGTGGGTCTTAACACGAGCCAGCAAATGGTGGAGTGCTTTTAAGACTAGATTAAGAAAGTATCGGCTATACAAACCGGATGGAAGAATCAGAAAAAAAAAGCATCCATGGAATTACCATTCCACAAATCAAACTATTTGGGACACATTGACCGCAACTTATACCACAGTTGAATTCAAAGTGATTTTCTAACATATTTTCTGATAGTATATGTGGACGCTGCCCAAACCGCTGCCCGCACGGGACCAGTCGCAGCGGCCACCCACACGGCTCGTCGTGGACGCTCGTTGCATCCGGGCCGATCCGATCTCGCGTTCAGGGTGAAGTGTCGGACCTCGATTTGGTTGACGATTTGAATTGTACTAGATAGATGTGAGGATATCTATGTTTCCATTGGATCGATCGAGACGCGGTTGTAAATGTTTAAAGGCCCGATATGTTTGGTCTGATGACCTTTTTAGTGAACCGAATTCATTTCCGATTTGTGGAGTCGCCACCGAGTAATTTTGGGATACTTGGAAACCGTTCAACTCAACCTTAATCCTTAACCGGCTCAAAGCTGAGTAACATGGAGACCTAAAGATAGAGACTTGAATCTTTAAGCAATCCATGTTCAGAATGACTCTTATTGTCAATGGTTTCGGCCATTTGGAAACCGTAGATTCTGTGTAAGGAGTGAGGGTACGTATTGGGAAGCCAACGTCAGATAGACATCGATACCTAATCCCGCCCGCACGTAGCGGCCTCTACTAATCAATCGATAGACTGATAACTTCGTTACTTATTTGTGGCGGAAATGTGATAACATCCGTTGTTTTAACCCTATGCTTTTGGTATGTCGGTTGTTTAAGGACAAGTAAGTTTTTATCGTCGAAGTAAATGACTTTACATTCTTTGCATGCGATTTTACGTGACAGGCAGGCCATGAAAAGATGCACGTAGGAGAGTAGAGAGTACTAAATATTATTCGTATTAGCAGATCAAGTTTAACGTGATAATAGGGATATTAGTCATTCTCGTGGTATACCTTACCTGGTATTCTGCTTAAGATGCATCGGTTCGGTATTAATAAGAATGCGTCAAACCACGTGTGAGGGATGATCATCGGGATTAATACAGAACCCGACCACCGCTTGTTCAGTTTTAACTTCTTTACATTTCGAATTTCGTGTTAGGTGATTTAGCATGCGATTATGATCATAAAAGCGGTAAATCGTACGAAAGATGTAAATGCGAAATGTAAGTAAATCACATTATATTAGGAGTTGCACCCTCAGAGTGTACACAAAAAGAGACATGATGCATAGATGGTTGAGAACGGATCTCACGACTACTCGGGTTTAGTTAAGGTTCTTTAGTGCTTGTGGTTGAAGTTGTGGACGTTACATATTTTTACGATGCGTCGTGGATTTAGTATCCACATGAGACGGACTCGACGTTATCGAAGTGCATAACTGAAAGTATGGTATGTAAAGTTGTGTTTGGATGACAACCCAGTAATGATACAACTTCTACTGGTAGATCCTCCTAGCTTCCTGCGGTCATTCCGACAGAGCTTCGCTACGGTGGTTTGAGTCGACTAGTCAACACGGGTGCCCTTTTTCGTTCGTATCGAGTCAATAACTCGAGTAACTACGAAGAGTAGTGTTGATTTGTAAAACGCGAATTGAAGAGAAAACGATCGAGTGGATCGTGCCTAATGTTGGACTTCGACGCTAAAGAAGAGCTAAGGAGCTCGTAGAGAAAAGGGGGAGGATTCGGGAATTGAATTTTGTGTGTCCGAATTCTGAATAGTCGAATGAGCGGAGAAGGGGGGTATTTATAGTTGTTCGCGAAGCTCATTTCAAGATTTCAGGCGCATGGTGGCTGACAGCACAGAATTGAGGCGCCCGGCATGTGGCGGCCCAGTTCTCAGGCGCCAAACCCCACGGGACTGAAATATTGAAGATCCGATTTTAATACACGTGATCTTGGATGGAAGCCGATGATCTAGGGTTGCGTGCCTAGGGTTTTGGGTGATTTTGGGCTTGACTTTTGAAGGTGGCCTAGGTTTGACTTGGCCCGATGTGTTGACTCGGGTTTGACTTTGCGTGTTTTAGGACTTATTCGGAGCCCCGATGTCGGAATTGACTCTAATTAGTGTCGATGCGACCGTAATGACACGACTCTAATTTGATCCGTTCTATAGAAAAAACCATCTAAAACATCGTAAAATCTTGTCGTGTTGTAGTCCGATCATCATCGGGTGTTTGCTGGGCACTCCTGCAGCAACTAGGTCCAAATCTGGGTGTCTATAGAAGCCCCCACTTAGACTGAGGCTTGGACAAGGCGAAAGTCAAAGTATAGCCGCCCAGGTCAATCGAGGATTATGACCTGGTGGCTGACCGTTCGTGTCGTTTTAAGTCCGTTGGACTATGTACTAAGGCTCGTCAGCCAAGGTTTAGAAATCATACCGGTCTTCCTCGCCTGCGGTTGTTTGTTGAAGCTGTGGTGTGAGTTTGCGGAGCTATTGTAATTGGTTAGTGTTTTGATTTCTAGCATAGACCTTTTGCTTGAGTCTTTCTCGGGTGACTCGATTTCGGTTTTAATCCCTTGCGGGTGGCTGCATTGAATTATATTTATCCCTCTCGGGTGGCTGCGTTGATTTAGATTTATCCCTCTCGGGTGGTTGCATTGAATTATTCCTCTCGGGTGGCTTCGTTGATTTAGATTTATCTCTCTCAGGTGGCTGCATTGATTTTAGATTTATCCCTCTCTGGTGGCTGCGTTGATTTTAGATATATCCCTCTCGGGTGGTTGCGTGGATTTACATTTATCCCTCTTAGGTAGCTGCGTTAATTTAGATTTATCTCTCTCAGGTGGCTGCGTTGACTTAGATTTATCCTTCTCGGGTGGCTACGTTAGATTTATCTCTCTCGAATGGCTGCGTTGATTTAGATTTATCCCTCTTGGGTGGCTGCGTTAGATTTATCCCTCTCAGGTGCCTGCATTGATTTTAGATTTATCCCTCTCGGGTGGCTGCGTTAGATTAGATTTATCCCTGTCGGGTGGCTGCGTTAGATTAGATTTATCCCTCTCGGGTGGTTGCGTTGAATAGAATATCATTTTCTTTGGAACAGAACACTGTCTATTCCTGGACTTTCTTTGAGATAGTTTCTGACTATCTCTGAGCTATTCTTTTAGGAACAGATCTTTGTTCCTGGACTTTCTTTGAGATAGTTGACTATCTCTGGCCTATTCTTTGGAACGACTCTTTGTTCCTGGACTTTCTTCGAGATAGTTTCTGAGTATCTTTGTCCTATTCTTTAGAACGGATCTTTGTTCCTAGACTTTCTTCGAGATAGTTTCTGACTATCTCTGGCCTATTCTTTGGAACAGTCTTTGTTCTTGGACTTTCTTCGAGATAGATTCTAACTATCTCTGGTCTATTCTTTGGAACAGATCTTTGTTCCTGGACTTTCTTCGAGATAGTTTCTGACTATCTCTGGCCTATTCTTTGGAACAGATCTTTGTTCATGGAATTTCTTCGAGATAGTTTCTGACTATCTCTGGCCTATTCTTTGGAACAGATCTTTGTACCTGGACTATTGCATATTGAGGAGTGATAATTTTGTATTTTCACTTCGATTTTTCCTGGGATCGTTGCATAAACTCTTGGCGAGTGCATAATTGTGTTTGCATTGTTTCTTGCGCTTTTGTGTTCGGTTTATGGTTCGTAGTCCTCGGTGGGGATGTAAGTCGGTTGCTTTGGATTGAGGCTTTGCTGAGGTAATCGATCTGCTCTTACAATTTTGTTGAAAGGTTTGCTATTTGAATTTGGTATTTTGAGTTAATGGGTACCGCTGGGGACTTTCATGGGTTTTCATAACGGGCTGTGCCGGCTTACAGGATGCTCTACTGTAGTTGATAGGATAGTTGGTTGCTATGGGTTTTAGTATAGCTTGCCGTACTGGTCAGGAATTTCGTATGTCTTGATTACCTCGCTGGGGAGAGGTAAATTGACTTAATTATCCTGTTAGAGGGAGGTTGTAAGACTTGCTTGGTCTGCTGGGGAGGAGTAAATTGTTTCGTCATTGTTTATTTGGGCTAACACATGTGTGTATTTTCTGCAGGTTTTGAGGATTCTGCTTGGGTTAATCGGACATTGTTTACGTTGAAAGGTCGAGCGCTGTGGATGAGGCTAATTTTGATTGGGTCACGAGGCGTACCTTGCTCTTGATGGCTCATAGGAGGAGCACATTCCTAGGCCCACTGATGAGACCAAGGAGGCTGCTTACGAGGATCCCGTTTGGGCTCGGGATTGATACGGTCGGCAATTATTGCTCCGTTTTATGTCATTAACTCACGTTTGGACTTTTGATTAGTGCTCGTATTATTGGTTTATACTTGTATTGTCGCGGTTTGCAGCCCCCAGGTCCGATGAGGACCTTCTCTGGCTTCACGATGTGATTGGAGATTTATGCTCAGAAGCTTAGTCCCGAGGCTAAGGAGGTAGTTATGGGGACGGCCTTAGGGTCCTTAGTCAGACATTGGGTTCGGCTGATAGGTTGCAAGACGAAGTGCAACCTAATGGTGGTTAGAGTGATGATAGATCGCTTTCAGGACATGACCTCGACATTCCACATGTCGTTTGGCGAGGTAGACATGACTTTTGAGGATTTTGGGGTGATCACAGGGCTGCCTTGGGGTCCTGAGTCGATCAGGTGGGCTCCGGAGGGCCTTAGGCTAGATAGTGCTGAGGTTAGAGGCCGGATTAAGGACTGCTTGGAACCCTCGGCTTATAGCACGCCCCATGCTTTGGTTAGTTCGTACATCACTGACCACTTCGAGAGGGTGGCGGTTTTAGAGGGTCGAGTGCCCAACACGGCGGTGCAGGACGCCCGTTTGTGGTTGTGGTAATTCTAAGATCGACTCACTTCTAGGATAAAGGTGAGAGGTTTGGCACTAGGATTTTGCCTTTCCTGGCTAACTTGGGTCAGCTGGGACGTTTTGACTGGGTGACAATGGCTTTTCCGGAGGTGACCCGCTGCCTGCAGGCCATGGTGAGACCTCAAAGGGTGGATTCAGGCTCCGCTATACCCATTGTGGGTCCAGGTCTCGTGCTGGAGGCTAGTTACTTAACTTGCATTTTTTAAATTTTGCTTGGTTTTGTTTTGTTTTGCTGATGGTATCCCGAGTTTTGCAGGCTTGGATCTACTCTTACTTTCCCGACAGGGATCAAGTGGAGGTTGGCTCAGACCAAGACTACGACGAGCCACTACTCGACGGAGAATATGCTGGTGAACCAGCTGCGTCTTGAGGATGTAAGTTTTTTTCTTCTTATTCGTCCTCTTAGGTATCCCTCAAGGATAGGAGTTTTGTGATGTAATGTAGGTTTGGTTATTCAGTTTGGGGCCCGTCCTTGGTCTAACTACGAGGGTTTTCCCGGGTACGTGGGGGCAGAGTGTAACACCCCGTTATTTTTTGAGTCAATTATAAAGCTTGACTTTTCTACTTTTATTTAAATTGGGTTTTTAAGTTGGAAAAATATTTTTAATATCGTTATAAATATTAAAGTATTTTGGGTCGTCTTATTATAAATCAGTTTTGACTATTTTAAAAAGTGAAACGTTATTTTATAAATCGATTTTGGTTTTAATCTGAATTATATACCGACTTTATATCGGGTTGGAATTTGAGTCAAACACAAATTAAAAAAAACTTATATTAAAACCCTCCGTGCCCCCACCACTTTTGTCCACTCCCTCTTTTATTTTCCTTCTCCTTCAAAATTTCTGCCGCACCACCATCCTTCCTCTGTCTTCTATTTTCAACAATCGTCCATCACCATAAAATCGGTTCTTGACCTCTGCTTAAACAACACATTTCTTCTTCTTCTTCAAACTTGTAATTATTCCACTTTTTCTAATCCCGGTTTGCTTAAATCTTGTTTTATGTTAGTTTGTAAATCGATTTTATTTTTATATTATCATGGGTCGGGATTAAGAGAAGTGTCAAACAATTTATTGGTATCGGATTATTCCGATTGTCACTGTATTTCATTTTAAATGACCTTTCTTGTGAAAGTTTTCTTAATTAATATTGGCGAATTTTGTCGGGTAGAAATTTGGGGTGATTAGTACATCTGTCGGTTAGGTTTTATTAGTAAATTGGGTTAAAAGTGATTTGGGCAAATTTGTGAGAAGTAGCTGATCCGTGGCAATGAAAGTTGTAAAGCTTGAGGATGATGCAGTGATGATGCAGCGCTGATGCAGGGGTGTGTTTTATTTCATGGTTGCCGTGAAGTTTGGTTTAATTAATTCTTGTACATAAAATTCAACTCGTCTATAATGATTTGAGATTTTAATCAGGTTGTGTCTGAAACGGTATCTCTAGAATTTAGTAATTTTGAGGATGCGTTAATTAAATAGAGTATATCCTGAGGAAATCGTTTGATATTTATTAGCCGAGTGATTAAGTTATTGAACCGGTTTATATTATTTGTAGCTTGTGGGTTCGAGGAGAAAGAATTTTTGGATTAATATTAGCTTGGATTATCGTCTCGAGGGGTAAGGACGTTTTGACCTTTTCACCTTTAAGTAAAGAGCATGTTTGGTTTAAATTATATTTTTGAAACAGATTTATAATTATTTTGTCAATGGTGAATTTTTACGATATTCTTGTAATATTTTGAATAATGGAACTTTGTGACACAAGTCACATATTGATATTATTTTGGTATAATTTTGGCGGTTATAACAGACTCTAGGAGCTCTGTTGGTCTGTGAGGTTAGGAGCGTCTAAGACGTCCCTGGGATTTCATCCCGAAACTGAACTCCTGGCCCGAGTTGTATTAAGTGGGGTTTTCCGGCCCCCACTTGCTAGGTAGTTAGACTTCTTCCTTTGCCAGCCTCATCCTACTGACTGCCCAAAAGTGAGTAGTGCGAACTATAGTAAGTCTAGCTAAGCATAGGTGGTACCTCTAGACCATGCAAGAAGGGTAGGACCTTGGCACACAGGTGGTGACAATATATTGTGTGTAGACACCCGCATTTTGACTGCCAGGTGTCTATGGTAGTTTCCCAAAAAACACCCGATGATGATCGGACGCTAACATGTACGCGCTCGGATATGGGCTCAAATCCATTAGTTGCTGGCTAATGCACTTACGGAGTACAAATCTTACAAAACTAACCTCAAAATCAGGCCCAACGGACCGTTCCGAGTCAAACGAGACTAATCTGGGTCAAAACCGACACCGGAAATAAAACCGACTTTTTAGCAATTGGGTCAACCCCGGTCAAAGTCATTTCCGAGACATACAAAACAGCCCCTCACAACATCAAAAGTCCAAGTCAAAAAACAAACCCATCAAAAACCCACGTCACGGTCCAAAACAATGGACCCGCGCGACCCAGCTGGGCCACACGATCGAGTGCCCCACCCACTCGATCGAGTGGGCCTATTTCAAGCCCAACGGCTGACGCACTGGGCCACTCGACCGAGTCAGCCACTTACTCGGTCGAGTAACCCTAACCGGGGTCCTTGGCTTTGCCTATATAAACACCCCATGCAACGTCAATCAAACAACTTTTTTGACCTAATTCTACCCTAATTCTACCTTAATCCAAACCCCACTCTACACCAAGCAACCCCTAGCCCTAGCCTAGGAATTGAAACCCTAAACATAGCTTTAGGAATTCAACACCCTAACCACCACAACTCACCCTACATATCTCGAAACTCCCGTGCAAGCCGTCACTACGAGTCCATACCGAGCATAAGAAACATGTAGGTTGAGGGTGCCAATTCCCATTCTTCCCTTCTTCTCTTCCTCTCGTCTTTTTTCTCTTCTTTTTGTTTTTTATTTAATTATCGCATTTGTAATATCGCTAATATCGCTAGTACTATAAAACATTAAAATACTCGCGAATTTGTGTCGAGTGTGAGTGATGGTGGGATAAGAAAACCCGAATATACAAGTGTACTGCACACAGCGTTGCCGGTCGCTTATTCCATCACCCCGATCGCTTGATTATTGAAACGGGTCAACCTAAACAATAATTCGATTATTTTCGTTTGCATCGCATATTCACATCGATTCTCAAAACAAGCATTCTATTTGAATAAGGGTCGAAACACGTTGACGCAGATCCGACATCACGATCCCTAGGGATTTATTTCGATGTCGGAAAAGCCGAGGGAATCAAGTCTTTCAATTCAAGCAAAGTGTCGATCCGTTAGAGTCGATACCAATTCCATAATTGGATGTCGAATCTAACGATCTAGTCAATTTAATCAACTAATGCGATTTTTTCGTTGATGCTAAAATAATAGTCATACGATTCGCTAGAATCACGACATTATTAAACGCGGAGAAAATCTATTCATATCGCGGTAGTTAATTTAAAACGACTCAAAACAATTTTCTTTTATTTTCACTCTAGTATTCCATATCGATTCAATAATCGAATATGGGATACAACGAGCATTCAAATTCAGAATCGAGTATAAATTCCACAATATTTATACCCAATTCATCAAATCATCAAAATCAAAAGCAATTTCGAAATCGATAATAAAATTGCAAGCGAACCTGGTTCGTACAGGTGCCACTCGACCGAGTGCCTATGCCACTCGATCGAGTGACATCACCAAATCCGAGACAGAATGTCTTTTCGACCTCCACTCGGTCGAGTTGGTCAATAACTCGATCGAGTAGGGTCCCAAAACCTGGACAGAACCTTTTTCAGAGGTCCACTCGGTCGAGTCCCACAATGACTCGGTCGAGTGGCCTCTTTACCACGTCAAACCGTGAGTCCCACAATAGCATTCGAGTCTCGTTAGCCGTTTTTTTTGTGACTTAGGTCAACACATGCCTAATTAATCACGTGAAACATATTTTCAAAATCATGCATTAACTCATTTGCATCATTCCACATTATTCAACAATTCGCAAACCGTTGTTATCATTATACCGTTACTAACCATTTGTTGTTTCTTTGTCAATTTTGGTTGTTTATTTTATCGTACTAAAATGAACCCACATGCTAAATTTTACTTCGACGTAGAATTAATTGCATTAAACATATTTAATTGTGTTACGTTTTCAATATCATATGTTTTACTCAGTTTTGCTGACGTCCTTTTGTTTTGGGTCGTTCCCCCGCTGGAACCTGTACCTATTTGTGTTTTGGGTACAGTTGATGGGTACAATTAATATGCTGCATGGGTGCATTTGGTTCGGGATGCTGAGCGAGGAAGGATTTTATTATTTAACGTTTACCTTCAAACTATTTATATTTATGTTGAATTTTGGGTTGAAGTTGTTTTAAACCATTTTGAATTTTGTGGGACTTAAGTCTTCCGCTGCAACGTTTTCATTTAATTATTTATCGGATTTATATTTCTTTTAATTTTTATACTATTCTTTTGCCTTGCACTTGGTCTTGTGAGCTAAGCGCGGAGTAACGACTTTGAATTTTCCATTTTATTCTCTTATTTTGGTCGCGAAAATTTAGGGTTGTTACACAGAGTTGAGGCCGAAGAGATACAGGAGGATGCTCCTCCCCGTGCTGTTCTGCCCAGTGTGGTTTTTGGATGAGAGGTTGGTGCGCCACTGCCTCTACGACGAGTTTAGGGTGCCGGTTGACCCTCCCAAGATCATGTTTAGGCCTCCGACCACTGCTGAGGCCTGTGAGGACAGGGATGGTGAGGGAGGTGAGACGCTACTGGTGCCTGGTGCCTCTTATGTGTCTCATTTCTGCCAGCGGTTGGCCTGCCACCGCATTGTGGTAAGTATGCGGCTATTTTTTGTTTGCTTTTTGCCTTACGGTTCTGGGTCTGTTTGTGTTTTGAACGGTTTGTTTTTTTAGCTGGCCGACCCAGCTGATGTCGTTCAGCCCCTAGACTTCCCTCTGACACTACTTAGGGAGGATGCAATCAGGGTGGTTTTTACTAAGCCTCTTCCTCTTTGCTCTGCGGAGGAGATAGAGGCCGGGATGGAGTGGCGCGACCAGGTATACCGGGTCAGTTTTGCAATTTTGCTTTGAAGTCGAATTTGTGAGGTAGGCTTTGTTGGCTTACTTGCTTGGTTTTGTTGCTCTGGTTTTGTCGGCTTCCCATCAGCTGTTATGGCAGGCTGGCAACTGCTTCCGGGCCTACGCATCGGGGAGGGCTGCTGCCTCGGCTTGCGACACGTCAGGACCTCGATCGGTAAGTATTTCCTTTCGGTAGGTGGTTTTAGGCTAGTTGTCTTGTCTTTTCCTAGGGGGTAACTATGTCTTTTGCAAGATGTCCCGGATATGGTAGCGCAGTTGGAAGCGCGGGTGGAGGAGCTCGACGCGGCTGAGCTCTGCATGATGCAGTCCTTGCAGTCTCGGAATGTCTAGATTGCTAAGTTGAAGGAGCAGTTGGCTCGGTCTCGGAGTGAGACCTCGGCGCAAGGTGAGGCTAGGGCTAAGGCTAAGGCTGAGGTAGAGGGAGAGGTTGTGGCTGAGGGTCAGGCCATTGGTATTACCGAGGAAGTTGATCCTTCCGGAGGTTTTCTTGGCACAGAGACGGCTACTGTGGATATGTTGGCGGATATGGGTTGCTTGGTAGACGGTGGTACGAAGTCTCCTACTTTTGATCTGGAGGATCTAGGTTTGGATGATAATCTCGGCGAGCTTGTACCGACTGTTGCGGTAGCTTCTAAGGGTCCTCCCTAGTTTGTAAACTCGGTTTGTATTTGATATGTTTGTATATTTTATTGGGTTTCCCTTGCTTGATTAGCTTGCTTTATCATACTCCTGGAATGTTAGCTTAGATAACACGTAGTCACTTCAAGCTTGATTCGTTTACGGTTTAGCCGCGACTTAAGATGTTTTAAATGCGTTAGGATTGCATAAGAGCGTGAAAATGTTTTTTTTTTCGGGATTCTTAAAATGTGTTAGTTTGAGCCGAGAATTAGATCAAGTATTACGTCGATGTAACACCCGCTATTTTCCTACCGCTTTTATCTTTTCCGTTATGACTTCGTCATATCTCTATCACGTTTTGGCTTTTTGTTTCATCATTTTTCCAAGATTTATATTTATTTTCAAGTCAAATAATATTTATTTTTATTTAAATTTTTTTTAATTCTTTTAATTCTATTTATTAAGCTTTCATTGCAAACAATTCATTAATTTCAGGAAGAATCTCATTTTTCTAGGAAGTATTATTTTAAGCTTGGATTTGAGTTATTTTTCTAAAAATATTCAAACACGTATATATAATATTTTTAACTAAGAAAGTATTTTTATTTATGAAAATTTATCATTTAATGATTTATTACGATTATTTTCTAACGCGAGGTCTACTCAAATTGCTTTGAAATACCTTTAATTATTTTATGATTCTTATTTTTATCAACCTAAAATTATTTTGGGACTCATGTTTACTCATTTGGACCATGACCATGACCACGTCACACACACATACACACACCACCTTTACATTTTTATAACATTTCATTTTATAAACTTATAGTTTAAGGTTTTAGATATTTTCTTCCTCCCATTTAATCTTGTGACTCATACAAACATTTTATTCCCATTATTCATCCACTTTGGCCGAGATTTTCATGTGCTTTTGGCCTTATTTTCGTCAATTTTAAAAGGCTACATTCATGCTTAAACTCTTCACTTTTCTATTCATTCATTCACCTTATTAATCAAGCAAAACTCTCCTCTTCTTCCTCCATTTTTCATGTGTGAAACCAAGACACGCAACAGTCATTTCTTCTCTAAAAATCGTGTTCAAAAATCTCCTTTCGTCTCCTATTTTTTCTCTTTTTTTTTTCGATCCTCTTTCCGTCTCCTTCGTTAAGGTATTAATCGATTTCATTTTCAATCGTTATACACCTTATTTTTTCCAGCAATCTTATGGTATTTTCATACCATGAATTTTGTGTTTTTGTAATATTTTTGGAGGACCCGGAAGCAGACGAATACATCGTGGACTTATATTAAAGGTAACGTCGATGATACTCGGTATTGCATGATTTTATTTGTGTAATTGCATGCATATAATTATAATTTTATTTTTGACAATATATGTATGACTCATATTATGGAATTTTTTTTAAAAAGGCATAAATTTGCATGTTTCAGTATTTTTATCGCTTTTACGAGATTAACGACTAAATTGTTATATTATTTTGTAAAATCGTAATATTCGCCCTAAACTAGTAAAATATGAATATATTCTGTAAAAATGATGTTTTTGATGGTTTTTTGATAATTTAGTATTTTTCTGATATTCTAAGTAATGATTATTGAATTATTACCGTTTTCGGACAAAAATGATTAAAAGTCGATTTTTAGTTCTTGTACTTAAAACATTTTATTTTAATCTGAAATTTGGTGTGGTTAAACTTTCTGATGAAAAGTATTTTCTAATTTTCCTCATAAGCTTTCGGAATTGTTAAGTGGGTGAATTAATTTATCACTTTAAATTGTCATTTATCATTAAAACCATGTTTGTCATTTTAATTCTCGATTACTTATTTTTGTTTTGAATATGAAAAAAAATGTTCCTGATGGTTTCTTATAAAATATATATTTTCACAATTTTAATGTTTTAATAAAATATTAGGAATGACAAGTTTTAGTAAGAGAATCGTTAATTGTACGAGTTTTAAAAGACGGTTTTATTGAAATTTGTGCAATTTTTGGAATTTTGGAAATCTGTAAAAGTTGATAATTTCTGAAAAATCATAATTTTTAGGTTTAATAATAATGTTTGGATATTAATACTTAAATCATTTTGTAATTACTATTTTTATTAAGAGTAAATTAAAAACTACTCCTCTTTAAAATACCAATTTTAAAATTTACTCCCTTTTGAAATTTTTGTTAAAAATAACTTCCAAAATCTTTCAAAAGTTCAAAAAATTGCTCCCAATTTTATTTTAGGACGAAAATGCCCTTGGCTAGAGGGTGAGGTGAAGTAATATGGCATAAAAAAGCTAAGGGTATTTTCGTCCAAAAATTATATTTTGGAGCAATTTTTGAACTTTTGATAGATTTTGGGAGTTTTTTTTAACAAAAAATTCAACAGGGAGTAAATTTTAAAATTGGTATCTTAAAAGGGAGTAATTTTTAATTTACTCTTTTATTAATCGTTATTGTCGAGATTAGACGATTAACGAGAAAACCCTTTAAAAATCGAGTTTAAAGATTCTGGAAAATTTATTTCTCTGGACAGAATGTCCAAAATTGTATTTTAGCTATTTTATATAATTTTTGTACTAATTATCAAAGCCTTTAAATGATAGTGTTGATTTTTGGACAAAAAATTCAATTTATCGTTAAATTGCTCCGTTTCAGTTAAATGAATTATTTTTCCAGTAACTTTGAAAATATTGAAATCCGAAACTTTAAGAGTTAAATCACCCTTTATCATATTCTAAATTTGTTTAATGGTTTAATGAAATAAAAGACGGTAAATGATTTATTTTGACATTCGCCGTAAAATCTTATTTATGCTTGTTTTGTCAAAATTATTAATAATTAGGGAATTTTAGTATTATAAATTTTGGAAACACCCTAATTAGTAGTATTAAAATATTTAAGACATTTTGTTAATCATTTTATAAATACTTGTGTGGTAATTCAATAAATTCATCAACCCATTTAATCTTCTTTTTAGAAATTAATATCGTTCAGGCCGAAAGTATTAGTTTCATAAATCTATATTGATTTAAAAAAAGTTGTATTATTATGAACCAATATTTTCGATATTTTGATATGATGCTCTTTTTAGTAAAGTTTTTAAAAATAGAAGTTTGCTAAAAGAGAAAGTTTCCTCATTTGGAAGGTGATTATTTTCCCTTTTGTTCTCATATTATATAAAATGATTTATCACTTTTAATATCGATAATGGCTTTTTTTGGAGTTATGGAAGAAGAACAAGTGTGAGGTTAGAGTAATACAGTCTAGGATGTACGTTTTGCCATCAACTGTAAGGTTGGTGTGTCTTTATGGGGCACATTGGTTGTTGAACTGAGCATGGTTTGTATTCAGAAGAGTGTATGTTGACCTTAAACTTAGACATCGGATCGTTTAAGTCGTGTTGGGTTAAATTGGACATGGTTTGTGTCCAGGAGGGGTCTGCACTACTTAAACCAGGACCTCACTGCATGAAGTCCTGTTATGGTTGAGTTGCCTAGTTAGAGACTGAAGTCCGATATGTGTTAAGACTGAAGTTCTCGAAACTAGTTTTAGTATTCTCATGGTGAAAGTCTAGCCTTCATCACTAATTCTATGCATAACGCCATTTTGAATATTTTATTATCATCGATATTGATATGCGTATTTTATATACACTTTTTATGCCTTTATGCGCGCATTCCCGTACTTATCGAATAATGAAAGCTATTATTTTACCCCGAATTGGCTACTTTGTGGTGTGTATTGTCTTTTTGCAGGAACGGAAGACAAAGGAGCTAAAACGAACCAAAACCGCGCCAAAACGAAGCTGGAAGGAGCTGATTGCTGAATCGGGTGATAGTCGACTGACTATTGGAATATATAGTCAGCCGACCATGACGATAGTTGATCGACAATGACAATTGTCTGCCGACTATTGTGGAGCCTGCGGAAAATCAAATAAGTGAAGAATTAGTCGACAGACTATTAAAATAGTCGGCCGACTATTTCCTGGGCCGCGGACAGTTTCGTATTCAGCAAGAAATTTCCTAAATAGTTTCAACTCATTTAAGTTGTATAAATAGGGCTTTTCAGCCACTCTTATGATAACTTCTAGACTACTCTACTTCTCTACCTCTCCACTTTAGACTTTATACTTTTACTTCTCCTTAGACTCTTAGAATTACTTCTAGTTTGATTTTTCCTTTAAAACTCGGTTATTGTAAGACTTGATTCGAATCGCCTTCATTCCTTTTGGTAATTAATCTAATCTTTCTTCCTTTTTCCCTCTTCATCATTCTTGATTGTTCTTTTTCTTCTTACTTAATTACTCTTAATCTTTGTCTTATGTTTGTCATAATTTATTTATTATTCATCATGTTTAGTCTAGTAAAATCTTTTATTAATATTGTTGTTCTTGATTTAATTATGAGTAGCTAATTTCCTTCGCTAGGATTTAGGGGATCTGCGAAATTGAATGTGGTCGATAAATAATTTATAGATCTATAAATGCTATTGTGTCTGAGTTGTCAATTATAGCATATAATCACGATTAGTCAGTTAATGTGCATGATTGATTAATTAAATTCGGTAAACTTGAACCTAAGATCGGAAGCCTGGTAAAAGTTAGACCTGCTACAACACATTAGTATGCCCTAATAAGATCAGAAGCATTTAGACGCATGCTAGGGTGAATAGCGGACCGGAAGGACCTTTTCATTGCCCCTTAGACCTATATCTGCGATAGACCTGTGACTTAGACCGTGACCATATGAGATTCGTAGTTGTGGACATGACATAGGTCCACCCCGACGCGGCCACGCGCGGGTTTGGGTAGGCGAATGAATCTCCATATGAAAATAGATCGAATGGAAATTTAAATCGAAGTGGAGTCGCCACCGAACTTTGTGGGAGTTCAGGCCCATTCGAACCCACTCTATGTCGTAGTGGGCTGTATAGAAAATACGGCCCATTTTCGATGTCAGAGTTTATTGGGTTCGTCTCTTAGCATTTGATATCGATACCGACATTATAGGATATCGTGTATTGAATGACTCTCGTTCGCCAACGGTTTCGGGCATCCGAAAACCGAGGTTCTGAGTAAGGGGTGAGGATACGTGTTCGGAAGCCCACGAAGGACACCCAACCCCGCCCGCACTAGTGGCCTCTACTAGGATATCGATTGACTTTTGAATACGCGCGTTAGTTAAACGGGAAAGTGATATGCAAAGATTATTTTCCCTAAGCATGTGAATGAAATTGAAAGGGTTTCTATGTCGATTTAATGCCATTTGATTCTAACGTCAAAGTTGAATTTTAGCATGTGGGTTCATTTTAGTACGATAAAATAAACAACCAAAATTGACAAAAGAAATAACAAACGGTTAGTAACGGTATAACGATATTAACAGTTTGCAAAAGTATAGAATAGTATAGAATGATATAAACATGATGCATGGTTTTAGAAAAGTGATGTTCCACGTGATTGATTGACATGTGTTGACCTAAGTCATAAAAAAACATTATCGAGAATAAAAGAGGATGTAAGGCTCACGGTATTGTCGTGATAAGGGGCCACTCGACCGAGTCATTGAGGGACTCGACCGAGTGGACCCCTGAAAAGGGTTCTGTCCCGTTTTTTAGACCCTACTCGGTCGAGTTATTGGCTAACTCGATCGAGTACACTGCCACTCGACCGAGTCACTATGAAACTCGACCGAGTGGAGGTCGTTTAGACCCTTCTGTCTCGGTTTTGGGGTGCCACTCGACCGAGTGGGCTAAGCACTCGGTCGAGTGCCCCCTGTACGAACTAGGGTTCGTATGCAATGTATTGTTGATTTTGAAATTGCTTTTGATTTTCGGTAATTCGATGATTCTGCCGAATCGGGCATGAATATTGTATAGTTTATGCTCGATTCCAATTTTTATAAATCATTGATTTTGTTGAATCGGATATAAATATTATGGGATTTATACTCGATTCTAAATTTGAATACTCGTTGTATCCCATATTCGATTATTGAATCGATATGAAATATTAGAGCGAGATAAAAAAAAGAATTGTTATAAGTCGTTTTAAATTAACTATCACGATACGAATAGACATCCTCCGCGTTTAATAATGTCGTAATTCTAACGAATTGTATGACAATTATTTTAGCATCAACGAAAATCGCATTAATTAATTTATTTGATTAGATCGTTAGATTCGACATCCAATTATGGAATTGGTATTGAATCTAAAAGATCGACGCTTTACTTGAATTGAAAGACTTGATTCCCTCGGCTTTTCCGACATCAAAATAAATCCCTAGAGATCGTGATGTCGGATCCGCGTCAACGGGGTTCGACCCTTATTAAAATAGAACGCTTGTTTTGGAAAATCGACTTTAGAATTGATGAATGCGTGATAACGATGATGAAATAAGAAACTTAGGTTGATGTTAATTCGTCTCAACAATCAAGCAATCGGGGTGATGGGATAAGCGACCGACAACGCTGTGTGCAGTACACTTGTATATTCGGGTTTCCTTATCCCACCGTCACTCATACTCGACCCGGATTGACGAATATTTTAATGTTTTAATACTAACGGTACTATCGATATTATGATGCGATGATAACGATAAGAAATAAAAAAAATGACCCTTATGACGCTAAAAGACGCGAGAAAGGCGAGAAAGGAGAAGAAGAAAAGGGTTTTGATTCCTAAAGCTAGGTTTGGGGTTTGAATTAGGGTTTGAGTTTGATCTTGAATAGGGTTGAATTTGATGTTGATTAGGGTTGTAAAGTTGTGTAAAAGTTGTGAAATTGTGTGTGCATGGGGTTGCTTATATAGGCAAAGGCAAGGGCACCCGGTTAGGGTTACTTGACCGAGTAACCAGCTGACTCGGTCGAGTGGCCCGTTATGAATGCAGTCGGGCTTGAATATGGGCCCACTCGATCGAGTGGCACAGCTGGATTGCATGGGTCCGGTGTTTTGGACCGTGGATTGGATTTTTTATGGGTTTGTGTTTGACTTGGACTTTTGATGTTGTGAGGGACCGTTTTGTATGTCTCGGAAACGGCACTGACCGGGGTTGACCCAATCGGGAAAAGTTGGTTTTATTTTCGCTGTCGGTTTTGGCCCAAATTAGTCTTGTTTGACTCGGAACGGTCCGCTGGGCCTGATTTTGAGGTCAGTTTTGTGAGATTTGTACTCCGTAAGTGCTTAAGCCAACGACTAATGGATTTGAGCCCATATCCGAGCGCGTAGAAACACGTTAGCGTCCGATCATCATCGGGTGTTTTTTTGGGAAACTACCATAGACACCTGTCAGTCAAATGCGGGTGTCTACAGAGCCCCCACTCTGACTGAGGCTTGGACAAGGCGAAAGTCAGAGTAGCCACCAGGCCAATCGAGGATTGAAACCTGGCGGACTTCCAGTCGGGTCGTTTATAGTCCATTAGACTTGCGTGAAGGGCTCGCCAGCCACAAGCTAGAAGTCATACCTGAGCTGATGATGATAACTCCGTGGGGAATTGGACTTGTCGTATAAGTCCTGGGTGCGCCTGTATGTAGGCCCATCCCGTGAGATGCCGCCGTCGGCTTCCGCTGGGGAGATATAGTGGGTTGCACATCCCTGTTTGAGTCGTACCTGTATAAGTCACATAAAATGCATGCAACACGTAGGTAGTAAAATGACTCGCGCTGGGGAAAAATGATTTTTGAATTTTTGAAAGTTTGGATTTTTTAAATTTTGAAATTTTTGACTCCTAAAGAATTTTAGGAAAGAAATTTGCAGTTTAAATAGACCAAAATTTGACCTTGTCGAAAAGGATTTTCTCAAATGGCTAAGTTTTGCAAATTTCAAAGTGGAATTTGAAGAGAGAGGCCTACCGACAGACTCGACTCTGGACGTGACCGGACGAGTTGACAGACACGACTGGACTCTCGAGGGGTTGGACCGTGACTCGGTAGGGAGGTGGGCCACCTAACAAGACTCTTGAGTTGCGCTATCCTGTAGCCTAGGCGAGTGGCAACATGGGAATGATCTGTTATAGGGGGGCTGCACTAGTCTGTAATGAGACTGTTTTAGTCTGGTGCCCTTCTGGATTTTTGATTTTAGGGTACAGTCTTAAATGGGTATTGCTTCGAGTCCTGACAGATTCTCGTCTTCGACTGAGCCGAGTACTAGGACACACTGTAGAAAGGAGGCTAGATTTTTTTTGATTTTGTGAGCGGATGAAGGTTTGTCGTCTAAGAGAAGCCCCCAGGACGACAAAACTAGCTGTTGAGAACATGATGGTGTCGTGACCGGAATGATGGCGCTTTTTGAATGTGTGTCAATGTGAGTGGTTGTGCCTCTGTTGAAAGGCTGCCTACGTATTCACGTGTAGTGAAATCAAACCAAGCCGTAGTTCAGTGTCGGAAGATGTATTATGGTGCCTAGTCTAATAGGACTTTGTGTGTAAGTAGCCATAGCGATGGTGTAGGCTAGGTGCATTCCCAATGACGTCTTGGTCAAAGGGCTAGAATGATTAGGATAATAATCCTGTGACTGTGAGCGTTCTCCGGGGTAACCTCCAGAGGTGTTGTGAACTATTTGGGCATGTTCTATGCCGACCGCAGGTTGAGTTCCCGTGTTTGGGGTTGGTAACTGGTTTGGATAATTTTGGAAATGTGGAGCTATGCTGTAAGTGGCTTTGATGTTTTGACATTTGGAGCTCGATTTTGTGGAGCTAAGGCTTCGAGGGTAAGGTATTGCAATGTGGTAGGAAATGGGGAAGTCGAGTAAAAATGACTCGAACTTCGATCGGAGTAGGTTTAATAATGCGGGATCTGATTTCCATGTCTGGCCCTAATGGTTAGGAGTATCCTATGGTGCTTGAATCCTCAAAATTCCGGGCTGTCTCTAGCCTAGGTCTCGGGAAGGTCTTGAGGGTTGTAATGTGGGAAGGCTAGATGTGGTGTTAGCTGACCAGCTTGATTGTTTCTTCCCTATTGGATGGTACGAGCATTGATAATTTTGAATTTGACCGTTTTCACTACGGTCATGGGTTCTTGAATATTCTTTGGCTGACCTCTTAGCCCCGGTCTTGGGATTTTGAACATTTTTTGGTTGACCTCTTAGCCCCGGTCATGGGTTTTTTGAATTTTTTGTTGGTTGACCTCTCAGCCCCGGTCATGGGTGTTTTAAATTTTTTGTTGGTTGACCTCTCAGCCCCGGTCATGGGTTTTTTGAATTTTTGTTGGTCAGACTAACACCTAAGGTAGGGGTTGGTTGATCTTATTGGATGGGTGTTTATTGTGGGAAATGGGCTTGCCTCCCGTCTTGAACACAAACTAGGAGACTACCCAGATTTGTCATAGGAATTCGATACCGCTCCTGCTAAGTGTAGTTTTGTGGCTTTCTATACCAGACATGGAATAGGTAAAAGGAAAACACGGGCTCGGTTTCCTGCAGTCATTATAGATGTGCCTATAATAGTCACGTGCGTGTGCTCACATTGTATGACGTTGTTCATCACGTTCTCGGAAACACATAAGGAAAGTAGATATGAGAAATAGAATATTGAAAGCTTGATTTTATTGAATTTTGAAAAGGGGACAGAATACAATTGACCCTGACTCTGACTCTGACTTTGACTTTGACTTTGAGTTTGGAGGGAATAGCACATCCTAGACTCGGACTCAGACTCGGACTTAAATCAGATCCGGACTCTCGGATGATGTTGTCATTAGTCGTCGGCTTCTACGGACTCGAGTTGATGTCCAGTATAGCCTTCAGTAGAAGCTTCACCCAGATCTTCATTATGTCGAAGATCGTCTTCAATCCTAATGCCCATTTCGGTAAGCACGGAAAAGTTTGAAATGCCGGCATACCTAAGATGGACGCGGTAAGAAGGTAGGAGGTTGTTGATGAACTCCTCCACTAGTGTCTTCTCGTTGGGCTTGTCTACCAACTTTACACTCTCGGCCCTCCATCTTTGAAGATATTTAGTGAACCCTTCTTTGGGCTCTTGGGCCAACACTTCCAGAGTACGCATTGTAGTCTGGATCTCGGTATTATCAGCATAATTCTGAGCGAACTTTGTTGCCATGTCATCCCAAGTCGGGTATTTCTTGGAATCGAGCCTGTAGTACCAGGCTTTGGGGTGCTTTTCAAGGGAAGAAGCGAACAAGTGTCTAAACATGGTGGACTTCACCCCCTTGACAGCCATAAATTCTTTGAAAGCCCGGATGTAGTGGACCGGGTCTTCGGTACCCTCAAACATTGGTATGCCCGTAAGGTCAAAGTTGTCGGGCAGTTCATCATTTAGGGGTGAACAGGAACGAGCAATTTCAGTGTGGATTGAGTTGTTTGTTGACAGGTGAACTTGTTCCTCGAGCCTGCGAACAGCGCTGACGAGTTCAGCTATTGGCCCAGTGGGCTCAGATCCAGGAGGAGGAGTCCCTTTCTCCACGGCACTTAGACGGGTGGCCAAGGTCGCTTGGTCAGTCTGGATGGTAGTCAATTGAGTTTCCATCTTGGCCAGCGCGGCCTTCAGTTCGTCCAAAGTTCCTTGCATCTTTTGATGTCTGGTTTGCGGTGGCCTGTCTGTAAGAATACCGCGTAATCAGTAAAGTTGCTTCGGAACTCAAATTCACCAAGGCATAGGAAATAGCGCGGGAGGAGAGACGACTCCGGTTTGACTCGGGTTAGACTCTCCTAAGACGAATGTGTAGGATACGATTCTCGGAGTGACTGTGATTAATCACTTCGTCGGAGAATAGCCCCCAAGTGAGACTAAGGACTTAGATGGCGTGGCATCTTAAGTGACCCGAAAATGGGGTACGTGAGACATGTGTAAGACATGACCTTTAGGGCAACCGTGATTGATCGCCCTGCTAAAGGGTAGCCCCCGAGTGGGATTGAAGGTTTTGTTAATACTCGAGTGTTGGACGAGTGACCCTTAGACGTAAGGACCACGGACCTTTTGTTATAGGGCTATGCCTTGTAAAAGGTTGACTCGGAAAGACACCTAGACGGGTGACTTGTGAAAGGTGGGCCTTCCTTAGGATTCAGCTCTGTGGGCCGAGTCCTGTTCGAAGGAAGGTCCACGTGAGATATTTCTCAGACTTTGGACTTGATTGTGTAAACGGGCCCTCCTTTGTAGGGGTTTGTCCTACGTAGGTGGGCCTTGCCTTAGTCTAATAAGGCGGACCGGGATAGGGAAGAAACTTGTGATGTAAGATCGACAGAGTTTCGACGCTAAAGACCTTGACAACTTACGACGCGACCCGACACTGCTTTCGAAAATGGATTGTTTTTGAAGAGAGCCCGAGAGAACTCGGTGGAGGGCCCAATTTTCGAAAGAAAACGAAAAGAGTATTGGGCCTCGGGTTTTGAAAGTTCGAAAGTGCTTTCGAGTTTTGAATTGGGCAGCATACCGGCTAAAAATAGGCTATTTTGAGTAAAATCATAAGTCCTAAATTCGGCATACGTCCCGGGTTTTGAAATTGAATATCTTGAAAATTGAAAATTTGAATGTCGGAAAAAAGAATTTTCGACGATTTGAAAATTGAAGATGAGATCCCGAAGATTTGAAAATCAAAAACGGCATCTCGAAGATTTGAAAATTGAAATTGAATTTTTGAAAATTCGAAAAAGCGAATGGTGGATCGGAGGTTCGAATTTTGAAATGGGCGGCATGCCGGCTAGAAAATAGGCTTGTTTTGAGTCAAATCATAAGTCCTAAATTTCGGCAGCTTTCCGAGTTTTTGAAAAACGGATATTTTTGAAAAGATGCATTTTTGAAAAAGTTGATGGTTTTTGAAAACGACACAGAAACCAAATAGTATGTAGTCACACAAGCATTATAACGACGCCATGTATGCTCAACACTAAGTCTCGGTCGGTCTATAAAGGGTCTATACCAGTGCACATAGTCTAGACGTTGATCGGGACGGACTCTCTAAGTCGAATTGAGCTTAGAACATGCCTCGAAACCCACTCGAATCGACTATGGACACCTTTTGACATATCCGTATTGGAGTACATCAACGGTATAGTGGGACGTCGGTCACCAGTACCGGCCCGGGAAAATAAGGGTTATGCATGAACCGTAAAACTAAAACGCGCATTGTACTAGTCAAACGATTTCTATTCGAGTCTCACCCTGAGGATGCCGATGGTAAGTCACGCATCATTTAGTCTCCAGCGGAGTCGCCAAATTGTGGACATGACATAGGTCCACCCCGACGCGGCCACGCGCGGGTTTGGGGAGGCGAATGAATCTCCATATGAAAACGGAGCGAATGGAAATTTAAATCGAAGAGGAGTCGCCATCGAAATTTGTAGGAGTTCGGGCCCATTCGAACCCACTCTATGTCGTAGTGGGCTGTATACAAAATACGGCCCATTTCCGATGTCAGAGTTTATTGGGTTTGTCCCTTAGCATTTGATA
This sequence comes from Agrostemma githago, assembly GCA_958450325.1. Classification (NCBI taxonomy): domain Eukaryota; kingdom Viridiplantae; phylum Streptophyta; class Magnoliopsida; order Caryophyllales; family Caryophyllaceae; genus Agrostemma; species Agrostemma githago. The sequence continues at coordinate 10,771,060 of OY288244.1, forward strand.
CCGATACCGACATTATCGGATATCGTGTATTGAATGACTCTCGTGCGCCAACGGTTTCGGGCATCCGAAAACCGAGGTTCTGAGTAAGGGGTGAGGGTACGTGTTGGGAAGCCCACGAAGGACACCCAACCCCACCTGCATTATTGGCCTCTACTAGGATATCGATTGACTTTTGAATACGCGCGTTAGTTAAACGGGAAAATGATATGCAAAGATTATTTTCCCTAAGCATGTGAATGAAATTGAAAGGGTTTCTATGTCGATTTAATGCCATTTGATTCTAACGTCAAAGTTGAATTTTAGCATGTGGGTTCATTTTAGTACGATAAAATAAACAACCAAAATTGACAAAAGAAATAACAAACGGTTAGTAACGGTATAACGATATTAACGGTTTGCAAAAGTATAGAATAGTATAAAACGATATAAACATGATGCATGGTTTTAGAAAAGTGATGTTCCACGTGATTGATTGACACGTGTTGACCTAAGTCATAAAAAAACATTATCGAGACTAAAAGAGGATGTAAGGCTCACGGTATTGTCGTGATAAGGGGCCACTCGACCGAGTCATTGAGGGACTCGACCGAGTGGACCCCTGAAAAGGGTTCTGTCCCGTTTTTTAGACCCTACTCGGACAAGTTATTGGCTAACTCGATCGAGTACACTGCCACTCGACCGAGTCACTGTGAAACTCGACCGAGTGGAGGTCGTTTAGACCCTTCTGTCTCGATTTTGGGGTGCCACTCGACCGAGTGGGCTAAGCACTTGGTCGAGTGCCCCCTGTACGAACTAGGGTTCGTATGCAATGTATTGTTGATTTTGAAATTGCTTTTGATTTTCGGTAATTCGATGATTCTGCCGAATCGGGCATGAATATTGTATAGTTTATGCTCGATTCGGATTTTTATAAATCATTGATTTTGTTGAATCGGATATAAATATTATGGGATTTATACTCGATTTTAAATTTGAATACTCGTTGTATCCCATATTCGATTATTGAATCGATATGAAATATTAGAGCGAGATAAAAAAAAGAATTGTTATAAGTCGTTTTAAATTAACTATCACGATATGAATAGACTTCCTCCGCATTTAATAATGTCGTAATTCTAACGAATTGTATGACAATTATTTTAGCATCAACGAAAATCGCATTAATTAATTTATTTGACTAGATCGTTAGATTCGACATCCAATTATGGAATTGGTATTGAATCTAAAAGATCGACGCTTTACTTGAATTGAAAGACTTGATTCCCTCGGCTTTTCCGACATCAAAATAAATCCCTAGAGATCGTGATGTCAAATCTGCGTCAACGGGGTTCGACCCTTGTTTTGGAAAATCGACTTTAGAATTGATGAATGCGTGATAACGATGATGAAATAAGAAACTTAGGTTGATGTTAATTCGTCTCAACAATCAAGCAATCGGGATGATGGGATAAGCGACCGGCAACGCTGTGTGCAGTACACTTTATATTCGGGTTTCCTTATCCCACCGTCACTCATATTCGACACGGATTGACGAATATTTTAATGTTTTAATACTAACGGTACTATCGATATTATGATGCGATGATAACGATAAGAAATAAAAAAAACGACCCTTATGACGGTAAAAGACGCGAGAAAGGCGAGAAAGGAGAAGAAGAAAAGGGTTTTGATTCCTAAAGCTAGGTTTAGGGTTTGAATTAGGGTTTGAGTTTGATCTTGAATAGGGTTGAATTTGATGTTGATTAGGGTTGTAAAGTTGTGTAAAAGTTGTGAAATTGTGTGTGCATGGGGTTGTTTATATAGGCAAAGGCAAGGGCACCCGGTTAGGGTTACTTGACCGAGTAACCAGCTGACTCGGTCGAGTGGCCCGTTATGCATGCAGTCGGGCTTGAATATGGGCCCATTCGATCGAGTGGGTGGGGCACTCGATCGAGTGGCCCAGCTGGATCGCATGGGTCCGGTGTTTTGGACCGTGGATTGGATTTTTTATGGGTTTGTGTTTGACTTGGACTTTTGATGTTGTGAGGGGCCGTTTTGTATGTCTCGGAAACGACTCTGATCGGGGTTGACCCAATCAGGAAAAGTCGGTTTTATTTCCGATGTCGGTTTTGGCCCAAATTAGTCTTGTTTGACTCGGAACGGTCCGCTGGGCCTGATTTTGAGGTCAGTTTCGTGAGATTTGTACTCCGTAAGTGCTTAAGCCAACGACTAATGGATTTGAGCCCATATTCGAGTGCGTAGAAACACGTTAGCGTCCGATCATCATCGGGTGTTTTTTTGGGAAACTACCATAGACACCTGGCAGTCAAATGCGGGTGTTTACAGTATTGAACCGACAATCCTAGTTTTTCTCTCCATATAAATTCGTCTTAATTCATCTTATTTATTTTATTTTATTCTTCTCTTTTATTCCTCTTTCCTTCTCTTTTATTCTTCTTTCCTTCACTACTTTATTTAGTAAAACACAAACAAAACCCCCGATTTGGTTACTAAGATAGACTTTAATTGCGAGTAGGATTTATTTGTCTTCCTGAGAAATCGATCCCGACTTCCCTAGCTATATTTTTAGTTGGACCGTAGTTGGTTATTTTTGATAGGTACACGACTAACTTATCAAATTTTGGCGTCGTTGCCGGGGAGACGGTTAATTTTACTTGTCGTTTTAGTTTATCTTTTGTCTCAGGGAACTTCTGTTCCTTGAGACGGTTCTCATATTTTCCTTTTTTAGTTCTGTTTATGCCCAGGTCTAACAGGTCCAAGATTTATAAATTTGATTTCGAACCCGAGAATACTTTACGAGCTAGACGGAGTTTTTGGAGGGAAATTCGTCAAGCGGAAAAATCTAACCCGCTTGAACCAATTTTCGCTTATCTGGAAGCGGAATATTCGTGCCACGAAGAGGATAACTCTAGTACTAAATCAGACGGTGAGTCAGATATCTCAATTCCGATCATGCCGCCGAAGCTTTCCACTCACTCCGAGCCGACTCAGGCTAACATACCAAAAGGATGGAAGCTACCGACTCCTACCACCGGCTCTTTCGAGATTCGTCCCGCTTATATCAATTTAGTGGAGCGAAATACCTTCTCGGGCAAGAAAGACGAAGACCCCGGACAACATATGAAAATATTCACTGATTATTGTTGTTCAATTCCAGTTGCTCCCGGGGTAACACAGGAACAAGTACTGGAGGCCTTATTTCCATTTTCTCTTGCAGGTCCAGCCCGTAGATGGTATCGAGACTTGGATAAAGAAGCAACCAATATTAATGACTGGAACTCATTGGCGCTTGCTTTTTATAAGCATTACTACCCTCCTCAGCGCACCAATCAGATACGGAGTTAAATAACCAGTTTTAAGCAAGGACCGTTGGAAGATCTAAACGAAACATGGACTAGATTTAAGGATTTAGTCCGTTCTATTCCTCACCACGGATTCGAGCCATGGTTCTTATGTAGTCAATTTTATAACGGTTTATTTGATGATAATTGTGCTATTCTTGATGGTGCAGCTAACGGACGTTTCCAAAACAATGTTAATGATGACAAGGGTTGGAAATTGATCGAGGAGATGGCCACGGATCGAGCCGAATATGGAAATCCAAGGGGTAGTGTTCGGGTAGCCGCAGCGGAAACCAGTGAGATTATGGCTCAATTTGATCATCTTCATGCCCGTCTCGATAAAATTCAGAATCCGCCTCATAGAAACGATTTGAATCAGCAAACTGTCCATGCTATGATCAAACAAGAGGCCATGTGTGAGCGATGTGGTACCGAAGGCCATAGCGCGGAGGAATGTATGACTGGGATGGAACAAGTTCTAGCTTTTCAACATTTCAAGCAAGTTAATCCCTATTCTAATTACTATAATGAGAGGACTAGGGAGCATCCGAACTTCAGTTGGACGAGTCAGAATGTGTTGAACCCAGTTCCTCAGCCGAAGCAACAAGCGTATGTTCCGCCTCATCGCGGACAACAACAAGGCTTCCAAAAGCCTCTAGCTCTTCCACCGCCGACTCAACCTCTTGCTATTCTTCCTCCACCGCCTATGACTCCGGCTCCAGTTCCTAGCGAATATCAGGAATAGAAGAGTATGATGTAATCTCTTATGATCCAGATGCAGAAAAGTGACTAATCTAAAGATGCACAGATCAAGATGTTGGAGACGCAGGTGGCGCAGCTTGCCACAAATTAGTCTACTAGGCAACCGGGGACACTACCGTCACAGCCGGAAAAACTGTACGATAAGGCCAACGCGATTCAGCTTCGTAGCGGCCTTACTTATGACGAGCCCAAGATGCCTAATTATGATAATTCTGTTATTGTGGAGGATGTAATTGATGATGTATCGTTAAAAACTGCTCAAACTGCTGTGAATGACGAATTGGTCAATAATAGTCGACCGACTATTTCATATAGTCGACCGACTATCATTGACAAATTACCAGAAACTGCAGGTAAGGAGAAAAATAGTCGACCGACTATTGTTAATGGTTGACCGGCTATTAATAATAGTCAACCGACTATTCCAGAGACACGATCCAGTTCCGAGACAGTCGTTGCTGAAAAGATGTCTGATGCTGAAGTGGAAACAGGCGTTCTACAAGATAAAGCTGCTGAACAAGTCAAAATTCAAGTTCCTTTTCCTAGCCGGTTGAAGAATAAGAAGGTCGAGAACCAGTTCAGTAATTTTATGGAGGTCGTCAAAAATCTCCAGGTAACCGTTCCCTTCACGGAGTTAATTACCCAGGTACCCTCTTATGCAAAATTTATGAAAGATATTCTAACCCGTAAGAGGAACTTTAATGAACATGAGACTATTGCTTTTACTGCTGAGTGTAGTGCTCTAATTCAAAGTAAGTCTCCACCCAAACTAAAAGACCCGGGTAGTTTTTCCATACCATGCACCATAGGTACCCATGTGATCGATAAAGCTTTATGTGATTTGGGTGCAAGTGTCAGTGTCATGCCCTATTCAGTTTGCGAGAAACTAAATATGGGTCAGCTTAAAGTCACGAGTGTGACTCTTCAGATGGCTGATAGGTTAGTCAAAGGTCCCCTAGGAGTCTTGGAGGATGTCCCTGTTAGGATAGGTAAATTCTTTATATCTGTCGATTTTATTGTCCTAGATATGGCCGAGGACACCCAAATTCCTATAATTTTGGGTAGACCGTTTCTACATACTGCGGGGGCCCTTATAGATGTCAAGCACGGACGCTTGACTCTAGAGGTGGGGGACGATAAGGTGACCTTTAACTTGGCAAACACATTAGCTAAGCCTATGATAGAGGACACGTGCTATGCTCTCGATATCATTGATGATGCTGTTTTTGATGTTTGTATGGGTTCCCTGAGTAGGGACCCACTCGAAGCTTTGATGTGTTTAGACACTTGTGCAGGTGATGAGCTTAATGATAATGCTGTGTGGGATATGCTAGGATCTACACAATATATACCGGACCATGTATTTCGAGAAGATTCTAAGTCTTATCTCGTCATCATAAGTAATAAAGTAGACAAGAAGAAGTCCACCGCGAGGAATCATTTCAAGGTGAATGACCAATATCCCCATGTTAAGGATGAGAAAGGAGGAGGAGTCGAGGTTTTGTACCTTGATATATTCACCAACTGAGCAAGGTGACTACGGTCGTGCGGGACCTTAAACCAGCGCTGACCGGGAGGCAACCCGAGTTGTAAAACATTTGTACCTGCATTTAGTTAGTTAGAGCATATTTAATTTTCTGCATTATAGATTTTGTGCGGGTGAGAACGAGGGTCTATAGGTTAAAAATTGAGTTTTGCAGAGAACAGGCTGTTGACGGAACACTGGAATGGATCAACAATATTCGACCGACTATTTTTATAGTCGGCTGACTATTCTCATTGTCGGACGACTATTGTTATAGTCGGTCGACAATTCTGGCAAAAATCGCGTACCTTGGCTGATTACTTCCATTGCATAAGTCTTATTTCTCTCCCTTTACTCTACTTTAGTCACTTTTATTTTGAAAAAAAAATAACCCTTAAACCCTATTCTCCTTCACTCCTCCTACCTACCTCCATTCATAACATTCATCCCCAACCCATCAATCTTCATCTTCAACCCCTACCCATCTTCTTCTCTCCATCACTTTTCTTATCTAATCTTTTCTTCTTTCGCTATTTTCTTGTCTCTACTTGAAGTTGCTACTACTTGCCTGCCAAATCAGTAAGTTTCCTTTTGTTTTTCGTAACTTGAAGTTTTTTGTTTTTCTTCCGCCTGCGTTTTCTGCTGTCCGCCGGGAGCCGTCGACGATTGGGATAGTCGGACGATTATTTTGATTGTCGGGCGACTATTCCGATTGTCGGACGACTATCATTTTTGTCGGGCGATTTTTTGCAATTTCTGGGTTTACGGTTTGTTGGATTTCAGACTTTGAATTTTGGATTTTGGCTTAGTTTTGTCTCAAATTTCTGCTACTACTCAATTCCCTTACCCAAATTAATTGATTTCTTTCACATTATCATGTTTTTACCCAAGTTTCAGTTATGGAATTAGGGTTTTGATTTCAATTGATTTGGGGGTTTTTGTTTGAGTAGTACACTAGTCTGATTTTTGCTATTTCAGGTCAAAATGGATGCAAGAAAAAGATAACGTCAGGGAAGCACAAGGCGTCGAGTTGACATTAGCCGAGAGTCAGCACCGACTCAGGATCTCGTTCCATTTTCCGAGCAGAGCATACCGCAATACCCCGACATTCGGTTTACCTCGGAAGATCAGAGGGAGCGCTTTGTCCAGTTGGCAGCTCTTAAGGTAACCCCGACACGGTTTCTAGACCGTGAGCTTTTGGGCAGGTTGGGCATTTATCAACCTGTTGTTGATTTACTGAATGGTACTGGTATGAGTGGGCTAATTTATATGCTTGAATTCACATATAAGGGTCTTACTTTAGAGTTTTTTAGTAGTTTCAATATTTTTAGTGACATGAACTGGGACACACCATGCATATTTTTTAGACTCTTTAACACGAGTTTTTCTAGGACCGTTCGCGAGTTCGGTCAGCTTTTGGGTGTTACTAGCGAAGGGGACTCGATACATCCCCCTCGCCGTCTAGCCAATGAAATCTGGTCTTGTATTTCTGATCGTAATACGGGTCGTAAGCGGGGCAACGAAGTCCACCACCTGGCCATCCGATACTGGCTTCGTCTGATAGGGTTCACCATTTACGGACGTACTGAGCCGAACAATGTTAATGCTGAAGAATTGGAAAGTCTAGCCGGCTATCTTAACATCGATAGCGAGCGGCCATATATCATGAATGTGGCCGCCCTTGTTGCCCACCATTTCCAACATATCGGAAATGGGCTTTTAGCTGTCATTCATTGTGGGGGTCTCGTTTCCCACATCGGTCGCAGGCTATTTCCGGACTTTCCGTGCGGGAAGGAACCTATAGGACACGATCTTCCACCTGCCACGCGACTCGAAAGTCGCCTTTTGAACTTTTTTGTCCTTAGGGGTCTTCATTGGCTAGGTCCAGATTTGCGTTAGCGCATAGCAAAAGATGACTCGGTTATCCTCCCTTATAATCTACCACCTCTCACTCTCTTCCCCCATCTCCCCTTTGGTCCTGAACGGGACCCTCTACCGTATCCCTCCTATTTGCTACAACTTAGGAGGGATCTTCAGACTCCCACAAACTTCGCACCAGAGACGGGTGGACCGTCTCGACCTTCTCGACATTCTCGAGGAGGTAGTAGCCGATCGACTAGCCGTGCATAACATACACCATCTTTTGCGGCTGGACCTTCGGGCCCACCACCACGCCCCCCTTATGCATTTCCATATACTGATTATTCTAACATGCCTCCTCCACCATATTCTAACTTCGTGCCTCCTCCACCATATGTTACACCTGCGGTCCTCGACCAAGCGACGGTCCTTGGAATGCTTAATGAGTTGTGCCACCGGATTGCCACGGTACAGCTAAATCAGGCACTTGCCGATTTTCCCTTTTATGACCATTCAGTGATGCTCGGCCCTATCCCTCCTACAGCTTGGCACCCGAGTTACTACATCTATCCCAAGGGAGGCTATGGTAACAATGACGGGAATAAGGAGGGTGATAACGAGGAGGCCAGGGTATAACGAGGATGGAGAGGACGACGATGGAGATGACGATAGTGGAAGTGGTAGTCAGGAGGAGAGCGACGACGAGAGCTCTGATTAGGACGGTTTGGGGAGGTCTCCGCCGCTTGTATATACATCTTGTAAGTAGTTCTTTTTATTTTTGCACTTTCATTGTCCTGCATTCCTTCCCCGTATATTTTATGCCTCTTATTGTTTGTTGTACACAATGAGGGCATTGTGTGATTTGGTTTGGGAGGGTATGCTTCTATCTGTTTTCATCCATCTGCATATTTCTTGCATTTCCGCATGCTAAAAAAACCAAAAATATGTTTTTGCGTTTAGTTGAGTCTTAGTTGAGTCGGAATGCTATGTAGCGATGATGATAATGCTTCTATGTCTTCATTTAGTTGCTTATGCTAGTGCGCCGTAAGAATTTTTGTATATAATTACATGCGATATTCTTAAATCTTTGGTTAACGGTACTGAACGAATAAACTTGACTCATTGTTGGCAAACTAGTTAGATTTGTAAGAAATTAGAGCCTTTAAACTGATGACATTCATGATCAGTTTCATTTAGGTTGAGAGTAGTACTCCTTATGAGACATGTAACATCAAACTGCATAAGCATGACATTCGTCTCTTATGTATCTGTACGTTTTTGACTCGTGGTTTTGACATGTGCGAAAAAGGCAAATGTTTTATTTTAATTAATTCCCATAAGCCTCACATAGCCAAATTGAACTGTTTGACCCATTTATTAACTACATGCCATAATTTGCCTACCCTAGTCAAGCTAGTTGATGAATTGGACGAAATTGTTTTTTTTTTTTTCGGGTTAATTTTGGTACCATGATGATTGAAAGAAAAAAAAGGGAAATTGAAAAAAAAATGAAAAGAAAAAAAATCAATGAAAGAAAAAAAAAGTTGAATGAAAAAAAAAAGAAAGGAAAGAAGAAGAAAAGAAAAAAAAAATGAAGTGAAACTAGAAGAATGTGTTTTTGCTATGAGAAAAGAATTGATCTCTCTAATTTCATAGTTATTAGTGGGAAGCGGTTTTGATAAGGCGCTTGTTGCTATGCCTAATTTCTTCGACTGAAATTTGGTGACAATGGAATGTCTACTATTGATGGGTGTAAGGAATACTAGCTTGGTTTTTACCTCCTCATATCCATATCATTTTGCCCCTTCATACCCGACTAACCTCACTTTATATCATATGTAAGTCCTTGGCACTTGTCTCTACCCGATAGAATGCGTATGTACGGTTATTAGATATTGATTTCATGTTAGATTGCATGCTTGTTCTTGTAGGTCGCAGTTTAGGTGAGTGTTTTGTCTTTCCATTTTTACATAAACTCACAATATCACCCGTTTCGTGTGATGAGCGATCCGTGAGAGTTCGACATAGACGAGTCTTGCAAGGTTGAAGGTTCAGTATTGATGTCATTGGTCAAGCTTGTTGTATGTGATTGTTTACATTAATTTTAATCGTTGCGCATTGATTTGGGTAACTTTGGAGCATATTCCGCTATGAGTTATATACATTCCATTAGGATTGAGTTATAGTTTTGTGCAAGGGTTTGGTTTGGGAAGATTTGATGCGCGTATTTTATACACACTTTTTATGCTTTTTATACGCGCATTCCCGTACTTATCGAATAGTGAAAGCTATTATTTTGCCCCAAATTGGCTACTTTGTGGTGTGAATTGTTTTTTTGCAGGAACGGAAGACAAAGAAGCTAAAACGAACCAAAACCGCGCCAAAACGAAGCTGGAAGGAGCTGATTGCTGAATTGGGTGATAGTCGACTGACTATTGGAATAGTCAGTCGACCAAGACGATAGTCGATCGACAATGACAATAGTCGACCGACTATTGTGGAGTCTACAGAAAATCAAATAAGTGAAGAATTAGTCGGCCGACTATTAAAATAGTCGGCCGACTATTTCCTGGGCCGCGGACAGTTTCGTATTCAGCAAGAAATTTCCTAAACGGTTTCAATTCATTCTAAGTTGTATAAATAGGGCTTTTCAGCCACTTTTATGATTACTTTTAGACCACTCTACTTCTCTACCTCTCCACTTTAGACTTTATACTTTTATTTCTCCTTAGACTCTTAGAATTACTTCTAGTTTGATTTTTCCTTTTAAAACTTGGTTATTGTAAGACTTGATTCGAATCGCCTTCATTTCTTTTGGTAATTAATCTAATCTTTCTTCCTTTTTCCCTCTTCATCATTCTTGATTGTTCTTTTTCTTCGTACTTAATTACTCTTAATCTTTGTCTTATGCTTGTCGTAATTTATTGATTATTCATCATGTTTAGTCTAGTAAAATCTTTTATTAATATTGTTGTTCTTGATTTTATTATGAGTAGCTAATTTTCTTCGCTAGGATTTAGGGGATCTGCGAATTGAATGTGGTCGCTAAATAATTTATAGATCTGTCAATGATATTGTGTCTGAATTGTCAATTGTAGCATATAATCGGGATTAGTCAGTTAATGTGCATGATTGATTAATTGAATTCGGTAAACTTGAACCTAAGATCGGAAGCCTAGTAAAAGTTAGACCTGCTACAACACATTAGTATGCCCTAATAAGATCGGAAGCCTTTAGACGCATGCTAGGGTGAATAGCGAACCGGAAGGACCTTTTCACTGCCCCTTAGACCAATATCTGCGATAGACCTGTGACTTAGACCGTGACCATATTAGATTCGTAGTGAACCGACAATCCTAGTTTTTCTCTCCATATAAATTCGTCTTAATTCATTTTATTTATTTTATTCTTCTCTTTTATTCCTCTTTCCTTCACTACTTTAGTTTAGTCAAACACAAACGAAACCCCCAATTTGGTTACTAAGATAGACTTTAATTGCGAGTATGATTTATATGACTCCCTGAGAAATCGATCCCGACTTCCCTAGCTATATTTTTAGTTGGACCGTAGTTGGTTATTTTTTATAGGTACACGACTTGCTTATCAGATATAATTTTAATTTGCAGGTTGGCAAATGTTTTATGTTTTCTCCGGAAATCTCATTTTTATTATATTATTTCGATGTGTGAAGTTTTTCACTGAAAGCTTATTTTTATTATAATGTTTCAGTGTTTTCAGTTTTTACTATTTTCATATAATAGTAATTACAGTTTTAAAATCTTGTAATATGGCTGAGAGAACATCATCGTTGCTTTTCACTGATTGTGGCTGTTCTGTTTTTAACATGGCAGGTATATGTGTTTCCCCTTCGGGTGGGCTGGCGAGTAGTTACGGATCCTGCTTCGTTAATTAATAATTTGAACTATGATTGCTATAACCCTTTTATGGATTTTATTTTATTTTTATTTTGTAGCCATTTTTATTTTATTGCTTATGTATTGACTTACCATTTTTATTTAATCAAGATATAATTACAGTGTGTTACAATCTCATATCTACAGTATTTCCGCCACTAGATTGCGCTAGAATTTATAGGGGATTACAGTCGATTAGAACGTTTGACTCGAGATGTGCAAAACATGTATAAAGCATTTTGTAACTAAAACTTTTTGACCGAGTGCGTGCGCAGTGCTAGAGACGTGCATAGTCTTTTTGGGATGATGATGCTCGTGTACAAAGTGAAGTAAAAAAGTAAAAAAAAAAGTTGGACCACTTTTATGCTTTATTAACAATGTCGTATAGGGCTACAAATATGTATTGACAGTGCCGCGAGGGGCTATGACGTGCCTAGGTGAGATGTACCGACAGTGCCACATAGATCTACAACACTAAAAATAAAAAATGGATCGGGGGAGTAGCTTACCCCCTAAAAATAAAAATAAAAAACGTCTAAGTCTGATGGATCGGGGGGACGAAAATGGATTGTCTGTTGCCTATGAAGGACCTTTCATTCTTGCATGATACTTGTGCATTCGAACTCTGGAAAAGGGATGATTGACTTTACGAGGTTGTTCCTGAAAAACTATCGAATAGCAGTGGGATGAGGCAATGTGCAGCTGACGGCTTCGGGTTTGGGCGCCAGTCTGCCGGCGACCCAGAACACGGGCGCCTGGGCCTAGGTGACCGGATTCTCAGCCGCCTGGACCGGGGCGGCCTGATTCTTGGTTATGAAAATTTTCCGCAATTTCCTAAATACGATGCAATTGTTGCTATATATGCGTGTTATGGGTGCTCGTCTTAGACATATTTAATACCCAAGGTGCCTTTATAGCTCTTGTTTGATTTCCGAGTCATGTCGGGTTTCGGTCGTCTTTTGACCGGGTGGGTTAGTCATTTCAAGAAAGGTGACCTTGAAGCTTTGCTAGGTGACAGTTTGTCCGCTATTATTTCAGTAAAACAAATGAAAGTGTAAGACGACTTTTTATTAGCGTGTTCGCACTTTTGGGATGCCAAGCACCATGTTTTTTTTTGCATTCCTGAGAGGTGATGTTTGCCCTCTTCCCGAGGAGCTAGACGCGATTGGAGGGTGACATTCTTTTCACCCTTGAATACTAATTCAAGGCGACATTCCCGTAAAGCGGTTTCGTCATTTTTTTGGACATCCCTCTGTTGGAGGAAGCTAGTGCTTTCTTTGGAGAAAGTGGCATTAACCTAGAGCTCCTCGTTAAGGTGTTCTCCCAGGATGACGATCATTGTATTTCACCTTTAGCCCATAAACGGGCCCTTAGTATTACAATAGCATGTTATTATCTATTTGAGGATGCGTTGGTGCATATTGGTTGGGGTAACCCGCGGGTTCTAGACGTTGTAATGGAGATGGAGCATGGGCGATCGCCCTTTTGGCTGATTTTGGGAGAGCTTATAATGGGTCTCGACACACGTGCACGGATTCAGCGCGCTCTCTTTCGTGGTTCTAAGACCATTTTGCAGGTATGTCCAGATGCTATTTTTCTTTAATCAAAACTTGCTCTAGTTCAAAGTTGTGACACTATGTGGTATTGTGCGGGTTTTGCTACAGGAGAGGCTACATCTAATCGAGCCACCTCGGCTTGTTGAGGGTTATAACTGTAAAAGGCTTGCTGCTCGGAACGTAATACAATTGTGGAATGTTGGTTATACTGAAGACGAGTGGTTCGTTCTCTCGTCTGCATGCCGACGGAGGGGTTGCTATTAGGTGGACCGTCCCGTGGTGGCATATCAAGAGGTATCACGGGCCCGCACTATTCAAATTTTGTCCTTGGGTGAGTGTGTTTATGTTTATTGGACAGATTAATGCGCCAAATGGGCGGGACCGTTCCCGACGTTATTACCGATTTTATGAATTCCCATCCGTGGGAGAAGGGTTCTTTTAGGGAATTCGAAATATCCTGGAGACAGAGGATTATTCATCAGGTTCCTCTAGCAGATGTTTGACGGATAACCCCCTCCTATGCCCGACGATATGTTTGTGAAAATCCGACCGAGCGGGGTAAGCCGAAAGGCGTGGAGGCCGTGGTGCTACAAAATAAGGGGGCTACGCGAGTTGAAGTTGCTAAACGCTCGACCAAAGACAGTGTCACCGATCCTAGCACCGTCAATTTGTCTTAATGGGCCAAGACTGATAAGACCCATATTAAAAGTGCAAATAAGGAAGGGAAATGGATTGGCTGGGCCCACGATTGGCTGAAAGGGTGGAAGTTTGCGTTCAAGGGGCCTATGATGTGAAGCCCAAAGAAGCGCACCTGAAGGGTAAAGGAAAGGAGAAGTTGTAACTTGTAGGGCCCAACCATTAGTACTATGTTGTATTAATCGATATTATGTAGCGTATTAGTACTAGTTTTTGTAGGGCTTTGATTGACACGTTGTCTTGTTTCCGGAGTACCCGGGCAATGGATGCTTGATGTAAAGGCCTCGAAAAAGGCTTGATTTAATTTTGCATTAATGAGAAGCACACTTTTTTTTATTTTTGTTCTCTATTTTTTTTGTGGTGGCTCGCAACTCGATTCTTCATTTTACCCGAAGCGTCCTTTCAGGTTTTCACTCCGTCCTCGGCTCACCTTTTTTCTCTTGTTTTTTGCTCTTTCTTTTCTGCATTTTTTTACGGCTCGTAACTCGATTCTTCATTTTGCCCGAAGCGCCCTTTCGGGTTTTCACTCCGTCCTCGGCTCGTCATATTTTTTTTTTTACGAAGACTAGCAACTCGATTCTTCATTTTGCCCGGAGTGCCCTATCGGGTTTTCACTCCGTCCTCGGCTCGTCGTTTGTGCTTTGTCATTGGAATTACTCGCTAATCGGAGCGTATGATGGGTTCCGATTTGTGCATGAATCGAATAATCGTTTTTGTTAGTTTTGGTTGTACCCTCGAGGGGGTTGCCCACGTATCCCTGATTAGACGGAATAAAACCATGTTCGTAGTTCGTAAGATGCGAGTGATTTTGTGCTTTAGACTCGTTATGCCAATTATCAATGTAAGATGTTTAAAGTGTTTTGCATGGTTTTCACCCTAACTGAAAACTAAGGTGAAGTGATCAGGTGTGACCATTTGAAAGTGACAATTACCGAGATACCGCGTTTAGGTCAAGGCAGCTGGTTTGGGTGGTTTTGGAATGTGGAGCTACGTAGGAAGTAGTTTAGATGGATCAAAATCTGGAGTTGATTTTTGTGGAGTTAAGGCTATGAGGTTACGGTTTCGTAATGTGGTAGGAAACGAGAAAATGAGTAAAAATGACTCAAGCTTCAATCGGGCGGGATGTAAATTACGTGGGATTTATTTTTCATGTCTGGCCTTTAGGATTACCTATTGAGCTTGGATCCTCAAAATTCCGGACCGTCTCTTAACAAGTGTCTTGGGAAGGTCTTAAGGGTTCTAATGTAGAAAGGCTAAAATTTGGTGCTAGCTGACCGGTCTATTCGTTTATTCCCTTTTCGTTTGGATTTGTATTGGGTGATTGAAATTTGATTTTAACCACTGAACTTGGTCTCGATCGCTTTGCATCATTGAATAGGGTCGGTTGATTTGGCCTTGGTTTTTCTTTTGGCTCCTTTTGGCCATTTCAGACTTTTTTTTTGTCAGACTAGCACCTATGGTAGGTGTTGGTCGGTCTTTATTTGAGAAATGTTTATTATGGGAAATGGGTTTGCCTTCCGTCTTTGATCACAAGTTAAGAGACTATCTAGATTCGTCATAGGATTAATTAATAATGCTCATTCTAGGGGATAGTTATGTGGCTTTCTATACCAGACATGGAATAGGTAAAGAAGAATACATAATCTCGGTTCCTGTAATTCTTTGTTGTTTTGAGGAGTCGATAATTGCATGGCATGTTATTTAAACGTGACGAGTCGTAAGCGAATGTATTTGTATTATTGTTCAAATCAAGTATTGTCGAGGCTTGTAATGGAAAAGAAAGACTTGCATTTATTGATATACTTCGAAGGGAGTAATGTTTAGATGGGACTAGGGAGGTCGGGACATGTCCCTCGTACCTCAGACTCAATCATAACAATGAAAGAAGGGAAATAACAATACTACGACTTAACCCTACTTTGACATTGACCTAGTCTTGGGACCATGACCGTCTTCTGGGGATGCAACCCTTATGGGTGTTCTGGATTTGTTTCTGTTGATGGACTACCGAAGGGTTTGAAATAACTTGTGACAACCATTGATCTCACTATTTTCCCTCGGTGTTCCTGAAGGTGAAGTCTGCTTTTTGTCGTTTCGAGGGTGGGAATGTTCCTTCCTCGATCATGTTTTGGATCATGTGCTTTAGCGCAAAGCACACTTGGTATCGTGTCCATTTCTTTGATGAAATAGGCAATAGGCATTAGGACAACATTTTTTTGTTCGTTTGTCGACTGGCAGATCCGGAGTTGGACCCATGGGTAGGAATAGTCCTTGATCGACCAATTGTTTGAGAGTCTCGGTGTAAGACAAGTCAATTGTGGTAAACTTCCTTCGTGATGTCTCTACTTTGTTGGATATGGCTTTACAAGGCCATGAGGTTTTTCCCGTGTTAGTTTTGGTAAGGGTTGATCGTGTTGAACATTCAGACGACCCACTTGGAGCAAGCTCTCAAATGTTGTGATCACCTGAATTGGCATTTGTTTCACTCTCAGTGTCTCTACTTTCTAGGAAAGCGAGGCGGCTATTAATGTAGTGAACGAAAGAAATCAAACGGGTTACCGAAGCATGAACATTGTGAACCAATTCGGTTGGGGTGTTGACATCGTTGCGGACGCTTTTGATGGTGTTTGAAGCCGAAGACATGTTATGGAGCAGTTCTGCATGACATGACCAGAAATGAGAATGGACCCACCAAACGACGTAAAAGAGACACGAGATTGAGTCGAGGAATGCTCGTAGGCGAGTGACACAAAAATGAGACCCTTGATTCGAACGTGCTTGCGGTCATCAAGTGCTTAGAGATTTGGTCTATTCGACGAGACGCCTAATGGACTCGGATTTCTAGAGCGAGGTGACACAAATCTCGGGAGGAGATTAAGAGAGGACTCTCGAGATGAGATGACCCAAAATATAGGACCCCGAATGGAGGTGACATTAGTTACTAGCACGGACAATTAATCACACGGTTGTATGACGTAAGGAATTGATCTCGATCCCGGCTCAGAATCAAATGATTTTGATGTTCTCCAAAATGGATGTATTTGAAAAAACAAGTTTTCGAAAGTGAGTGTTTTGAAATTGACATTTTGATGGTTTAGTGACATCGTTTGACTTGTCGGAAAGTGTTGCTACACGGGTGTCAAGAGTTCATGAGTTGAAAAATTGACGATAGCAAAAAGGTGAATTTTGATTTTGTAAAAATACGGTAGTAGAAGAACCAATTTTGAAGTGGAAATCGTGGAGTCGCGTTTTCATCGAGGCTTCTATTAGTTAGAAGTTCGATATTTGCGGTGTATAGGGTGTTTGTGAGAAAACACGGTGTCCGTGGCGGTACTTTGAAAGTGGAGCCAAATTCTTGTTACGGAATTTTGGTGGTGATAGTGGTTTTCAAAATAATTTTGAAAACGAATGAATATGTGACCGTGTTTGACGATTCCATCCCAGTGATTGGGATTTCGACGATAGTGACGGTAAGTGTAAAAGTGTTTCGTGGGTGTAACTGTGTTAGATACCTTGATTTATTTGATTGAAATTTTGGTGATGGTAACGGTATGTGTAAAAAGTGTTTTAAAAACAAAAATGTAACCGTTTATTTGGTGCCTTGACCCCATTGATTGGAATTTTGGCGATAGAATGGTATGTTATTGTTTTTTTTTTAAAAAAGTGAGCTTTGCTTTGGCCAGCATGATGACGCAAAAGTGTTACTTTTGAAAATAGTGAGTTTGATGGCCGGTAGTAACGACGCTAAAAGTGGTTTTGAAACAGAGATCTTTTCGAAAACGGAGTTTGGGTGTAGTTGAATATGTTTTCGAGGTTGAATCCGGATTTTAGTGTTTTATTCGGGTTGTCACAACACGCTACAAATAACTAGGAAGGCATATAGTCATGCAAGATGCAGACGCGGGTAGGTTAGGGTAGGCTACCGCCCACGAAGGGTCTTTTCTTTGGCGGCGAAGGGTCACCGGGGGAAGTGAACATTGCCCCGTGACAGGCTAAAGTCGTATGCATCAAATTACAATTTATAATCACTTAAAACCAACTAACTAAAACAATAGTATAATGGAAATAAGGGTCTAACCCACAGGGAATTGGATTAATTATAACTGCGTACTCATGTAGAACGATAATAAACTAATTAATTACAGAATAAATATGGGGGGTTTTGGATGATTGTCTAACAACTAAAACAATAAAGATGAAAACTTCAAGTAAATCAAATGATTAAAAAGATCCCGGGTCAAGTACAAATCCACAACTTAATCACAATTGATCATCGAAATCCGGTTCAAATTATTATTCTTGACTACTTTATCGTGAATCGTAGATTCTAATCCTCCTTATGAATAACTAATTAAAACGTATCCCGTTCTTAATTAGATCTAACTGTAAAACAACCTAAACAATCCAGTTCTAGATTTAATTCAACAAAAGCATTAATAGATAGAGAATTCGATAAAGAGATAAATAAACACATACAATCCAGTTGTGCTATAGATCTATGATAATTGCTCCTAAGTCTTAATATCAACGAATCTCGTTCAATAATTAAGTCTTAGATGTTGCTCAGGTCAAGTTAATCAACAAATCATGATCAATTAACAAAACTAACAATAGAACGATGCAAAAGATAACTAGTTGAGCAATCCAGAAATCAATAACAACATTCATGTAATTAAACTGAACAATTAATCAATAATCAAGAATAAAGGTTAGAACTTTCAAACTCACAATCGATAATTAAGCGCTTCAATGTCTTGAACCAAGATGACAAATTAGTTACACATAGTCTTGAGAAAACTAGGGTTCATAATATAGCCCTTGTAATGTTACGTACAACTTGTGATAATAATATGATCTAGTAATAAAAACTAGTAATAATAGTAGCAGTCTCATAATTATTAAGGTAAGTTTATTTATTTTTATTTTTTTTTGGTAAAAGGTAAGTATTATATATAATATCTC
Organism: Agrostemma githago; assembly: GCA_958450325.1. Lineage (NCBI taxonomy): Eukaryota > Viridiplantae > Streptophyta > Magnoliopsida > Caryophyllales > Caryophyllaceae > Agrostemma > Agrostemma githago. The sequence goes on from OY288244.1 coordinate 10,789,676, forward strand.
GATCATTTCCTCGTACAAACCATGACTCAGAATTTAAATCAATACATTTACCAATTAACCAACAATCATTGCTAATTAAATATACGATCCAAAAATTTAGCTTCAATAATTGTTGGAATTCTCATCTTGTACCTCCTAATCCGATCTTTGACCTCACGCCTAATCTTCTGTATTACGCTCTTTGGTTGATGCACACACATCGTTAACCTGCAAATATTGCGTTCATGCCAAATATGGTATATCAAAGACACCAGGCATGTATAAACCACTTGATTCCATAACAAGGACCGGTGCCTCCATTTCCGACACCAACTAATTATTTGCCCATTAATATCCCCAATTTCTAGCCATTCCATTACCAGCTCCAAACACATCCTACTAAAAGTGCACGAGAAGAAAAGATGAGCATGACTTTCATCAGTTTCACCACAAAGCACGCAGGTTTGCTCCACAATAATCCCAAATCTTATCATTCTATCCGTGGTAAGCAGTCGCTGCTGTGCATACAGCCAAGCAATGAACGATTGCTTCTGTATGTTCATCCTATTCCACACCAAGAAAGTCCAATCCACCTTACTTCGATCCCCCTGCAGCCAATTATATCCTGCAGTCACCGTGTACTGCCCACGCTGTTTCAGCCAGCCATCCTCTACATATGCAGATTTAAACACCTCATTTACTTGACATATTTTCTGCGACGTCCAACTACTCGAGTATGTTGGTTTATATTCAGTCCAATGCTTCCTTTCAAGATAAACAGAATGAACCCATTTAACCCATAAATGATAAGCCTTAGTGGCTAACTACCAAGTGTACTTCCCAATATTTGTTTTATTCCACATATTGCCATCTATTATACCCAGCCCACCATTCTTCTTTGCCTTGCAGCAAGTGTTTCAATCAACTAAAGGAGTTTTCTAATAATTAGCCTGCCCAGCCCACAAATAGTTTCGACAAATAGCCATGATCCTTTTCATCACCCCACTTGGGAGCAGAAAAATTCGTGCCCAGTATGATTGAATATGAACAAGAACCGCTTTTACTAATACCAATCGGCCTGCATAACTCAACTTACGAGCTCCCCATCCCCTAATCCGCTCCACCATCTTCTCAATGAGTTTATTACAATCCACAGGTGCAATGAGTCTATTATAAAGGGTCGAGATATAGTCGATAATATTCTCATTTGCCAAGACATAGTTACGCTGTATAATAGGAAATGTTGCTCGCCCAGATGTATCATGAAAATCGACCTAAGTAAAGCGTATGACTCTGTGGAGTGGGAGTTTATACGACCAATGTTGGAGGGATTAAATTTTGCCCCAATGATGGTTCAATGGATAATGAAGTGCATCACTACCACGTCTTTCACATTATCATTGAATGGAGCTCAATTCGGTTTTTTCCTGGAGAAGCGTGGTCTTCGACAAGGAGACCCAATGTCGCCCATTGTCTTTACTTTATGCTTAGAGTATTTGACAAGGATTTTGTCTGTTACAGCCGATTGTGATGGATTTAGGTATCATCCGCTATGCAAAAAGGTGAGGCTGAATCATTTATGTTTTGCGGATGATATATTACTTTTTTGTCGTGGTGATAGAGAGTCTGTTGGGGTAATGATGAAATTGTTCCAGGCGTTCTGGAGGGCTTCTGGCCTTAGGATTAACAAGAACAAATCTGAAATACTTATGAATGGGGTAATAAGCTCTTCTACTGCCAGTACGATGTTACGACTTACAAGTTTTGGTCAAGGATCGTTCCCGTTTCGATATCTTGGCATTCCCATTTCTTATTAAGGTAAGTTTAACATTTACCAAACTTTAATAATAAAATAAAATAATAATACTAATAAATAATAAGCTGTCACGGAACATAAAACAACTTAAGTTCCGTCCTCAATTTTTGAGTAGCGCGAGACTGCCGGTTCACTTGGGCTTGTTCTTCTAGATCTTTGTATCGGGTCTTCAAAGGCTTCGCGTCTCCTTTCATTCTCGTCCCAGATCAAGTAAAGAACCATATCGTACTCTAAAATCCTCAAATTAGCTTATATGATCACCAAACGGACATTACACAAATACGACACAATAACACCAATTTAGTCAATCGAATTACACCTAACTCATCATTATAACCATGACTAAATACGACCTATCAAATATCCCTACGCTTCAACCTTTACTCGTCCTCGAGTAAAACCCGAAAAACACAATAATAACAACCATCACTAGTCTAAAATATGCGGGAAAAATATTACAAACAACGACCCTCATCACTCGTCATCCTTCTAACTCCCTCGTATACAAAACATCACCAACAAACTACGGTCACCAACTCGAATCATCCTCACGACAAAAGGACATCAACATGTGAAAAGAAACAACAATAAAATTCTAACGTCCCTTATCGCTCCAATCCTAAAACGGATCACATGTGCTACAATTGTCACCGGTGGTAAAAGATGTATACCACAATATCACACAACCCACAAATGTGATCAATCTTAAACGCCTCTAATCGCCAAATCAAAACTATTACACACAATCGCATAAACAAGGTGCAATCACTTCACTCTGCACCGCGATTCTTCTCACCGTATCCAACTAATCCTACCCGACCGATCTTTTATGTCACCCTTCTTTTGACGCCAACACCAAGAAATAGAGAAAGTAATTGTGAGTTTTTTTTCTAATTCTCTCATTTTGCCTAGAGCGTCTGCCCTTGCGGATTTTCACTCTAGCTTTTAATTCTTTTTTTCACTCACACTACTCTCGTGGCACGCAACTCGATTTTTCTTTTTACCCGGAGCGCCCTTTCGGGTTTTCACCCCGTCCTCGGCCACATTCCCATTCTTTCCTAGGTGCCCTTTTCGGGTTTTCACCTAGCCGGTTTTTTTTTTCATTCACTATTTTTTTTCTTGAATTTTTTTTCTTTTTCTTCAAATTACAACATAAATGACGGTTACAAGACGAGACAAATATATAAATCCCTGTACACGCTTATTCTGAGCATTGTTCTTAATGTGAGATTAAGGACATAAATAAAAATAATAAACGGGGAAAAGAACCTCAAAAATCAATAAGCGTCTCCATCACAACCATCATGATGTAACATGACATTCATTAGTCATCGATAAAAGCATTCAAATTTCCCTCGTACATACAACTTCACTAGTTCACTTTGTCCTTCGCCCACAATACTCGAGACAAGCAACACAAAGCACTCATAAGGCAAACCCGACTCTATAAGAACCAACACAAATGTCATGAATGAAAAGTGAAACTAACCACGACAACAACGAAAGGCAATTCAGCCACGATAATATGAACTCCACAATATACCCGACATGAATTCAACTACTAACCTGACATCAACTCAGTACACATCAACTCACACATTACTAAACCCTACCAAAATTAGCAGCAACAACCAATAATTCACTATGCAGCCGGAATCAGTACTCACATAAATTCGATATCAAACAGAACCACCTTCCACTACAATGTAGATAGCCACGACAAAACCAGGCAACAAACACCACGAAAAGTCGGCCGTAATCAACTTGGTATCAACGAATTCATCCAAAAAACCACATCAATTGAAGGACTTTTTTTTCACACCAAATAGTCAACCGGAGTTGTCTTTTGCTCTGAGGAGCCATGACTCAAGTAGCTATCACTCTAGTTGAACGCAAAACCATGAACACCATGTTATCACGGTAGTAGTAGAAATAGGGAGAGAAGAGGATAAGATCTTATCTAGAACCAAGAACAGAAGTTGTGTCGCGACAAGAACGTCACTGTCCTAAAGTTGATTAATGCCCCGTCTGCTACACACGCCCTCAATGGCACTCAAATCCCAGGATTCCACAATCAAACCGTAACTCCAGTGAAGGTGGAGAACAGGTGAATACAGCCAAGAACGTTTCCCAACAATTAAACCGGAATAGAGAGAAAGAGATGAAGTATGAGAATGTATGTTTGTTGTGTGCTTAAAATGAAGGGAAGAGGGCATTATATAGCGGAGCAGTGGCAAAGGTTCATTGCACAGCAATAAAGAGCATGGTGGAGACTTGCAGCAATCAGTCTCGGGAAGGGCAGCAATCAGTCTTGGAAAGGCAACAAGACTGACTGAGAAAAAAAGGAAGCTCTACCACTATAAAGCACCCGCAAGCGGTGTGCCGTAGGCGCTCTACCAAACCCCAAAGCCCGGCTCTTGCTCGAGCTCGGCTCGGCGGACGTGTGTGGTGCACGTAGTCTCCACTTGTACACATCTAGTAAGGCATTTTAGTGGGTCATATATAAACAAGTCAATGAAGCATTAAATGTTCCATGTGGGATAGTTAATACCAAAATGTGCTTCTTTTGAAGCATTTAACTCTAACAATCCTCCACATGATTCAAAAGAAGAAGAAAATGGAGAAATCATTGCAAAGGAAGATTTAATGTTTAGATGTTCAGTGTCTTGTGGACTTTAACTGACACCCAGTGCGTACAAAAACCTAGAACCATCATTTAGAGGTGGATCGAAGCCTTTAACCTCCTAATGATTTTGGTTAAAGGTTGGTTGTGCACTTACCGTACTCAAATCAGGGCTAGTATTCGCACCATCCATGAACTCATCATGAACGCCAACTGTATATCCTAAGTATTTTACATGGACTTCCCAAGTGCTCTCCAAATGAATCCTGCTAATTCATGAATGTCTCTAGAGATCCTAAAGCCTAAGGATCTCTTGGGGTTTAGAGCAATAATCCCCAACATTCACATAGGTAAATTCATCAGGTTTGACTGTCACCAACCATCCGTTTAGGACTATGAATTTATTAAGAGCCGATGCTCAACCTTCACAAGACAGTAAATCTCAAAATAAAACATATGTCACGCAAAACACTTATAAAAGGAAATGGTTGTGACATTATGACTCGAGTTCACTGTGACTTTGTTTGACCGCATTTGACCTTAGCTGAGCTAAGTTGGGTATCAATCACAGTTTACTCCTTTACAGGCTTTAAACCCATTTCCCATGTTGTCTCCAACACCATCTTTCTACCAAGGCCTTTGGTGAAAGGATCCGCTATGTTCCTCTCGGATCTTACAAACTCAATTGAGATTACATTTTCTCTGATCAGATTCCTCACTATTCCATGCCTCAGGCGTATGTGTCTCCTTTTCCCATTGTATGTTTGACTGTGAGCTACCCCAATTGCAGCTTGATTGTCACAATGCATGGAGACTGATGGAGTCGGCTTCCCCCACTATGGAATGTCAGCTAGCAGACTCCTAAGCCACTATGCTTCCTGTCCTGCCAATTCTAGAGCAATAAATTCAGATTCCATTGTCGATTTGGCAATGCAAGTTTGTTTAGACGATTTCCATGAAATAGCACCACTAGCAATTGTAAACACATAACCACTAGTAGATAAGATATCAGGAGAATTGGCTATCCAATTAGCATCAGTATAACCTTCTAGAACGGCAGGTGTTCTCTCAAAATGTAAACCCCAATCTATAGTACCCCTCAAGTATCTCAACAAACGAATAAGGGTCGTCCAATGGTCTTGTCCGGGGTTGTGAGAGTACCTACTTAGTCTGCTTACTGCGTAGGCAATATCAAGTCTGGTATAATTCATAAGGTACATGACACTACCCATAATCTTGGCATATTCCTCTTGTCCCACACTGTTCCCGAGGTTTTTAGCCAGATCTGTACTAGAGTCATAGGGTGAGGACGGGGGTGAACTATCAAACTGATTGAACTTTCCCAGAATTTTTTTCGAGTTGTGAGCCTGACTCAAACATAATCCTGTTTTTGTTCTAGTGATTTACACCCCAAGAATAACGTCGGCCTCCCCTAAGTCTTTCATGTCAAAACACGAATTTAGAAAATTCTTGGTAGCGTCTACCACATGCTTGTTGGTTCCAAATATGAGCATATCATCCACATACAAGCATATTATCACACAACCAGAATCATCATATTTAGAATACACACATGCAACAGAATCGTTTACCGTGAAACCATTAGATCTAATAGTTTTGTCAAATTTGTCATACCATTGCTTTGGTGCCTGTTTCAGACCGTACAAGGACCTGATGAGCTTGCATACCTAGTTCTCACCAGGAGCCAAAAAACCTTCTGGTTGTTTCATGTAGATCTCTTCATCTCGATCGCCATTTAGAAATGCAGTATTTACATCCATCTGATGAATGACTAAATCATGTATAGAGGGAAGTGCAATTAGAGCCCTAATGGTAGACACTTTAGTAACAGGTGAGTAAGTATCAAAGAAATCCAAACCTTTTGTTTGACGATTACCGCATACAACAAGTCTGGCTTTAAATTTATCAACTGACCCATCAGGTTTGAGTTTCTTTTTAAACACCCACTTATTACTTAGGGGTTTACAACCCCTAGGTAAATCTGTTAACACCCAAGTGTTATTACTCATATTGGACTCTATTTCACTATTAATGGCTTAAATCCAAAAGGTGGAATTAATGGAACTCATAGCCTCTTTATAAGTTCTAGGGTCTGATTCGAGCATAAAAACATTTACAACATACTCATCAACTAAACTCGTTTCGGTAAGAAAAGCGGTCACGAAATCTGGACTAAAACTGGTTTCGGTCCTGGAACGTTTGCTCCTTTGAGGTTCCTCAGGAATTACTGCAGGAGGAGCAGGACGCGCTGTAACAACATGTGCCAAAGAGTTAGTTTTCATAGGAAAAATATGCTAAAAAAATTCTGCATCTCTATATTCCTTTATGGCCCCAAAACCGGATGAATCTTTAGGAATAAAGCGATAAGCAGCACTATTCATGGCATGCCCGATATACATTCCGTCTACGGTTTTAGGTCCAATTTTGTTCCTTTGAAACATTGGAATCCCGATCTTCGCCAGGCACCCCCACACTTTGAGGTATTTGAGATTGGGCTTGTATCCTTTCCACATCTCATAAGGAGTCTTACCGGAAGTGAGCTTCAAAATGACTTTCCCTTTACCAAGTATTTTCACGGTGCTAGAATTCCCCATAAATACGTATTCCCCACTCGGCAGTTGAGAGTAATCTGTGAAAACATCCCGGTTAGAGCAGATGTGGCTTGTAGCGCCAGTATCAACAACCCATTCGGAAAAATTGCTTACTAAATTAACTTCTGACACAATAACAGCAATAATATCGTCATCTTGTTCAGTAAGATTAACATGCGATTTATTGGGGTTCCGTTTACCAGCAGGAGAAAAGCCTACGAAACAAAATCTAGCCGAGTGACCCGGTTTACCACATGTAAAACAGTTTCCCTTAAATTCCTGTTTACCTTCACCTTTAGAATCCCCTTTGCCATCCCGTTTGAAGGTATTCTGGTTTCTAGTCTCATGAACTTGATTAGAAGACTTGTTACCCCGTTTTTGACTCTTGTAATGATTTTTAGACTCGGTCAGGTTAGCCATGGAAGAAGAGTGTTCGACTTGGTTACCTAGAGTCTGAATCCGGTTTTGCTCTTCAATCTTTATATGAGACACTAGTTCTAAAAGAGTAAAATCTTTTTGTTTGTGTTTCATACTACGAACATAATTTTCCCAAGAAACCGGAAGTTTATCTAATAAACAATTAGCCTGAAAAACCTCACAAATTTTCATACCTTCCGCCGTTACCTTTGCACATAGATTTTCGTATTCATGAACTTGATCTAAAATGGGTGTCATCGACTAACTTGAAATTTAACCAACGACTGCAAGCATACTTTTTTGTTCCATAATCATCAGAACCATACTTGGTTTTGAGAGCATTCCAAATTTTAGTAGCCTTCTTAAATTTACTGTAAATCAAGTACAAAGAAGAAGTCATATAATGCAGTAACATCCCCCTACATGTAATATTATCCTTCTCAAAATCTCTACCCGAATTTGCAGGAGCTTCAGATTTAGTAAGAGCATAAGCAACCCCTAATTGACTCAAGAAAAGTTCCATTTTATTCGACCAGATATGATAATTTTTTCCATCAAAAAGTTCTAATCTGGACATGACGGGTACGAAAGGGTTATGAACAACAACAGTAGAGACAACAGGAGGAGGAGGAGTAGAAAGTACAACACTAACAGGACTACCAACCATGATGTAAATACGATTAAATCAACTTTAGATTGTTATCACGGTAGTAGTAGAAATAGGGAGAGAAGAGGGTAAGATCTTATCTGGAACCAAGAAAAGAAGTTGTGTCGTGACCAGAACGTCACTGTCCTAAAGTTTATTTATGCCCTGTCTGCTACACACGGCCTCAATGGCACTCAACTCCCAGGATTCCAAAACCAAACCGTAACTCCAGTGTAGGTGGAGAACGGGTAAATACAGCCAAGAACGTTTGCCAACAATTATACCGGAACAGAGAGAAACAGATGAAGTATGAGAATGTATGTTTGCAGTGTGCTTAAAATGAAGGGAAGAGGGCATTATATAGTGGAGCAGTGGCAAAGGTTCAGTGCACAGCAATAAAGAGCATGGTGGAGACTTGCAGCAATCAGTCTCGCTCTACCAAAGCCCAAAGCCCGGCGCGCGTGTGTGGTGCATGCAGTCTCCACTTGTACACATCTAGTAAGGCATTTTAGTGGGTCATATATAAACAAGTCAATGAAGCGTTAAATGTTCCATGTGGGATAGTTAATACCAAAATGTGCTTATTTTGAAGCATTTAACTCTAACACACCAAACCAAGACACTTGACCTGACTGGTGCTCGATAACTAGAAGGATTGGGAGCGGATACGACTGGAATGGACACAAAGCGGGTCACTAATGACTCAACCCCGTCCCTAAGATAAAAAATCGACTTGACTAGCAGATGACACAACACAGCAGACACGGACCATGAGACACAGGTCTCACATTGAAACAGAATCAGTACTTGGAAAAGTAAGAAACATGGAGCTGGGAACTTACGGATTTGACAGACCCGAAACACGACTCCGTGAACTAACCGGCAGGTTGACACAGACTAAGACGAACCAGACTGATAGACACACACCACGCGCACGAACATAAGTAACTAGAGGGTGGAGGGAAATGACAATGAAAGAATGGAGATGATGAAGATGATGCGCGGAAGATTTAGAGAGTTGGAATAAGAAATTAATTAATTGGATTTTGGAATTAGGCGGAGGAATGAATCTGGATGATTGAAAATCAAAAAGGGGGTGAAGCTGATGGGTTTAATAGGAAGAGAAAGGGTAGACAAGTTTATGGGGTGAGATGGGAATTGAAGAGGAAGAATGAAGGTGGAAGAAGAAGATTGCGTCTGTGTTCTGTATTTTTTTGTTATTTTTTTTATTTAAATTTCAAGAAATCAGACCTGACAGTGGATTGAGGTGCGCGACTCGCATAATATCCAAGCGGATCGCACGGATCGCTGGAATTTTGTTCCCGAACGCGAATTTCTTCAACTTTCCTTCGATTTTTAGTACTCCGTCAAGCTAGTCGCCCCACACTCATGCTAGTCGCACGAGATTCTAAAAATCCGTCTTTCTCCTTCCTACAAGTACTAAAAATTAGGACTCAACGTAAAATTAAAAAAATAAATTATGACTTATTCTACGAAAAATAAGAAAACTATTATTAATCTAATATTATGAAAAATGACCCTTAATAAAATTTGAAAAAAAAATAAAAAATAAAAGTAAAATAAAAACATACCAGACACGGGTTGCCTCCTGGAAGCGATTTTGTTTAATGTTGTTCGCTTGACTTCATGCAAAGAACTGACCCAAATTAAAATAGTACTAAATTACTTACCTCAACCGACAATGGAGCAATAATCGAGCGGAATGAATGTACGGAACAACTCAATGCCCTCAGCAATAGATCAAAAATACTTTCAAATAGATTAGAATAGTGACGATAAGAGATAAAAATCAATTGACACCACCTATAAATAAGCACATCATTATAATCATGCATTAACATCTTTTCGACCCTCTATGCTCAAAAAATGAATTAAAATCAATGTACTCCTCTTTATAAGATGAATTTTTCATAAGTAAGGTCACATAGGCTCGACGATGAACATAAAACTTTCCCAGAATTAACACCGATGAAGACTCGAAAGGTATTATTGGTTGTTCTTCCTTGTGAATATAAAATTCAGTAAATATGCCCCCTATTTCTCCCACCATTTCATGACAGTTCAGGCTCACTAATTCATTTCTCTCAGGGAAATCGTCATTTGCCTCATCAAAAACAACTATCTATTCTTCTCCTACTCATACTTTCATAGTCTCCTCAGTGGTCCCGTTCATATCCTCTTGCTCATTCTTAACAATCATAACTATAGAATCCTCCAAAATTGAACTATCACTCATATCATTGTGACTTGAGGAATCTTGCACAATGTGTGTCTCGTTATCACAAGAGGAATCAATATGTGTAGAAATCGTTGAAGAGGGTGAGGAGTATATCAAATCATCATAGTCATCCTCTTTGTCATCCCAAAAACCATCGTCATCATCACTATCACACACTTTATAAGAGTGACATACTACATCGGATTTAAGCGAAAGAGTGTCATCGAACTCTAAGTTCTTAATAACTCCTGACTCCTTAAAATTAAGAGAAAACTCATCTTCTGCCTCCAGTCTATCATTAGATTCTGTTATTTGCACTAAAGGACTCTGAAGGTCCTGTATACTAGCTTTGTTCTCTTGCTCGTATTGAGTCATACTAGCTTGAAGGGTCATCTGAGCAGCAATCAAGTCTCTAATCATGTCTTCCGTGGATATACGAGAATCATGTTGGGTGTTCAAATTTTCATTGACACGCGTTGAATGTGCCCTAGAGGGTGAGTTTTCCAACTCCCATTGTTCAGTGTCATGAGCCAAATATATGAAAAGTTCCCACTTCTCTTCATAACTAAGTCCATCAATGAACATGAAAATCAACATGCATCAAAGTTTCATCATTTAATCCGTTATATACCACATGACAGAGTTCCCAAATTTGATGCCGGTGACGACATCTAGAGACGTACTCATTCAATCTATCAAAATATTTATAAAACAGTTCATGCTCATACTGAGGGAAATATTTAGTCGCCATCTATCAGATAAACTAAAACACTAAAAAAAACGAATTTAGACTCTCTACAACAAGCAAACAAACTAAAACTATCTACACTAACACACAACAACAATTAACGCGAATTCCCCGACAACGGCGTAAATCTAAAGCAACTTAAGTTCCGTCTTCAATTTCCGAGTAGCGCGAGACTGTCGGTTCACTTGGGCTTGTTCACTTGGTGAGTTGTGTTGTTAGACATTGATTTGGGTTGGATGGATGGCTTAGATTAATAAAAAAAGGAAGGAGGTACGCCTGATTGACAGACGTACTTGACAGCAGCACTCAGCAGAGGTAAAGCAGCAACAGCAGCATGCAATCACAGCATTACCATCATCAGAATTCACTCCCTCTCCATCAATCTCTCACCATTTTCCTCTCACTAAAATTCAAAATTCATCCCAAATCAAAATTCATCCCCTTATTAATATTATCATTCAAAATAACTAAACCCTAATTCGTATTTTGCTCTACATCTCCATGCTCCAATGGTATTGTTCCTCGAAGATTCATGCGATGATTATATGCTCAAAAATTTGCAGTCGAAAATTTCTGATCAACATGTAGGAGGTAAGATGAGTATATACCTCTTTTTTGGTTTGTTAATAATGGTTTTGTTTCTCTTTTTGTACAGTAATAATGGCCTTGTTCCTCTTTATGTTGGTTTCTTTATCATTGTTATATTTATTACTGTCGTTTTTTTTGTTAAGTATTGCAGTTTGGTTTTTTGTAATTTTTTGGGTGTTAATCTTTAACAACCATGCTGTTATATGAGCAAAGTCGCAGTCATTGTTCTTCAGAGTCACAGTCGTTGTTGAGAAAAGTCACATTTCATTAAGGTCAAAGTTGAATGTGTTCGTTGCAAGATTTTCAGTTTTTAGTGTGTAATATAGGATTTCTTTTTATTGATCCATACTTTGAATATTTATGTTGATTTCTCTATCATTGCAAGATTTTCTTTATTGTTTGGTTTGTTAATTTGAAGAGTTACACAGTTATAATGTCAGAGTCACACCGAATATGATGGACAGTCACACTTCGCTGAGAACAGGTTTTGATGGTATCCATATTTTTGTGTTGGTTTATTAATGTGAAGAGTCACACAGTTATAATGTGATAGTCACACTTCGTATGACGGACAGTCACACGTTGATGAGTACAGGTTTTGATACGAGGGTTATTATTTTAATACTTTTAATCTAAATACTGTTATAGTTTTCTACTGTAGGTGTAGTTGTATTACGTGCGTTGAAGTTGCTTTATTATTCCAAATATTTATGTTGATTTCTTTATCATTGTTATATTTATTACTGTCGTTTTTTTTGTTGAGTATTGCATGTTGGTTTTTAAATCCAAATTATTTTTTAACAACTATGCTGTTATATGAGCAAAGTCACAGTCGTTGTTCTTAAAAGTCACAGTCGTTGTTGAGAAAAGTCACATTTCATTAAGGTCAGAGATGAATGCGTGTGTTGCAAGATTTCCAGTTTTTAGTGTGTAATATAAGGTTTCTTTATATTGATTCAACATCTGATAGTTCTTTTTTTATCCAACCTATATGTCAAGTGAAGACACAGTGAGTGTGCCTTACGTAAGACAGAAGTTCGTGGACATCGACGGAGCATTCCATTTTTATCAATCTTACGCATGCTCCGTTGGTTTCGTGGCGAAGAGGTACACGACAACTAGATATTTTGATGGTTCGATTAAGAAGAAATTATTGGCTTGCAATAAGGAGGGCAAAACAGCTAGCCAGAGCATGGTGATGTTGTCGAGCACGGGAGAGAAGGAGGGGCAAGAGTCTGTGGGATCGTATGAACCCAAAAGGAATACGAAGGCGACGAGGACGCAATGTGGAGCAAGAATTAGGCTCTGTGCAATGATCGGGGGGTTTTACATTGAAGAGTTCATCGAGGAACACAACCTTGACCTTGTGATGGTCAATGACAGAGAGTTTCAAAAGTCATCTCGAAGTCTATCAAGATATCACAAGGAGATGATCGTTTGCAACTCGAGGGTGTGTAACGTATGTTAACAGTGTTGTTAGTGCACGGTTGCCTGCTAACTGCGCACGACTAATGCAGTTGCAATTTTGTGTGTGCAGCTGAAGATCGGGGCGACTCGGACATACAGGATGTGCAAGGAGATGTCGGGCAGATTTCAGAACATCGAAGCATCGTTGGTTGATTTCAAGAACTGGGGGAGGGACGTCAAGTGCTTCGTTAACGAGCAGGATGGTCAATTGTTCATAGACCGGTTCAAGAGTTTGAGGGACAGTCAGGAGGATTTTTACTTTGACTACGATGTTGCTGCAGATGGGAGCTTACGCAGGGTCATCTGGGCGGATGGTGCAGCTCGAAGAAACTACGCGGCATTCGGGGATGCAGTTTCGTTCGACCCAACGTACGGAACCAACGTGTATTCTATGGTGTTCACACCGTTCACTGGTATGGACAACCACAAACGGTCTGTCACGTTTTGCGGGGCCTTGCTATTAAAGGAGGACTACGAGTCATTTATCTAGGTCCTCTCCCGTTTTCTGAAAGCCATGGGCGGGAAGGAACCGTGTTTTATCAGTACAGACCAGGACCCCAGGATTCTAAAAGTCGTCCCAAAAATATTCAAAGCAGCGCACCAACGGTGCTGCACGTGGTACATCATGAACAAGGTTCCAACGAAGTACGGCAGATCAAGAGAGTAGGCCTCGGAATTTGTAAAAGCCCTCAACACTATTATTTGGGATGATGACATCGAGCCGTCGGAGTTCGATGACAGGTGAGGGCGGATTATGATCGACCATGACGCTGTGGGGATCGAATGGTTCGAAAATATGTTTGACATCACGAGCAAATGGGTCGCCACGCGTTGTAGGGAGTTGAGGATGTCCGGAATTATGAGGACAACGCAGAGATCAGAGAGTGAGAACAGTTTCTTCAAAAAAATTGTTGACAACAAAGGTACTTTGGTCTAGTTCTGGCTGCATTTCAAAAGTGCGATGGACTAACAGAGGCACATGCAGAAGAGGCTAGACAACGATAACCGGCAGACATTCCCCAAAACTGGAACGATGAATCCAATCGAGACCCACGCGGCAAGGGTGTACACGCATGTGGCGTTTGCAGACTTTCAGGAAGAGGTCAAGTTTTCGCTGTACACGTGCAGCGTTCGTGGGTATCAGGAGAAGGACGGGATCGAAGCGACAACAGTTATGAACTCCATCCGGGACCGCAACTACATTGTTGAATACAATCCAGGTATTAGCATAGAAAGTCACTGTCCACATTGTCTAGCCACACTCACATAGCCTGACTATATAACCTAAACGGTGTGATTCTAAACTGCGGTGAGTGTGACTATACAACGTGGTGAGTGTGAATGCACAACGTAATGAGTTTTATTCTACAATTCATTAAGTGTGACTATAAAAAATAAAGGGTGTGACTCTGGAATGCGATGCGTGTGACTGTACAACGTAATTCGTTTGATTCCGCAACATAAGGGCTATGACTATGCAGCATAATGGGTGTGACTATACCATGTAAAGGTTGTGATTATACCTTTAGAACGTCACAGCCTGTACGTTGCGTAGCTACTGTCCGTATGGTCGAGAGTTGCACTCTTTACGTGTTTTAATGCACTTGCAGGTACCTATGAGGTCAGTTGTACTTGCAGGAAGTTCCGTCGATATGGAATTCTTTGCAGGCACGCTATTTGGATATTTTCTTCCAAAGGACGGGAGACGATCCCGGAACGGTACGTGGCTTGTAGATGGACAAAGGATGCTCTACGTAATGTTAATGCATGCCCCCTGACAGAGAGTCGCCTAAGCGATGAGAAGGCTGTTACAGTCACGAGGCCGTTTTCGGAGTTCTATGAGACCGTCAGTCATGTGAGCAAAATGGGTAAAGAAAACGTTAGTAAATTAGCTGACATCATTCGCGACTTCAGGACCGATGTGGCGCCCTTTCTGGCCATTGTAGCAAGACGCAAGAAATAGAGGAGATCCTCGGGTGTACGAGCGCAATTGAAATAATGATATTGCCCCCGAAGAAAGCCAAGAACAAGGGCAGTAGGAAGCGGATGTTGTCTTCTAAGGCGAAGGCTGCTGCAATTGTCGCGAGGCCTAAATGGCTGTGCAACAACTACAAGAGGATGGGGCACCATGATAAGAGAAACTGCCCCAACCCATTCGCTGAGGACCCACCAATTGTCGATTTGTCTGTCGATGTTGAGGAGGAGGACGAGGAGGACCCGGTAGGGATTGCCGAGGAGGATTGTTCGTGAATATCCTCTTTTATGGAGAAACATTTTTTTGAAACATAAAGATTGTCGATGTTTGTAATGGTCAAGGTCTGTGATATTGTTTACGTCTATTGCGGTCCTTAATCATTTCTAATATGGCGTTAATTGTGGGGTCCGTAAAATTGTTTTTTGTTGATTGGCTGTAAAAATACATTGAAATAGCAATCGTTTGTAATCGTTTGAAATAGCATTTGCAATGCTTCCTTACAGCGTAATGCATTAGTGTGTATCTGAAATGCATCATCTTTGGCTACAAATACAGCTGTACAGGAACATTATGCCCTTAATCTTTGGTTGACACGAAACAAGTGAGTGTGATTGTGCAACTTAATGAGTGTGAATTTTACAGTAGGCAAGGTGTGATTCTACTACAAGAGGTGGAGCATGGTTACACTAATTGTAGGAGTGTGATTGTACAACATAATGACTGTGATCCTACTATACACTAACTGTGATTCTACAAAGAAGTATGCGACATTTGAAAGGCAGAAACCTAAACTGGTTTTATGATATGATGACTGTGATTATACACCACGTAGAGTGTGACTATAAAACTTGTTGAGTGTGACTATACACCATGTGTCTGTACATTAGAAAAATAGCGATGGAAATAGAGAAATAGCGAAATAGCGATGGAAATATTTGTACATTAGAAAAAGTCCATCTCGTACACAATACTTAACACTTGAAACATAAAAAGATTCTACAACACAGTATTTGAAACATAAAAACATTCCACGACATAATGTGGAAAACATTTAAAACAGTCATTAAATCTTAAAACACATTAAAACATCTATTACATACCATTAAGCGCTACATTTTAACCCATACATACTTAACTCTCGTATTTTAGTATCTTCTTCAAGTTAGCCAAATCACGCTGTACCCCTTTCCTAGTATGGAAACATTCAAGACACTTTTTCATCAAGAATTGAACGTAGTCGTCCAGTTCGGTCTCCTTTTCTATATCGCCAATGGATGCCACAAAGTTCCTCGCGTCTATGGCAGTGGGCACTAGCTGCATGGCTGTTAATTAATTGGATCTAGTGGTATCCAACAAACCATCGTACTCCTCGATCAAACTCCTAATTCTTCTATTTTGCTGGCCATTTTTTTTAAGGTTAAAGAGGACAAGTTGAAAGTAGTTGGGGTAAAAAATGGCGTTGGTATTTAAAGGGGGGAGGGAGGAGATCTGTAAAAATTTAAAGGGGTGGAGGCAGTAAAAATTTAATTGAGTTAGGTGGGGAGTCCTATCCTCCTAAATTAATTAGGGTTAGGAGAGTGAGGTGATTCGTTGTGTTCTCAATGTGCATTGAGACTCACAAACATCCCCTCCTAGCCACACACTTGACGTACTGTTTATCTATTGTCGACATCGTTTCTGAACCATCAGTTTTTTCTGGGGAAATAATCTGATTTTACGGTGTGTGTATTGTTTTATTTCACGCATATGCTTTCGGAAACCTCGAACGACTATCTGATTTTTTGTTGGGAAACCATCGTTTTTTTGGTATCTTTTGTAAATACAGTGAAATAATCGTCGACATTGATTTCTTTTAAAGGTGAAACAATCGTATAATTTTAAGGTGAAATAAACTGAAAGAAAATGGATGGTAATATATGTAGGGTTACTTAGTTTAATTAATTAGTGAATTCATGGTTGTCTGTCATGACTCTGCATGAGTTTGACTGTGACTATGAGTCAAAAGTGGCGTGACTGTACAACATCAAACATGCGACCCTGATACTGAGTTCTCATTCATCTGATACTCAAAAGATACTCTAACATGTGATTTCTCTATATTCACAAAAAGTGTTTTTACTTCACTACACATTCACGCCTTACGGTACACTGAGGTCTTTGGTTCCACGATTTTGTGTATCTTACGTTTTTCGTCGAGTTTTTTCCATATGTTTTTCGTGTTCGTTATGAAAGCGTTAATTTTATGCACACGTCCCCACGAGACGAGCTTCATTCATGTCAGCAAGGATGAGGGACGCTGCAACCTCGAACGACAAATAACGCCTCCCGACCTTAGTCCCAATATCATTGTGGGTGAACGGCGCACCGTCGTACAGGGACATGTGCATCAAGCAGAAAATGCCGAACTCCGCGTCGTTCTTCTGGACACTCTGCCATTCCAATTTTACCTGGCGATGCGTAAACTTCGACAGCTGACTGACTTTAATCAGCCCCTTGTCGTCCATGTAGTCGGTCAATGCTTGCGACTGTTGCAGTATTTGGTAAAAGAAAACATCAGCACTTATGGAAGCAGTAGAATAGTCGACGTGGTGAAACAAAGCATATGCGTGCAACTTACTATTTTGCTTGACACCTGGAACATATACGACTCTGGGGCGTGTGCCTGGTGATCGAGGATATCAATTGTTCTTTATCTAAAGTTAATGCACACGCACGCATAGTGCCCCATAGTATGCAACGGGAAAAACAGCAGTTTGGCGTTCAAGTCGAATGTTCCGGTGCAGTCTTCTATGAAGCTGTCCCACGCTTCTTACACACCATCAGTGTCTTCGTCCGCAGGGGTACTTGAGTCGGGTCGTTCCAGTATACGGGTTAGTGAGTCCTAACGGATGGTGAATATTAGTTGCCATTAGTGACAGGGTACGAGACTGGACTATATCATGTGCGTGGCTGCACACCACAAAGTGTGTGATTGTACAGACTAAGCTGCGTGACTTTGCAGCGTACAGACTGTGACTATACATGACAGTCTCTGGTTGTAATATCTAAGATGCCTGACTATGCAAATTATAGCATGTGATTGTACACCTCAACATGAGTGACTCTGTAAAGTGAACTTTGTGATTATTTTTGACTATTACACGGACTTTACATCTTTTCAGTTCATTTGTATTATTTAATGTCTGACTATGCGACTTATAGCATGTGATTGTACACATTAACATGTGTGACTGAATGAACAATGTGATTGTACACATCTTTTCAGTTAATGTGAATGGGGGTCATTTGTACTATTTAATGTAATAGGTAGGGGGTTGTGGGGGAGTGGGGGCATGCCATGTGTCAAATTTCAAACCACGCCATTGATGGTTCAGTGGGGGAGGATAACCCACGCCGGTTGTCGTCTGATTCCAACCAGTTCATGAGGTGCGACCAACACTCCAGCACCGCGGCGCTCATACTACCTCCGGACAAGAGCGTTTGAATGTCACGCCTCTCCGGACAAGAGGGAGGACCCTAAGTGTTCACTGCGGATTTTCACTGGTTAGTATGCGCAATATGCAACACGTATCAGTAATCAAAGACGGTTACGTACCTTTCTTCGTACCCATTATCATCAAGGAAGCAGTAGTCGGCAACGTGCTTTCGCAGGATGGGCATCCTACTCGTCAGCGGTCAGTTCATACGAAACATGATCGACATGACAACGGCGTCCGAGTCAGGCTCCCCTTGGATCAAAGAGCAACCCAACCCATCTCCAGAGCCCCGCGATCGAGACTTAATTGCTGACTGTCTTTCTTCTGCGACTGATCGGGGGGTGGGTTCAGGTGTTTTCGGTGATTTGCTCTGACGCTTCCGTTGTTGGGTGGTTGCCTTCACATGTACAGGAGTGGTTTCAAACGGACGGGTAGAGAACAACGATTCCTTGTACTTTCCGAATGCTGCCACTTTCTTCAAAACAGTGTCCTTCACCTTGTTCACATCGCTCAAAATAAGGGTTGCCGTGATTTCCGCCCTGCACATATTCATGGCCGCCATTATCCCCAAGGAGCATTTAAACGGGGACCCGGTGTACAGCATCATGTGCATCATCAGATACACTCTACAGTCATTGGCGAAGTAGCCCACCCCCTGCCAAGATAAGGGAACGTTCACCAATTTAAACGCACGGACCTTTTCACCTTTCTCCACCCCTCGTTGTACCATGAACTCCCCCATTTTATCAGCCTACAAAACAAGTTCAAACAGGATCAGTCGTTGAACACATTCGCAGTCACAAAATTGATTTAATATTAAATTAAAAGGGTAATACCTCTATCCGAGCAATGCCATAGTAAGACAACTTTGTAAAATCTTTATAGTACATCCTGTTGTTAAGGTACTCCACTTTCTCTGAATTGAAGTTTATGTGTGGCCCTCGTCACCCGCTAAAATCGGGATGAACACCTGCAAACAGTGCATCAGTTTTATGGGCTGATAACAACTACGAACGAACAGTATGTGCAGGATAATACCATGTCCGAGTCCAAAGCAAAATCTGAGAAACTATTTTCTATCCACTGGGCCCACACGTAAAATATTTCTTCGTCATGATTTATGCCCTGGCCTCCTTTCTTCCACAAGTCCAACACTGGGACGTATGATAAGGCTAAAGTCGTATCATCTTAATCAAAATAATCCTAACGAACGACTAACAGGTAGATAGCAGTAAGTAAGGTCGAATCCACAGAGAGACAGATGGAAATCGCTAATTATCTAATAATTGATTCTAAACTATTTAAATTCCGGTAAACTAAGAGGTTCTAACAATATTAAAAGGATCTAGGGTCTTACGGTTCACTTTGCAATTAAATTGGGTAAAGTTAATTAATCATTCAATCAATCAATCAAAGTTATTTAGGGCAAAGACACGGCCTTTCGGATCTTATGTCAACCTTAGGATAGATTCTGACGGGCTCTCGCAACTTACCAGATTAACCTACCCACTTACTTGTAAGTCTACCCTTACCAGGCTTTCGATCTTAGGTTCGGGTTCCTAAACATTCAACTAGTTCAACGTCTCAAACTAATCAAACAACGATACAAGACAAGTAGTAAGACAGTAGCATATGAGATCAATCAAATAAATAATTAAACTAACATCCCCAATTCAATTAACATAGATCCCCTTCAACCCTAGATAAATAAATTAGCTACTCATAATAAACGATAAAACAATAAAAGAATTAAGCATAATAAAGAACAATATGAAAATAAGATAATAAGAAAAGATAACAATTACGTAGAACTGAAAGATTAACGATCTAAAAGTATGGCTACAAACTAGAAGAATTCTGATACTAAGAAAAAGTCTAAACTAAACTAATGAATATGAAAGTGTTCATAAATCTAACTCAAGGAGGGTATATATACTAATAATAAGGAGTCTAGCCTCTTCTCCTTTTCTAAATAATTAGGAAAAACTAATAAGCTAAGAATATCACGTAATAGAAGAGTTATGGTAAGTTACGAAGTCTAAAAACTGAAAATCCCGTGAAACAGCTTCAAAACGATTGGTTTGGGCCTGAACCGACCGGTTCAAGGTCGTCCCGACCGGTTTGGGTTCCTCTGCACTGCGCGACGAATTTGAAATACTTGTTGTTTCTTCGTTACTTATTGGATTTGAACGTGTGATATACCGTTGGAAAGCTAAGAGAAAGAGCTTTCCAACGCCAAAAACTCAGATCAATCGGAGTTGTATAACTCAAGATATTTACGTTTGAAGTTGACCCTTGTTTTAGCGATCACTCTTTCTTCTCGATTTGCATTCATTCGAACTTTCCAACTTATTTCTTTGTCGTTTCTTATTGTTTCTTCACCTCACGTCCTTCTTCAAGTATTCATTTAGTATTCTCTTACTTTTATCACTTCTTCTTTGTGGATTTCATGGCTCGACTCTCGTCATTGTCCAAAATATAACTCAATCGCCTTCATTTGTCTCGTTTCCTACAAAACGTAAACAAAATACCTGGCATAACAAAGAAGAATAGAAAGCTAGAAAAATGACTCCTATAACACGTAAAATGAACCAAAATAAAGGAAAAGTTGGGGTTAAATATATATACGAAATGAGTTCATCAAATCCCCCCAAACCAAAACTTTGCTTGTCCCTAAGCAAAACAATCAACAAAGAATATGGACAAGACTTAAAAAACAGTGGCTCAGAACTAATTATCAACACGAATCCCAACATCGAATACTCCAACAAGCAAATGACACCTAGGCTAAAGAAACGAATTGTATAGCAAAGATGAAGAGTAGAGAATTCCAAAGATCAAGCTCCAATCAATATTCAAATGCCAAACTTTTAATCTTGCATAACCTTCTCTGTTGAGATTCCTCACGGTTTACAGTCAACACTCAATAAGGGCATTATTTTGAGTTTATGTAGAATCGGAAAGACAAAACACTCACCTAACTGCGACTTATAAGAACATGTATGCAATCTAACATGATATCAATCTCTACCAACCGTACATACACATTCAATCGGACCAAGACACATGCCGAGGACTTACATATGGATAAAGTGAGGGTAATCGGGTAAAAAGGGGCAAAATGATTTGGATATGTGGAGGTAAAAGTCAAGCTAGTACAACCGTAACCAAACTAAACTATTCCGTTCTTAATCAACTTCAATCAATGGAATTACAAGTAGTACCAAGCAACTTATTTTCAACTTTTCATAACTGGCTTCGCACCAACAACTACGAAAACAGAGCGATCAATTCTTTTCTCATAGCAAAAACACATTCCTTTTCTTTTTTCACTTTTTTATTCTTTCTTTTCAACTATCGCCTTTCCTTTTCTTCTCTTTCATTGATTTTTTTTCAATCATTCATCATTTTTTTTCCTTCTCCAATCAACATGACATATTACCAAATTTCACCCGAAAAAACAATTCCGTCTAATTAACCAAACTAGCTTGACTAGGGTAGGCAAATATGGCATGTAGTTAATAAACGGGTCAAAACAGGTCAAATTATGGCTATGAGTTCATGAGAATTAGATAAAAGAAAGGGGATTGCTTCTTTTGCATATGTCACAATCACAAACCGAATGCATACAGGTATTTAAGAGACGAATGTCATGCTTATGCATTTTTGATGTTACATGTCTCATAAAGGAGTACTACTCTCAACCTACATGAAACTGATCATGGATGTCATCAGTTTAGGCTCTAAGTCTCACAATATAAGTAGCTTACTCGACAACAGGTCAATTTTCTCATTTGGCATTTAAAACATAATTGGCGACAAGATCAAAGAAACACTAAACTCAAATAACGGGAAATAAGTGTCATTCACAAGAAAGAGCAAAGAACTAGGGAAAAACATGCAACAAACGCAATGTTCTCATCGCCGACACGACTCTATACTAGAACACACACAAAAAATCAAAAAAATATAAATAAATAAAAAACATTTTTAAAAAAAAATTAAAACACACCCAAAAAAAAATACACAAAACACAAAATATCCCCCCAAACCAAATTACACAATGTCCTCATTGTGAACCAAGAGAAATAAAATAGGACAAAAATATAACGGGTAAAGGAAGACACAAAAAAAAAAATAAAAAAAAAAAAAAAAAAAAAAAATAAAAGAGAAAAGGGAAAGATACCGACAATATATTTATGCTGCAAATAATTTCCCCCCAAACCAGCGACAAAAATGGGGGATAAGAATCAGATTCATAACCATCAGTATTAAATTCATAACAGTTCAAGGCTCACAAGAGTAGATCGAATGTCTGCGCATGTGCTAAACAGAAGCATAAGTAGCACCAAGATACAAAGAAGACATCATATAAAATCAATGTTAAAGATCGTCTTAGTCTATCAAACGAGTTGGGCCAATCCTGAACAAGGTGGTCATAGTATATAAGAAGATTAAGACTGTTAATAGGCGGCTCGTAAGGAAAGGTGGCGTACACACCAAATTTCTCAAATTTCCTCCAAGGCTTATCATCGAATATAAATTGCATAAGAGAATAGTTAAAACTCTCAAAACCAGTCAAAGCATCAATCTTACTTGCCTCACTTTCTTTAGGAAGGTTATCCAAATCCGACAAGCCTAAACTCAAATAAATCTGCTTCAAAGAATTATCACAATCCTCCTCACAAATCATAAGCTCAAACAAAGAGTCAAGAAATATCTTATCAAGACAATTAATGGGTGAAAGGGATTCATCCTCAATATAAGTGAAAAACTCAAATTTCTCTAAAATGGGTTTCTCAAATAAATCATCCTCGATATCCCATCTATCCATATTTTTCCCACTTAAGGAATCATCAAAAAGTGTATTCTCCTCCTCCCTTTGATTTTTCCTCTCAAGCTCAAGATCTTCTCTTTTGTTCAATTCTTTCTCCAAAATCTCGTAATTGACATCAAATGATACTCCCTCAAAATCACACAAATCAAAATCCTTAATATTGTTCTCAATTAAAAGAGCAATATTTAGAACATCCAAACACACGATTTTCTCAAAAAATACACATTCCAACTCAATGTCATTGACATTCACAAAGTTGGGGGAAGGTTGAATTAAAGTGTTTGGTAGTTGGTTTAAAGAAGGATGAGATGGTTCACAAGGATCAAATTCATGGAAATCGACATCATGCATCATATTATCATTCATGGGGGAGTGGGGAACTTGGATAGATTGAACATTATACACATCATCATCTTCTTCATCATCAATTATGTTCATAGGAGATGGAGATGGAACACTTACCTGAAGGTTATTTGCTATTTTCATAGGCAACCCCGATTGACTTTGTTGCTTTTTGTCTACTAATTGGGTAAGAGCAAGCAACTGACCTTTTAGGGTCTCTTGATTTTGTAGAAGTTGCATGAATTGTAGCATCAAAGCCTTGATTTCCGCCATTTCATTATTCCACCTCATCTCTGACTCAGCACTTTTTCGGGCTAAATATTTAAGGAGTTCTCATCGCTCCTCATAAGGCATATAATTAAACATCCCATCGCAGTTTGCCTTAATATTAGCCCGTCTCTCATCATCCACACCATCATAAATCATATGACACATCTCCCAAATATCAACATGATAGCCACTTTGATAAATAAAAGACTCAAGTCTTTCCCAATAAATATGCAGTGACTCATGATTAAATTGATAGTCATAATGGTGAGACAAATAAAAAAATAAAAAATAAAAAAGTATATATACTCCCTCCGTCCACTATTTATCGCCCCACTTCATGAATATAAGTGAGGAGTATTTTAATGGAGTGGAGCGATAAATAGTGGACGGAGGGAGTACAAAATAAAAAATATATATATATACAAAATAATCTAGAACCCAAAACAAATAATAAGCAATAATACAAAACCGTCTCCCCAGCAACGGCGCCAAAATTGATAAGGCTAAAGTCGTATCACCTTAATCAAAATAATCCTAACGAATGACTAACAGGTAGATAGCAGTAAGTAAGGGTCGAATCCACAGAGAGACGGGTGAAAATCGATAATTATCTAATAATTGATTCTAAACCATTTAAATTCCGGTAAACTAAGAGGTTCTAACAATATTAAAAGGATCTAGGGTCTTACGGTTCACTTTGCAATTA
The DNA here is from genome assembly GCA_958450325.1 of Agrostemma githago. NCBI lineage: Eukaryota > Viridiplantae > Streptophyta > Magnoliopsida > Caryophyllales > Caryophyllaceae > Agrostemma > Agrostemma githago. The sequence continues at coordinate 10,814,417 of OY288244.1, forward strand.
AATTGGGTAAATTTAATTAATCATTCAATCAATCAATCAAAGTTATTTAGGGCAAAGACACGGCCTTTCGGATCTTATGTGAACTTTAGAATAGATTCTGACGGGCTCTCGCAACTTACCAGATTATCCCACCCACTTACTTGTAAGTCTACCCTTACCAGGCTTTCGATCTTAGGTTTGGGTTCCTAAACATTCAACTAGTTCAACGTCTCAAACTAATCAAACAACGATACAAGACTAGTAGTAAGGCAATAGCATATGAATGATCAATCAAATAAATAATTAAACTAACATCCCCAATTCAATTAACAGAGATCCCCTTCAACCCTAGATAAATAAATTAGCTACTCATAATAAACGATATAACAATAAAAGAAATAAGCATAATAAAGAACAATATGAAAATATGATAATAAGAAAAGATACCAATTACGTAGAACTGAAAGATTAACGATCTAAAAGTATGGCTACAAACTAGAAGAATCCTGATACTAAGAACAAGTCTAAACTAAACTAATGAATATGAAAGTGTTCATAAATCTAACTCAAGGAGGGTATATATACTAATAATAAGGAGTCTAGCATCTTCTCCTTTCCTAAATAATTAGGAAAAACTAATAAGCTAAGAATATCACATAATAGAAGAGTTATGGTAAGTTACGAAGTCTAAAAACTGAAAATCTCGGGAAACACCTTCAAACCGATCGGTTTGGGCCTGAACCGACCGGTTCAAGGTCGTCCCGACCGGTTTGGGTTCCTCTACACTACGCAACGAATTTGAAATACTTGTTGTTTCTTCTTTACTTATCGGATTTGGACGTGTGATATATCGTTGGAAAGCTAAGAGAAAGATCATTCCAACGCCATAAAAATCAGCTCAATTGGAGTTGTATAACTCATTATATTTAAGTTTGAAGTTGACCCTGTTTTAGCGATCACTCTTTCTTCCCGATTTGCATTCATTCGAGCTTTCCAACTTATTTCTTTGTCGTTTCTTATTGTTTCTTCACTTCACGTCCTTCTTCAAGTATTCATTTAGAATCCTCTAACTTTTATCACTTCTTCCTTGTAGATTTCATGGCTCGACTCTCATCATTGTCCAAAATATATCTCAATCGCCTTCATTTGTCTTGTTTCCTACAAAACGTAAATAAAATACCCGGCATAACAAAGATGAATTGAAAGCTAGAAAAACGACTCCTATAACACGTAAAATGAACCAAAATAAAGGAAAAGTTGGGGTTAAATATATATACGAAATGAGTTCATCAACCTGCTCATTGATGGTAATACATGTAGTTAGTGTGTGTTTGACATGTGTGACTATACATGCTTTTACGCGTGACTGTACAGCTGTTAGTGTATGATTATACATCATAAAATTGTGTGACTGTACAGCGTAAAGTGTGTGACTGTACAGCGTAAAGTGTGTGACTATACATGCTTTTGCCTGTGAATGTACACCATAGAAGTGCGTGACTGTACAACATAATGTGTGTGACTATACAGCTTATAGCGTGTGACTATGCAGTTAATAGTGGTGACTGGACAACATGATGTGTGTGACTATACAGCTAATAGTGTGTGACTATACAGCTAATGTGTGTGACTATACAGCTTATAGCGGGTGAACGTACCGTATGTCCAAGAGAGAAGTAACATCTACTGGTTACTCTTGGTGCATTTTTTTCGTAGATCAGCTGGTTCAGTAGCCTACACCAGCAGTCAATGATGTTATTCATCACCTGAAGGCCAGGCTCGAGCGACTGCATGTCGCCCCTCGCTATACAGTCATAATCTGTGAACTCGACCAGCATTTCGCTGTAGACCAAACAAAGTCCCGATTAGCACATGCATTTTAAAAACAACATGAGTAGTACAATAAATACGTACCCTGACGAACGTGGCATTGACCGGTCAAAGACGTAGTCGATTACATCTTTCCGCACGCTGAGGATATCCCAGAAGATGACTATATTGGAGCACATGAATCCAGAGATCACAAGCTGTCCCCTCATATTTCTGCCACAGTCCAACGTGCACCCCAAATTGTCTGGAATCGTATCTATGCACTTAAATGCTATGTCGGAGTGGAAGATGTACCGATGATGTAGTGCCTCAGCGTGCGTCTCGGTCCCTGAAGCCTCGCCTGTCTGCAGATCATCATTCGTGACAATTTCTGTCGTCGCTGGCGTGGTGGCAACAGCGTCCGCTACATCCCAGCCTGCTTTGTGCAGTTCCCTCTCAAGACTAGAACTGACTGTCACATTGGGCGGAGCCAACATTACAGTACGCACTCCCTGGTCGGTGACCATCCCACTGCTGTGGACGGTGGATGGCAAGACAGATTCCGTGGGCAGATCGGCCACAGCTGACCGTGCGTCAGTGGTCTCCCACCCTGCTTGCCGTAGAGCAACCACTACGGTCGGACTCATACCAACCAAACCCTGCACATCAGAGTCTCGGTTGAGTTCTACAACGTCATCAGTCTCGGGAACTTCTCCCTCACAGAAACCTGGTGTCACGATGTCACCTTCAAAAGTGCCCTCATTATCGTAAGTTTCTGTTCCCTCACCACGTCCAAAAACTTTATCAATATCTTCATCCACATATCCAGCATCATGCAAGTCTTGCACACGCAAGTCATGCACAATTTTGCGTACCTGATCGTAGACTTCAGCATCGCGTTGGTCCTCGCCCTTAACGACGGGGGCGTTCTGGGTAGTCTGCTTCAACTTGTCGGCCAACGAAACGACTTCATCGATATACTGGAGGACAGCTGGATCTTTCCCGAAGTGTTGAGAGGACGGGTCTTGACTTGGAACTGCGTTGTTCCTCGTCGCTATTTCTTTTACCTTGGAGGCAGCATCCTCACAGAAACCGTAAAAGGCTAATGCACACCTTCGGAACATCATGAAAAAATCCCGGTCGGCCTATAATAATTCAGTTGAAGTCAAATCATTAGTGTAAAGCTCAGTGGTGTTGAGGCTGGCAGTGTGACTACACAGCATACCGAGTGTGACTAAGCAGCATTGTGAGTATGACTAAGCATCTCAAAGTGTGTGACTATACAGAATAACGATTGTGCCAAATGGGTGTGACTATACATCAGAATGAGTGTGATCCTACAACATAATGACCGTGACTATTGAATTTAAACTGTATTATAAACACAGTTTTCTGAATCGTATATGCTTTTATAAACATAGGTAGGGCAGTCAGATTAAATCGTTTAACGAACAATTAATTGATGGTTTCAAGAGTGGCTGCAAGATAGCTTACGTCAACGGCGCTGTCTTCCAGTTGGTCGTCGCTCTCGATTCCTGTCGTTATTCGTCTGGGACTAGAGCGCTGGTTGTCAAAGGGCATCGTTATAGCGGGGGTACCCTCGCTGCCTATTACACCACATGTATGTGGGTACGACACCCTCGAACGCAGCTGATTCCCTAGTGACCACGTCTCTAGCTCCCCAGCTAGACGATCACTTATTCTCCGTGCATCCCAATGTCCGATAAATGGTATGTTGCATCTGCAAGTCTCACTACGGAAATCATAGCGCTGGAAGTACGCAATCATCAGAACGAGGATGCACCCCCGGAGGTAGTTGAGGACTTTTTTGGAGTCACGCGACTCCTTACCCGCGCGCACCAGATCCTACAGGACAAAGCTACACCAGTCCTATTCCCGAATCAATTCCACGTCATCCACTGCGGCCAGCAGGCTCAGGTTGAGTGAGTTGTTTGTAGTAGGCGCGAGGAATGATGACAACGCGAACAACACGAACCTACGGACAAAGTCGTCGTCAGCGGCATCGGTTTCCATTAACTTTTCGTGCACCCTCCCTAATTTTATTGGCCCGCTGCTGTCCACCACATCGAAGTCCTTCCTCCAAGTACTCTTTAATCTGATCAAGTCAGGTGAGTCTGCTCCTTTCTTGTTTTTGGTTGGGATTACTTTCACCGGATGAGGTCCAAAAGGTAACTGGAGGCAATCGTGGACCTCGTACTTTGACATCATTAATGCCTCCCGGCGTGAGGCACGGAAAATTTGGGACCCGTCAGAAAACACACGGAGGAACATAAGTGCGTGGTCAATGGGGAACGACTCGAACCTCAACTCCAATAGCCGGCTGAAGCCAACACCACGCACCCTCTCAATCTGATCATCCGACAATTGCGCAATTAGCTGGTGCAACCGCCTGGGCCTACAGTGAACATCCGGCTGACCTCCAGGCTCTCCTTTTATTGCTAGCTGACCCTGTTGTTGGTCCCCTTTCCTCTCACCCCAAGACACCCTCTTCTTTTTCTTAGGCCTGCTCTCCTCAACATTTTCTGCCTCCCCCCCCCTCCACACCCATCTCGGCGGCCGGGTTCTCGAATATGACCCTCTTCTTTTTCTTTCGCCTGCTTTCGTCAACAATTTCTGTCCCCCCACGTCCATCTCGGCAACCATGTGGTCCCCTGATGTATCTTCCACAATCTTCTTCTTCTTACCCAATTTTTTGTCCACAACCACTTTATCACTAATTACATGGTCACGAACCGATGTCTCTGTCACGCCCTTCTTCTTACCAGCCTTTGTTCGATATTTTTTCTTCGCAGCAGCCTTTTTGCTGCAATAACAACATGTGTAATGAGTGTGATTGTACAACTGAGTATACAGCTTCAACTGTGTGACTCTACAGTACAGCTTCAACTCTGTATGACTATACAACCTCAAACGTGTGACTCTGCAACATAACGAGTGCGACTATGTAGCTTCAAACGTGTGACTATACAACAAAATCACTATGACTATACAGAAACCCGCATCAGTTATATCACATGCATCATTAGAAAGATGATTGGGGACGAGTGTGACTATACAGCTTCAAACGAGTGACTACTATATAACCAACTCCGAAGAACTATTCAACTTACAAACATTTTTCTTCCCAAACAGCCTAGGCAACTCTGTATGACTATGCAACATCAAACGTGTGACTCTGCATTATAACGAGTACGACTATACAACATTCTGTGACTATACAATGTCTCCAGTGTGACTTTACAATAAAACCTGCATCAGTTATGTCACATGCATCATTAGAAAGTTGATTATGGGGACTTTAACATGAGAAAATAATATTACTTTAACATAAACTTCAACAAGGAAGCATATAAATTGTATGACTATACGACTACAACAGTGTGATTGTATAACATAGTATTTATGACTATACAACTTCAACAAAAAATTGTGCAGATGTACAGAACAACAACAAAAACTGCCTAATCGATGTCACATGCATAATTAGAAAGACGATTATGGAAACTTCAACATGAAAAAATAAGATGGTTGTTCAGAAACTTCAACATGGACTTCAACAAAGAAATAAAAACTTCATCTTTGACTCTATAACTACAACCACTGTACAACTACAACAACTTCAACTCAAAATTAGGGTTATCGAGTTGGAAAAATGCATTTCTATCACTTTTTAGGATTTATGCAAAGGTACACGTTGGGCAAAATGGAAGTCGAAAATCGAACAAAAGAGATGAAGAAAAGGGATATCGGAGGTCGATAATGGAACCTTCAACATACCTTCGTATGATCATCGGAAGTTTATGCATGATCGGAGATGGAGATGAAGAATGACTGATCGATAAAAAGAAGAGAGAACGCTACGGAGATGGAGAACGGAGATAACAAAAGGGTTTTTTTTAGAGAGAAGAGGAGTTTGTTGGTGGTGAAAAGGTTGTGTGGCTGGGGAATTGAATTCAAAAGGGGGTAGTGTTGGGGAAGTGCAATGGGTGTTGTTGGGCGGGAGTATAGAGAGAAGGGAGAAGTAATGACTGATTAGAGAAGAGTGAGAAGGGAAATGACTGATTGAGGGAAACGACTGATTGATGATGGCTGATTAATGACATGCTCAGTCCGCAGCATGTCAGTCCTCTATTTTTTTTTAATTGAACCCCATTCATCCACTATCCATCTTAAGATGAATAGAAGGTGGGGATTAACACTAAGCAACTCTAAGAGAGTTACTAACTCTCTTTGATCCCCCCACCTCTCTCTCTCTCTCTCTCTCTCTCTATCTATCTATCTATATATATATATATATAAGCGGGTTCTGGTGAGGCAGGGTAACTCCTTACCCCATTGAGGCACAATCAAGACCATTAGCTTAAGATGGAACATACATCCAAATAAGTGTTATATACACTAAAAAACTCATTATATACGTTATTAAATTCAATATATATACACACTTAAGAACTCAATATATACAGTAAAGTAATTGTTATATACACTTAAATAGTTATTATGTACACCAATTAATCAACAATGGAACATACATCAAAATAACAATTATATACACCAAAAAAACTCATTATATACGTTATTAAACTCACTGCATATATACACTTAAGAACTCAATACATACAGTAAAATAATGGTTCTATACACCCAAATGATTAATATGTACATCAGTTAATCAACAATGGAACATATATCAAAATAACTGTTATATACACTAAAAAACTCATTATATACGCTATTAAACTCACTACATATATATACACTTAAGAACTCAATATATACAGTAAAATAGTTATTGTTATATACACTCAAATGGTTATTATGTACACCAATTAATCAACATATATACACCGAAATAATTGTCATATGTACTTAATTTTTGATATGGTAGAATTTTTATATACCCTAAAACAGTTATTATGTACACTGAAATTGTTTTTATATACACCAATTTTATTTTATTATTAAAAAAACTGATTTTTTTTTCGGGATTTTTTTCTTTTGGGAAAAAAATGTCCGGCAAATTGTTTTGGGAAAAAATTGTGTTCATTTTTTTGGAAAAAAAAGTGTTTTTTTTTGGGAAAAAATCTTTCTTTTTTTCGGGAAAAAATAATTTCTTTTTTAAAAAAAATCCGATTTATTCCTGGGAAAAAAAATTTATGTATGAGTTTTTGTTTTAATCTTAGCCTTTAATTTGATTTTAATCTAATGGTTGAGATTTAGTCTCAATGGGTGCGGCAAGTTGAGCTGCCTCAAAAGATCCTATATATATATATATATATATATATAGAGAGAGAGAGAGAGAGAGATGGGTTCTAATAAGTCCCTTATAAGTATTGAGTCCCTAAGTCCTCATCCCATCCGTTGGATGGGATGAGGATGGATGGACAAGATGCATCCTAATATTTTGAATTTTAAAAAAAAAAAAAAAAAGATTTAGTATCCTAAAATAACTCCCATGATTTTAGGAAACAATAACTCCCATAATCACATTCATTCCTCACTCATTCATTCACGTTACAGGTTCATCAAAACCTTAAAAAAAATGCTCCCATCGATCATCACGTTCATTCATTCATTCAATCAAATCTGTGCTCGAAATTCCGTTACTATGAATTCAATGATCGCGACATCTTCATTAACTTTTGATAAGCAATTCATCGAGTATAACAATGGTGCGTTTCGATATTGCTTTCATGTTTTGCGTCAATTTTTATTCATTATCTTGATTAATTTGCGTCAATTTGTGTTCATGTTTGCGTCGATTTTCATGTTGATATTTTTCTTTCATGGTCGTGTCATTCATGTTTTGCGTCAATTTTCATGTTGATATTGCTTTCATGGTCGTGTCATTCATCATAGATTCATATGCAAATCGTAGAACACACAAACAGTGAGTATATATGCTTTGTAATTTATACTGGAATCGCCATGGAAGTCATTAAGATGCTACTCAATTATTAGTTTTTGGAAACTGCATACTGTTAAATGTCTGATTCATCATATGAAATTTGCGCACGCACAATATATTGAGTTATTGTAGTTCATATACTGCGTTACTTTAGTGTAGAGCATCTGTTACTTTAATGTCTACCATCTGTTACTTTACATGTCGTGTTACTTTAATACACTCCAGTCGTTACTTTAGTGTTTTTCATCTGTTATTGTAGTGCATTGTAGTGTCCTAAGAATTTAGGAAACTGTCATATTAAAAAAATAAAAAAAAATAAAAAAAAATATATTGTTTCCTATAATAATGGGACGTGATTGCCACCAAAATAGGAAACAATATCAAAGAGTAACGCCATATAAAAAAAACAAAAAAAATACTGCTTCCTATAATTATGGGACGTGATGACTTCAAAATAGGAAACAATATCAAAGAGTAAGATACTGCGTCATACTCTCATTTTTTATCATTATATGAATTTTTTGCACTAACCTATGTCTGGTGTTATTTTAATGAACATTATCTGTTACTTTAATTCACACTATCTGTTACTTTAATGTCTGACCTCTGTTACTTTATACCTGATGTATAAGCATCCTCTGTTAATTTAATTATACAATGTTTCTTCAATGCACTTCATCTGTTACTTTAATTCTTGTTACCTGTTACTTTAATCCATATTTCAAGTTTTGATTGTTTTTTTTCGCCACGTTTATTGGCACTGTTATTGTTTATTCAGTAGATGCAAAAGCACATGAATGATGTAGGGATGTGGGTGAGAATTTTCTCCATACATAGGACAGATCTTCAAAGATGTAGATGAGAAGAAGAAGAAGAAGAAGAAGAAGAAGAAGGAAACGTCATGTAAATCATCGTCTGACAATGAAGAAGAATCAGGAGAAGAAGAAGATGATGAAGAAGTACAATTCTGAGTAAGACAATATATTGTTAGAGTAACATACATTATTCGTTAGAGTAACATCCTTGATTGGAGTAAAATGAGTTAGAATAACACACATTATGTGTTAGAGTAACATACTTACTGAGTAACTCAGTTTTAATGAGTTACAGTAACACAGTTGATTATAATTTAATTTCAAATATCCAGTTCTTATAGTTACAGGTGTGAAACATTGGAATTATAATGGAGTTTTATAATTTTTGTTTTGGAGTATCCTTAATAGAAACATACATTATTCTTTTGGTTGATTAAAAGTCTTGTTTTTGCAAAAGATTATTATGCAGTATAATAGATTTTATGAGTTAAAGTAAAGAGTAACACTTTGTATGAGTTAGAGTAATAGTTTTTGCAAGAGAATATTATACAACGTAACAGATTTTATGAGTTAAAGTAACACAGTTCATGAATTAAAGTAACACGTTATATAAGTTAAAGTAACATAGTTTATGGATTATAACAGATTTTATGAGTTAAAGTAACACAGTTCATGAATTAAAGTAACACGTTATATGAGTTAAAGTAACATAGTTTATGGATTATGCCAATAACATAGTAACATACGTACAATGGCAGTAGGAAAATGATGATTTTTTGGTGAAGATGAAAAAAACTTAATTTTGAAGAAACTTGTTGTGTGAGAGAGAGAGATAGTTAAAAAGATTGATAAGAGAGAAAAAAGATTTGCATTAAGATAATTAAGGAGGAGAGAGAGAAAAATGATATATTTACCAAGATTTGTTAGTTATTTCCTTAATTATAAAAACAAATCTTAACCATTAATCTAACATTACATCAAGGGCTAAGATGGGGACTCACGGACTCAAAATAGATAAGTTGACTCACCTGATCCCACTTCTATATATATATATATATATATATATATATATATATATATATATATATATATATATATATATATATATATATATATATATATATATATATAGAAAAGGGATCAAGGGAGTTTGGTGAAAAGTGGGAAGTTGGGAAGTTGTGTTTTGGCCCTTGATTTGGTTTGGATGGATGGCTAAGATTAATCAAAAAAAAGAAAAAAGGGAAAATATGTCCGTGAATGACAAGCAGCAGGGCAAAAGTACAGCATGCAATCACCATTCCTATCACCAAATTTATCACCCTTTCCATCAACAAAATTCACTCCCTCACCAAAATTTGAAAATCATCCCAAATCTCTCACCAAGCTCTCACTAAAATTCGAAATTTATCCTTAATAAAAAAGCTTCCCTCTATCTATACCATTATTCAGAATAACTAAACCCTAATTCGTAAATTGTTGTACGTCTTTATGCTCTAATGGTGTTGTTCCTCGAAGAACCACGCGATGATCAAAATGTGCAGTTGAAAATTTCTGGGCAACATGTAGGAGGTAAGATGGATATATACATATATATTTGGTTTGTTAAATGAGAAGGGTCACGTAAAATGTGCAGTCGAACATTGTTTTGTTTGGTTTGATATTTTTGCAGAGTCACACCGTTATAACGTGACAGTCATACTCAATATGATAGACAGTCACACGTTCACTGTTGTTGTAGTTGTTCTGCTGTATTACGTTGAAGGTTCTTTATTATTCCAAATATTTACGTTGGTTTCTTTATCATTGTTATATTTATCATTGTATTTTTTTTTTTGTTGAGTATTGCATATTGGTTTGTAGTTGTACTTGTAGTTCTTATGTGTTATGGATATTAATCAAGGCAAATTATTATTTTGTTGGTTGCATGTAGTTGTAGTTTTAGGTGTAGGCGTAGTTGTATTACGTTGAAGTTGCTTTACTATTCAAAATATATATGTTTGTTTCCTTATCATTGTTATATTTATTATTGTGGGTGTTTTTTTGTTGTTGAGAAAATATATATATTTATTATTGTTGGTATTGCATCTTGGGTTGTAGTTGTACTTGCTTTTGTTATGCGGTGCGGGTGTTAAGCTCTAACAATCATGCTGTTATACGCGCAAAGTCACAGTCGTTGTTGAGAAAAGTCATACTTCAATAAGGTCAGAGATGAATGAGTGCGTTGCAAGATTGATAGTGTGTAATTTAGGGGTTTTTTGGGTCCAACCTTTGATAATTTGTTTTTTGTTCCAACCTATATGCCAGCTGAAGACACAGTGATTGTCCCTTACGTAGGGCAGAAGTTCGTGGACATCGATGGAGCATTCAAGTTTTATCAAGCTTACGCATTTTATTTTGGTTTCGAGGCAAAGAGGCACACGACAACTAGATCATTTGATGGTTCGATCAAGAAGAAATTGTTGGCTTGTAACAAGGAGGGCAAAACAGCCAGCCAGAGCATGGTGAAGCTGTCGAGCACGGGAGAGAAGGAGGGGCAAGAGTATGTGGGATCGTACGAACCCAAAAGGATTACGAAGGCGACGAGGACGCAATGTGGAGCAAGAATTAGGCTCTGTGCAATGATCGGGGGGTTTTATATTGAAGAGTTCATCGAGGAACACAACCACGATCTTGTGATGGTCAAGGACAAAGAGTTTCAAAAGTCATCTCGAAATCTATCAAGATATCACACGGAGATGATCGTCTGTAACTCGAGGGTGCGTAATGTCTGCCAACAATGTTGTTAGTGTATGGTTGACTGCCAACTGTGCGAGACCAATGCAGTTGCATTTTTGTGTGTGCAGCTGAAGATCGGGGCGACTCGAACATACAGGATGTGCAAGGAGTTGTCGGGCGGATATCGGAACATCGGAGCATCGTTGGTTGATTTCAAGAACTGGGGAAGGGACGTCAAGTGCTTCGTCCACGAGCAGGATGGTCAGTTGTTCATAGACCGGTTCAAGGGTTTGAGGGACAGTCAGGAGGATTTCTACTTTGACTACGATGTGGATACAGACGGAAGCTTACGCAGGGTCATTTGGGCGGATGGTGCAGCTCGAAGGAATTACGCGACATTCGGGGATGCAGTTTCGTTCGACCCAACGTACGGAACCAACGTGTATTCCATGGTGTTCACACCGTTCACTGGCATGGACAACCACAAACGATCTGTCACGTTTTGTGGGGCGTTGCTATTTAAGGAGGACTATGAGTCATTTATATGGGTCCTATCCCGGTTTCTGGAAGCCATGGGCGGGAAGGAACCGTGTTATATCATTACAGATCAGGATCCCGGAATTTTAAATGCCGTCCCCGAAATATTCAAAGCAGCGCACCAACGGTGCTGCACGTGGCACATCGTGAAAAAGGTTCCAACAAAGTATGGCAGATCATTAGAGGAGGCCTCGGACTTTGTAAAAGCCCTCAATGCAATTATATGGGATGATGACATCGAGGCGTCGGAGTTCGACGACAGGTGGGGGCGGATTATGATCGACCATGATGCTGTTGGGATCGAATGGTTTGAAAATATGTTCGAAGACAGGAGCAAATGGGTCGCCGCGCATTGCAGGGAGGTGAGGATGTCCCGAATTATGAGGACAACGCAGAGATCAGAGAGTGAGAACAGTTTCTTCAAAAAGTTTGAAGACAACAATGGTACGTTGGTTCAGTTCTGGATGCGTTTCGAAAGTGCGATGGACCAACAAAGGCACATGCAGAAGAGGCTAGACAACGATAACCGGCAGTCATTCCCCAAAATTGGATCGACGAATCCGATGGAGAGCCACCCGGCAAGGGTGTACACGCACGTGGCCTTTGCACACTTTCAGGAAGAGGTTAAGTTTTCGCTGTACACGTGCAGCGTTCGTGTGTATCAGGAGAAGGACGCGATCGAAGCGACAACAGTACTGGACTCCATCCGGGACCGCAACTACATTGTTGAATACTACCCAGGTACTGGCATAGAAAGTCACTGTCCATTTCGTGTAGCCATAGTATATGATCTAAACGTTTTGATTCTAAACGTAACGATTTTTTTTCCATAATTCATTGAATGTGACTGTACACAATAAAGGGTGCGACTCTGGAACGCGGTGCGTGTGATTGTACAACGCAATTCGTTTGATTCTGCGTTGTAAGGACTGTGACTATGTAGCATAATGGGTGTGACTGTATCCTGTCAAGGTTGTGATCATACCTTTACGAAGTCATCCCGTACGTTGCGTAGCCACCGTCTGTACGGTTAACAGTCGCACTCTTTATGTGTTTTTTAATGCACTCGTAGGTACCTGTGAGGTCAGCTATACTTGCAGGAAATTCGGTCGGTATGGAATTCTTTGCAGGCACGCCATTTGGATATACTCTTCGAAAGGACGGGAGGCGATCCTGGAACGGTACGTGGCATGTAGATGGACAAAGGATGCTCTACGTAATGTTAATGCGTGTCCCCTGTCAGAGAGTCTCCTACGCGATGAGAAGGCTGTTACAGTCACGAGACTGTTCTCGGAGTTCTATGAGACCGTCAGTCGTGTCAGCAAAATGGGTAAGGAAGACTTTAGTAATCTAGCTGACGTCATTCGCGACTTCAGGTCCGATATTGCCTCTGCTGGCCCTTGTAGCAAGACGCAAGAATTAGAGAAGATCCTCGGGTGTACGAGCTCAATTGAAATAACCATATTGCCCCCGAAGAAAGCCAAGAACAAGGGCAGTGGGAAGCGGATGCTTTCTTTTAAGGCGAAGGCTGCTGCAATTGCCGCCAAGCCTAAACGGCTGTGTAAGAACTGCAAGAGGATGGGGCACCATGACAGGAGGAGGAGGACCCGGCAGGGATTGCCGAGGAGGATTGTTCATGAATATCATCTGTTACTTAGGAACATTCTTTTTGGAAGCACAAAGGTTGTTGACGTTTGAAATGGTCAAGGTCCGTGACATTGTTTTCGTATATTGCGGACCTCAATCATTTCTAATATGGTTTAAGTCGTAGATCATGGGGGCGATTTCCTGCTTTGTGAAACATAAAGACTTGTCGACGTTTGAAATGGTCAAGGTCCGTGATATTGTATATGCTATTGCGGACCTTAATTATTTCCAATATGGCGTAGTCGTAAAGCGTGGGAGTCCGTAAAATTGTTTTTGTTTCTTTGATTGTAAGAATACATTGAAATAGCAGTCGTTTTTATTCTGAAATGCAGCACCTTTGGCTACAAATACAGCTGTACAGGAACATTATGCCCTTAATATTTGGGTGACACGAAACAAGTGAGTGTGATTGTGCAACACAATGAGTGCAACTTTACAGCAGGTAGTGTGTGATTGTAGAACAAGAGGTGGACTGTGGTTTCACTAATTGTGGGAGTGTGATTGTACAAGATAATGATTGTGATTCTTCAATACACTGACTGTGATTCTCCAAAATGAAGTGTAGAAACCTAAACTAGTTCTATGACATGATGACTGTGATTATACACCATGTTTAGTGTGACTATAAAACTTGTTGAGTGTGACTATACACCATGTGTCTGTACATTAGAAAAATAGCGATGGAAATAGAGAAATAGCGCAATAGCGATGGAAATATTTGTACATTAGAAAAAGTCCATCTCTTACACAACATGTAATACTTGCATACCCTTAAACGCAGAAAACATTCTACGACATAATGCGGAAAACATCCATTAAACGCTACACTTCAACATTAAACGCTACACTTTAACATTCATTAAAACTTAAAACACATAAAAATGATGATTACTAAATGCTACATCTTAACCCATACATACTTAACCTCCGTACTTTTTAAGCATCTTATTCAAGTTGGCCAAGTCACGCTGGAACCTGTTCCTTGTGCGGAAACACTCCATAGACTTCTTCATCAAGAACTGGATGTAGTTGTCCAGTTCGGCCTCTTTATGTATATCGCTAGTGGACGCCACGAAGCTCCTCACGTCAATTGCAGTTGCGACTAGTTGCATGGCTCTTAATTCATTGGACACACTGGAATCCAATAAACCATTGTACTCCTCGATCAAACTTCTGATCTCTTCTATTTTGCTGGCCATTTTTTTATTAAAGTGGTGGAGTTGTATGTAGGGGTTGGTAAAAGTGGTGAAGTTGAAGTGGTTAAGGTGATAAAAATGGCGTTGGTATTTAAAGAGGGGGAGGCAGTAAATAGGGGGTTGAAAATGAATGTGTTAGGCAGTAAAGGGGGGTGAAAATTTAATGGGTTAGGTGGGGGGCTTATTCTCATATATTTATTAGGGTTAAGAGATTGAGGTGGGTGTTGTGTTTCCCAACGTTTCATTGAGACTCACAAACATCCCTTCACAGTCACATCGGTTTTGTCGATCTTAATTATTTCTAATATGGCGTAGTCGTAAAACATGGCGTAGTCGTTACGTCTTTTGTCGATCTTAATTATTTCTAATATGGCGTAGTCGTAAAACATGGGGGCCCGTAAAACTGTTTTTGTTCTGGAATGCATTATCTTTAAACGCTACAAACAGTATTAACTTAATATTTGGTTGACACAAAACAAGTGAGTGTGATTGTGCAATACAATGAATGTGACTCTACAGTAGGCAGGGTGTGACTCTACAGTAGCATTGTGGGAGTGTGATTGTACAAGATAATGTCTGTGATTCTACAACACACTGACAGTGATTCTCCAAAATGAAGCGTAGAAACCTAAAAATAGAGAAATAGCGAAACAACGATAGAGAAATAGCGAAAAAATAGAAAAGTCACATTCTGAAACATAAAAATATTCTTGAAACGTAAAAACATCCATTACTTATATATTTTATATCTCAAAACACATTAAAACATCCAGTACTTGAAACATGATACATCCATTACACCCTTCATTTTCGCTACATGCATAATTAACCCCCAATTTTTTGAAGCATCTTCCTCAAGTTGGCCAAATCACACTGCAACGCTTTCTTAGTGTGGAAACATCCAATACACTTTTTCATCAAGAATTCGATGTAGTCGTCCAGTTCGGTCTCCTTTTCTGTACTGCCAATGGATGCCATATAGGTCCTCGCGTCTATGGCAGGAGCGACTAGCTGCATGGCTCTTAATTCATTTGATCTAGTGGCATTCAACAAACCATCGTACTCCTCGATCATTTTTCTGATTTCTTCTATTTTGCTTGCCATTTTTTGTTAGGTTTAAAGAGGTGAAGTTGGAAGTAGTTGGTGTAAAAATGGCGTTGGTATTTGAAGGGGGGGAGGCAGTAAAGGGGGCAGTAAATATTAATTGAGTTAGGTGGGGGCCCTATCCTTCTAAAGTAAATAGGGTTAGCAGAGTGAGGTGATGGTTTGTGTTCTCAATGTGCATTGAGACTCACAAACATCACTTCGCAGTCGCACTCACAAACATCAATCAATGTACAGTTTATATTTTGTCGACATCGTTTTCAAACCATCGTTTTCTTATTGAGAAATAATCCGATTTTACGGTGTGTGTATTGTTTTTTTGGTGTCTTCTGTAAATAAGGGAACCATCGGTTTTTTTTAAGGTGAAATAATCTGAAAATAAATGGATGGACATATATGCAGGGGTAGTTAGTATAATTAATTAGTGATTTTGTGGTCGTCTGTCATGACTCTGCAGGAGTTTGACTGTGACTGTGAGTCAGAAGTTGCGTGACTGTATCACGTCGCACATGCGACCCTGATACTGAGTTGTCATTCATCTGATACTCAGAAGATACTCGAACATGAGATTTTTTCTATATTCACAAAAAAATGTTTTTACTTCACTACACATTCATGCCTTACGGTTCGCTGAGGTCTTTCGTTCCACAAGTCTCCCCATCTTACGTTTGTCATCGAGTTTGATCCATATGCACGTAGCGTTTCTTATGAAAGCGCGAATTTTCGGCAACACGTCCTCGCGAGCTTCATTCATGTCAGCAAGTACGAGACTTGCTGTCACCTCGAACGACAAGTAACGCCTCCCGAGCTTTGACCCAATATCAGTGTGGGTGAACGGCGCACCGTCGTACAGGCACATGTGCATCGTTCTTCCAGGCGCTCTGCCATTCCAATTTTACTTGGCGATGCTCAAAATTTGCCAGGTGACTGCCCTTAATCAGCCCTTTCTCGTCCATGTAGACCCTCAATGCTTGCATCTGTTGCAGTATTAGGTAATAGTAAACATCAGAACTCAAGCAGTAGAATATTTATGACGTGGTGAAATAAAGCATATGCGTGCAACTTACTATCTCGCTGGACACCCGGAACACATGCGACCCTGGGGCGTGTGTCTGGTGATCGAGGATATCAACTGTTCTTTCTCTAAAGTTGACGCACACGCACGCGTAGTGCCCCATAGTATGCACCGGGAAAAACAACAGTTCGGCGTTCAAGTCGAATGTCCCGGCGCAGTCTTGTATGAATCTGTCCCACGCTTCGTACAGACCGTCAGTGTCTTCGTCCGCAGGGGTACTTGAGTCGGGTCGTTCCAGTATACGGGTCAGTGAGTCCTAACGGATGGCGAATATTAGTTGTCAACAGTGACAGGATGCGAGAATGGAATATATCATGTGTGTGGCTGCACATCGCAAAGTGTGTGATTGTACAGACTAAAGTGTATGATTGTACAGACTAAGCCGCGTGACTTTGCAGCGTGCAGAGTGTGACTATACATGACAGTGTGATTGCAAATTCTAGGATATCTGACTATATAATGTGCGTGGCTGTACAACTTATATCACGTGATTGTGCACCTCAACAAGAGTGACTCTGCAAAGTGATGTCTGACTATTAGTGTCAATGGGGGTCATTTGTACTATTTAATGCCTGACTATGCAACTTATAGCACGTGATTGTACAGACTAAGCTGCGTGACATTGCAGCGTGCAGAGTGTGACTATACATGACAGTGTGATTGTGCACCTCAACAAGAGTGATTGTACACATCAACATGTGTGACTGTGCAACGTATTTCACGTGATTGTACACCTCAATATGTGTGACTGTGCAACTGATAGCATGTGATTGTACATGTCAACATGTGTGACTGTGCTAAGTGAACTTTGTGATTATTTCTAACTATTTAATGTGAATGGGGATCATTTGTACTATTTAATATGATAGGTAGGAGGTTATGGGGGCATACAATGTGTTGAATTCCGAACCACGCCATCGTTGGGTCCATGGGGGAGGATAACCCACGCCGGTTGTCGTCTGATTTGCACCAGTTCATTAGGTGCGATCAACACTCCAGCACAGCGGCGCTCATGCCACCGATGGAGAAGAGCGATTGAATGTCACGCCTCTCCAGTTGCGCACGAGGGCCGTAGGACCCAAAGCGTTCACTGCGGATTTGTTGACACCGGTTAGTAGGTGTAATATGAAACACGCATCAGGAACAAAAGATGGTCACTTACTTTTCGTCGTACCCATTATCGTCGAGGAAGCAGTAGTCGGCGGTGTGTTTTCGCAGGCTGAGCATCCTACTCGTCAGCCCCACTCGCAGGCGAAATACGAGTGACATGACAATGGCGTCCGGGGCAGGTTCACCCTGGTTCAAGGAGCAACCCAACCCATCTCCACAGCCCCGTATCCGAGACTTAATCGCCGACTGTCTTTCTTCTGGGACTGATCTGGGGGTGGGTCCAGGAGTTTTCGGTGATTTGCTCTGACGCTTCTTGGCGGTTGCCTTCACAGGAGTGGTTTCAAACTTACGGGCAGATTCCAACGATTCCTTGTATTTTCCGAATTCAATCACTTTCTACAAAACAGCGTTCCTCATTTTGTTCGCGTCGCTCAGTATAAGGGGCGTCGTGATCTCCGCCCTGCACATATTCATGGCCGCCATTGTCCCCAAGGAGCAGTTGAACGGGGACCCGTTGTACAGCATCATGTGCATCATCAGATACACTCCACAGTCATTGGCGGAGTACCCCACTCTCTGCCATGATAAGGGAACGTTTACCAATTTAAATGCACGGACCTTCTCACCTTTCTCCATCCCTCGTTGTACCATGAACTCCCCCATCTTATCAACCTGCAAAACAAGTTCAAACAGGATCAGTTGTTGGACACATTCGCAGTCACATAATTGATTCAATATTAAATTAAAAGGGCCTGACCGTTGTCCGAGTAATGCCATAGTAAGACAACTTTGTAAAATCTTTATCGTACAACTGGTTGTCGAGGTACTATATTTGCTCAGAATTGAAGTTGATGCAGGCGCAACTGTAGTGACCCTCGTCACCCGTCAAGATCGGGACGAACACCTTCAAACAATGCGTCAGGATTATGGGTTGATAACAACTACGAATAGACAGTATGTCCAGGATAATACCATGTCCGAGTCCAAAGCAAAGTCGGAGAAACTATTTTTTATCCACTCGCCCCACACGTAAAATATTTCTTCGTCATATTTATTGCCCTTGCCTCCTTCCTTCCACAATGACAACACTGGGGCCTGCTCACATGCATTGATGGTAATACATGTAGTCAGTTTGTGTTTGACAGGAGTGCGACTGTACAGCGTAAAATGTGCGACTATACAGCTTGTAGCGTGTGACTGTGCAGTTTGTAGCGGTGACTGGACAACACAATGTGTGTGACTATACATGTAACAGTGTGTGACTATACAGCCAATTGTCTGCGATTATACACCTAATTTGGGGGTTGAACGTACCGTATGTCCAAGAGAGAAGTAACATCTACTGGTTACTCTTGATGCTTGTCGTGCACCACGTGGTTCAGCAGCCTACACCAGCAGTCAACTACATTATTCATCACCTCCAGGCCAGGCTCGAGCGTCTGCATGTAGCCCCTCGCGATACAGTCGTAAGCTATGTACTCGACCAACATTTCGCTGCAGAACAAACGAAGTCCCGATTAGCACATGCATTTTTAAAAACAACATGAGCAGGACAATAAGTACGTACCCTGACGGACGTAGCGTTGCTCGGTCGAAGACGTAGTCGATTACGTCTTTCCGTACGCTGAGGATATCCCAAAAGATGACGATGTTGGATCACATGAATCCAAAGATTACAAGCTGCCCCCTCATTACTCTTCCACAGTCCAACGTGCAGCCCAAATTGTCCGGAATTGTGTCCATGCACTCAAATGCCACGTCGGAGTGGAAGATGTACCGATGATGTTTAGTCTCCGGGTGCGTCCTGGTCACTGAACCATCGTCTGTCTGCTGAGTATCGGTCGCGACGATTTCTTCTGTCGCTGGCGTGGTGGCAACAGCGTCCGCTACAGCCCAGCCTGCTTTGTGCAGTTCCCTCTCAAGGCTAGAACTGACTGTCGCATCGGGCGGAGCCGGTGCTACATCTAAAGCCGACCGTGCGTCCGCTGTCCCCCTCCCTGCTTGCCGTAGAGCCACCACTACGGTCGGACTCATGTCCACCGAACCCTCCACAGCGGAGTCTTGGTTGATTTCTATAGCGGCATCATTCTCTTCAACTTCCCCCTCACAGAAAGCTGGTGTCACGATGCCACCATCAAAAGTCCCCTCATCATCGCAACCCTCTGTTCCATCATCATCTCCCACGTAGAAACCTGATTTCTCAATATCTTCATCCGCGTATCCAGAATCACGGAAGTCTTGCATAATTTGGCGTACCTGACCGCAGGCTTCAGCATCGCGCTGCTCCTCGCCCTCAACGACGGGGGCGTTTTGGGTAGTCTGCTTCAACTGGCCGACCAACGAAACGACTTCATCGATATACCGGAGGACAGATGGATCTTCCCAGAATTGTTGGGAGGACGGGTCTTGACTTGGAACTGCATAGTTCCTCGTCGATATTTCTCTTACTTTGGAGGCAGCCTGCTCACAAAAACCGCAAAAGGCTAGCGCACACCTTCGGAATTCCATGAAAAAACGCCGGTCGTCCTATAATTCAGTTGAAGTCAAATCATTAGTGCGAAGCTCAGTGGTGTTGAGGCTGGCAGTGTGACTATGACTAAGCATCCAAGTGTGTGACTGTAAGGAATAAAGTGTGTGACTATACAGCTTATAGCGTGTGACTGTGCAGGTTATAGTACTGACTGGACAACATAATGCGTGTGTCTATACAAGTAATAGTGTGTGACTATACAGCTAATAGTATGTGACTATACATCAGGATGAGTGTGATCATAACGACCTTGACTAATGAATCTCAACTGTATTATAAACACAGTTTTATGAATCAAATATGCTTTTAAAACATAGGTAAGGCTTTCAGATTAAATCGTTTCACGAACAATTAATTGATGATCTATAGAGTGGCTGGGAGATCACTTACATCAACCGCGTTGTCTTCCGATTGATCGCCTCTCTCCACCCCTGTCGTTACTCTTTTGGGACTAGAGTGCTGGTTGTCAGAGGGCATCATTATAGCGGGAGTGCACTCGCTGCCTGTTTTCCTACATGTACGTGGATACGACACCTTCGAACGCAGATGATTTCCCAGGGATCCCGTCTCCAGTTCCCCAGCAAGACGATCGCTTATTCTTCGTGCATCCCAATGTGCGATAAATGGTATGTCGCATCTGCAAGTCTCGCTACGGAAATCGTAGCGCTGGAAGTACGCAATCATCAGAATGAGGATGCACCCCCGGAGGTAGTTGACGACTTTGTTGGGGTCACGCGTCCCCTTACCCGCCCGCACCAGATCCTGCAGGACAAAGCTACACCAGTCCTGTTCCCGAATCAAGTCCACGTCCTCCACTGCGGCCAGCAGACTCAGGTCCAGTGAGTTGTTCGTAGTAGGCGCGAGGAATGATGACAACGCGAACAACACGAACCTGCGGACAAAGTCGTCGTCAGCGGCTTTGGTTGCCATTAAATTTTCGTGCACCCTCCCTAATTTTATTGGCCCGCTGCTGTCAACCACATCGAACCCCTTCCTCCAGGTACTCTTTAACCTGATCACGTCAGGTGAGTCTGCCCCTTTCTTATTTTGTGTTGGGATTAATTTCACCGGATGAGGGCCTAAAGGTAGCTGGAGGCAATCGTGGACGTCGTACTTTGACATCATGAATGCCTCCCGGCGTGAGGCGCGAAAAATATGGGACCCGTCAGAAAATGCACGTAGGAACATAAGCGCATGGTCAGTGGGGACCGATTCGATCCTCAGGTCCAAGAGCTCGCCGAAGCCAACAGCACGCACCCTCTCTTTTTGATCATCCGATAATTGCGCAATTAGTTGGTGCAACCGCTTGGGCCTACAGTGAATATCTGGCTGACCCTCTCGGTGGTCCCCCCCCTCCTCTTCCTCCGAGACACATTCACGTATGTGGGGTCGGCCACTGTATCAGATTTGACCCTCCTCTTTTTTTTGGCCTGCTTTCCTCAACACTTTTTGTCTCACCCACATCCAGATCGGCGATCGGTGAATCAAAAGTCACCCTCTTCTTTTTCTTGTGCCTGCCTTCGTCAACGATTTCTGTCCCCACCACATTCGTCTCGACAACGATGTGGTCCCCTGATGTATCTTCACCAGACTTTACAACAGTGTTCTTCTTCTTATGTTTCCTCTTACCCAAGTTTTGGTCCACAACCAATGTATCATCAATTACATTTTCGCGGACCGATGTCTCTGCCACGGCCTTCTTCTTACTGGTCTTCGTTCGAACTTTCTTCTTCGCACCCGACATTCAGCTGCAATAACAACATGCGTAAAGAGTGTGATTTTACAACTGAGTATACGGCTTCAACGGTGTGATTCTACAGTAAAAAGAGAGCGACTCTGCAACATAAGGAATGTGACTATACAGCCTCAAACGGGTGACTATACAACCAACACTGCATGACTATACAATATAAAGCGTGTGCCTTTGCATCATAACAAGTGCGACTGTGTAGATCCAAAGGTGTGATTGTACATCATTCTGTACAATCAACTCTGTATGACTGTACAACCAACTCTGTACAACCGTTGCAATGACTGTACAACCAACTCTATGACTATACAATATAAAGCGTGTGACTTTGCATCATAAGACTACGACTGTGTGGATTCAAACGTGTGATTGTACATCATTCTGTGACTTCACAACAAACTCTGTATGACTGTACAAGCAACTCTGTATGACTGTACAACCAACTCTGTATGACTCTTGAAATGTTAATTTTATTTCTTCCCAAACACCAAGTCTGTGACTATAAGACCGCTTTAACGTAAGCTTCAACAAGGAAGCATGCAAAACTTCAACAAAGAACTGTCTAATTGATGGCACATGCATACTTACAATGACGACTATGGGAACTTCAACATGAACTTCAACAAAGAAATAAAGACTTCATCTTTAGCTCTATAACTACAACTAGTGTACAACTACGACCCCTTCAACTCAAAATTAGGGTTATAACTAGAGGAATAACGATTAGTCAAGAATAAAAACTGTGTGAATATTACTTGTCAAAGAAAAAAAACTTCATCTTCGACTCTATAACTACAACCACTGTACAACTACAACAACTTTAACTCAAAATCAGGGTTATCGGGTTGGAAAAATGTTCTTTTATCATTTTTTATGGTTCATGCATGCGGGAGTTGGTGTTTTTAGGGTTCATGAAATTGCTCTTTAACTCAAAAATGCTCTTTTTAGGGTTCATGAAAATGGAATAAAAAAGGGTCGAACAAAAGGAAAATCGGAGGTCGAAAATCGAACATTCAACATACCTTATTGGAGATGGAGAAGTTGCGGAAATGGAGATGGAGATGGAGAAGCTGCGGAAATGGAGATGGAGATGGAGATTGATTTTTTTTTTTGAGAGAGGAAGAGAGCGGTGAGTGATTAGGTAGGAAATGAATTGAAAATAGGTGAATGGGGAAGGTAAAACGCTTTGGGCGGGAGTATAGAGAGGAGGGAAATTAATTGGAGGATAGAGTGAGAGGGCTATTGACTAGTGATGGGGTTGATGGATGATGGGTGATGGCTGTCCGCAGCACATCAGTCCCGCAGCACTTTTTTTTTATACAATCTAAACTCATCCATCCACCGTCCATATTAAGCTAAATGGATGGGGGGATCAACACTAAGAGACTCTTGGAGAGTTAGTAACTCCCTTGATGCCCCCTCTATATATATATATATATAGGGTCCTCATAATGCCACGAATAAAAGAGTATGGGGCACTTATTTTATAATGAATGGACCAAATTACCCTTCTCTTTATTTACCATATCAATTACTCACTGCCATACCCCCGTAATCACTCTTCCCCAAACCCAAAACTTTACCAAAATTGATTCTTCCTTTCCTGTAACAAATTCTTCCTCTTGCTCTTACAGAAACTTCATTATGCTATCTGATAACAAAAATTGTTGAAGATCTTATTGCAATATTTAGGTATTAATTTTTCATCTAATTTATTTTCACTTGTCAATTGATATAATTTTGTGACTTTTTTGTGTATATATTAAGAATCATAGAAACTTGAATTATCCCCAAATTTGACCTAATTTTTAATCGTTGAGTGGGAGATTATTTGTATGTATTTGTGTCAAAAAATTAAGATGAGATGATTTTGTAGAGTGTTAGTTGATGTATTTCAGTTAGGTTTTACTTTGTTTTCATGGTGATAGAAAAGAACAAATTCTCTTTATTTGACAGAAAAAAGAACGAAAGTGTGTCATATGAAAAAACTCTTATTAAATTTGCATTTTTAGTTCATAATAGACATTAATGTGAATTTCACTTATTCTTCGGAAAAAAAATTATTTCTTACGAAATTTGTTATTTATTCTTTCTTAACAGCATTCATGGAAGCACAAAATCCAAATAACGTTGAAGAGGAGGTCATTCAACTACATTGCAAAAGGTTTGGGACCCGAGAAGAGTTTTACAAGTATGTCAAAACTTTTTTTGCGGCAAAAGGGTATGCTATTGTTATAAAAAATTCTAAAAAAGATGAGTATGTTACTTTTGGTTGTGATAGAGGTGGTGTAGACACCCACATTTTGACCGCCAGGTGTCTATAGTAGTTCCCGCCAAACACCCGATGATGATAGGACGTAAACGTGCTTTGATAGACTCGGATATGGGCTTGTAATTATGGACATTTGGTTTAGACATTTTAAGGAGTACAAATCTCACAAAACCAACCTCAAATCCAGGCCCAGTTTCGAGTCAAATAACACTAATTTGGGTCAAAACCGTCACCAGGGGTAAAACCGTCTTTTAGCGACCGAGTCAAAACCCGGTCAAAGATATTTCCCGAGGCATAAAATCTGCCGTGTCACCCCCACCAATCCGGATTGAATTCAGATACTACAAAAATCAGCCATACAAAAAATAATAAACAATTCCGTTTAAGGTAGAATTCGATCTCAAGTAGGAATTCTATCCGGAGACCGATTCAGACATTGACCGAGTGTAAAACACCCGGCCAATACACCCTCAAACCAGCCGGTTTTCCTCTTTCTTCTTGGCCAAGAAAGCGGAATTCTTATTTCCCTCGAACTCCTACGTTTCCTATCTTAAGCGGTATTCAAACTCTCCTAAACCAAGGTCGGAAACTCCCTATAAATAGGACCTCCCGTCCAACACAAAAAAGACATCAATTACAACAATTTTCCAGCCAATATACACGGCTTTTACACATCCATCATCCGGTTTACATACAACCCGATAGTTAGCAAATCCCGACACCTTTCCGAAGTCTCGAAATACCGAGAGTCAGTTGTATTCTGTCCCCTTTTTTTTTTTTAAATTCAGTAAAATCAGCTTTTCTATTTCTCATACATACTTTCCTTATGTGTTTCCGAGAACATGATGAACACCATCATACACTGTGAGTACACGCACGTGACTATTATAGGCACATCTATAATGACTGCAGGAAACCGAGCCCGTGTTTTCCTTTTACCTATTCCATGTCTGGTATAGAAAGCCACATAACTACCCGTAGCAGGAGCATATCGAATCCTATGACAAATCTGGGTAGCCTTCTAGTTTGGGTTCAAGACGGGAGGCAAGCCCACTTCCCACAATAAACACCCTTCCAATAAGACTAACCAAACCCTACCTTAGGTGTTAGTCTGACCGACAAAAAAAAAACTGGACAAAAAGTCCAAGAGAAAAAAAAAGCAAAAGGCCAAAACAAAAAAGCTGGCCATGATCAAAAAAGAATTATCAACATCTCTCGACCAGACACGGTCAACTCAAATGAAGAAACCCACGACCGGGGCTAAGAGGTCAACCCAAAGAATTCAAAAACCCATGACCGTGAAGCGGTCAATTCAAAAGTTATCAATACCCATACCATCCAATAGGGGAGAGACAGTCAAGCTGGTCAGCTAACACCACATCTAGCCTTCCCACATTACAACCCTCAAGACCTTCTCGAGACCTAGGCTAGAGACAACCCAGAATTTTGAGGATTCAAGCTCCATAGGATACACCCTAACCTTTAGGGCCAGACATGGAAACCAGATCCCGCATTATCAAACCTGCCCAATCGAAGCTCGAGCCATTCTACTCGACTTCCCCTTTACATAACAGAATTCACAATCACCATATGCAAATCCGAGAGCAAAACTCGTTAAAATCCCCGAGAGCAAAACTCATCAAATCCCCGAGAGCAAAACTCGTCAAATCCCCCCGAGAGCAAAACTCGTCAAATCCCCCCGAGAGAAAAACTCGTCAGATCCCTCCGAGAGCAAAACTCATCAAATCCCCGAGAGCAAAACTCATCAAATCCCCGAGAGCAAAACTCGTTAAAATCCCCGAGAGCAAAACTCATCAAATCCCCGAGAGCAAAACTCGTTAAAATCCCCGAGAGCAAAACTCGTTAAAATCCCCGAGAGCAAAACTCGTTAAAATCCCCGAGAGCAAAACTCATCAAAATCCCCGAGAGCAAAACTCATCAAATCCCCGAGAGCAAAACTCGTTAAAATCCTCGAGAGCAAAACTCACCAAATCCCCGAGAGCAGAACTCGTTAAAATCCCCGAGAGCAGAACTCGTTAAAATCCCATCCCAATTCTTCTCATCTAAACCAGTTACCAGCCCTAAACACGGGAACTCAACTTGCAGTCGGCATAGAACATGCCCAAATAGTTCACACCGCCTCTGGGGCTACCCCGGAGAATGCTCACAGTCACAGGATCAACATCCTAACTATTCTAGCTCTTTAATCAAGACATCATTGGGAATGCACCTAGCTTATACCATCACCATGGCTAGTTACACACAAAGCCCTAATAAACTAGGCACCATAATCCACTGAACTACGACTTGGTTTGATTTCACTACACGTGAATACGTAGGCAGCCTTTCAACAAGGGCACAACCACCCACATTGACACACATTCAGAAAGCGCCATCATTCTGGTCACGACACCATCATGTTCTCAACAGCTAGCTTTGTCATCCTGGGGGCTTCTCCTAGGCAGAAGTTCTCCATCCACTCACATAATCCAAATACTTTCAAAATCTAGCCACCTTTTCTGTAGTGTGTCCTAGTACTCGGCTCAGTCAAAGACGAGAGTCTGTCAAGACTCGGAGCAATACCCACTTTAGAAATGTCCCAAAAATCACAAGACTACAGCATTGTTACTGCTAAAACAGTCTCATTACAGACTACTGTAATTGCCCCATAGCAGATCATTCTCATTTCAATGTTCGACTGTGTTGTCACTCGCCTAGGCTACGGAATAGCGCAACTTAAGAGTCTTGTCATCTTAGGTGGCCCACCCCCTACCGAGTCACGGTCTAACCTTTAGAAAGTCAAAGTCGTGTATGTCAACTCGTCCTCTCGCGTCCAGAGTCGAGTCTGTCGGTATATCTCTCTCTTCAAATTCTCATTTGCAAAACTTAGCCATTTGAGAAAATCCTCTTCCTAGTCATCGCAGGAATAGGCTTTATATCACTTCTCCTACTTCACCTAGGCATACAGGCCTAACCAGAGACTTTAGGAGTCCGTGTCATAATCAGATTAGGAATCAAAGTCATCCCAAGCATCCTTATTTCCAACCATTCCAAAAAATTCAACCTTTTTTCTTTTCAAAAATTTTCAAAAAAAAATCATCATTTCTTCCCCAGAATGAGTCAGTGTTTCGCCTAAATGTTACATGCAATTTGTTATGTATCAACAGACAGGTACACCCATGACTCCCAGAAATTCTAAGTTCCCCAGTGGAAAAGCTCAAGCAACTTCTTTCAGGATATATCTGCAAACAGATATGCCCATAGCTTCCAAGGCAAGCTCTCGCGCAATTCTAAGACAGGATATATCTGCAAACAGGTATACCCATAGCTTCCTAGGCAAGCTCCCGCGACATTATCAACGTCAACCCAGGTATGATTTCTATTCTATGGCTGGCGAGCCCTTCACGCAGGTCTAATGGACCCTAAACGACCCGATCGGAAGTCTGCCAGGTTTTAATCCTTGATTGACCTGGTAGCTACTCTGACTTTTGCCTTGTCCAAGCCTCAGTCAGAGTGGGGGCTCTGTAGACACCCACATTTTGACCGCCAGGTGTCTATAGTAGTTCCCGCCAAACACCCGATGATGATAGGACGTAAACGTGCTTTGATAGACTCGGATATGGGCTTGTAATTATGGACATTTGGTTTAGACATTTTAAGGAGTACAAATCTCACAAAACCAACCTCAAATCCAGGCCCAGTTTCGAGTCAAATAACACTAATTTGGGTCAAAACCGTCACCAGGGGTAAAACCGTCTTTTAGCGACCGAGTCAAAACCCGGTCAAAGATATTTCCCGAGGCATAAAATCTGCCGTGTCACCCCCACCAATCCGGATTGAATTCAGATACTACAAAAATCAGCCATACAAAAAATAATAAACAATTCCGTTTAAGGTAGAATTCGATCTCAAGTAGGAATTCTATCCGGAGACCGATTCAGACATTGACCGAGTGTAAAACACCCGGCCAATACACCCTCAAACCAGCCGGTTTTCCTCTTTCTTCTTGGCCAAGAAAGCGGAATTCTTATTTCCCTCGAACTCCTACGTTTCCTATCCTAAGCGGTATTCAAACTCTCCTAAACCAAGGTCGGAAACTCCCTATAAATAAGACCTCCCGTCCAACACAAAAAAGACATCAATTACAACAATTTTCCAGCCAATATACACGGCTTTTACACATCCATCATCCGGTTTACATACAACCCGATAGTTAGCAAATCCCGACACCTTTCCGAAGTCTCGAAATACCGACGAAGCCGGCCAAACCCGACGTCCCAAACCACCCAAAACGATACACCCTAACTCCACCTCATCATCTCGACGCTCCCAAGTCTAAGCCACTTCCCGACGAGCCTTATCCCGAGAAAACAAAGCATGTAGGTTGAGGGTGTAAATCAAACCCGACTCTTCTCTTTTCTCTTCTCTTCTTCTCGTTTTTTTATGGGTCTTTCGTCGGTCTTTTTTTATTTTCTTTTCTAATATCGATATTATTAAAAACTATTTTCATATATCGAATATTCTTAAAATCTGATATCGATTCTATATAATCGAATATCGTATCAAAAAGAATTATATTAAGTTTTCGACGAAATCGTTACATTTTTTTTATTCAAAACCCTTTTTTACAACTTTTCGTTCAAAACTCTTTTTTCAAACTTTTTCGTTCAAAACAAACTTTTTTCCAAAACCTTTTTTAAAGTCATTCCGACTATTCGATACCGATTTCATAATCGAATATTGAATACGACGAATATCGAAAATATAAACCGAGTATAAATGAATCCATATTTGTACGCGATTTATAAAAATTAACGATTTTCGACAAAGTACAAAAAAAACCCGGGCAGCCTGCCACGCGAGTCGCGCGCCGGTCCGGCGAGTCGCGCGCCGGTCCGGCGACTCGCGCGGTGGCCTGGTCGGCCGACTTTCTTTTTCTTCTCGTTTCCTCGCTTTTCTATTTTTTATTCTTTCTCGAGTCTTACATAAAAAGCGACTTTCGCGACATATTTTGATACCTACTTTTTCTTTGACCTCGGTCAACGCGTGCTAATCAATCACGTGTCATAAATCTTTTCAAAAATCTTTCATATTAATTATTTATGTCTTTATTCGATTTATTCATCGTTACTAACCCGTTTGCTCCTTGTTTGTAGCGATTTATTCATTTATCGTTTTATTAGACTAAAACGAATTCACATGCTAAAATAACTTTGACGTTATTAGTTTAACATGCATTAAACGACTTAGCAACCCATTTATTTATTTTTCCTCACATGTCTTAGGAAAATAATCTCTGCATATCATTTCATCGTCGAACTAACGCGTGTACACAAAACCGAACGATATCTTAGTAAAGGCCGCTAAGTGCGGGCGGGGTTGGGTGTTCTCGCTGAACTTCCCAACACGTACCCTCACCCCTTACTCAGAACCATGGTTTCCGGATGTCCGAATCCATTGGCAACGAGAGTCATTCCATATACGATTAACCGCCCAGTCGGCATCGGTATCGATATGCTAAGGGACGAACCCAATAAACTCTGACATCGGAAATGGGCCAGGCTTTAAGTATGGCCCACTACGACATAGAGTGGGTTCGAATGGTTCCGAATAACCATAAAATTCGGTGGCGACTCCTACTTCGATTTAAAATTCAATTCGATCCATCTCATATGGAAATTCTATCGCCTCCCCAAAACCCGCGCTTCGCCGCGTCGGGGTGGACCTATGTCATGTCCACAGGTGGTGTTTATCGTGATAGGCGTAAGAATTTGATATTGAGTCGAAAAATAGAAACAAGTACTCGCCTTCTTAATTGTCCATTTAAACTTCAAGGGAAGAAAAAAAGTGATGATCTTTGGACACTTGAGGTGATACAAATTTCTCATAATCATGATGCGTCTAAGAATATGTTTGGTCACCCTTCTTGTCGTCGACTAACAAATGGAGAAATGTTAGATGTCGAAACAATGAGTACCGCTGGTATTCAACCTCGTCATATTCTTTCTTCTCTTCGATTGAAAAATCCGAACATTCAAGCCGTAGCTAGAACATTGTACAATGTGAAGACAAAAATTCGTAATGAAAAGTTAGATGGTAGATCTACGATTCAGGCACTTTTTGAAGAGTTCGGCAAGTAAAAATTTCTTTACAATTATAAGTGTGATGAGAATGGTCACTTAACTCATCTGTTTTTAGCTCATCCCAAGTCAATTATGCTTAGTAAAATCTACCATAAGGTGTATGTGTTGGATTGTACATACAAGACTAACATGTATAAGATGCCTTTGCTTGATGTCATTGGATCAGTATCTAGCTCTAACAAGTCATTTTATTCTTGTTTTATCTTTTTAAAGAAAGAACGGATAGAAGATTATGTATGGGCTTTACAAATGTTTCGTGAAATGATTGGTCCAACATTTGAGCCTTTGGTTATTGTTTCTGATAGAGAAATGGCACTAATGGATGCGATATCAATTGTGTTTCCTCAAACTGTGAATCTTTTGTGCATTTGGCACAAACAAAAAAATGTCTTAGCTAAGTGTAAAAAACATTTTATAGAAGATGAGGATTGGGGTATGTTTTTATCTACATGGAATTCTATTATGTATGCTATAACAGAAGAATCTTTTGAAGAAGCTTAGAGTTTACTAGAACTTTTATACAAGGAAAAGAAGACCGTAATTTCCTACCTAAAAGATATTTGGTTGTCTTATAGGAAGATGTTTGTGAGAGCATGGACTGATATATATTCTCATTTTGGGAATCGTGTATCTTCACGAGTTGAAGGTGCACACACGAAGCTGAAAAGCTATTTGCAAGTATCAACTGGTGACTTTGCCCAAGTTGTGAGCAAAATATGTTTGGCCGTTGAAAATGAATTCCATGAAATATGTACAACAATTCAAAGTGAACGAATTTGAGTTCCTCATAAGTGTCGTGTCCTTTCGTTTAAATTTCTTCTCAATTGTGTCTCTCATTTTGCTTTGAGCCTTTTATATGAACAATATGAAATGTTCAAGTATGGGACACTAAAGGCAAAATGTAGTGGTCATTTTGTTGCAACTATGGGCTTACCTTGTGCTCACATGATGGGTACTTTGGAAGATAACATCTTGTTACTGAGTTCTATTGATTCACAATGGAGAATCGACACAGTTTCTTTACTTCCATTAACGGGAGATTCTACTGGAGGTTATCATGGTGATGATGAGATTTTTAGGATGTGTGATAAGTTGCAACATAAATATCAGGAAGCTCCAATTGTAGAAAAGAAAAAAATAGAGGAAAAACTCAACTCGATGTTAGATGTATCTACCCCACTTTTATTGGAGCCAAATAATCAACAACGAAAGGGACGTCCACGTGGTTCTCTTAATAAGAGAAAAGAACCGATGAACTCAACAAGAAGAGAGCCTTCCGAGTTTGAGATAGTTGAAGCTAAGCATCATTGAATAGCAAAAATAAAGAAAAAGTTGCGCGTACAAGTACAGGTCCAATTAATTTTGGAATTTCATATTCTATCGATACACATGAAGAACATAATAACTTGCTTGGAGTTGATCTGAACGTTGATAATCCATTTTCATTTGAATTGGTTTGATGTATGTTCTTTGTCCTTAAGAAATAATTTGTTACGGAAGTGAGAATTTTATGCGTTTGATTCTCATAATTTTGTTTTGTGGTGGCAGGTGGTATCCTTATCGAAGAAAAGAGGAAGAACAAGCTTAAATTGTCAATTTTTGGGTTTGTAGATTCAAGCGATGACCTATGGTTTCATTTTGTTAGTTCTTGATGATAGTATACTAAAATTAGCGAACATTGGATAATTTGAAGACTTGACTTTTATCGTCATTTTGGATCGTGGATGAAAGCAACATGCATTTCGTGGTGGCTCACGTATGTACACGTATTAGCGATCATAAATGTCATTTTGTTAATCGATAATAGTATTCTAAAATTTATGCTTAAACTTCCGATTTTGTGAAAATCGACACTTATTGTAAATTTAAGCTTTGTTTTTATCTTTTTATATAATTCAAATACTTTAATTATCGATTGTGTTGTTTTTTATAATATACACGTTTACAAAAAAAAGTCGTATTTGTCAAGAACCGTATTATGACTTGACTCGAAACCTAACTCGTAACCCGACTCGACAGTCTACAAGTGTCATTTGAGACATAATAGTAAAAGGTGACATGTCACTCAATTAAATACATCTAGACCGGTCAAACGGGTTGGGTCTTGGGTCTAGACATATGGGTCATGTCAGAATACGGGACAGGTCGTATATAAGTCAGGTCAAAATACGGGTCGGGTTATACGGTCACGGCTCGGGTTAGGATAAGAAATTAATTCTAACCGCTTAAAAGAAATAGTTATAAATACGTGTCATGGGTCGGTTAGGGTTGAACGAGTCGGGTCGGCTTTCGAAAATTAACGGTCATTTTGAATTCGGGTCAAACAGATTACGGGTCAATATTGCGGATCGGGTCGAGTTTTTATGGATGTAAATACATCCTATAATTTGAATGTGTGGTGTTATCCACAAAGTCAAAGGGCTAATTCATATAGAATAGGTGATAGGTCCTAGGGGTAATATGGTCATGCAAGCTAAAATTGCAGTGCCTTAGTTGAAACTTCTCGTGGCATTAGGAGGACCATATATATATAGATTTGGGATCCATTAAGGCAGCCAAACTTCCTGCAACCATTGAGGCACAATCTGGACCGTTAGATCTGATTGAGATCAACGGACTAGGCTTGATCAAAACAACAAATCATACATATAAAAAAAAAACAGAATTCTCAATTTTATTTTTTTTCCGACAATTTTTTTTTCGAAAAATAAATCATTGTACATATTTCTATATTAGTTGTACATAACTCATCTAAAGTACTATTTCGTGTTTTGTCGTACATAGGTCACTACGTAATGTATATATTTACTTATCAGTAGTACATAATAATTTCATCATGTGCAACACATAGTAACTAAGATTTATGTACAACACGTTGTAACTTATCTACATCAAAACATACACTGTTTTAACTATGAACAATTTTCAACATGTACAATACAAAGTAACTTATCTACGTCAAAACAGACAGTGCTTTACATATGTATATTTGCTGTATGAGTTATATACAATAAATTTTAACTTATCTACATCAAAACAGACCCTACTTTTACTATGTACAAATTTCAACATGTACAACACATAGTAACTTATCTACATCAAAACAAACAATACTTTACCTATGTATATCTGCTTTATGAGTTATATACAATAAATTCTAACTTATGTACACTAAAACTGACACTGACTAAACAATATGGCGTATCCGCCAATTTTGCAAACTTAAACGACCTCTGCTCCAAAAATGGCGTCTCCATCATTTTTTCTCTTCTCTCTCCTCCTCATCTCTCTCTTCCACCTCTCTCTCACTTTAACAACGTTGTTACCTCCAAACTCCCCTTAAAACCACTTCCCTACAAACTCCCCTTACTCCTCCACCCTTAACTCGCTCCTCACCACTCTCTTCAACTCAGCCTCCACCTCCCCCTTCTCCAAACTCACCAACTCGCCCACCCCCAACTTAGCCGTAACCATCTCCCAGTCTCTACCAGTGCAGAGGAGACCTCTCCGAGTCATCCTGCTTCTCCTGCATCCAACGCGCGGTGAGTCAACTCGGTTCCCTCTGCGTCAACTCAGTCGGGGGAGTCCTCTAGCTCGACGACTGCTTTCTCAAGTACGACAACATGATGTTTCTTGGTGTAGAGGATAAGTCGCTGGTGTTGCGGGATTGTGGTGGGGGTGGGTCGGGGGGTATGGCTCTAGCAAGTTGGGGAGGTTGCTGAATTACTTGGCGAGTTCAGGCGGGTCGTATTACCGAGTTGGGGAGGGGGAGGAGTGTGAGAGAGAGGTGACACGTGTTTTCTGAGTATTTTAATCTTGACCATTAGATCAGATCTTAATCTAATGGTATAGATTGTGCCTCAATGGGTGTAAGAAGTTACCTTGTCTCAACGGAACCCGTCTCATCGGAACCCACCTCTCTCTCTCTCTCTCTCTCTATATATATATATATATATATATATATATATTGATTGATTGATGGGTCTGTATTTGTATTCATATTCAAGAAAGAAAGAGAGAACAAGCAAGTTACAATAATACAAATTCTCTTTATGTTTTATCACTCTAAAATTTTGAGATTCAAGTACCTATTTTAACATTCCAATTCAGTTACTCCAACCTACATATACTCAATACTTCAACGTATATACTCAAGTACTTTAAAATATGCATTCAATGAATATTTGTATGAAAAAACGTCTTACATAACAAAAAATATACGGAGTATAAATATTTGACATTAAAGAATTCAATAACAACAACATAACAATAATAAAAATAAAAATGTATCATCATCGTGATTAGATCTGTCAAAAACTGATCCGACCCGAAACCGCCCGAAAAAAAACCCGAAAAAATCCGTCCGAAAAAACCCGCCCTAAAATGACCAAAATCTGAAACTGACCCGACCCGATAATAACCTGAATATATTAGGTCAAAACTCGCCCGAACCCGCTACCCGCCCGAAAATAGATAAATTAAAAAAATATTGCTATTATACACTAAAGTTTCTCAAAAACACAAAGAAATATTTTTTTACTTTCAAAATTTTAAGAAATAATATTATATATATCTTTAAAATCATATTTTTAGCACATGATTAGTATAATGAGAAAAAAAAAAATTTAATAAATCGAGTCAAAGTTCGTCATATATAATTCGTACTTCCTACAGAAATAAAATATCAATGTATACTAAAAAAATATAGTACTCCGTATTAAATAAAGCATGTTTATTCTCACTAATATCATATATTAAATGAGATGATTAAAAAAATTAAGAATAAAATTACATTTATGATAAAACAAAGTAATGAAAATTAATGTTTTCAAAGTGCGTTAATAACCCGTAATTGACCCGAAATCCAATCCGAAAACCGTATAAACCCGACCGGTATAAAATTCATATTTTTCAAACTCGAAATACACCCGACCCATATTTTACCCGAACCCGAAACCCGGTCGCCCGACCCGTTCGACAGGTCTAATCGTGATGTAGTATCGTCCGTTGAAATCGAGCTTTATTAGTTATGCAAATGTTCTTATTTTCAATACTCACAATAAATTTCAATGTGAAATTTTTATTGTAGCCTATAAACTGATAAATAAATCTTTATGCACCAAAAACTTAAATAAAATATATATAACCGATATTTCATTGTGATCCGTGCATTGCAAGAGCTTTATATTGATCTAGTTGTGAAATACTACTCCGTAAGACCACTAGCTCACAAGCAAGATCATCTTAAATAGGCCACGACCCCATACATGCATGCATGATTTACTCTTGAATCATTTTTCACTTTTCAAATTTTCTAACCAATACATGATAGACACATTACCTCAAAGAGGTTACAACCTGTGGACATGACATAGGTCCACCCCGACGCGGCCACGCGCGGGTTGAGGGAGGCGAATGAATCTCCATATAAGATGGTCAAATTGAAATTTAAATCGAAGTAGGAGTCGCCACCGAACTTTGTGGGAGTTCGGGCCCGTTCGAACCCACTCTATGTAGTAGTGGGCCGTGTACAAAATACGGCCCATTTCCGATGTCAGAGTTTATTGGGTTCGTCCCTTTGCATTACGATACCGATACCGACATTATCGGATATCGTGTATTGAATGACTCTCGTTGCCAATGGATTCGGACATCCGGAAACCACGGTTCTGAGTAAGGGGTGAGGGTACGTGTTGGGATGTTCACAAAAAACACCCAACCCCGCCCGCACTTAGCGGCCTTTACTAAGATATCGTTCATTTTTGGTGTACACGCGTTAGTTCGATAGTGGAATGATATGCAAACATTATTTTCCCTAAGCATGTCAGAAGAATTAAATGGGTTGTTAAGCCGTTTAATGCATCTTAAACTAATAACGTCAAAGTTATATTTAGCATGTGAAGTTCGTTTTAGTCTAATAAAACAAAAGATGAAAATAAATCGCTACAAACACGAGCAAACAAGTTAGTAACGGTTTATAAATTAAATAAGATGTAAGTACGATAATATGCATGATTTTGAAGAAGGATTATGACACGTGATGGATTAACACGTCTTGACCAAGGTCAAAAAAAAAGATTTGTCGAAATCTGAAAATATACCGAGAAAATCGCTGTTTTGTGTTAGAAAAACGGTGAAGAGAAAACGAAAAAAAGAAAAAAAGGGTCTCGGTTTTCAGGCACTCGCGCGAGTCGCCTGGGTGGGGCGCAACTCGCACGGGTGTCTTTCCCGGTTTGTCCATTTTCGAAAGTCGTTAATTTTAATAAATCGCGTACAAATATGGATTAGTTTATACTCGATTTATATTTTCGATATTCGTCGTATTCGATATTCGATTATGAAATCGATATCAAATATTTGGAATGATTTTTGGAAAAGGTTTAAAAGTTTGAAAATCGTTTTGTAAAATAAAAAAAACGATGTTTGACACCCTCCGCGTTGAAAATCGTTGTATTATGTTTTTAAGACCGTATAACGATTTTCTAGCATCAACAGGTTTGATGTTATTCTTTTGACACGATATTCGACTAGAGAGTCGATATCGTATTTTTAAGAATGTTTTGTTTTATGAAAATAATTTAGTAATATCGCTATTATAAAAAATGCGACAACGACCCATATTAAAAAAAACGCACCGACTGACAAAAAGAAAAGAAAAAGGACGAGAGAAAGGAAGAGAAAAGGGAAGAATCGGGTTTGATTTTACACCCTCAACCTACATGCTTTGTTTTCTCGGAATGAGGCTCGTCGGAAAGTGGCTTAGGCACGGAAGCGTCAAGACGATGTGGATGAGTTAGGGTGACGGTTTGGGACGTGTGAGGAGACGGGTTCGGCCGGTTTTTTGGGGTCGGATTCGTCGCGTTATTTTATCCGTATTTCGATGCTATTTTTTGATGCTATGAATTTGTTGTATGATATGAATAATTGATGATTGATAACTGATAATTGATGTCCGATGTCTGATGACTGATGTCTGATGTTTTTTGTGTTGAATGTGAAGGTCTATTTATATGAGGTCCTCGATTGAGACTAGAAGAGGTACTCTTGCTTGGACGACAAGAAATACCGGTTTGGATAGGAAACGTAAGAAGTCGAGAGGCACGAGAACTCCGTTCCTTGGGGAGGAAGCCACGAAATCTGGCTGGAACAAGGCTGCTCGGCCGAGTATTTGATGCTCGGTCGAGTGTTTGATCGGGTGTTCGGATAGGATTCTTATTTGAGATCGAATTCTATCCTTAACGGAATTGTTTAATATTTTTTTAGGCTGATTTTTGTAGTGTTTGAGCTCAAACCGGACTCACGGGATGTCATGGCTGATTCGGGTGTCTCGAAAATATCTTTGACCGGGTTTTGACTCGGTCGCTAAAAGACGGTTTTGCCCCCGGTGTCGGATTTGACCCAAATTAGTCTTATTTGACTCGAAATGACCCACTGGGCCCGATTTTGAGGTTGGTTTTGTGAGATTTTTACTCCGTAAAAAGCCTAAACCATATGCCCATGATTTCGAGTCCATATCTGAGTTCATTAAAGCACGTTTGCGTCCGATCATCATCGGGTGTTTGGCGGGAAGTACTATAGACACCTGGCGTTCAAAATGTGGGTGTCTACAGAGCCCCCACTCTGACTGAGGCTTGGACAAGGCAAAAGTCAGAGTAGCTACCAGGTCAATCAAGGATTAAGACCTGGCAGACTTCCGGCCGGGTCGTTTATAGTCCATTAGACTTGCGTAAAAGGGCTCGCCAGCCATAAGATAGAGATCATACCTGGATAGATGCTGATAATTCCGTGGGGACTTTACCTAAAAAGTCTTGGGTTCGTCTGTTTGCAGACGCATCCCATCTTGGAGTTGCGCGGGAGCTTGCCTTGGAAGCTATGGGTGTATCTGTTTACAGATACATCCCATCTTGGAGTTGCGCAGGAGCTTGCCTTGGAAGCTATGGGTGTATCTGTTTACAGATACATCCCGTCTTGGAGTTGCGCGGGAGCTTGCCTTGGAAGCTATGGGTGTATCTGTTTACAGACACATCCCGTCTTGGAGTTACGTGGGAGCTTGCCTTGGAAGCCATGGGTGTATCTGTTTACGGACACATCCCGATTCTTCAGTAGAAAATGTCGCCTGAGCTTTTCCACTGGGGAATTTTTGCGAGGAGACTTCCTCTCGAGTCTGGGTGTACCTGTATAATGCCGACACATAGCAATTCACATGTAACATTTTAGGTGAAACACCGACTCACGCTGGGGAAGTAAAAACTTGATGTTCCTTTGGGAAGCACAAGTGATACCTGAAATATTAGATATATAGGCAGAAATAGCACATATAGCAGACAGTTAGATAGCATACAGGAAATGCAGTTAGCATCTATAAACTGACTTGCGCTAGGGAAAATGATTTTTTCTTCATTTTGAAATTGAAGTCCTGAAAGCATCTCACGTGCTAGGAGATAAATTTTCAAAATTGAAAGGGATAGAAAAGAAATTTGTAGTTTAAATGGACTGAAATTTGACCTTGTCGAAAAGGATTTTCTCAAATGGCTAAGTTTTACAAGTTTTTGAAATGAGAATTTGAAAAGAGAGGCCTACATACCGACTGACTCGACTCTGGACGCGACAGGACGAGTTGACAGACACGACTGGACTATCGAGGGGTTGAACCGTGACTCGGTAAAAGGGTGTGGGCCACCTAACAAGACTCTTAAGTTGCGCTATTCCGTAGCCTAGGCGAGTGGCAACATGGTCGAATCCTCGGAATGGGAAGGATGTGCTATGGGGGGATTGCAATAGTCTGTAATGAGACTGTTTTGGCATGACATGACTTTTAGTAGTAGCAACGCCGTAGTCTAGTGTTCTTCTGGATTTTTGATTTTTGGGTACATTTCCAAAGTGGGTATTGCCTCGAGTCCTGACAGATTCTTGTCTTCGGCTGAGCCGAGTACTAGGACACACTACCGAAAGGAGGCTAGATTTTTTGAATTTATCTGGATTTTGTGAGTGGATGGAGGTTTCCTGCCTAAAAGAAGCCCCAGGACGACAAAGCTAGCTGTTGAGAACATGATGGTGTCGTGACCAGAATGATGACGCTTTTTGAATGTGTGTCAATGTGGGTGGTTGTGCCCTTGTTGAAAGGCTGCCTACGTATTCACGTGTAGTAAAATTAAACCAACCCGTAGTTCAGTGGATTGAAAGATATATAATGGTGCCTAGTTTACTAGGGCTTTGTGTGTAACTAGCCACAGCGATAGTGTAGGCTAGGTGCATTCCCAGTGATGTCTTGATCAAAGGGCTAGAATAGTTAGGATGTTGATCCTGTGACTGTGAGCGTTCTCCGGGGTAGCCCACAGAGGTGGTGTGAACTTATTTGGGCATGTTCTATGCCGACTGCAAGTTGAGTTCCCGTGTTTGGGGCTGGTAACTGGTTTAGATGTTTTTGGAAATGTGGAGCTAGGTCATAAGTGGCTTTGATGTTTCAAAATCTGGAGCTCGATTTTGTGGAGCTAAGGCTTTGAGGGTAAGGTATTGTAATGTGGTAGGAAAGGGGGAAGTCGAGTAAAAATGACTCGGACTTCGATTGGGCAGGTTTGATAATGCGGGATCTGATTTCCATGTCTGGCCCTAATGGTTAGGGTATCCTATGGAGCTTGAATCCTCAAAATTCTGGGCTGTCTCTTAGCCTAGGTCTCGAGAAGGTCTTGAGGGTTGTAATGCGGGAAGGCTAAGTGTGGTGCTAGCTGACCAGCTTGATTGTTTCTCCCCTATTGGATGGTATGAGTATTGATAATTTTGAATTGACCGTTTTCACTACGGTCATGGGTTTTTGAATATTTTTTGGTTGACCTCTTTAGCCCCGGTCATGGGATTCTTCATTTGAGTTGACCGTGTCTGGTCGAGGGCATGACCGTATCTGGTCGAGGAATGTTGATAAATCTTTTTGACTATGACCAACTCTTTTGTTTTGGCATTTTGCTTTTTCCTTGGACTTTTGATTTTTTTTCTTTTTTGTCCAGCTTTTCTTTTTTTTCTTTTTTGTTGGTCAGACTAACACCTAAGGTAAGGATTGGTCAAGTTGGTCAAGTCTTATTGAAAGGGTGTTTATTGTGGGAAGTGGGCTTGCCTCCCGTCTTGAACCCAAACTAGAAGACTACCTAGATTTGTCATAGGATTCGATACCGCTCCTGCTAAGGGTAGTTATGTGGCTTTTCTATACCAGACATGGAACAGGTAAGAGGAAAACACGAGCTCGGTTTCCTGCAGTCATTATAGATGTGCCTATAATAGTCACGTGCATGTGCTCACAGTGTACGATGGTGCTCATCATGTTCTCGGGAACATATAAGGAAAGCATATAGTGGAGATAGAATATTGAAAGCTGATTTTATTGAATTTTTGAAAAGAGGACAGAATACAAATGACTCTGACGCTGATTTGGAAATGAGGATGTAGGGTATCCTAGACTCGAACTCAGACTTAGACTCGAATCAAATCCGGACTCGGATGCTCGGTTGGTTGTTTTTTTTTGGTAAGGTCTTTGATTGGAGAGAACGACGGGTGTCACGACTCGCCTAAACTCGGCTTTGCACAAGTGCAAGTGAGGGAGTCAAACTAGACACGGCCCGGGGTGACGGGTCGACAAAGACTCTTGGACCGGGATACTCGAACGTTGATCTAGACGAGGTAACGACCCTGGCTTGGACTCGACCATGAGACTCGGACGGTGTATGAGGGCGAGTTCGAAAATGGGGCAATCGTGTTTGACCGCGTCGCGTGCTCGGACCAACCGTGGTGACCTAACCCTAGATGACTCGAGTATTTGTAGCATAGGTACGACTCGAAGAAGGCATCATAAGGATGCCAGTGTATGATGAACGTGGGGTGCCTTTAGGATGACCGTGGTTGACTGCTCGGTTGGGGGATAGCCTCCGAGTGACGCTAAAGAATCTGATAGGACTCAGATGGTGTGACACCTAAGTGACTCGAAAGTGGGATACGTGAGACAACACGTGTAAGCCATGACCCTTAGAGCAACCGTGGTTGATCGCTCTGCTGAATGGTGGCCCCCGAGTGAGGAAAAGCCTGAAAAGGAAATGACTCGGAAAAGACGCCTAGACGGGTGACTCGTGAAAGGTGGGCCTCCCTTAGGATTCGGCTATGTGGACCGAGTTCCGCTCGAAGGAAGGTCCACGTGAGATACTCCCTAGACTTTGGACTTGAATGTGTAAACGGTCTTCCCTTTGTAGGAGTTCGTCCTACGCAGGTGGGCCGTGCCTCGACAAATAAGGCGGACTGGGATGGGGAAGAAACTCGTGATGTAGGATCGACGGAGTTTTGACGCTATAGACTCTAACAACTTATGACAAGACCTGACACTACTAAATACGGGAAGTCCTAAGAAGAGGAAGGTTTTGAAAAGGGAAATTTGGATTTAGAAAAACCCAAAAAAGTCGGATCGGATGGCCTGATTTTTTTGAAAACCGAAAAGTCTTATCGGGCCGAATTTTTGGAAATTTTGATAAAGTTTGGGCAGCATACCGGCTAAAAATAGGCTATTTTGAGTCAAAATCATAAGTTCTAAATTCGGTAGCTTTTCGGGCTTTGAAAAATGGATAGGTTTGAAAAGATGCAAGCTTTTGAAATAGCGGTTTTTGAAAAAGAAGGCAAGTAGATCAAGTAGCACGTAGTCATGGAAACAGTATAATGACACCATGTATGCTCTTAATCTAAGTCTCGGTCGGTCGAAATAGGGTCTATACCAACGACGATAGCTTTCTCGCAAATCAGAACGGTCTTCCTAAGCCGATTTGGTCTTAGAACCTGCCGTAAAACCCATGCGAGTTCCGCCATCGAAGTCTTTAGTGCACCCATTTAGGAAGGCACCGTGGTATAGTGGGACGTCGGTCACAAGTAACCGGCCCGGGAAAAAATTGGGTTATGCATGAACCATTGAACTAAAACGTGTACATTACTAATCGAACGATTTCTTTTCGAGTCTCACCCTGAGGATGCCGATGGTAAGTGACTCATCAGTTGATCCCCAGCGGAGTCGCCAAATTGTGGACATGACATAGGTCCACCCCGACGCGGCCACGCGGTTTGGGGAGGCAAATGGATCTCCATATGAGATGGTCAAATTGAAATTTAAATCGAAGTAGGAGTCGCCACCAAACTTTGTGGGAGTTCGGGCCCGTTCGAACCCACTCTATGTCGTAGTGGGCCGTGTACAAAATACGGCTCATTTCCGATGTCAGAGTTTATTGGGTTCGTCCCTTTGCATTACGATACCGATACCGACATTATCGGATATCGTGTATTGAATGACTCTCGTTGCCAATGGATTCGGACATCCGGAAACCATGGTTCTGAGTAAGGGGTGAGGGTACGTGTTGGGAAGTTCACAAAGAACACTCAACCCCGCCCGCACTTAGCGGCCTTTACTAAGATATCGTTCCTTTTTGGTGTACACGCGTTAGTTCGATAGTGGAATGATATGCAAACATTATTTTTCCTAAGAATGTGAGAAAAATTAAATGGGTTGCTAAGCCGTTTAATGCATCTTAAACTAATAGCGTCAAAGTTATATTTAGCATGTGAAGGTCGTTTTAGTCTAATAAAACAAAAGATGAAAATAAATCGCTACAAACACGAGCAAACAAGTTAGTAACGGTTTATAAATTAAATAAGATGTAAGTACGATAATATGCATGTTTTTGAAGAAGGATTATGACACGTGATGGATTAACACGTGTTGACCAAGGTCAAAAAAAAAAGATTTGTCGAAATCTGAAAATATACCGAGAAAATCGTTGTTTTGTGTTAGAAAAACGGTGAAGAGAAAACGAAAAAAAGAAAAAAAGGGTCTCGGTTTTCAGGCACTCGCGCAAGTCGCCTGGGTGGGGCGCGACTCGCACGGGTATCTGTCCCGATTTGTCCATTTTCGAAAGTCGTTAATTTTAATAAATCGCGTACAAATATGGATTAGTTTATACTCGATTTATATTTTTGATATTCATCGTATTCGATATTCGATTATGAAATCGATATCAAATATTTGGAATGATTTTTGGAAAAGGTTTAAAA
This sequence comes from Agrostemma githago, assembly GCA_958450325.1. NCBI lineage: Eukaryota > Viridiplantae > Streptophyta > Magnoliopsida > Caryophyllales > Caryophyllaceae > Agrostemma > Agrostemma githago. Next base: position 10,858,096 of record OY288244.1, read on the forward strand.
GTTTGAAAATCGCTTTGTAAAATAAAAAAACGATGTTTGACTCCCTCCGCGTTGAAAATCGTTGTATTATGTTTTTAAGACCGTATAACGATTTTCTAGCATCAACAGGTTTGATGTTATTCTTTTGACACGATATTCGACTAGAGAGTCGATATCGTATTTTTAAGAATGTTTTGTTTTATGAAAATAATTTAGTAATATCGCTATTATAAAAAAAAATGCGACAACGACCCATATTAAAAAAAACGGACAGACTGACAAAAAGAAAAGAAAAAGGACGAGAGAAAGGAAGAGAAAAGGGAAGAATCGGGTTTGATTTTACACCCTCAACCTACATGCTTTGTTTTCTCGGAATGAGGCTCGTCGGAAAGTGGCTTAGGCACGGGAGCGTCAAGACGATGTGGATGAGTTAGGGTGTCGGTTTGGGACGTGTGAGGTGACGGGTTCGGCCGGTTTTTTGGGGCCAGATTCGTCGGGTTATTTTATCGGTATTTTGATGCTATTTTTGGATGCTATGAATTTGCTGTACGATATGAATAATTGATGATTGATAACTGATAACTGATGTCTGATGTCTGATGTCTGATGTTTTTTGTGTTGAATGTGAAGGTCTATTTATAGGTGAGGTCCTTGATTGATACTAGAAGAGGTACTCTTGCTTGGACGACAAGAAATACCGGTTTGGATAGGAAACGTAAGAAGTCGAGAGGCACGCGAACTCTGTTCCTTGGGGAGGAAGCCACGAAATCTGGCTGGAACAACGCTGCTCGGCTGAGTATTTGATGCTCGGTCGAGTGTTTGATCGGGTGTTCGGATAGGATTTCTATTTGAGATCGAATTCTATCCTTAACGGAATTGTTTAATATTTTTTAAGGTTGATTTTTGTAGTGTTTGAGCTCAAACCGGACTCACGGGATGTCACGGCTGATTCGGGTGTCTCGAAAATATCTTTGACCGGGTTTTGACTCGGTCGCTAAAAGACGGTTTTGCCCCCGGTGTCGGATTTGACCCAAATTAGTCTTATTTGACTCGAAATGACCCACTGGGCCCCATTTTGAGGTTGGTTTTGTGAGATTTGTACTCCGTAAAAAGCCTAAACCAAATGCCCATGATTTGGAGCCCATATCCGAGTTCGTTAAAGCACGTTTGCGTCCGATCATCATCGAGTGTTTGGCGGGAACTACTATAGACACCTGGCGGTCAAAATGTGGGTGTCTACACAACCTAGGTCATAAAACTCAAAAGAGGTCATCTCATTAGCCTTTTTGATAGAGCCGTCTCAAAGTTAAAGGAGGCCTGGAGGGAAACTAAAATATGAGGCCTTTTTTGATTAGCGGTCATATATCAAAATTTTATTGCGTAAACCAATATGTAATTTCTAAATATATATATATATATATTGTGCTAATTTCGAATAAAGTCAAAATCCTCCGCAAATTGAAAATTGCGATAAAATTAAAAAAAAATAAGTTGTTTTCATTTAAAAAGTACTCTATACTGCTTAATTATCAATTAAAAATAAGCTCGTAAAATTCAAGACAAAATTCAAATAATTAATTTATGATCATTAATGAAGTACTCCATATTATTTTAATAACGATGGATACTATAAAAAAGATGATAAATAACTCTTTATCTATTAAATTATCAATATATAAAAAAATTATAAATAAAAACCAAAAAAATTTGACAAGAGCTAAATTCTCTAGAAAATAGGAGGGTAAAAAGTAAAAAAATTACTCAATATGAAAGAAAGATTCAAATTTTTTATTGCGGAACCCATGAAGTGATGGTAGGAAACCAAAGAGACTACCACTCCTCCAACTGTAACTAGATGCATCATAAATACAATGTTTGGTATATTAGTCAAAACTATCCAGTTCAGATTTGAGGCCCCAAAAAAATGGAGATCCGGTTCATTTGCGCCTATAGGCGGCCATAGCGCCCCCCTTGAGACGGTCTGCTTTTTGATATTGGATCATGTTAATTTTTTTTGTTAATTGATGACTAAGGTGACCCACCCCCTCATCATCCCTACTACATTTTGTCGTCGGCATTTCAGTCATGTCGTCGGCGCTTTATACGTGAATTTACTCATTTCCCTTTCCTAATTGTGATTAATGATATTAATTAAGTTTCTTAATTAATTTAATTAATATTTCCGAGTAAATTAAATTTACGATTTTTGTACTTTTGAACGATTTTTGAGGCACGTGTCTCAACGTAACTCTTTTACCCTTCTGTAATTGTGATTAATGAAATTAATTAAGTTTCTTAATTAATGTAACTATTATATTCCCGACTAATTTGAAATTACGGTTTTTTGAACTTTTGAACGGTTTTTGAGACATTGTCTCAATGTAACTCGGGAATATGTTTTTCTATATTCAATTTTGGTATCGGTTTGGGTGAGATTGGGATCGATTTGTGCGAATAGGGGCTCGTTTTCTGGGTTTGGGGCCGCTGAAAATCGACCTGGACGCCCAAAACCAGCGTCTGGAAGGTCCTCTGGACGCCCAAAATCCGCGTCCAACAGGCCCAGATGCAAAATTACAAAAAATTGTAATTACCAAGGCTTGAACCCACAACCTCCCAAACACAAATGAGCCTCTTTACCACTAAACCAATTGAATAATGTTCAAAAATCCTACTAAAATATTATCTATATTTGATTCTAAAATCCCCTAAAATCGTCTATATATTAATACAATTTTAATATTATTAATAATATTAGTGTTGTTGTGGGTGGGGAGGATATATAATATAACATAATCCATAACATAATAAAATGACGGTTTTAAAAAAAAACCGTTTTATTATCGAGTTTCATTAACATGATTAAATTTTTTAATTTCATACGCTTTTTTTTAAAGTGAAACAAAATAAAATTAAATATGGTGAGTGGAGTTTGAGTGGATATATAATAATGACAAGATAATAACGGAACGGTTTGAAAAATTAAAAACCGCTTCATTAACGACTTTCAATAACTAATCTAACTTCTAAAATTACATAACATTAGTTAACTAATCTAATTAAGGCAAGAGCAAGATCGTCTTTTACATTAAAAAGCGCCGACGACGTGGCTGAAATGCCGACGACGAAAAGCAGCACTCGAGCTGGCGAGCTTTGTAAGATCGTCATACATTCACTTGGATTTGATCAACCGCGGCTTTGAAAAACTTTGATCGAAACGACTTTGATCAAGCTAATCCTGAGAGCTAGCCCAGTTAGAGCATGTACAATAGAGAGGATTTGCCCTCCTCTTAGCACTCTCTTTCCTCTAAGAGGAGATCCTCTCTATTGTAGGAAGTGCATTGTGCATCCTCTTAGTAAGAGGAACATGAGTTCTTCCTCTAATTTTAGAGGAAAACTCTTCTTAGCCCTTGTGCATACTTACTAATAACAATCTTATTTTTTATCTTTTATAAAATTAGAAATGATTTTTTTTGCTTTCATTTTGTGATGCAATAGGATCCTCTCTATTGTGGGAGAAAAATTGAAGAAGAGAAGAGGAAGAGGAGGTAGATAGTTGAAAATGTAGTAGAGGAAAGAGATTATAAGTTGTCAAAAAAATAGAGAGAGAAGAAATAAGAGGATGAAAATGTCCTCTCTAATGTACATGGTCTTATAGTACTACGTATGAAGGGTGCATTGGATTGGATGCAAAGTTGAAACCTTGTGGTAACTACTAGGCCATACTTATTATTATACTTATCAAAAGAAGAAGATAGCGTAGGAAAGGTAAAGACAAAGCAATTATTCATGCGATTGGGGAGGGGAGGGGAGGGGAGGGGAAGGGAGTGAGGGGGACGTGAAACTAACAGCAATAAAAGTCCCCCTATTAATGCAGCTTCTTATTGGACACGTCCAATTATACAAAGCACTTTTATTTTCAAAGAGTACTTATTAATAGGTAGCACATTAATTATACACCTTTTATGGCATTCAATTATCTTTTTTGGACCATTTCCCTCACTTGCATGACAACTACGATCATCATTACTCCATTTGATTACCTTCCAAATCACATGCACTTATTACCCTCATCCTGGACCCAGACGGGTCGGTTCTCATTCTCTTTTTTACTGCGTTTAAAAAAAACAAAGTTACTCCGTACAATTGAATCAGCACGTATTGAAATAAGGAGTACAATGCCCTGGCCTATACGATGAAAATATTTAAAACCTTTTAAATTCTTTTCCTTTTTTAAATTGCTTATTAATTATGGAGTACTGGATTATTTATTACTCCCTATAATGAGTGCTCCACTTGCTAAAACATTTTCAATAATTATTGTGTACAACCGTTAGTACCATGCGACAGTAGTAAAAGTTTGCAACTTACGATAAAAAGTGATCATCTTAGGTTAGTTAGTTACCACTTTGAGATAAATAGTTACCACTTTTTTATATAAAACGTGGTCACTATTTAACTTAAAAGTGTTCACTAAATAATATAAAGTGGTAACATTTCACCATAAATTAGATCCGTCGTACGGTACAACGGTTGTATAATATAATTTGTGAAACATTTTACCCTAATCAATATTTTAGATCTTGACTTTGAAATTGTTGTCCTTCCGTTTATGTTACAATTTCCCCACTCTTATATATCTATTCAATAACAAAGTACTCCGTACTATGTTACCCATTGCTAATTCAATAGTTATCGTATGATCAGACGATTTTGTAATGTGAAATGTCCATCTGTATAAAAAAAATTACACATTTATCAAATGTAATTGAATGTCTTTATACAAAAGTAGATTTTATCACGCATCATACATATATACCGTGTTACTCCCTATTATAATTTTTTGTTTGCAAAGTTGACAAATAAAATAAATGTTCACGTGACAATTTAGAGGGTCTAATTAATTGATTAGAATGACAACAACTGGTAATAAATTGCATTTGGGGCCAAATACTAGAAATCGAACGATGACTACTGTTAGGGAGGTAGGAAGCTGAGCTAGCTAGAGATTCTGAAGAAATAAATAAATAAATTATGTTCAATTCAAATAAAATTGACATCTATTTATTATTTCTCTATCAAAAAAAAGATAGTCCTACTCTTATATGAAGATTAGAAAATGGGAGAATTAGGAGGAGATGAATTGACTAGGTTTAGAATACTATTCCAATAATTCTTGTTATCTTCATAGTACTCCTCACTTGCACTAACACTCGTCGTCGTAGTCGTTGTTGTTCCACTACTACCACTATTATTGTACGCACTTTGATCTTCTTCCAATTGTCTTCCACTCGAACTCGAACCCGAATTTCTAGCTGCTGCTGCATTAATGCCGGTCGTCGTCGTTGTTGCTGTACTGAGCAAAAGTTCAGTAAACCCTTCTATAAAACCCTGGTTTTCTGCTTCATCTTCATCTTCATCTTCATCTTCACCATCATTGTTTCCGCCCCTTCCTTTATCACTAAATGATAAGGGATTATTCCACTCCTGTTCACCTTCTTCCTTCACCATTCCGTGATTACGATGGTCTTCGTAATTGTACTCATTATTATCATTATCATCATTATTGTCAGGGTTAGTAGTGTGATGAGTACCATTACCATTTCCATCACGATTATTATTATTATTGCTCATGAACTCAATGACTCCACCATTATTTCCCAAGAAGCTAAGGGTGGACGTGGGGGAGTCCATTCCGATGGCACCCACTCCGACCCCCAACCTGATCGCTTCATTATTAGGGGTGTGATTACTTGCCCAGGAAGTTTGCCACCTCGGTTGAGTAGTTGTAGTACTAGGGATCATATGATGATGATGAGATGTAGTAACTGTGGAAGATAGAATTTGGGGTTGAAGGTCAACCGCGGATGGGTGGTGATGGGCGGCGGCTGAGGAGGAGGAGGACGATAAAAAGGAAGAGGCGTTGGAGCGGAGTTTAGACTGTCGAACAAGGCGTGCCTCAGCCTCGAGTCGAGCACTCTCCCATTGAGCTATGTGGCTCAGATTAGCCACATTCTTAGACTGCTGGGGCCCACTACCATCCGCTGCTGATGCTGGGAGAAGTGCGTCGTTTTTGGGTTTGTGGGTGACTGGATCTATACCCATCTTCGTAAGCCTCTTCTTCAAATGGGTGTTCCAATAATTCTTTATTTCGTTGTCGGTTCTCTTTGGTAAGTGTGTTGCTATGGCTGACCACCTAACAACCATACAACATATTATATATGACGAGTATCATTTTCATGAATCAAATTGTGACAATGATGACTATAATATAATAGATCATTTTGATGAATTGAAGGTACATATACGTACCTGTTGCCTAAGAGGGCATGGAGTTGGATGATGGTCTGTTCTTCTTGCAAGCTGAATCTTCCACGCTTAATGTCAGGACGTAGGTAATTAGTCCATCTAAGCCTGCAGCTCTTGCCACATCGCTGGAGACCTAATCAAATTAATTAATTAATTAATATAAAAATGCATGAGACGTACAACACTAGATAGCAGCTACATACATGATACATATACATACACGTACACTCAAGTTTCAAAATGTAGTAATCAAATCACGTTGATTGTAACTATCAAAAAAGATTGCATACGAAATGATTACATACTACTACATACCGGCTTTAGAGGGCAGGGCTCTCCAATTGCCATGGCCATGTTCTTCAATGAAGGCGAGAAGTTTTTGATCTTCTTCAGGAGTCCAAGGGCCTTTCTTGAGCCCCAACTTGTCACAGCAGGGTGATCTTCCCATTATTCCTTGCTTATTTTTGAGCTAGATAATAGTAATATAGTAACAAAAGATGCCTTCTTTTCCTGCTTCTTATAATATAGAATGCCCCACTTTGAAAGGGTAATTAATGTCAAAATTAACTCATATGGGGCATATACATACTCGTAATACTGAACCAAGCAGCCTAGCAATAACTACTGTGGGGGCTAGCTGCACAAGAGTATGTAGGATCACTCATCAATATTCACTACGTAAAGTAAGGACATACAATAGATGGGATAAAACCAAATAAATGTGCGTCGCTACGTACGCACGTAAATCATCTCTTCACTCTTCAGATCCATTCCCTCTCTAATCTTTTCTCTAAATATCTCACTTCATATCACCTACCTAACTCTTCATTCTAATTCTAATTACCATACATGTATTAGTCTACCAGTTAATACGGAGATACCCTTAATGATAGGTCTCAGATTCAATCCCCCTTCCCACTATTATAATGCGACTAAGTGAGTTTTCGTTGGAAAAATAAAACTCTTCTTCTAATTAAGGGAGTATAATTAAGTAGTGGTTATAGAATTATAGAAATGAGGTTTAAGAGTCTTTAATCAATGATAATTTGAAATATAAATAAGATTATACTCATCATGTAATACCTTCTTAATATGGTATTAACTTAGGAATTGGTGCCTAAATTACACGTAAATCAATACAATTAATACATGTATTAAGTATTTATACACTATTTTAGTTTCTTATATAGCTTAGGACTGTATTTATCATTTTTTTTTTTTTTTTTTAATAACCAGCTAATATATTTTTTTTTGTTGAAAAATAATTTACAAAATGACATTTTCAGTGAAAAAACCGTGTAAGAATAATGTAAGGGGGAGATGTTACGATAACAGTTTACAGGGTTCTGGGAAAACAATAGTATAAGTATAATTGTTGTATCTGCCAAGTTTAGCTCCTTCCAAATGTTTGGGAAATTGGGAAAGTATATATATTCCTACATGCATCATTTACTTGAGTGGTTTTTACTGATTAGAGCAAACAAAATTTATCCCTTTGCTTGCCTTCCTTCCTCTTCATTTACATCACCATGTAAATATGTACTGTAAATGCTTCCCTCAAGGGCCTCAACACAGTACAGTAGTTATTGAAGATACAGTACGTACAGTAGTGATCGAGTAGGCTATTCAAGTCTGACTTTTTGGCATCTATTTTAGTGCATCGTCTGCAATACAAATACTCCTTCATTTTTCTCCTCTTACTTATTACTGTACCATATTAACCGCTGTTAATATTGAGCCAGCCTTGACTCTTGGTGTATGCGTATCATTTGAGACGGTTTTTGATAAAAGACGTGTTTGAGTGAATTGTATTCTCTATTTCATTCATCCAATGAATATTTATACAAGCAAAGTTCATAACTTACTAAAGGATGAATGTTTTCCCCGATTGATTTTATTATCATAATCATCTATTTATACAAGGCTAGATAGACAATACTACTTCCTAGATGCCTAGGAACAATGATATAATTAAGACTATCTACAAAGAATTATGCAAGTACAAGTAACAAGGCTATACAATGAATCTATCTATTACGCCCCCGCAGTCGAAACGATAGGGGACTGAACATTGAGACTGGAGCGAAAGTCATCGAAAAGGGCTTTGGGGAGGCCTTTGGTGAAGATGTCTGCAAACTGATAGCGGGACGGAACGTGCAGGACGCGAAGTTGGCCAAGAGCGACTTTTTCTCGAACAAAGTGTATCGATTTCTATATGCTTGGTGCGTTGATGATTGACAGGATTACCGGCAAGGTAGATCGCACTTACGTTATCGCAGTAGACAATGGTGGCCTTAGATTGAGGACAGTGTAGTTCAAGGAGGAGATTACGGAGCCAACAAGTCTCGGCAACAGTGTTTGCGACGCCACAGTATTCGGCCTCGGTACTAGAACGAGATACTGTGGATTGACGTTTAGAGGACCATGAGACAATATTGTCGCTGAGATAAACACAGTAACCAGACGTGGAGCGGCGAGTGTCAGAGCAGCCTGCCCAATCAGCGTCAGAATAGGCAATGAGAGAGCTGGTGGTGGAAGGTCGGATGGTGATGCCGTGAGATATGGTACCGCGGAGGTAACGGAGAATGCGTTTGAGGGCGGCAAGATGGGGTTCTCGAGGGTCATGCATGAAGAGGCAGACCTGTTGAACAACATAGGAAATGTCGGGACGGGTGAAAGTGAGATATTGAAGGGCCCCGACGAGACTACGATATAAGATGGGGTCGGAGATAGGGGGACCGGTGGCGGCGCTGATTTTGGCTTGAGTATCTACCGGTGTCTGAGATGGCTTGCATGAAGACATGTTAGCACGGGTGAGGATTTCTTCGGCGTATTTTGATTGGGACAGAAATAGTCCTTCTGTTCGACGTTCAACGGATACACCAAGGAAATAACTGAAAGGACCAAGGTCGGTCATGGAGAATTCAGACTTGAATTGGTTGATAATGGAGTCGCGGACTTGGTCGGAGGAGGAGACCAAAATAATATCATCAACATATAGAAGGATATAGGCAGTGTGAGAGGAAGTGCGGAGGACGAAGAGAGAATGGTCAACACGGCTATGAAGGAACCCGATGGAGCAAACAAAATTAGTAAAGCGCTGAAACCAAGCTCGCGGTGCCTGTTTGAGGCCATAAAGAGACTTCTTTAGGAGACAAACATGGTTGGGGTGTTGAGGGTGACGGAAACCGGGTGGTTGGTGCATGTAGACTGTCTCGGATAAGTGACCATGTAAAAAGGCATTCTTCATGTCTAGCTGATGCAAGGACCAATTACGGGAAACTGCAATGCTGAGGACGGTGCGGATGGTAGCGGGTTTGACAACAGGACTGAAAGTTTCTTCACAATCGATACCAACCTGCTGTGACCTGCCATTAACAACGAGACGAGCTTTGTATCGTTCCAACACACCGTTAGATTTGAATTTATGCTTAAATAGCCACATACACCGAGTAACATTAGCATCATGGTGCCTAGGGACTAGGACCCAAGTTCCGTTTTTAATAAGAGCATTAAACTCATCGTTCATGGCATGTTTCCAATTAGGGTCTCGGAGGGCGGAAATGGGGTCACGGGGAATAGGAGAAAGATCGGTGGTGACGGTGAGACTAGGGATATTACGAGGTTTGTGTATACCGTGTTTACTCCGGGTTTGCATGGGGTGAGATGGAATGGGAGTGGAAGATGGGTTGGTCAAGGTGGGCTGGGAAATGGGAGGCGAATTGGGTTGGTTTGGTGAGGTGGGTTAGGAATCATTAGAGGAGTTGGGCTGATTTGGTGGGGAGCTGGTCTGGGAATGGGGGGAGGAGTTATGATGGGCCGAGGATTTGGGCTGGTCTGGTGGGGAGTTTGTCTGGGAATGGGGGGAAGTGTTATAGTGGGCCGAGGAGGTGGTGTGGTCTGGTGGAGAGGTAGGGGAGAGGAGATTTTGGTGTGTGATTGGGCCTGATGGTGGATTGAGGAGGGGGATGGATCTGGGCTAAGAAAGTCATAGGTGGGTGGGTTAGGACAGATTTTGTCCTTAAAGGGAAAGATAGTTTCGTGGAACGTGACATGTCGGTTAATAAGAACCTTTCGGGTAGACAAGTCGAGACACAAGTAGCCACGGTGAGCGGAAGGGTAACCGAGGAATACACAAGGAGTGGATCGAGGGTCGAGTTTGTTGATGGTGGATGGGGGAAGATGAGGATAGCAATGACAACCGAAGACACGGAGATGATCATAGGAGGGAATTTGTAAGTAAAGACGCTGTGTGGGAGACACAAGACCGCTTGCTTTGCTTGGGGTGAGATTATGGAGGTAAGTGGCCATGGCGAGAGTGTATGGCCATTAGTTTGGTGGGACGTGGGAGTGGGCAAGAAGAGTGTGGATTATGTTATTAATCGTTCTAATTTTTCTTTCGGCTTTTCCATTTTGACTTGAGGTATGTGGACACGAGAAGCGGAATTGTATTTCGTTTTGATGGAAAAAGGTGTGGTAAGGGTCGTTATCAAATTCTCGACCGTTATCACATTGAAAATTTTTAACTTTTTGATGAAATTGAGTGAGAACGAGATTATGAAATTGAGTAAAGAGCGAGAAAACCTGAGATTTGTTTTTAAGCGGAAAAGTCCATAGAAAATTAGTAAAATCATCAAGAAATAAGAGATAGTAACGATGTTGAAGATTACTAAGAACGGGGGATGTCCATAAATCGCTATGAATGATATCGAAAGGAAGAACGGTGGTATTATTAGACGGGAAAAAAGGAAGACGAGTATGTTTACCGAGTTCACAAGCATGACAAAATTTGGAGCACGGTACATTATTACAAGAAATAGAACTAATTGAACGTAAAGTATTGAGAACAGACGGTCCCGGATGCCCGAGACGAGAATGCCATAGATTAGGGGTCACGGAGGCGAGAAAGGATTGGGGAGCTTCGGGTTTGTCGGATTTGGAGGCGGAGAGGGGGTAAAGGTCACCATTGCTACTGCATCGCATAAGACGAGTCCCCGTCTGAAGGTCCTTCACAGTAAAACCAAACGGCTCAAATTCCACAGAAACATTATTATCGGTAGTAAATTTTCGGACTGACACAAGATTTTTAACAATTTTCGGGACATGAAGAACTTCATTAAGTTTTAAAGGGGGGAGGGGATGTGATAAAATAGAATTACCGAGACCTTTAATTGGAATACGATGACCATTACTGACGATAATATTACGAGAATTGCTCGAATTAAAATAGGAAATTAGGTTACCAGAGTCATAGGTCATATGAGCAGATGCACCAGTGTCCATGTACCATTCATCATCTGGTTCTTGAAGATTGACGGAGTGAACAGCAGCAGCAAGTTCGCTAGGGCAGTAGATCTATGAAGATGGATAGCCTGCCGGACTGGTGGTGGCAGCGGGGACCGACGCCGGAGGGGCAGAGGAGGTGGCAAGAAACGCCTGATTAGGGCGGCTGCCAAGGATGCCGACACCGGGACGCGCGGGTGGGGCCCATCCTTGGGTGGGGTAAGGGCACGGAGGTGTTGGCCAGGAGGATGCCGAGGCCGGACCTGGGATCCACACCCAATGACCGCCTATGGGTGCGTCGGTCGGAGGAGGAGGAGGCTGAACCGTGGTGGTGCGAAGTTGCTGGTGGCCGCCACGGCCGCCGCGTCCGCGTCCGCGATGACTTCCAGATCTGCCACGACCTCTATGGTGGTTGGGTCCGGAATGTCTGCCGGAGGGTGGTTGGGTCGCAGATGGGCCGCCGGTGTCATCAGTGCCGGCGGCAAGGGCAGTTGGGGCGGAAATTCCGGCGGCCTTATTCTGCCGGAGTTCCTCGAGAGCTAACATGGATCTAGCTTTGAACAATTTGGGTAGTGGATCGCTTTGTTGAATAAGAGTAGCAAGATTTTCATATCCTTTGGAGACATTTGTGACCATGTGAAGGACGAGACGGTCGTCGGAAAGCGGTGAACCAACATTCTGCAATTGGTCAGCCAACCTTTTTAGAGCCTGACAATAAGAAGAAACATTAGTAAAATTATCCATGTGAGTGGAAGAAAATTGTAGTTCAAGCAAAACCATTCGGGAATGCTTGTTATCATTGAAAATGTCATAGATGCGTTCCCATGTTTGTTTGGCTGTGGATCCTTCTTTGACAATTGTCTCGAGAAGGTCAGGGGAAAGAGTACCGTAAATCCATTGATTTACGGTTGCGTCGAGACGGGCCCATAGAGCTTTGTCGTTGGCATCGGCTGCCGGAGGAGCATCGGCCGGAGGATCGACGAGATGGTGGTGAACATCATGAGCCTTGGTGGTGTTGAGAAATAGCTCGGCCCAAACATCATAGGCGGAATCGTATCCGAGGACGATAGGAACGTAGTTTTTGATGGCGGTAATGTTTCCAGCGGGATGGAAAGTTGGGGCCATTATGTTAAGTGGGAACGGAGGGAACTAGGCAGTGGGGTCGGAATGGGTCAGAGTAGCAGTGGAGGGCCTGCAAAGACAAAAGAAGAAGAGAAAAAAGAAAAGAAGCAGGAGACAGGCGAGTTGCAGCAGGAAGAGAAAGTAAGATTTTTTTTTTTTGATGAATTTGTTTTCACTCTGATACCATAAAGGATGAATGTTTTCCCCGATTGATTTCATTATCATAATCATCTATTTATACAAGGCTAGATAGACAATACTACTTCCTAGATGCCTAGGAACAATGATATAATTAAGACTATCTACAAAGAATTATGCAAGTACAAGTAATAAGGCTATACAATGAATCTATCTATTACTTACAACAACCCAAAAGTCACTTATTTAGTACTCGGATTTATGTGACATAAATCCTTTGCTCAATTCTAAGTTAATCTAGAATACTCTAATACTCCCTCAAGCTGGAGCATGGAGATCGAGAATGTCCATCTTGGACGACAAAGTAAAGAAGTGAGATGATCCGAGGGCTTTGTGTTGGTGCAAGCAAGACAAAATGGAGAAATAGATGAATGATTAATACTGATTAAATTATTGATTGAATTCTTGATATATTTTACAACAAACAAATAACACATATTTACTATACATAATACATCCAAACAATACAATTATGAAGGTTTACAACTTTTCACATAATAGACAAACTACTTCACATATATACTTTAAATCATATTTCAACACTTCCACCCCCTTGATTCAAAGTTACAAACTCCTAATTTTATCCGGAAGAAATCATGTTATGCTAGAGGAAGAGCTTTTGTGAATATATCCGTCACTTGATCGTTCGTACCACAAAATTTTAGTGTTACCTTTCCATCAGATACAAGTTGACGAATGAAATGATGGGTTGTAGACACCCGCATTTTGTCTGCTAGTGTCTATAGCAGTTTCCGACAAAACACCCGAAGATGATCGGACGTAAACATGCTTTAATGCGCTCGAATACGAACTCGAAATCAATAGTATCCGACGTGAGCACTTAGCGGAGTACAAATCTCTCAAAACCGACTTCAAATTCAGACTTAGTGGGTCGTTTCCAAAAAAATAAAGCTATTTTGAGCTGAAATCATCACCGAAAATAAAACCAGCTTTTGTGACCGAGTCAAAACCCGGTCAAAGCTGAAACCCGAGACGAAACCAGCCTCACATGCGTCCAAATACAAACTCAAAATAAACCAAAACAACCAAATCAAAGCCAAAGAATCAAATCTTGACTTTCCCCTTTTGTCTCACCCGACTAAGACCCACTCGATCGAGTGACATAGGTCCACTCGATCGAGTAGACCCCTCAAAACCGTACAGGCACCTCTTTTTGAGCCACTCGATCGAGTGACCCCTGGACGGGGTAACCTCTATAAATAGACCCTCCATTTGCAACCCTAAAGATCACATTCAATCATCATTTCAAACCTACATTCATTCACATCAACACAACATCATTTTACACCCACTTTCAACTCTCTTCACTCATATCCTCTCTACACACACACAATCAATCCCGAGATCAAAACTCGTCAAAGACCGAGAGCATCCTCTCCTTAACCATACACACCAAAACTCATCCTACATTCTCGACGTTCCCGCGCCTTTACCGCTACTAGACGAGCCCGTTTCCGAGGCACCTAAGGATGTAGGTTGAGGGTGTAAAACAAATCCCGTCAATCTCTTTTCTCCCTTCTCATCTTCTCTTTTTTATACTAATTCTTATTAATCATTACTAACTAATTCTAACTTTCAATTTTTTGTATACAAACATTCTAATTTTCGTTACTAACATTTATTTTTCGCAATCTAACAATTTATTTATCATACTCTAACAATCTAAAACCTAAAATTTAATTACCATTTATTTATATTCTGTCACATATAATACCGCGTATATTAACAAAAAACTACTTTCAATCAAATTTTCAAGCCGAATACGTTCGACGATGAATCCCGTCTAAAGTCCATTATAATTCCTTGACAAGTCGTACTGGAGGTGGCGCCCTTCGAGGCGCGCCGCCCTAGACACCTAAAGGCGTAATGTGATCGCGGTGATTCGTCGTCAAACGTATTCAACGTCGTTTTTCTAAATATTACTCTAAAGGCATGATACCGACTCCGTAGTCGAATATCACGCCCAAAAGAGTCGTCGATAATTGGACTAGCATGAAACCCGTTGACGCTGAATCAATCGTCACAAGGTTCGAAAGGATTAATTACGACATCGTGACACGGAGGGAATCAATATTCGTTCTAGTTCGATCAAATTTGATATTACAAAATTCGCTCTAAATGCTAGATGTTGGTTCTATAACCGAATGTCGAGTATGGTGAACCCTCGAGAGTCAAACTAATATAAATCGAACAATATTTATATTTAGCATAACTACATCTCGATTCAAAGCATAAAAATTATGAAATAGGTCATCTCAAAAACGAGATATCACCCGTACAGAGGACACTCGATCGAGTGCCTAAGGGCCACTCGATCGAGTGACCCCCTAAAAATTGGGCAGAGGACTTCACGAAGGGCACTCGGTCGAGTACTCTCCAATGTAGGCTTAGACGTGAAACAAGTCTCATCAAATCATTTTTTTAACGACTTTTGGTCGTCACGTGTTAATCCAATCACGTGCCTCCCTTTTTCGAAATCTTGCATCGCATTATTATTCTAACCATCTAACCCATTTATATTACCGTTATGTTCAAGTATTGTATTTTTGGGTTGTATTTCCGTCCGTGTAATTTGTAATTATTTACGAGCTTTCAATTTTGATGTTAGCCATTTATAGCTTTTAAATGAACATCGCATGCTAAACAACTTCGACATAAACTGAGATGCATTAAATGACGTAGCTAAACACCTATTTCACATGCGTAGCTGAAAATGTTGTTTGCATATCATTTCACCGAATTACTAGCGCGCGTATTATAAAAACAATCGATATCTTAGTAAAGGCCGCTACGTGCGGGCGGGGTTGGGTGTCCTTCGTGGACTTCCCAACACATACCCTCACCCCTTAGTCGGAACCATTGGTTTTCGGATGCCTGAAACCGTTCGCATACGAGAGTCATTCGATATACGATACCCGATAACTTGGCGTCGATATCGTAATGCAAAGGGACGAACCCCACAAGCTCTAGTATCAAAGTGGGTCGTGCTTTGTGCATGGTCCGCCCAAGTATAGAGCGGGTTCGAACGGGCCCGAACTCCCACAAAGTTCGGTGGTGACTCCAAACTTTGATTTAAATTTCGACCCGAGAACAATCTCACACAAGAAACATATCGCCGCCCAAACCCGCACGTGGCCGCGTCTGGGTGGACCTATGTCATGTCCAAAATTTGGCGACTCCGCTGGGGATACCTGATGTACAACTTGTCATCGGGATCTTCAGGGTGAGACACGAGGAGAAATCGATTGGTTAGTACAATACGTGCGTTAGTTTTACGGTTCATGCATAACCCCAAATTTACACGGACTGGTACTGTCGACCGACGTCCCACTATACCACGATATATTCCAAATTAGTTATGTCAAGGTGTTCATGGCTAATTTGTATGGATTTCGCAGCATGTCCTTATACAAATTGGTAAGGGAGTCCGTCCCAATTATTGGAAAGGCTATGCGCACTGGTATAGACCCTATATAGACCGACCGAGACTTAGTATAAAGCATACATGTTGTCGTCATAATGCTTGCGTGACTATGTTCTACTTGGTTTCCGTATCGATTTCGAAAACCATCATTTCCAAAAATGCATCTTTCCAAAATGTCCAATAAAACTCGGAATGCTGCTGAAATTTAGACTTAAGATTTGACTAAAAACAAGCCTATTTTCTAGCCGGCATGCTGTCCATTTCAATATTCGAATTTCCGATCCCTATTCGATTTTCGAATTTTCAAAATTCCATTTCGATTTTCAAATCTTTGAGATTCCATTTCGATTTTCAAATCTTCAAAATTCTATTTCGATTTTGAAATCTTTGAGATTCCATTTCGATTTTCAAATCATTGAGATTCCATTTCGATTATCAAATCTTTGAGATGCCGTCTTTGATTTTCAAATCTTCGGGATCCCGTTTTCGATTTTCAAATTTTCAGGAATTCATTTTTGATATTTAAAATTTCAAAATTCCAAACTTCCGACTTCAAAAAACTCGGTCCTGTCGGCATGCTGCTAATTTCAAAAGACGGGATCGCCTCCTAAATTTTTAAAACGCGAAATTACTCGCAACCATTCCAACTTTTCAAAAACTCGGGCCTGTTGGAATGCTGCCAATTTCAAAACAAAGACAGGACCGTCCTCTCAATTTTCAAAATTCAATCATTTTTCAAAACCCTTCTTGTCCTAGGACCTACCGTTATCCGTGTGTCAGGTCTTTCATAGGTTTATCGAAGGTCTTTTAGCGTCGAAACTCCGTCGATCCTACATCACGGGTTTCTTCCCCATCCTAGTCTGCCTTTTTCTAAAGGCATAACCAACTAACACGAGTCATACACTCGTAAATGGAAGGTTCGTCTAAACACTCGAGTCCTAACTAGAAAGTCCCACGCGATCTTTCCCTACGACAGGACGGTCCCCACGACCTTTCCTGAGGGAATCTCGCCCGTCTTTCGTCATCCGTTAGTCGATTCATCCCAATTCAAGAACCCTTCAACTTAAGGGTCTACCATAATCTCAGGGTCATCCTTATTCGGGTCAAGTCGAGGGTCTCTAGCGTCGAAGCTCCACCAATCTCACATTGCGAGTTTCTTCCCTTATCCCGCCTGCCTTTCCTCGAGGTCGAGTCAACCTTTTACAAAGCATAGCCCTATAACAAAAGGTATGTGATCCTTACGTCTAAGGGTCACTCGTCCAACACTCGAGTCTTAACAAAGTCTTCAATCCCACTCGGGGGCTACCCTTCAGCAGAGCGATCAATCATGGTTGCTCTAAGGATCATATCCTACACGTGTTGTCTCACACGTTCCACCTTTGAGTCACTTAGATGCCACACCATCTAAGTTCTATCAGAGTCCTTAGTCTCAATTAGGGGCTGTTGTCCGACGGAGGGATTAATCACCATCGCTCCGAGAATTGTACCCTACGCACTTGCCTTAGGAAAGTCAAACCAGAGTCGTCTTTCCTCCCGCATTATTTCTTATTCCTTGGCGTGTTCGAGTTCCGAAGTAACATTTCTGATTACGTGGGTATTCTTGTAGAGTATGACATCCACAACCGGGAATAAGGGCATGGAAAACACCATTAATGAAATTAAGGCTGTGTTGGAGGCAATGGTTAGTAGGCAGGCCATGGTTGAAACTCAACTAGGGCTCCTGAAAGCTGACCAAGAGGCCATGGATGCTCGTTTAACTGTCATTGAACGGCAAGACCTCAATTTTGAGTTGGTGAATACTGGACCATTTGGCAAACTGATCAGCACAGTGCGTATGCTCGAGAAACAATTCCATGCCCTCCAAGGGAACAACATCTGCGTTGAAAACTCCCGAGACTATACACCCATCAGTGAGAAACTACCAAAGGATCTCAACTCAGAGGGTTTACCCATATTCGAAGGGACGGAGGATCCATTACTACACCTCCGAGCCTTTAAGGCGTTTATTGCAATCAAGGGGGTCAAAGCCGACATGTTCATCAATCTATTTGGTGCATCCCTCAGGAAATGCCCGAGAGCCTGGTTCTATAGGCTAAACACAAAAAGATTCCCTACTTGGGAAGATGTGGCTACCGAGTTCGCTCAAAACTATTCTGATAATACTTGTTCCGGTATGGAAACAATTGACCCGACTTCGGATTCGGGTCTCTTGATTATGATTCTATTTAGATAGCTTTCGTCGACTTTCTTCCACCTCTCCTTTTCCTCACTCCGGTGGTCGGACTTTCCCCGGCAGAGACGGCCTGCTCCCTCCACAATGAACGCACAGGGCCTCGAAGATGCCCGAGGGAACCCTCTCCGATACCTAAGTCAGTCCGTGAAATGCCTTAAAGAACCTAGCTCGTGAGGAACTAGGCGGCGGTTTTAGAATGAGAGTCTAGAGAGAGAAAATCCAACCTCCCCTATGTGGGAAATGGGAGAGTATTTATACCTTCCCACAAGAGAGAGAAAAGAAAAGAGGAGAGGGGGAGGATGAGTGGGTGAGAAGGTGACAAGTGGCTTCACCTCATCCACTCATTCCCCTTTACCTTAGGCAAAATGACGGAGGGGCCCCTGGTTTCTCCTACCTCTGCTGAGGGTGAGAGCACCCTGGGGGCCAGCAGGCAGGGGGGCTTGACCGCCCTGCTTGGCTGGCGGCAGGGCTCTGCCGAGCAGGCAGGTTCCTTGGAGAGTTTAGTGATTCCTCGTTTGGTGGCCTGCAGGGCAGGCTCTCCTCTACTCTTGGGTCGGGCCATCTTGGGACACAAATGGCGGGTGACCCATTGCAGGCTGCCGACCCCCATCAATTGGCCCTTGTCGGCTAAAGGGAAGCAGGGCTCCGTTTGGCAGGCGATCTCTTGATTGGGATGGGAGGTTGACTCTTTTGAGCAAATTAGCATTTATTGTGCAGCATGTTCCCGAGGGAGGAAACTCAACCGTATTGGGCAAGCAAAGAGTTGGAATTTCTTTGCTCATGATTACTTCTTTTGTAAAGAGGATTTTTGGACAGCGCGCCAACTTGGTGATTGGCTCTCCCTCTTACAGAGGTGGTTGAAGCACCATTAATGGCTTACTTTTGTTCCTATATAAATTCTGTTGTTCTCCATCATTTTCACGCCTCATCTTCAACCTCTCCATTATTCTTTCCCAAAAAGAGCCAATGTCTTGGATTAAGAAAACAGTCTTCCGTTGCGGAGTTTTCGTGGAGGTCCTCTACTTCAGTGGGCGTCATCGGTTGAAGTATTCAAGGCGGGCTAACCAAATTCTTCATTGCAGTAAGAGAAAACGCTCCCGTTCTCAACGGGTTGCTAGGAGGAAGGCCCTTTCCAGGGCTGGCAGGCACCCTAGGAGGTCTCCCTCTCCTGCTGATCTTCGCTCTGGATATTGCACCCAGGCAGGAGGCTGTTACGACAGGGGATGCCACAGGTGCTTCTCTTGGTTGCATCCAGAGCAATTTGACCCCAATTGCCCTGAATTGATCTCTTCTCCAGAATCAGGCCCTTCCTCTCTTCTGGTGAGGAGGGTGGACCTTGGTTTTCCTGGTGATGCCAGGGCCATCCCTTTTGGCCATGATTGGGACACAAGCAGCCATGACTCTGAGGATAGTGAATGCCAGGGCTATTCCTCTGGCAAGGGCGAAGATGATTTCCCTGATGATCCTTTTAAGGATTCTGACGACTGGGACTGGGGGTCCGCCTTGGATGATGATAGCCCTGGGGATTATTCCCCAGATTTTGATGATGATTAGGCCTGCTCTGAGTTTGCAGGCTGGTTGACTGAGCTAGGATTTCAGGCTCCTTTTGTACATTATTTTTCTGTCTACTGAACTTGTAACTGCCTATTTTCGGGCTTTCTCTAATTAATGGAAGATCAGGCAGGATTTTTATGTGTGTTGTTTTTTTTTTCTTTTTTTTGAATGAAGGGATGACGTCATGGAATGATTAACCCTCTGACCTCTTTTACCTTTTCGAGGTTTTTTTTTGGGAAGCGGTGGCTGGTCGGTTTTGAAAGCGTGACACGTGGGGGCATTTCCTGGGGAAGTTTTTAGGAAGGGTGACTCTTCATTTACCCTGGCCTATATAAGCACTCTCACTTCCCCCATTTCCCTCTTTTACGCTTTTTTGAAAAACTCAAACCCTTCTTCATTCTCTTTCGTTGCCGAGAACGTTCTTAGACTGAGGAGCTCTCTTTCTCGGATTTTCAACCAGTAGTCGTCGTTTTAGGTTAGAATCTTGTCCTAAGTCCTCGTCTTTTTCATTTCCTTGCTTTTACTTCTTCTTAAATCATTATGCCTAGTCACCGCGCTCGCATCCTTACATTTACCGACCCGTCGACTGAGAGGGCGGAGGGTAGGGAAAGGGGTAGAGCTGACCTTGCCTCCTCTTCTGGGAGGCTTGGTGTTAGGATGATCTTAGAAGATAACTTGGAGAGTGGCGAAGATGCTAATTCACCTGAGCCTGCCCCTTTTGATGTCGTCGACTCCGACGACGAGGCAATGGAAATTGATCCTTCCAGAATTGTCGTCCCCAGGGAAGCGGGGAAAATCTATTACTTGGACAAGGCTAAGTACCTGGTCCCCCTGAAAACCTACCCGGAGTCCAAGAACCGGGACTTAATCTTGGCGAAGAACGCTGCCGGGGCGATTGAGCAATTTTATAATTTTGGGGAGGGATACACAATTGTTGTCCCAGGAGAGAAGGACACTGTATGTTGCCCCCCTGATGGCTGCATAGCCGTCTACCACAAATGTCTAGAATTTGGCTTGCGTTTCCCCTTGCACCCCTTCTTGGAGGAGACTTTTAGGAGGATGAATGTGGCCATAGCTCAGCTGACCGCTGTGGCGGTTAGATCACTAATAGCTTACAGGTGGACCTGCCTTTTCACGGCGATGAGCCCTCAATCAACGCTTTGCGATATATGGTCGGCCTGCAGATGGTGTCCTCTTCTGGGGGAGAGGGTTCCCCTGGATATTGGTCTATCCAAAGGCAGAAGGGATACACTCCGGTCTGGCCAGCTCTGAACAGTCTGAAGGACTGGAAAAACAACTTTTTGTATGTGCACAGTGTTTCAGGGTGGCGAATTCCTAGACACTTTAGAAATCATGTCCATACCCGCCTGGAAACCCGCGAGGAGTATCACCCAGGCATTGGGGGGAGGGCCCTGGAGGTGAAACTGAATAGAAGGGACCAGGAGCTGGTTGAAAAGTTTGTTGCCACTGTAGATAAATCAGGCGTATGTGACCCTGGCTTTTGTTCAAAGTCCAGGGGGCCTGCCCCCTGCCTGCCCAGAGGTAGGTAGGGGGCTTTGCGTTTTTTATACAAGGATGGTGGGCTACCCCCAGTCCTTGTTCGTTCGGCGCGTGGGGCCCGGCCTGACCCTGGCTTCTGGTAGAAGTCCAGGGGGCCTGCCTCCTGCCTGCCCAGAGGTAGGCAGGGGGACTTCAAATTTTTGTTGGGGGGTCTATTTCCCTTGGTTTTAGCAACTGGGGGGCCTCCCCCTATTGCCCTCTGCTCGTTTGTGTGTGAAAAAAATACAAGTTTTAAACAGACAACGAGTATAAACTTTCGGACTTTTCATTCCTTGTTAAAAAATTCTTAAAATAACGGTGGTCGGAGCCGTCGACATTGCATTCTGAGCGTCCTCCGCCAATTTTTTGAAAGGGAAATACTTAGGCTTCCTTAGCATTAGACGTTAGACTTTTTTAAGGTGTCCGCATTCCAGTGGGCGGCCAACTCTTGTCCTTCAAGATTGGCGATTTTGTAGGTGCCTGGCCCCTTAATCTGGGTTACCTCATATGGGCCTTCCCAGTTGGCGCTCAGCTTTCCACGCTCCCACGATTTTTCCACTGCCTGCGTTTTTCTTAAGACCAAGTCCCCACTTGGAAACTTCTTTCTTTTACCTTCCTGTTGTACGCCCTCCTCATTCGTTGCTGGTAGGCGGCTATGTTCATGCTAGCCTCCTGCCTTACTTTGTTGACTAGATCCAGGGCCTCAGTCATTGCTGCTTCATTGTCCACCCTGTTATACTGTTGAGATCGCAGGGTGGGGATCCGTGCCTCTAAGGGCAGCAGGGCCTCTGCCCCGTATACCAGGCCAAAGGGGGTCTGACCCGTGGACTCTTTTTGGGTAGTCCTAATTGACCATAGTATGCTTGGCAGCTCATCTCCCCATCTGCCTTTAAGCTCATACACCATTTTCTTGAGTCCATTCAGGATTTGTTTATTGGCAGCTTCAGCCTGCCCATTGGTTTGGGGATGGCAGACAGCAGAGTAGGCGACTGCTATGCCATGGCTTTCCAGCCAAATTCTCAAAGGCTCGTTGTCGAATCGCCTTCCGTGATCGAATACTAGCATTTTTGGCAGGCCAAACCTGGTTATGATGTTCCTCCAGATTACCTTCCTGACCGCAGGCTCTGTGATGCTTGGCACTGATTCTTCTTCGATCCACTTGGTAAAATAGTCGATCCCCACAAGTATAAATTTCCTGCCCCCAGTCGCAACAGTGAAGGGGCCCAATATGTCCATTCCCCATTGAGCGAAGGGGATGGGAGACAGAATTTGCCTGAGTTCCTGGGCCGAGGCGTGAATTGATGGGGCGAAGAGCTGGCACTTCCTGCACCTTCGAGTTAAATCTTTTGCGTCTGCTAGCAGGGTTGGCCAGTAATATCCTGCTCTCAGGGCCTTGTGGGCCAGAGACTACTCTCCTATATGATGACCGCAGATTCTCGAATGGATGTCATCTAGGACCTCTGCAGCCTGCCCTGCCCCCAAACACTTAGCAGGGGTGAGTGGAATGATTTCTTGTACAGCTCTTCGCCTATCAGTATGAACCACGCGGCTCTCGCCAACGTCTTTTTTCTTTGAGCAGGGTCAGATGGCAGAGTTTCGTGTTTTTTGAATTGGATGATTGGGGTCATCCAATCTTCAAGACCTGCTTCTTCAATGACGTTGACTGGCTGGCAGGGGTGGTAGACTTTTCCTGGACCACGTCCACCCAGACCGATCTTCGTATGTCCTGCAGGCTGGAACTGGCCAATTTAGACAGGGCATCCGCCCGGTTATTCTGGGACCGGAGGACCTGCCTGACTTCATAGGACTTGAGTCCAGACAATCCCTGCTTCACCTTATCCAGATATGCGGCCATCGCCTAATCTCTAGCTTCATATTCTCCGTTAATCTGGTTAGCAATGAGCTAGGAGTCTGTTGCCAAGACGACCCGCTCTCCTCCTGCGGCTTTGGCCATATTAATGCCTGTGAGAACGACTTCATATTCGGCTTCATTGTTGGATGCAGGGAAGGTGAACCTGAGAGCGTGTTCGAAGTCCACTCCTTCAGGGCTGGTCAATACGACCCCAGCCCCTGCACCGTTGGTTGTGGAGGATCCATCTGTGTATACCACCCATTCACCGGCGGGGGGATCGTCTTCTTTCGAATGAGAGCACTCGGCCAGAAAATCTGCCAAGGCCTGTGCCTTGATGGCTGCCCTGGGTTGGTAAGATATTTCCAGTCCGCTCAATTCAATGGCCCACTTCAGCAGTCTCCCAGACTTCTCGAACTTTTCCAGCACCTTCTCCAGCGGCTGGTCGATCAGTACCACGACAGGGTGCGCGTCAAAGTATGGCCTGAGTTTTCGGGCTGCGATGACGACTGCATAGGCTGCCTTTTCTACCACTGGGTAGTTCTTTTCTGCTGCCCCCAGGGCGTGACTTACGAAGTATATAGATTGCTGGGAGCCTGCCTCTTCTCTTAAAATAACTGCGTTTATCGTTGAATTCGTTACAACGATGTAGAGGAAGAGCTTCTCCCCTGCCACTGGTCTTGCCAGGGTGGGGAGTTTCTTCAAATGCTCCTTGAGCTGCTTGAAAGCCTTTCTCTGCTCATCTTCCCATCTGAACTGTTTGTTTCCTTTTAACACTTTAAAGAATGGGGTTGATTTGTCTGCTGACCTGGCGATAAAGCGTGCCAGGGCAGCCATCCTGCCAGTCTGGCGTTGTATGTCTCTTATTGTTTTGGGTTCCGGAAGATCCAGTACGGCCTGAACCTTTTCAGGGTTGGCGTCTATCCCTCTGGCGCTGACCAAAAAGCCCAAGAATTTTCCAGAACGAACTTCGAATGTACACTTCTTGGGATTGAGTTTCATTTTGTAGGTTCGCAGGGAGGAGAAAGTCTCATGCAAATCCATCAGGTGTTTCTTGTCCCCTTTAATTTTCACGATGGCGTCGTCGATGTAGGCCTCCAAGTTCCTACCCTTCTGATTTTCGAAAACTTTGTCAACAAGTCGTTGGTAGGTGGCGCCTGCGTTCTTTAGCCCAAATGGTATCATTTTATACATGTAAGTGCCATAGCTGGTGATGAAGGCGCACTTCACCCTGTCAGGCTGCCAAAGATACACCTGATGGTACCCTGAAAAAGCATCCAGAAAACTCAGCATGGAGTACCCACTAGTGGCGTCTACCAGCTGGTCTATCCTTGGAAGAGGGTAGCAGTCCCTCGGGCAAGTTTTGTTGAGGTTTGTGAAGTCCACGCACACCCTCCATGCACCCGAGGACTTCTTTACCATTACTACATTCGCTAGCCATTCAGGGTAGTCGCAGATTTCTATGAAATCCGCTTTAAAAAGTTTTTCTATTTCCTCTCTGATGGCCAGGTCTTTTTCTGCAGACATATTTCTCTTCTTCTGCTTCACAGGGCGGGCCTCCGGGCTTACATTCAGCCTGTGAACGATATAAGCCGGGTCGACCCCCGGCATTTCATCTGCCGAGTAGGCGAACACATCCCTGTTACTCCTTAGGACCTTGATCAGCTTTGCTTGGTAGGACTCTTCCAGGTCAGCCTCTATGAGGACTTGTCTCCCTGGCTATAGGTCCACCAGCATGCTTTCCCCCCAGGTTCAAGGTGGTCAGCTGCCTGCTGGTCAGCTGGAATCTCGCCCTTCCTGCTGGGGGAACTGTCAGCCTTTCTTTTTCCTTTTCTTTCGGTTTCGTGGGTCTGCAGGGCCATAGAATAGCATTGTCTTGCCGATTCTTGGTCTCCGTGCACTTTTCCTTCCATACCGAAGTCTGTCACATAGGCTATAGTTAGAGCCCTGATTGATATGGCGGCTTCGATTTCGTCTAGGGTGGCTCTGCCTATCAGGGCGTTGTATGCAGACTTTGCGTCGACTACAACGAATGATGCCCTGACGTTCCTGGCGGAGGTTCCCTCCCCAAATGCTACTGGCAGATCTATGATCCCCATGGGAATCACACCTGCCTCGCTGAACCCATACAGCGATCCAGGAGCAGGCCCAAGGTGTCTCTTTTCCAGGTTCATCTTCTCAAAAGCGTCCTTGTACAAGAGGTTTGTGTAGGCGCCAGTGTCCACCATGCATCTTCTCACGATGTGGTTGCTGATTTCGAGGGACAGTACCAAGGGGTCACTGTGGGGGTATATTACCCACCCTGCATCATCAGGGGTGATGCTCAGAGTTATACCCTTGGGACTTCCTGCTCTTTCAGCGTAGCAGATTTGATTCCGTAACTCACAGATCTGTCTTTTCTGGCTTCTCCTTCTTATCTGACCCTTTGCGTCCCCCGACACTACGTGGATTATCTTGCGGTTCTGCGCCGAGCCCTCAGGTTTCTCCACCGTGTCCCTCTGGGTTTTGTTCCTTGCTGCATAGTTACTTAGCCAGCCATTCCTGATGAGTTCTTCAATTTCATCTTTCAGGTGGCAGGATTCCTCGGTGGTATGTCCTACACAGTCGTGGAACGTACATATATTCTTTGGATCCCCCTTCAGGCTACGTGGCTTATTTGGGCGATTTCATTTAGCTGTTTCTTTTTCCAACTCAAAGATTTCTGCCCTGGATTTATTGATAGCTGTATAGCTGTCAAATCTGGGCTGGTAGGCCACGCGTCCCTTTCTGGGGGTGTCTCCCTCCTCAGCTCTCTGCTTCCCCGTTTCAGCTCTGCCGCGTCCACCTTGCGGCCTGGCAGGCCCTGCGGGGGTATCCGGCAGGCTGTGGAACTCTTCCTGCAGCATAAAACTTTCCGCAATTTTTCGAGCCTTAGCTAGGGTCTTAGGCTGAGCTCTGATCATCTGGTTTTTCATCTCCCCTGGGAGTAGCGAGATGGTTAGCGCGTACGCTGTAGTTGAATCATTAATTTCTTTGACCTGCTGGTAGGACAGGTCAAACCTCTTCAAGTAATCCCTGACGCTTTCACCCTTCTTCTGCCTGAGGGTCATTAGGTCAAAACGGGTTAGCCGGCGCCTCTTGTTCCCTGCATATTGGTCAAAGAAGGCTTCGGCCAGATCTATGAAGAAACTAATCGAACCCTGCCGAAGGTCTCTGAACCATCCCTGCGCCAGCCCCACAAGGGTGGTTGGGAAGACTTTGCACCAGACTGCATCGTCCACATCGTACATGCCCATGTGACTTTCATAAGCTGCTAGGTGATCTTCTGGATCTGAGGTCCCGTCGAACTTGACGGAGGGCATTTTGATCTTTGGGATGGGGTACTCCTGCACGTCAGGGTGGAGAGGAGGTCTTGTGGGCCTGCCCACCACTTGTGACCTGCTTCCCCTAGAGAGGTAACCGTGGTCATCCCATTTTCCAGGGGTCGGTTTTCCTGCACTGGGGGAGCGGTGCCTGGGTGGCCGCCTACTCATAGCTTCGTCCTCCCTGTCAGGGGAGGGGCGTCTGGATCGTTTCTTTTGAGGCCGGTCAAGGTTGTCATCCTGACGATGCCTTGACTCAAGTGGCCGCCCCTGGTTGAGTCTGGACTGCAGACTTTGAGATAGCCCTGGAGTTGGCTGTGGCTCTGCCACCGGTGTCAACCTAGAGAAGACTCCGCCCTGCTTCTCCCCCAGACGCTTAGATGCAGGCTCCCTGTGCCTCATTGGATCCTGGAGGTCTTGGGACAGACCCCTCTTCTCCCTGGCAGCTGTGGATTCGGTGGTACGTATAGAACACGCTTGTTGCTGAACAGGCCGCTCTTGGTTGCTGACAATGCGTTTCTGGGCCTGCTGATATCCTTGAGCAATCCTCACTGCTTTCCTCTGAATGTTCTTGGCAGCGGTTCACTTCGTGCCCCCGACCCTTCCTCCACTTTCAAAGTGAGGCTGCCTGGGGGTGGTCGCGATCCTGCCAACCAGGTCTTCAGGGGTGAATTCCTGATTTAGCATTGCTGAAAAGAAAGTCGCAGTTTGTGCAACCTGGGCAGGGGTGAGGTTCAAATTAGGCCTTTGATGGCCACCCTGCCCAGTTGTGACTGCAGTTTCTCCATCAGGCGCTCCACGAAGGTTTGCTTGGCCTACCCCTGGGATTGTTGCAGCAGGTGTCCTCCCAGGTGTAGGCATGTCATATAAGGGGATCACCGGTGGTACCGTCGAACTCGCCCCAGAACTGGCCTCTATGATTTCAGGCATTTTGTTTGATTGATTGTGGTTAATTTTGGTGGGAAACTCGTGAGCACAACCGAAGGAGTTCCCACAGACGGCGCCAAATTGTTTCGGTATGGAAACAATTGACCCGACTTCGGATTCGGGTCTCTTGATTATGATTCTATTTGGATAGCTTTCGTCGACTTTCTTCCACCTTTCCTTTTCCTCACTCCGGTGGTCGGACTTTCCCGGCAGAGACGGCCTGCTTCCTGCACAATGAACGCACAGGGCCTCGGAGGTGTCCGAGGGAACCCTCTCCGATGCCTAAGTTAGTCCGTGAAGTGCCTTAACGAACCTAGCTCGTAAGGAACTAGGCGGCGGTTTTAGAGTGAGAGTTAGAGAGAGAAAATCCAACCTCCCCTCTCTGGGAAATGGGAGAGTATTTATACCTTCCCACAAGAGAGAGTAAAGAGAAGAGGAGAGGGCGAGGATGAGTGGGCGAGAGAGTGACAAGTGGCTTCACCTTATCCACTCATTCCCCTTTACCTTAGGCAAAATGACGGAGGGGCCCCTGGTTTCTCCTACCTCTGCTGAGGGTGAGAGCACCCTGGGGGCCAGCAGGCAAGGGGGCTTGACTGCCCTGCTTGGCTGGCGGCAGGGCTCTACCGAGCAGGCGGGTTCCTTGGAGAGTTTAGTGATTCCTCGTTTGGTGGCCTGCAGGGCAGGCTCTCCTCTACTCTTGGGTCAGGCCATCATGGGACACAAATGGCGGGTGACCCATTGCAGGCTGCCGACCCCCATCAATACTGAACTTCAGATTTCCATGCGGACTCTAGAAGTCATGGCCCAAGATCCAACAGAGGGTTTCACTAAATACCTTCAACGTTGGCGGGATGAGAGTGTTAAGCTGGTAGACAAGCCCAACGAGAAAACACTAGTGGAGGCGTTTATCAGCAACCTCGTACCCTCCTACCGCATCCATCTTAGGTGTGCCGACATTTCAAACTTTGCGGTGCTTATCGAAATGGGCACTAGGATTCAAGAAGATCTTTGACATAATGAGGATCCGGGAAAAGCTTCTACTGAAGGCTATACTGGACATCAATTTTGATTCCTTAGAAGCCGAAGACTACTGACGACATCAGCAAGATCGTCCAAGTCAATCAACCAGGCATCCGAGAGTCCTGATTTGATTTAAGTCTGAGTTTGAGTCCGAGTCTAGGATGTTCTATTCAATTTCGAAGTCAGAGTAAGAGTCAGCTGTATTCTGTCCTCTTTCTACAATCCAATAAAACCAGTTTTTCTATCTCTCATATATGTTTTCCTTACGTGTTTCCGAGAACATGATGAACACCATCATACACTGTGAGCACATGCACGTGACTATTATAGGCACATCTATAATGATTGTAGGAAACCGAAACCCGTGTTTTCCTTTACCTGTTCCATGTCTGGTATAGAAAGCCACATAACTACCCTTAGAAGGAGCGATATCAAATCCTATGACAAATCTAAGTAGTCTCCCAGTTTGGGTTCAAGACGGAAGGCAGGCCCATTTCCTACAATAAACACCCCTCCAATAAGACTGGCCAATCCCTACCTTAGGCTTTAGTCTGACAAAAAAAAACTGGACAAAAAAATCAAAAGTCCACGGAAAAAAAGCAAGAAGCCAAAATGAAAGAGTTGGCCATGATCAAAAAAGAACTCTCAACATCCCTCGACCAAAGTACGGTCAATCCCTTGACCGGGGCACGGTCAACTCAAATGAAGAATCCCATGACAGGGGCTAAGAGGTCAACCAACCAAAAAATTTCCAAAAATCCATGACCGGGGTACGGTCAATCTCAGACCGGGGTACGGTCAATCCCTTGACCGGGGTATGGTTAAATCAAGAATTACCATCAAATAAGAGAATGACAATCAAGCTGGTCAGCTAATGCCTAATCTAGCCTTCCCACATTATAAACCTTGAGACCTTCTCGAGACCTAGGCTAAGAGACAACCCGGAATTTTGAGGATTCAAGCTCCATAGGATACACCCTAACCACTAGGGCCAGACATGGAAATTACATCCCGCATTATCAAACCTACCCCGATCGAAGTTTGAGTCATTTTTACTCAACTTCTCCATTTCCTACCGCATTACAATACCTTACCCTCGAAGCTTTAGCTCCACAAAATTGAGCTCCAGATTTCGAATCATCAAAGCCACTTACGACCTAGCTCCACATTCCCAGAAACATCCAAACCAGTTACCAGCCCTGAACACGGGAGCTCAACTTGTGGTCGGCATAAAACATGCCCAAATAGTTCACACCACCTCTAGGGGCTACCCCGGAGAACGCTCACAGTCACAGAATCAACATCTTAACCATTCTAGCCCTTTGATCAAGACATTATTGGGAATGCACCTAGCCTGCACCATCGTTATGGCTAGTTACACACAAAGCCCTAATAAACTAGGCATCATGATATATCCTTCAATCGCCTGAACTACGGCTTGGTTTGATTTCACTACACGTGAATACGTAGGCAGCCTTTCGACAAAGGCACAACCACCCACATTGACAGAAACTTAAAATGCACCGTCATTCCTATCACGAGACTGTCGTATTCTTAACAGTTAGCTTTGTCGTCCTAAGGGCTTCTCTTAGGCAGAAGACCTCCATCCACTCACAAAATCCAAAATACTTTCAAAATCTAGCCACCTTTCTATAGTGTGTCCTAGTACTCAGCTTAGTCGAAGACAAGAATCCGTTAGAGACTCGAAGTGACACCCACTTTGGGAACGTACCCCAAAACCAAAAATTCAAACGAACTAGACTACAGCATCACTACTATTAAGTCCTGTCGTGCAGTAACAGTCTCATTACAGACTACTGTAATTCCCCTATAACACATCCTTCCCATTTTGAAGTTCGACCGTGTTGCCATTCGCCAAGGTTACGGAACCGTGCAGCTTAAGAGTCTTGTAATCTTAGGTGGCCCACCCCCTATCAAGTCACGGTCAAACCCTTCGAGAGTCCAAGTCATGTCTGTCAACTCGACCAGTCACGTCCAAAGTCGAGTCTGTCGGTATGCCTTTCTTTTCAAATTCCTACTTTGAAATTTGCAAAACTTAGCTATTTGAGAAAATCCTTTTCGACAAGATCAAAATTTGGTCTATTAAAGCTACTAGTATTTTCTAACCCTTTCAATTTTGAAAACATATCTCCTAGCACGTGAGCTGCTGTTAGGACTTCGATTTCAAAATGAAGCAAAAATCATCTTCTCCAACGCAAGCCAGTCTATAGATGCTAACTACATTTCCTATGTGCTATCTTGCTATCTGCTATATCTGTTATTTCTGCCTATGTATCTAACATTTAAGGTACCAGCCTGTGCTTCCCAGCGGAACATCAAAGTCGGTGCTTCTCCTGGAATGCTACATCCAAGATGTGATGTGTCGGCATACAGGTACACCAAGGACTTCAAAAGCATGTCTCCGCGCAGTTTCTTTACTCTCCAGCGGAAAACCCGAAGCGGTGTTTCTCCTAGAATGCTACATCCAAGATGTTATGTGTCGGCATACAGGTACACCCAAGACTTCAAAAGCAAGTCCCCACGCAGCCATCATCATCAAAGACAGGCGAGCCCTTTCACGCAATCCGAATGGACTATAAATGACCCGACCGGAAGGCTGCCAGGTCTTAATCCTCGATCGGCCTGGTGGCTACTCAGACCTTCGCCTTGTCCAAGCCTCAGTCAGAGTGGGGGCTCTGTAGACACCCACATTTTGCCTGCTAGTATCTATAGTAGTTTCTGACAAAACACCCGATGATGATCGGATGTAAACGTGCTTTAATGCGCTCGAATACGGACTCAAAATCAATAGTATCCAACGTGGGCACTTAGTGGAGTACAAATCTCTCAAAACCGACCTTAAATTCAAACTCAGTGGGTCATTTCTGATAAAATAAAGCTATTTTGAGCTGAAATCATCAACAGAAATAAAACCATCTTTTGTGACCGAGTCAAAACCCGATCAAATCCGAAACTCGAGACGAAACAAGCCTCACATACGTCCAAATACAAAGTCAGAATAAACCAAAACAACCAAATCAAAGTCAAAGAATCAAATCTTGACTTTCCCCTTTTGTCTCACCCGACTAAGACCTACTCAATCGAGTGACATAGGTCCACTCGATCGAATAGACCCCTCAAAATCGTACAAGCACCTCTTTTTGAGCCACTCGATCGAGTGCACTTAGGGTCACTCGATTGAGTGACCCCTGGACGGGGTAACCTATATAAATACACCTTCCATTTGCAACCCTAAATATCACATTCAATCATCACTTCAAACCTATATTCATTAACATCAACACAACATCATTTTACACCCATTTTCAACCCTCTTCACTCAAATCCTCTCTACACACACAATCAATCTCGAGATCAAAACTCGTCAAAGACCGAGAGCATCCTCTCCCTAACCGTACACCATAACTCACCCTACATTCTCCACGCTCCCGCGCCTTTGCCGCTACTAGACGAGTCCGTTTCCAAGGCACTTAAGCATGTAGGTTAAGGGTGTAAAAAAAATCATGTCATCACTTTTCTCCCTTCTCTTCTTCGTTTTTTTATACTAATTATTATTAATCATTAGTAACTAATACTAACTTTCAATTTTTTGTATACAAACATTCTAATTTTCGTTACTAATATTTATTTTTCGCCATCTAACAATTTATTTATCATACGCTAACGATCTAACACCTAACATTTAATTATCGTTTATTTATATTCCGTCATATAATACCGCGTATATTAACAAAAAACTACTTTCAATCAAATTTTCGAATCGAATACGTTCGACGACGAATCTTGTCCAAAGTCCATTATAATCCCTTGACAAGTCGTACTTGAGGTGGCGCCCTTCAAGGCGCGCCGCGTGCCCTAGACACATAAGGGCGTAATGTGATCGCGGTGATTCATCGTCAAACGTATTCAATGTTGTTTTTCTAAATATTACTCTAAAGGCATGACACTGACTCCGTAGTTGAATATCGCGCCTAAAAGAGTCATCGATAATTGGACTAGCACGAAACCCGTTGGCGCTTAATCGATCGTCGCATGGTTCGAAAGGAATTACGACATCGTGACATGGAGGGAATCGATATTCGTTCTAGTTCGATCAAATTCGATATTACAAAATTCGCTCTAAATGCTAGATGTCGGTTCTATAACCGAACGTCGAGTATGGTGAGCCCTCGAGAGTCAAACTAATATAAATCAATCAATATTTATATTTAGCATAACTACACCTCGATTCAAAACATAAAAATTATGAAATAGGTCATCTAAAAAACGAGATATCACCCATACAGAGGCCACTCGATCGAGTGCCTAAGGGCCACTCGGTCACTTGAGTGCCTAAGGGCCACTCGGTCACTTGAGTGCCTAAGGGCCACTCGGTCACTCGAGTGCCTAAGGTCCACTCGATCATTCGAGTGCCCAAGGGCCACTCGATCGAGTGACCCCCTCAAAATTGGGCAGAGGACTTCACGAAGGGCACTCGGTAGAGTACTCTCCATGACTCGATCGAGTGTCCCCCATAGGCTTCCAACGTAGGCTTAGACATGAAACAAGTCTCATCAAATCATTTTTTTAACCTCTTTTAGTCGTCACGTATTAATCCAATCACGTGCCTCCCTTTTTTGAAATCATGCATCGCATCATTATTCTAACCATCTAACCCATTTATATTATCGTTATGTTCAAGTATTGTATTTTCGGTTGTATTTCCGCCCGTGTAATTTGTAATTATTTACGAGCTTTCTATTTTGACGTTGACCATGTATAGCATTTAAATGAACATCGCATGCTAAACAACTTCCACATAAAATAAGATGCATTAAATGACGTAGCTAAACACGTATTTCACATGCGTAGCTTAAAATGTTTTCTGCATATCATTTCACCGAATTACTAGCGCGCGTATTAAAAAAGCAATGAATATCTTAGTAGAGGCCGCTACGTGCGGGCGGGGTTGGGTGTCCTTCGTGGGCTTCCCAACACGTACCCTCACCTCTTACTCAAAACCTTTGGTTTCCAGATGCCCGAAACCGTTGGCATACGAGAATCACTCGATATACGATACCCAATAACTCGGCGTTGGTATCGTAATGCAAAGGGACAAACTCCACAAGCTCTAGTATCAAAGTGGGCCGTAATTTGTGCATGGTCCGCCCAAGTATAGAGCGGGCTCGAATGGGCCCAGACTCCCACAAAGTTCGGTGGCGACTCCAAACTTCGATTTAAATTTCGACCCGAGAACAATCTCACACGAGAAACATATCGCCGCTCAAACCCACGTGTGGCCGCGTCGGGGTGGACCTATGTCATGTCCACAATGGTTCACATCAATATGCTTGGTTCTTGCATGAAAAGCTGGATTCTTACTCATTGCAAGAGCAGCCCTATTGTATGTCACAATAAATTTTCGTTGCTTCATTTTGCACATAACCAAGATCAGTGAGTAACTTTCTAAGCCATAGAACTTGGCGGGCAGCCGATGTTGTTGCTGTATATTCGGCTTCTAAAGAAGATAAGGCCACGGTTTCTTGCTTCTTGGAACTCCAAGTCACTGCTCCTGTACCAAGACTAAATATATGTCCCGACATGCTTTTTCTATCATCTAAACCTCCAGCCCAATCGCTATCCGTGAAGCCAGTCATCTTTAAACTCGATTCTTTAGTGTACCAAATTCCAAATTCAACTGTTCCGGTCACATATCGAAGAATCCGCTTCGCCCCGCCAAAATGTTGTTTGGTAGGATTGTGCAAATATCGAGATACCAAACTCACCGCAAAGGAAATATTGGGTCGAGTGTGTGTCAAATAATTCAAACCTCCTACAACACTTCTATGATACTTTGGATTTGCCCTTTCCGTTCCATCTTCATGTTGTAACTTCTCATTAATATTCATCGAAGTGGCTGCAACCTCACATTCTAACATATTAAACATCTTTAATAAATCAAATGCATACTTCTTTTGGCTCACAAATATTCCATCATTTTCTTGTTTTACTTCAAGAGACCCAAAAAATATTGTAATAATCCTAAATCTGTCATCTCAAAGGTCTTCATCATATTTGACTTAAAATCAGCCACCAAAGATTTGGAAGAACCAATATAGATTATATCATCGACGTAAAGGCAAACTAATAGAAAGTCACGGTTACCTTCACGCTTGGAGTAAAGAGTGGGCTCGTTCTCACTTCTTGAAAATCCATTTTCATGGAAAAATAGTTCGATTCTACTATACCATGCACGGGGCGCTTGGTTTAATCCGTACAGTGCTTTTCTCAATCTGTAAACTTTGCTTTTGAAACCATCAACAACGAAACCTTGAGGTTATGACACATACACCTCTTCTTCAAGTTTACCATTTAAAAATGCAGATTTTACGTCAAGTTAATACACAGGCAAGCTTTGTTTAGCCGACAAAGCCAACATAATTCTTATTGTTTCAAATCTTGCAACCGGAGAAAACGTTTCTTCAAAATCAATACCTTGTTGTTGAGAATATCCTTTTGCCACGATTTGTGCCTTATGCTTTTGAATACTTTCGTCAACATTGTATTTTGTACGGAACACCCATTTCAGCCCAATAATATTCTTATCTTTCGGGGCATCAACCAACTGCCATGTATTGTTTCTTTCAATAACATCTATTTCTATTTTCATGGCGATTTGCCATTCTGGATATTCTTCGCTTCTTCAAACAAGGTTGGATCAGTAACTACCAAATCACAATTACATGAATTATAAATCCCGCAAGTGACTTGTATTTTCTGACTGGAGAGTTACTATTGTTGTCACTGGACGAGTCATTTTGCGACTCGTTATTATTGCTTCTTGGTGTGAGCGGTGGAGTATTTAATGGAGGTGGTGGTTCATCTAGTTCATTGTCTTCGCTTAATGGAATATGACGAGGAATATCATCTTTGTCAACATTCCATCTAACTCGTGCCTCCTCATTAAAGACCACATTCCTACTGATCATAATTTTGCCACTTTCAAAATTATATAGGCGGTATGCTCTGGAATGAGGGCAATAACCAATAAATATGCATTTTTCGGATTTATCATCAAGTTTTGTACGGTTATTAATCAAAGCATAACCTACACAACCGAATACTTTTAAGTGACTTACTCATGGCTTCTTATTTCTCCACGCTTCAAATGACATTATGTTTAAAATCGCTCGTGTTTGAGATATATTAAGGAGATACACCGCCGTTGCAACCGCTTCTCCCCAAAAAGAAATTTGGATGTCCTTTTTTACTTAACATTCTTCATTTTGCTCGGGAGTATATGGTGCTGTAAGATCTTTGCTAATGTCATACATCTCACAAAAAGCATTAAATTCACCAGAACAAATTCACCGCCTCTATCGGTTCGGAGAGCGATTATTCTTCTCCTACTTTGATTTTCCACTAGCGCCTTAAATTTCTTAAAAATCTCAAATGCTTCTGATTTTGATTTTAAGAAATAAGCCCAACTCATACGTGTATAATTCTCAGTTCGCAATAGAAAATATCGACTTCCACCTAATGACTCGGTTTTCATCGGTCCACATAAATCGGTGTGAACAAGTTCAAGAGGATCAGAAGCCCTCCATGTCTGCACTCTAGGAAAAGAGCCTCTATGTTTTCCATACACACACCCTTCACAGAAATTTAGTTCACTAATTTTTGGTAATCCAACGATCATATCTTTTTGACCCAAAAGCTTCAAACTTCGCACGTTTAAGTGACTGTATCTCATATGCCATAACTGAGATTCATCTTTCTCTTTAACAATTAGGGCCTTTCTCACAATATTTGACATACTCAGCGGAAACACCTTATTCAGAGTCATACAGACTCTTGTTATGCTATGACCATTTTTTTTTATCAATGACAACACATCTATCTTCATCAAACATAATCTTATAGCCATTACTTATTAGTTGGCCAATACTTAATAGATTATGAGCAAGTTCAGGTACAAATTGCACACCATACTAAGTTTATTTTAACATCACCTTGTACTGTTTTAATATCAATATTACCTTTCCCTTCGACTTGCATTTTATTATTATCGCCAAGACAAACTTCTCCTTTCTTTGTTTTGTCAAGCATTTTGAACAAGGACTTTGTCCCGGACATACGATTTGAACATCCGCTGTCCAGAAAACATAAATTGTTACTGTCAATTTTGAACAAAAACATCACCTAGTAAGGCTGGAAGAACTATGACACAGAAACCATCATGACCATAAAGAGAGAACTTGATCCTAAGGCTACAGAAGTCTCACCCTTACTAGGTGCGTCTATGACACCCATTGCTAAGCTATTGTTTAATGTGTCTTATTTCTCCTTACTACCAAGAAAAACCGGTACTACCAAACTCCACATCCACGAAATCATACTAATTTATCACCTTCTTAAGGGTGATGAAGTTAACCTACCCTTTCTATTTTTTGGTCACATAGAACATCACTACTACAAATCCCTATGATTATCGACGCTTTTTCCTTTGATTTTCGACGCTTAAAAGCGCCAAGAATTATATTCCTGACGCTTCAGAAAAGCATCGAATTTTGGGCCGTCGGAAATTTCTGACGCTTTTAAGTGTCACTATTCTCGACACTTTCTTGTGTCAACAATTCAAGCCGACACTTTATGACGACAAAATTTCTAACGCTTTTATGTGTCAAGAACTCAGAGGTTGACACTAATGTGCGTAAAGAAAAAAAAATGGTGGTAACTAGCCTTGACGCACAAAAGCGTCAAGAGTTACTTTAAAGAAAGTGTTATTTAACAAGAATAATACCAACTTTGGGTGGTATTCCATCAATAAAATCAACTTTGATTAATACGGGAATAAAACCAAGTATGAGACATATTATACGAGAATGAAATACGCTCACCTGCTACCGCCTACACCTGTCAATATTACCACTAATACAAGTTTTACTGACACTCTGACAGTAAAGTAACCTCGTTCACTTTTAACTACATTAATTCCCAAACTTCAAACTTCATCTTCCCGTTTCATCAATTCAAAACGTCTTCTTCGTCAATTCATCACTTCATCACTTCATCATTCACTTCGTCGTTTCACTTCGAAGGTAATTTTTTACGAAACTTTTGTTTGTTTATCTTTCTCAAATTTTGTACGTCCGTCTTATAAATAATTATCATTAATTTTGTCAAAAATCAATTTTCAGGGGTATTGTCAAGTTCATTCCTCAATCTTGTGGTTCGGCAATGTCAACGATGAGTATTGTTTTCATTTCCCCTAAATTGATTTTCCTGGGTGAGCATTTGATTCCACCAACAAGAAGTAGCTACACCCATTATGCTACAACGGTAAAGGATAATAG
This sequence comes from Agrostemma githago, assembly GCA_958450325.1. Taxonomy (NCBI): domain Eukaryota; kingdom Viridiplantae; phylum Streptophyta; class Magnoliopsida; order Caryophyllales; family Caryophyllaceae; genus Agrostemma; species Agrostemma githago. The sequence continues at coordinate 10,896,248 of OY288244.1, forward strand.
TTAAATTGATATTACTAAACTAATTGATAAAAATAATCGTAATTATTGAACTTACCGGCCATAAAAAATTTCTTCCCAATATTTTCTCTCTTCTTGATAGTCCTAATCACTGACCGTAACTTGTGGTTGTAGAAAACATCTTTCGAGTTCGATCCCCATGAATTCAAAGAGCATGAATTTGATGGGTTACCATGGATTTGGAGAAAGTATGGTTTAGGAGAGAGAATTTGATTTTGGGGAAAATCGATGTTTGGTGTGGAAAGAAGAAGATGAAGATGGGTGTTAAGTAATAGCATGGGACCCACAAAACCGACTTCATTCGGTCATTTAAGAGGCAATTTTATTCTCGTATAATATGGCTCATACTTGATTTTATTCCCGTATTAATTAAAGTTGGTTTTATTGATGGAATACCACCCAAAGTTGGTATCATTCCTGTTAAATAACCCTTAAAGAAAATAGTTCATAATTCTTTTTTTTTTACATATTGACAAAAGGATATATAATAAACCTTCAACATTTTTACCGTAAATTAAATATAATACGGAATAAATAAATAAAAAAAACCATGTATCTAGCAAAGTTAATCAAATAAAATATTAAATAATACTGTAACCAATATACGTACAATAGTGTACCATTGTCAATCATGCAAATATAGTACCATGATTGATTCAATATCTCGTACAAAATGGAATGCTAAAGAAATTACGTGAAAATATCTGCTCTCAAACATAATTGAGTATGTACTAAATTAATAACTCAATCTAATATCAATCGAAAAGCAAGAAAAATATATGTAACGAAATAAAGTGCACTTGCGAGAAGTCGACAAATCCCGGTAGCCAGCTGGAGGTCACTATTATTTTCTCAATCCACCGACTATTGATTCCAGGGAGATACTCTCACGTGCTTCTCGTTACTCTTTTAACCCTAACCTTGAGAAAAATCATCCCTCACCTTCAAAAAACATTAGTTTTCTTATTTGAGCATCCAAAAATTTCAGCAACATGTAACACTAATCATGAAACAACCTCATTGTTCTTCGTACACCCAAATTGAAGTCACAACAAGTGACCCTCAATACAACATCATTTAACCAAATTAACATTAGTAAACACAGATGAATATGATGAATGTAGGAGCTTATGCCATTTTTGGAGGGCCACACATCGGTTTCCTTATATTGGAATTCATACAGGTTCTACAAAATGAAAGTAACACACACAAAACACGTTACCAGGTATCTTCTACTCTGGAGATGTGCTAGTCGGATTGTGTTGTTTTTTCTTGATGATAACACAGATGACTGCAGCAAAGAAGATTTGGTCAGAATTTAGGCTTATGTTCATGGAAAAAAAACGTCAGAAAACAAAATTTCAAATGCAATGAAAAGTATGTTGTTAGGCTTATATGAGTAATTGTTGTACTAGATACCTTGACTTCAGCAAACTCAACAGCAATGTTTGTTTCAAATCCACGTAGAACTTGTAGAGCCAATTCAGAAGCTTCAAGCATCCCCATCTTCACCTAGCAAAGCATGTAAACCAGAGTCAGACTATATTATACTCCCTCCAGACATAAATTATTGCCCCATTTCATGATTATATGTGGGGTGTATTTTAATGAAATGGGGGAATAAATTGTGACCGGAGGGAGTATATAACAAAGAGGATTTAAAGGTAATAGTCATGTTCATTACCAGCCGGCGAGGTGATTCCGGCACAAAGAACAATCCTTAGTATCAATATTGCGCAAGGCAGAACTCCTGAAGTTCACAAGGATAGAAAGTATAATCAATCTTTACACTTATAATTTAGTGATAATAATCCTGCACGAGTGGATTAATGATGAGAAACGTTGAAGATAACACACCAAATACTGCTAGCAGTCGTCAATCGACAAAAATCTCAAGCAGATAACAAGCATTATCCCAATAGTAGCTGCTAGCTGAAAACACAATATTTTGATGAGGAAGTTCAGCTTAATCCCAATAACGGTAGCAACAGATTATTACTACCTCCGTCGCACTAAAATTGTCACATTTTATTAAAATACTCCTCACATATAATAGGGAAATGGGACAATCTTTTGGGGACAAAGGAAGTCTTTTTTATTTCCTTCTGATTAGATAAATAAGATGTAGTTACCTGGTTTACTGATCCAAGCATGCCTCTCATGTTCTGAGGAGCTATTTTTGAAGGAATATGTCCTAAGACATTTTTGGCAATTACTAAATATAATATTGGATATTATTATGGAGATAATCGTTATGTATTATAGTAATTCATAATTGCTTGCTAGAGAATAATTATGATAATTAGTCCAATTCGATTGGGCTGATGACTATAGATATATAATCCTATAAGGTCACACAATCAGACTTAGTCAGGAAACTAAACAGGTCCAATATGGACTTGTGAGGTATTATGCTGTGACTACTTATGAGACCCGGTTAGTCTCTAGGTTTAACCTAGACTCTACTACTATATAATGATATAGTATATGAGTCATAAGGTGATTTAGAATCAACCAAGGAGAAAACCCTAATCTAAGTCAGTTCAGTTTATTGCCTCAAGCACCCTTAAAAGTAAGAGAGAGAATTGTTCTATCTCTTCCGTCCTAGCAGACGTGGGATTCCGACTGGGTTGGTGGACCAAGTAGAGGAGCAACACGTGGGGCTCTAGTATCTCTCCGTCTCATATATCGAGGAATTTACGCTACGAGGGTATGTATTTCTCGACCTACTTTTGTTCTGATTCATATCTATATTGTGCCTGTATTCTTGAATTGGTGTTAGGAAATTGTTTCCTGAAATTCCGCTTTCGCACCGGTAAAATCCTTCAGTGGTATTAGAGCCTATAGCATAATATTTATATGATCAGATTCATATTTTTTGTGCATCTTTATTATGATTCAATTATAGTCTCGAGTTTATCATGGGAAAATTGCATAACTAATATGGTGATATTAATTTATTGAATTTTTTAAGGAAGACCGACAAAAATCGGATTTTTACGGTCAAAGTTTTTTTTTCCAAGTTCGCCATGGTTACAGGATAATTCTTTGCGAATTACGATTTCACTAAACCAAATTATATGAAAAGGAGTTTTTATGTGAATTTGGTTAACAAAGCAGAAAAACTGTTTTTCGATTTTGTTATTATTTTAAGCGAAGTCGTAACTCGATACTGGATTTTAATTTTGTAATTAATGTAAAGTTGTTAGTTTTCTTATAAAATTAATAAATCAATCGGAAAATTGATAAATTAAGAAATCAATCGGTAAATTGATAAATTAATAAATCAATCGGAAAAGGGATTGAAGAGATGCGACCACTAGGGAGGCACGAAAGTCATGTTCTGGTTACGTCAACGTGATGGCAGATCCGGTTGGACCAGATTTCTTGATACGATCAATATACCCAGTGGTGGCCCAATTTTGTCTTCTTTCTATTAGCAATATATGTATTCCTTTGGCCCAATTTGATAATTAATACGATTAATCATCCATCTTGGTCTATTATGGATTGAACACATTTTAGAAAACATTCCTTTAAATATTCAATAATGCTAATTTTTTCGTAATTTGATTACACCCATGATAAAATATTATAGATTGAATCATAATAAATTTGTTTGTTTAGTTTACGACTTAAACGTTAAGTCGTGTTACTAAAGTTGGTTCTGCGATTAGTTTACGACTTAAGAGTTAGGTCGTGTTACTAATTTCAAGTTTTTTTCTCTAATTAATCGTTAATTAGAATATGAATGAGATTCATTATTTATTTATTTTTTCCGTATTGTGAATGCGGCGTCTGAATGCCATTATAATTGATATGAGATATGAGATTGGCTTGTGACTAGTATGGCACAAACTAGGATGGTTTACGATCTGCGTATCGTTTTTCTTGTAATAATTTTTTATTATTTGTTCATCTTGTTACGCGTGCAATGTATAATTATTTTAGTTCATACGATTGTGGGTGCATCGTATTGCAATGTAATAATTTATTAGTTTATTTTACTAGTTAATTTGTAATTAGTGAAAATAAATGTAATTCGAAGACGAAGTCCCGAGAAGATGAAGCATGGAGATCCAAAACGATTCGAGGGAGGTTCCATGAAGGATGGAGATCCGGATGGAGCTTTTGGACCTAGTTAGTTTAGGGGCCATACTAGATCACTTATTTTTATGCTTGCATTTAAGTTCGTTTTATGTTTGCTTTATTTTGCGTATGTGGTTATTTTGTTATGAGTTCACCGTTAATAACCGACATATGATCCCCAAATAAGTAATATTGAGTCTTATGTTTTTCCAAACAACACCTATGAAGCCCTAGAACACGGTTGATAGGTTCTGCCAAAACAGGGTGTTGATCGTTATTCCGGGGATAATAGGGTGAATTTATGAAATTCACACGTTAATGTTTGGTTTGACTCGACGGAACTATCAAAAGATAAAGTTTTGGGTTTCGAAACAAAGAGATGTATTTGACAAGGAGTTGTTAAACACGTCAACCAAGAATTATAATGCAGTTATAATTAGTAAGGTTGTTACTTACCTTAAACACTATTTAATCAAAGGCAGGGCCAAAGTCCGTTTGATGAATAGTGGGAGAGGGTCTTGGTTGAATGCCTTTTAGGGGATAATTTTTTTTTAAAGGGCATTTGGTAGTTTAAAAGGTTGTTTTAAACTGCTTTGATGAACATTTCGCTTATACTCGCTTGTTCCTTTTTGTTTATGTAGAAATAATGACTAAAACAACAACTCGTTTTTTTAATCTGTGCTCAGTTCTTGAGAAGGACAAAATGAATGTGAATCTTTCCTGAATTGGAAACTAACCTGAGAATGGTTCTCAGGTGTGAAGGAAAGGGTATGTTTTGAATAATTCTCTCTCCCGAACTCCCTAAAATAGCATCGAATGCTAAAAGCCGGAGAGCGTGTCATAGTGATAGCTCAAATGGCCATTGATAATGTATCAATTAATTTGTTGTATAAATGGTTTCAAAATTTGTTTGGACTTTTGTATGCAAAGAGGGAAAAACAAAACTAGCAAGAGTTTGTGTTAATTCGGATTAAGGGTTACATCCCAAATGAGTTGGAAAATGGAACATGGAGATGTTCCTATGGCTCGTAAGGGAAAATCGTTCAAACAAATGGGGTAAGACCGATTTCTAAGAATGACTATGACAAACAAGTTGTCAAGTCAGGATTCTTTTGAATAGTAAAGGTCGGTTCAAAAGAAAATGTTGCGAATGAACTTCAATGCTTCTTTCGTCTAAAAGTTAGCCGTGGAAGAAAATTTTCCCAAATACCACTAGGTCAAGAAACATGGTGTTTCTACCTTCGGATTTTTTATTATAGAAGTGAATTTAGCAAATTCTATTTCCCGGGTATTCGATACCGCGAGTGGTAGTCACATTATTGGTAATGTGCATAGACCAAAAGGAGTAGAAAACTAAATTATCAAATAGTTTGTATGTTTCTGAAACACGCATCTATAACATCGACAGCATATGAAGTTAATGATTCAAACACCCCTTGCAGGGCAAATTATGTTCTAGCCCTTATACATACGGATGTGTGGGGTCCAAAGAACATATTAGTCAGAGGCGGGTATGGTTACTTCATAAGTCGGAATTATTTGAAAAGTTCAAACATTTCCAAAATGAAGTGTAATACCAACTTGAGAAGAAAATAAAAACACTACGATCCGATCGTGGTTGGTAAATATTTATTCTCAAGAGTTTGATGATCATTTACAAGGGTTGTGGAATTGTTTCACATTACGGACCGCTAGGAAAATAGAGTTTTCCGAACGGAGGAATTGAACCTTATTAGATATGGTTTGATTCAGGAGAAATCTTGCTGACCTTCTAATTTCCATATCCGGATATGAATTTAGAATGCAGCATTCACACTTAACATGATTCTAACCAAAGCAGTAGATGAGACACCATATACGTGATATGAATGGAAACGTTCCTAAGTCGTCTTTTATGGTCTATTCCGAATAGACTATGAGATATTACTTCTACACCTAAAGTGTAAACAAAGTAGTTGTTGCTTGTGGTGGTGTCTTTTTGGAAAAAGGTGGTTGTTCCAAAAAGTCAAGTGGGAGTAGTATACATCTCGAAGGAGTTCGTGATGACGAGCAACAACTGAGTGAGATGGCACAAAGGATGTTGTAAAAGGTGGTGATGTAGGATCGACCCACAACCCATCCGCTAATTATCTAAAAGGCATCCATTTTGTAGAACTAGTAGATCTTATATTCCAACGAAAAGGTTTTCAAAAACTTATTTGACGGAATGTTCCAAAATAATGATTTTGGAAAATAAGAAACTTACTACCTACAAGGATGCGTTGGTAAGTCAGGACTCCATAAGGTGACTAAGAGTAGTCGTACTAAAATGGATGTCAAAACCGCTTTCTTGAAAGAGGATATGAAGTTAAGTGGGAGTATTATTACTTTCCTAACATTGTATGTGGATGACATACTAATCATAGGAAACAATGTATCCACACTTGAGGCAGTCAAGGGATGGTCATATTATTGTTTCGCTATGAAGGTTCTAGGAGAGACAGATTAAATATTGGACGTCAAGATCTATGGAGATAGATCTAGGATGATGATTGGACTTAGTCAAGAAACTTATGATGATAAGATCTTGTCATGTTCATGATGACCCAAATACCAGACAAACTCGGGTGTTTGACACTGCGTTGTCGTGAGTTGGTATACGGTGGAGAATATGAGTTGGTTGTTACGAGTTACACTGGTGCGAGTTTCTGTAGTGACTAAAGATGACTTCAGCAGTAGTTTGGTTTCATTCTTTGTCTCAATGAACTCTCGAAGATTTTACATAAGAAATCGAGTATATAGCAACGACAAATGCAGCAAAGGTAGTTTGCAAGGTTCGGAACAATGCAAATGTCGAAAATCTATTTGACTAAATTGTTCCCACAACCTAGGTATGAGAGTCATACTAGGTCTATGGGATCATTTAAGCTAATGGAGATTAGCGTTGAAATTGTATTTGGAGAAATACAGTTATTAAAACATGGTTGATGTTTGGATGTTCATCTATATTATTGATATCTTATTTAATCGTTGGTTTAGTATTAAATAAAATGTTCAGAAAGCGTGTGAGTTATCTATAGGATTATCAAAAATGTTTTGATAAGTGGAAAACTATCGGTGAACAGAGATCACATCTTACATGTGTCCCTAGTCAGTGTCACTACATTGGACATAAGTGATGCATTGAATGACTAGCACGAGATTGTTGGATAGCACAATTCCATGGGCTATGGGAACATGGAGATGTTCGTTCAATCGAGTGGATATATTGGATATATTGTGACTTGACCAAAGTGGATTCTAAAGTAGAATCAAATCTATGTTTAGTGGATTCCTTTGACATGAGTATATCATTGCAACCATGATACGATTAGTTGTGCATTGACACTGTCAAACGCCGCGCCGTAAAAGGAGGTTATAAAGACATTCGTCATGCATACTAAGAATTGAGTGGGAGTTTTGGATGATACATGACTGGATAAGTCCTCCTATATGATAGGATTGGTGTCTGGGCCACTTGATGAGGGAGAACTGAAAAATGCATGGCCATGCGAGGAGTGGATTAAGGAGTTAATCCATTCAAGCACAGTTCGAACTCGGAGATCGAGGAAATGAATTTGATAAGTGACACATTGATCATGAGATGTTTAGATGTGATCGAATTCGACATTAAGCGACTTAAGGAATTTGAAGATTGCCTTATTGTCTTCGGACAAGTGGGAGATTGAAGGAATATGTCCTAAGACATTTCCGGCAATTACTAAATATAATATAGGATATTATTATGTAGATAATCGTTATGTATTATAGTAATTCATAATTGCTTGCTAGAGAATAATTATGATAATTAGTCCAATTCGATTGGGCTGATGACTATAGATATATAATCCTATAAGGTCACACAATCAGACTTAGTCAGGAAACTAAACAGGCCCAATATGGACCTGTGAGGTATTAGGCTGTGACTACTTATGAGACCCGGTTAGTCTCTAGGTTTAACCTAGACTCTACTACTATATACTGATATATTATATGAGTCATAAGGTGATTTAGAATCAACCCAGAAGAAAACCCTAATCTAAGTCACTTCAGTTTATTGCCTCAAGCACCCTTAAAAGTAAGAGAGAGAATTGTTCTATCTCTTCCGTCCTAGCAGACGTGGGATTCCGACTGGGTTGGTGGACCAAGTAGAGGAGCAACACGTGGGGCTCTAGTATCTCTCCGTCTCATATATCGAGGAATTTACGCTACGAGGGTATGTATTTCTCGACCTACTTTTGTTCTGATTCATATCTATATTGTGCATGTATTCTTGGATTGGTGTTAGGAAATTGTTTCCTGAAATTCCGCTTTCGCACCGGTAAAATCCTTCAATTTTAGCAATATAAACAATCACCTAATTACATTTCAGATCATCAAAATTCCGCTTAACCTGGCCAATCAACATAGTTAAGCATTATCCTATAGAAATAATCGAGCTTACTGTGTAGAAGATAATGCCAACACCAAAGCTATCGAGCAGCCATCTCATGTACAGAAAAGAGATATCCTGCTACAAGTGCACAAATTAAAACGAGGCATAAAAAAGTGAAGCATAAAAAAGGGGTTTTTGGAGGACGGAATGAAATATTGAATGAATGTGTATGATACTATATCGTAGTCGTTTAATAGCTGCTCTAAAAATACTAGCCTTCGAAAAGCGAAAATGGGTATTTTTCATGCGTGGAAGACAGATTTAGGCCGCAACCTTCTCACGGAAGAGCAGCCTACTCTACAGGTCTACTCCAATGTGAAAAATGCAGATTGCATCGGCAAAGATAGTTGCTTGCAATCAATTTGAACATAACTCAACAGTTAGGTTTTCTGGTAATGTATAGCATCAAACCAGGTACCATGCTACACGATATAACGCACAAATTGCAACATTCTTTTTGCATTTATTCAGAGGAGCTTGGTATCACACTTGTCTTGAATTAAACTGGAAACCACGGCCTCTGGAAGGCCTGTTCTGAGTGTAGAAGATTGTATAGTGCAGCCTGAAAACTAGTAACAACATCATGAATTGTCATAACTAACATATAATAAAATATAAGATAGTTTGGAATATGATATTAGTTGCATTGCCTTCAAGGCTTGTCATACTTTTAACTAAATTTTTAGACTTTGAGAGCAAGAGCTGGTATATTCATCCAGACACGATTACTTGTCCATCATAGAGAAGTCATGACATACGATGGAAGGTCTCTAATAATTGGTGGCCAAAGGATACTCTGTTTTCGGGCTCCATTCATTATCCTTGTAATACTCCCCAGGTTGTGCATATTATTAGTGACAATTTTTTTAATAACGCGATATATAAACCCTTGACCCATAAAGAGTTGCATGTAGTCGTCCAACTTGACAAAGTCTTGTGGGCAGTTCTCTACATCACAAAAATCAGGGTTCTCTGTTATGTGACTTATAGGATCAAATTTCTTTTAAAAACTTATATGATTTGTTGTCCAAACCATAGCAACAGAAATGTAAAAAAAAAAATGAATCGGAAAAGAAAGATAAATAAAAACATAACATATAATTAACAAAGAAAATAGCTTACATTTCTTACTACAGTATATATTAGTTAACAACCTTCATGAATCTCTCTAAAGCAGCCTAAGTGCTTATGATTGTCTACTATTCTTAAACAAAATATGGAGTAATAAATTATCATGTAAACACACAAACAAACCTGATCCGTCTTAGCATGACGTAGGACTTAATAACTTAGTCCATCCCTCAGACAAGGAGACATATTAGAAATTTGGCTTCATTAATAAGAAAAAAAATCATCTTTCTATAGCACAACCGAAACAAGTTCACATATACAATGCAAAATAATCACACTAATCATTTGTATGATGCAAAAGCTCAAGTACTTAATTTCCCAAAATTCAATATAGCAATGCTTTTAATTAAGAGGAATGACAAGTGGAGCACAAGAGATTATATTTCTCATTACATTGTGGGTCACTTTTCTAAAAACTGAGCTCGTAACTCTAGCCTACAAAGAAAAGTCATGCTAATACTCTTATCATAGACAACAATAAATGTGATAAGACATATCGTACAGTATACTGTATGATGCTAATAAGGTCGTGCCAATTATAACACATATAAATAAATTTTTTTCTTCACTTTGGTAGGTGAAGAACCCGATTTATCTGACCCCGCCATTTGGACAGTATACAAGAAGTATCTATTCTTTACTCTGCATAGTAGTCATATAATTATAAGGACAGATGAAACAAATGCTAATAAAGAATTTTTAGAAACAACACCATGTATACTAGTTAACATCAACCTTGTAGCATACATCCTTCGCTTATATCCGATGACAGTACTAGAAAGATCAAGTTTCAAGTTTCAAAAAGGTCTTGACACAAAACTACAAATTCTTATTAAACAATTGTGTATGAGTAATAATAACACACACGAGAATAAATAAACAAATAGAAGTTTCGTAAGCATACCTTACAGGAGGTTGACGTTGATGAAAAGATTATAAATATGAATAAGACGAGCATCAAGCCGATTGTCGAGCTAATGAAGATCAATATTACCTAAAATGAAAACACCGAGCTTCATATCGATTAAACCAACTAGTTTTGTGGTACAACTCCTAAGTAGGCCTGGATATATGAATTGATGAACAAGTGTTGTATTAGTTGTGCTGAAACTTGTTCTTATCAAGTAAAACTCCAGGGATTTAATTACCCACTAGTTGATATCATGTTCTTTCTAACACTTGTTTCCTTCTCGCTTCAAATGTCATCACTTCGAAGTTAGAACACATATTCCGCTCAGATCAATAACTGTAAGATGATACTTTGTACTAAAGTGCAAGTATTCGTGAAGAAGAAACCATATCAGTTTTTTAATACCTATAATAGAGCAATGAAAAAACGAACCAATGAATTCAAATACTTAGTAGGAAACATCACTGTCGTCCCTTCACAACTAGTTTATCAGACAATTTCAAGAGTTCAACTTTACAAATTAAATTGCCTAATCAACACTTTTAATAATATTTTGGGGTTGATTATGAGTCATCTGTGCTCCGGTCAAATTCTATCTTTGTGAAAGTTCAATCCCTGTCAAACGCAATTCAACTACTAATTCAATATCAAAACGCAATTAAACAAACTAAATGTCATTCCATAATAAAAAACACAACAGTAATGAAATTACAATCTCAATTGAATAAATTACGAACCACTAGAAATTAATTAGAAATCAACAAAATCAACAAACCTATCGTGCTTAGTTTATAAGGGGGAATCGACTGAAACAATAATGACGAACAAGGATGATGATCGGTCAGCACACATGGTTATGCAAGAAGAGAGGCTGGAAATTCAATTATTTGGATAGGCGATGGAACGCAGTCACATATTTAGAGTTTTCATCATAAGAAAGGCAGTTTTCTTTTAGGAAATTAAAGCTAGGTAGCGCGAGAATGAAATAATCAAATGGGCGCTCTAATTTAGATTTTGGCGAGATTAGCGGTGTATTTTTATAATTAAAAGGGGATATGAGTATCAACAGGCTCGACGCTTTTAAAAGCGTTGACCTTAAAGTGTCCAGAAAACAAGAGAATTGTAGTAGTGCATGTTTTGACCGAACTAAAATCATCTCATGTGAATGGGTCAACCTGCATTCTGTATACTATCTGGCTGTCCAAAATTCTTAAGGACAAAAAGGGTGTGATCAGCAAAACTGCTATCCAAATTGCTCCAACAGATGTAATGACAACCACTTTTCTTAAGCAAATGTCGATACTAGATGAAAATGGGGAGTTTCGTGTGAAGGGGAATGTTCTGCCAAAGATAAGGGAAAATGGGTGATGGATCAGTCATCAAGGGGGGGAATACTAATGAGTTATTACAAGATTTGCTTACCAAGGTGAATAGCATTGAAAATCATATCTTAAAACAACCTAGCATGAGTGCTACTCCAGCTGGTGTTGATGAAAAACTAGATAGTTTTAACTCTATGGTGTTGAAGGCTTGTACTGATTTTGGGGCCAGACTGGTTTGCCTGCAGATTCAGCTGGACAAACTTCAAGCTCGTGTTTAGTGTAATGCGAATGATGTTTATGAATTCAAGAAGGCGAGCAATTAGTTGGGAGCTAAGCTGAAGACCGCAGTCAATCTGATTAGTGAGGCAAATGCAAACACAGGACCCCTGGGGAGGCATGATGATATCATGGACAAGCTGCAACAGTTAATCGACAATACAGCTCGTGCACTGTTTCTCATGGGAGATCAGAATTAGAGTTGAAGGTTTAAGTCTCTGAATAATGATGCCCAAAACGAACGTTGTCTTAAAGCTCTTAGTATAGCTTAGGGAAATTTTGTTGGTTTTTGAACTAGCCTTATGATGTCTGGATATTTGGTTAATTTTGCTGCATGTGTGTGTTTAAACTATCTATGATGAATCATGCTTAAACTAACCTTTGTATGTTATAACTACTTTTGATAGCTTACCAGCTGTTCGTCCCTTTTCAATGATGTCGAGAGGGGGAAGAAGAGTCAATAATAGATAACAACTAGAGTCTATAAGCTAGTTTTCTTTTGACCAAAACCTCAAAAAAACTTATCTGTGACTCAGGTACATACACTTTATCATCAACAACTTGACATAATCAAAAAGGGGGAAATTGTGGAACCTGTGGTTTATATTTATGCCTTGATTATATTTATATTGGTTTTGATTATGTCAAGATAAATGCCAGGATATTACTTGGTAGTTTGCAAATATGTTTTTCAGTATTACAAGACAAAGACAGGATTCAAGAAGACTTCATATAAGACGGAAGAAGAAAGTCGAGGAAGTGAAGTCTAGGATCTAATGTAAAGGGAACAAAGAAATCATATGACAAGGTTAATACAACCTTGTTAAAAGGTTATATTAACCTCGCGTCTTTAAGCAACTAAACACGAGCCAAGATTTACAAAGGTGATGCACGCTGTCGCTGACACACATGCAAACAATATTTATAATCCCAACTAGCTACTATATATCAGTGGTAATTCGGGCTCGAACCTCAGGGAAGCGCTGAATTGTAATCGGTCAAGTCTAGGAATAATTGTTGTTGGGGTCTAAAAAGGGGGTTGAGACAAGGTAGATTAGACTAATTAAATGAATTAAATGACCAGAAATGAGAAACAATGATAAGTGAAGCGTTAGGGGGAGTCGGGAAGTCAAAACTAAAGATAAGGACACGGGAATCACAAAAATCATCACAAGGTCGATAAAGGGAGGATCCACCTTTCGGTTTCCCTACCCAACCCAGCCTAAACCCGCTTTCACGACGAGGAAGCTAAGGTCTCAAGACAAGATTATCCAAACCCCGAGTTTCCCCATATTGGTTCGAGTGAGTCAATGCTAACCGAGTTGATCAGGCTAAGTCAACAAAAACACAACAATCCCGTACAAGACAAATCTCTACAAAATGCAATAATCTCCATAAAACCAAGGCCCAAATCTAAAGTTTCTCCTCCTGTAACCCCTAACTAAAATCTACTCACTAGTCATAATAAGCATGATAAAATAAATAACAAGGAGGCTAAGAGGAAGGTAATGCATATTGATCAAGAGGAATGAAAAGTATTCTAACACAATAAAGAGATAAACACTACCAAAACAACAACCAATAAGGAAATAAACAACAAGGCAAAATAAAGAAATGAACACAAATGTTAGAAAAGAAAATGAAGGGAATAAACAAAGGAGAGAGAAAATAAGAAAGTACCAACAATGAAGAACACCATAAAATATAGAGATGAAGACAATAATAATAAGAATAAAGAAGTGTAGACACCTGCATTTTGACTGCCAGGTGTCTATGGCAGTTTCCAAAAAACACCCGATGATGATTGGACGCTAACATGCTTCTATGCGCTCGGATACGGTCTCAAATCCATTAATTGTTGGCTAACACACTCACAGAGTACAAATATCACAAAATCAACCTCAAATCCGGGTCCAGTGGGCCGTTTCCAATCAAATAAGGCTAATTTGGGCCAAAACTGGCACCAGAATTAAAACCAACCTTTTTGCGATTGGGTCAACCCCGGTCAAAGTCGTTTTCGAGACACACAAAACGGCCCCTCACATCATCAAAAGTCCAAGTCAAACACAAAACCCATCAAGCATCCAAAGTCAAGGTCCAAGTCAATGGACCCGCGCAACCCATTTGGGCCACTCGATCGAATGCCCGACCCACTCGATCGAGTGGGCCTGTTTCGAGCCCGGCTGCAGGCGTAACGGGCCACCCGACAGAGTTGGCCACCTACTCGGTCGAGTAACCCTAAACCGGATACCCTAACCTAGCCTATATATACACCCCATGCAACACCACTTGACACAACTTTTTGACAACTCCAAGAAACCCAAGAGCAACCCTACACACACACAACATCTTTACAAACCCTAAGCAAACCCTAAGCAATACACTAGCAAAAACCCTAAACCTAGTTTTAGGAATCAATCCCGAGCCACCATAACTTAACCTTCATCCACCTCAAAGACTCTTGTGTTAAAGCCACGGTTACGAGTTCGATCCGAGACAAGAACATGTAGGTTGAGGGTGTCAAAACCCCGTTCTCTTCTCCTTCTCTCTTCGTCGTCCGTCTTCCTTGTTCTTCGTCTTTTTTTTCGTTTTTTTTTATTTTGTTCATTGTGTCATAATATCGATAATACTATCAATATAAAAGCATTAAAATACTTGTCGATTTGTGTCGAATAAGAGGGATATCGGAATAAGAAAACACGAATATACAAGTGTACTGCACACAACGTTGACGGTCGCTTATTCCGGTACACAGACTATTTGATTATTGAGATAAGTCAACTTAAACAATAATCTTCATATCGTTTGTATCATTATTGTTATTCGCATATTGCATCGATTTCCTAAAAAAAACCTTTTTCAAGATACGTATTTTTAACAAGGGTCGAAACCCGTTGACGTGGATCCGACATCATAATCCTTAGGGATTTATTTCGATGTCGGAGAAGCCGAGGGAATCAAGTCCTCTAATTTAAGCAAAGTGTCGATTTGTTAGATCCGATACCAATTTTATAGTTGGATGTCGAATCTAACAATCTAGTCAATTTAATTCAATTAATTCGATTTCTCGTTGATGCTAACGTAGATGTCACGTTGTAATTATGACGCTACAAACGCGGAGAGAAATTCATATCATTTCGATTGACTTAAAACGACTCAAATCAATTTTCTTTATTTTTTCACTCTAGTATTCCGTATCGATTCAATAATCGAATACGGGATATAACGAGCATTTAAATTTAGAGTCGGGTATAAATTCAATAATATTTATATTCGGTTCAATCAAATTGATGATTTATAAAAAAACTCGAATCGAGCATAAGTCATACAATATTTATGCTCAATTCGGTAAAAACGTCGAATTATCAAAAATCAAAAGCAATTTCTAAATCAATACAAAATTGCAAACGAACTATAATTCGCACAGGGGGCACTCGACCGAGTGCCTAGCCCACTTGGTCGAGTGGCACCCCAAATCGGATCAGAATGCTTACTACGACCCCCACTCGGCCGAGTCTCACAGTGACTCGGTCGAGTGGCCATGTACTCGACCGAGTTGGCCAATAACTCGGCCGAGTATGGTCTGAAACGCAAAACAGAAACTTTTTTTAGAGGTTCACTCGATCGAGTCCATCGACCACTCGATCGAGTGGCCTCATCACGACCAAAACCGTGAGTCAAACATTCTTCTTCTTTCTAAATTCGATAGTATTTTACGACTTAGATCAGTACGTGCCTAATTAATCACGTGTATTACTATCTTTGCAAACCATGCATCATCTTGTTTACATCATTCAATTCAATTCAATATTTGCACAAAGCGTTATTATTCGTTGTATCGTAACTAACAGTTTGTTTGCTTCTTTTGTCAATTTTTGTCGTTTATTTTATTTTACTAAAATGAACCCACATGCTAAAATTCAACTTCGACGTTAGAATTAATTGCATTAAATTGACTTTGAAACCCTATTCAATTCTCTTCACATGTTTAGGGAAAATAATCTTTGCATATCATTTTTTCCGTTCAACTAACGCGCGTATTGGAAAGTCATTCGAATTCTTAGTAGAGGCCGCTAATGTGCGGACGGGGTTGGGTGTCCTTTGTGGGCTTCCCAACACGTACCCTCACCCCTTACTCAGAACCTCGGTTTCTGGATGCCCGAAACCGTTGGCGCACGAGAGTCATTCAATACACAATATCCGATAATGTCGGTATTGGTATCAAATGCAAAGGGACGAGCCCAATAAACTCTGACATCGGAAAAGGGCCGTATTTTGTATACGGACCACTACGACATAGAGTGGGCTCGAATGGTTCCGAATAACCACAAAATTCGGTGGCGACTCCACGTAGACCTAAATTTCAATTCGATCCATTCTCATATGGAGATTCATTCGCCTACCCAAACCCGCGCGTGGCCGCGTCGGAGTGGACCTATGTCATGTCCACAGGAAGCTTCAAGGCACCCAACAAGGATCTTGTCATATAACCCCTGCAAAACCCCTTGATCTTCAAATAAAACCCAAGTTTTCAACAAAGATAACAACTTGATTGACAAAATGAATAATTAACATAAATTATGAGAGTGATCTTGATCTAATTCTAGAATAATTCTATGAAAACTACAAAGGATGATAATCTAATTAAGGAAGCTCCTAAAACTATGAAGATGATCACTAAACTAGAAAATGAAAATGGTAGTAAAAAGGTAGTCTAATGAATGATGAGAAATGAAAACCTATGGTTAACTATATATACAAAGTCCTTAATGGGTCACTTAAACTTAAGCCCAAATCCATTCATCCTTCATTAATGAGACTTTTGCCCAATGCATCTTCATATGGTGAAACTTCACCCAGCGATCAAAGGTCATCCACGAGCTAATACCGCTGGGTGAAACTTCATCCGGTGGTTTCACCCGATGAAATCTTTCTCCAATTTGCGCATTTCGGAGCTCCTTTAGTGTCGGGCAAAACTTCACCCGATGGTGAAAGTTTCGCCCTGTCATTTTGCCCGGTGGTGATTGTTTCTCGAAGATCTTTGGGGAGGTAAAAATGCCGTCAGGCGAAACTTCACCCGGTAATATCTTATCTGGTGAAACTTCACCCGATGGTTTTCTGCCCTCGTTTTTGGTTTCTTTCTTTATCGATTGGTCGGATTTCTTGAACTTTAGTTTTGTGAGCTGCTCTTTGAACGATATCCCTTTCTCTCGTGCTCCTGGAAGCTCGAACACGCCTTTGGTGAAGAATCCTATCAAAATAGATAGAAAAACTACTAAAACACGTAAAATGCAAACTAGAGACGCTAATGTGAGAAAGACTAAAAATAAGGCGATAATTGCACTCTAGTCTCACAAAACGGAGGAAAAACGGGTCAAAATGGAAGGAAAAATGGTCCAAATTTGACACACATCAATTCCCCCACACTAAACCATTGCTCGTTCTCGAGCAAAGACCCATAAAGAAATGAACTATTACTACTAAGCTAGACTATGCGAAGCCGATACAAGAGAATTAACGGGCCCGCTCCGTCCCTTCAACTCACATCGAGATACCCATGAGGTAGAGTACCTCCATGCAAGGCAAGTCGGGTAATGCTCAAAATTGGGGATATGACTAACACACTCACAAACACATAAAACAAAGAAGACACGCGAAAAGATAGACGCATCCAACGAGAAATTAAATCGCCAAATCCCTCATCGAAACGACAGGGAAAGCACCGATTCAAAGCTCAAGACAAGCGAGAATACTACCAAGTTAGTCACCCAAATTGACATGGAGAAAACTCTAATAGTATGACGATCAAACAATAAGAACATTGAAAACTTACCAAGGTCCTTCTAGTCCACTAAAGATGCCTACAACGGGACGATAAATGAAGTGGAAAGGTGAGAACCATGGAGTTAGTAAGCACTAGAGGTAAGTGTTATCACATCTCATAAGCTAAGCCTAGAGGGTCATCTCAAACTCGAGAAAGCCAATTAGACCAAATAAAAAATGAACAAGTGTTTGCAAAATGGTAAGGATTGACTAATTACCGCTATTTTCCTTCCTCAGGACTCGGTCCTCTAGTAGGCATTTCACGGCAAATAGTCAAACAAGGGTTTATTTGGGTTTGGGAATATTTTTCGAGGCTTTGATTTTCTTTCAGTTTTCTTTCCTTTCCCCAATTATTTCGGTTTGAGGGCTTTTTTTTACATATGCCCTTCTTCTTCATTTTTCCCTTTTGCTTTTGAGTAGCACATAATTAGCTAAATGGTGCGTTCGAGAATCAAGGTAAAGCATATTCTTGCAAACTTATTTGTGGATGTGTATGAATGGTAGGTAAATAGGCAAGTCGGGTGTGCACCCCCTCCGAACCCACAAAAAAATAGAAATTTGGACTAAAAATGGCTTCTCAAGTAAGGTCACCTAAGAGAACGGGAAACGGTAACCAAGGCCTTATCACTCCATGGGTGATCAAAGTGGTCAAATCCAAATCCCGATGTAGACTCTTAGTAGAAAAGACGGACTCATGGTAAAAACTCAATGCAATCATTAGTTCAAGGTCATTCTACTAGAGCAATGTCCAAAAATCAAAAAGGGTTCCTAACAAGAGAGTAATAAACACTCGCTCTAAACTCAAAATCGGGTTTTCGAAAAATTTACCTAAACAGACTATACAAGGATGAAAAAGAACACAAAAAGAGCAAAAAAGAACAAAAGCACAAAAAGCGCAAAAAAAAATACACGAGTATAGCCAAGCACTCCAAACTCCTTCAAGTCAACACAACCACAACCACCAATTCCAAAATGTTAACCAAGTGAACCTCCAAATAGCATACAAGCCCAAACTCCCATGCAAATAAGAGAAGGAGAAAAAACGAAGGTAGAGGATATTACCGAGTGGTCTTCAATTTAGCTACCTTACGTACACATGCTAAATGGTTGGTGGTGTACCTACAAGAAGGAGAATGCAAAGCAATACAAATGATACAAAAAGAAAAATGAAAGGAAAGGAAAACTAAAATGAAAAAAAATAAAATCTTTTTTCGGGTATTTTTTTTAAAGGAAAAAGAAAAAAGAAAGGGTAGAAAGGATAGTAGATTTCTTCCCCACACTAAAACTGTGCATTGTCCTCAATGCACAAGTAGGGGAAAAGATCGAAAAAGAAGAAAAAGAGAAAAGATGGAAAATCTTTTTGAATTTTTATGATTTTTTGAATTTTTTTGTGTTTTTCAAAATTAAGTGAATTAAAATAAAAGAAACAAAAAATGAAAAGAAAAGAAACAAAACAAAATGGAGAAAAGTAAAATAAAATAAAGAAAAGGAGGTGGCGGGCCTATGTGTAATCACGTCACCTAGACCCTAGCCAAAGAGGAAAATCAAGAAGAATGATAAAATAAGACAAAATAAGAAATTAAAATAAAATAAAACGAAGTAAGAAAAGAAAATGAAATAAAGTGAAAATAAGAGAATAAAATGAAAATGAAAAGGAAAAAAGGAGAAAAACCGACAGGGGAAAAAGGGCGTAGGTGTAATCACGTCACCTCGCCCCGATTCCGCACGAATTGGTAAAATTAAAGGAAAAGAAGAATTTGGATTTTCCATTTGGTCTTGGTGCGATCACGTCACCTAAGACCGGGAGCTAAAAATCAGGTCCTTCTCCTCTAAGGCACTTGCAACAAAACCTCACCTATATAACGACCCAAGTAAAGGGTCACAGAGGGGCTGACAACTTACCAAACCATCAAATATTATTAACAACAAATAAAAAATAACCAATAATCATCAAATGCCAAAACTGGGATGCAGAGACTGACAAAAATTACTGACATCCACCCCATAAACTGACAAGCACGACCGACACCCCTCCCCCCCCCCCCCCCCCCACACACACACTAACCACCAACACACTCAACCACTCATATCAGACCCGGGGGACGAGGTGGCGGGTAGTAAGAGCCGAGCGGAGGCATACAAAAGAACCGATCAAAGTAGCGCTGCTGTTGTTGCAACATTTGTTAGTTCTCCTCCGCCGCCAACCTCGTTGCTTGAGCGTCCCTAGCCATTTCATAGCTATCCCGGGCTTACTCAAAACCGTCCCTGGAGTACGTGTAGGAATTATGCGCAGTATCGCGCGCATCCCGGGCTACCTTATAGGCATCATGGGCCAAATTGAATAAGGTGGTAGAGTTTTCCCAAGTCTGACGAGTGCGGTCATAAACTTCCCCCCACTGGTTATAGAAGTCCTCCTATCCGAAGAACGAAGAGTATCACGGAGGACTCATGTTCATGCCCTCCTGAAAACCGGGGGTAGACTGGGTAAAGGTGGAGTGTCTGTGTGGGGTAAATTCAGTGAAATCGGGGGTAAAGAACTGAGAGGCCTGCGGTTCGGACTGACGGGAGGAAGAGGGTCCATGGGATGAAGAAGGTAATGATCTTTGACCCTCGTCCCGGAAGGTTGCGACCTCCGGTTCCTCCTCCGTCACGTCCTCGACTTCGACATCATCGTCACCAAAGTCTAGAGGTCCTTCGGGGTAATTGACTTGATAAAACTTACCTCGGGTATGATCCCGAATATACTCCCCAGACCTTTTTGGCTTGCCAAAATTCTCTTCAATGTCGAGCGAAACCCACGCGGGATTTCTCAAATATAATTCCTAAAAGATGTTAGGAATTCGATAGAGATGAAAAGGGTGGAATTTGATTTGAATTTGGTTGAGAAAATGAAGGATTATAAGGGATTGAAGGTGGTAGGATTTGGGGTTTTTTGGGTTTTTGGGGTTATTTTTGAGGAGAGCGAGAGAGGAAGATGGTGAAATAAAGAGGAAAGGAAGTTGGTTTGGGTTAGAAACTGACGCGGGGTGAAGTTTCACCCGGTGGTCACCATCGGGTGAAATTTCACCCGACGGACTTCGGACCAAAAATCATCAATTTCGTGCATTCTACCGTCGGGCGAAGTTCGCCCGATGAGATTCCATCGGGTGAAGTTTCACCCGACGGATTTTCGTCAAATCCAAGTCGCAAATAATTTTACCGTCGGACGAAGTTTCGCCCGATGAGATTCCATCGGGTGAAGTTTCACCCGACGGATTTTTCTTCAGCTTCAGTAATTCCAGCCCAATTGCCATCGGGTGAAGTTTCATCAGACGGACTTTAGGCACAAATTCCACCAGGTGAAGTTTCACCCGGCGATAACATTCATTCAACCAAGCCTTTTGCTGCAAAAAATTCTTCTCGACCCGGTCCAAACCAACCTTTATTCCTTAATATAAGCACTCTTCTCAATCCATGCATTAATTACATACAGAAAAACTCTCTTAATCATAGTAGATCATCCCAAATACTCTAAAAAGAAATCGTCTCAATTCCTACAAAGATCATCAGAAGCAAGCTCCAAAGGAAAACCAAAAATTATTGTCCGAGAAAAATTATAAGGTGCGAATATACAAATATTTACAAGGTGGTTATTTTGGACACCACCAAACCGAATAGAGAGTAGAGTTGCAAGAAAAGCAAGTCGGAATTCCATGGTTAATGTTCTCGATAGTAATACCACCAATCACACGCTTTCTCCTTGGCCTCGGCAAACCATAAGGCGAGCCACCTCCTGTAGCATATCACACTCGTCAATAATGTCTTCTTCGAGAGCGGGACCAAGTATAAATAGAGCATCATCATCTTCACTATCGTCGTAATGGACATCTTCTATAGATGGTTCCTCAAGGATGGGAGATTCAACCATTTGATTCCATGATTCACCGTTGAAAGAGTTCTCTGGGAGGAATGCGGGTAGCACAAATTGGACAATGCTATTAAAGACGTTGAAAGATAACCTTCCTCTTTTCACATCAATAAGCACTCCACCGGTAGCTAGCAGAAAGGGTCGTCCCAAGAGAATGGGGTTACGCTCTTCTACAGGCATGTCGAGAATAACGAAGTCGGTAGGGATGTACAAATCTCCCACCTTAACCATGAGGTTGCGAGCTAACCCAACCGGCGCCTTTGTAGTCCCGTCAGCCATCTGTACATTTAATGGAAAACGGACCAAGCTTCTAATATTGATGGTTTGAGCAATGGCTGAGGGCATAAGACTGATATCTGCCCCCAAGTCACACAGAGCTCGATGTATCTGCACATGGTCTATAGAACAGGGTATGGAAAAACTACCAGGATCACCGAGGTTGATGGGGATTGTGACTTTCGGGGTAACTCTTGGTGAAACGGGAACTTCTTCCCTTACGGTAGAATTTAAGATGATGTCTCGTATATATTCAGACGGGGTAGGCATAGAGGGGCTTGTGTCGATATTTTCGAGCAAACCAGTGAAGGTTATTCTTTCCAAAACTTGGTTACTTGAAGAAACTTGGGGCATGTCATTCAAAGGCGGCACATTGATTCTAGAGATCAAATTCATGGCTTCCAAGGGAATTTGTTCTATAACATAGGTAAGGTCTCCTACGAGGTATTTAGAAGGATCTCTCTTTGGGTTCTGATTATGTCCCTAACAACATTCTCATCAAAGTGGATGATTGAGGGATGAGGTGTCACTACTAGAAAAAACGTGACGGGCGACTGATAGCAGCTACCGTCATCTGTCGCAAAAAAAGACGTGCGACAGATGAAAGTTGCTGAGAAGCAGTCGCACTTGGTAGTCGCTTGAAAAGGAGACGGGCGACAGATGACAGTCGCAAGCAATCGCACTTGGTAGTCGCTTGAAAAGGAGACGGGCGACATATATCTGTCGCTAAGTGCCCCATTTAGCGACAGATATTTGTCGCTAAGCTTAGCGACTGAAATCTGTCGCTAAATGGGCAATTAGCGACAGATATATGTCGCTACTGTGGATGGTTTAGCGACAGATATATGTCGCTAAATGGGGTCAATTGATGGTGTTGTGGACCTTGGGCGTCTACATTAGCGACCGTTATCTGTCGCTATTTATCCCTTCTAGCGATAGATATCAGTCGCTACGAGACCTATATTTGGCCGATTCAATTTGTTTCATTTCTAGCCAAAATCTGCAAACAGAAAAACAACCCAGCACTGACAAATACGTTCGAAACACCATGCCGTATCGGCCACATAATGCCGGCTTCACATTTCCATTATTGCCCACCAAGGTAACTAAAGTACTTGAATAAACTAAATTAAGAGTAATGTTGCAAACTGTTTTCAATCAACATTCATAAACTACAAGCTATGTTTCTTAATCTACATGCTCAACTAACGAGAAAACTAGCCGAAGCGCCACTACCACCCCCGTTGAAGGGGTCTCTAGGGTCTCGGCATTGTGGAGTGGGGCCGGAGTTGCAGTTCTGCTACTTCACGCTCCTCAGGCGGGCTAGCTCTTCCAGTATTAGTATACTAACCTCATCCTGTCGCTGGATACGCTTATCCTGCGCCTTCACCCTCTCAGCCAAAGCAGCCCGTTCCGCCCTCTCTTCTTGTAGTTCCGACCTCATCTCAGCAACGACAGACGGTACGTACTTCGTCGAGGTTGAATGCCCCTCCCCCCCCCCCCCCCCCCCGGAGCGTTGGGTGGTGTCCAGTACAGGGTGTGAGCGTTCCCCGTACCGTACACCGCTCCCTTGTGGTACCCTCGCACGACACTGAATCATACCTCGTTTGGATCCCTACCTTCAGCGTCGTCCGTGGAAGTGGCCTCAATATATGCTTCCTAAAAGAAATTGATTTGATGATTAGGTGAGATTTCATTGACAAAGTCATAATGATAGTCGGGATTTGTCGCCAATCTTACTACCAAACAAACCAACTAACCTAAACTAGAATAGCAAGGGTAAGTCGGGTCGAATCCACTGAGAGATCGGGAATGAGTACTAGTTTGGTCTCGGATTACAAATTAGCTACGCGGAACGATTATAAGAGTGAGATTAAACTAGATAGACTAACTAATAAATGCATAAAGAAACTAATAATCTAAAACCAGATAAAGAACTAGAAAATTAAAGAATCTAATAGATGAAATGATGTGATCAAATAAGAAAAAGTACTAAGGGACGATGTCACCCACGACTCATTCAAATCACGCTAACGAATGCCAAATATCGAGGAAGTCGGGTTCTCGGACAAGGACAAGGCACATTCTAGGTCGGTCACCTCCCTCCCGGGTTCGTGAAACGACTAATTACCCCGTTTACCTCCCTCCCGGGTTCGTAAGACGGAATCCTAAGGTCTAGACCGGAGACTCACTCCCGTGATGTTCCCCAAACTAACCCAAGTCAATAAATAACACGCTAATACAAACTAGTGTTGGGAATACCCCGCTTAATTCTCACTCCCGTGTTCAACTAAGTAGAGTAAGGCAAGGTAAAGGCGAAGAATCGACAATTAATCCTAATCGACTCCCGTCGATGACCAAGGGACTAAATTCGACCCAAACCCCATAAACCAAGGTTATCCATAAATCCCCAACACATCCTCATCCAATTACTCAACTAAACCGATACAAGGCATAAAATCGCGTAATTCAAATAAGTCGGAGATTCATCGACCCCTGGTGAGAAACTACTCACTACTCATATTTATACTAATACAAATACTAATACTAATTCTAGACATAATACTAAACATAAAGAAATAAAAAGGAAAGAAGCTTTAACTAATCTAATATGATTAAACTAATTCTACCACCATCTACACATACTAATCTCAAGCATAAACATACAAAACAAACACAATTAACAATAAAAATGTAAACTTTGAGCTAATTAACAATAAAGTAAACATAAACCCAAAACAAATTAAGATAAACTATAAATAAAAAGAGAAGAGAATTGTACCAAATTGAAGGAAAATGATCGGAAATAAGAAGATCTAGATTGATGAGGAAGGAAGAATTACAACACTAAAACTAATTAAAAGGTTAATAATAAAAAAGGCTAAATTGAAAGGTAAGAATTGAAAAATGAGAAAAATGGAGAGTGGTTCAATCGTTCGCCCTCTACTGCTACTCTCTACTCTTCTAACTCCCTTTTCCTAATCTCTACAAAATCCCAGCCTCCCCACTAAGTCTATTACAAAGAGGGTTTTATCCTCCAAATCACATAAAAGAACATGACCAAAACGCCCCCAACTTAAAAATGAGATAAAAAGAGGGAGAAAGGGCAGGCTGGTCAATTAGACTTCAAAATAAAACATTTGGCCTTGACTTTCGTATGACCTGTCTTGACTTGTTCACTCGACTTTGATTCGTTTTTTCTCGGTAATTCCCGCTTCAAGTCATACAAAATCAAATTAACAAAAAGCAGTATCGATTTCTCGAGAAATAACGTAAATGTATATTAATCAAGCTAGACTCGACTAATAAGCTAAATAAACATAAAACGGTGAAATAATAACAAAACGACTAATAAAATTGACTAAATAAGAGTCGAAATGTGGGACAAAAATAGGTAAAATCACGACTTATCACACAATCTAAAGAACAATGTAAAGAAGCCTTATGTTAGAAACTCACCCAAATTTGTCTGCCTCTATTCGAAATGAAGCCCCTTTGACCTTTGCAGTCCACCTTGCTCTTCGTGTCAAGAAACAGCTGCACAACGTCGAGAACATGTAGATTTCTCATTAATATTTTTAATGAAAATGTTAAATAAGATATCAAAATAAAAATCAAAGGAAGGAAATACTTACCTCCATAGCCCGCTGGTGCATCGACTGCGACCCACCATAGTGGGTGGGATCCACTTCCGCCTCAGGGTCTCCTCCTCGCCTTTTGTTTTACTTCGCTTGGAGGGATCTCTTAACAAACTTGAGGTCGGAGCGGGATTTGTGAAATTGTTCTAGTGCGGCACCTACAATTCATATGAAGAGATCAGTAAGCGAAGATATATAACTTTGTATTCATGTACGAACACTAATTCAATAATCAAACCTCTAAGGTCTTTTTCTGCCTTCCCCTCATTCGCCAGCTTGAACATGTCCCAGTACCGATCGACTGCGATCTCCATGTAGCGGTCACTTGCAGCCACCTCGAGACTAGGGTCCCACTAGTGTTTCAATTGCAAGATCGTTTGTCGTTAGTAAATTAGTAATCCGTAAATAGTAATAGGGAACTACTAATGTAAACCTAAAAAAATGTGCACCTTGAAATTATCGAACCACTTGTCCTGCTGCCACGTAGGCACCTTAGTCCAACTTGTGCAGTAGGTCGTCAAGTCCTGCAGGAAACTATCGGTGACACCAGTCATCACCCTACGGTGCCGAAACCTACACCAAAATATGAAATAAGATTGAAGTGTAAAAGTATTTGACAACCCTCTGGGGTCGTCAACTGGTTCACAATAATGAAGTTCCTAATATGATTGAAGTTTACCATGTGTTATCGGGGCTCAGAATGAGGCGCCCGTTCTGCTCCCGATATCTAAACCCCTGAGGTGGTGTTGGAGGGGGGGGTTGTTGCTCCCCTGTGACCTGCTAATTCCCTGTGACCTGCTGGTTCTCGTTCAGCTGCTGGTCCTCCTGCCCCTGGTGCGGCTCCTGCTGGCTCCTCCTGCTCCCCCTACCAACTCTAAGTTGTCTGCCCAACGTCATATCTGCTAACGAAGATAGAAAGTCAGAAATTAACAACATAATCAACTACACACTACTAGCAATATAGATTATTACTATTGAAATAATATAGATTATTAAAACTATACCCTACTAGCAATCGTCATCGCTATCGTTGTCGTTTCCCACTTGCTTACTCGACCCAACTACATCCTCCTCCTTGTAGTCATCTTCCTCCTCATCATCTACCTCCAAATCATCGATGCCTTCGACTTCGCTGTCTTCCTCCTCGACCATATCATCAAAATCACCTTCAATGTCCTCACCACCTTCATCCTCAAATCCTCCCCCATTTCCACCTCATTATCTTCATCACTTGCGAAAAGATTCTCATCGATTGAAGACAATGTTGTAGCACTAGAAATAACCTCCTCTTGAAAGAGGTCAATGTCAATCTGCCCCCGTGGCTTAGTTTAAACACCGCCCACCACTGATTTCCACTTATATCGTTCTTTGTGGTTGGATAAAGAGCAAAGTACACTTGGTATGCTTGTTGTGCAAGTATAAACGGATCGTACTTAGAGTATTTTTTGGTATGATTAACTTCAACTTGTTTGTACCGTTCATGTACTCTAGTACCATGCACTGAGTTGCCCTTCCATTCGCCTTTATATATCACATCTCTATACCCACGATCACTTCCAGCGTAGCACAACTCGAACA
Source organism: Agrostemma githago (assembly GCA_958450325.1). Taxonomy (NCBI): domain Eukaryota; kingdom Viridiplantae; phylum Streptophyta; class Magnoliopsida; order Caryophyllales; family Caryophyllaceae; genus Agrostemma; species Agrostemma githago. The sequence goes on from OY288244.1 coordinate 10,923,669, forward strand.
TGTCCTCCAGTAGACCGTAATAGTCGTTACCATCAAGTGATGACACAGTCACACCGAAATTATATCTAGCCCTACTACTACCATGGGCAAATGTACGGAAATAGTAACCATTAACCAAATACTGGTTCCAAGTTCTAACCTTCCGCAAAGGACCAAATGATAGACTCTTAACCAAATCATCCCGGATATTTTCTGAAATTACATGATCCTTAAGCCAACTGGGAAACTGTTCCTCATGCTTATTCCTAACATCATCAACATTTAAATGTGGATTAGCAGCTAGAAATTCAGTTACAAACTGCTTCTCATACGGCTCCAAAACTTCGCAGTTTGATAACAAGTAAAGGTGAGCACGATTGTATTCCTTCTCATCTAACACCCTCCACCCCCCAGCCGATGAAAATCCTTCACCTTCCTTACTTTGAAAAAGGTCTGGTATGTTGGGGTCAATCATCTCAGGTGTTTCTAGGTTAAGATTCTTGGCTTTGGTGTTGACTTCTTTCTCGAAATACAGAGAACAGAAGTTGGATATCTCCTCTGTTAGATAAGCATTACATATGGAGCCCTCGACCCTCGCCTTGTTACCAATTTTTTTTTCTTCAAATGGTTGAGAAATCTATAACAATCAAGCAATTTTATTAATAATAGAGTACAATATTTAACGTTAGTGTTTCATTATTAAGTATAAAATTCTCACCTCTCAAACGGGTACATCCATCTATATTGGACCGGTCCTCCCACTTTAGCTTCGTAGGGCAAGTGGACCGGTAGATGCTCCATTGAGTTAAAGAAGGAGGGTGGGGAAATCATCTCAAGTTTGCACAGTATATGAGGAATTTGATCCTCCAAACGAGTCACGTCATCAATTGTAACTGTCGACGAACACAGATCTCGAAAAAAATGAGATATCTCAGTAATAGGATTCCAAACACCTTGCGGTGGCAGTTGCTTCAACGCCACGGTAGTAACCGCTCCATGAAAACGTGGCAGTGGTGACTCTTCAAACCTTGCAACTTCAGGTTATTAATGTCGACACACCGACTAAAATCGGAGGCATACCCATCAGGGAACTTCAATTTCCCTAACCACTCTAACACGACCTTCCTCTGAGCCTTATCAAGGCTAAACAAGGCCCTAGGCCTGGACCCATCCCGCTTGATATGCAATTTCGGACGGTCACAAATTTTCTTTAAATCTTTTCGGGATCCTACGGTGTCACATGTCTTACCCTCTACATCCATGACGGTGTGAATCAGTTGCTCAAAGAAATTCTTCTCAATATGCATCACATCCAAATTATGTCGGAGTAATAAAGTACTCCAATATGGAAGGTCGAAGAAGATGCTTCTTTTAAACTAACCATTTTTTAATTTCTTAAGATCCTTGAACTCTTGATCGGTGCCGTCAATAGTAGATGGGAACTCTGAAATCACCTCTCATATCTCATCTCCCTGGAGACGAATAGGTGTCTCATCTTGCACCCCATCACCCTTTTTGAAAGCTTTCTTGTTTTTCCTATACGGATGACCCTCGGGTAGGAACTGTCTATGACAGTCAAACCAACTAATTTTGCTTGAATTTCTTAGGTAGAACGTTTTACTTTCACTCATGCAATAAGGACAATCTTTTAGGCTCGCTGTAGACCAACCGCTCAACATACCATACGCAAGAAAATCATTTATAGTCCACAAAAGTGATGCTCTAAGCTGGAAATTTTGTTTCAACGACACATCATATGTCTCCACCCCTACTTCCCACAAGTGTTTCAATTCCTCTATCACTGGTTGTAAGTAAACATCCAAGTGATTTTTTGGATTTTTTGGATTGGGAACAATAAGAGAAAGGAAGATGAATTGTGGTTTCAGACACAGCCATGGGGGTATCACATATTTTGTAAAATTCTCAATTCACCTAAACATAGTACTATATGCACCTAATCCGTCAATAATTACATCACTAAATCGCCATAATTGTATTTTCACTTTCAATTTCCAAACACATTAAAACAACCCAATTGATTCAAATACTCAACCATAAACTCTAAATTTATACTAACAATCTACCTATTTCAAATTGGAGAACTTATGGGCAATTAACATGCTAACTACACTAAATATTCCGACAACAACAAGACTACACTAAAAACTATCTAACCCAATACCTAATTTATTTAAATCAATAAAAAAAATAAAAAAAAAATTAAAACTAAGTATAGATAAAAAAAATACCTTAATCAAGGAAAATGAGAGAAAAGGGAAGGAATGAAAAGGAAAGGAGGAGGGGGGAGCGAGGTTAGAGAGAAGAGAGACGAAAGTTAGAGAGAGAGAGTGAAATGAGAGTTGTGATCGGGGGAAGGGGGGTGCTGCGAAACTTAAAAAAATTTACTCGCCCTTAGCGACAGATATCTGTCGCCCGACAGTTTTATTTCTGTCACTGAGGTTTGTTTAGCGACAGATATCTGTCGCTAATGGGGATGGTTTAGCGACCGATATTTGTCGCGCTTAATTTCTTTTAGCGACAGATATCTGTCGCTATAGTCTATTTATATTTTCCACCCATTTCCCCCTTCGTCTCTTTGTCTAGAGACGGATATCTGTCGCCCGAGTTTTTTATCGGTCGCTATAGGAGCGACTGATAGTTTTCGTCGCGCGTGTTTGGTAGGTAATGGGATACTTTCTTGTAGTGTGTATAGGTTTGTGGGTTAAAGGGTTTCACCGGTTCTTTGTTGTTCACTACTCTAATGGCATTCATGGACGCATAATTGAAAGGATATGTCGATTCATGGGAATATCGAGCTCGAGAGGCGGCACGTGCATTTAAAGCTTCAATTCTAGCTCGATTTGATGCATTTTCTTCCAATAAGTACTTGAGTGTTCCTTGAATATCATACGAATGTTGAGAATTACCTTGAGTATACCTTGAGGGGCCTTGACCACATTGGGGTTGAAATCCAAAAGAAGGACCATAACTAGGTTGATAGGGTCCTTGGGGATAGTAATTTCCTTGATTAGAGCGGTTTCCATGAGAATATCGTTGTTGATGGTCGAACGCATAGGAATTAGAATAAATCCTTTGATTGGGGGCTCTTGGAGTTGTTTGATCCTGGCAAGGATATGGTTCTCGGGTCGGCATAGAATAAAACCAGGCTCTCCAATTAGGAATGTGTATATAAGATTCTTCATAGGTTCCTTGAGCATCAACTTGATGTACCTTCTCTTCTCTCATACAAAAATTGGAATCATGGTCATACTTCCCACAATGATCACATGGAATCTCAACTCGATATAATTTGGGCGGTAAAATAGATGTTCGCCTCGGTGGAGTGATTTTTCCAGGCGGGGTCATTTTCCTTGATTGGGGCCTCATCTTAGGTTCAGAAGCATCTCTAGCAACAATTGTCTCAAATCTCTCAATTAATTGGTCGATTCTCGTCTCAAGAGTGGCTTCCATATCATTTGATGACTTTGACCTTTTGATTGACTCACCACTTTGTGTTTCTTTAGAACGATCACCACTTTTGGCCATCTTCTCGAGAACCCTCTGGGATTCAATTTCGTTAAGTAAAAAAGAAATCGCCCCTTGCAGCTGTGTTGATATTCTCCTTTGCGTTAGCGGATAAAGAATTAAAAAATGTATGGAGCAAAAGCCAATTGGGAATACCATGGTGTGGGCACTTTCTTTGTAAAACTTGAAAACGATCTCAAGCCTCACTTATGTTTTCATCTTCTTGTTGTTGAAAGGTTTGGATTTTCATCCTGTATCTATTAGTCTGGGATGGTGGGAAGAATTTCTCGAGAAAAGCGTTGCATAAATGCTTCCAAGTGTGAAAAGTGTTACTAGGGAAACTTTGAAGTCACCTTCTCGCTCCATTGCGCAAGGTTCGGAGAAAAAGAATCCGATGCAATTGACACTTGGTAAGACCTTCAAGTTTGATACCAATTAAGCTTTCCTTAAAAAGATATACGTGTTCTATAACGTCTTCATCCGGCAACCCATGGAAAGTATGCTGTTGAATTAAATTGATAATTGAAGGCTTAAGCTCAAAACTTTCCGGGATAGTTCCGATGAAGACGGAAGAAGAAATATCTTCACTAGACGGTTGAGAATGAGATCCAAGCGTATCCATGCTTGAATCTTTTGATGTTGGTTGATGGAAACTTGATGTAAGCAATTATGAAGTGTTGAGGAATGAACAAATCGGTGTGAGATCACAATATTCGGTTGTTGCCTCGGCACACAAGATTTTAAAGAGACTTGTTCTCCGAATGCGGATCAAGCAACCTAAATAACAAGTATTCCTAGCAAAAACTCAACAAACAATGAGACTTCTAGTACCAAATGGCACTAGGGTAGGGGGAAAATAAAATTAAACCAATTAACCAAACACAACTAAAACAAAGACTTAATCAATTAACTACCGCTTTCCCCGGCAAACGGCGCCATTTTGATGCGAGTTGTCGCTGACACGCATGCAAATAATATTTATAATCCCAACTAGCTACTATATATCGGTGGTAAGTCAGGCTCGAACCTCAGGGAAGCGGTGAATTGTAATCGGTCAAGTTTAGGAATAATATCGGTTGGGGTCTAAAAAGGAGGTTGAAACAAGGTAGATTAGACTAATTTAACGAATTAAATGACTAGAATTGAGAAACAATGATAAAGAAAGCGTTAGGGGGAGTCGGGAAGTCAAAACTAAAGATAAGGACACGGGAATCACAAAAATCATCACAAGGTCAATAAAGGGAGGATCCACCTTTCGGTTTCCCTACCTAACCTAGCCTAAACCCGCTTTCGCGACGAGGAAGCTAAGGTCTCAAGACGAGATTACCCAAACCCCTAGTTTCCCCATATTGGTTCGAGTGAGTCAATGCTAACCGAGTTGATCAGGCTAAGTCAACAAAAACACAACAATCCCGTACAAGACAAATCGCCACAAAATGCAATAATCTCCTTAAAACCAAGGCCCAAATCTAAAGTTTCTTCTCCCCTAACCCCCTAACTAAAATCTACTCACTAGTCATAATAAACATGATAAAATAAATAACAAGGAGGCTAAGAGGAAGGTAATGCATATTGATCAAGAGGAATGAAAAGTAATCTAACACAATAAAGAGATAAACACTACCAAAACAAAAACCAATAAGGAAATAAACAACAAGGCAAAATAAAGAAAGGAACACAAATGCTAGAAAGGAAAATAAAGGGAATAAACAAAGGAGAGAGAAAACAAGAAAGTACCAACAATGAAGAACACCATAAAAGATAGAGATGAAGACAATAATAATAAGAATAAGGAAGCTTCTATGGCACCCAACAAGGATCTTGTCACATAACCCTTGCAAAACTCCTTGATCTTCAAATAAAACCCAAGTCTTCAACAAAGATAATAACTTGATTGACAAAATGAATAATGAGTTTTTTGTCAGAAGGCACCTAACATTTAGGTATTCTGTAAATAAGGCACCTTAAGTTTATTTTTTTGCCCAAAAACACCTTAAATTTACATTTGTTTGTCTAAAGACACAAAATCTCAACTTCCGTCAAAAAAATGTTAAGTTTGACGGTGGATCCCTTAATCATCTTCTCTCATCCCTCAATCAAAACTCAATCAACTCCTTCATCTCCTTCCTTTACATTATCCTTTATTATTTTCTCTTTCTCATCCTTTTTTATTCTCACAAGGCCACAATACTCAATGTTTTCTCTCAAAGTTTAATTCCCAAAATCCCCTTTTTTCTCTCCTTAATCAAACCCCTCATTTATTTCACTTTTGCAAATTGTTGCTAAAAAAAATTAAATGACGACAATAATTAATAATTAGAGTTACTAAAACAAAAATTGAGATTATACTCTAATAGAATTACTCTAACACACAAACTAAATAACATAAAATCAAAAACTGAACTCAAAATTTTAATTTGTTGTTGATGACTTAAGTGATTAATTTAGTTAAAGGATAAAGAGTCATAATTGAAAACTTACCAATTGAATGAATACTAAATGGATTTGACTTAAGCAACGAAGATTGATTGAGATGTATGCAAATGAAGAGAGGAATGATGATTTCATTAAGGAATGATATTGTTTGATTAAGAAAAGAGGGTTAACTGGGATTGATTAAGGGATAAAGGTTGATTAAGGGATGAGGGAAGATGATTAAGGGATGAGCACCGTCAAAGTTAACGTTTTTTTGACAGAAGTTGAGGTTAGGTGCCTTTAGACAAAGAAGCGTAAATTTAAGGTGCTTTTGGGCAAAAAAAAGCTATAGTGCCTTATTTACAGAAGACCAAAATGTTAGGTCCCTTTTGACAAAAAAATCCATGAATAATTAACATAAATTGAGAGGGTGATCTTGAACTAATTCTAGAATAATTCTATGGAAACTGCAAAGGATGATAATCTAATTAAGGAAGCTCCTAAAACTATGAAGATGATCACTAAACTAGAAAATGAAAAGGGTAGTAAAAAGGTAGTTTAATGGATGATGAGAAATGAAAACCTAGGGTTAACTATATATACAAAGTCCTTAGTGGGTCACATAAATTAAAACCCAAATCCAATCTTTCTTCATTAATGAGACTTTTGCCTAATGCATCTTCATATGGTGAAACTTCACCCAGCGATCAAAGGTCATCCACGAGCTAATACCGCCGGGTGAAACTTCACCCGGTGGTTTCACCCGATGAAATCTTTCTCCCATTTGTGTATTTCGGAGATCCTTTAGTGTCGGGCGAAACTTCACCCGATGGTGAAAGTTTCGCCCTGTCATTTTGCCCGATGGTGATTGTTTCTCGAAGATCTTTAGGGAGGTAAAAATGTCGTCGGGCGAAACTTCGCCCGGTAATATCTCATCGGGTGAAACTTCACCAGATGGTTTTCTGTCCTCGTTTCTGGTATCTTTATTTATCGATTGGTCGGATTTCTTGAACTTTAGTCTTGTGAGCTGCTCTTTGGACGGTATCCCTTTCTCTCGTGCTCTTGGAACCTCGAACACGCCTTTGGTTAATAATCCTATCAAAATAGATAGAAAAACTACCACAAACACGTAAAATGCAAACAAGAGACGCTAATGCGAGAAAAACTAAAAATAAGGCGATAATCGCACTCTAGTCTCGCAAAACGGAGGAAAAATGGGTCTAAATGGGGGGGAAAATGGTCAAAATTTGACACACATCAAAAGGAATCTTATAAACAAGTTTTCAAATGTTTTTAGATTTTGGCAGATTCAATTACCAAAATGACAAAGTCTCCAAAATGATCCTCGAAGATATGTTACTTTGTAAAATATAAATGAATCATATGAATGAAGGAAACTTTACTAAATTGATCTAATTGATATCTCTTTGATTTCTTGATATCTCCCACCTACCAATTAACTATATCTCAAAAGGAAATTGTCTATTAAATGATTTTATTTTATTCGGTGAAATTATTCACTTTTACGGATATATATATATATATATATATATATATATATATATATATCTACCTCTACCTCTTTGTCAATCACGACTTTCACCATTAAAAACTCTTCATTATTGCAAAGTTCACTACATTTCTATTTAAAAGGTTTTTGCAAAAAGTTTTGAAAAAGTCTTGGCTATTTAAATCGTGTTTTATTGTTTACACATCAAAGTCATATAGTTTCTGTATTCTCTCTAGACAATTGAATTGTAACATTAACTAGAGAAATATTGTAAACTAGAAGTAGAATAAAGTATACGGGTCGAGTAGTGGTTTGCTCAATCGAACGACAAATCTCGTTCACACATTGAATGCTTCACATCGTTCAACCACCAAGGGCTTCACATCCCTCTCACCGAAGGCTTAACATCCTTCACAATCGCGGGCTTGACATCCCACAACCCGAGAGCTTAACATCTCTCAAATCGAGTGCTTTACATCACTCTCACTATCACGATTGGAGTTAATCGTGAGAGCTTTTATTTGTAAGGTAATCCGAAGTAGGTGCTCTTATAAATAAAGACACCGGTGGACGTAGGCTTTTCAATTGGGCCGAATCACGTTAAAATTGCTCGTGTTATTTACTTTACACATTTTAGTTATCTTTGTTATTTCTTGTACTTATACTTTTTAGTAGTAAGTATAATAGCAAACAAATCGTGACTTCATTTGATTAGCTGTACTAAATACGCAATATTACACTACACCCTTCATAATAAGGTCTAAGTGTAATATATCGTTGAAATTTAAAAAAAAAATGTAAATACTCTATTCACCCCCCCCCCCCCCCCCCCCCCCCTCTAGAGTATTTTATAGGATCGCTAAATTCTACAAGTGGCATGGGTCTGCCTTTTATGCTTTATTGCTTTTTAGTTTCTTTTTGTCGTAGGTGGTGCTTGATCCTTTGGGGACGGCTACCGATTTATAATAATTGTAGCCTTTGTTTTGTCTTTTGGATTGTCCTGTATTAAACTTTGGCGCCTGAGGCGCCTTTTAACCTTATGCATTTTTGTTCTGTTTAGCTTTACTATTTTTCCTCCCTTCTTCTAGTGTTAACCTTCAGAGGGCGCCTTACGCTCCTATGCCTTGGAATAGGAGGTTGCGGGCCTTTGCTGTTTGAGGTAAAGACTCACAGACAGTTTTGTTGAGGACCTATGCCCTCATGCTTTGGCATACAGGGCTGTTGGACTTTGTCATCTATGGTGAAGACCTACAAACGGGCTTGTGGTTGGTCTATGTACCCATGCTTTGGCATGGTAGGTTGTTGGCCTTTGCCATTTGTGGTGAATACCTATAGACGGGCTTGTGGAAAGCCTATGCCCCCAAGCTTTGGCGTGGGGGGTTGTTGGCCTTTGTCGTTTGTGGTGAAGACCTACAGACGGGCTTGTGAAGGGCCTATGCCCCCATGCTTTGGCGTGGGAGACTGTTGGCCTTTGTCGTCTGTGGTGAAGACCTACAGAAGGGCTTATGGAGGTCCTATGCCCCATGCTTTGGCATGGGGGGGGGGGGGGTTGGCCTTTGTCGTCTGTGGTGAAGACCTACAGACGGGCTTGTGGAGGGCCTATGCCCCCATGCTTTGGCATGGGGGGTTGGTGGCCTTTGTCGTCTGTGGTGAAGACCTACAAACAAACTTGTGGAGGGCATATGCCCCCATTCTTTGGCATGGGTGTTGTTAGCCTTTCCCGTCTTTGGTGAAGACATACAGACGGGCTTGCGGAGGGCCTATGCCCCCATGCTTTAGCATGGGGGGGTTGTTGGCCTTTTCCGTCTGTGGTAAAGCCCTATAGACAGGCTTGCGGAGGGCCTATGCCCCTATGCTTTGGCATGAGGGGTAGTTGGTCTTTATGTTGGGGTGTCTATTCTTTGTGCTAAGTCGAATAGGGGCTCCCCCCTTTTGCCCTCTGCTTGTTGATTGAGAACGTAGAGAGCAAACGACAAGTAGAAGAGGAAAACATAAGCTCTTAGCATTCAAAGTCGATTTTTTTTTTGGTGTGGGCAGGGCCGTCGACTAGCTTGATCGTTCCTTGTTAGCAAAAGAAAAAGTGGGTAGGGCAATCCTACATGTACGATGGTGTTTGAGTTCCAGTGGGAGAGTAAGTCTTGCCCTTCACCGTCCTTGAGCCTGAAGGCGCTTGGTCCCATGACTTGGCTAATCTCATACGAGCCTTCTCAATTGGCGCTTAACATGTCACGCATATTGCCCTTACCAACGGCGGCTCCTTTCTGAGGACGATGTCGCCGACCTGGAACTTCTTGTGGTTCACCCTCTGGTTGTAAGCGGTTCTCATTCGCTGCTGATATGCCACCAAGTTGACCCGAGCTTCTTCTTTTGCTTCTTCCACCAAGTCTAATGCTTCTGTCATTGTGGCCTATATCTTGTCCTTCTGAAAGTATTGGCTGCGAGCTGAAGGGACGCGGGCTTCGATGAGGAGGAGGGCTTCTGCGCCGTAGATGAGGCTGAAGGGTACGTGGCCAATTGAGACCTTCCATGTGGTCCTTAGTGACCATAGCACACTGTCCACCTCGTCAACCCACCTACTCTTCAGATCTTCCACCATCTTTCTTAGGTCGTTTAAGACTTGCTTGTTGGCTGCCTCGGCTTGGCCATTTGTTTGTGGGTGCCAGTCGGTTGAGTAGGCGATGATAATTCCCAAGCCCCCCAGCCATTCTCAGATGCGGGAGGGGGGAGGGGGGAGGGTCATCGAATTGCCGGCCATGATCGAAGACCAGCATCTTGGAAACCCCGAACTTTGTTATCACATTGCGCCATATCACCTTCCTGACTGCGGATTCTGTAATTGTTGGGACGGACTCCGCCTCAATCCATTTCAAGAAGTAGTCAACCACGACGATTAAGAACTTCCTACCCCTGGAGGTGGCTGTGAACGGGCCAAGGATATCCATACTCCATTGTACGAACAGTATTAGACTTAGGATGGGTTGCAAGTCCCTTGATGGTGCGTGGATCAGCGGGTGTGAATTTGACATTTACGACACTTCTTGGTAAGCTCCCTGGCATTTCGGAGGATTGACGGCCAATTGTAGTCTGCCCTTGTAGCTTTATGCGCGAGGCTTTTATCGCCTATGTGGTGACTACACATCCCTGAGTGGATGTCATCCAACACCTCCATTGTCTTTCTTGGGCTTAGACATCTCAGGATAGGTGCTGACGTTCCCTTCTTGTATAGGGTCCTATATGAGCATGTATCTGGCCGCCGTTATTGTCGGCATGCACTTCGCTTTGTAGGGGTCCTCTAACAGTTTTTTGTTTGTTCTGTACTCCACGATGGGCGCTCTCCAGTCTTTCTTATCGGTTTCCACATTGTGGATGGCGTCGTCGTCTTCTGCCCCCACTGAGATGTTCTTCTCCTTCCTTACGTCCACCCTGACTGATCGCCGGATATCCTGTAGGCTAGAGCACGCCAGCTTTGACAGGGCGTCGGCCCGGTTGTTTTGGGATCTTGGGATTTGCTTTATCTCACAAGACTTAAGGCAAGATAGCAACTTCTTCCCTTTCCCTAGGTACAGCATCATTGACAGCTCTCTGGTCTCGTATTCTCAATTGATCTGGTTTGTAACTAACTGTGAATCGGTGGAGACGAGTGTAACACCCCGACCCAATCCTAAAACCGTAAATATTAACCGCAGTGATGCTGAGAGTCGAGATTGTTGTCCTGGGTGTTCCAACCGCATAGCGGGCCTGCTTCAAAGGGTCCCGCAAGTGCCTTTTCAGCTCACGTCGGTTCCTCCCCCCCCCCCCCCCCCCCCCCCCCCGGGCTTCGTCGGCCATATAGATTATATTGGTTTCCTTTCTTTTTTTCTGGTTCTTTCTTGTCTTTGTCTTCGTTATTCCAGCGAGCCCTCGCTTCGTATGCCGCCAGCGATCCTCGACTTATGAGATGTTCAATTTCATATTCGAGGTTACGCCATTCTTCCTTCGTATGTCTTTTGGCGTCGTGGAACGCTCAATGCTTGCTCTGGTCGGTTCCGAGGCCGACTCTGACTGGCCTTGGTCGTTCCCACTTTCCGCTATTTATTTTATGTCAAAAATTTCAGCTCGCGAACGCTTGAGTGCTATGTAGTGCTAGAAGCAAGATGCGTAGGAAGTTTTGTGCCTTCTCCTTTCTGATCGGCTACGATTTTTCTTCTCGTCTTTCGCCTCTATAGGGCTTCTGGCTCTCTCCTTGCGGCTAACTTTCTAAGGTGAGGGTTCAACATGTCGCCGTCAGTACTCCTTATCGATCATATATCCCTCTGCCGTCCTTCTGGCTTCTACAAGGGAGGTGGGTCTGTCTCGCAGCAATTGTCTTTTGAGTGGGCCGTCCAGCAGGGTGTGGGTTAGGGCGCAGGCAGCTGTTGAGGTGTCAATTGCCCTAACCTGCTGGCACTCCAAGTCGAACCTTCTAACGTATTCTCATATCGTCTTCTTTTGTCCCTGACGCATGGTCATCAGGTCCACCGTTACTATCTGTCGGCGGCGGCTACCCGTGAATTGGTCAACTAAGGCCAAATTGAGCTCAACGAAGGTACAGATCGAGGCCGTCGATAGCCCTCTGAACCAGGATTGTGTGAATCATGTGAGGGTAATTAGGAAGACCAAACACCAGACAGCGTCGTCCACCTCGTACATGGCCATATGACTTTCAAACGTCACCAAGTAGTCTTCTTGGTCTGCGGTGCCGTTGAACTGGATGTTGGGCACCTTGATCTAAGGGATCAGGGATTCTAACACCTCCGAGTGCAGAGGCGACGCGGTGTGTCGTCCTTTTTGGGATGTCCTCTTTGGGGGTAACTACCAATTTTGAGTCTCCCTCCTTCTCCGCCTGAACCTTGGAGGCCCCGCAGGTGGAATGTCGCGTCCTGGAGACGGAGGACTTCGAAGTCAGGCTCCTGTGACTGCGATGGTTCTGATCTGCCCTTTGGCCCTCTTTAGGGAGTTGGGCATCAGTCGGCTAAACACGTACCCGCACTGGGTGGGAATGGCAGAGCGCGATCGTGTCGACCGTTCCTGCTCCCTCAACCCCCTTAGTCTATCTTGCGCTCTTCTAGAAAGTCTGTCGACTCCCACGCGGGGGCCTAGACGATGCATGTAATGTTTTTCCCTTAGGGTTGGGAGTACGTTGAGTTTTCCTCGAGCTGGGACCAAGGCGGTGATGCATTGTAGGTGTGAGACTTTGACTCCTCTCTCTCCTTCTTTCACTTGGGGCGTCGACCTTCTCATCCGCCACGACGTCGCTTGTGGTAGGGATGACAACGCCCGTTCCTCGACGTCCCTAAAGGTTTCTATGCCGGTGGACATTTCCTAGGGGGTATCCCTTTCTTTACCGCTCGAGCTCCAAGCGTTTCCTGGCCAGCCGCTCTTGTGTCTTCTTTAGTGCGCAAACTTGCTCTTCCACGGTTACCGGTTCGGGGAAAAGCTGCCTTGGGGAAACGTTGGCCTTCTGGGGGCCTCTTGGTGCATCTTGCGCAATGACAGCTTTGGTTAGGGTCGATACCCCAATCAGGGCCGCGAAGAACTACTGGGCAGCGGTCATCTACTCCACGGTGAATGTTCTTATGGGCGGCTAGGACGAAGTGACGGCAGTCGGAGTAGGGGTCTCCACCGCCGGAGCCTTGCCGTGATTGACATTCCGATGTGGTTCGCTCGTGGGTTGCATCGTGTCCTCAAGACGCACCGAGGTCGGGGTCTCCTGAGGGGTGTTTGACGTGCCTTGGTCGGTCATTTTCGTTATTTTGGTTTCTTGGTAGGGACTTTTAGTTTAGTCTCCCCGCAGACGGCGCCAAATTGTTTGGGATGCAAACAATCGATACGAGCCGGCTAGGATTGCCGGTAGGTTTTTCCTATTGCTTCCATTTGATGTCTGGTCGGCTGTTGTCACTGCACAAGTGACAAACAAGGGTCTCGGCGGGTGTTTGAGGTTGCCTCTCCGACGCTCAAGTTATCGATGGGTTTTACGGTAAATGTCTCAGATTTAGTCAATGATTTTACCTCTCTTTCTACAGAGATAAGTTAGCGCTTCTTTTTTCACCCTTGATTGGGGAGAATAGTACTCTATTTATAGAGAGATAATAAGGAAGAGGTCACTCCTTATAAACAGGGCCTTGCCGGCTTGGGTCGTCGTCCGGGCAGCTGGCAAGGCCTGGAGGGTGTCGGCCGTCGGACTGGAACTGCCTTTGCTATGGTCTTGTATAGGTCGGCGTCCACCTAGGGGTCGGGCGGACGTCGGTCGCCCTACCCTGGTCGAGTTCTTTGAGTGACCCCATCACTTATTTTAATGAGTTTCTTAATGGTTGGGCCAAAATGAAATGGGAGGAGCATATTGATGTAGAAGGAGTACATAATAAAATAAAAATTACTCCCTTTTAAAATATCATTTTTGAAAATTACTTCCGTTTGAAATTTTTGTTAAAAATAACTCCCTAAATTTGTCAAAAGTTCAAAAATTGCTCTAAAATATAATTTTTGGACGAAAATGCCCTTGGTTAGAAGGTGTGGTGAATTGGTAGAGAATAAAAAAGTTGAAGGCATTTTCGTCCAAAAGTTATATTTCTAAGCAATTTTTGAACTTTTGATAGATTTTGGGAGTTATTTTTAACAAAAAATTTAAAAGGGAGTAATTTTCAAAAATAGTATTTTAAAAGAGAATAATTTTTACTCTATTTTTATTAAAATATACATTTATTGCCTCTATTCAATTGTTGAGAGTGTTTAGTAGCTCTAAATTAGTAATTTTCTCAAATCGAAATTAATACAAATTTTAGAGATGTAAACTTAATAGAACTCAACTTAAAATCATTAAATAGTCTGCTCTACAGAATATCCTCATATATACCATGCATACATACCCATGATATGTACTACTAATTTTACGATTAATATGATCAATGTGACTATACGTATATGTTTCTTAGATGTATGATAGAGCACATAGTAGAAGTATGAAATAGTAACTTTGTACCTTTACTAAATCATCATATACCGTCGTATGGTAAATATTCCGCAAAAATTCGAAAAGCTTGTTGGGTTTCTCTTCTATTGAAGGGTAGGACAGGTAATTACCACAAAATGAAAAAGGACTTAATTTCACAATGAACAAAGTATGTAAAGACTTAATATATGTCATCGTTTACTATTTCAACACACGAGCCTAAAAGATCCCTATTAAAAAAACTTCAAACAAAATGCAAACAATTTACAAGATTTTCTTTCTTACAAAGTATTCCTTGAGATGCCAGAGTTGCAATGTAGCTACAAAGATAACAACTATGATTGAAAAGAAGCTAAACATTGCCATATTTGATTTTGTTGATCGATTTAGTTCTTGCATTTCCGCTTCCCTGTAATATTGATGGAAAATAAAGTTTAGTTGATGCAACATTAATCAAAACTAAAAAAATATAGAAACATATGTACTTTTTAAATTCAAAAACTAAACATTTCCATGTCGTTTGGTTCACTTTATTTAGGTATAAGGTATTTTTGGTTTTTATACCCATACCTCAAACCTCAAAACCATGAGGTATGGGTTTCTATATCCAACGGTGAAGGTGACTATGAGTATTGATAGATTGGTATCAAATCAATATGTTTTTTTTCCAAAACAAATTTATTGTGAAAATTTTGTACATTTTTATGGTTATTCAAACACTTGTTCTCCCAATAATGAAAATGTGCATAAAATAAATCTTTGTCAAAAATAATAATGATTACTTTTTGGGGTTAAAATTATTATTTTTTTCAAAAGATGACAGATTAAAAAAATCATTTTTGTTCAATCAAATAAAAATGTCTAAAAATAATATTACAATAATATATTCTTTTAATTAAAAGTTTTTTCCTTTAAGATAACAAACTTTTTTTTTCTAAGATTACTCATTCTTGAAATGAACCAATCATATGGTATATGGAATGAAGCTTCAAACCCATAGCACTCAATATGTTTCCCTATTCCATACCGATACCTTTTTGGGAACCAAACGGCTCATTCATGTTTTAATTGGAATGACTAATTAGTAAATCTACATAACTTAATCAAAATAACTTAATCAAAATGTAAATCTACATCCATAATACCTTAAGAAATTAATCATATCATATCATAAAATATATCAAACCTAAACCAAAATTAAATAAAGGACAAAAATCGAAAATTAAAATAAATAAAATAATACTTCGTGGTAGTTCTATACTACTATATACCCTTTTGGCATAGTACTACTATGTTTTTTTACATACTTTTCACTTTCTTTTAATATTTATTATAATAAACCCTAATTTATTACAATAGCATTGTTCATCTTCATAATGCGTGTTACGGTTTTCTGTTTCCGGTTTGTGTTAAAGTTTTCGGTTTCGAATTTGTGTTACGGTTTTCGGTTTCAGGATTATGTTACGATTTTTTAAAGATAACGAACGAGGGACTTGCTCTACATAGTAATTACGGTTTTTCTAACGTGTGCCCACTGGACACATGTTATTAATTATAGCAATATTAACATGGATATTTATAAGAGTGATGAGAGTGATGATGAATGGATAATATTGCCTGCTATTAAACGTTTACAAGCATGCTATATATACAACAGACTAATCCTAAAATACCAAGGATATTTACCAAGTATACAGGATGTCAATCCCTACAATTAAGGAGCTATTGACTAATTAGGATATACGCTTAACTAAATATGACTAACAATATACAACAAATAAGGAGAGAATATTGGCATATTCTAATACCCTCCAGTAGTCGAAGCGGGAGGAGGGCGAACGCTGAGGCTAGACCGAAAATCGTCAAATAGAAACTTGGGTAGGCCTTTATTGGTAAAGATATCTGCGTATTGATACCGAGATGGAACATGGAGTACCTTAACCTCACCGAGGGCAACCTTTTTCCGAACAAAATGAATATCAATTTCAATGTGTTTTGTACGCTGGTGGTTGACCGGGTTACCAGATAAGTAAATAGCCGAGACATTGTCACAATAAACAATAGTGGACTTGCGAATGGGGCAGTGAAGTTCTAGTAAGAGGTTGTGGATCCAACATGACTCTGCTACCACATTAGCGACGCCGCGGTACTCGGCTTCCGCGCTTGAGCGCGAGACGGTTGGTTGGCGTTTAGAGGACCATGAAATTAAATTGTTACCCAAATAAACACAATACCCGGAAGTGGACCGACGCGAATCTGGACACCCACTCCAATCGGCATCTGTATACGCAACGAGAGATGTAGTGGGTGAGACGGTCAAATGTAAGCCATAATGTGACGTACCTCGGAGATAACGGATAATCCGTTTAAGAGCACCGAAATGAGACTCCCGAGGATCGTGCATATGTAAGCAAATCTGTTGGACCGCGTAAGAAATGTCGGGGCGGGTGAATGTCAAATATTGTAGGGCCCCTGCTAAGCTGCGGAACAGGGTCGGGTCCGTGACTGGTGGGCCAGCAACAGCAGGAAGTTTGGGCTTTGTTTCAACCGGAGTCTGGGCTGGTTTGCACGAGACCATGTTGGCCAGCGAGATAATGTCCTCGACATACTTTCTTTGATGAAGAAAGAGCCCCTGGCTATGCCGAATAGCAGCAATACCGGGGAAAAAATTGAGTGGGCCAAGATCCGTCATAACAAATTCTGACCGGAAAAGAGCCATAATTTCATCTCGTAGAGTTGTAGTAGATGTGGTCAATATAATGTCGTCAACATAGAGGAGAAGATAGGCTATATTAGTACCATTGCTATATATAAATAAGGAGTTATCGGTTTTACTATGGGTAAAACCAATAGAAGAAGCGTAGGTGGCAAACCGTTGGTACCACGCCCGAGGCGCTTGTTTGAGGCCGTATAAAGATTTCTTTAGAAGACAGACATGGTTGGGCATAGACCGATCGCGAAACCCAGGAGGCTGGTGCATATAGACCGTCTCAGCAAGGTGGCCATGTAAAAATGCATTTTTTACATCAAGTTGATGAATGAGCCATTTTTTGGACACGGCAAGACTAAGGACGGTTCTAATAGTTGCGGGTTTGACCACGGGACTAAATGTTTCATCACAATCAACGCCCACCTGTTGAGACCTGCCATTGACAACAAGCCGAGCTTTGTATCGCTCCAAATCACCGTTAGCTTTAAATTTATGTTTGAACAACCAAATGCATCTCGTAATATTAACACTAGGAGGCCGAGGCACAAGTACCAAAGTCTTATTCTTAATGAGCGCGTCAAATTCATCTTTCATAGCATGATTCCAATTGGGGTCATTAAGAGCATTAATGGGACTCTTTGGGATGGTTGACAAGGAAGTAGTGGTACATAAATCAAAGATGGGCTTGGGTTTGAAAATACCCAGTTGAGCTCGGGTGGCCATTTGAGGTGACGGAGGAGGGGGGGATATGGTGGCCGAAGGCGGAGTCAGAGGTGGCGAGGGGGAGTCTGTGGTGGCTGGGGTCGAGGCAGACAGTGGGGAGGTAGGGTCCGCGACAGCCGTGGAGGATGGGGTTCTGTTAGGCGTGGGTGTGGTCAAAGGGCTAGCCTGATCAGGGGTGGCTGGTTGTGTGTGAGGTGAAGAGGTGGCAACTAGGTGAGAGATATAAGGTGACGGGTCAGTAGCTAAGAAATGATATGTGGAATCGGGTATCTTGGCAGTGGTCGCAAAGGGAAGAACTGACTCATCAAATGTGACATGTCTAGCAAAAATTACCTTTTTAGTTGCCAAATCGAGACACTTGTAGCCACGTTGACTAGACAGGTAGCCGAGAAACACACACGGGGTTGCACGGGGGTCGAGTTTGTGAATGGAAGTGGATGGTTTATGAGGAAAACACAGGCAGCCAAAGGTCCGTAGATGGGAGTAGCTAGGGACGCGATGGTATAAACTCGAGGTCGGGGAGGCATTATTATTAGCTTTGCTAGGTAGTATATTGTGAAGGTATGTGGCCATGGCTAGGGCATGGTGCCACAAATTGGGTGGCATGTGAGCATGAATTAGAAGGGTTCGCATAATATTATTGATGGTTCGGATTTTTCGTTCCGCTTTACCATTTTGAGGTGAGGTGTGTGGGCACGAAAAACGGAACAACATACCGGTTGATGCGAAAAATTTACGGAGAGGGGAATTATCATATTCACGGCCATTATCACATTGTAATGTTTTAATTAGGGAGGAGAATTGAGTTTTAATCATGTTATAAAATGTGGTGAAAATTTGACACACATTAGATTTATTTGTGATCGGAAAGGTCCCCAAAAAATTAGTGTGATCATCAAGGAATAACACATAATAACGATGATTTTGTGTACTTAAAACAGGCGAGGTCCACAAGTCCGTATGCATAATATCAAAAGGAGCAGCAGTGTGAGATAGAGAGTGGGAAAAAGGTAACTTAACATGTTTTCCTAGTTGACATGAATTGCAAACAGACAGATTATTCATGGAACGACAAGGTAGAGTTTTATTAGTACAAAGGGAATTAAAAATGGCATGACTGGGATGACCAAGACGGTTGTGCCAAGTAGTGGACGGCAACGCGGCAAAGGCGTGTGGGTGAGAGGTAGTCTGGTTCGTGGCATGTAATGGGTAGAGGTCCCCCGTGCTATTGCTTCTCATAATCGGCGTCCCCGTCTTGAAATCCTTTACAGTGAAACCAAACGGGTCAAATTCGACAGAGACATAATTATCGCAAGTAAATTTCCGAACCGAGACTAAGTTTTTAATGAGGTAGGGTACATGTAGAACATTTTTTAATAGGAGAGGTGGGTGGGGGGAAGCAAGAGTCATGGCACCACAACCAACAATTGGAATCATTTCACCATTTCCGACTACTATATGACGAGAATTACTCAAAGAAGAATAAGAAGAGAGTTTACCATTATTGGAGGTCATGTGCGACGACGCACCGGTGTCCATATAATAGTTGTCATCCGGTTGTTGTAGGGACAGAGTTTGCATCATCGCCGCAAGATCTGTTGGCATGAGCGCACCAGAGGACGACCCAGCTCCAGGTTATGCGATGAAGGCCTGCCCATTTGGCCCTAGTCTTGGTCCGAGAATGCCCTGTTGTGGCCTGTTAGAGGGACGAGTCCACCCAGCTATTGGATATGGGCACGGTGGCACAGAGGGCCACGAGTTGAAAGGTACCCACGTCCAAGTTCCTTGCTGCGGCAGCATTTGTCCAGTACGAGCGTTATTGTCGTTGTTGCGGCCGTTGTAGTTGGAGTTGCCCCCATTGTCGTTCTTCCCACGGTGGCCGCGACTGTTAGTACGCCCACCTCTGCCCCTAGAATTATTAGAATGACCCGTACCTTTATTCGAATTGGATTGAGTCTTCGAATCAACGTCTTTGGAATTTTGCGAGGCAAGGAGGGCAGTGTCAGTGGTGGCAGGAGCAGCTTGAACCCGTTGATTACTTTCTTCGAGGGCTAACATAGACCGAGCCTTGTAGAAGGGAGGTAGGGGGTCGGATTGCTGTATGAGTGTTGCGATCCCCTTGTACCCTTCAGAAACATGAGTTACTAATTGTAGAACGAGACGGGTGTCAGAAACCGGTGAACCAACATTAGAGAGTTGGTCCGCAATCATTTTAAGTGCTTGATAATATGACGACACATTCGGGAAGCTGTCCATGTGAGTATTGGTGAATTGTTGCTCAAGCATGATGGCCCGAGTGTGTTTGTTATCGTTAAAGATATCCTTGAGACAATCCCACGCGGCTTGAGCTGTTGCGCCGGGTTCGAGAATCGTGTGAAGGAGATCAATAAAGATTGTGCTATATATCCATTGTTTGACAATGGCGTCGAGACGGGTCCAAGTTGCATCTTTAGCAATCACCTTGTCTTTAGGAGGAACGAAATGATCAAGGACATCAAAAGCACTTGCCGTGTTCAAGAACAGCTCGGCCCATGATGCGTAGTGGACGTTTTCCATCTCGAGGGTAATTTGCACAAAATTTTTGATATTAGAAACGGAATAGGCAGGATGGAAGGATGATTTTGAGGTGGGGTTGGCGTCATTTGTCATGATTGCAGTGGGAGGCAAGTACAGAGAGATTGAGTTAGAAAGTGGAAGCGGTAAAGAATCGTGTACCTTTTGATACCATATTAACGAACCAACTCAATCAAAACCTTAAGGCGATGGTTGAGGCCCGTTTATAACGCCCCCTCACTCGAATGCCCATTGGGCTTGAAGAGTGGTTACGTTAGTGCGCACCGGCTCCCCCGTACAGTGTGCTGAGATTCCACTTGAGAGTTCGAGATATTGGGGGCTGCCAAGATTCGAACTCGTGACCTCTGGCTCTGATACCATATAAGAGTGATGAGAGTGATGATGAATGGATAATATTGTCTGCTATTAAACGTTTACAAGCATGCTATATATACAACAGACTAATCCTAAAATACCAAGGATATTTACCAAGTATACATGATGTCAATCCCTACAATTAAGGAGCTATTGACTAATTAGGATATACGCTTAACTAAATATGACTAACAATATACAACAAATAAGGAGAGAATATTGGCATATTCTAAGAGCAAGGTTAGCAATGGATTTGGACTCAATCCATAGGGTGGATGGAGTGAAAATAATAATATAGCAATGGATTGTCAATCCTTGAAGGAGGATTGAACAAAATTCTCCACCTTGACGGATTGAGAAAAATGTGGAAAAGAGCAATTGTGTAATTAATGTTGTACAAGTGTGAGTGCAAATTGGTGGGTTAATTGCTATATTAATCTTAGTTGCCTAAACTATTATGTAGTCAAAAGTGTAAAATTGTTTTAATGACTATTTTTTACCATTTAATTAAAAAAAATCTCATATAAATATATTTCAATTATAAATCTTTTTTGTTTTTTTTTCTCATAATTCATATTGCATTTTTAAAGTATTTTGTAATTGTCTTATAACGTATTTTAATTGAAATGTGGTCTAATATTTTTTTTATGTATCTCTAATTTCTGATTAATTTTCTAATTTATAAAACTCTTCTCATCTTTTAGTTCCGAATTATATTCGAAATCTATATAACGTCACTAATTCCCTGATCCGTTATTTAAAATGTATTAAGTTGAATTTACAAAAATAATAAAAATATACAAAGTACGGGAAAAAAATGAAGTCAAATATACGTTTCTTAAATCGTCGTTTTTATTTTTAAAAAAATCAAAACTTATGGAATATAATATAATCATAATTTATAAAATGAATAAAAAGATAGTAAAAATTAGATGGATAAGGTATGATAAATGTGGTGAGATGAGTGAGACCCTATGTGAAAAGAAAAATGAATCTATTGATATGAGAATATTTTATAAGAGAGAGAAAATGAGGTAGAAAAAGTGAGGTGGAAGGAGTGGGGTCCTCTATAGAGAGAAATTGTATCCATTGATAACCATGGTTTAATAATATTGTCCAAGTATGATGATAATATTCATGTTAATATTGCTATAATTAACTTATTAATAATGTGTGTCCATTGGACACACGTTAGAAAAACCGAATTAATTATGAAGATGAAAAACTCAAAAATTATAAACGGAATGAAGCGAGAGAAGTTAGAATGACAAAATCCTTAAAAAAAACCTAAAAACGAGCGATTAGACTAGCCGCTTTCGATGACACGATCCAAGAACTCTTCCCATCCCAGAATAAATCAATCAAATCCATCCATTACTATTCAAAAACTTAAAGAGAAGATGAATTTTGCTCGGAAACAAGCTATTAATGATACTGCTGAAGACGATGTTATTCCTCCAGATTCAACGCTCCAAGGTTTTGATATGAACATTGAAATGGTTACAATTGAGGAAGAAGAGAGTGAAGATTGCAATAATTGGACCACGATTGGTTGTTCCAAAAAGAACAGCTCAAAGGATAAGATTCTACTTCAATTGACAGAGGAGGATTTGTCGACTGAGATTAAATACTAGTCGACTACTCTGTTTGGCTATGTATTGGGTGCTAATCCCTCATGGAACATTATTTCTGGATTTATCAGGCAGGTGTGGAATGATTGGAAGGTATACAAGATATCGACCTTGCCTAATGGTGTTTTCATGGTCAGGTTTGAGAATAAACGAAGATAAAATCAAGACATTGGAGAAGGGATTCTTAATGTTTGATAGGAAACCCATCACCCTCAAAGAATGGGCACCAGATGTACAGTTGGTGAAGAAACCTTGCCAAACCTTACCTATCTGTGTGAAATTTCGAAACCTTGATCTGAAATATTGGGGACAGGATAGTCTGACCAAGATTTCCGGTCTTATTGGCAAGTATGTTCGATGTGATGATATTACTGCACATAAGACGTTTCTCAACTATGCAAGGGTACTCTGGGAGTTAGAATCAATTCTTTCCTGATGAGTTAGAGTTTTTGGATGAGAAAGGACTGGAACACACTGTTAAGATTGAGTATGATTGGGTTCCTATAGAATGCACAAAGTGTAAGGGCATTGGACACAATGCTGAAATGTGCCGGAAGGGGAAGCCAGTTCAAGCTAAACAAAGGCAAGGCTTGCAGCCTAAGACTGTACTGCCAGTTAGGCCTGTGATACCTCAGGTTGTGGTGGAGCCTATGGGCATGGTCACGCCTCAGATTATTCAGCAAACCCTCGTTTTACCCAAGAGGATAGTGATCAAGCACCGTGCTGAAGTTAATTGAACATTTTCGGCTGGTGCAGCTAGTTTTTTTTGAAGCATTACTGAAATCTAAGGATAAAGACAGTGGGATTGGACTGGTGAACTGTCCACCTGAAAATGAGTAGTTTGGGATTTTGGAATATAAGGGGATTAAATAGCCTAAATAAACAGCTAGATATCAAATGGTTTCTTAAACATAATAATTTAGGGCTATTTAGTCTTCTTGAGATAAGGGTTAAAACTAGTAATTGGAATAAGGTGTTCAATATCATCTGTAGTGATTGGTTGATTAGTACAAATAATTCGTTGTGCAAGGGTGGTCATATTTGGCTTCTGTGGAATCCTACTCTATTTGGTATTCAAATCCTTGATACGTCTGCTCAGTCAATTCTGGTGTTAGTACAGGATAGAATAAAGATGTTTAATATTATCTTACTGTAGTTTACGGGTTTAACAAGCTGGCTGAAAGGAATGAGGTTTGGAATAGTCTTTAAAATTGTCATCAAATTGTGAATGGTCCTTGGATTGTTTGGGGGAAACTTTAACAACATTTTGCACATAGGTGAAAGAGTGGGGGGGGGGGGGAGCTTCTAGTACTTTGGCAGAGGTTAGGAATTTCCGAGAATGTTTGAACTTTTGTGAGTTAGAGAAACTTAACACTTCTGGGGCTTTCTTCACATGGAATAATAAACATGAGGAGTGGGCGAGAGTGTTTAGTCGTATTGATAGGGTTTTTATTAATACTGAATGGCTTGAGGTGTTTCCTAATACTCATGGAACCTTCTTACCTGAAGGGTTGTTTGATTATTGTCCGTGTACTATTTAGACTGAGATACAACAGAGTCTTAGAAAGACTAGCTTCAAGTACTTTAATATGTGGTCCTTGGCTGATAACTTTCATGTTATCATTGAGGAGGTTTGGAGCAGTTATGTGGATGGTACTGCTATGTATCAATTGGTTCATAAGCTTAAGTTGGCTAAGTATCCTCTTAAACAGCTTAATATGGGTAGATTTAATGAGGTTGAGAAATCTTACCAGATTGGGAAGATTACTCTTGCTGATTTACAGGAGCAATTACACAAGGATCCCCTTAATCTTGATCTAAGTTTTCAAGAAAGACATGTATCTAATGAGGATAGAATGTTGGAACAAGCTTCCCACTCCTTCTTAAGGCAGAGGGCAAAGTGTTATTGACTAGAACAAGGGGGTGATAATACAAGATATTTTCATTGTTGTATAAAGAAGAGACATAGTAGCAACAAAGTCCTCAGGATCAAAACCATGTCTAGAGTGGAGTGCACCACAGCTGATAGCATTACTAGTGCCTTTGAAGATTTTTATATTCACCTTTTGGGTACAAGTACTCCTACTAAGAAGGTGCATAAACATACTGTCAGGCTTGGTAAAACTTGTGTCTCACACACATGCTGCGAAATTATTACAACCTGTGAGTGCGGAAGAGGTAAAGCAATGTATTTTTGACAATCCTGGGGATAAAGACCCAGGTCCAAATGGCTATACAAGTCAGTTTTTCAAAGATGTTTGGCCTATAGTGGGGACTAGTATGGTAAAGGTTGTCCAAATATTTTTCATCAAATGGGAAATGCTGAAACAACTTAATCACACTTTGATTTCCTTGGTGCCTAA
Source organism: Agrostemma githago (assembly GCA_958450325.1). Taxonomy (NCBI): domain Eukaryota; kingdom Viridiplantae; phylum Streptophyta; class Magnoliopsida; order Caryophyllales; family Caryophyllaceae; genus Agrostemma; species Agrostemma githago. The sequence continues at coordinate 10,948,420 of OY288244.1, forward strand.
AGTTGGTGTGCCTATGAGGGTGGACCAATTTAGGCCGATCACTTGCTGAAATGTCATATACAAAAGTAATACAAAGATTCTAAGTAAAAGACTTTGGGCTATTCTTCCTGATATAATAAGTCCCAATCAGAGTGGTTTTATTCAAGGAAGAGAGATTGTTGAGAACATTCTTATCTGTCAAGATTTGGTGCAGCTTTATGGTAGGAAATCACGCCCTCCTAGGTGTTTAATGAAGATTGACCTGAAAAGGCTTATGACTCAATTGAATGGGGTTTCTTGGAACAAATGATGGAAGCTCTCATGTTTCCTTCTAAATTTGTGTAGCTAGTAATGGAATGTGTATCTACTCCCTCTTATTCTCTTGTCCTTAATGGCTCTACCTTTGGGTACTTTAAAAGTCAGAGGGGGATTAGACAAGGTGATCCTCCCTCCCCTCTCTTATTTGCTATTTGTATGGAGTACCTGTCTAGAATACTTAATGTTGTTCACGAGTTTGATGAATTCAAATATCATTCCCTTTGTAAGCAGATGAAACCTGCCCACCTTTGTTTTGGTGATGCTCTTCTTTTATTCTCGTATGGAGATGTGGAGTCTCTTACTATACTGATAAGAGGTTTTATGACTTTCTCTTAGGCATCTAGGTTACATATGAGCAAGGAGAAGTCCAATATCTATGTGAATGAAGTGGTGAATAAGAGTCTATTTATCCAACTCACATGTATAAGGAAAGGGCAATTGCCTTTCAAGTACTTAGGGGTTCCTATATCTTTTAAAAAGCTTAGTGTGATGCATTGCTCAGTTTTGATTGATAAAATTGTGGATAGGCTTCGTTCTTTGGGTTCTAACCACCTCTCTTATGGGGGGGTAGGCTTCTCTTGTAAGGGCTGTCCTTCATAACCTCCATCATTATTGGGGCAAGATTTTTATCCTATCTAAAATTGTGTTGAGAAAGGTCGATTGTAGGAATTTCTTAAGGAAAGGTCACTTTAATTACATCACCTCTCCCTTGATTGCTTGGGATCAGGTGTGTACAGCCAAACACAAGGGTGGTTTAGGCATTAGAGACTCCTTTGCCTGGAATATTGCTTATATAGGCAAATATATTTGGTGGGTAGCTCAAAAGAAGGATCATTTATGGGTGAAGTGGATTCATTCAAATTACTTAAAGGGAAGACATTGGACAGAGATTTCTGCCTACTACTGCTAGCTGGTCATGGAGGGCTATTTGTCGTGTGAAGAAAAAAAATAAAGGGTGGATACTGTGGAGACTGGTGGCTACTAGGAGACCAAAGTTACACGATGCAAAAGGGTTATGACTGGTTAAAGCCTGAGGGAGCTGATGTAATTTGGAAGAAGTTTGTCTGGAACAGACTTGCTTTCACTAAACACTCCTTCATAGGCTGGATAGCTATGAATAATCGCCTTTTGACCAATGCTAGATTGAGTAGATTTGGTGTGCATTTGGTTCTCGAGTGTAATTTGTTTGGTGGTGCCATTGAAGACCAAGAGCATTTTTTCTTTAGATGCCCTTATAGCTCACGCAGTCTGCATATTATTTCAGAATGGTGCAAGATCCCTTTTCCAAAGCAACAGACATATTTGTGGTGGGAGCACTACCGGATCAAGACTAAGGATCACAAGAAACTGCTAGGTGGAGTTATTCTTAGTCTTATGTATCATGTATGGCTAAACGGGAACTCCAGCAAATTTGAGCAAGTCATTGTTCATCCAAGGAAGATTGCTAAAGTGATCAGGGAAGAGGCTACATGGAGAGCTCGATTCATATTACCTGCTACTAAATTAGCTTCAATTGAGGAGTTGTGTTAGCTGTAATTTAATTGCGTTAGTTGCTGGCAAATTGCATGTTTGATGTTATTGGACTATTGTAATGATTTATCATTATAATATATGCTTACCTTTCACCAAAAAAATTCAAAAATTTAAATATTGATCCACAAACAATGATTTAACAACTTCAAAACTCGAGATTCAGTGATCACACACCAACTCATGTACTATATGGTAATATTGCTAGGAAAGATATTTTCGGTTGAGTTGTCCTCCTCGTGGTTTTTTGCCGAATTGTCTAGTGCAATTTTTTAAATCAACATGTACATGAATCATTGGTTTGTTTACCAATTTGTCAATTTGCCATATAGTGCATGAGTTGGTGTGACATCGTAAAATATCGAATTTTGGAGTTGCAAAACATTGTTTGTGAATCGGTATTTAAAATTTTTGAGTTTTTCACCATTATAATTATTACTAAGTAGAGGCGATCCCTCCTTCTTTATCTTTGAAAAATGTAACACAAACTCAAAACCGAAAATCATAACACAAACTCGAAACCTAAAATCGTAATTTTAGTTCTTTTTTTCTCATTTTATCGTAAGTAGAATGTGGTGCAATAAGGATGTATAAGATCTTTATCAGACCTTCACTCCAATTGAAACATGAGAGGTTTAACCTTATACTTAATCAGACAAAGCAAAGGGATTTGGTTACCGGTTACTTTCAGTTTATATGTAATGTCTCACCTTTCACGAAGGTAGTACATCTCATCGTGAATGAATCTCACTTTATCGTACAACCTTCTGAGCTCAATGTCCAAAACCTTGAATAACAGACAAAAAAACTTATGTTAACAAAAAAGCACATACATGCACAAAGAAAAACAAAAAAAATCGCTTACATTGTTTAGCTACTATTATTGATTTGACTTGGAAAGACCGCAACAATAGGAACTTTGACGGGAAGAATACCACGACTGAAGCTACTATCCGTTAGATTAGTATTAATGTTAGCGCTAGAATTACTCCTAATAACCATCATCATCATTATAATACCATTATAGAAGCCTTAAGTGGGTGATTATCTTGTATCTAGTCAATGGAGAGGTGGGTTTTGGTTTTTTGTAAGTTACTCATTGTAATTCTTTTCCCGAATTATTAAATGAATGAGATACATTTTCTTATAATAATAATGTTATTACAAAAGGAGCAGGGGCCCAACTAGTATCTTGGTTATCCACTAACTTCTTGTAATTTATTTTGATTTTAATTAATACAAGTTCCATAATAATAATAATAACAGCAATAACACATGTCTTATGCAGAAGAATCAAGTTAATGGTCAGTATATTGACTTTAACATCCTTCATTGTACGATAAATACTAGTATGGATGTTACATTTGTTTATGGATTTAACAATGAGGTGGAGAGAAGAGATTATGGACTCATCTTGAACATCTTATCCTAACTAATGGAAAATGGATTGTTGTGGCCTGTGGGTGATTTCAACATAGTGCGTGATTACTAGGGAAGATTTGTGTCTGATTCCCCTAAATTCAAGGAGATGAAGGAGTTTAGTTATTACTCCGTATATTAATAGTTGTGGAGTAGAGCAATTGACCTCTACTGGCCTTAGCTTAAATTTACTTGGAGAGAAAACATTAGGTTAATGCCAGAGTTTGGTTTCACTTAGATAGGATACTGATTAACAAGTGGACGGTGGAACTTCCTACTTCTAGAGGGGTTATTGTACTGCTGATATTTTTTTATCACTCTCCACTAGAGGTTACTATTTTTAAATGGAGCTATAAGGGGAGGTGACTTTAAGTTCTTAAACGGTTGGGTGGAACATCCAGATTTTAAAGGGAGACTATTAAAGCAGCTTGATCTACTTTTACGTACTACGAGTACTGTTGTGTATTACTTGTTCCAGAAAATCAATCATGTTAATACTCAACTCAAGAACTTAGATAAACACGCCTATTCTAATATTCTTTCCATTCCTAAGAGTATTTATAGTGATTTGGATAACTGTCAGAATAAAGTTATGCAAAGCAGGAAACCAACTAACTATATTAAACATGAGAAGCTTCGATCTCATTATCAAAGAGTTTTTACATTGAAAGAAGATTGAACTCAAAATCTCAGTCAAAGAAAAAAAATTACTAATATTTGTTCGGGCCAAAAATTTGCACCTTCAGAATGCAACGTGGCATGTTACGAGTGGGCGGTCAAAAGGTCAAAAGGTCAAAGGTCGGAGGGTCAAAGTCAAAGTCAAGAGCCGAGGGTCAAAGGTCAAAAGTCGACGTTATTAGAGTCATTGGGCCAGACAGAACCCGAAACGACAAAAGATAATGGGCCAGAAAAGGATACAACAAGAAGGGAGGTGGGCCGAACCAAGGAAAAGCAACAACGCAGCCCAACAAGTGTAATGACCCATTCCCACTCCAACGGGAATGAAACAAAAAATAGTCAAAACCAACCCCTACATTCGAGGCATGATTCCTGCAGAACAGGAGATAAAGGAGGAGGAGAGTGTAACTGCTGAGGGGGATTAAATGCTAAAGATTGCAGAAAATCAAAGGCAATAACTAGCAAGGTAATTAAGGGCAATAACAGCCAAGCAATAAGGAAGGGATTAAATGAGAAGATTCTGGGGGAAATAAATGGGCAACGGTCAGCAGCAGTATATAAAGGAAAAGAGAGGAAGAAGGGAGGATCATCCAAGTAGTACACCTAACTCAAGCATACATCACAAAAAATACTCTCCATCAATCATAAGTCATAGTCCAAATCTTTGTATTAGTATCCCTTTCCTTATTACTCTTTCCCGTTGATAGTATAATTTTGGCGGGATTCCGACTCCCCCGCGGTTTTTCTCACTTCGGGTTTCCGCGTCACCAAAACTTTGTGTGTCATCCCTTCTTTTTTTCATTGTCCTTTACTTGCTAGACTCGTTCATTTTCGTCAACCCGTAATTATAGGGCGATCACTTTAACCCACAAACCGAAATCGAAAACCCGGTAAATTTTTACCAAAACAATATTAAGGAGGGTGATTGTCTTTCAAGATATTTCATTCTACAGCCACATCAACCAAAGGAAACATCAAAACGTATGTGGGGTTATTAAAGATAAATATAGGAACAAGGTGCAAGGTATGGACAAAGTTAATCATGTTATTGTTTATTATCATGCTCAACTACAGGTAACTAAGGTCATTGTTCACCATTTAGATGTCGTTGTGTTTATTGGTGATGGTAAGACTATTATGCAATAGGAATCTACTGAGCTGGTTTCTCATATAACTGATTAGGAGATTAGGCGGGCTTTATTCTTTATTTACAAAATCACTAAGGATTGATAGTTTTAAATCGGAATTCTTTAAGAAGACTTGGCTAACAATCGGACTGGATCTTTGTATAGCCATCTAGGATTATATTAAAAATTTAAAACTAGGAGAATGGCTAAACAAGTCCATAAAAAATTTTGAGCTGTTATTCCTTAGAGGAAAATCGTTGACTCGGTTTTAGGATTTTGGAACTTTGACTTTGTTGTACTATAATCTACAAGATACTGTAGTAACATTCTGGCTAATAGGCTCAAAGAAATAGACATGAACAAGTTGTGTTTATATAAAGAATGAATTGTAAGTACGTAGAATGCTCATCTTATTCCAATTACAAAACTCGGTATAAATACCGAAACCTTACAACCAGATTCGATGAACCTACATAGGTAATGTGTTAACGTAATGTGTTGATTATTTCAATGAATTAACTCGGTATATATATACCGAAGGTAATAACCAGATACAACGAATCTAGAGCTATACTAATGACGGGAATATATAAAGCTAAATACTAATGACGGAATGTCATGAGACATTCATCATTATTACTAACACGCCCCCTCAGTCAAAACGGTAGTTTACGGACGCTTTGACTGGACCAAGAGATAATTGTAGATGCCGCTGAAGATGAACCAAGTTGACTTTTTGATGCCGGAACCGCAGCTATGTCCCTTGTGTATGTCTAGAATCCTCGCGCATGCCGAAAATAAAATAAAAATGCTAACAAATCTAATGGTGCACGAGGCCGAAACGGCAAGTCGTGACACAAATAAAAAAAACGGTGTACGGGAGCGTGACCAACCCGTAAAGCACCACAAACTGGAGCAAAGCTCAACAGTATAAATTAAAAAGAAAATAAAAGAAAAAAACGGTGTACGGGAGCGTGACAACCCGTAAAGCACCACAAACTGGAGCAAAGCTCAACAGTATAAAATAAAGGGGAAAAAAAATGACTAAACCGAAACATAAAACACCCGACCGGGCTCTTCGATCCAGTGTCGGCTGGTTGGCCATGCGGGTCGTAGCCGGCGGAGTCAGACCACCCGGCCCGTGGGGCAGGGGTGGTTGCTGGGGCGAACCTAAGACGGACACTGAGAAGGCGATGATGGGACGGGATGGCGGTTTAATTAGTGCGGTCGGCGGGTGTCGAAACAACGACAAGGGTAGGAGCGGTATTGACGAGGATTGAGTCAACGGAGAACATGACGACGGCAAAAACAATATAATATGAAAATCGGTGCGGAGGATAATATTATTATTTATTTTTAATAATATTATTATTCATAATAATATAATAACGGTGGTAAGGAGGCTAAAATAGATGGAGGCAGGGACCCCAATTGAGTGGACATGAAATGATCATGCATGGATATGACAGGTGAGGTAAAAATTGGAAGGAGATGGAGGACATTGCACACCATTTTTTGATTACTCCGTACTAAGTTATTATAATTATAATATATTATTGCATAAAATTGGACTACCCGCCGGAGATGGAAGATAAGATAGCCATCTCCGGCCGGCTATTAAAGCACGACGTTGTACCAAGCGGAAGGAATTTTTAGAGATCGATTAGGCTGATACCATGTAAGTATGTAGAATGCTCATCTTATTCCAATTACAAAACTCGGTATAAATACCGAAACCTTACAACCAGATTCGATGAACCTACATAGGTAATGTGTTAACGTAATGTGTTGATTATTTCAATGAATTAACTCGGTATATATATACCGAAGGTAATAACCAGATACAACGAATCTAGAGCTATACTAATGACGGGAATATATAAAGCTAAATACTAATGACGGAATGTCATGAGACATTCATCATTATTACTAACATGAATATACATGAGAATGTGATGTTGACAAAAGCTTCGGGCTAAAGGTTATGGGCAAAAATGCATCACCTTTAGTTGTTTGCTTAAGATAGATATCAAGAAAGCTTTTGATTCAATTCAATGGGATTCTTAGAAGCATTATTATTGAGGCTCATAAATTTTCTCAAGGGTTTATTCATTGCATTATGAAATGTATTACTACTTGGTTTACTATCAAAGTGCATGGTACTACTAATGGTTTTTTAAGAGAGACAATGGTATATGGCAAGAAGATCATATCTGTCCTTATATTAGCACATGGCTGGGTTGACTCACTTAGTATTTGCTAATGACCTTTTAATCTTCACTATTGGTGAGCTGCCTTCTGTCATGCATGGCAGCTATGAAGGCTATATGGAGACCTTTGCCACACAATATGGACTCTACTCGAATTACTTTGCATGTGTGGATTGTAAGGTAAGGAGCTTATTCTTAAGAGGACTTGATTTGTCGATGATAATTCATTTCCCTTCAAATAACTAGGTCCATGATTTTTTGATAAAAGCATAAATTTGGGGAAACGTGGGACGTGCACCAATAACAATGTCTATAAGGGTAAATCTCCAATAATCCATGCATCTCCAACGTCTTCAAGGTCGATTTCTATAGCATCGGCCTTGGCACTCTATTCACAAAAGAATAATCTTATCCCATGCTTTAGGATAGGTTGAAAAACATTGCTCCAAGTTTTAGGAGCGGGTTGATCAAGGTTTCAATTAGCCACATGGATATCGTTCAAGATACCTTCAATAATGGTTTCTAATTGATTCTCTAAGCTAGAACGGTTTGACATGAGACCAAAGGTTCGCTCTCAAAGTTGACGCCAGAGATACCGCAGTATTCAAATCATGGTTGGTAATATTGTCCAGTGAATTCTGAATCAGACATTCATACCGAAGTTCAAGGGGGTTGGTCAGCCAAATTTCATCGGGCATTTTATGCTCTAGTTTTTCATCGTTATGATCCCTATTATCAGGTTTGTGAAGCCGAAGCCTCCCACAAGGCTTTGCCTATTTGCTGGTACAAACTATGCCTTTAGGCTAAATTCAACAAGGAAAATAAGAAGTCAAGGCAACCATGAAGGGCAAGGGTCGTCACCATTGAGTCCTAAAGAGAGAAACTTCTCTCTAAAACGTGGTTTATTGAAATCTGAACTACGGTCTAAAAATATTACTATAGAGTTAAAGTTGTTTTTCATATATTATTATCATATACTTCTCATTATTTTACTATGTGATAAACGCATGTAATTATCTAATTTACTGTGTTAATCTGTTCAATACTTGCAATTGATCTTAGCATTAAGGGTTTGATAAAGGTGATCTTATCATTACAAACCATACAATTAGTGCATTAGAAGAGAAAATGAGATACTCACATCAACATGCCCTCTGCGTGCAATATTATACGAATCTTTTGCATCAAATCCGACTTTCCACTCAAATTCAATTGAGACCTTAAAAGGAGGATTATAATGTGGCGCCGAAAAACATGTCAAGTAATCTCCATCATCGGTTGTTTTGAAGGCAAATGTTCCAGTATCCGCTACATCCTCATAATGGTGATTATTACCTCCTGGTGATGTTACCTAAGAAACAAGGACAAGCTAACGTTGTAACTTGTATGAAGTTCATACTTTAATGAATTTGACTATGTAGATTTAACACTTACTTATGAATTATTCCTTTAACCAAAATATTACTTCGTGACTTCATCCGTGTCATAGAAACAATAATATTCATTCAATAATTGCTTACCATAAACATTACAATTTTTCACCGTATGTTCTATAATGAAGATATAATTTTATTACTTTCCTAATATTTTGGTTTATTAATTAGTAAATAAACACCTATCACTTATCTTGCCTAATATTATTAACTTGTAACAATTATGTTCATTTGAATGAATTTTAAATTTCCATATTTCAAAAGGTTTTTAGAAAGAAAAAGTATATTAAAGAAACATTAATAATATACTTGTTATAAAATCATATTAGGTGAATGTCCATTGGGCTTTTTACCCATATGTAAACTCTCTTATCATTGTTGATGTACTATATATACCCTCCCAATGACATGAATAAGATAACTCTATGACATATTTCTCGCTCTATTTTCTCTCTACTTTTCCTTTCTCTCTCGTTTTATAACACGTTATCAGCACGAAACTTTAATAACTGAGCGAAGAACAATTGAGGGAGAGTTCGTTAATTTTCAATCCTTATATATATCTTTATAACAAGGAGTTCTTTATTTTTTATTTTTCATAAACATTGCACTTTTTATAGCAATGAAATCATCTTATTCTTATTTTAATTTTTCTCTCAACCCCTGCATCTCTCAAGCAAGGAGATCGTTATTTTTTTTTCTCTCAATTCTTGTATCTCTATAGCAAGAAGATTAATATGAGCATAATTTTATGTTTCTCTCAATTCTTGCATCTTTATAGCAAAGAAATCGTTATTATTTTTCTCAACCCTTGTATCACTACATCAATGCAAGGGGTTAATTCATATCTTTTGAAGATATACATACGATTTATTATCTCCTTATGACTATAAGGAGATCATTATATATACGGAGGATTTTCAATTCATCTCCATCTTTGTATTTTTATGACAAAGAATTATTTATATCTATTTAGTCGTTTTAACGATTGTGACATACATTAAAGCATAATAGTTAAGTTACTACAATTCTAATATTTTGTTTATCTCTTTTTGTCAATATATTTTAAACGAAAAATTTGGCAACTTTATTTTATTTCAACAATATAATTTAGATGTTAATTTGGATGATTATTTGAAATACACATTTCCTAAAGTCATAGATTTTGATATCATAAATATTTAATTTCTATAATAATATATTCTCTACCTTATTATAACTATGTAGTTATGGTTGTAAAATTTTCGTAGTTACGGTAACAATCTTTTTACTTTGCTACATATTATATTGTGTGAAATAGTGATGACAGTATTACAAATACGTAATGATATGATATACTTGCTATTAGCAATTTAGAATGTTGAAATTTTTATAATCATGTTCATTATTTTTTTAATTTATATTTGTCACGCATAACTTGCATTTCATTGTAAGTTGTTTAGCAATGATTTAATGTGAGATTGTCTTCTATCAATTTAATGCAAGACAATCTCTATCAAATTTGTCATTACAATATGAGTAAGTCTCCTATCACATTAATGTGAGATAGTATTTTATCAGTATAATGAGAGATGATTTCTGTAAATTTACGATCTTCGATCGGTATAAGTTCAGTCAAGTCTCCCATGAGTTTAATGTGAGACGAATTTATTTATGGAGTAATCTTACTCATAATTATTCTCCAATTCTTTACTCGATCTGGAAGTCTAAAATATCTTACTCCATAACACTTAAATATTCATCATTTGTTTAATTACTTAAACAGAATATATCGTTATATTTCCCAAAAGGATATTAATATATGACTGATCTTGCAAATTTACATGAGACACTAGAAGTGTTCCATTTTCTGAGATGAATATAAAATTTGTGTCATATTGAGTAAGTTTAGCATTCAATAGTTTAACATGCAATTGCAAATTCTACATATTGAGACCAGCTAACTTCGCATATGCATTATTGCAATTAATTGCGAACAAATATCAACAGTTGACATGAACTGATTAAGCATATATGATCAACAAGTGCTTAAAAGTATGGGTTTAAGAATTGTGAATTAAAATTGACTATGAATGATGATATTTGGAGATCCAATTGCACATTACTCGAGATTGAATAAACATATTTTAAGTTCAATTCTACGAATTGATCGATATTGTTTTAAGTGGCTTGGAGACCACATATCAAATACGAGTAATTTGTGCTATTAGAATTCACAATTTGATCGTTATCATGTGAATAAATTGATCTCTTAAATTTGGCATTTAGAATCAGCCATTAAAAGTCAATTATTTTATGAACCACGTACTCCCCGAAATATATCATAATCTTGCAAAAATACCCATCAATGAAATCTTATTTGCATATGATATTATAAACGCATTCTAAGGTGGTTAAGTAAATGATTGCAATCTATCTTGAATATTTTTTTACCACCTTAGGGGGAGAAAGTGAGTGACAAGTTGGTAAAATAAAAGAAATTTTATCATATCAAATTACGCGTATTTATCGTGTACAGTAATATATAAGTAGAATGACAATTCTACGAAATTACATCGATATGAAATGGCTACACATTTGTGCGCAATATCAAGTGACCTATTGAATAAGGATTTTATAAATCCGTATGACCGTCGACATATTTATTGGTATCAATGAGCTCATAATCCTGAAATTCATCAAATTTATTGATGATATTGAAAAGTATTCAATACAGTTTGCATATCGAGTCATCATGCTGATATATAGAAACTAAATATATCATTTCATATTAGTTTTCTTATCACATCGTTGCATCATTTCATATTCATATAGTTAAATTTAGTCACATATTATATTCATGCAAATTATTGATAATCTGACTATACTTTGAAATGTTGAAGTGATATTTGGATGAAGACGCAACAATCAAAGACTATCTTCATATTATCCGTATAACTATTTGAAGATCAATGATAGATTTCTAATTATCGAAGACATCTATGGAGTTTATCAAGTATGATGATTGTTATTTCAATATCGAGATTTATAATCACATCATGCATAATATAGTTATTTTCCAAGTGATGTAACTATCAGGGGGAGTATATATGCACGCGTTGTACTCTTTTTCCTTATCTATGGTTTTGTCCCACTGGGTTTTTCAGGGAAAGGTTTTGATGAGGCAGCATCATATGCGTGTTTGAGGAATAATGTACTCTATTCTACACTAGTTTTTTCCCACGGGTTTTTTTTTCGAGTGAGGTTTTTATGAGACATATTATTCCGTAATGTACATTGAAGGGGGAGTGTTATAAAATCATATTAGGTGAATGTCCATTGGGCTTTTGACCCATATGTAAACTCCCTTATCATTACTGATGTACTATATATACCCTCCCAATGACATGAATAAGATAACTCTCTGACATATTTCTCGCTCTATTTTCTCTCTACTTTTCCTTTCTCTCTCGTTTTATAACAATACTAACATATTTCTCTTTTATTATGTAATATAATGTTATTGAACCCATTAAATTATGTTTGGTGAATATTACATATTCCTCATTAATATTTTCTTTACTGAATTTACAAAGAAAGAATTATTATTTACCACGCAGTTTCCAAGTTACTATGCAAAATAAATTTCCAAAATAATGATAAAGATAACATTTATAGAAGTAAAAGCCTGGAACATTTGGAAGTAACAATCTTTCAAATAACAAGCAAAATCATCAACCACAAAAAAAAAAGATTGAGAAAAAAACAATTTTTTAATCAACTGGAAATGGAGTCGAGTAACCCAAGTCTCACAAGAGAATGTTTTATCATCCATTTTGGGACTCCGATCTTCTAGCGTTAAGATGTAACTCTAAGCCAATTGATCCACCAAATTTGAAGTTGGTAATTCAGGTTTTAACCATTCAAAACAACTCATATGTAATAACCCATAACAATATAATTAAAATCATGTTCGTATACAAACTGTTACATTCAATCATTTCATAAGATTCATTTATCCTCCAACAACAGAAACAAAAAATATATATGAGATATTGAGGAACATACTCTTGCAGTTATACGATATGAATTAGGGAGAGGTCGACCTTCAATAGGGTCAACAATGGTGTATTTTCCGACGGTCATGGAATTACGTTTTATGTCTTCCGAAATGCATTTAGTAGAACCTGAACGAAGATCAATTCGCACGGAGTTACATAAAAGTGAGCATTGACAAATGTATGAAAAAATTATTACAATGTTGATTTTGAAGTTAACAAAGGGTAACTTAATCATGTTAATAATGATTTTTTTTTTCTGTTTTGAAAGAAATTATGGGTAGTATTCACTGTGAGATCTAAAGTTAGTTGTGTTGGCCGAAATATTTGGAAGTATAACAAACCTTGAAAACATAATAAAGGCTGAAAATTAAGAAATGTTACGTGTAAATGCTAATACTAACTACTTGACTAGTCATATAGAGCTTTAGGACAAACTATTTGTGCCTTTGTGGTGTATGGATCCACATAGGATTTTTTTTAGCTAAGTTGTTAAGCTTTGCTTTGAATCATCATATATCATATATTATATTAAAGCAGAATCATTAACTATAATAAGTTTCATGTGTCATCTCCAAAGAAAAGACCACAATTATAAAATAATAAATAATAAATATTAATGTTTAATGTTCAATTCTTATTTCACCAAAAAAAATATAACCACTTACATTTCACCAAATAAAAAACTTAAATTCTTATTATTTTGAATAACTTCGAATAACTCACGTTTTCTTTTCTTTATTGTTCAAACTTCGAATAACTCACGTTAATATAAATCAATATCAAGGTTATATTCAAACCTTTAAAATATATGACTACAATTAACATTATTTTATCTTCCATACGTTTGAAACTTAGTTAGGATTTCATTGCAAATTATATATTCCATCATTCCATATTAGGGTTTTTAGTTGTTATTGTGTGAGGCGATTTTACGTCGTAAAATGGTTTTTTATACGAAAGGTTTTAATAATTATCAATAAAAACTGAATTGTTTTTTTTATAAAATAGGATCGTGTCAATTTCAAAAATGGTATTTTAAAAGGGGGGTAATTTTTAATTTATTCTAAAAAAAATTAATAATCATTTGGGAAAAAATAAGTTAGGTGGGTCAATTACTGAGTCTGTCATACGGGTTGGGTCAGAATAATAATCGGTTTAATTTTAGTCATATAGTTCATATATTTTTCAAGGGAAAATGCGGATCATTATATTACATCAACTTTCGACAACCCAATGGTTGTTTGTTGAAAGTTAGAATCAAGTACAATCTCGTCACCCAAAGTGCTACAATATCTAGCCATCCAGTGGACGACCGTAGTCCCGTCACGTTTTACATGTAAGCATATGGAAAAATTAAATTTATCTAGGAGGATAAGAATATCAAACAAGCAAATTCCAAAGGGCTTCTCCAATGGCTCTTATGCACTATCTTCTGGACATTAACCAACGCATCACTCTCGAGCATGACATCTCGATATCCGCCCTTAAAATCTTGGGCTAGACCGAAGCACGCTACCTTGGCCTCCGCAACATCTGGGGTCCATCTTGTCATCACTCACTTACTCCCCACACGGAGCAACTTACCCATGTCGTCGCATATGACGAAGCCCAATCCGATTCCACTATTATCCAAGATAGTCGCGTCCACATTTACTTTTAGCCAGCCTCTACTCGATGGCGTCCAACTGCTCGCTCCCACATCTACTCCCTGAACTGGGCCTGTTTCGTGCACGCTCTCCAAGTATCGGGCATAGTCATCCACAAGACGAGTCCATCAATGAATAATAGCTAAGGGAGGTGATGGATCTTCCTCGAAAAGCATTTAATTCCGCACAGACCAGACCCCCCAAGTCCTTGTTAGAAAACGAATCGTACCTTCCATGTCAAGGTTGGCAAACACCAATTTCATCAGCGCGGCGCAGCTCGACTTCGGAGCAACAACAAGAACATCATCAAAACTCGTTCCCAGCCACATGCCCTTAGTCTCTCATTACATCCAACAAGAGCATGGATCGTCGTCTCCTCCTCCCACCAACATAGACCACATATCGGGTCATCAAGACAATTTTGGGTATATAGACGGTGCTTCGTGGCTAAAGTATCTAAGCATGCTCGCCAGACGAAATGGGTCGGTTTAGGTGGGACCCATAAACTCCAAATTTTCCGCCATAGCTGGGTATTTTGACCACCATCTCCTGTTTCATCAAAGCCCCTGAAACCGTTCGAACCTAGCCGGTACGTGGACCTTACTATGAATATTCCGTCTTTGGTCGGCCACCAAAACATACTCTCTTCAGCACCATGATTGCTCAGGGGCAGCTCAATCGCTCCCTTCACGTCATCATCAACAAGCATTTCCCCAAGCTTAGTCACGTCCCACATTCCCGTCTCATGATTAATAAGGTCCGCGACTCTCAGATCAGCATCTACCTCAAGATTAATGGTCGGATTTCGACTCGCACGGTGTCCAGGCAGCCAAGCATCTGACCAAACATTGATATTCAAGTCATTCCCCACCCACCATTTAAGACCCTCGAGGAGAAGGGGTTTCTCACCCCATATGCTTCGCCAACATAGCTCAGGTCGTAGCCTCTCTGTACCTCCAGGACCGAGCTATGCTTAAAATATCGAGCCTCAAGAACACGGGCCGCAAGGGATTTTGGATTAGTATAAAGTCTCCAAACTTGTTTGGCCAATAGCGCTTGGTTGAAGATTCGCATATCACAGAAGCCAAGTCCTCCATCTATCTTAGCTCGACACATTCTCTCCCACGCACTACAAGAAAACATACCAAGAGCGACCTCACCCACGCGTCCAAAATTGTCAGTCGCTTGTATGATAACCGGATAAAAACACGGGCGACCGATATCGGTCGCTAAGCGAAGAGACCGAGTGGGAATTAATTAAATAATATATGGCGTAGCAACCGATATCAGTCGCTAAGGAAAAAGTGGGCGACCGATATTGGTCGCTGAACTTAGAATTAAAAAATACATAGCGACCGATATCGGTCGCTAATAAATGAAGGGGCAACCGATATCATTCGCTATGCATCGAATAAAAAATAATATGACGAGGCTTAGCGACCGACAAATTAAAAAACCGCGGGCGACCGTTTGTCGGTCGCTAAGTGTCTGATTTTTTTAATGCGAACCGAGCCCCCCTTCTCTTCCCTATTTCTACTTATCTCTCTAAAATCTCTCTACCCCTTCTCCTCTCGCGCGCCCTTCTTCTCTTCATTTCCTCCCTAC
This sequence comes from Agrostemma githago, assembly GCA_958450325.1. Classification (NCBI taxonomy): domain Eukaryota; kingdom Viridiplantae; phylum Streptophyta; class Magnoliopsida; order Caryophyllales; family Caryophyllaceae; genus Agrostemma; species Agrostemma githago. The sequence continues at coordinate 10,964,405 of OY288244.1, forward strand.
TTTCTTCCCTCTTTTGTTGATTAAGGTATGTTTTCTGTTTATAATTATTTTAAATAATTCCTTAATTTTTGTATTATTGATTTTAATAAGTTAGTTATTTAGTTAGATGTTTGTAGTGTTTGTTTTTTATTATAGGTTTGTAATTGTTGGAATGTTTAATAAAGTTAGCATGTTAATTCACTACTACAAATGAGCACTTGGGCCACGGTTGAATTCGTGGCAAAAGTGCTAAATTTTCGTGGCTAAAGTACTTTGCCACGGAAAGACCATCCGTGGCGCAAGTGGCCGTGGCAAACAAATAGCCACGAGAAAAAAAAAACGTGGCAAGTATTGATTTTATTGCCACGGAGTCTCCCGTGGAATTCTCTACCCCTATAGTAGTCACATCTGGAACGATTACTAGCTTTATTGCTGAGTCATTCCAATATTATTTAATTCACCATACGCATCGAAGGGCCTTCCTAGGAGGTCATCCATCTTAACACTACTCTCACTCAAGCACGCTTAACTGTGGAGTTCTTATGGCCAGCTACCAGAAATGAAATTGAACTTTATTGACATAATCATTGGTTTGAATTCTTTTAAAGTGATGTTTTTCTTCACAAACTACATTTACTTTTGAGTAATTAATTTCTTTCCCCAATGATTTACATATTATGACTAAAAAATTATTATTCCGGAAAGAAAAGAGTTTCGAAGTTGATTTTCGGACTCATGATTTCATTAATTTATCGATATTTCTATTTTAGTTTCTATTTTCCACGTTCTTTTATTGCTAGTTCTTTCGATATGTTTTTTTCTTTTCGTTATAGGTCATTATTTTATTTCATCATTTTTTTATCCTCATTGAGTTTTCTCTTGCCTACTTCAAGTTTTACCCGAATTTTATTTTTCATTAAGTAAATTTTATTTTAAATTCATTTTTTAAAATATCTTCCAAATAATATTACAGAACAGTTATTGAATTAAAAAGTTGTCGATAAATTAATTTTGGATTTTCTCACTATTAGTCCTTAATTATTATATTTTCTTACTTGTATTTGTTAATTATTTGATTTTCTTATTTATACCTCTCGTTTTTTGAAAAAATTATTTTGACTGGTTTTTGAACTTAGGCACAACTTTCTAATACATTAATCTTTCTTCCAAACCAAACAACTTGAAAGACAATTAAATTATAAAAATAATTATTGTTTTCACAGTCAAAGTTAACTCCATAAAAATATATAGACTGATTAGAATTCTTAAATACGAATTTAATAAAGGAATTTTTTTCACAATGAAAATATTGTAAGAGAATCAATAATTTGGAAAAAAAATCATTCTCAGTCACTTTCTTTTTTAAGTTTTTTTATCTTAAAAAGAAGTTTATTTCATGTGAAAAAATAAATTAATTAAGCGGTAAAAATGAAAGAATCTTAAATAATATTAAACGTCTCAATGATGGATGATCAATTGCATGCTTCTTTGACTTGATATGCTATGTACGCCACATTTTAGCTAGCATATTTAACCAGGGGCGAATCCACCTTGTAGCAAGGGGTAGCCCATGCTACCCCAAGCCCAATAATTATAGTTTGAATGATCCATTCTTGTTACCCCAAAAAATACCATAAAAGCCATAATAAGTACTCCCTCCATCCCACTAAGATGTTCCCACTTATATTCCAATGTGAGGAATATAATAATCAAATGGGAACATCTCTTTGGGATGGAGGGAGTAACATTTAATACTCCAAGTGAACATAAAATTTATGGTGGTGTATTGGTGAAACCTAATGTTTAGTGTCCTGTAGGCCAGGGTTCAAATCTTGTACGTAACTTTTTTTTTTAGTTTATTTTGCTTTTATTGTCCCACCATAGAATTAGATCGGACAACTACCTTCCCTATCTTCATTCTTCCTACTAGTTTTTTTTTTGTTCAAAAATTAATTTTACATGATGAATGATTTATTTAGGTGACTTTATTTTCAAGCAAATTATAATGAAAGAAAAAATAATATTATGATTTTAATTATGCTTCGCTTTATTGAATATTTATTTTGAATATAAGATATGCTTCTTTAAATCGTGATTTTAAATTTTTTAGACGACGAAAAAAAATTCGCTACCCCATCCTCCAATTCCTAGATTCGCCCTTGTATATAACACTATGTAAATGTTAGTTGTTTTTCAAAAGTCATACTTAAGATTACAGTATTTTAATAAAACATATTTTCAAATTAAAAGAAATCTATTACTTCAAAAATGATGATTAGTAAAAAATCAACAAATTAGACAACCAAAGTTTTCTTGTATTTAATTTTACAAAAAAATCAATTTTTTTCTTAAAACTAAATATAATAATACCAATTTTTTATTAATAAAATATTTTCAAAGTTAATATTTTTTTTTTCATATTATCTTTAACTTTGAATTTTAATGAATTTCTTAAGATCAATATTTGACACTCGGCTTAAGTTGAAAGTAATTTGATTAAAGTTTGGAGAACCATTAGCCACATGCATTTATTAAATCTGTGGCTAAAAATTAATTTCGCCACGGAAGTAAATTATGTCGTGGCTAAATAATATTTGCCACTGAACAAATTCGTGGCTAAACATATTTTTGCCATGATTGTGGCATCTTTCGTGGCAAGAGTGATTATTGGCCACGACTTTAATAAAATTCGTGGCGCAAGAGAATTTTTGCCACGGGAAAAAATGTTCCCGTGGCATATTTTTTTTCCCAACTAGCGAATCAAATTTTTCCCGTGGCTAGGTAAAATTTAGCCACAAATAACAAATTCCCGTGGCATAATTCGTGGCGCAAGTGCCAATTTGTTGTAGTGATTGTCCATAGGCCCAATTTTGAATAGGTAGATTGTTAGTATAAAGTTAGGGTTTAGGGTTTGAAAGTTGAGTGAATTGTTTTTTTTAATGTGTTAGGAAATTGAAAGTAGAAATATGAATGATATAATTAGGCTGATTAGATATAAATAGTACTAAGTTAGGTGAATTGTGAAGTTTTACTAAATATGTGAATAATGTATATTAGTAAATTAATTTGGTGAAAATAATGTGTATTTGGTTGTCTAAATTTTTTTAGATAAAAAATGAAGAGATTTGAACGAAAATGGATGTATGAGGAAAGATTTGATAAGAGAAGACGTCCACTACACAATTTTTAATGGGTGTTGATAGTTTTTTGGAGTTTGCTAAATAACAACCCGAGTATGCATTGGATGGTAAAGCTAGATGTCCTTGTGTTAAATGTAAGAACCTTAAATTTTTGGAGATCATTGTGATTGAGGAACATATTATCTCAAATGGGTTTTCGTCAAATTATTATCGTTGGATTTATCATGGTGAGACGTCTCTCGTTGAGGAATCTAAGGTCCAACAAAATGTGGGCAGGTTAAGAGGAATGATAGTTGATGTAGTGGAGTGACGAGTGCATGTATACTAATGATGATGACCAAGCAAACCCACAAGAGCCAAACCCACGAGCAAAGTCGAAAGCTACTTTACAAGAATCATTAAATACAAATTTCACATCTTTACACAGCAAAGCACATAGAGAGCTGAGATTTTAGAAAAACCCTTTATGAAGCGTCTATAAAAACTCGCATGACCCAAAAAAGATCTGATCTCACGCACACACGTAGGGTAAGGCAAATAGCTTATGACATCTATTTTAGCCTTGTCCACTTCTAGTCCTCTAGAACTCACCACATGACCTAAAATCACCACTTGTTCTACCATAAAATGACACTTCTCAAAATTTAAAACAAGGTTCGTCTCACATCTCTTTAGAACAAGTGATAAATTATGAAGACAGAAATCAAACGAATCACCAAAGCCAGTAAAATCATCCATAAATGTTTCCATACAATTATCAATTAAGTCAGAAAAAATACTCATCATACACCTTTGGAACGTACCTGGAGCATTACAGAGGCCAAACGACATTCGTCTAAACACTACAACAAATTGGCACTTGCGCCACGAATTATGCCACAGAAATTTTCTATTTGTGGCTAAATTTTACCTAGCCACGGGAAAAATTTGATTCGCTAGTTGGGAAAAAAAATATGCCACGGAAACATCTTTTCCCATGGCAAAAATTCTCTTGCGCCACGAATTTTATTAAAGTCGTGGCCAATAATCACTCTTGCCACGAAATATGCCACACCCATGGCAAAAATATGTTTAGCCACGAATTTGTTCAGTGGCAAATATTATTTAGCCACGACATAATTTACTTCCGTGGCGAAATTAATTTTTAGCCACGGATTTAATAAATGCATGTGGCTAATGGTTCTCCAAACTTTAATCAAATTACTTTCAACTTAAGCCGAGTGTCAAATATTGATCTTAAAAAATTCATTAAAATTCAAAGTTAAAGATAATATGGAAAAAAATATTAACTTTGAAAATATTTTATTAATAAAACATTGGTATTATTATATTTAGTTTTAAGAAAAAAATTGATTTTTTTTGTAAAATTAAATACAAGAAAACTTTGGTTGTCTAATTTGTTGATTTTTTACTAATCATCATTTTTGAAGTAATAGATTTCTTTTAATTTGACAATATGTTTTATTAAAATACTGTAATCTTAAGTATGACTTTTGAAAAACAACCAACATTTACATAGTGTTATATATGCTAGCTAAAATGTGGCGTACATAGCATATCAAGTAAAAGAAGCATGCGATTGATCATCCATCATTGAGACGTTTAATATTATTTAAGATTCTTTCATTTTTACTGCTTAATTAATTAATTTTTTCACATGTAATACACTTCTTTTTAAGACAAAAAAAACTTAAAAAAGAAAGTGACTGAGAATGATTTTTTTTTCCAAATTATTGATTCTCTTACAATATTTTCATTGTGAAAAAAATTGCTTTATTAAATTCGTATTTAAGAACTAATCAGTCTATATATTTTTATGGAATTAACTTTGACTGTGAAAACAATAATTATTTTTGTAATTTAATTGTCTTTCAAGTTGTTTGGTTTGGAAGAAAGATTAATGTTTTAGAAAGTTGTGCCTAAGTTCAAAAAACAGTCAAAATAATTTTTCAAAATAAGAGAGGTATAAATAAGAAAATTAAATAATTAACAAATACAAGTAAGAAAATATAATAATTAAGAACTAATAGTGAGAAAATTCAAAATTAATTTATCGGCAAATTTTTAATTCAATAACTGTTCTGTAATATTATTTGGAAGATATTTTAAAAAATGAATTTAAAATAAAATTTACTTAATGAAAAATAAAACTCGGGTAAAACTTGAAGTAGGCAAGAGAAAACTCAATGAGGATAAAAAAATGATGAAATAAAATAATGACCGATAACGAAAAGAAAAAACATATCGAAAGAACTAGCAATAAAAGAACGTGGAAAATAGAAACTAAAATAGAAATATCGATAAATTAATGAAATCATGAGTCCGAAAATCAACTTCGAAACTCTTTTCTTTCCGGAATAATAATTTTTTAGTCATAATATGTAAATCATTGGGGAAAGAAATTAATTACTCAAAAGTAAATGTAGTTTGTGAAGAAAAACATCACTTTAAAAGAATTCAAACCAATGATTATGTCAATAAAGTTCAATTTCATTTCTGGTAGCTGGCCATAAGAACTCCACAGTTAAGCGTGCTTGAGTGAGAGTAGTGTTAAGATGGATGACCTCCTAGGAAGGCCCTTCGATGCGTATGGTGAATTAAATAATATTGGAATGACTCAGCAATAAAGCTAGTAATCGTTCCAGATGTGACTACTATAGGGGTAGAGAATTCTTACGGTTATTAATTTATTTAATTTATTATATATTTTGTCACCGGAAAATATGTTTTGCTACAAACATAATTAGGCACGGGATAATCGGTGGCAAAAAATTAATTCTAGCCACGGGAGACTCCGTGGCAATAAAATCAATACTTGCCACGTTTTTTTTTTCTCGTGGCTATTTGTTTGCCACGGCCACTTGCGCCACGGATGGTCTTTCCGTGGCAAAGTACTTTAGCCACGAAAATTTAGCACTTTTGCCACGAATTCAACCGTGGCCCAAGTGCTCATTTGTAGTAGTGAAATGCAAACGTACCAAAGGGACCGGTGAAAGTAGTTTTATCCTGATCTTTGGGTGCTATAACCACTTGAGTATAACCTGAATATTCATCTAGAAAACAGAAATAAGACCTTCCATCAAGGTTTTCTAACATTTGGTCGATAAACGGTAAAGGAAAATGGTCTTTTCTTGTGGTATTGTTTAGTTTTCTATAGTCGATACAGACCTGCCAACCATTATACACTCTCATAGGCACTAGCTCACACTTAGCATTTTCAACTACAGTGATACCCGATTTTTTTGGGACAACATGAATCGGGCTAACCCACTCAAAATCCGAGATACACTACTACAAAATCATTAGTTTCTCGACGCTTTAAGTTGGACGCTTTTATAAGTGTCCACTTGATAAGTGTGGTTTGTAGTGCCTATTTTGTAGTGTTTTGGTCCCATTTTCCTTGTAGAATCGCTCCTTGGGAGCGGTTTAGGGGCTTCTTATGCTTCCTTTAGTTCGTTTCAGGTTCCCGAGACCGATTTGGAAGAGTTGGAGCGATTCCGACTCTATACATACACATTTTGGAGCCGACGAGATAAAGGAACGACGACTCGATGCCTTGGAATCGACCCCGAGACCTTGGGACCCAATCCCGAGCCTCCGAGACCCGATCCCGAGTCCCGAGAATCGATGAGAAGTCCATGTTAAGCAAGGAGGGACCAAAAAGATCATATTGGAGGCCTACAAGACCCATCCCGATCGGGAAGGCCTAAAACCCGATCGGGATGAAGTGCACAAAGAAGACGGCCACTGGAAGAAGTTCCCGACCGGGTCCCAACATTTCCGATCGGGAAAGTGAATATTCCCGATCGGGATTGCCCATTCCCGATCGGGAAAGTCCCAGGGCAGCCCGCATTTGCTTCCTTCTTCCTCCTTCCATTTGTAACCCTATATATATACCCCCCTCTTGTATTAAGAGAATCTCTTATGTTATATTCTTCACCTCTCCTTAAACCCTAGACTACTTTAGGTTAGATTAGATTAGATTAGTGTAGATTAGTCGGTAATTAGTGGTTAATCTTAGTTTAGTACTTGTATTAAGGGAATTCTTCAAGATCTTCACCAAGCTTGACAACCTTGGTGGTTTGTTTTGGGTTTTCCTCATTAATGCAAGTTTCAATCTTTCTCCTTCACTAGTATGGTATAATCCTCTTCCTTTTTTACTCTTTATCTTGTTTAATTCATCCAAGTTTGCATCTTTGATTGTTGTATTGTTCTTAGTTTATCTTTTTCAATAGTTTCATTATGGATGTTTTGATTCTTGTGTTGATTTCTCTTGTTCTTGTTAGTATTAGTTTAGATATGTTAGAGTAGTGTTCTTGCTAGGGTTAGTAGGGTGATTAGGGTGTTAATTGGGTGATTAAGGGTTTGTTGGAGATGTGGGTGGAAGATTTGGGTTTCCTCTTGGTTGATGCATATGACATGTTTGATGAATTGCTCGAATGACTAAGTAAGTTAGATTGCTTGTTTTTCTTGCCTTTCCCTTGTGGGTGTTAGTTGTTATGGGTTCGGTTCCCTCATTAAGTTGCGAGAGCCCGGTGAGGACGACCCCTAGGTTAGTCTAAGTTGCGACCGCCCGGATGCGATCTAGGCCATAACACGCTAGAACCCCGTTTGTCATGTGTGTCGCCAAAATGGGTTCCATGAGGAACCTCTAGGTCGGTTTAAGTTGCGACCGCCCGGACCGACCTAGATTACCCTACTACCTCCTTCATTCTAGCTCTCCCTTGACCATTTCGTTACCCCTTTGACCCCGACCTAATCCTAGCCCGTTTTCCTTGTTGTTCTTCCTAGTCATAGTCTAGCTTTCTCCCCTTCTATCATTCTCTAGCTTAGCTCGTTGACTTAGTCAAGTATTTGGGCCGACCTAGTCTAGGCTATACATTACCGTCCCCGTGGATTCGACCCGACTTGCCCTAGCTACCCAGTTAGGAATAGTTGGTTATTATTTGGCGGTTGGGATTCCACGACAAATCCCTCCCATCAAACTGGCGCCGTTGCCGGGGACGGCGTAGTTTAGACTTTTATGTGCTTAGTTTTGGACTTTGTTCTTGATTTTTGTGTTCTCTTATCCTTGTGTATCTCCGTTTTTCTTCTTGTGTGTTACTCTCCCTTCCTAGTGCCTCAAAAGCACTAGGATACTAACGTTTGCTCAAGTGCTTCTAGCTCATCCTAGGTACCAAAGCAACGTTATAGACATGGCGCGTCCAAGCTACCATCAATCATCACGGGACAACTATGGGGCGAATTACCATAACCCACGACTTTACCAACCATATCAACCTCATCAACAATCTTATGAACCCTCTTCTTATGGCTACCAAGAAAGTTGTCAAGGATCGTTCCCACATCCTAACAACTACCAAACACCCTCACATAACCCACGAACACAAGACCCTAACCTTGAGACTTTTCAAATGATGCATCAATTGCTTAAGAGTCAACATGATTCGATAGATCTATTGCAAAAGACTCAACAAGCGATGGTGACTCAAATACAAGGGGTTAGGGAGGAGTTCAAGGCCCAAATAGCGGTGCAAGATGCTCGAATTGATGCACTCATGGCTCATATCACGATGTTGGCCACTCGAACTCCACTACATGTTGAGGAAGGTTCATTTAGGCAAGAAGGTCGGGTGCCTCCACAAGAAAGGCAACCCAACCTTGAAGCTACGAATGAAGAAGAGAGGGTCGATCAAGAAACCATTGTTGAGTGTTGCTTGGGTGGTGAAGATAGGGAGAGAATAGAGGAAGTTGAAGCTTCAAAGGCCAACAATGAGGAGGGGAGTGAACATGATTCTCAAGATAACTCTTGGGGAGCCGATGTATTGGCTATCAAATTGGATTTGTTCGATTTTCTTCGTGATGAACCACTTGACGATCCAAAGCCAAGTGAAGACATACCTCCTCTAGGCCATATAGACAAGGTGAGTGAAAAGGAGCGCAATACTTGGGAAAAAGAAGTAGATGCCTTGGAACTTGCCTTGTATGGGAAATTGGAGGATCCTAAAGCCTCCAATGAAGAAAACTTGATGCCTTCTCCTCCTCTACCGCACTCGATGCCTAGTCCCTTGTCTTGTGAAACGATTGGTGAAGAGGATCCTTGTCGGGCGGTGGAAAAGAGTCCCACTCTCGACCCCGTAGAAGAAGCGACACCCCTAGGGTGTGATCTCCCACATCATGACACCGAGCACGACTCTATATCACTATACCTACCGGAGGGTCATAAGAGTCGTAGCTATGTTGGTTCCGAAGACCCGGAAGATCACAATAACCCCGAGCATAATGAAGATGATCGCTTTTTCCCTCCGACTTGGAAGCTCTTAGCAGTGGCTAGGCTCGGCCATGAGAGCTTAAATGAAGATGTTGCTAGGGCATTTGACTTACTCCTACGAGCTCTTGATGGCTATGGAGGTGTAGTTGGTGAGAGTACCTTATTGTATATATCTCTTTTTCTTGTTCTTTTTGCTTTTGTGTGTGTATATATGTTTGTTTGATACCTAGGTTTCTAGGATGGTTAGTTTTGTGAAATTCTTGTCATTTGGATTGTTGATGAGCGTTGTGAAGGAGGGAATTTGATGTTGTATTTGAGCTTATTGTCGTAGGTGTGAAGTGAAGATGATTCCTAAAGAGGAATGGTTAATGATAGAGCTTGGGTCGTGAGTATGGAAGTCGGTTTTTGAAGCTTGGGTGAAGCTTTTGGGGTTTTGGAGGTCAAGAAGACCCATCCCGGGCGGGAAGGAAGCTTCCCGACCGGGAAGGTTATGCAATCCCGACCGGGAAGGAGCCGTCCCGATCGGGATGGAGGTGCAAAAATTGGAGCTTACTGGAGTGCCGTCCCGACCAGGAAGGTGGCTTCCCGACCGGGACGAGTGTGTCTTCCCGATCGGGACCATCCATCCCGACCGGGATGGTACCCTTTCTCCTCTTTTGGCCTCTTCTTCGACATTTGGGCCCACCCAACCATTGTATGCCCCCACCCAACCTCCCTACCCATCCTTGCCCATTTCATATGACCATTACACTTCATTTACATACCCTCACCTCATTTCTCTTCCCTTTACACCGAATTTTACATCGAATTTCCACCCCCCTCACACCATTACTACCTTTACCATGCGGTTTGATCGAGAGTGAAGAGGAATAGCAATACGGAAGACAAGTTCAGTGCCTTTATTGATCATTAGAGACGATGGAGCGAGTGAGTTGCTATCCTATGGGTACGACAACTATCCTTTCTTTTCCGTCTATTATTGCTTGTTTTCTCTTCTTTGCCCCCCCCTTCCCCTTGAGTCATGGTGTCTTGGCGGCCTTCGGGGCCTTGGTTTTGGTTGCTCCCGATTCTCGATGATGTGACTACATCGAGAGTCATTTTCAAAATCCCAAATTTTCAAGATTTTCACCCCTTTTTTGTCGGATTTAGTCGGATTTAGGCGGAATCCGGGCTAGGTGACTTGATTACACCTAGCCCTCCCCTCCCATTTCCTTTTATTTCCTTCTTTTTATTTTTCTTCCCCCTTCCATATCTTTTTCTTGTCTCGGCCTATGGTGACTTGACTACACCCCGGCCGGACACCTTCTACCATTTTCTTCACCCTTATTTTTGATTTTTAGCTTTATTTTCGTAGTTTATTTTCTTTTTTCTTTTGTGCTCCGTGCACTACGGTCGAGCATGAGGACATGGCTCGACTTAAGTGTGGGGGAGCCATATTCTAGCGTAGTTAGTTTTATTTTCTTAGTTTTTGGAAAAAAAAATCTTTAAAAACCCTAAAAATTTGAAATTTTTTCACAAAAATCAAAAAGATTTTTTTCTTTTGTGTGTTTTCCTCTTGTGTCATTGTGTTGTATATTTGTTTTGTTGTGCGTGTTTTGCCCCCCTCTTTTCCTTATAGGTTGCCTAATCGCCATTAGCTTTGGTGAGCTTTCAAGACTTCCGGTAACATCTCTTCATCCCTTATTCCCTCTTTGCTTCTTGTGAGTTTGGAGGAGTTTTGTGATGATGTGTGCTCGGGAGGAGCTTTGTAAAGATTGTGGTGGATTTGGAGACTTGTTTGGAAGATAGGGGTGGTGTTTGTGTTTTCATTTGGGTTCGTTTTGTGTTGTTCTTGTTTTGTTGCTTTTATCTCTTTTTCTTTCGTTTTCGTTGAGTCTTTGTTTTGTGTGTTGTTGTGTGTCTTGTGTGTAAACCGTTTTCGAAAACCCGGTTTAGAGGCTAGTGTGTGAGTGCTTACTTTCCTTTCCTAGTAGTGTAAATTGAGTCTTGGACTTTAGTCTAGTAGAATGACCCTAAATCAATGATTTCGTTGGTCCTTTACCTCGAGTCCACCTAGCTTACTAGGGATTTACTTCGGGATTTGCACTTTTGACCATTATGACCACCCACGGTGTGAAAAGGCCTTGGTTACCGAGTCTCGTCCCTTAGGTGACCGTGTCTAGGATCGTTTGATTAGTCCAAGTTTTCTCCCCTTTTTGTGGGTTTGAAGGGAAATCGCGACCCCCGACTCACCCATTACCTACCTCCCACTCATTTTCACACAATAAATTGCAACTTGTTGATTCCTCTCTTTCTTGTCATACAATGAAATGCCAAAAAGCCAAATCTTGCCAAAAGGGGCAAAGAAAAGAAAAGAAAGAAAAAAAATGAAAGAAAGAAAAGAATGAAGAAAAAGAAAAGGCACAAAAGCCAAAAAGAAAATAGAAAAGAAGAAAAAGAATGGCATGGCAAAACAAGGCAAAAATGCAAAAGAAAAGAGAAAATGCCAAAAGAAAACCCGATTCACAAAAAAATAACCCCTACCTCTCAAAATAAGCCTTTTTCCGACTTTTGCCGTGAAGAGCCTACCAAAAGACCGAGTCCCGAGGAAGGATGATAGCGGCACTAGTCGGTCTTCCCTCATTTTGCAATCATTTCCACTTTTTACTTGGACTAGTTAGGCGGTTTTGGACACGGGACGACCCTCTTGGCTCATGCTAAAGGGGGCGGGGTCTCACTTACCTACAGTGTCGACTAACACCGTGGTTCATCCTTTTTCCATCCCGCCGATCGTCCCGTAGTACGTTCTTAGAAGGTTAGGAGGAACCGAGGTAAGTTACCAACATTTTTATTGCTTTGTCGTCATACTATTAGGGTTTAGTCCATCTTGGTTTGTATTGCTAGCTTGGGAACGTTGTCACTTGCCTTGAGTCCTAAACCGGTGCTTCTTTCACCGCTTGTTTGAGGGAAGCGGTATTTGTTTTTTTCTTTTGGGTGCAACCTTTTGTGTGTTCGTTTGTGTGCTTGTTTGCTTTTTGTGCCTTGTGTCCGGTTGCATCCACAGTTTTGTCGCAAGACCCGACTTGCCTTGCGGGGTGCACTTTTCCTCTAAGTGCACTCGCGTGAGTTGAAAGGGCGTAGGGTGCGCTAATACCCATTCGGCTAGTATAGTAGTTAGTATGTGCTTACTCGAGGGCGAGTAAGGGTTAAGTGTGGGGGAGTTGATAAGTGTGGTTTGTAGTGCCTATTTTGTAGTGTTTTGGTCCCATTTTCCTTGTAGAATCGCTCCTTGGGAGCGGTTTAGGGGCTTCTTATGCTTCCTTTAGTTCGTTTCAGGTTCCCGAGACCGATTTGGAAGAGTTGGAGCGATTCCGACTCTATACATACACATTTTGGAGCCGACGAGATAAAGGAACGACGACTCGATGCCTTGGAATCGACCCCGAGACCTTGGGACCCAATCCCGAGCCTCCGAGACCCGATCCCGAGTCCCGAGAATCGATGAGAAGTCCATGTTAAGCAAGGAGGGACCAAAAAGATCATATTGGAGGCCTACAAGACCCATCCCGATCGGGAAGGCCTAAAACCCGATCGGGATGAAGTGCACAAAGAAGACGGCCACTGGAAGAAGTTCCCGACCGGGTCCCAACATTCCCGATCGGGAAAGTGAAGATTCCCGATCGGGATTGCCCATTCCCGATCGGGAAAGTCCCAGGGCAGCCCGCATTTGCTTCCTTCTTCCTCCTTCCATTTGTAACCCTATATATATACCCCCCTCTTGTATTAAGAGAATCTCTTATGTTATATTCTTCACCTCTCCTTAAACCCTAGACTACTTTAGGTTAGATTAGATTAGATTAGTGTAGATTAGTCGGTAATTAGTGGTTAATCTTAGTTTAGTACTTGTATTAAGGGAATTCTTCAAGATCTTCACCAAGCTTGACAACCTTGGTGGTTTGTTTTGGGTTTTCCTCATTAATGCAAGTTTCAATCTTTCTCCTTCACTAGTATGGTATAATCCTCTTCCTATTTTACTCTTTATCTTGTTTAATTCATCCAAGTTCGCATCTTTGATTGTTGTATTGTTCTTAGTTTATCTTTTTCAATAGTTTCATTATGGATGTTTTGATTCTTGTGTTGATTTCTCTTGTTCTTGTTAGTATTAGTTTAGATATGTTAGAGTAGTGTTCTTGCTAGGGTTAGTAGGGTGATTAGGGTGTTAATTGGGTGATTAAGGGTTTGTTGGAGATGTGGGTGGAAGATTTGGGTTTCCTCTTGGTTGATGCATATGACATGTTTGATGAATTGCTCGAATGACTAAGTAAGTTAGATTGCTTGTTTTTCTTGCCTTTCCCTTGTGGGTGTTAGTTGTTATGGGTTCGGTTCCCTCATTAAGTTGCGAGAGCCCGGTGAGGACGACCCCTAGGTTAGTCTAAGTTGCGACCGCCCGGATGCGATCTAGGCCATAACACGCTAGAACCCCGTTTGTCATGTGTGTCGCCAAAATGGGTTCCATGAGGAACCTCTAGGTCGGTTTAAGTTGCGACCGCCCGGACCGACCTAGATTACCCTACTACCTCCTTCATTCTAGCTCTCCCTTGACCATTTCGTTACCCCTTTGACCCCGACCTAATCCTAGCCCGTTTTCCTTGTTGTTCTTCCTAGTCATAGTCTAGCTTTCTCCCCTTCTATCATTCTCTAGCTTAGCTCGTTGACATAGTCAAGTATTTGGGCCGACCTAGTCTAGGCTATACATTACCGTCCCCGTGGATTCGACCCGACTTGCCCTAGCTACCCAGTTAGGAATAGTTGGTTATTATTTGGCGGTTGGGATTCCACGACAAATCCCTCCCATCACCACTCTTTTCCTTATCAAAATTTTCTTGTCTACCCTTTAATGTGTCAAGAGTTATATTTTTATTATAATTCATAGATTAAATTAAACAAAACCTCCAAACCTATGATGAAATGAGCGGTGACTGAAATTTTTTTTTACCGCCTTTACCAAAAAACCAAATTACCGCCCTCAGCTCACTCTAATTTGGAAATCCCCAAATTTCACCTAATCCGTCCATTCTTTCCTCAATCACCGTTATGCTTCTCCTTCATCAATCACAATCGTATCGATAATATGCTTAATCCGTCCATTCTTTCCTAAATCTTCTAATTTCATCACCGTTATGTCTCTGATTTGGTGTCAGTACTGTTCTGCTATTGATTTCACAATTATTCATCATCATTACTGCCGATTATTGATTTCAGACACGAATTTAATTTCATGTCTGATTGATTTCATATAGCGTTATTTCGTTATTTCACATTAATCGATTATTGATTTTAAATGATTTCGTTATTTCCTATTAATCGATTATTGATTTCAACTGATTTCGTTATTTCGTATTAATTGATTACTGATTTCAATATTAATCGAATAATATTGATGTTTGCTGCAAGTATGACATTATTTCGTATTTCGTTATTTCGAATAATAACGATGAATAATAATCGTTATTTTGTATTAATGAATCGATTATTGATTTCTGTTAGGAAATAAGTGTCTAGCAATTGTCCTTTTGGGCCTTGAATTGATTTGTTCCTGATATCTTTCATAAAATTGATCTTCTTGTTTTGTTAACATAAGATTGTTTGGTTCTAGGAAAGATTGCTCTTTGTTTCCTGATTAGTTTAGGGAACTAGTTTAGGTGGAATATTACTATATAAAGACCTGACTAGATTCTAGGTTAATTAGGACAGAGAGATGATTTGAGAGCACAAATATAGACGACTGATTTGTGAGGTTTTCTTGAGGGAAAAACTCAGTTTGTTCCGAGTCTCTATTATTTGGTGGTTCTATTGATCTCGTCTTCGTTAGAGACCGTTGGAGTTTGTTCGGATCATGGTTGGCCGCAAGATCGTTTGTCCTTCGTCTCGTCGGTGAGTTCGTCGTAGGTCGAACTCAGTCAGGGTAGTCTCTTTCCAGTTTGAGATTACTATCTGGTTGGTAGAATTGGTAGTACTTTTGGCTTTAGCTGTGAGCTATTAAGCTCGTGTATTACAGCCTACTGTTGTACTATTATCTCCACAATAGTGAATTTGATCTCCTTGTCGGTGTGGACGTAGCCAGTGATTTTGCTGGTGAACCACGTAAATCTGTGTGTCAGTTTATTATTGTTTGCTATTTGTTTTGTTCTTCTCGTGTAATTAACAAACCGTAGGTAACGGGACGCCTCCGTTACAACAAACTGGTATCAGGGCTAACAAGCTGAAATCCGTTACAACAAACTGGTATCAAAGCTTCAGGTTGTTCCACTTCCACTTCTGAGCTTCAGGTTGTTTCGCTTCTGAGTTTCAGGTTCGGCTTCCGCTGAGTTAGGCGTTATTTGGGTTTGTTGAATTTTTGGTGAGAAGATGTCTGGAGCAACAATTTTAAAGGTTGATAAATTCACGAGGAGTAATAGTTTTGGGTTGGTAGGCTTGTCTGAGGATGGTAGTGTTGACGGTAAGGTGGGGTTTTCACCTGTACGGGTCGAACTAAAGGATTCTGAAGGCAAGATATCGACTGTTGTTTCCGCTTTTCAATGAGGCGGGCTCCTAGGTGGAGCAAGACCCGTGCCTTGGGTGAAAAAAGGCAGGACCTGTGCCTTGGGTTAAAAAGGCAAGACCCGTGCCTTGGGTGAAAAAGGCAAGACCCCTATGTAGACACCCGCATTTTGCTTGCTAGTGTCTATAGCAGTTCCCGACAAAACAACCGATGATGATCGGACATAAACGTGACTTAGTATACTCGAATATGGGCTCAGAATCAATAATATCCGACGTGGGCATTTAGCGGAGTGCAAATCTCTCAAAACCGACCTCAAATCCAGGCCCAGTGGGTCGTTTCCAATAAAATGAGACTAATTTGGGCCAAAACCGACACCAAAAATAAAAACTGTCTTTTAGCGACCGGGTCAAAACCCGGTCAAGGACGAATCCGTCACATAAGGTCAACCAGGTTCGCTTCTAGAAACCTGCGTCCGAATACAATCCTTAAAAAATCAAAAAAGTCAACCATTTCCTAAAATGGCTCGCCAATCCTATCCACTCGATCGAGTGGATTGACCTCACTCGATCGAGTGGAGCCACAAAAACGCCACAGACCTGTTTTGCAGGGCACTCGATGGAGTGCACTAGGGCCACTCGATCGAGTGACCCTAGGTCGAGGGGTAAACTCTATAAATACCCCTCCTTGTGCTCTTCATTTGGGCACAATTTTCATATACAAAAAACCTACATTTCTACCCTAATCCACCCTTACTCTCTACACTACAACCCTAAGCCATCCTACACAAGAAACCGAGTCATTGTCTCTCGAAAAACCGACAAATCATCGATACACACATACACACCATAACTTTACATACATCCTCGATACTCCCGCGTTCCCGTCGCTATTACGAGTCCATTGCCGAGGCCATTCTAAGCATCTATGTTGAGGGTGTCATCAACCCCGTCTCAATCTTTACTATCTCTATTTATATTATATCACTAGTAGAAAAAGTGCCAATTGCGGCTCCTCTTTTGCGGCATTTTAGTCATATAACAGCAAAATATTGATTTGTTTTTTTTAAATAAAAAAGGCAAAAGGGCAAGTAAAGGCAGCTCCATATTTATATAAAAATAATAGTAAAAAAAAGAGGCATAAAACACATAGATGGATAGAGAAACCCAAAAGAACTTTGAGAGGACCTTCCTCACCCTTCGCCCTCTTCCTCGACTTCACCTACTTCACTCTCACTCACACCTTTTCCTCTCTTCCATGTTCACGGCTTTGCCTCTTTCTCTCCTCCATGTTTGGGTCATGCTCGCTTCGTCTCCTCTCCACTTTGTTAAAGGTGTCGTTTTTCTATCGTCAAACCCTAATTTAGGTTACATCGAATTGTTTCATTTTTTTTCTTCTTGTTCTTGTTTATTTATTTTTTGAATTACAGATCTAATTTGGTTCAATATTGATTAGTTTGAGAATCTATTATGTTAAAATCTGACAAATTAATTGAACTGGGACATGATCGCTTTTGTTGGTGTTTATATGAATGTATTGGAGATTCCTTGTATCTTCAGCCAAATCACTACAAAATTATTCTGATAATTAATATATTTGTTGAATTATGATAGTTTTGCTATCTATATCCTCATGCAAGCAGCTGTACTGGCATCTCATTGTGGAATAAAGAGAAAGCGATTTGGGTGCATTTGCAAACCATGGAAATGTCCTCCTCATGTGTCACTCGTCCTCCCAACTATTGTAAGTTTCTTTTCTCGCCATACCAAGCTCGGCTTCATATACACTTAAGGTTTTGACAGAAAGTCCGTCGATAATTCTAATTAAATATTATATAGGTGGAAATTACTTTATTTGAAGCTGGCTAATTATAAGTTTTACTTAGCTATGACATTTCATACTACCACAAGTTGCGCGGCCTGTCTCCTAATTCCTTCTAATTAACGTGAGTACTTCTTTATATGAGGTGCCATGTTCTTAGCTATCAACACCTATTTCTGGTTGGTAGTATTTGAATAAAAAATGGAGTAAAAAATTCATTAGTCTTCAATGTTCTTTCACCTGGTAAAAGTAACAGTCGACTATGCAATTCTTAAGAGAATGTTTGATTTTAATTATGCAGGATTTGGTACTGTGCACAAGATAAATAAATGGTGGTATGTACCGTCACTTGGATCGAATATTTCTCAACGGATTACTCATCGACCAAGTTGAGTACTTTGTAGCTGTCAAAGCCAGAAAATGACGGTTTTACTATTCAAGTCACCAACTGGCCTAAATCCTCTTCTTCCTTAAACTATCCATAGCTGGAGAAGCGGCTGAAGTAGCTATTTCTCTTGCATTAATTGGTGGAGAGGCCAAGGTAAGGCATTTTAGACTACTGGATGTCCATTATGTCATTATACTACTGAACTAGCTATTCTTCTTGTGGCTATTGTTCTTGTATCATGGCTAAACCTGGCTCCTCAATTGAGGCATCTTAGCTAGGTGACATCAAATTATATTTTTTAAATTTTACTAACCTTAATTATTTGTAGAGTTACTTTTACAAAAACGTTGCAATTGGTTTGTAACATACATAACTCACACACTAGTTATACACATGTACACATATCACATCTCTTTTTTCATACACGGATACACCCTTCATTTGCTACCGTGGACGATATCAAAGGTAATGATTGATAAAGCTCTTATAGTTTATGTTATGGGGTGATTTACTAACATGTTAGGGCTGCATCTACTTATGTATTGTTCATTTGCCATTGTAAGTGTTTTTTTTTTTAAATTCTATTAGCTCGAGTATAAAAAGAAGCAAGAAGAAGGAGGGTTAGTTCCTTGTGGAAACAAAGATGCTTTATATTTTGCTCTTGGTGAAAAGGCAGATCATCCTAGCCGTGCAAGAGGTTCTGGTGGAGTTAATGTGAGCGTGAGAGATGCTTTTGGTTTGTCGGGAAAAGCTAAAAGGCAAAGAATGAATGCGACATCCGGGGATCGTGATGCTCTAAAGTTAGAACTAAAACAGGAGTTGAAAAATGAAATGAGAGTAGAGTTATCATCTTTGTTTCAAGAAATGAGGTTGCCTACCACACAATTACATGATGTTTTCGTTAGAAGTGTCCAAATAACGACACGATCCAAAAAAAAGCAATCTTCACCACAAGAGATGCAGGTAAACTAAAAAAAGAGTAGAGTATTGTGGCTTATTGTTCTTTGTTACAGACTGTTTGGTTATTTCGATTATTATTCCGATAGAGAAGATAAATTTTCTACTTAGTTTTGTTACCTTAAGAGTGGTACATACTTATTCTATTAAAAATGTTTGCAGAATGATACTTTATGTTGCCTATTCATGAAACACCCTGAAAATGGAGTGTCAGAATGATGCCGTTGGAAGTATGGTGCAGTGGCCAATTGCATTAGTTGGAATTGAAAAGGAGGGTAATCAAGAAGAAAAAGATACTGGTATATATGATGGGTAGAAACTCACATGTCACAAGATTTTCGGTTACGCCAATAAAAACTCGTTCTCAGGAGCTAGATGTACAATCCTTTAGTCCAGATTGTCAATGGTCGAAAACACTTGTCGATACAATGGCCGACGAAGAGTCTCTTACAATCTACTTTGATGCCAACACCCCACTATTCTATTATAATGAGGAAGGAAAGACAGAAGTGTACCAAGATGACATAAAAAATTTCTTAAAGGGATTGAACTTGATATTCCGATCATGCAGATATTGATGAGGTTTAATTTTGCAAAACCTTTATAATTCTCTGTTTATTCATTATTTTTTCTAGTGTTAGATTATAATGTTTAATGTTTCTGTAGGGCTCTTCGAGAGGATATGGAGAAAGACGAAAGTGGACTCCGAATTGGATGGTTATGTCCGGCTACCACGATTGAAAGTAGGTTGAACAAAAAAATAGAGGATAAAATAGCCTACATTAGTAATGCATTCCTAAAGTCAACTCTTGATGGTAACGAATTTATCTTGGCCCCGATATGTGATAGGTAATACTAACGAATATCGTCATCGTTGACTTACTAGTATTTTTCTCATTTTTGTATACTACGGAGTAATAAACATTAACGTATCTTTTTTGTAGTAAGCATTGGGTCTTACTTATGATTTGCCCTCGAACTTATACCATTTATGAGTTTGACTCAGTAACCCTTAAAGAAGGTCGCAATTATACGTGAAGATGGTGGTCAATTGGTAAGTAAAAATTAAAAGCTTAATTTTGTTTGATTAACTTTAAAAACAAAATAAAAAAACATAATAATCTTTGATTTGTAGGGCTCTAAAGAGGTTCAAAATGAGTGGTGGTGAAATGAAGGTCAAAAGAAATGAACCATTTTGGAAATCTATGAGGGTAAACGTTTAAAAGTTCTTTTCTTTGTGTTTTTGATCATTTGAGCTTCAATTATTGGGATGAGAATACCGATGTTTTTGTATTTGTCTTGGTAGTGCCCTCAACAAAGTGGAGACATGGACCATGCATGGCGTCTATGTGATGCGGTTTATGCACGATATAGTAAAAAATTGCTCCACGATAAGTGACTTGGATAAGGCACGCTTTTCATTACTATGATCCAATGGGTTATGAGTATGAACTGGGGTGGGGTAGGGGATCATACGAAAAATTACTAATTCAATTTCCCTTTGTAAGTTAGAGTGAACTATTATAGGATGAATATGGATTATGAAATTAGGTTCGTGAACTTGTGCTTGATTGGTCAATTTGTGGATGTTGAAGTTGTTGAAATTGGATATTTTGTAAATATGGATGCATATGAATTATGAATATTGGTCGATTTTGTGGCATTATGTTAGGTTTGGATCTCACGCCAAGAGCAGCGGTACAACTACTGCCAAGATGAGCTTAATGATGTACGAGACAAGTGGGCTTCTTACTTTACTTCTCGTTGTACGTAAAATGCTATGTAATTTTAGATTTCTAAGTCGATTGTAGTAGAATGCTCTTTTGAATGATGGATAATATGTAAGTTACAACACTATGAATCATTTGGATTTGGCAATTTGTTGATGCCCTTTTGAGGCGGTATATTGGCATCTTTGGTGTTATTGAAATTTTGGATGGTAGCAAAAATCTCAAAAAAAAAGGTTTTTTTTTTTTTTTTTTTAATTTTATTTTAGAAATGTATTTGTGGCGTATTTGTAAATGATTTAGATGCGCCAAATATATTTATTTGCGGCGTCAGCCACCTACAAAGCACCATTCACAATTCATTATTTGAGGCGTTTCCTACATAGAACGTTGCAAATAATGTGAGTATTTGAGGAGTTTTTTTGATAAAGATGCCGCAGATAATGCAGTTATTTGAGGCGTTTTTTCATAGTGACGCCGCAAATAAATATTATTTGAGGCGTTTTTAGAACGCCGCAAATAATATTTAATTGCTTCCCGCCATTTGCTTCCCGCCATTTGCTTCCCGCCATTTGCTTCTTAGCCTAAAACGCCACAAATGATAGATATTTTGGAGCCGCCATTTACTAACGTTTGATTTATCGTATACTAACTTTTTTAATTTTTGTTACTAACTTTTTTATTCCTTCGCATTCTAACATTTAACATTTATATACCGCGTATACATACATAGTATTAAAACTCGGATTCGAACACGTTTGACTACGATGACCATCTCAAGTCCGTTTAATCCCTTTACGAGCCACGACGGAGGTGACACCCTTTCGAGGAGCGCCGCCCCAATGTACTCAAGGGCGTAACGTGATCGTGGTCGATCATAGTTGAACGTGTTTGATTCCATTTCTAAGAGTAGC
The DNA here is from genome assembly GCA_958450325.1 of Agrostemma githago. Classification (NCBI taxonomy): domain Eukaryota; kingdom Viridiplantae; phylum Streptophyta; class Magnoliopsida; order Caryophyllales; family Caryophyllaceae; genus Agrostemma; species Agrostemma githago. The sequence continues at coordinate 10,986,122 of OY288244.1, forward strand.
ACGGAATCCGTTGATGCGAAAACCAACATCACATAATCCATTAGGATTAGTATCGATGTCGTGACGCGGAGGGACAAAATTTCGTCGCTAATCAAATTTTTAAACCCATAATGACACTTTTCATGAATTTCCGATGACGGTACTATAATCGTCATCACACGATTATAGCATTGAAAGCCGAGTTAAATTTAAATCATGCCATATTTCTATTTAACTCGACCAACCATCGATTTTAAAATGAATAGATCGAATAGCCACCTTTTCCGAAACGAGTTATAACTCGTACAGGGGGCACTCGACCGAGTGCCATGGGCCACTCGATCGAGTAGCACCCCAAAAACTGGGCAGTAGCTACCTCGAAGGCACACTCGATCGAGTCCAGGCCATGACTCGATCGAGTGGGTCCTTTAGCCCAACAAGTCGAGCGCTTTATTTCATCATCCGAGCCTCGTCTTTTTTTTTACGACTTAGTCGTCACGTGCAAAGTCAATCACGTGATTACATTTTCAAACCTCATGCATATCATTTCACTTAAACGACTTTGATCGATTGCCTTTCACTATTAGTCTTGTGTCGACGACTCTTTAGTCGTATACGATACATGACTAATTTAGACGCCAATTTCTTCGATGTGATAAGTCGGGACAAAGCATCGAGATTTGGGATCGGGCTAGCACCACGTCTAGGTCCCACATCTCCGTCCTTCGTTTAGTACACAATATAATGTGTATTTAATCGAAGTTCGTCCATTTGAGCAACTTACGATCTAATTTGCATTTATTGTATACGGGTCCGTTTCAACTTATTATTTATCATTTTTTTACTTTCCGTTTATGCTTTTTTATTGATCGTTATTTTGTATTGGCCGGGTTGTATTTCCGCCCGTGTATTTTGTACGTATTTACGAGCTTTGTTTATTTTGTTGCTTATTGCTTTATAAATGAACCTCGCATGCTAAACTACTCCGACAATAATCTAGATGCATTAAATGACGTAGCTCACACATAATTCGCATGCTTAGCCGAAAACGCTGTTTGCATATCATTTAGTCATTTTACTAGCGCGCGTACACGAACACGAACGATGTCTTAGTAGAGGCCGCTAAGTGCGGGCGGGGTTGGGTGTCCTTAGTGGGCTTCCCAACACGTACCTTCACCCCTTACTCAGAACCTCAGTTTCCGGATGTCCTAAACCGTTGGCGCACGAGAGTCATTCAATACATGATAACCGGTAGTGACGGTATCGGTATCGCAATGCAAAGGGACGAGCCCCATAAACTCTGAAATTGAAATGGGCCATACTTTGTGTACGGTCCACAACGACATAGAGTGGGTTCGAACGGGTCCGAATTCCCACAAAATTCGGTGGCGACTCTAACTTTGACTTAAATTTCAACCCGAGATCGATCTCACCACGAGATTCATTCGCCTACCCAAACCCGCGCGTGCCCGCGTCGGGGTGGACCTACGTCATGTCCACACCCGTGTGTTGGGTGAAAAAGACAATCGAGATCTCGGGAAGATCGTTTGTGCTTTGGGCTGACAAGCTGAAGCATGTTGGTACTACGATACTCAAGGGAAAGGAGAAAAATTACTATTTGATTGAAGACCGTTAAAAGATGCGATCGTTCAGGTCAAGGAGGAGACTATTGGGACAAGTAGTGACTTGAGAATCGACTGTTCGAAGCTGCACTTTGAATATTGGTTCGGGTTGGAGAATTCTAGTGAAGGTGGAGATTGTTAGGAAATAAGTGTCTAGCAATTGTTCTTTTGGGCCTTGAATTGATTTGTTCGTGATATATTTCCTAAAGTTGATCTTCTTGTTTTGGTAACATAAGATTGTTTGGTTTTAGGAAAGATTGCCCCTTGTTTCCTGATTAGTTTAGGGAATTAGTTTAGGCGGAATAATACTATATAAAGACCTGACTAGTTTCTAGGTTAATTAGGACAGAGAGATGATTTGAGAGCACAAATATAGACGGCTGATTTGTGAGGTTTTCTTGAGGGAAAAACTTAGTTTATTCCAAGTCTCTATTATTTGGTGGTTCTATTGATCTCGTCTTCGTTGGAGACCGTTGGAGTTTGTTCGGATCTTGGTTGGCCACAAGATCGTTTGTCCTTCGTCTCGTCGGTGAGTTCGTCGCAGGTCGACCTCGGTCTGGGTAGTCTCTTTCCAGTTTGAGATTACTATCTGGTTGGTAGAATTGGTAGTACTTTTGGCTTTAGCTGTGAGATATTAAGCGCGTGTATTACAGTCTACTGTTATACTATTATCTCCACAATGATGAATTTGAGCTCCTTGTCGGTGTGGACGTAGCCAGTGATTTTGCTGGTGAACCACGTAAATCTGTGTGTCAGTTTATTATTGTTTGCTATTTGTTTTGTTCTTCTCGCGTAATTAACAAACCGTAGGTAACGGGACGTCGTCATTACAACAAACTGGTATTAGAGCTAACAAACTAAAATCCGTTACAACAATTTCAATTGATTTCGGTATTTCGTATTAATCGATTACAGATTTCTATAATAATTGAGTAATATTGATGTCTGCTGCAAGTATGACGTGTTTGCCCAACCCATCATCAAACCAAGTGAATTGAACAGTTTTAAGAGGTGGACTCATTTGAGAACGAAAGCTGTTGAGAACTTAATTAATAGTTTTCTGAATTGTGAGTTAATAGTTTTGTGAATTGTGTAACTAATTGGTTAATTATTGGGTTAATTTGTGAATTGTACATTGGTAAGCAAAGTTATGAAGTAGATGAGTGTTATGAGGAAGAAGTAGGAAATGAGGAATTGTTCATTAAAGAAATAAAGCCCTTGATTTCTGGATTATTTGATGGCCAAAATGCTATTGTTTTCGCTTACGGAAGTCGAGGTAGTGGCAAGACTTACACAGTTCAGGTTTGTGTCCTCAGGCAATGACATTGGTGTTTCTTAGAAGATTTTGATAGTATAAAGAAAGGGTGATCTCTGGTCTAATTTTGTTTTTTCGTGATTGATTTGGCATTTTGTCTTAGGGTTTTGAGGGGGAATTTGGACTCGTGGCATTTACCATGGATTTGATTTTACCTCGAGCAAAAGAGACGGGAAAAGTTGTCAATGTTTTAGTGTTTGAGGTGTGTTAAGACCGTATTACAGACTTATTTGACTCCAAATTGTCTGAGCTTGTCGTTCTCGAAGATGCAGCAGGCAAGATTAAACTCAAAGGCCTTCCTAAGGTAAGCTGAATGTCTTTATACACAACTCTATCGTTGATTCGCTGTAAATATAACGTTTCATTTACTTGTTTTGGTGAATGTGAACAGTACAGAAGATTTCCAGAGATTATATCATGATGCTGTAAACACGAGAATGCAGAAGGCGGCTGAACCTCCTCATCGTAGCCATATTGGCTGCATACTTCATGTTGTGTCACCGCAAACTGATCATTCAAAAGCTAAACTTGTCGGGAAGATTAATTTTATCGATTTAGCCAATATGTTCTTTCTTCATGTTTTAAAGCCAATATATCTAAATTAATTATACGAGGATTGGAGATGTAACATAATGATGTATAATTGTTTCTATCTAATTAGGTTACGAGGATTCTCGAAGAAATAGTAGTGATGGGTTAAATCTAACCAACACTGCAGGATAAAAAAGTCACTTACTGCGATGCATAATGTATTATACGCCTTGAATGTGAAAGAACTCGTACCTTACAGAGAAAGCAAGTTAACTCGAATGCTGCAAGACTCTCTTGGGGGATCGAGTCAGACTCTAATGATAACTCGCATCGTAAGTGCTTTCACCAATGCTACTGATGAACCAGTGATCCATCATTTTGTTTTTAGCTTGAATATTTTGTGGTAATTCTGTTGTTTTTGTTGTAGAATCCGTCATTTTGCCAAGAAACTGTACAAACACTCAGCATATCATCTCGGTCATGCGTAGCTGCTGGAGTTTCACCTTGTATTGACCCTGTTGAAAGTGGTAGAAGTGCGACAAGACCGATAGGGATGTTTTCTCCTCAAATCGCAAAATCTGCGTCTAAACTCTTTTCTTCGAACAAATCTGATGCCTTCTCCGCAAATCTTGAAGTCGGCATCCAAGCCCTTGACTCGAAAACAGTTGATGTCTTCTAAAGTCTTGAAACCTGCGAGTTCTTTCGCATCTGCTAGAAAGCACCCTACGTCACATTTGTCTGTAAAAAAAAGGCAAGTGGTGGTGTAGCTGTACAGAAGAAAGAACGATGTGTAGTTTATGTTACTTGCATCCTAATCTGTTTTTTTAGTTCAATGGCTTTGATCAATCGAATTTTATTGTACCACTGATGTATGCCTATTTTAATTTTCTATTATCGACATGGCTTTCAGGAAACTGTTTGTCGATGCTAAGAAGAGCAAGTCTCAGATACGGGTATGTTATACTCGTTATCTTGACAATTTTGTTGAGTTATAATTTGGCATTGGTTTAATGATAATGTTAGTTCTGTATCTCAGGAAAACGTTTATACGACACCCGTTGCATCCCTGGATTCTTCAGCCAAGACTGTGGTAATACGGACTCTAAAAGTCCAGACATTGTATAAACAAAAATGTACTGGTTTAAAAAGTCTTGTAACTTACTGTATAATTTTACGTGCAGGTAAATGAAACTTCCCTAGAAAGTGAGACGGTTAATCTTTTCATTCAACTAGAGGTATAATCTATTTTGTTGCTCATCTCTCAGCTACCAATCTTGGTTGGCTTCTTTTACAGCAAATTCGGACTTGTTGCAGGAAAAATCTACAGAGAATGCTCTTTCAAAAACAGTTTCTTCTCCACTTCTTGTTGAAACGGTAAGGCACATAATTTGTTACATTCCGAAGTTCACTCCTCAGTCTGTTTTTGAATTTACCAACGAATGGTACGGAGTATAATATACTTCGAATCTCTTAACTTCGCTGCTTGTTTTGTTGCAGGAAAATTTTACAAAACATGCTCATTCAGGAACATATTCTTCTTCCCCGCCTCTTTCTGAAAAGGTAAGGCGCATTATTTGAAACATTTCTCCAAGGCCCCAAGTTGGTTGATGGACATACTCTTGATAATTGGACCCGGTTGGTTGATGTGCTATAACTAATTTGAGTTTTGACAATGAACAAGAAGAGAAGAGTAAGAGAGACACAAGTGAATTGGAGATATTTAAGCAAACTCATACGACGAAAGATGAAACCTTTGTGAAAGACACAATAACAGAGGATTTTCTGGTAAGCTTATACTTATAAACTTCTACAACCCAATTGCTTTTCATTTTTCTATTTCTTTTTTTTAAAGGTTAGAGGTATATCTATTAAATATATTTTTGTTCAGATTGATGCAGATATTAATGTTGACACTCAAACTATGTTATATCCTAAAGAGTCCCAAGTAGAAATTGAGAATGATGTTTTTAACAAGCTAATGTTTGGGGAGGAGGTCCCTGAACGCCCCTTGGGTTAAAGATTTGGTGTGAATCAAACTAATATATATGGGGTTCGTAGTATCTTAAGAAAAGAGAGATTTAAGTGCAGTGAAACTAATTCAACTTTTCGGGATGTGCAAAAGGTTATGGATAAGTTGACAGAGCAGAATAAGGGAATGAAGAAGAAAAATAAAGAGCTACAATTGAAGTATGGTGAGACTAATTTGTTACTATAAAAAATTTGGAATGTAATGAGTAGTGGGGGAACATCAGATGAGACTGCAAACATGGCAAAGACAATCTTGCAGAGCATTGCTGATCCTGAGGTAATTTATTTCTCCAATATACATTTATATTTTCTACCTATTTATGGTTCATTATATGGTTTATTCAGTTTTCCTTATTATATTTTTTTACCACTACAGGACATTCTACTGCACAAAAAGGGAGATGATGATGGAATTGATGGATGAAAAAACGACTCACTGTTTTTGAACTTGGACATTAAATTCAATGTTTTTTCGGAGAAAAACACGTACCTTTTTAAATAATACTGTAGTTTTTTTAGTAATTTTTTTTTATTTTACTTTGGATTGCGAAATATATGATTGGATGGAGATTATTCTAGCTATTTGTCGTATGAAACTCTATTTATTCACATATATATATATATATATATATATGATTGGAGATTATTCAAATTAAGTGTTTCTTTTTTGAACGACCAACTCGATCTTTGTGTATTATTGATATCAATTCAGTAAATGTGGAGTCGCGCTTTTTAGACAACATAAATATGTAATCGCAAGCAGTAGTCAGTTGTTGGAAATATATAATTATTATTTTATTCTTTATGATAAGATTCTCGACGCTTTTACGATATCAAAGTGTCGATAACTGAATTTTATATTATTATTTCTCGACTCTTTTAATAGTAGAAAGTCTCGCGTAGAGATGGCAATGGACCGGGTCCACTAGGATCTAGACCCGGACCCGTCAAAATGACCCTGGACCCAGACCCGGATCCGACAGGGTCCAAAATTTTAAGACCCAGACCCGCCGGGTCCGGTTCGGGTCCAGGTCTACCCGCGGGTCTCACTATTTTATTTTATTTTGTCCTACATTCCTCATTTCTTCGAAATTTCAGATTTCGCCGGTGACTTTTACCACGTACAAAATTGTCTACGGCATAGGTTGTACTAAGAAATTAACACTCTTACAAACTCATTTATAATGGTCTTAGGAGACTTACATAAATGTCCGACAACAAACTAAATTCACCACCACAAGTCCACAAGTCATTAACTACAAATCCACAAGACCACAATGTTTACATAAATTCAGTACATTGAAAGGGTGAGGAGAGAAGTAAGGGTGAGGGAGTAAGCCCAGTGAGTTGTTTTAGTTGTTTGTTGTTTGTTGTTTGCTGGCTTCTGCGTAGGTTGGTAGATTTTAGTTTGTTTTTTTTAATTAAAGTGTCGGGTCCACGGGTCGGGTCCGGGTCCAGTATTTCAGACCCGGACCCGGACCCGGTTTTCAAAAACAAGACCCAGATCCGACCCGGATCCACCAGGTCTGAAAAAATGAGACCCAGACCCGATCCATTTGGGTCCGACCCGCCGGGTCTGGACCGGGTCTTAGACCCATTGCCATCCCTAGTCTCGCGCTTTGAAAAAAATTTGGGCGGGAAAAAAATCGTGACATAGAAAAGCGTCGAGGTTGCATAATTTAGTGTACCACATAGTGACGCAAAAAAACGTCCTGAATAAAATATTCAACGTTTTAATGCGTCGAGAATTCCTGACGCCCAAAATCTCCATGCTTTCTGGAAGCGTCGAGAATTAAATTTGCGACACTTTAAAACGTCAAGAACCCACCTTTAAAGCGTCAAGAAACCAAGGGTTTTGTAGTAGTGATAGGATATATGACACCGGCATCTCTCCACTTTATCATTTCTTTCTTGACTACTTCTAACATTGAAGGGTTTAATCTACGTTGTAGCTTTCTAGAAGGTTTAGCATCTTTCTCTAGGAAAATTCTATGCATGCAAAGAGTAGGACTAATACCCTTAATGTCCGCTAATGTCCATCCTATAGCCTTTTTATATTCTCTAAGCACCCCGAACAACTTGGTTTCCTGATGGTCTGAAAGTGAGCTTGAAATAATTACTTGTAATGTTTTATTTTCACCAATAAAAGCATACTTTGAAGGATTAGGAAGAGGTTTCAGTTCATGTTCGGGCACCTTAATAATGGATGGAATGAGTGTTGAAGTCTTCTGGGGCAAGGAACCTGACACGAAGCTTTTACGAGAATCAATGAGGTTAACATTACAGACATCAGTTAAATCGGGTGCTATAAAAAGACTTGACTCGTTCAAAGCATATTCTGCATATTCATCATCAAAGACTTCCTGTACGATCCAATCAATAACATCGATATAATCAACAACACACACACTATTAATATTGTCAGAATACTTCATAGCCTCGAATATATTAAACGTCATAGTTTCTCCATCAAATTCAAAGGATAGAATACCATTATGCACATCAATTTTAGCTCTCGAAGTTTTAAGGAAAGGTCTACATAGTAATAAAGGCACATCAGATGCATCTCGAGACCGACCCATATCAATAATATAACAATTGGCTGGAACGAAATCACCTACTTGAACTAGAACATCTTCCAAAACTCCTAACGGGTGTGCATACGATCTATCAGCTAATTGGATCATCACATCAGTTTCAGCAAGCTTAGCTCAATGCAAAGTATCATAAACAGATTTTTGGCATAACATTTATAGACGCACCCAAATCTAACATGCATCTCTCAAATTTAGATAAGCCAATAGTACACGGAATGGAAAACATCCCTGGATCATGACATTTTGGTGGAACTTTTCTTTGAAGAATAGCGGACACATTTTCTCTCAAACTTACCCTCTCCCCATTTTTGAATTTTCTTTTGTTAGTACAAAGTTCTTTTAGAAATTTAGCATAATTGGGGACTTGCTTGATGGCATCAAGTAAGGGTATATTCACTTCTACTTTCCTAAAGGTTTCAAGAATTTCCTTTTCTAGTTCAATCTTCTTTGTTTTAGCAAACCTAGATGGGAATGGGGGAGGATCCTTAAAGCTTACGACTTCCGAAGCATGGTTTTGACCTTTATTCTTAGTGATCAATTTTACTTTTATTTTGATCAACTAGGACCTTACCACAACTAAGTGTTATAGCTTGTGCACTCTGGTTAGGGTTAGGTATTGGTTGGGCTGGTAATGCTCCTCATAAAGTGTTTTGAATACTACTTAGGGTAGTGCAGATTTGTCCCATTTTAGAGTCTAGCTATTGCAGATGAGAATCGGTCTTTTGTTGATAAGAGACACCCTGATTGTGAACCTTACTAACTGTATTAGTCAGTTGCTTAATTATGTTCTCAAGCGACACAGAATAAGGTGGAGGGGGGGGGGGGGGGGGGGGGGGGGGCAGCCGGTTTAATATTATTCTGATTAGGTCTCGGTCCTGACCCATATCTGAAATTATGGTGATCCTTCTATCCCTCATTATAAGTGTTCGAGTAAGGGTCATATTTCCTATTCTGGTTACCATTAAAACCACCCAAAGCATTGACCTCTTCCTGCATACAAGGCTGCCCAACACCATTAACTAACATATTCTCAGAGTTTACAGCAAACACAGCCTATTTTGACTGATCCGAAAAAAGTTTAGAAACGAGACTGGTCAAAGTAGCTATTTGTTGGGCATTTTCTTGCATTTGATCCCTTAAACGATTAATAGCAGCACTACTTATTCAATTCACTTCCCTTACTTCCTTCCAAGAACTAAATTGTTGGGTATTTAAGGCCATGTTATTTAGTAGTTTCCTAGCCTTGGCCGGTGTTTTATCGGCCAACATTCCCCCACTCGCGGCATCAATGTATTGTCTATCCTTACTTAAAAGACCCTCATAAAAATAAAACAATAACAATTGCTCAGTTATTTGGTGTTGAGGACACGGTGCACATAGCCTATTAAATCTTTCCTAATATTCACATAAAGACTCATCATAGCCCTGTTTAATACCACTTATTTCCTTCCTAATAGAAGCGACTCTACTAGCGGGTTGGAATTTTTCTAGAAAAGCAAATTTTAATGTATCCCAGCTAGTAATAGAACTCGGTGATAAGTAAAATAACCATCGTTTAGCAGCCCCCTCTAACGAGAATGGAAAAGCCCGCAATTTAATGTCCTCCGGTTTAACCCCCTCACATTCCATAGAAGAGCGCGTTAAATCAAAAGCAACTAGATGCATGTTAGGCAATTCATCTGATTTACCGTAAAACCTAGGGAGTAAACTAAGAAAAACGGAATTTAACTTTAAACGTTTTTCAAGAGTAGGAAATACGATACTCAATGGGGTGGTCGTTACATCCGGTGTAGCCAATAGCTTTAACGTCTTTTCAGCCATCTCTACTTCTTCCTCTTCAATAAAAACTTGTCGAGCTCTAACGGTTCCTCTTCCTTTTTCCTCAGAAATTCAATCCTGAAATCAAGAGAAGTGCAAGAAGGATAAGGAAAGAATGGATAATTAGTGTGTAGGAAAGCAGGTTCTCTATATAACAGACAAACAGTAGAGTGGAACAAAATGCTTCATATAACACACTTCACATATTAATTGTATAAAGAATTGGACTTTTCAGCAAACATTATGAAATTATGTCATACAGGCAAACATGGCAGAATGCTAGTCACAAATGAGTGGGTTAGTCAGTAGAATGCTATAGAAGTAGAGATCATGAAAGAAATTGTCATACAAGCAGGGGGTGTTGAAGTAAAGCACTTGGAAGTGTATATTTACAGCTTATATGTGTCGACGTATATTGGGAGTAAAGTACTTAAGGCACATATATTGTGCGCTTATATTGGGACGTGTTGAAGTAAAACACTACTTGGAGATTGATAAAAATTATATTCACATATCATTAGCAGATGAAATGTAGTACTCCTTTATGACATTACAGTAAGATTTCATCAATTACATAACCAACTAGTTCAATTCAAGCACATGTTGTATAAGCATCAATTATAACACAAAATTGACCCTATTTAGCTATTTACGACTAGTACTCAACATCAAAAAATAATACTCCGTAGTACATAGTAATCCAACATAAAGGCAGCCAAGTATACCATAAATGTATGTGCAAACTTAAACGAATAATTATACAATCTCCCCGGCAACGGCGCCAAAATTTGATACGTCTCGCTACCGCACTCAAATTAATAATTTATAACCTTATTCTTATCACACAAACGATATTAAATTACGTAGTATAGTACAAGTAAGGGTCGATCCCACAGAGAGACGATTTATTCATTAACTAGTCCACTTCATATTTACGATTATGAATAACATATTAACAATATTAACAATAATATATACGGAATGGGGGTTCAATTAATTGTCTCAAATAATCTACACTAATGAATTATTCCGTAACAACTATAACTAATATCCTAAGCCTAATATATACAAGTGAAACAAGCATAACAATTCGGCTCATATATTTCTTAGATTCAATTACCCATTCAGTTACTAAATCGACTCGTCGTAACCATATTATTCTATCAATAGATTAATTGTAGAGAATTTAGCCGCTAAATCTCCCTATCCTTCCTTACTTTTAACCGGTGTCGAGCCGCTTGACCACCAATTCTAACTAATTAATTATTACGTAAATTTTGATGCTCCGTAAGTTAACTAGTCGCATTAAGGACAAGAAAGACATCATTAATCCTAGTCAATTAAAATTAACTAGATCAAATTACACTCTTAGATTAATCTAGTGACAATTCGCAATCCTAAATTAATATAGTTGCCACTCGGTTTGTATAATTTAACGCCGCGCCAAATAATACAACTAGTTATTAACTCAATCAATTAGCGAATTAAGCATATAAATGCAGCCAAACGAGTGAACCGTAAACAATAAGGACGAGTATAAAATTGAATACTAACAAAATAATATTGGTTAAACTAATTGATTCCGTAACTGAATGATTAACGTCATATAAGATCCAAGACAAAATTAATAACTGAAATTAACAAGAAGTAAGAAGTAGAGAACTTAATATCTAGGACCAAAAGACTTCTCCTTGATTCGGTTTCGACACCTCCACAAGTAGTGCTTCCATCTTTCCTCGAGTTGAAGCCGCTTCACCCAACGGACTGCTCCGAGCTCCCAAAAACCGTCAATTTCAATCACTAATAGGTTTTGGTATTTTCGTGTTTGCTTGCTTGAGTTCCTTATGATTGGGAATTGGGTATTTATAGTTGACTTGGGTCAAATTTAGGAAAGATTTGGGGTATAATTTCTGGTTAAAAATAGGAAAAATTGACAGGAATAAGGATATGGAAATATTGGATTTTCATTGATGCTCCTTCCTTCGTTTCTTTGGCACCTCAAGATTCTAGGTTGTAATTTTCCTTTTTTCCTCCTTTCAATTTCTTCCTGTCTTATTGTTCCTGACCACGTTAATTCCTTGATGAGGTGAATCTTCTAAGTTTATTTGGGTCGACTTTGTTCTCTTTCTCTTATTCCAATCAACCACGCACTTTCATTTGGGTCGTATTCAAATCCTTCGTTATTTAGATCATCCTTCCATGACTTATCGATCCATTACCTATTAATTATAATTAACGCTGAAATCAGTCCATTTAGCACGATAAATAATACACATGTTCTTAAATATCAAATCTCACAAAATTGTATCATATAGTTTAAATATTATTATAAACGTGGTTAACGACACACAAAAACGGGGTGAAAATATGAGTAAATACCGAGTTATCAAAAGCATTTCAAGATCTTAAGGAAAGATTGACTACTGCACCGATTTTAACCTTACCAACTGATGGAGAGATGTATGAGGTTTATAGTGACGCATCCCTTAACGGTTTAGGATGTGTACTAATGCAAAAAAAAAGTTACGGATTATGCCTCGAGACAATTGAAAATTCATGAAATGAATTACCCAACTCATGATTTAGAATTAGCCGCCGTTATCTTCGCTTCGAAGATATGGAGACATTATTTGTGTAGAGTTAGTTGTAAGTTTTACACCGATCGTAAGAGTCTTAAGTATATATTCACTCAAAAGGAGATGAACATGAGGCAACGCAGATGGTTAGAACTGATTAAGGATTACAACATCGAGCTATTATACCATGAAGGGAAAGCCAATGTGGTCGCTGACGCCATGAACAGAAAGAAAAGTCATTCGGTAAGTACATTGATTCATGATCTGGAGAAACTTGACATGGAGATAGTAAAGCATGGAGATACAATATTATTTAACATGGTGGTTGAACCTGATCTATTTCATTAAATAAGAATTGTTCAATGGGAAGACCCAAAACTAATAACTATGGAAAGAAGTTCAGATCGGACAAGTGGAAAGGAAGATTTCACTATTCATCAAGATGGAAGCTTGAGACTCAAGGGTAGATGGTGTGTACCCAATCATAATGTTTTGAGAAATAAGATTCTGCGCGAAGCTCATAGTTCTAAATATTCTAAGCACCCAGGATCAGATAAGATTAGGGATGGCAACCGGATCCTGGATTCAGTCCAGATCCGCAAGATCCGGTCCGCACGGACCGAATATGAACCCTAAAATTTCAGATCCGGCGGATATGGATTGGACCGATCCGTAAATCCATTTTAAAAAAAAGATAGATATTGTTGGGCTGTTGGCACTTGGCATACTAGTTGGGCACTTGGGCCGTGGATGGTAATTAGTAAGTGACTAAGTGTTAATTAAAAGTTATAGTAAAACAAAGCCTGCCTCTTTTTCTTCTCCCCTCCTCTCTAAATTTGACCTAGTCTTGAGTTCTGATCTGCGATGCTACCTGCTGCCTCCATCTTCAAGTTTTCTTCTTCTTCAAATCATAAGAATTCATTTCATCAATCATCAATCGTCAATCATCAATCGTCAATCATCAATCATCAATCAGCAATCATCAATCATCAATCGACGATCATCAATTGTCGATCATCAATCATCACTCGCCCAGATTCGTTGCTGTTGACGGAGTTTCTACTCTCTCGCCATTCTTGTCGCCAAAGTTTTTAGACTCGCATTTTATCACTCGATCGTCGGTCAACTAGGTATACTTCATTTCCTTCTGTTTCGTTCTTACTCTATCTGCCCTTGTTCTTGATGTTGCGATGTTGTCAGTTACTGTTTTTCTCTCGTTAGTTCTCTCTATATTTTGTCTCTTTATTCTCTCTATATTTTATGTTAAAGTACGTTATTGTTCGCTGCTGTTTTGGGTACATCCTCGTTGTTAATGCTGCGATTCACAGTTGGTGGTGGCCGCAATTGTTATCGTTATTTGGTTCTGTTCGTTCTGTTATGTCTACATTCACGTTCTCCTTATACGTTTAATGATGTCGTAGAGCGTCTTTGTTGTTGTCACTTTGTTTTGTCGCTGATGTTGTTGTTCGCTACTGTTATGTCTCGTTTAGCACAGTTGCCTTGTTGTTGCTGCTGCGTGGCTGCTAGTTGTTTCCGTCATTCGATTTCGTTCATCTTTACTCTTTTTTTCGTCACAGATGTATATTCGCTGCTGCTAGCTTGCTGTTATACGTCATGTAATTGCTGTTTGTTGTCATTGTTACTATGGTTTTATAGTTAGTGTATCTTCCCCCTATTTTCCTTCTCTTTATCAATTGCTTTATTTTTCTTGGATTATCAGAATGCAAGGTGAACAATTCAATAATCTTTCTTCTAGTGGTAATGAAGAATTGGGCGGTTTCACTAGGCCTCTTGCTAATGTGCCTATAGATGTAGAAAGTGGGGAGGAAGATTTTATTGACGTTCTTGATGATCACGATGTTATCCCCATTAGAATCGAACAAAAAGAATCTGAGGTAAGCGCACCAAGAACTAAAAAGCGTACTTCTGATGTTTGGAATTCTTTTGAATTAGTAAAGGTGAAAGGTGTTATGATTGCAAAATGCAAAGCTTGTAAGAAAGTTCTTTCTTACAATGATTGTAATGGGATTTCTTATCTTGGTAAACATGCATGGAATACTTGTCCAATGAGATTTTTGACAGATGATGGTTCTCAAAAGAAGCTAAAAACAATAAGGGAGGTTGATGGCACTACTACTTTAGAGTTAAAAGAGCAATATAAGGAGTTTGATCAAGATTTTACTGGGAGTTTATTGAGTAAGATGGTGGTGGTGCATGAGTAGTATCCTTTATCGATGGTTAATCATCATGTCTTTAGAGAATATTCTAAGAGTCTAAACCCTTACTACAAGATGATCTCTAGGAATACCTTGAAAAAAGATATTTTGAAGTTGTATGGTGCCGATAAGCTTTCCCTTGAGCGATTATTGGAGTTTAATGATAGTAGAATTGCGGTGACAACGGATATGTGGACCTCTATTCAAAAAAAAAAAGGGTACATGGTTGTTACTTCACATTTCATTGATAAAAATTGGAACTTGAGGAATCAAACTTTGAGGTAACTGTTTTAATCTTTATAAAACTTATCTACCATCTCTTGATATTATATTGTGTGTTTATGTGGATTGTGTGTTTATTTGAATTGTCTATTTATTTGAAGGTTTCGTTATGTGTCATCTCCACATACAAAAGATGTTCTCGCTGAAGTTTTAATGGAGTGTTTGTCTCAATATGGTCTAGAGAGTAAGATTTCTTCCGTTGTGGTTGACAATTGTACCACAAATGATGCAATGATGAGAATATTGCTTACAAATTTTGAGAAAAAGTGCCTTATGTTGAAAGGTAAGTTCTTGCATTCGAGATGTAGTGCTCACATCTTAAATTTGATTTTTAGATATGGGTTAGAGGTCATTGAATCAAGGATAACAAAAGTGAGAGAGTGTGTTTCGTTTTGGGGTGCTACTCCTAAAAGGATTGAAAATTTTAATGAGACTTGTCATTTTTTGGGTATTAGTAACACTCAAAAGTTAATTCTTGATTGTAAAACAAGGTGGAATTCAACTTTTGCTATGCTTGAATCCACATTGTCTTATGTGGATGTGTTTGAAAGACTAAAACAACTAAATAGAAAGTTGAAATTTGATATTCCTTCAAATGAAGATTGGAACTTGGCTAGTCTTATTTGTAAAAAGTTGGAGATATTTAGTAATGCTACTAAAGTGCTTTCGGGGAGGCATTGCCCTACTTCTAACTTATTTTTTCGAAAGGCTTGTGAGATAAAGCTTGCGTTGAGATCTTGGTTAGTTGATGATGCTTTTATTGTTAGAACCATGGCTACAAATATGATTGTGAAATTTGATAAGTATTGGGATCACATAAACATTCTTTTAGCTATTGCCGCCATTTTGGATCCTAGGAATAAGATGGATTGTGTCGAGTATTATTTTAAGAAATTATACGGTGAAAGTAGTGAAGAAAAAGTGATTATGGTGAGAAAATCTTGGGATGATCTTGTTATTGAGTATCAACATAGAAATAAAGGAAATGTGACACAAGACTTGTCGAAAGAAAATGGGAAAAGAGGTCTTGATATTTCTAGTGTGGAAGGTCTAGAAGATGGTTTTGCTAGAGAAAAGAAGACAAAGAAGAGAAAGGTGAATGTAATGGGTGAGGTGGATCATTATTTGGAGGATGAAACACAACCCGAAAATGTCAACTTTGACATTCTTAGTTGGTGAAAAACGGATCATAAATATCCTACACTAAGAAAGTGCCTTTAGCATATTCTTGCTATTCCAATTTCTAGCGCGGCTTCCGAAACTGCCTTTAACATGGGAGGAAGGGTAATTAGTTCTCATCGCTCAAAGCTTCATGTTAACACCATAGAAGCTTTAATGTGCTTGCAAAATTGGAAGGTTGAGGATATTCAAGGTAATATTTATTACTCTGTATTAAACTTCTTACATTATTTTATTTGCAATATCTTCGTTGATACATAATGTTATGTATGTATATTTGTTTTGAAGATAATCTAGAAGACACAAGTGCATGCTCTACTATAAATGAGGATTCGGATAGTGAAGGAGAAGATATTGGATGCAATTGACATGGTGAGTTTTTATTGATTGTGTTTGTTAGTTAGCCTCTTTTATTGTTAGTGATATTTGTTTTCATATATTAACATGTTATGTGTTCTTTGACATTAGGATATTGATGTTATTTCTTATGAAGACATGGAAGAAGGAACTCAAGAAGTTTCAAGTGTCGACTACTAAATTAGCGTTTTATTTTGTAATTCGTAAATTATGTAACTTGATTTGTAATTTGTAAACTATGTTCTTTGATTTGTATTTTTTTTATTTCTAAGACTTTTTTCTTTGGTTTTAAACTTTGATTATGAATCTTTTCATACAGAGTATAATGTTATTTGTAAGATTATCAAAATTTAATATTGTCACAATACTCGTTAATCTAAAAGCTTGAAGAATACGAAATTTTAATTAAGTCAAATATTGGATCCGCAGATCCGATCTGGATCTGGATCTGCAATTTTGGGATCCGTCGGATCCGGATCCGCTGATGGAGATGCGGATCTGGATCTGGATCCATGCGGATCCGGTCCGTTGCCATCCCCAGATAAGATGTATAAAAATTTGAAACAACGATTTTGGTGGTCAGACATGAAACGAGATGTAGCCAAATTTGTGGCTAAATGCCTAATTTGTCAGAAGGTCAAGATTGAACACCAAAGACCAGGAGGTCTGTTACAACCTCTTGATATACCCAGAGAGAAGTGGAGTTTGATTTCTATGGATTTTGTTATGGGATTACCAAGGACGCAGAATCAGAAAGATGCTATTTGGGTAATCATTGATAGATTAACCAAGGTTGTACATTTTGTACCCATGAAAGAAACTTGGAGATTAGCACAATTAACTGAGGCCCACACAGCCGAAATAGTCAAACTTCATGGAGTACCCGAGGAAATTATTTCTGATCGAGACCCGAGATTCGTGTCGAAATTTTGGGAGAAGTTGCAACAACTATTAGGTAGTAAGATTAAAATGAGCACAACCTTTCACCCAGGAACTGATGGTCAAACGGAAAGGACTATCCAAACCCTTGAGGATATTTTACGGGCATGTACCCTAGAATTTCCAGGAAGTTGGGAGAAGAACCTTCCGTTAATAGAATTTTCATACAATAATAGTTACCACACTAGTTTGGAATGTTCTTCTTTTAAAATCTTGTATGGTAGAAAGTGTAGAAGCCTAGTATGTTAGGATGTGACATTAGTGACAATGTCGGTTTAGGACCTCAGATTATCCAAGACCAGATTCAACAGATCAAAATGATTCGAGAGAGACTTCGAGCCGCACAGGATAGACAGAAAGCTTATGTAAATATGCATAGACGACCAGTTGAATTTGAGGTGGAAGAAAAAGTATTTCTGAAAGTTGCACCAATGAAAGGGGTAAGGAGATTCGGAGTTAAGGGAAAATTGAGTCCTAAAAATATCAAACCTTATGAGATTTTGGATCGAATAGGTCAAGTAGCATATCGACTGGATTTACCCACTGACGCAGAGAAAGTTCATAATGAGTTCCATGTATCCCACTTAAGAAAATATAGAAGTGAACTATCACACATTACCACACCCGATGCGATATCCTTAGAACCAAACTTTGTTTATTCAGAGAGACTCGTCCGAATCCTAGAAAAGGAAGTATGTACCTTAAGGAGGAAAGTAATACCCCTCGTCAAAGTATTGTGAAGAGATTACAAAATACGGACAAGCCACGTGGGAAACCGAAGCCTCAATGCGAGAGAAACACCCACAACTATTTGATTAAGGTAGAATATTAAACCTAAACCGAACCCTTAAGATATATCAGAATTTTGAGGACGAAATTATTCTAAGGGGGAAGACTGTAACACCCCGTGTTTAACAGACGTAATTAAAAAAATTATCTTTCGTTAAATAAAGTTTAAAACTCGAAAATATTTTAATAGTGGCCTATCATTCTGACATTTTCTCATCTCGTGAAATTTAAAAATAATTTATCAAAATTTTAAATAATATTTTAAAATCTCGTTATACGAAGGCATGAACAAGACTACGAAACAACACCTATAAACAGGTCATAAAGGTGATTTGAGATGATTACAACCAAATTATAATTACTTACAACTTTTGTCCCATAATATTATTTGTCGTTTATTTTAGACCCCGTCTCACAAATTATGTTTCAAAAAAATAAATTTTACGGGTTCCATTATTTTAATTCCGTAGTCTTATATTTCAACTTTTTAAAAATGAAATACGTTTTTATGAGATACGGATCGAAGTAGGTTACTTCAGTCCTTAGTAACACATGCTTATTGTTATGTGTTTTGTGCATGTAAAATTTGTGTAGGTGCCTTAATTCCAAGCTATTAAGGCATGAAGGCTACCTAACGACTTAGCTAATACGCTATAAGTAGGATGGTGCATGAGTGTGTGAGATATTTCTTTTTTTTTTTCATATAAATAGAGACCATAGAATAGACAACACAAGAATTATGCATGCAAACAACATACGGAGGGAAAATACTACGTACACTTATTTAAGTACGTACAATACTTTACGTCTATTTAGTACTCCTTAAGCCTTTCATCTTATTACTCCATTTCACATATTATACTTATTATCTTACTATTTTATTTCTAGCGATGTTATGACCTAACTATTTTATTTTATTTTGTATGTTGGACGCGAATCTTTAGAAAAAGGAGGAGACGACTTTCCTAACATAGAAGATATTATCGATCCGGACCCCTTTAATTTTAGTAACATTAATAAATAGTAGCTATTAAGGTAACCAAACTTTTCTTTTAACACCATTTTATGTATATAAGTATATTTATGTTACTAACTTAATAATTGTTTGATTAAATATTTATGCTTATTTTTATGACTAAATTACTTGGGAAAAATTGATAGGAATAATATCACATTTATGACATCTTCCGAAAATAGTACAACCTTTCAATAATCCAAAAGTAATACCACTTTTATACGCTATCTTCTTTAAATAGATCCAAAAACCGGTTAACGGTTGAACAAGTTATAACCCACACTTTATTAAAAGAAAAAGAAAAAAAGCTAAAATCCTAAAAAAAAAAACAAAAAACATACGCATATTGTGTATGTATCCCTCCTCACTCCTCAACTCTTCTCTGTCGTATTTCTATCCCCAAAAGCAAAACCTAACAAATTTCATATCCAGTTCCTCCATCTTGCCCGACACCATTTTAAGTCACCATCAACCGTCAACAAGTCAAGGCAATTTTTTGTATAAATTGCTTAGAAATAAACGTTTCAAGTTGCATAGAGATAGACCTAGAAAAATGGGTAAACGGGTCGAGTCAGCTTCTGGTCGGACCACTTTCGGGTTATTAAAATCGAGTTGACTTTGGGTCGGGTCGGGTAATTTCGGGTTCGGGTCTGCTATTTTCATCTTTTTTTAGGGATATCGACTCATTTTCTATAATAATAGTCGCATCAGTTTCGGGTTAGCCCAGGTCAATTCGAGTTACGAGTCAACTTCGGGTCTTCATTTCATGTGTCGGGTAGGGTTCGGGTTGACTTTTTCGTGTCGGGTCATTCGGTCGGGTCAGTTTTGACAGGTTTACGTAGAAATAACGATATACTGCGTATATATAGTCTTGCTTGCGGTGTTTAAGAACGAGATTATTTATTTTTTGTATGGCAATTTTCAATTTTAAAGGAAATTTTCACTTTAAAAAATATGTAGTTGTTTATTGTGTCTTGTTGTAATGACATCAAGCCGATAAACTATCGTCTAAAAAATTCGACATTCATATTGAAATCCAAGTCACATAACCTGCTATTACAAGTTACTTTTATGTGAATATTGTTTAAAGAAGATAGCGTATAAAGATGCTATCATTTTTGGATTATTAAAAGGTTGTACTATTTTTGGAAGATGTCGTAAATGTGGTATTATTCCCATCAATTTTTCCAATTACTTATATAAATATAAAAAGGTTATATGCTATTCAAATTTTGTTATATTTCATTAATGACTAAATTCACCTAAGTATATAAAATGTTATATGATTTTAGTTATGTTATGTATTTTGTTTATGACTAAATTTAACTTAACTAAAATATCACTTGTTTAATTTATTTATCGTCTTTACATTTCTGTCATACAAGAGATCAAGTAAATGAACAAAAGAACTTAAAGTGATAAAATTTACTTATATCATTTTTGTTTTATTTTATTTTATTATTTATAATTACTATACGTGTTATATATTTATGTACTTTATATTTTTGGTAATTACTTTTTGGTAATTGACTGATTATGATTACTGCTAATTGTAGACACTTGCATTTTGCCTGTTTGTGTCTATAGCAGCTTCTGACAAAACACCTGATGAAGATCAGACGTAAACGTGCTTTAACGCGCTCGAACATGGACTCGGAATCATTAGTATCTGGCATGAGCTTTTAACGGAGTACAAATCTCACAAAACCGACCTCAAATTCAGGCCCAGTGGGTCGTTTCTAGTCAAATAAGACTAACTTGAGCCAAAACCGAGACCGAAAATAAAACCGTCTTTTAGCGACCGGGTCAAAACTCGGTCAAAGACGAATCCGACACAAAAATCAGCCACATGCGTTTCTAGAAGGAAACCCAACAACCAAAATCTCTTCAAATTAGGATAAGAATTCTTTCCTAAAAACCTTCCGTGCGGTTTGATCCACTCGATCGAGTAAGCCAGCGAACCGGCCAAACCGACCTTGAACCGGGCACTCGATCGAGTGCACCCTGCACCACTCGATCGAGTGGCCCTAGATCGGGGTATTTTCCCCATAAATACCCCGTCACCCCACCTCATTTGACAACCTTTTTACAACTTCTTCCTACCTTAAATCACCTTCAACCTTCACAATTCTAACCATCTACACATTCAACCCTTGCAATTCATCTCCTCTACACACACATACACATTCAAAGCCATCCTGAGATCAAAACTCGTCAAAGACCGAGAGCAAAACTCGTTAAATCCCCTCCCTAATCATACACACCATAACTCTCCTATATATCTCGACGCTCCTGTGCCAATGCCACATATTAGACGAGCCGTATTCCGAGACTAAATTAAAGCATGTAGGTTGAGGGTGTAATTCAAATCCCGACATTCTTTTTCTCCCTTCTTCTTTTTCGTTTTTTATATATACATGTATATACTATTTAATATTACTAACCGATCACACTATTAAAATTTTCGCCTATTACGTATCGAATACAAGGGATGACGGGATAAGGAAACACGAATACAAGGGTATCGCACCCGATGTTGTCGGTCGCTTATCCCAACACCCCGAGTATTTGGTTGTTTGAAGCGAATCAACCTTTAAAAGAACGTTTTTTTATCGCGTTATTAGTCTCGTCTAACATTCTTATAATCGTCATCATTAACATCGTATATAGTATTAAAACAATCTCGAATCGAATATACTTAAAGGCAAATCTCGTTTAAGATCCTTTTAATCCTTTTACAAGTCGTAATAGAGGTGGCACCCTTTCGAGGAGCGCCGCCCTAAACACTTAAGGGCGTAATGCGATTGTGGATATTTGTCGTTAAATGTATTCGATCCCATTTTTTTAGGATTAGTACGAAACTCGTTGATGCAAAATCGAACATCCCGTAATCCGTAAGGATTAGTAACGATGTCGTCACGCAGAGGGAATCAATTTCGTCCTAACCAAATTCAAATCAATTCTATAACACTTTTCCAAAATAACCGACAACTGATCTCGTAATCATACAATATACGTTATGAGCATTGTAAACCGAGTCAAGTTTAAATTATACAATATTTTCGCGCTACTCGGCTAGTTATCAATTTAAACAATAAAAATCGGAATTACTACCTTTTCCGAGATCGAGTAACACCTATAACAGAGGGCACTCGATCGAGTGACATGCTTCACTCGATCGAGTGATCCCTTAAAAATGAGGCAGGAGGTTTTTAAGTAGGTGATGCGAATGCGGAAGCGGTTTAGAATAAGAAATGAAGATTGGGTCGAAGGTTAATGTAACCTTGGTTAATGACGTGGATTTTGGAGTGAAATTGAACTAAGGTTAATGTAACCCTGGTTCGTGGTTAAGGTCTGTGAGGATTTTGTGTTTTGTGGCTCGGCTATTTTTGGGAAGCAGACGCTTCGATTTTCTGTATTTTGTAATCCGATGTTAATCGGTGAGTAACCAAAGGATATTTAACCCGTAGTTCGACCTTGAACCCGGAATTAATAGCTCAGAGTTTGGAACACCAACACTCTAAACGCTTCGAAGCACCTTCTCGAAGTTTAAACACGAGATTAACAAATTAATCCAGAGTTTGACAAGTTGTTTGTAAATTCATAAATATTCCATGCTTTATTCAATGAAAGACATTGGCTTATATAGCCTACAATGTGTGATATCCTCGTTATATTCCGAGTGATATTCTAGAATAATAATACTAATATAAAAGGAAACAAATACTATGAAATATAACTACTAGTATCACATGCCACCTATGGGTGTGATCTTTATTCTACTTGCTTTAAATAAAAGATAGTGTGTATCATGGGAGATCACGACATCCCCACTTATTTGATGACGATCCACTAACTTGATTCTTTGTCATATATGAGAGATTTCCACAGCTCCAATTATTTGATGGAGATCCTTTTGTTTATTCCTTGCCACATATTCAAGATAGTTTGATATCCCAAATATTTGGAGATCCTCTTGTTGCCTTTTATGTGAAATTGGTGTATCATAAAAGATACTAGCCATATCTCCTTTTATCCTCCTACCATTATGGTGGATATCTTGCCAATCCCACGAGATCCTCCATATCCTTTTAGAATAAGAAATATTCTCTTGATAGATCCCTTGTTTAGTTGCACGAATCTGGCCATGTTTGGGCCAATACACGCCTACCCATAACGACTTGTGATAGGATGGTTCACATGCGTAGTCAATTGCTTTATCAGGACCGTTGAATAATTTTTTGGGCTCCACAATCGGGTCATCCCCTCCCTCTTCAAAAGGAATTGACCTCAATTCCGTAAGGCCGTCAAATTTCAAATCTGGAGCCAAGTCCTCCACGAAAATACGGATCCCATAGTACTTGTCTCTCATTCGAATTGATGGTTTTATGGGCCCGGATTGGTCTTCTTGAGGCACAGGGTGCCTTGACGCAATAAGCGTATTTCCTTCTTCTTCCCGGTCAATCACCGGTTCAATTCTGCTTTGACTAATAATTGTAGACAAGCTAGACTCAAGGTCACTCGGAAGTACATCTTCATACCCACCTACTAGCGGTTGCATAAGTTCGTTAGAGTCAAGGTTAGGGTAAACTTGGTCAAGGTTAATGTAACCTTGGTCAAGGTCATTCCCTCTTGAAACTACGGACATGCTAGACGCTTTAAAGGCGTACCTCTCATCTTTGTTTGCTAACACCTGCTCACTAGCAAACACAGATAAATTAGGCTTGGTAGTCCAGTTAGAATGCATAGAACGAACATCCTTCGATGCCATTGGCCTTAGGACGATTTTCTTATCATTCACCATCAGAATATACTCGTTAGTCCTCCCTTGGTGACGTACATCACGATCGAATTGCCATGGCCTGCCCAACAGAATGTGGCACGCATCCATGGGAATCACATCACACGTGATTTCATCATTATACGGACCCATCGTGAATCCAACTCGCACTTGCTTTGTGACCTTCACTTTCTTTCCGTCATCAAGCCAATGTAGTGTGTGAGGTTTTGGGTGGGGCGTAGTGGTCAAAGAATGTTTTTCCACCATTTCTTGCGATGCGACATTAGTGCAACTCCCCACATCAATAATCACGTTACACCACTTATCGTTCACTTGACATTTAGTGTGAAAGATTTGGTCTCTTTGCTTCATTATAGACGGTTTAGCAAGTGTGTGTAGTGTACGACGCAAGACTAGTGACTCAACGTGTGTAGGAGCCTCAAACTCTAATACTTCTTCCACCTCTTCCTCTCCTCCCTTTGCCATATAAACTTTTCCCTCCTCGTCACTTTCCTCTTGTTCCCACAAATCATCACGATACGTAATCGCCTCCCTTAAGGTGATGATTCTTTGATTGGGACACTCGGTTTTAAAGTGACCGAACCCTTGACACTTGAAACAACGGACCTTGGACATGTCCTTGGCCTTATAGGGCGTGTTGGGTGTCATTTGGGAAATAGGGGTAGTCTTAGGAGTCACATGCAAATTTGACCCTTCAAACTTAGTTTCCTCGGATTTATTCCAAGTATCCGTCTTAGGGGTAGACTTCTTTTTTTGTTGAGTTTCGACCTTAAGACACAAAGAACAAAGTGTATCGAATGACTCGTAGGGATGTAAGTCAACGACATCCGCGATACCACGATTTAAACCTCTACAAAATCGAGCCATTTTTTGTTCTTCTAACTCGTCTAACTCGCACATCAAGACGCTTTTTCAAACTCTGAAATGTAACTACTAACATTTAGACTCCCTTGTCTTAATTCGGCAATTCTCCTATACAAATCGACTTTATAACTCTTGGGCACATACCTCTTGCGTAACTTACGTTTTAGGTCATCCCAAGTTTTAAGCTTTGGCTTTTCCTCTCTAGCCCTTCTCAATTTCATGCCCTCAAACCATAAAGATGCTGTTTTTGTGAGTCTAAGTATAGCATACTTACAACGCTTTTCGTCAGGAACGTCCTTGAAATCGAACATTCTTTCCATCTTGCGTTCCCAATCCAAGTATTCCTATGGATCGACTCCTCCTTCAAACTCCGGAAATTCCGTGACTTTGAATTCATCTCGAGGCTTTGGCACGTCCACAAATCTCCTAGCTCCTCCTCCTGCTCGGTTCTCAGGTAAATTACGCAAGGCACGAAGCAATTGTTGGATGAGATTCTCGTCGTTACCCCCTCCAGTATTGATGCTGCTTGCATCGTTGTTGACATTGTTGTTGTTGATATCGTTATCTCCCATGTCGCTAAACACGGCTCTGATACCAAATGATGCGAATGCGGAAGCGGTTTAGAATAAGAAATGAAGATTGGGTCGAAGGTTAATGTAACCTTGGTTAATGACGTGGATTTTGGAGTGAAATTGAACTAAGGTTAATGTAACCCTGGTTCGTGGTTAAGGTCTGTGAGGATTTTGTGTTTTGTGGCTCGGCTATTTTTGGGATGCAGACGCTTCGATTTTCTGTATTTTGTGATCCGATGTTAATCGGTGAGTAACCAAAGGATATTTAACCCGTAGATCGACCTTGAACCCGGAATTAATAGCTCAGAGTTTGGAACACCAACCCTCTAAACGCTTCGAAGAACCTTCTCGAAGTTTAAACACGAGATTAACAAATTAATCCAGAGTTTGACAAGTTGTTTGTAAATTCATAAATATTCCATGCTTTATTCAATGAAAGACATTGGCTTATATAGCCTACAATGTGTGATATCCTCGTTATATTCCGAGTGATATTCTAGAATAATAATACTAATATAAAAGGAAACAAATACTACGAAATATAACTACTAGTATCACATGTCACCTATGGGTGTGATCTTTATTCTACTTGCTTTAAATAAAAGATAGTGTGTATCATGGGAGATCACGACATCCCCACTTATTTGATGACGATCCGCTAACTTGATTCCTTGCCATATATGAGAGATTTCCACAGCTCCAATTATTTGATGGAGATCCTTTTGTTTATTCCTTGCCACATATTCAAGATAGTTTGATATCCCAAATATTTGGAGATCCTCTTGTTGCCTTTTATGTGAAATTGGTGTATCATAAAAGATACTAGCCATATCTCCTTTTATCATCTTGCCAATCCCACGAGATCCTCCATATCCTTTTAGAATAAGAAATATTCTCTTGATAGATCCCTTGTTTAGTTGCACGAATCTGGCCATGTTTTGGCCAATACACGCCTACCCATAACGACTTGTGATAGGATGGTTCACATGCGTAGTCAATTGCTTTATCAGGACCGTTGACTAATTTTTTGGGCTCCACAATCGGGTCAGTAGGGCACTCGATCGAGTCTCCTCCATGACTCGATCGAGTGGCCTCTGTCACGCCAAAACCGTGAGCCTTCTACATGCAACGAGCCTAGACAAATCCTTTTCTATGACTTCGGTCGTCACGTGCTAAGTCCATCACGTGTTCATTCTTTCAAAATCATACATTGCATCGCATCATATTATCTAATCTATTTATGTTTCCGTTATTATCGCAATTGTTTTATTTTGCTTGTTGTATTGTATTTCCGGATTGTATTCCGCCCGCGTATTTGTAATCTATTTCCAAGTTTTATTTTCGTTATTCGCATTTGTCGCATTAAAATGAACCTCACATGCTAAATCATTTTGATGTGAATTAAATGCATTAAAATGACGTAGCAACCAATTCAATATTTATCCATCGTAAAATGTTGTTTGCATAACATTTTACCGAATCACTAGCGCGCGTATTAAAAATTTGAACGATATCTTAGTAGAGGCCGCTAAGTGCGGGCGGGGTTGGGTGTCCTTTGTGGGCTTCCCAACACGTACCTTCACTCCTTACTCAGAACCTCGGTTTCCGGATGTCCGAAACCGTTAGCGCACGAGAGTCATTCGATATACGATACCCGAAAACTCGGCATCGGTATCGTAATGCAAAGAGACGAACCCCAAAAGCTCTAGTATCGAAGTGAGCCGTACTTTGTGCACAGCCCACCAAAATATAGAGTGGGTTCGAATGGACTCGAAATTCCACAAAGTTTAGTGGCAACTCCAACTTCGATTTAAATTTCAACCCGAGAACCATCTCACATGGAAACATTTCGCCCCCCAAAGCCGCACGTGGCCGCGTCGGGGTGGACCTATGTCATGTCCACACTAATATGTATAGGCACTTTGAAATATCCATATATTATCAATATCTACCCATATTTCTCAATTAATATTGAAGTTAGTGAACATCAAAATGATTGTTCAATTGCATCAATGGTTTGATGTTATCAATCTTCTAAGTTCTAACTATTGTTATTCACACTTTTACAAAATCAAATGAAAGTCGTTCTTTTGGTATCAATTGATTAAATTTTATAGTTTTCATCGTTTTATGATAGAGATAGAATAATGGCGGATAGATTGATCAATTTTTTTTTTTTTTTTACAAAATTACTGGATTATAAAGAATGATGGGTATCTTATTAAGGCATAATTTGTTATCTATGTAAGATACTTACGGGTTGCTTAGCTAAATATGCATCAAAAATTAAGATTAAATTTGAGTGTAAACTTAGTAAAATGGGTTAGGAGGGTGGGTCACGATTTAGATATTTTACGTTCGGATAAATTTTTGGTCGAGTTTATTACGGGTTGAAAAATAAAAGTTTGTACGTATTGATTTTATACGTGTTTTAGGTCGAGATAGGTCACAATATGCTTTTGAGTTAAAGTCTTTTTATTACGTTTATTATCTTTATTTTTATAATATAAATATATAATACTTTTTAAAAATTCTGATTGAGACGGAAAAAAATATATAAACAAATTAAATATTTCATACTTAATTTCAATACAATTTATACGCCGGTGTAGCACATGGGTAAAAAGGTTAGTTAAATAATAAATTTTTGTAGGAATTTCTCACTCAGTAAACGTGTTATCCATACTACATTTTTATCACGCATAACATATAAAAAAATTAAGGGAAAAATAAGTCACCATGGTGAGGAGCAAAGTTTTTATAAGGATAGAAGATCACAAAAATAAAAAAAAGGCATACAAAAAAGAGACGTTTGAGACAGAAAAATCAATCACAAAAATATCTAAATTGTCGTAAATCACACTTTTGCGACCAAAATTGGTCGCAAATGTGATGTCGCAAATCTTGGAATTTGCGATCAAAGATCTTTGCAAGATTAAAGTTTGTGATGGAACGGTTGGTCGCAACTTAAAAATGACTTTCATTGTCTTTTTGCGACAAAATTCGGTCGCAAACATGGAAGATGTATTTTCATAACTTAATTAAAATTCGATACAAATCAAATATCCAACATTATCTAAATTATCAAGTTCACTAATTTAAAACTAAATCAAGTCCTAATTATGTTTCGTTAAATATTTTACTTAAACTAAGGACAAGTTTCAAGCTTAAGGGTGAAAGGCACTGAAGAGTTTCCACTCTCACCTATCAATTTCTTGTTTGCATCCTCGATCAACTCGTCGAGCTTGTTCCTGCTTGGCTTTTTCTTTGTTGAAAAGCTCCTAACACCAAAAAATAATAGAACTTCTATTAGTTACTATTCCCTTTAATCTAAACTATTCTACCCTCTTGCTTTTTGGAGGTCAAACTAAGGAAAAATTGATGTCAATTACGTAAAAGTGATTGCGGGTTCTCGCGAGCCCGATCAAACATAAATCCTTGGTTTACCAACTATAAAATATGCATAGGTAAGTACGTAGAGATCGAACACACATGGAGGTTGCTTAACACACTAGTTAGGTGATATATGACATGTTTAAATTGTGATTAGCTTCTTAACTCAAGTGTTTGTGGAGTTTATAAGTTTAACGACTAACGTGAATAATATGCTATTATCAAATTATTAAAAGTTTAGGAAGGATGAATTAACAAGTGGTATGGTTATGCAATTGTAGCATGCATGTCTATGAGATAGGGCCTGTACCGGGCTTCAGCTCCACATCGAAATCTACTTCCCATCACGGAGGTAGCCAAGGAATATGTTTAGGAAATACATCTACGAACTTCAGCACAACAAGTGTAGTAGTAGTGACAGGGGCTTCTGCACGGGTATCATTTACATGAGAAAAATAATGGACCAACTTTCCTCAAGAATGACTTCGGCGTCACTACGGTTATCATCTAGATGTTCGGTTTCACCATGAACCCTTTATAAGATATATGGACTCCCGTAGGTCTTCTTAGAGACACTTTCTTCCGGCTGAAGTCAATCTGGACTCTATGCTTCCTCAACCAATCCATCCCCAGAATGATATCGAAGTCGTCTAACGAAAACTCCATAAGGTCTACATATAGCTCTACCCCACCAAGAATTAAAAGTACTCTGTTGTAACGGAGGCGTCCCGTTACCTACGGTTTGTTAATTATGTGAGAAGAACAAAACAAATAGCAAACAATAATAAACTGACACACAGATTTACGTGTTTCACCAGCAAAATCACTGGCTACATCCACACCGACAAGGAGACCAAATTCACTATTATGGAGATAATAGTACAACAGTAGACTGTAATACACGTGCTTAATAGCTCACAGCTAAAGCCAGAAGTACTACCAATTCTACCAACCAGATAGTAATCTCAAACTGGAAAGAGACTACTCAGACTGAGCCGACCTGCGACGAACTCACCGACGAGACGAAGGACAAACGATATTGCGGCCAACCAAGATCCGAACAAACTCCAACGGTCTCCAACGAAGACGAGATCAATAGAACCACCAAATAATAGAGACTCGGAACAAATGGAGTTTTTCCCTCAAGAAAACCTCACAGATCAGCCCTCTATATTGTGCTCTCAAATCATCTCTCTGTCCTAATTAACCTAGAAACTAGTCAGGTCTTTATATAGTATTATTCCACCTAAACTAGTTACCTAAACTAATTAGGAAACACGGTTCAATCTTTCCTAAAACCAAACAATCTTATGTTACCAAAACAAGAAGATCAACTTTAGGAAAGATATCAGCAACAAATCAATTCAAGGTCCAAAAGGACAATTGCTAGGCACTTATTTCCTAACAATCTCCACCTTGACTAGAATTGTCCAACCCGAACCAATCTTCAAAGTGCAGCTTCGAACAGTCGATTCTCAAGTCACTACTTGTCCCATTAGTCTCCACCTTGACTTGAACGATCGCATCTTTCAACGGTCTTCAGTCAATAGTAATTTTTCTCCTTTCCGATTGTCTTTTTCACCCAAGACACGGGTCCTGCCTTTTTCACCCAAGACACGGGTCCTGGCTTTTTTCACCCAAGGCACGGGTCCTGCCTTTTTCACCCAAGACACGGGTCCTGGCTTTTTTCACCCAAGGCACGGGTCCTGCCTTTTTAACCCAAGGCACGGGTTCTGCCTTTTTAACCCAAGGCACGGGCTTTGCCTTTTTAACCCAAGGCACGGGTCTTGCCTTTTAACCCAAGGCACGGGTCTTGCCTTTTTAACCCAAGGCACGGGTCTGCTCCACCTAGGAGCCCGCCTCATGGAGAAGCGGAAACAATCGTCGATAGCTTGTCTTCAGAATTACGTAGTTCGACCCGTACAGATGAAAACTCCACCTTACCACCAACACTACCATCTTCACCCAAGCCTATCAACCCAAAACTATTACTCCCCGTGAATTTATCAACCTTTAAAATTGTTGCTCCAGACATCTTCTCACCAAAAATTCAACAAACCCAAATAACGCCTGACTCAGCGGAAGCCGAACCTGAAGCTCAGAAGCGGAAGCGGAACAACCTGAAGCTCTGATACCAGTTTGTTATAACGGAAGAGAAAGACAAACAAATAAGAACGTAAAATCGAGAGACAGACAGATTTACGTGGTTCACTAACAACCTGTTAGCTACATCCACGGGCAGAAAGAGGGGATGGTTTTATTAATTTGAGGAGAGATTACAGATTTCAGATTGATATCATAATTTCTAGGGTAGAGGTATGAGAGTTTATATACTACTCTCAACCTAAACAGAAACCCTAAACAGATTAGGAAACCCTATACAATAGAAAATCCTAGGTCAGATACTCAGATATTGATTAGGAAACTCTAATTAATCAGATATTAATTAGGAAACTTTCCTAATTAAACAGATTCAGGTCGGAAACTAATTCGAGATCCAAAAAGACAATTGCTAGGCACTTATTTCCTAACAATCTCCACCTTAACTCGAATTGTCTCACAATCAGATCAGACATATGCACTCCAACGAATGCCAAATCAGAATACCAGATGCACTACAAAGAATGCCAGATCAGATGTACCAGAAATTTCCTCAACAGATGTACCAGATGCACTCCAACGAATGCCAGATGTACCAGAAATAAAACTCCTCTCCCCCTCCTGCCTCAGATATTGCCCAACAAAGAGCAATCAGATACTTCCAAATTGTAGCAAATCCAAACCGTGTTGGAACTTGCTATTCGGAACCAGATCAGACAGACCCATCCTTGCATCTTCATGACCATACCTGTTCGGAAACTTGATTGACCGCTCACGGGCCAAACTCTGCTGCTTCTGAACTGGTAATGAAGAACCCGATGGTTCAGATTCAGATTCAGATTCGGACTGTAGTGGTTGATCTTCAGACATTGCTTCACTCTCACTAAGAATTACTTGCTGCTCCACCTGTTTATCAGTACTACCACTACTACTTCTATTTTACTCCGATTTCAGTGATGATATCATCAGACAGACTGAAATCTCCTCCAGAACGGTCATCTCAGCGGTGACTGTGTCGTCTTTCTTCACGAATGGCGCCCACCGTCTCTGTTGCTTTAACAACGCCCGCATCTTGATCTGCCACAGACTAAAACTATTCCTCCCATCAAAACTCTCAATTTTAACGTTCATCCCAGACATCTTTCTCACAGATCGAATGAACCCAAAGCTCTGATAACAGTTTGTTGTAACGGAGGCGTCCCGTTACCTACGGTTTGTTAATTTTGTGAGAAGAACAAAACAAATAGCAAACAATAATAAACTGACACACAGATTTACGTGGTTCACCAGCAAAATCACTGGCTACATCCACACCGACAAGGAGACCAAATTCACTATTGTGGAGATAATAGTACAATAGTAGACTGTAATACACGTGCTTAATAGCTCACAGCTAAAGCCAGAAGTACTACCAATTCTACCAACCAGATAGTAATCTCAAACTGGAAAGAGACTACCCAGACTGAGTCGACCTGCGACGAACTCACCGACGAGACGAAGGACAAACGATCTTGCGGCCAACCAAGATCCGAACAAACTCCAACGGTCTCCAACGAAGACGAGATCAATAGAACCACCAAATAATAGAGACTCGGAACAAATGGAGTTTTTCCCTCAAGAAAACCTCACAGATCAGCCCTCTATATTGTGCTCTCAAATCATCTCTCTGTCCTAATTAACCTAGAAACTAGTCAGGTCTTTATATAGTATTATTCCACCTAAACTAGTTACCTAAACTAATTAGGAAACACGGTTCAATCTTTCCTAAAACCAAACAATCTTATGTTACCAAAACAAGAAGATCAACTTTAGGAAAGATATCAGCAACAAATCAATTCAAGGTCCAAAAGGACAATTGCTAGGCACTTATTTCCTAACAATCTCCCTGAAAGACACTAGTACACTTAACTGACTCTCCTGAGGATTTAGTTACATCGTCATTTATAGCATCAAATGAATTTATCCTCAATCCTGATGCATGTTTACAAGATATACGAAGGAATGAGTTACCCTGATGAACACAATTTGTATATATATTTACCCCTAAATTTTCCTTAATTTTGGTTCGTTTTATGTGTCCTAGGAGTCATTATTCTAGCTTTTTATTCTTCTTTATTATGCCGGGTATTTTGTTTACGTTTTGTAGGAAACGAAACAAATGATGACGATTGAGCGATATTTTGGGCAATGACGAGAGTCGAGCCATGAGATCTACAAACAAGAAGTGATAAAAGTTTGAGGTTACTATGTGAATATTTAAAGAAGGACATGAGTGAAGAAATAATAAGAAACGACAAAGAAATAAGTTAGAAAGCTCGAATGAATGCAAATCAAGAAGAAAGAATGATCGCTAAAACAAGGAGTAACTTCAAATGTGAATATCTTGAGTTCTACAACTCCGATTGAGCTGATTGTTGTGGCGTTGGAAAGCTCTTTGTCTTAACTTTCCAACGCTATATCACCCGTTCAATTCCAAGAAGTAACAAAGAAACAGAAAACATTTCACATTCGTTGCGCAGTGCAGGAAAACCCGAACAGGTCGTTACACCCTTGAACCGGTCGGGACAGACCCGAACCGACCGGTTTGAAGCTGTTTCGCGGGATTTTCAGTTATTAAACTTCCTAACTTATCATAACTCTTATTTACGGGATATTCTTTCCTAATTAGTTTCTCCTAGTACTTAGGAAAGTAGGAGTAATGAGACTTCTTATCATTATTAGTATAAATACCCTCATTAGGGTTATATTTATGAACACTTTCAGATTCATTAGTTTAGTTTAGACTTTTTATTAGCATTAGAATTCTTCTAGTTTGTAATCCTACTTTTAGATCGTCAATCTTTCAGTTCTACGTAATTGGTACTTTTTCTTATTCTCTTATTTTCATATTGTTCTTTATTATGCTTAATTATTTGGTTGTTTCACCTTTAGTATGAGTAGCTAAATAATTCTTCTAGGGTTGAAGGGGATCTATGTTAATTGAATTGGAGATGTTGGTTTAATTAATTGTTTGATTGATTATTCATATGTTATTGTCTTACTACTTGTTTTGTATCGTCGTTTAATTAGTTTGAGACGTTGAACT
The DNA here is from genome assembly GCA_958450325.1 of Agrostemma githago. Lineage (NCBI taxonomy): Eukaryota > Viridiplantae > Streptophyta > Magnoliopsida > Caryophyllales > Caryophyllaceae > Agrostemma > Agrostemma githago. The sequence continues at coordinate 11,020,180 of OY288244.1, forward strand.
AGTTGAATGTTTAGGAACCCGAACCTAAGATCGAAAGCCTGGTAAGGGTAGACTTACAAGTAGGTGGATTGGATAATCTGGTAAGTTGCGAGAGCCCGTCAGAATCTATCCGAAGGTTGACATAAGATCCGAAAGGCCGTGGCTTTGCCCTAAATAGCTGTGATTGATTGATTGAATGATTAATTAACTTGACCCAATATAATTACATAGTGAACCGGAAAGCGCTAGCTCTCTTTAATATTATTAGAACCTTTTAATTTACATAATCGCATTAGTTTAGATCAAACTCAATTAAAATCGGAATTTAAATAGTTTAGAATCGATTATTAGATAATTAGCGATTTTCATCCGTCTCTCTGTGGATTCGACCCTTACTTACTGCTAGCTATCTGTTAGTTGTTCGTTAGGATTATTTTGATTAAGGTGATACGACTTTAGCCTTATCAATTTTGGCGCCGTTGTCGGGGAGACGGTTTTGTATTATTGCTTATTATTTGTTTTGGGTTCTAAAATATTTTGTATATATTTATTTTATTTTTTTATTTGTCTAATCATTATGACTATCTTATATTTTCCTCAATTTAATCATGAGTCATTGCATATTTTTTGGGATAGACTTGAGTCTTTTATTTATCAAAGTGGCTATCATGTTGATATTTGGGATGTCATATGATTTATGATGGTGTGGATGATGAGAGATTGGCTAATATTGACGCTAATTGTGATGGTATGTTTAATTATATGCCTTATGAGGAGCGATGAGAACTCCTTAAATATTTAGCCCGAAACAGTGTTGAGTCAAAGATGATGTGGAATAATGAAATGACGGAAATCAAGGCTTTGATGCTACAATTCATGCAACTTCTACAAAATCAAGAGACTCTAAAAGGTCAGTTGCTAGCTCTTACCCAATTAGCATACGAAAAGCAACAAAGTCAATCGGGTTCGCCTACGGAAGTAGCAAATAATCTTCAGGTAAGTGTTTTATCTCCATCTCCTGTGAACATAATTGATGATGAAGATGATGATGATGATGTGTATAATGTTCAATCTATTCAAGCTCCTCACTCCCCCATGAATTATAATATAATGCATGATGTCGATTTCGATGAATTTGATCCATGTGAACCATCTCATCCTTTTTTAAACCAACTACCACACACTTTAATCTAACTTTCTCCCGACTTTGTGAATGTCAATGACACTGAGTTGGAATGTATGTTTTTTGAGGAAAATGTGTGTTTAGATGCTCTTAGTGTTGCTCTTTTAATTGAGGACAACATTAAGGATTTTGATTTATGTGATTTTGAGAGAGTGTCATTTGATTTCAATTATTAGATTTTGGAAAAAGAATTGAACAAAAGAGAAGATCTTGAGCTTGAGAGGAAAAATCAAAGAGAGGAGGAGAATACACTTTTTGATGATTCCTTAAGTGGAAAAAGTGTGGATAGATGGGATATCGAGGATGATTTATTTGAGAAACTCATTTTAGAGAAATTTGAGTTTTCCCTTGTATTAAGGATGAATCCCTTTCACCCATTAATTGTCTTGATCAGATATCTCTTGACCCTTTGTTTGAGCTTATGATTTATGAGGAGGATTGTGATAATTCTTTGAAGCAGATTTGTTTGAGTTTGGACTTGTCAGATTTAGACAACCTTCCTAAAGAAAGTGAGGCAAGTAAGATTGATGCTTTGATTGGTTTTGAGAGTTTTAAGTATTCTCTTGTGCAATATATACCCGAAGATAAGCCTTAGAGCAAAGAATTTTGGTGTGTATGACGCCTTGCCTTACGCGCTGCCTATTAGTAGTCTTAGTCTTCTTATATACTATGACCACCATGTTCAGGATGGGCCTAGCTCGTTTGATAGACTAAGATGATCCTTAACATTGATTTTTTATGATTTCTTCTTTGTATCTCGGTGCCACTTATGCTTCTGTTTAGCACATGCGCAGACATTTGATCTACTTCTGCGAGCCTTGAACTGCTATGATTTTGATACTGATGGTTATGTGTCTGATTCTTAACCCTCATGTTTGTTGCTGGTTTGGGGGAAAACTATTTGCAACATATATATATATTGTCGGTACCTTTCCCTTTTCTCTCTTATTTTTTTTTATTTTTTATTTTTGTTTTTTTGTCTTCCTTTACCCGTTATATTTTTGTCCTATTCTATTTCTCTTGGTTCACAATGAGGACATTGTGTAATTTGGTTTGGGGGGATATTTTGTGTTTTGTGTGTTTTTCTTTTGGATGTGTTTTTAATTTTTAAAAAAACGTTTTTTTTTATTATTTTTCGAATTTTATTTTATTTTTTGTATGTCTTAGTATAGAGTCGTGTCGGCGATGAGGACATTGCATTTGTCGCATGATTTTCCCTAGTTCTTTGCTCTTTCTTGTGAATGACACTTATTTCCCGTTATTTGAGTTTAGTATTTATTGAATCTTGTCACCGATTATATTTTGAATGCCAAATGAGTCAATTGACCTATTGTCGAGTAAACTACTTATATTGTGAGACTTAGAGTCTAAATTGATGACATCCATGATCAGTTTCATATAGGTTGAGAGTAGTACTCCTTACGAGACATGTAACATCAAATTGCATAAGGATGACATTCGTCTCTTAAATACCTGTATGCATTCGGTTTCTGATTGTGACATATGTAAAAGAGGCAATCCCCTTTCTTTTATCTAATTCTCATGAACTTCACATAACCATAATTTGACATGTTTTGACCCGTTTATTAACTACATGCCATATTTGACTACTCTAGTCAAGCTAGTTGGTTAACTAGACGGAATTAATTTATTTATTTTTGCGGGTGAAATTTGGTACCATGTTGATTGAGGAAGGGAATTGAAAAAAAATGATGAATGAATTGAAAAAAAAATCAATGAAAGAAAAGAAAAAGAAAGAAGATGGTTGAAAAAAAAAAGAAAAAAAAAGTGAAACAAGAAAAGGAATGTGTTTTTGCTATGAGAAAAGAATTGATCTCTCTGTTTTCGTAGTTGTTGGTGCGAAGCCGGTTATGAAAATTTGAAAATAGGTGCTTCGTACTACTTGTAATTCCTTTGATTGAAGTTTGGGAAGGACGGGATGATTCTAATATTTGGTTATCGTCGTACTAGCTTGACTTTTACCTCCACATATCCAAATCGTTTTGCCCCTTCTTACCCGATTAACCCCACTTTATGCCATATATAAGTCCTCGGCATGTGTCTTGGTCCGATTGAATGTATATCTACGGTTGGTAGAGATTGATATCATGTTAGATTGCATGCATGTTCTCGTAAGTCGCAGTTAGGTGAATGTTTTGTCTTTCCAATTTTACATAAACTCACAATATTGCCCTTATTGAGTGATGAGTGCAAACCGTAGGGAATCTCGACATAAAAGGTTGTGCAAAATTAAAAGTTTGGCAGTTGAATATTGATTGGAGCTTGATTTTTGAAATTTTTTTGCTCTTCATCTTTTTACTATAGAATTTGTTTCTTTAGCCTAGTGTCATTCGTTCGTTGGAGTATTCGATGTTGGGATGATGCATGTTGACGAAGTTAGCTCGAAGCCATTGTTTTAAGTCTTGTCCATACAATTTGATGATTGCTTTGCTTAGGGACAAGCAAAGGTTTGGTTTGGGGGGATTTGATGAACTCATTTTGTATATAAATTTACCCCTAAGTTTTCCTTAATTTTGGTTCGTTTTATGTCTCCTAGGAGTCATTATTCTAGCTTTTTATTCTTCTTTATTATGTCGGGTATTTTGTTTACGTTTTGTAGGAAACGAAACAAATGAAGGCGATTGAGCTATATTTTGGGCAATGACGAGAGTCGAGCCATGAGATCTACAAACAAGAAGTGATAAAAGTTTGAGGTTACTAAGTGAATATTTAAAGAAGGACGTGAGTGAAGAAATAATAAGAAACGACAAAGAAATAAGTTGGAAAGCTCGAATGAATGCAAATCAAGAAGAAAGAATGATCGCTAAAACAAGGGGCAACTTCAAATGTAAATATCTTGAGTTCTACAACTCCGATTGAGCTGATTTTTATGACGTTGGGAAGCTCTTTTTCTTAGATTTCTAACGATATATCACACGTCTAATTCCGAGAAGTAACAAAGAAACAAAAAATATTTCAAATTCGTTGCGCAGTGCAGGAAAACCCGAACCGGTTGGGACAAACCCAAACCGGTCGGGACACCCTTGAACGGGTCGGGACAAACCCGAACCGACCGGTTTGAAGCTGTTTCGCGGGATTTTCAGTTATTAAACTTCGTAACTTATCACAACTCTTATTTACGGGATATTCTTTCCTAATTAGTTTCTCCTAGTACTTAGGAAAGTAGGAGTAATGAGACTTCTTATCATTATTAGTATAAATACCCTCCTTAGGGTTATATTTATGAACACTTTCAGATTCATTAGTTTAGTTTAGACTTTTTATTAGTATTAGAATTCTTCTAGTTTGTAATCCTACTTTTAGATCGTCAATCTTTCAGTTCTACGTAATTGGTACTTTTTCTTATTATTTTATTTTCATATTATTCTTTATTATGCTTAATTATTTTGTTGCTTCACCTTTAGTATGAGTAGCTAAATAATTCTTCTAGGGTTGAAGGGGATCTATATTAATTGAATTGGGGATGTTGGTTTAATTAATTGTTTGATTGATCATTCATATGTTATTGCCTTACTACCTGTTTTGTATCATCGTTTAATTAGTTTGAGACGTTGAACTAGTTGAATGTTTAGGAACCCGAACCTAAGATCGAAAGCCGGGTAAGGGTAGACTTACAAGTAGGTGGGTAGGACAATCTGATAAGTTGCGAGAGCCCGACAGAATCTATCCTCAGGTTGACATAAGATCCGAAAGGCCGTGTCTTTGCCCTAAATAGCTGTGATTGATTGATTGATTGAATGATTAATTAACTTGAGCCAATTTAATTACATAATGAACCGGAAAGCCCTAGATCTCTTTAATATTATTAGAACCTTTTAATTTACATATTCGCATTAGTTTAGATCAAACTTAATTAAAATCGGAATTTAAATAGTTTAGAATCGATTATTAGATAATTAGCGATTTTCATCCGTCTCCCTGTGGATTCAACCCTTACTTACTGCTAGCTACCTGTTAGTTGTTCGTTAAGATTATTTTGATTAAGGTTATATGACTTTAGCCTTATCATACCCCTGAGTCAAACAATACATAAGAAGGTACAAAGTTAAAAAAGAAATGTACCTGTGATGACTTGAGTGTCCCCCGCTGCGTTTTCTTTCCCTTGGCGAAATACGTCCCTGCATTCTTGTTTGAATTCCGGTTGCCACTTCTCGATGTTGTCGAGTTTTGTTGGTACAACGAGTTTGCATGTCTCTAACCGTAGCCTCTCTGCAGTCTGTTCCAATTCGATGGATTTTTTTCCCCTGATTCACACTCCCAGTGCCAGCTATAAGTGTGAAGTTGGGGTTCCTCTGACGTGGTCCATTCGGCAGGGCACGACACTCGAACCTTCGGTGGCCTAGGTTGCCACAGTTGAAGCATGTGACCGCTCAACCCGAGCAATGCTTTCCTAGATTATTGCGGTTAGAACCCTTGCAGTTATAACTCCGGGGATCTTATTGTATGCCCTCGTTATAAGAGTCCTATTAAATTCATTACCACCCGCATAGTTTGGACTGTTCCCCGAGCGGTTTTGTGCAATTCTCTTCAACTCCCCCCTAATGATCCCCCTCTGAGTTTGCCTTCCTCTTTTCGAAGTTTTGTTCAGTTAAGTTGACAAATCGTCCAGCATCGCCTGCCCTGAGGTAGACATCACGAACATCTATCGGGATCCATGACTGTATTCTAGTCAAAATCGAGACTGATGTCCCCTTCTCAAACCGAGATGCCAGCATAGCATCACTAAACTATAAATCGAAAGAATAGACATTCATAATATTCTTCCACTGTCAAACCCTCAGCCATCTCGAAATTATTAGTGTGCCACCAGAGATCTGCTTTCCCCGATAGATAGAAAATGGTTCACTTTATCTTGATATCTTATGGGTACCTCACGGAAATGAACAACGTCTTCTTTTCCCGTGGCCATATCTCCAAGACAGTTGGGACTCCAGTTCCCTCGTACTTTGTCGATCTATGGCGAGCTATGGCCGCACTAGCTAATTAATAGAAGTAACGTCCACCTGTGGCGCCCTGTTAGCGTTCATGGTCTGTATGGTCTCCAATAGCACCCTGTTTTGCTCCAGTATGCGAATAATCTCCTCTAGAGTCATGAGGGGTGGTGGTGACACTCCATTTAAAGTCATTTTGATCTTCACAATGACACACACACACAATCACCCACATGAGCTTTAAGGCTCAGTTATCAATGATCATATAACTAGCATTGGATTATAATTGCATATACACGTAACAATTGATCCGCATATATTTCTATATATAGGCAGGATCTGGTACATTTGAGCATTTTGGTACATTTTACCTACTAATCTAAGCCATCGGATTTCATGGGATCAAGGGCTAATATATCATAAAAAAATCTCCCCATATGCTATAGCAGTTACACATCATGATTCTTTTGACAAAATATTTGTAACTTCTATAACAGTTACGCTTATCTCTCAAAAATAGAATCAAATAAAAAAATTACGTATAAATTGTTAACTACAATCTAATAATATGAAAATGTAATAATATCTGATGTTACGTAGTTATTCCAATGTAGAAACTCAGTTATTATAATAAATAAATTGTGTTATTGTATTAGGATGGAATTCAAATATAATTAAATTTATAATAATGTTATCTGATTTTACATATTTATTCTAATGTAGAAAATCACTTTTGTAATGAATAACTCGTGTTATTATATTGGGCTGCAACTCAAATATAATCAATTTTAAAATAATGTTATTTGATTTTACGTAGTTTGTCCATTGTAATCAATTTCAATTTTAGAATAATGTTACTTCCTGTAACTTCCTAAGATCTTCCCACTTTATTATTTTATTCTCACTCAAATGAATATATAGTGAGAAAATCATAGAAAGTTAGGGGAAGTATATGATTTCACGTAGTTTGTCCAATGCGAAACTCAACTATTGTAATGAATAACTCATGTTATTGTATGGGATGAAACATCAATCATTGAGGGTGCACCCAGGAAAAAAAATCTCACTGAAAGACAAAAAACTAAAAAAGAGGGGGCTAGTTAACAGGTTATAAAACACAGTAACTAATTATAATGAAATAATTGTAAGAATAATATAGAATAACTGCAACAATAGTATAGAATAACTGGAATAACATAATAAAATAATTAGAGTTTAAGGTATTTTTGTTCTAAAATAATATGTACTTATTTTAAAGTTCATATTCAAGTATTTCATTGTTTATATTCAAATATTGTAATATTCATAATTATGATTTTTAATCTTGTAAGCAAAAATTACTCGAATAGTGTATTAAAACATGTGAAATAACACACAAACCCTAAAATTTACTCAAGAAAATTGACTGAAAACTAGATTACTAACAACAACAAAATAAAAATTAGAAAATATATGCAAAAGTGGACGAAATCGATAAAATCAAAAATCAAAGTCAAAATCAATAAGTATGAAAAAAATAAATGAAAGCAAAGATTTAAAGAGTGAAATTAATATAACCTTAAAGTTTAATCTTGATTGGAAATTGATTTGGGTGTGATATTACATAACGGAATTGAGAGTTCTTGAAAAATTGAATCTTTAGAATGAAATGAAATTTATAAAGTAACGTAAAAAGGAAAAGTTGGAAAAAAAATAGAATGAAATGAAATGGATGAATATACGTAAAGAAGAAGTGAAAAAAGGTTTTATCTCATCCCTTTGATCTAGCCAGATCTAATGATTAGGAAAGAGAGGTAAATTGTACAGAATTTGAAGGATGTAAAAGATCCTATTTATATACATATATACACACACACACCAACACATGTATAAAGCATCACAACGTGCCCCTCCTATTTACCCCATCTTCTTCTCACACGTGGTGATCGGTTCAAAACCAAGAGGGCCAAGGGTGGTATAAGAACGTCTCCTCACCCAAAGGTTTTTATGGCTCCTAACGGCGGCCTATCCCCGGGGTTCATTTTAAATCCTAATTTCATTTTATACAGGTTCCAATATCGGTCGCTCTGATTCCACTTTGTAACACCCCATTTACCCAAGAGCCATAACAAGATCTTCCTGAGTAAATAAGGATGTTATCATCTCGGTTGCCCGAGATAGTAGCGTTATTGAAAACAAAACCAAAACCAAATAACACAATATCTTAAAGAGTTTACAACATTCTCCAAAATCCAAAGGTGAAAGTAGTAATTCAACACATTAACAGAACTAACATTGGAAGTTAATTGTACTATTAGACTACACCTCTAATTGGAATCTATGTCATCACTGCTCTCTCCTAACCCGTACAAATAGCCCGAACAACAATCACATCCATAATAACATGCACATTAGACTGCTTCCTAAATGACCAGAAATATCAAATGGATTGTCGCAAACCCCTAGGAAATTGGGTAACAATTAAGATACATATAACAGGTCAGCAAATGTCAGGTACAATAACTCATAAATAATAGTAAGATGCAACATAATTAAACATGTGAACTCAATGATAGACATACTTCATCATTATATGTCATCCACGACTCAAACTCTTCACTTCCATCACAATCACAATCATTACCACCAAGCTATTGGGTCATACAATACCGTCAAAGAGGGGACCTCAATCAAAGGTCCCGGCTAGTGTATGCTAGCCTTGCGAGGCATAAAGTCACCCACAGTCGTATAGGCATCAAGCCACATTCATCATATATATCATCATCAATCACTCCTCGAACCAGAATGACCACGACAAAACGATATGATACTCAACATATCGACATATGCATTATGACTCAATACAAGCACTACATCAATTATCATACATCAACATAATCCAAATCAGGAAACTCTGACCTCGAAACAACCACCAACAATAATAATCCTCAAAAGAATTCACCTACAAAGTTGTCACCTACACACTAATCAATCGTATCTCTACGTCACAACCAATTCTATCCAAACATATATAAATAGTTGTATCTCGGCAAAACTACGGGCATACTAACAATTCCTGTCCCTCGACTAATTCATAATATTAGACTATCCTAATGGCGGGTGTGTGTACTCCCTCTGTTCCAATCGGTTCTTTACATTTGTTTTTTTGGCACTATTCATAAGTGAGGGAAATCGTCGATCTAACTACGTAATATATAAGATAAAATATAGTCATGTGAGATCTTGTTTAAATTATCTAATTAAGTGGGTTATAAATATCAAGTTTTTATAATTTTTAGAAATATGTAATTAAAGATACGAAATTACTTTTTCCTAACGAGCGTTTACTCAATCCCAACGAATTATCCTAAATTTTCCTATTCTACCCTCTCTATAAAATTTTAGGTTGTTGAGATGAGATTTAATCAAGTTTTTCACCATTTAATCAATTTACATATTCAATCAACGATTTCGAATTTGATTTGAATTTTAATTCAATTATTGATCACATGATACAAATTACTTATTTACGGAGTACTTAATTATTTTTATATATTATTATCATTACATTATTATTTGATTAATTATTTAGGTTTAAATATTTAATTATTATTTATTTATAAATTTGAAAAATACTTCATAATAATAAAACAAAACAAAAAAATATTACTTAGAAAAAAATATCTTAAAAAAAGAAATTTTAAAAAAAAAAGATTTTTTTTTTAAAAAAGGACCCAAAACCTACCGTGTATTGCCTCCATCCCCCAACCTTCACCCACCCTATCACCCCAACCACCCACCACCCCAGACCGTCCCACCACCATCACCCATCTACCACCCATCCTACCCTCACCCACCCACCGCCTAGACAAACACCGACCCCACCCACCCGACCTCCACCGCCCCACCACCCAGCCCCTACCGACCCCATCCATTCCTCCCCACCGATCTCGAAGCACCGATCCGAACAATTTCGATACTTGTGATGGTTCCTGGTGTGTTTACGGGTGGATGGAGTTTGAGATTTATAGAGAGAAAAAGCATAGAAACAAAATGTTGATAGATGAAATGACAAGGATAAAACAGTAAATTGTCGTTAGGATTGAGTAAAAGCTCGTTAGGAAAAAGCACGAGCCTTAAAGATATGGATAAAAGAAAACGTGTATTGGCAAGTGTGAAAAAGCAAACGAAAAGAATCAAATGGAACGGATAGAGTATATATATACTCTACCACAACCTATACTACGATGACCTATTTAAGGGCAATCCATACTCCAACAACCTATATATATATATATAGAGAGAGAGAGAGAGAGAGAAGAGAGATGGGTTCTAATGAGTCCTCTTATATATGGATGGACAAGATGCATCTTAATATTTTGTATTTAAAAAAAAAAGATTTAGTATCCTAAAATAACTTCCATGATTTTAGGAAACAATAACTCCCATAATCACAATCATTCCTCATTCATTCATTCATTCATTCACGTTCATTCATAGGTTCATCAAAACCTTAAAAAAAATGCTCTCATTGATCATCACGTTCATTCATTCAATCAAATCTGTGCTCGAAATTCCGTTACTATGAATTCAATGATCGCGACATCTTCATTAATGGTTGATAAGCAATTCATCGAGTATAACAATGGTGACTTTCGATATTGCTTTCATGTTTTGCGTTAATTTTTATTCATTATCTTGATTAATTTGCGTCAATTTGTGTTCATGTTTTGCGTCAATTTTCATGTTGATATTGTTTTCATGGTCGTGTCATTCATGTTTTGCGTCAATTTTCATGTTGATATTGTTTTCATGGTCGTGTTATTCATCATAGATTCATATGCAAATCGTAGAACACACAAACGGTGAGTATATATGTTTTGTAATTTATACTGGAATCGCCATGGAAGTCATTAAGATGCTACTCAATTATTAGTTTTTACGTTTACAATACATTTTATTGTAGTTCATATACTGCGTTACTTTAGTGTAGAGCATCTGTTACTTTAATGTCTACCATCTGTTACTTTATATCTCGTGTTACTTTAATACACTCCAGTTGTTACTTTAGTGTTACTTTAGTGTAGAGAATCTGTTACTTTAATGTCTACCATCTGTTACATTATATGTCGTGTTACTTTAATACACTCCAGTTGTTACTTTAGTGTTTTTCATCTGTTATTGTAGTGCATTGTAGTGTCCTAAGAATTTAGGAAACTGCCATATTAAAAAAATAATAAAAAAAAATATTGTTTCCTATAATAATGGGACGTGATTGCCACCAAAATAGGAAACAATATCAAAGAGTAACGCCATATAAAAAAAAAGAAAAAAAACTACCTATAATTATGGGACGTGATGACTTCAAAATAGGAAACAATATCAAAGAGTAAGATACTGCGTCATACTATCATTTTTTTTATCATTATATGAATTTTTTACACTAACTTATATCTGGTGTTATTTTAATGAACATTATCTGTTACTTTAATTCATACTATCTGTTACTTTAATATCTGACCTCTGTTACTTTATACCTGGTGTATAAGCATACTCTGTTAATTTAATTCATTGTTACTTCAATGCACTTCATCTGTTACTTTAACTCTTGTTATCTGTTACTTTAATCCATATGAATGATGTAGGGATGTGGGTGAGAGTTTCCTCCATTGAGATTAAATCAAAGCTTCTGAGATGATGATGATGAAGAAGATGAAAAAGAAGAAGATGGAGAAAACGAGAAGAATGAAGAAGAAGCAGAATTATAAGTAGGACATTATGAGTAACAAGTGTGAAACATTGGAATTGTAATGGAGTTGATTTAGTTGGAATATTGTACCACTTTTTGTTTTGGAGTATCTTAATAAAAACAAACACTGTTCTTTTTGTTAATTGGAACTCCTGTTTTTGCAAGAGACTACTAAGCAACGTAACTGATTTTATGAGTTAAAGTAACACAATTCATGAATTAAAGTAACACATTGTATGAGTTAGAGTAACAGTTTTTGCAAGAGACTATGCAACGTAACAGATTTTATGAGTTAAAGTAACACAGTTCATGAATTAGAGTAACACAACGTATGAGTTACAGTAACATAGTTTATGGATTATGGCAGTAACAGGGTAACATATGTACAATGGCAGTAGGGAACGGATGATTTTTTGCTGAAGATGAAAAAAACTTAATTTTAAATAAACTTGTTGTGTGAGAGAAAGAGGCAATTAAAAATTTGATAGGAAAGAGAGAATTTGTACCGAGATAATTAAGGAAGAGAGAGAAAGAAAATATATTTTGATAGATATTATAGTTATTTCCTTAATTATGAGATCAAATCTTGTCCATTAATCTAACATTGAATCAAGGGCTAAGATGGGAACTCACGGACTCAACATATATAAGTGGACTCACCTGATCCCATCTCTCTCTCTTTCTCTCTCTCTCTCTCTCTCTCTCTCTATATATATATATATATATATATATATATATAGAGAGAGAGAGAGAGAGAGAGGAAGGATCAAGTGAGTCCACTTATCATAATTGAGTCCGTGAGTCCTCATCTCAACCCTTAAATTAGTGATAGATTAATGGTTAAGATTGTTTTGTCAATTAAGGAAATAACTAACTAAATCTTGGTAAATATTTTATTTTTTTCTCTCTCCTCCTTAATTATCTTAATGCAAATCTTGTGTCTCCCATCAAATTTTTAACTGCATCTTTCTATCACACAACAAGTGCGTCGTTTCATCTTCATTTTCACAAAAAAAATCATCATTTCGCTACTGCCATGTCACTCTAACTCATACAATGTGTTACTCTAATTCATGAATTGTGTTACTTTAACTCATAAAATCAGTTACGTTACATAATAGTGTCTTACAAAAACAGTACTTTGCAAAATGTATGTTTCTATTAAGGATACTCCAAAACCAAAAATTATAAAACTCCATTATAATTCCAATTTTTCACACCTGTTACTCTAAGAACTTGATATTGGTAATCAAATTATACTCATAAATTGTGTTACTGTAACTCATTAAGTATGTTACTCTAACGAATTATGTGTGTTATTCTAACGCATAATGTGTGTTATTCTAACTCATTTAACATCAATGAATTGGTACAAGAGTTCCAACTGAATCAACTTCATTACATATGTGGTTACTCATAATCTGTGTTACTCATTAAATATATTACTCTAATGAATAATGTATGTTACTCTAACAATATACTATCCTACTTAGAATTCTGCTTCTTCATCCTCCTCGTCCTCTTCTTCATCTTCATCATCGTCAGAAGCTTTGATTTAATCTAACCACCGCGCCATCTTTTCGTAGTGTACCTCTCACATCGAATTCACAAGCCAATGCGTAGATTTTATATAAGTTTACTGACTCATCCACGTCCTTGAAGATGTGCCCTATTATGGAGGAAACTCTCACCCACATCCCTACATCATTCATGTGCTTTTGCGTCTACTGAAAAAAAATAACAGTGCCAATAAACGTGGCGAAAAAGAAACAATCAGAACTTGAAATATGGATTAAAGTAAAAGATGACAAGAATTAAAGTAACAGATGAAGCGCATTGAAGTAACACTGGATTCAATTAACAGAGGATGCTTATACATCATGTATAAAGTAACAGAGGTCAGACATTAAAGTAACAGATAATGTGAATTAAAGTAACAGATAACGTTCATTAAAATAACACCAGGTATAGGTTAGTGCAAAAAATTCATATAATGATCAGAAATGAGAGTATGACACAATATATTTCTTTGAATGAGGGCGATATTCTTTGATATTGTTTCCTATTTTGAAGTCAATCACGTCCCATAATTATAGGAAGCAGTATCTTTCTTTTTTATTTTTTTATTTTTTTATATGGTGGTATTCTAAATCCTTTTTGTAACTCCAATGCATTACAGTAACAGATGAAAAGAACTAAAGTAACAGATGAAGTGCGTTCAAGTAACACGAGATTCAGTTACATTATGTGCATTAAAATAACAGGGTTAGCCATTAAAATAACATATTGTGTATATTAAAGTAACACAGTATGTGCATTACAATAACTCCATATATTTGTTCGTGCGTAAAATTTATATAATGCTTAGACCTTTTTGTGTTACTCTAATTAAAATTAGGTGTTACTGTAACTCAGAACGTATGTTACTTCAACGCCGTGTCTGCTTCAATAGAAAACAAAACAATAGTAAGTATCAGTGAAGCTTAAGAAAAACCAAAAGAATAAACAAAACAATAACACGAGAGTAATGGACCATTGATATGAATCTATGAATAATCAAATGAATAAAATTCTACATTTTAACAAATATAATAAAAATTTGGAATTTATATTAACAAGAGAGCAATGAACCAGATATGAGTCTATGATGAATGAAATGACCATGAAAGCAATATCGACATGAAAATCGACGAAAAACATAAAAGCAAATTGACGCAAATTAATCAAGATGATGAATAAAAATTGACGCAAAACACGAAAGCAATAACGAAACTCACCATTGTTATAGTCGATGAATTGATTATCAACAGTTGATGAAGATATCGTGATCATTGAATTCATAGTAACGGGATTTCGAGCACAAATTTGAATGAATGAACGTGATATTGGACGTATTTTTTTTTAGGTTTTGATGAACGTGAATGTGAATGAATGAATGAGTGAATGAATGTGATGTTATTGTTTCCTAAAATTATGGGAGTTATTTTAGGAAGCAGTATCTCCATTTTTTTCTTTTTTTTTAAATGCAAATATTAGGATGCATCTTGTCCATCCATTCTCATCTCATTCAATGGATGAGATGAGGACTTAGGGACTCATATATATATAAGGACTCATAAGAGCCTTACTCTATATATATATACACACACTATGGCAATCTACCATAAACAATATATACTAGAGCAACCTAACAATGTACTAAAACAAAACTAAGAAGCCGACAAATACTTACCGAAACAATGCCCGTCCGTCGGAATGATCCCACGCTAGCTCTCGGACTACTCCCGACCGCTCACGATTAACTCATTGTCCCTACTGATAATATGAAATTGTCCAGTGGACAAGACTCTATAGCCCTTTCGGAACGATATTTGGGTCTCGGAAATTGTGAAGGCTAAATTCCTGAAAGGTCTGATCTTTTCCTTTTTTACCTCTTGTAAGCAAACTCTTTTATATCAAAAGTTATTAAGAGTTGTGAGTGAGTTCTAAAACCCTTCCCCTGCACGTATAACGGTCTTGACATCCATCTGCCAAATTTCGTAATCGTGAAAGGCAGTACAAGCACTAAGATAATCTGAATTGAACGAACCACTGCGATTGGAGCAAAGGTTTCTTAATAGTTAACACCATGAACTTGTTTCAAACCTTTCGCAACCAATCTAGCTAGCCTTGAAAACGTCTTTGTTTCCATCCAAGGCGACTTTTATCTTATAAATCCATTTACACTGTTACATCTTCAGGTAAATCGACCAGGTTCTATACCTGATTGTCGTGCATGGTATATGATAATATACCATATCCTCACTATAGAGTTTTTCTAGAAAGTCGATCGAATCTTTTGTCGTATTTCTGTACATACGTCAACATTATAACCTTCGTAATTATGTCTGACTCTGCAACGTACACAAATTTAGTTATGTCTAACGCTACAACACAAACAATGTTGCTCCAATGCGATCAACATTGATAATAAACGTTACGATATTTCAATATTGTTTGAGACGGTCTCTCACTAAACTACTTATTGAGAAACCATTTACAATTTGACGTAATAATGGTGCTAAAAGTAATAAAAATAGGCACATTTAATATAAAAGAGTGAGTTATTTGTCAAAAGACACCTAACATTTAGACCTTCTGTAAAAAAAGAAACCTTACATTTTTTTATTGCCCAAAAGCACCTAAAATTCTCAATTTTTTGTTTAAAGGCACCAAATGCCAATTTTCGTCAAAAAAGTACGGATGGACGTTAGACTTGATGGATGTACGTATACTCTTCTATCTCCTCCCCTAATCAACCAAATGAGGTCATGCCCTTATTCGAACCCCCATTCTTCTTGATTTCCCCCAAAAAAACTCATTCTTCCTCTTCACTTGCATGCTTCTCAATTTCTCAATAAAACTCCATTGCTCAATCGGTAAGCCTCTAGTATGATTCTTTATCCTTAAGTAAATTAATCACCTAAATCATCAACAAAACACATGAGTTTTAGGAACCCAATAGTAGCATAACCACAGAGAAGGAAAAATGCGACACCGCGAAGTGGAACTACATCAACGCAAGGTCATGTACTACATAATTTGTCGGTTCAAAAAACGTCACTCGTTCATTAAGCGTACATGTTGTACTTAGTGCCTTTAACTATTATAATCTTATTAATACTCTTGTTTTCTGCTTTACTATGTAGGAGAAGATGACTTTAACAAAATCATCCACAATGAAGCTAATCTCAAGTGCTTGAAGATGTTGCGGGGTGTTGTACATAATTAGCCATGAATGACTTAATATGGATTATGTAATATTTTGCTAAACTGATGTTGTACTTAGTCATGAATGGGTTAGCATGGATTATGTACCTTTTTATGTAGTATATAGCTAAACTTATGTAGTATTTGCTGAAATTTTCAACAACTCATGATGTAATTGATTTACTAAAATGCATCATTCGGCGTGTAGTTGTAACAACAAGTTGATGTTAATTTCTATTGTTTCATTACATACTATTCAACTACAATTAAAGTCTCATCAAAGGAAAGACTTGAACGTAATAACATCGTACACATTTTTTGGGAGGTCATTCAAGGGTACGTGAATAGAATATGGGGTAAGTGGGGTGCAGACAAGGTATCCTTTATACCAAATGGATTTTTTTGATGTGCTTTACGAGCGAAGAGGCAAAGGAAGAGGTGTTGCTAGAAGAATACCCCATGTTTGATAACAAGTCGTTAATTGTGAGGCCATGGAACCAGGACACAAACTTGATGAAGGAGGATGCACAGGTGGTTCCAACTTGGGTAAAAATTCATGAGCTTCCACTAAAATTCTAGGGGAAGTGACTTCTGACAGTGGCTGGTCTAACTGGGAAGTACATCAAAGCTGACCATGCGACTATTGAGAAGAAGAGATTAAGATTTTGTAGACACCCACATTTTGACCGCCAGGTGTCTATAACAGTTTCCAAAAAACACCCGATGATGATCAGACGCAAACGTCTTTCTACGCGCTCGAAACTATTAGTTTCTGGCTAGGGCTTTTTACGGAGTACAAATCTCACAAAACCAACCTCAAATTCAGGCCCAGCAGGTCGTTTCCAATCAAATAAGACTAATTTGGGTCAAAACCGACACCGGAAATAAAACCGACTTTTAGCGACCGGGTCAAAACCCGGTCAAAGCCGTTTCCGAGAGCAAACCCGCGGTCCTCTTTCAGGCGGGCCATCGGATCAAGTCTATCAAGGAACTAAACCCTAGACAACAAGGGGGGAGCAATTGCCTATATATACACCCCCTTGCATACACAATAAACACCTTTTCTTTTGACAGAAACCCTAACTTTTACACACACAGTACATCCTTTACAACCCTAATTATTACTCATCTTCAACCTTAGAACCCTAGCAACTTACAAACCCTAAAACCACCATAACTCGACTTACATCAACCTCGATACTCCCGCGCTCAAGCCACAACTAACGAGTTCTATCCGAGACAAGAAACATGTAGATTGAGGGTGCAAAATCCCATCTTTCTCTCTTCTCTTTCTCGCGCGTCGTCCGTCTTCCTCGTCGTTACCTTTATTTTATTTTATTTTTCTTTGTGTCGTTGTCGCGTCTATAATATCGATAATAATTTCTAATTTAAAACATTAAATTACTTGCCTATTCGTGTCGAATATGAGGGATATTGGGATAAGAAAACACGAATATTATGAGGGTATCGCACCCGATGTTGACGGTCGCTTATCCCGACACCCCAAATATTTGATTGTTGAAGCAAGTCAGAATCAATAATCGTTTTTTTGTTAGCGTTGTTATTATATTCGCCATCATCACATCTTCACCAATTTCAAAGATTATTTCTTTAAATCACTTTTTTTATTAGAGTCAAAACTCGTTGATGCGGATCTGACATCACACAATCTGCAACGATTTATTACGATGTCGGGATGCGGAGGGAATCAAGTCGAGTCTTTTTTTTTAATTCAAGTGTCGATCTACTAGATTAGATACCAACTCAATAGTTGGATGTCAAATTTAAATGATCTAGTCAACAAATCCGACTAATACGATTTTTCGTTGATGCTAAAATAGTTGTCACTTAATTCAATAGAATTAATACCACACTATAAACGCGGAGATTTTTCATATCGTTTTAGTCCGATTTAAATCGACTTACAAAATCATATTTTCAAAACTTACTTTAAGTATTCGGTATTGGTCCAATAACTAAGCACCGAGTACAATGAGTAACACGAAATCGGGACCGAGAAACAGTCCGCCACGCGAGTCGTACATGCCTCGTGCGAGTCGTGTGGCTGCGCGAGTCGCGCCCTTCCTGCGCGGGTCGCATGGGTCCCTGAAAATCGTGACATAAAATTAATATTCCGTCTTAATTTAATTTAACAATTTTTCAAACATCTTTTTTTAGACGTACTCTAGATATTCGATATCGATCTCATAATCGAGCATTAGAATATGGCGAGTATCGAAAGATTCAGGTCAAGTATAAATCACATTATATTTCCATGCGACCTAATAAATCAATGATTTTCAAAACCGGGAGGCTTTTAATATTCTTTAAGTCCCGATAAAATATTTTTAATGACTTCAGTCAACACTTGTCAAATCAATCACGTGTCATACTACTTTTCAAAATCATGCATCATATGTCGTCTCATCATTCTATGTTAGTTATAAACCGTTATTATCGTTATACCGTTACTAACGCGTTTGTTCCTTTTGTCGATTTATTTTCGTTGTTTACTTTTATTGTATTAAAATGAACTCGCATGCTAAATATGACTTCGACGTTAATATTAGATGCATTAAATCGACGTAGCAACCCATTCATTCTTTTTCGCACGTTTAGGGAAAATAATGTTTGCATATCATTTTCATCGTTCTACTAACGAGCGTATTAGAGAGTCAAACGATATCTTAGTAGAGGCCGCTAATGTGCGGGCGGGGTTGGGTGTTCTTTGTGAACTTCCCAACACGTACCCTCACCCCTTACTCAGAACCTCGGTTTCCGGATGCCCGAAACCGTTGGCGCACGAGAGTCATTCAATACACGGTATCTGATAATGTCGGTATCGGTATCAAATGCAAAGGGACGAGCCCAATAAACTCTGACATCCGAATGGGCCATACTTTGTGCATGGCCCACTAAGATATAGAGTGGGTTCGAACGGGCCTGAACTCTCACAAAGTTCGGTGGCGACTCCACTTCGATTTAAATTTCAATTCGACCCATCTCATATGGAGATTCATTCGCCTCCCCAAACCCACGCGTGGCCGCGTCGGGGTGGACCTATGTCATGTCCACAGATTTGCAAGGACTCTGCTGGGGATTAACTGATGCGTGACTTACCATCGGCATCCTCAGGGTGAGACTCGAATAGAAATCGTTTGACTAGTACAATACGCGTTTTAGTTTTACGGTTCATGCATAACCCTATCTTTTCTCGGGCCGGTACTGGTGACTGACGTCCCACTATACCGTGATATACTCCAATATGGATATGTCAAAGGTGTCCATAGTCGATTCGTATGGGTTTCGCGGCATGTTCTAAGCTGAACTCGACTTAAAGAGTCCGTCCCGATTCACGTCTAGGCTATGTACACATTGGTATAGACCCTTTATAGACCGACCGAGACTTAGTGTAGAGAATACATGATGTCGTTACTATGCTTGCGTGACTATATGCTACTTGGTTTTTATGTCGTTTTCAAAAACCGTCATTTTTTTTTCAAAAATTGCATCTTTTCTCGAAATACCCATTTCAAAACCCGGGACGTATACCGAATTTTGTACATATGATTTTACTCAAAATAGCCTATTTCTAGCCGGTATTCTACCCATTTCAAAACCCGGGACGTATACCGAATTTAGGACTTATGATTTTACTCAAAATAGCCTATTTCTAGCCGGTATTCTACCCATTTCAAAACCCGGGACGTATACCGAATTTAGGACTTATGATTTTAGTCAAAATAGCCTATTTCTAGCCGGTATTCTACCCATTTTCAAAACCCGAGACGTGTCCCGAATTTAGGACTTATGATTTTACTCAAAGTAACTTATTTCTAGCCGGTATTCTACCCATTTCAAAACCAGGGACGTATGCCAAATTTAGGACTTATGATTTTACTCAAAATAGCCTATTTCTAGCCGGTATTCTGCCCATTTTCAAAACTCGAAAATATTTTCGAACTCTCAAATTTGAGGCCCAATACATTTTTTTCTAATTTTTGGAAAATTAGGCCCCCCTCCACCGATTTTTTTTTTCCGGATTAAAAAAATCCTTCTCAAAACCTTCCTCTTCTTAGGACTTTGCGTATTTAGCATGTGTCGAGTCTTGTCATAAGTCGTCGAGGTCTTTAGCGTCGAGACTCTGTCGATCTTACATCACGAGTTTCTTCCCTATCCCAGTCCGCCTTATTAGACTAAGGCAAGGCCCACCTACGTAGGACATACTCCTACAAAGGAGGGCCCATCTACACATTCGAGTCCAAAGTCTGGGGATGTCTCATGTGGACCTTTCTTCGAACAGGCTCGGCCCACCCGCCGAATCCTAAGGAAGGCCCACCTCTCACGAGTCACCCGTCTAGGTGTCCTTTCCGAGTCATTTCCTTTTCAGGCTTTTCCTCACTCGGGGGCTACCCTCCAGCAGGGCGATCAATCACGGTTGCTCTAAGGGTCGTGTCCTACACGTGTCGTCTCACATACCCCGCTTTCGAGTCTGAGTCCTTGGCCTCACTTGGGGGCTATTCTCCGACGGAGCGATTAATCACAGTCACTCTGAGAATCGCACCCTACACAACCCGAGTCAAACACGATCACCCCATTTTCGGACTCACCCTTCTGCAGCTCGAGTCTAATTCGCGGTCGTTACCTCGTCTAGATCAACATTCGAGTATCCCGGTCCGAGAGTCTTTGTCGACCCGTCACCCCGGGCCGTGTCTAGTTTGACTCCCTCTCTTGCACTTGCACAAAGCCGAGTTTGGGCGAGTCGTGGCACCCGTCGTTCTCTCCAATCAAAGACCTTACCAAAAAAAACAACCAACCGAGCATCCGAGTCCGGATTTGATTCGAGTCTAAGTCTGAGTCCGAGTCTAGGATACCCTACATCCTCATTTCCAAATCAGAGTCAGAGTCTTTTGCATTCTGTCCTCTTTTTCAAAAGTCATTAAAATCAGCTTTCAAATATTCTTTCTCTTATATACTTTCTTTATATGTTTCCGAGAACATGATAAACACCATCATACATTGTGAGCACATGCACGTGACTATTATAGGCACATCTATAATGACTGCAGGAAACTGAGCCCGTGTTTCCCTTTTACCTGTTCCATGTCTGACATAGAAAGCCACAAAACTACACTTAGCAGGAGCGGTATCGAATCCTATGACAAATCTAGGTAATCTCCTAGTTTGGGTTCAAGACGGGAGGCAAGCCCATTTCCCACAATAAACACCCATCCAACAAGATCAACCAATCCCTACCTCAGTTGTTAGTTTGACCAACAATAAAAAAACTAGACGAAAAAAATCAAGTCCAAAAAAAAAACAGGACGAAATAAATCAAAAGTCCAAGAAAAAAAAAACTGGACAAAGAAAATCAAAAGTCCAGGAAAAAAGCAAAAGGCCAAAACAAAAAAATTAGGCCATCATCAAAAAAGATCCACCCATGACCGTAGTTAACGGTCAACTCAAGTGAAACGGTCAATTCAAGATTATCAAAACCCATACCATTCAATAGGGGAGTGACAATCAAGTTGGTCAGCTAACACCACACTCAGCCTTCCCACATTACAACCCTCAAGACCTTCCCGAGACCTAGGCTAGAGACAGCCCAGAATTTTGAGGATTCAAGCTCCATAGGATACCCTAACCATTAGGGCCAGACATGGAAATCAGATCCCGCATCATCAAACCTGCCCAATCGAAGTCCGAGTCATTTTTACTCGACTTCCCCCTTTTCTACCACATTACAATACCTTACCCTCGAACCCTTAGCTCCACAAAATCAAGCTCCAGATGTCAAAACATCAAAGCCACTTACAACCTAGCACCACATTTCCAAAAACATCCAAACCAGTTACCAACCCCAAACACGGAAATTCAACTTGCGGTCGGCATAGAACATGCCCAAATAGTTCACACCACCTGTGGGGGCTACCCCGGGGAACGCTCACAGTCACAGGATCAACATCCTAACTATTCTAGCCCTTCGATCAAGACATCATTGGGAATGCACCTAGCCTACACCATCGCTATGGCTAGTTACACACAAAGTCCTATTAGACTAGGCACCATAATATATCTTTTTCACTGAACTACGACATGGTTTGATTTCACTACACGTGAATACGTAGGCAGCCTTTCAACAGAGGCGCAACCACCCACATTGACACACATTTAAAAAGCACCATCATTCCGGTCACGACACTGTCATGTTCTCAGCAGCTAGCTTTGTCGTCCTGGGGGCTTCTCCTAGGCAGAAGTTCTTCATCCACTCACATAGTCCAAATACTTTCAAAATCTAGCCTCCTTTCTATAGTGTGTCCTAGTACTCGGCTCAGTCGAAGACGAGAATCTGTCAGGACTCGAAGAAATACCCACTTTGGGAAAATTTCCCCAAAACCAAAAATTCAAGAAAGAACCAAACTACAGCATTGCTACCGCTAAGCCCTATAACAGATCGTTCCCATTTCAACTTCGACCGTGTTGCCACTCGCCTAGGCTACGAAATAGCGCAACTTAAGAGTCGTGTCATCTTAGGCGGCCCACCTCCCTACTGAGTCACGGTCCAACCCATCGAGAGTCCAGTCGTGTGTGTCAACTCGTCCGGTCACGAGTCGAGTCTGTCGGGAGGCCTCTCTCTTCAAAATCTACTTTGAAATTTGCAAAACTTAGCCATTTGAGAAAATCCTTTTCGACAAGGTCAAATTTCGGTCTATTTAAAATGCAAATTTCTTTTCTACCCTTTTCAATTTTGAAAATCTATCTCGTAGCACGTGAGTTGCTTTCAAGGCGGCATTTTTACAGGATGGGCCCACATAAAGGCACATCCAAGACTTATGCGACAAGTCCAATTTCCCCACGGAGGTATTATCATCAGCTCAGGTATGATTCCTATCTTATGGCTGGCGAGCCCTCCACGCGAGTCTAATGGACTATAAACGACCCGACCGGAAGTCTGTCAGGTCTTAATCCTCGATTGGCCTGGTAGCTACTCTGACTTTCGCTTTGTCCAAGCCTCGGTCAAAGTGGGGGCTCTGTAGACACCCACATTTTGACCGCCAGGTGTCTATAGCAGTTTCCAAAAAAACACCCGATGATAATCGGACGCAAACGTGTTTCTACGCGCTCAGATATGGACTCGAAACCATTAGTTTCTGGCTTGGGCTTTTTACGGAGTACAAATCTCACAAAACCAACCTCAAATTCAGGCCCAGCAAGTCGTTTCCAATCAAATAAGAATAATTTGGGTCAAAACCGACACCGAAAATAAAACCGACTTTTAGCGACCGGGTCAAAACCCGGTCAAAGCCGTTTCCGAGAGCAAACCCGCGGTCCTCTTTCAGGCGGGCCATCGGATCAAGTCCATCAAGCCACTAAACCCTAGACAACAAGGGGGGAGCAATTGTCTATATATACACCACCTTGCATACACAATAAACACCTTTTCTTTTGACAGAAACCCTAACTTTCACACACACAGTACATCCTTTACAATCCTAATTACTACTCATCTTCAACCTTAGAACCCTAGCAACTTACAAACCCTAAAACCACCATAACTCGACTTACATCAACCTCGATACTCCCGTGCTCAAGCCACAACTAACGAGTTCTATCCGAGACAAGGAATATGTAGGTTGAGGGTGCAAAATCTCATCTTTCTCTCTTCTCTTTCTCGCGCGTCGTCCGTCTCCCTCGTCATTACCTTTTTTTTTATTTTATTTTTCTTTGTGTCGTTGTCGCGTCTATAATATCGATAATAATCTCTAACTTAAAACATTAAATTACTTGCCTATTCGTGTCGAATATGAGGGATGTCGGGATAAGAAAACACGAATATTACGAGGATATCGCACCAAATTTTGACGGTCGCTTATCCCGACACCCCAAATATTTGATTGTTGAAGCAAGTCAGAATCAATAATCGTTTTTTTGTTAGCGTCGTTATTATATTCGCCATCATCACATCGTCACCAATTTCAAAGATTATTTCTTCAAAACACTTTTTTTATTAGAGACGAAACCCGTTGATGCGGATCTGACATCACACAATCTGCAAGGATTTATTACGATGTCGGGATGCGGAGGGAATCAAGGCGAGTCCTTTTTTTTTAATTCAAGTGTCGATCTACTAGATTCGATACCAACTCAATAGTTGGATGTCAAATTTAAATGATCTAGTCAACAAATCCGACTAATACGATTTTTCGTTGATGCAAAAATAGTTTTCACTTAATTCAATAGAATTAATACGACACTATAAACGCGGAGACACTTAATTTAAATCGACTTACAAAATCATATTTTCAAAACTTACTCTAAGTATTCGGTATTGGTCCAATAACCAAGCACCGAGTACAATGAGTAACACGAAATCGGGACCGAGAAACAATCTGCCACGCGAGTCGCACAAGCCTCGTGCGAGTCGCGTGGCTGCGCGAGTCGCGCCCTTCCTGCGCAGGTCGCGTGGGTCCCTGAAAATCGTGACATAAAATTAATTATTCCGTCTTAATTTAATTTAACAATTTTTCAAACATCTTTTTTTAAACATACTCTAGATATTCGATATCGATCTCATAATCGAGCATTAGAATATGGCGAGTATCGAAAGATTCAGGTCAAGTATAAATCACATTATATTTCCATGCGACCTAATAAATCAATGATTTTCAAAACTGGGAGTCTTATAATATTCTTTAAGTCCCGATAAAACATTTTTAATGACTTCGGTCAACACGTGTCAAATCAATCACGTGTCGTACTACTTTTCAAAATCATGCATCATATGTCGTCTCATCATTCTATGTTAGTTATAAACCATTATTATTGTTATACCGTTACTAACGCGTTTGTTTCTTTTGTTGATTTATTTCCGTTGTTTATTTTATTGTATTAAAATGAACTCGCATGTTAAATATGACTTCGACGTTAATATTAGATGCATTAAATCGACGTAGCAACCCATTCATTCTTTTTCGCATGTTTAGGGAAAATAATGTTTGCATATCATTTTCATCGTTCTACTAACGTGTGTATTAGAGAGTCAAACGATATCTTAGTAGAGGCCGCTAATGTGCGGGCGGGGTTGGGTGTTCTTTGTGAACTTCCCAACACGTACCCTCACCCCTTACTCAGAACCTCGGTTTCCGGATGCCCGAAACCGTTGGCGCACGAGAGTCATTCAATACACGGTATCCGATAATATCGGTATCGGTATCAAATGCAAAGGGACGAGCCCAATAAACTCTGACATCCGAATGGGCCATACTTTGTGCATGGCCCACTAAGATATAGAGTGGGTTCGAACGGGCCCGAACTCCCACAAAGTTCGGTGGCGACTCCACTTCGATTTAAATTTCAATTCGACCCATCTCATATGAAGATTCATTCGCCTCCCCAAACCCCCGTGTGGCCGCGTCGGGGTGGACCTATGTCATGTCCACAGATTTGCAAGGACTTTAGTGGAAATAAGAGTTGGACAGGAGCTACCCGAGATGATCAGATTTAAGGATGAACGAGGAGAAATCCTGCAAATACGGATTGAGTACGAGTGGAGACCACTAAAGTGTGACCACTGTAAGAGGATGGGGCATACTACTGAAGCTTGTAAGAGGAAAAAGCCAACCCAGAAGCCTGGCCAGCCTGTACAGAAGCATGCTAAAACTGTACATGTTTGGAGGCAGCTTCCGAGACAACCACAGCAGCAGATGGTTCCTATAGTGAATGAGACTCAATTTCCTTCCCTGCCCAGTCGACCAAATGAGGTCAACAATAGTGGGGGTAACTCTCCACAGACTGGACAACTGAAGGAGTCAGCTGGTGGAGATAAGGATAATGTGACGAGGGTTACTGTTGTGTGTCAAATTTAGACCATTTTTCCTCTCATTTAGACCCGTTTTTCCCTCGTTTTGTGAGAATTGAGCGCGATTATCGCCGTATTTTGAGTAATTCTCGCATTAGAGTCTCTCTTTTACATTTTACGTGTTTTTGGTAGTTTTCTGTCTATTTTGATAGGATTTTCGACCAAAAATGTGTCCGAGCTTCTATGAGTATGAAAGAGAGGGAAACCGTCCGAAAAGCAAAGCACACAACTCAAAATCCAAAGTCCAAACCCAAGAGGTGAAATCTTGAGCGAAAAGGAAAAACTATAAGTCCATTGGGCATCTTCACCGGAGAGGTCGAACTTCAAATGAATATATCTAGAGTTCTAGATCTCGGATCAAAGCGATTCCAATTGGAGGTGAAAGCTATCTTCTTAGCTTTCCAACGACATATTACACGACCCAATCGAAGTTCAAACGAGAGAGCTGTGGTCCTCTGAAGTCACAGGGCAAAATTTCACCCGATGAGATTTGACCGGGCAAAATTTTGCCCGACGGTGTTCCTCCCCAGATTGCCATTTTGGACAGAAAGTTCATAGGGTGAAATTTCACCCTATGAGATTATGAGCGGGCGAAATTTCGCCCACCGGGTGAAATTTCGCCCGATGGAGAAAAGCGCCAAAAACCGCAAAATGAGAAGAAAATCTCACCGGGTGAAATTTCACCCAGTGGGATTAATTCGTCAAGCCGCAGGGCGAAGTTTCATCCCATGAAGACTCATTGGGCAAAGTTGCATCTTAAAGGACAAAGTCTCACTAATGGGCAAGGATTAGATTTGGGCTTTAGGTTAAGAAGACTCATTAAGGCATTACTATATATATATATATATATATATATATATATATATATATATCTACCCTAGTTTGTTGCCCAAGGCATCCACTATCACACCACTCCATCCACCATTAGTGTAGTTACACCATCCATTAGTAGAGTAATTTAGTAGTATTCTTAGTAATTCTCTAGTAGTTTCATAGTAATTTAGTAGTAGATCTACATAGTTTTTATCAACAATTCTCTAGATTCCAAGTTTGTAGAAGATTATTACATCAAGATTTATTTGAAGATTGGTGGGTTTTATTGAAGAATTAGTGACAAGTTCTTCATTCTCTTCATCAAAGATTCAATCTTTATTTATGCAATCTTCTTATTTCTTTGAGATCTTCATAGTTGGTATATTCCTCTTTCACTCTCTAATCTCTAGTTTAGATTTAATGTTATTTTCTCATTATTGTCTTGTTTAGATCATCGTAGTGTTATTAGTTTCTCTAGATTTTATTTATGTTGTTCTAGATTATTCTCTAGTTTATTTTGTTAGATCTTATCTTTTCCATAGTTTAGTGGATAATTGTTAGATTATAGTTCTTTTATTGTTTTGTTGTTAGTTTCTTTATATTTAATCATTATGCATGTTGTAGTTATTTTCTCCTTAGTTAATGTTTTGTTGTTTTCCACCATGATTAGTGAGTAGATCTTTGTTAGAGGTTAGGGGAGGATGGATTTGGGCAACATAGATTAAGGATTTTTGTGATTGAATGCACCTGGGTTGATTTGTCTATTTTGGAATTGTTGTATGCTTGTCGAATTTACTTGATCAATTTAGTTGACTCGTATTCACCCTCGTCAATATGGGGAAACTCGGGGCTTGGGTAATTCCGACTTAGTGACCTAGCTTCTTCGTCGCGAAAGCGAGTCTTAGTAAGGTCGGGTGTAGAGACCGAAAGGTGACTCATCCCTTATCAATTGTGTATTGTTTGCTTGATTCCTTGTTTTTGTGTCCCGTTTTTGATTCCCCGACTTTCCCTAACACTTTTCCTATATTGACTTTCGTGTTAGCTATTAGACCGACCACCTTAGTTTAGTTCTAATCCTACTCAAACCCCCCTTAGATCCCAAACACTTATCGACTAGACTTGACCGACTTTACGTAGATCATCCCTTGGATCGATCCCGACCTACCACTACTACATTAGTTAAGTTAGTCGGTGTTATAAATATTGTTTGATCGTGCGGGTCGCGACGCTCGCGCATCAGTTACAAACGTGCAGAATGGAAATAATGTAAGCACACCCCCTTCCCTTCACCCTCCAAGAATCCAATGATTTACAAAATGGGTTTTTGGAATGTGAGGGGGATTAATGATGTAAATAAACAAAAAAGCATAAGTTCTTTTATTAATAATAAAGAGGTTAGTTTATTTGGAATAATTGAGACAAAAATCAAAGCTAATAATATGCAGAGTGTCATCCATAATGTTTGCAATAGTTGGAGTGTTCCTACTAATTGTCACCAACATCCAAGTGGAAGAATTTGGCTTATTTGGAGGCCGGCCCATTTTGACATCTGGATTATGCAGACCACTGCCCAGTGCATTCGTGCGAAAATCATTGACAAAGGAGATAACTCTAGCTTCATGCTCTCCACGATTTATGCTTACAATATGTGTGAAGATAGCAAGGAGTTATGGAATCAGCTTATTAACATTGCCCCAGGGCTCCAGGGGCCCTGGTTAATGATTGGGGATTTCAATACGGTGACGCTTCCTGAAGAAAGATTAGGGGGTGAATCAAAACAGGAGGATATGGACGACTTTAACCAGTGTTTGAATATATGTGATATGGTGGATATGGGGGATCGGGGGCGTACTATACATGGAATAATAAACAGGATCCTAGCCGTAGAATTTATAGTCGCCTGGATAGGGTACTGGTCAATGCGAAATGCTACAGCTTTTTCCCAATTATCAATCCCACTTCTTTCCAGAGGGTGTTTTTGACCATTGTCCTTGTGTGATATCAAGTAATACTGTCATTGAGAAGACGGCGGGGTTCAAATTTTTTGATATGTGGACGACCCATGCTGATTTCCTTCCACTAGTTGAAGAGCATTGGCAGATGCAGATTAATGGGACGAAAATGTTCGGACTAGTAAAGAAGTTGAAGTCCCTCAAGCCTGTTCTGAGGAGGCTGAACAAAAGGGCCTTCTCTGATATAGAATGCCGGACTCTGAAAGCCAGTAGAGAATTAGAGAAGATTCAGTTGCAGCTCCAATTAGACGATACAAACGCTCAACTGATTGAGGAAGAACGTGCTACTGCTGAAGTGTATAAGGGACTTGCTGATGCTCACAATTCCTTTCTAAGACAAAAAGCGAAGGCAAGTTGGGTTAGAGATGGAGATGACAATACTGCATATTTCCATAGAGCACTGCGACAGAGAGCTAGACAGAATGTTGTTTACCAGATAACTGGTTTAGATGGAAAGAGGCATATCGATCAGTCTGGGATACAGGACGCATTCCTGGATTACTATAAAGGACTCTTGGGTTGTAGCTCCATGACAGATAAGGTGCAGGAGGAGGTGATCAGTACGGGAATGTGTTGTACGGAGGAACATGCTGCCATATTAGAGTCCCCTGTGACTGATAAGGAGATTAGAGACATTGTTTTTTCCATCCCTAATGACAAAGCCCCTGGCCCTGACGGATATACTAGCGGATTCTTCAAAAAGGCTTGGAATATCATTGGTGAAGAAGTTTGTGCTGCTGTAAAGAACGCGGTGACTGCGGGCAGGATATTAAGACAAATTAATTCCACTACTCTTACACTTATACCAAAGTGTGAAAGACCCATGGAGGTAACACAATTCCGGCCCATAGCTTGCTGTAATTTGATATACAAAGTGATCTCGAAGGTAATGTGTAATAGATTATCTAGAGTTCTTCCTGACATTGTCAATGAATGTCAAGGCGCTTTCTTAAAAGGAAGATCCATCATTGACAATCTCCTTATTTGTCAAGATATTGCCCATCACTACTCCAGAAGAAGCGCCTCGCCAAGATGCATGATCAAAATTGATCTTCAAAAGGCGTATGATTCTGTCGAGTGGACATTTGTGGAGGAGTTATTAAATAAGCTCAATTTTCCTGCTCATTTCAGTCATTTACTGATGAACTGTATCACATCCCCTATGTTCTCCTTGAGCTTGAACGGAAACATGTTTGGATATTTTAAGGCCAAGAGAGGCCTGAGGCAAGGGGACCCTTTATCTCCGCTACTCTTTACGCTGTGTATGGATTACTTATCCAGATTAATCTCTTTTGCAACGGAGAAATGGCCATTTAGATATCATCCGATGTGTAAACAATTGAAGCTGACCCATCTAATATTTGCTGATGACCTTATGATGTTTTATAAAGGGGATACTCAATCCATTATGCTGATCATGAGAACGCTGACGTCCTTCAACAGAACTTCGGGCCTCAAACTTAATGCAAATAAATCAGCGATTTATTTCAATGGCATGAGGAGGGATCTAAGGGATGATATTATTAGCGCAACTGGCTTCTTTGAAGGCGAGCTACCGTTTTCCTACTTGGGAGTCCCCATAAAATCCAGGAAGCTTACGAAGAAAGAATGTTCTGTGGTAGCTGATAAGATGATCAACAGAATTAGGGGATTTGGTGCTAGGAGGCTCTCTTATGCAGGAAGGATAGTCCTTATTAATTATGTCCTTAACACACTCCATAATTACTGGTCAAATATCTTTCTTTTCCCTAAAGGGGTGATGAAAAGGATCGAGGCTATATGTCGAAATTATTTTTGGGATGGCAATTCCGAGTACAGCCGGGCTCCATTAGTTTCTTGGGACAAGGTCACTAGAACCAAGAAGGAAGGTAGACTTGGAATAAAGAAGGCAGAAGATTGGAATGTTGCTGCGGTAGGAAAATTAACTAATTGGATTTTTGAAAAACGTGACAGGTTATGGATTAAATGGATAGAGCTTAATTTTCTGAAGGAAAGAGCTTGGTATGACTATAAACCGCCCCCTGATGTTCCATGGACGTGGAAGCTCATATGTAGAATCAAAGACAAGTTGCAGGATGGGTTTAATTTAAACAACAACTGGATTCTGTCTAATAATGGATATACTGTAGCTGATGGTTACAGGTGACTGCGAGGAACCGGGTCTGATGTTGCGTGGTATCAAATGATTTGGGATGATTGGAGGACGTCAAAGCATGCTATTTTATCATGGATTATGATTAATAATGGATTGAACACAAGGTCTAAACTTAGCAGGATAGATTACAGTGATGAGATGAACTGCTGCCTATGCGAAACGGAGGAGGAAACAATCAAACACATTATGCAGGAATGCACCTACAGCATTCTGATCCGTGATGAGTTGAAATTTTGGACTGGTTTTGAGTTACCTAAGGCCCCGGATTATAAGCTGGAATCAGGAACTAGAGGAAGAATACAAGCAATGGTTGTTAATGCTTATCACCACACGATATGGTTAAAGAGAAATGAAGCACGGTTGGAGGGGTTTGTTCAAGCTCTGTCTCGTGTAACTAAATGCATACAGAAGGCCGTTAAAATCAGAATTCATAGCATTCTCCACCGTCATTACATCTTCTTAGACGAGAACAGGGAGTTTCGAAAGCTAATTGAGTCTTAAAATTGTGGCTTGATACGGTTCTTGTTCGAAATAGATGTTTTTCTTATAAGTCATTGTACATGGGATATAAACTCTGCTTGTATATTTGATTTGGTATTAATATAAGCTCACATTTTTACCAAAATACCTTAAAACTCAAACTAAGCTTACAAACATACAAGTAGTTTAGATACCATTTTGTCGGCTTCACATGTTTTAACGTAAACAGGGGGTAAACTAAAATCGACTAAACAACATAAAAATGACGATAAAAGCTAATCCTAATATAACCGTGGTTTTCTTTGTTTCCTTTTTCAGCAAGTTCATCTTTCTCCTCATCTCGTCAATCTTGTTTTTCATCTCATTTGTGTACTCAAATCCTTGTTTCACTTGATTAATCTCATTCTTGAGCGACTTATTTTTCCTTATCACGTCGTTTATCACACTCCTTTGCCAATAGGTCATATTGACGTCAACCCACTTAAAAAATGAACATCCATGCAAACCCGTCTCTCCATTATAAAATTTGCATGTCATAAATCACCTACCCGAATTTTGTTGTGTCCGTGATGTTTTCATGGCTACTAGAATACCACAACAACATTTAGTTGTTTGTTGAGAGGATTAGCTTTAAGTTGACATGTTGATTGAGAAATGCAAAAGTGAAAAAAAAAATGTTTTTGGGAGGGAAAATGGAGTTTGATTGAGAATTTGAGAAGCATGCAAGTGAAGAGGAGAAATGAGGTTTTTTTTGGGGAAATCAGGAAGAATGGGGGTTTGAATTAGGGTATGATCTCATTTGGTTGATTAGGGGAGGAGATAGAAGAGTATACATACATCCGTCAAGTCTACCGTCTATCCATACTTTTTTGACGGAAACTGGAAGTTGGTGCCTTTAAACAAAGAATTGAGAAATTTAGGTGCTTTTGAGTTAAAAAATACTCAAGGTGTTTGTAGACACCCACATTTGGCCGTTAGGTGTCTATAGCAGTTTCCAAAAAACACCCGATGATGATCGGACGTAAACATGACTTAATACACTCAATTTTGGACTCGGAATCAATAGTAGTTGGCACGAGCTTTTAGCGGAGTAAAAATCTCACCAAACCCACCTCAAATTCAAGCCCAGTGGGTCATTTCCAATCAAATGAGACTAATTTGGGTCAAAACCGAGACCATGGGCAAAATCGTCTTTTAGCGACCGGGTCAAACCCCGGTCAAAGGCATTTCCGAGGCATAGAAGTCAGCCGCGCAAGCTTCAACAATTTGATACGGAGTCAAATACTACAAAAATTCAGCAATGAGGAAGAATTAAGCAAGCTTTTCCTATCCAAAACCGGATTCCTTTTTCCATCCAAAAACCGGAATCCTACTTCACCCCAACCGATGTTTCTTCCCCTCCAGGCAACCTTTTCCTATACAAAGTAGGTTTCATCTCATCCAAGACAAGGCCGGGAACCTCCCCTATAAATACACCCCCTTGCACACACAATTACAACAACAATTACAATTCCCGACATCATAACAACAATACACAACCAAAATTCCAGCAATCTTAGGCAAATTATACACATCCAATCCCGATTTTTCCTCTAAAAATTCTTTAGTAAACCCGAGATAAAAACTCGTCAAAGACCCGAGAGCAAAACTCGTCAAATCTCTTCCCTAACCATACACACCATAACTCACCTATATACATCTTAATGCTCCCGCGCCTAGGCCGCTACTACGAGTCCGTTTTCGAGATAATTAAGCATGTAGATGGAGGGTGTCATAAATCCCGTCTTCTCCTTTCTCTCTCTCTTCCTCTCGTTTTTTCTTCTTTTACGCCGTTGGTCCGTTTTTTTTATGGGTCATCGTCACGTTTTTCTCCTTTTCTAACATCGATACTACAATATAACTTTCTATACAAAACAAACGTTCTTAAAATACTATATCGACTCCATAGTCGAATATCGTATCCAAAAAGAACTAAATCAATCTCGTTGATGCTAAAAAATCGTCACATGGTCTTAAAAACAAAATACGACGATTTCAACGCGGAGAGAATTAACATTGTTTTTTAGTTCGATTTTCAAAATAATTTACAAAACATCTTTTCCAAAAATCATTCCGAATATTTGATATCGATTCCATAATCGAATATCGAATATAACGAATATCGAAAATTTAAGTCGAGTAAAAATTATACTATATTTGTACGCGATTTAACAAAATTGTTGATTTTCGAAAAAAACGATCTCGAGAACAGCCTGCCATGCGAGTCGCACGCGCCTCGTGCGAGTCGCGTGGCTGCGCGAGTCGCACCCTCCCCGCGCGGGTCGCGTGACACCCTGAAAGTCGTAACATAAAAAAGCTATTTCGTCTTAGTTCTTCGAGCATCCTTTCTTTAACAAAACAGCGGGCTTTTCGACATACTTCAGGTCTCGATAAATATTTTCTTGACCCCGGTCAACGCGTGCTTAATCCATCACGTGTCATAAACTTTTCACAACCATGCATTGCGTTATATTTACATCTTTTATTCAATTTACAAACCGTTACTAACCCGTTTGTTCATATTTTCAGCAATTTATTTTATTGTTTGTTTTATTATACTAAAATGAACCTCACATGCTAAAACAACTTTGACGTTAAATTTAGATGCATTAAATCAACTTAGCAACCCATTCAAATTTTCGCATGTTTGGGCAAAACAATGTCTGCATATCATTCATCGAATTACTAACGCGCGTATTTTAAAATCAAACGATATCTTAGTAGAGGTCGCTAATGTGCGGGCAGGATAGAATAAGGAAACAACAAGAGCTTCCCGCGTTCAGATGTTCGCTAGTAACGGCAATTTTCAGTACTAGCGGTACTCTGAAGTCCTTAAAACTTTACTGTTACTGAAACTGCCGCTAGTAGCGGATAATCAAGAAC
The DNA here is from genome assembly GCA_958450325.1 of Agrostemma githago. Taxonomy (NCBI): domain Eukaryota; kingdom Viridiplantae; phylum Streptophyta; class Magnoliopsida; order Caryophyllales; family Caryophyllaceae; genus Agrostemma; species Agrostemma githago. The sequence goes on from OY288244.1 coordinate 11,055,012, forward strand.
AAAAGTGCCGCTACTAGCGGCACTTGGAAACTCTCAATTCTTTCTTTTTTACCTTTGATTTCCTTTCATTCTTTTCTTTTTCTCAGGCAATCTTCAATATAACCCGACATTTGACACATAAACCACACTATGATCCGAGTATAATAAAAAAATTTCAAGATTCTTCAAAATATCTAGAACCGTCACTGAAAGTGAGTAATTTTGAAGTATTAAACAAAAACATAAATATATATATAAGAGTGTTAGACAAAATAAAATTTAAAAAGGAGTAGTTTGTCGAACAACATTTATTAAAGAGAGTGTTTCACAAACTTTCCATATTTATTTAATTGTTTATTCACTTTTGTTTCGATTTCATTTCTCTGTAACTTTATTTATTTTCAATGAAGTCATTTGTAATATCATAAATAACAAATGAAGTAATGCACTATTTGACGTTAATGAGATAACTCAATAACGATGGGTTGTTGGCCTGAGTGTTAGATTTTTGAGTTTGTGAGAATGTAAGAGAGTTAATATTGGTGAAAAGGGCATATAACACTATAAGATGTAATGCATAATACTCACTAATAAATTGTTTTTTTTTTTTAACTTTTATTGGATAACGTAATCATCTTGCTTGTCTTCTGGTTTTGTTTTTCTTTTTTTTTTTCTCACGTCTTTAGTTGATGTACATACTAATTGTTCACTTACCCATTGTCTACCTTTCTCTTCTCATTTTTAATTGGTGTGTCTACCGCAAGCTTCATAATTTTTCATATATTTACATTTAATGCTTCATAATTAATAAATGTATTATATTTTATTTTGTTAAATTCCAACCAATAAGATAAAGGTGAATGACATCCCAAAATCTCTTGAAAATGAAATAGTGAAATGATATAGAATAAGGTGTAAGATAAAGGTGAGGGACTTTCAGCCCCATTCGGATGTAACTTGGGCTTGGAGGAAAATTTGTTAGGCTAAGGATAAGATCAAGCATCAGTTCGTTAATGATAAATGGCATGGTTCGGATTTACGGTATTCCATATCGAAGGCTTATGACGAATTCCGAGGACAAAGGCAGCAGGTAACGTGGTGGAGACTAGTTTGGAGCAATTGGAGTGAACCGAAACATAGCTTCATTTCGTGGTTAGTGTTTCGGGGAGCTTTGAATACGAGAGTGAAACTTTTGAAGTTCGGGGTGGCTGACTCGAATTTGTGTTATTTGTGTGAGGCCCATTCGGAGGATATTGATCACCTATTCTTTGGGTGTTGCTGGAGCACGAGGATTATGATTATTTTGAGTGGTTGGATTCAGAAGACTATTCCGGCGGTGGATGGTCTTTTATGGGCTAAGAAGGTGAGGGGTACAAAACTTCAGTGCAATATAATTCGGGCCATGATTAATGCAGCAATTTATCATATTTGGAGGCAACGAAATTTATGTAGACTTGAAGGGTTTGTATCGGTGCCACAGATCACGGCTAAGATGATTAAGAAAGATGTGTTAAATAGAATAAGGTGTAAGATTAAATATCCCATTCATTCTAGAGACGCTAATTGGTTACATAAATTGATGTAATCAGTTGGTGTTTTTTTTGTAATTGGTTACACATTCTTTATATATATACTTACCTTTCACAAAAAAAAAAATAGTGAAATGCGATGGTTTGTTAGACATTTAATATTACGGAGTATATAATGATGATGATGATGATTTTAAATTTGCAGTTTGTTTTAATATAAGTTGCAGTTTATAAATAATAATAATAATAATAATAATAATAATAATAATTCGCAGTTTAAATTTGCAGTTTGTTTTTGTAAACTGTGTTTCGAGTATCTAATAAAGTCCTCCCGTTTATATAATAATAATAATAATAATAATAATAATAATAATAATAATAATAACAATAACAATAATAATAATAATAATAATAAGTCTCTGCAGGGTGCTCACACGTCTGACTGGTTACGCGCGGTACCTATCTCCGGGCTGGGACAGACAATGAATGGGAGGACTTATCGCTCTGTCCTTAGCTATTGGTTGGGTGTCCCTTTGTTCCCGGTACCTAAGCCTTGTTCTGCCTGTTCCCGAGTTTTTGAGGGGGACATTTTTGGAGATCATGCTGTGTCGTGTGCTGGTACCGTTGGTATTAAGCATAGACATAACCTGGTTCGCGACACCCTTTTGGATATCTGCTTCCGATCTGGTATTTCGGCCGGTAAGGAGGTAGATGTCGGTTTGATTGATGGGCACGACAGGCCCCTACGCCTTGCAGATTTGCTTCTTTATTCCTGAGATAGAGGCCGTGATGTGTGTGTCGATTTGACGGGGTCGTCCCCTTTGACTCAGTCTGCGATGACTGATTTTCTGCCTGGTCGCGCGGTCGCGGATGATGCTCAGCGCAAGTGCGCCAAGTATGGAGATTTGTGCACCAAGACTGGGTATGGGTTCCTACCTTTCTCTTTCTCTTCTTTAGGGGAGCTCGACGCGGAGGCCGCTGCTTTACTCAAGCGGATTCAGAAATTCTCTATCTCTCAGGATGCGGGAGCTCGCGCAGCTGCTTTTCTTTTTACTCGTCTTAGTTTTTCTATTGTTAAGGGAGTGGGTGCCCATATAGTATCTTGGCTACCCACTAACTTCTTGTAATTTGTTTCGATCTTAATACAAGTTTGGTTATTAAAATAATAATAATAATAATAATAATAAATCATATACGAATGCCTCGTTTGGTTCACCATGGGAAGATAGAGTTACTAGGAACTTAAATTCACGTGAATTTGTATTTAAGGTGAATTACAAAAAAGTTGCTTGTTTGGTTGCCATAGGGAAAATTAATTCATGTGGTAAGTTGTACACACCGAGGGGGGCTAGGTGAGCAACTTCCCCCATTATGCAGAAATTGAACTTCCTTGGGAAGTTCCAATTCTCATGAAACTAGTGTGATACCCGTGAAAATTTTCACGGGTTGAGTATTTTCACGGGTTGTGGTTCTTTAATTGATATTTCCTAATGAATTAAGGCGAGATTGATCTTGAATTATGCGAAAGAGTGTGATCATCCATACGCGTGTTAATTGTGTGATACCCGTGAAAAATTTCACGGGTTGCAATATTTTTATTGATATTTCATAATGAAGGAAGGCAAGATTGGTCTTCAATTATGCAAAAGAATGTGATCATCCACACGCGTAATAGATGTACGAAAGACTGAACAACGTAGAATACGTTGAAATAGTATGATACCTGTGAAAATTCAAGGGGTTGCTACGTTTTTTTATTAGTATGATACCCGTGAAAAATCATGGAGTTGAAACGTTTTTTTATCCAAAAGACAAATCACAATCCATATGAGTAGGGGTGTGCAAAATCTGGTCCGGACCGAAAAAATGGACCGGACCGGACCAAGAATAAATAATTTTGGTTCGGTCTCAGGTCCATCATTTTGGGCAATTCAGGATTCCGGTCCGGTCCTGACCTGGTTTTTTCCGGTCCGGACCGGTTGGACCCGGTTAGACCGAAATTATATTTATTTGATAAAATTTTCGGTCTAACCGGGTCCAACCGGTCCGGAATTTCAAAAATAATTAATAATTCCAGTCCGGTCCGGTCTTGGATCGGAATTTTTTGGTCTGGTCCTGGACCGATGCACAGCCTTACATATGAGGATGAATAGAAAGACGATTATTGGTTTAAAATTAATGTAAAAAAAGTGAATATTGACGAATATGATAATTACAGTGTGTTCAACATTGAAATCAAAGAACTCACGTAAGTGGGTTGATAAAGAACTATTGAAGATAGTGTATGATAAATGTTAAAGACAACACCCATGAAATGATGAAAACAAACTTGTATAATATGCGTTTGACAGTATTTATAAAAAACACCGTGAAATACCCGTGAATACCAGAGAAATACCCTTTCATATATATGGAATAGTACTTATACGTTCTGATGGGGGTCGGTAGCCTGCAGTGGGTCGCCTTGGGCCCCAGGGTGGCCCGACCCAAGAACTGAGAGGGGCCTGCCAGGCAGGTCATCAAGCGAGAACTCATCACTCCAAGGCATCCACCTGCCCGGCAGGGCGTTATCGCCCGCCGAACAGGGCCACCAAGATTCCCTGCCTCTTGGTTCTTGGGTACTCGCATGCCCAGCAGGGGTAGGGGAAACCAGGGGCCCTCCCGTCATTTTGCCTAAGGTAAAGGGGAATGAGTGGATGAGGTGAAGCCACTTGTCACCGCCTCATCCACCCCTTCTCCCACTCTCTCTCCTCCTTCCTCTCTCTTGTGGGAAGGTATAAATACTCTTCCATTTCCCACAAGAAAGGGGTTGGAAATTCTCTCTCTAGACTCTCACTCTAAAAACCGCCGCCTAGTTCCTCACGAGCTAGGTTCGTTAAGGCATTTCACAGACTGACTTAGGCATCGGAGAGGGTTCCCCCGGACACCTCCGGGGCCCTGTGTGTTCCTTGTGCAGGGGCAGGCCATCTCCGTCGGGGAAGTTCGACCATCGGAGTGAGGGGAAGGGGAGAGTCGAAAGAAGACTTACATCGATCACTTTGGATTTCAAACACATTAGTAAAGATCTGAATTCAGAGTCGGGTCTAATTGTTTCCGTACCGGAACAATTTGGCGCCGTCTGTGGGGAAGATCTGGTTGTACCCACGAAATCACCCACGAAAATCAACCTCAATCAATCACAACAAAAATGCCTGAAATCATAGAGGCAAGCTCCAGGGCGGGTCCGACGGTACCACCGGTGATCCCCCCATATGGAATGCCTGCACCTGGGAGAACGCCTGCTGCAACAATCCCAGGGGTAGGGCGTACCAGCCTTCGCGAGACGCCTGAGGAAGGTGCTTCAGTCACAGCTGGGCAGGTTGGCCATCAAAGACCTAACTTAAACCTCACCCCTGCCCAGGTTCTGCAAACTTCAGCCTTCTTCTTAGCGATGCTTAACCAAGAGTTCACTCCAGAGGACTTGGTTGGCAGGATTGTTACTACTCCCAGGCAACTTCACTTTGAGAGTGGAGAGGGTGCCAGGGGTACGAAGCGAACCGCCGCCAGGAATATCCAACGGAAAGCACTGAAAGTGGCCAAGGGGTACCAGCAAACCCAGAAACGCATTACCGGCAATCAAGAGCAAGCAGCTCAACAACAAGCGTTCTCCATACACACTACGGAGTCCACGGCTGCCAGAGAAAAAAGGGGACTATCCCAAAGCCTTCAAGACCGACTGAAGCATAAAGAGCCCACATCCAAACGTCCGGGAGAAAAGCAGGGTGGAGTCTTCTCCAGGTTGACGCCAGCAGTAGAGGAGCAGCCAGCTCCAGGGCTGTCTTAAAGCCTGCAATCCAGGCTCAACCAAGGGCGACCACTCGATTCAAGGCATCGCCAGGGCGACAACCTTGACCAGCCCCAGAGAAAAAGAACCAGACATCTCACCCCTGATAGGGAGGATGAGGCTATAAGCAGGCTGCCACCAAGGCACCGCTCCCCCAGTCCAAGGAAACCGACCCCTGGAAGATGGGATGACCACGGTTACCACTCTGGAGGGAGCAAGTCACGATTGGTAGGTAGGCCCACCAAAACACCACTTCACCCTGACGTACAGGAGTACCCCATCCCGAAGATTAAAATGCCCTTCGTCAAATTCGACGGAACTTCAGACCCGGAAGATCACTTGGCAGCCTTTGAGAGTCACATGGGCATGTACGACGTAGACGATGCAGTCTGGTGCAAAGTCTTCCCAACTACCCTGGTGGGGCTGGCACAGGGATGGTTCAGGGATCTACGTCTGGGGTCGATCAGTTTCTTCATAGAGCTAGCTGAAGCTTTCTTAGAACAATATGCAGGAAACAAGAGGCGCCGGCTCACTCGGTTTGACCTAATGACCCTGAAGCAAAAGAAGGGGGAAAGCGTTAGGGAATACCTAAAGAGATTTGACCTGTCCTACCAACAGGTCAGGGAGATCGACGACTCAACGGCTGCATACGCCCTGACCATCTCACTGCTCCCAGGGGAGATGAAGAATCAGATGATCAGAGCTCAGCCTGAGACCCTGGCTAAAGCCAGGAAAATTGCCGAGAGCTTCATATTGCAGGAAGAATTCCACAGCCTGCCGGATACCCCCGCAGGGCCGACCAGGCCGCAGGGGGGACCGCAGGGTGGACGTGGCAGGAACGAGCAGAACAGACAGAAAGATGAGGGAGGAGATACCCCTAGAAAAGAACGCACAACATACCAACCCAGATTCGATAGCTACACAGCCCTTAGCAAGTCCAGGGCGGAGATTTTCGAACTGGAAAAAGAGACAGTAAAATGGAATCGTCCCAACAAGCCTCGCAGCCCAAAAGGGAATCCGAAATTTTTTTGCACATTCCACGATTGTGTGGGGCACACCATCGAGGAGTGCCGCCACCTGAAAAACGAAATTGAGAAGCTTATCAGAAATGGTTGGCTGAGCAATTACGCAGCAAGAAACAAGAACCAGAAGGAGATGGCAGATAAGCCTGAGGGCTCGGCGCAGACTCGCATGATAATCCATGTGATATCAGGGGATGCAGAGGGCCAGACAAGCAGGAGAAGCCAAAAAAGGCAGATCCGGGAATTGCGAAACCAAGTCTGCTATGCTGAGAGGTCAGGGAGTCCCAAGGGCGCGACCCTGAGCATCACCCCAGAGGATGCAGGGCGGGTAATATACCCCCACAGCGACCCCCTGGTACTGTCCCTAGTAATCAGCAACCATATCGTAAAAAGATGCATGGTAGATACGTGAGCTTATACCAACCTACTGTACAAGGACGCGTTCGAGAGGATGGGCCTGGAAAAGAGGCACCTGAGGCCAGCCCCTGGATCCTTATATGGGTTCAGCGGGGCAGGTGTACTCCCCATGGGTATCATTGACCTGCCCGTAACATTTGGGGAAGGAGCCTCCGCCAGAAATATCAGGGCCTCAATTGTTGTAGTAGACGCGAGGTCTGCATACAACGCCCTGATAGGCAGAGCTACCTTGGACGAAATCGAAGCAGCCATATCAATCAGGGATCTGACTGTAGCCTATGTAACAGATTTTGGCATGGAAGGGAAAATTCATGGAGACCAGGAGTCAGCCAGACAGTGCTATTCGGTGGCCCTCCAAACCCATGAAACTGAGAGAAAGGGAAAAAGGAAAGCTGACAGTTCCCCCAGCAGGGAAGGTGAGATCCCAGCCAGACAGCAGGCAGCTGACCACCTGGAACCTGGGGGGGAAAGTATGCTGGTGGACCTGGAGCCTGGCAGACAAGTCCTCATAGGAGCTAATCTGGAGGCGTCCTACCAGGCGGAGCTAATCAGGATCATGAGAGATAACAGGGACGTATACGCCTACTCGGCAGACGAAATGTCGGGGGTCGACCCGGCTTACATCGTTCACAGGCTGAACGTAAATCAAGAGGCCCGCCCCGTCAAGCAAAAGAAAAGAAACATGTCAGAAGAGAAAGACCTGGCCATAAAGGAGGAGATAGAAAAACTTTTGAAAGCAGATTTCATTGAAATCTGCGATTACCCTGAATGGCTGGCAAACGTTGTAATGGTGAAAAAGTCCTCAGGCGCATGGAGGATGTGCGTAGACTTCACAAACCTCAACAAGGCCTGCCCAAAAGACTGCTATCCCCTTCCCAGAATAGACCAGCTGGTAGACGCCACCAGTGGGTACTCTATGCTAAGCTTTCTGGATGCCTTTTCAGGGTACCATCAGGTGTACTTATGGCAGCCTGACAGGGTGAGATATGCCTTCATCACCAGCCATGGCACCTATATGTACAAAATGATGTCTTTCGGACTAGAAAACGCAGGGGCCACCTACCAGCGATTAGTGGACAAGGTCTTTGAAAAACATAAGGGTAGGAATTTGGAGGCCTACATCGACGACGCAATCGTAAAAAGCAAGGGAGATAATCAGCACTTGACGGACTTGCAAGAAACCTTCTCCTCCATGCGCGCTTGCAAGATGAAGCTCAACCCCAAGAAATGCACATTCGGGGTTCGCTCCGGAAAGTTCCTAGGTTTTCTGGTCAGCGAAAGGGGAATAGACGCCAACCCTGAAAAGGTTCAGGCAGTCTTGGACCTTCCAGAACCGAAGACCATCAGGGATATCCAGTGCCTAACTAGCAGGATGGCTGCTCTGGCACGCTTCATTGCCAGGTCAGCAGACAAATCAACACTATTCTTCAAGATCTTGAAAGGCAACAAACAGTTTAAGTGGGAAGATGAGCAGAAGGAAGCCTTCGGACAACTAAAGGAACATTTGAAAAAACTCCCCACCCTGGCAAGACCAGTGGCAGGGGAAAAACGTTTCCTTTACATCGCTGTCACCAACTCAACAGTAAGTGCGGTTATCTTGAGAGAGGAAGCAGGCTCTCAACAGCCCATATACTTCGTGAGTCATGCCCTGGGGGCAGCCGAGAAAAATTACCCTGTGGTTGAGAAGGCAGCATACGCAGTCGTCGTTGCAGCCCGAAAGCTCAGACCTTACTTCGAAGCACACCCTGTTGTAGTATTGACAGATCAACCATTGGAAAAAGTCTTAGAAAAATTTGAGAAATCAGGAAGACTGCTGAAATGGGCCGTCGAATTAAGCGGACTAGGAAAATCCTATCAGTCCAGGGCAGCCATAAAAGCGCAAGCCCTAGCGGATTTCCTGGCCGAATGCTCCCACTCAGAGGAGGATGATCCCCCCACCGGAGAATGGGTAGTGTACACGGACGGATCCTCCACTACCAACGGTGCAGGGGCAGGGGTCGTGTTGACCAGCCCTGAAGGAACGAACTTTGAGCATGCTCTCCGGTTCACCTTCCCTGCATCCAACAACGAGGCCGAGTATGAGGCCGTCCTTGCAGGCATAAAATTGGCCAGAGCCGCCGGAGCAGAGCGGGTAATTCTAGCAACAGACTCCCAGCTCATCGCCAACCAAATCAATGGAGAGTATGAAGCAAGGGACCAGGCTATGGCCACGTATTTGGAAAGGGTGAAGCAAGAGCTGTCAGGACTTAAGTCCTACGAAATCAGGCAGATTCCCCGATCCCAGAATAACCGGGCAGACGCCCTGTCAAAGCTGGCCAGCTCAAGTTTACAAGACATACGAAGATCGGTCTGGGTGGACGTGGTCCGGGAAAAATCTACCACCTCCCACCAGCCGGTTAATATCGTTGAAGACGATGACCCAGAAAATTGGATGACTCCAATCATCCAATTCAAAAAACATGGAATCTTACCACTTGACCCCGCTCAAAAGAGAAAAACGCTGGCAAGGGCCACATGGTTTGTACTAATAGGAGATGACTTATACAAAAAGTGGTTTTCCTCACCCCTGCTCAAATGCCTGGGGGCAGGGCAGGCAGAGGAAGTTCTGGACGACATTCATTCAGGAATTTGTGGGCACCACATAGGAGGAAGGTCCCTGGCACACAAAGCCCTGAGGGCAGGGTACTACTGGCCGACCCTGCTAGCAGATGCAAAAGATCTGACTCGAAAATGCAGAAAGTGCCAACTCTTTGCCCCATCAATCCATGCTCCAGCCCAGGAGCTCAGGCCAATCCTTTCCCCCATTCCTTTCGCTCAATGGGGAATGGACATATTGGGTCCCTTCACTGCAACCACAGGAGGTCGGAAGTTCTTAATAGTGGGGATTGACTACTTTACAAAATGGATCGAAGCCGAAGCAGTCCCTAACATCACTGAACCTGCAATTAGAAAAGTCATCTGGAGGAATATCATAACCAGATTTGGCTTACCAAAGATGCTGGTGTTCAACCACGGAAGGCAGTTTGACAATGACCCCCTGAGAATCTGGCTGGAGGGACACGGAATAGCGGTCGCCTACTCCGCCGTCTGCCACCCGCAAACTAATGGGCAGGCTGAAGCTGCCAACAAGCAGATCCTGAATGGATTAAAGAAAATGGTAGATGACCTCAAGGGTAGATGGGCAGACGAGTTGCCAAGTATTCTATGGTCAATCAGAACCACACGCAAGGAGTCTAGAGGCCAGACACCCTTTGGCCTTGTCTATAGAGCAGAGGCCTTGCTACCCATAAAGGCCCGAATACCAACCTTGAGGTCCCAACAATATAATCAGGCAGATAACGAATCATCAATGGCTGAAGCCCTGGACCTAGTCCATGAAGTCAGGGAGGAGGCCAGCATTAACATAGCTGCCTACCAACAAAGGATGAGAAGGGTATACAACAGAAGAGTAAATGAGAGGAACTTCCAGGTGGGGGACCTAGTCCTAAGGAAAACGCAGGCGGTAGGAAAAGCGCGTGAACATGGAAAACTGAGCGCCAACTGGGAAGGCCCATACGAGGTAACCCAGATTAAGGGGCCAGGCACCTACAAGATCGCCAACCTTGAAGGCCACGAGTTAGCCGCACACTGGAATATAGACACTCTAAAGAAGTACTATGTTTAAAAGTAAGAAACTAGATAGCTCTTTTATCCTACTTGTCAAAGAAAAACCGGCGGAGGACGGTCAAAACAGAATTGTCGACGACTCTGGCCACAAAATGATTGTAACGAATCCCGAAGAAATGAAAAACATAGCAGTCTATACTCGTTGTCCGTTCAAAATTTGCAGTTTTTTACATACAAACGAGCAGGGGGCAATAGAGGGAGGCCCCCCTGTTGCTGAAACCAAGGAAAATAGGCCCCCCAAGAAAAATTTCAGTCCCCCTGACTGCCTCTAGGTAGGCAGGGGGCAGGCCCCCTGGACTTCGAATAAGAAGCCAGGGTCAGGCCAGGCTTCGCACGCCAATAACAAGGACTGGGGGCAATCCCCCCAACCTTGTATAAAAAACGCCAAAACCCCTCCCTGCCTCTGGGCAGGCAGGGGACAGCCCCCCTGGACTTCGAATAAGAAGTCAGGGTCAGGCCAGGCTTCGCACGCCAATAACAAGGACTGGGGGCAATCCCCCCCAACCTTGTATAAAAAACGCCAAAACCCCTCCCTGCCTCTGGGCAGGCAGGGGGCAGGCCCCCTGGACTTTGAATAAGAAGCCAGGGTCAGGCCAGGCTTCGCACGCCAATAACAAGGACTGGGGGCAATCCCCCCAACCTTGTATAAAAAACATCAAAAAAAACCCTCCCTGCCTCTGGACAGGCAGGGGGCAAGCCCCCTGAACTTCAAACAAAAGCAAGGGTCAGGTCGTACCTTTGAAAAAGGAAAAAACAGGCTGAAATAAAAGACATTCATAACAGATCCAAGTGTTTTTACAAAGACAATAGAAAAATTACAAAGACAGCCGGCCCATCAGAGCTCGGGCACAAAAGTTAAAAGTTATCAAAAGATAAAGGCATAGCAGGATCAGAGCAAGAAAAGATGGCAAAGCCCCTGCACATCAAACGTTGGGGGCATCCTTACTGGCACCAGCAGCTTCCTCAGCCGGCTTGCTAGCCCGAGCTTCATTCTTGATGGAGTAAAGGCTTCTGAAGGCTTCCTCATCGAAATCAGGGAACATCTCCCTAATTACTTCCATGACGAGTTCCAGCGAAGAATTGGCCCCATCCTGAAAACTCGTATCCACTGCGATTTCAGTCTCCTCCAGGATGGTATCTTTCTCCCTTTGCCATTCTTCGCCCTTGACCTTCAGATCAGCCTGAGCATGCTTAAGCTCCGAGTTAGCCTTCGACAAGCGCTTCTCCAGGTCGACCGCCTTTCTTTTCGCATGTTCCATTTCAGCCAGAGACTTCTTTGCCTGCTCCACCGCCAGCCTGCTCTCTTTCAAGTCCGCCTCCAGCTTTGACACCTCTTCTATGGCCTTCTCCCCCTGGAGTTTCCATCGGGTCGCCTGACCCTTCACTTCCTCCATCTCACCTTCCTGCTTTGCCAACTTATCCTTCAAGTTGCTGATCAGGGTGACATCCCTTTCAACCATGGCCAAACGATCAAGAGGGGGAATCCCAGGAGTGACAATCAGCTCCTCATCGCTCAGGCGGCTGAGAGCCGCCAACTCAGCCGAGGCTTGCAGCACCCTGAAAGTGCGCTGAATATACTGAATCACTTGGTGGTAGAAGTCACAGACTTGGTGAGGCGGTCTGCCAGGACGGCCCCAGAATCTGAAAGCAGGGCAGAGACATCCACACTATCGCCCGCGGTATAGTGGAATTTCGTGTTCTCCTCTGAGAAGAGAGTGCCTGGAATTTCACGGGCAGGACGTTTGGGCTCAGGGGTCTCAACATTGGCCTCCAGGTCAACCACATGAGCAGCCCCAGAGGGTTCTCTATTTCTCTTCCTCTTGCATTCCAGGGGGGCGCTCTCCCCAGTTCCTTCAAAATCAGCAGGGCGTGATCCCTGGGAGGTGTGGGTCCCACCAGGGGAATCACCTCGCTTACCGACAGGGGAAGGGGTGGCCTCTGAGGTGACCTCTGCCTCTGCACCCTGAGCATCAGGAGGAGGAGCCGTCGGTTTTGCAGGCGGCAGTCTTGGAGGAAGAGGGAGCCTTCGGCTGGCTGAAAGACTCTTCATGAACCTCATTAGATTCTTCTCACCCTTCTTATAACTCGAAGGAAGGGAGGGGCGCCTTGAAATAATCAAGAAATCCTCGTTTAAGCCAAGTCTCTTTACCTCCTTCCTCGACCAGAGGCGAGAATTGAAATCTACAAGGCAAAAGAACAACCAGTTAGAAAGAAACATAGAAAAACAGAGCAACAAGGCCGATAAAAATCCCTGAACTACCTTCTTCAAGGCCAGGAATCAGGCCCACGCGTCCCAAATAGTTATCCGTAGTAATGAGCTCTGCATGAGGAAGCCAGAAGGCAGGGCCTCAAACGCCAGACTTATCAGTGACAGCCGCAAATTTCTTGATTACTTTCTCGTCCAGCCTGTTTAACTTTACCTCCAAGGCCTTCCCCCCAATGCCTGGGTCGTACTCCTCACGAGTTTCCAGACAAGTATGGACATGATTTCTAAAGTGCCTAGGAATCTTCCACCCAGAAGCGCTGTGCACATATAAAAAATTGTTCTTCCAGTCTTTCAGGCTGTTTAAAGTCGGCCAGACTAAGGTGTAGCCCTTCTGCCTCTAAAGGGACCAGTATCCAGGGGAGCCATCCCCCCTGATGAGGACACCATTTGCAGCCCCACCATATAACGCAGGGCATCAATAGTGGGTCCCTCCCCATGGAAGATGCAGGTCCAGGTGTAGGATATTAACGACCTGATCGCAGTGGCGGTTAACTGGGCAATGGCCACATTCATTCTCCTGAAGGCCTCCTCCAGGAAAGGGTGCAGGGGGAATCGCAGGCCGAATTCTAAACTTTTGTGATAAACGGCTATGCAGCCGTCAGGGGGACAACACACTGTGTCTTTCTCCCCAAGAATTACAATTGTATACCCCTCCCCGCAATTGTAAAAGTCCTCAATGGCCTCAGTAGCGTTAAGTGCCAAAATCAAATCTCGATTTTTGGCTTCAGGGTAAGTCCTCAAGGGGATTTGGTACTTGACCTTATCTAGATAATATGTCCTCCCCTCCTCCCTGGGGACAAGGGGACCGGCTATTCTAGAGGGATTTATCTCCAGGGCCTCGTCGTCGGAATCAACGACGTCAAAGGGGGCAGGTTCAGGGGAGTTGGCATCCTCTCCCTCAAAGTGATCCTCCCCGGTAAACCTAACCCCAGAAGAGGAGGCCAGGTTAGTCCTACCCTCCTCTCCACCCTCCGTCTTCTCAAACGACGGGTTGATAAAAGTAAGAATACGAGTGCGAGACATTGATTCAGGAAGAGAATATGTGAAGAAATTAAAAAGAAAAGGATTTTAGGGGCAAGATTCTAACCTAGAAACGGTGAAAGGGTTTTGAGTTTGAAAAGTGTGAAAGAGGGAAATAGAGGGAGGAGAGAGGCTTATATAAGCCCAGGTAGCTGAAGGGCCGCCCGTCTAACAGTACCTCCCCAAGAACTACCCCATGTGTCGCATTTTGAACATCAACCGCCCACCTCTTCCCAAGAAGGGCCTCGAAAAGGCAAAGGGTGTCAGAGGACTGATCACCCAATGACGTCGTCCCCGCATTCATTCAAAAAAAAACACATAACCAAACAGCCTGATTTTTCATTCATTGAGAAAAAGGCCCAAAATAGGCAAGTTACATTCAACAACAAATAAAAGTACAGAAAAGAGCCTGACTTTCTGGCTCAATCAACCAGCCTGCAAGCCCTAAGCAGACCTAGTCATCATCAGGGCCCGAGTAATTCCTTGGGCTGTAGTCATCCAGAGCTGACCCCCAGTCCCAATCTTCTGAGTCCTTGAAAGGATCAGTAGGGAAGTCCTCCTCGCCACCGTCGGAGGAGTAGCCTTGACCGTCACTATCCCCGGAGTCACGACTGCTGATATCCCAGTCCTTGCCATAAGGGACCGTCTTGACATCATCACAGGAACCACAACCCGTCTTCTTCACAGGGGAAGAAGGGCCCGACTCAGGGGATGAGTTAAACTCGGGACAATTAGGAACGAATTGCTCGGGGTGTAGCCAGGGGAAGCACGTATAGCACCCCCGATCAAAGCAGCCAGAGCAGCGCCCAGTCATGGGCCCAGGTGGAGATGAAGATTGGATAGGACACTTACCTACCCTGGCAGCTTTCCTTCTGGCAGCTCTCCTCCTGGCATTCAGAGAAGAGCGAAGCCGAAGTCGCCTGCTATGACGCAGGGCCAGAAAAGCCGCCCTTGGATATCTTAATCTCCAAAATCCTTTAAAGCGAAACGTACCCACACGAACTCCGCAGCGAAGAACTGTTTTCTTAACCCAAGACATTGTTCTTGTAAGAGAAAATAAAGCTAGAAGAAGAGTTGAATATGGAACATAAAAATGGCGAGGATCAGGATTTATACAAGGATAAAACACACCATTTATGGCACCTCAACTACTTCAGTAAGGAGGAGCCAATCACTGAGGGGGCGTGCTGCCCAAAAATCCTCTTTGCAAAAGAGGTAATCATGAGCCGAAAAACATTCTGACTCTTTGCATACCCAATGCAGTTGAGTTCCCTTCCTCGGGGACATGCAACACATTAAATGCTAAGAAGTCAACCTCCCATCCCAGAGATCGGCTGCCAAAGAGAGCCCTACTTCCCCTTAGCCGGCAAGGGCCAATTGATGGGGATCGATAGCCTGCAGTGGATCGCCCGCCATTTGGGCCCCAGGGTGGCCCGACCCAGGAACTGAGAGGGGCCTGCCAGGCAGGTCATCAAGCGAGAGGTCATCACTCCAAGGCAGCCACCTGCCCGGCAGGGCGTTACCGCCCGCCGAACAGAGCAACCAAGATTCCCTGCCTCCTGGTTCTCGGGTACTCGCATGCCCAGCAGGGGTAGGGGAAACCAGGGGCCCTCCCGTCATTTTGCCTAAGGTAAAGGGGAATGAGTGGATGAGGTGAAGCCACTTGTCACCGCCTCATCCACCCCTTCTCCCACTCTCTCTCCTCCTTCCTCTCTCTTGTGGGAAGGTATAAATACTCTTCCATTTCCCACAAGAAAGGGGTTGGAAATTCTCTCTCTAGACTCTCACTCTAAAAACCGCCGCCTAGTTCCTCACGAGCTAGGTTCGTTAAGGCATTTCACAGACTGACTTAGGCATCGGAGAGGGTTCCCCCGGACACCTCCGGGGCCCTGTGTGTTCCTTGTGCAGGGGCAGGCCATCTCCGCCGGGGAAGTTCGACCATCGGAGTGAGGGGAAAGGGAGAGTCGAAAGAAGACTTACATCGATCACTTTGGATTTCAAACACATTAGTAAAGATCCGAATTCAGAGTCGGGTCTAATTGTTTCCGTACCGGAACACTTTCCTCTCTCGATTTTGTTGTTAACTTTCGTCACTTGTAAACCAAATTAGAACAATTGTGTGTATTTGGTCACTTGTAACTACTGTCATTTGACTATGGGAAGATAGTAACTTATTGTGAGATATAAATTTAATTGGTTAACTTTTCTTTAAAGGAAAACTTAAATATGGGTTTCTCAAGAAATTGGAAGAAGTAATAGTGGGTTGATGTGTAAGTGTTATTAATTGGACCTTTTTAGGTCAAATTTTCATTTTTTTTCAGTTAAACTTTTTTTCTTTTGAATTTATTATTTCCCTTGACAATCTTTTGAATTTTTTTCTTTTGAATTTATTGACAATTATATCAATAAAGTACGAAAAATCAAACTCATATATCAACCGTTTTAAAAATACATCAGATAAAACATGTTTATTTTACTGATATTCTGTATCATTTATTTTAATAAATGATTAAGACATTAAGAATAAAATTGTATTTATAATAAAAAAATTAATAACAAACAAAATTTTTTAATACTTATGTCAATTAATTTCAAGCTTATTTTCAAGGAGCATGGAAAATTGTGATTTGTGTTGGGACTCTAGTTTGAGGTTAATGAATATTCAATTACTCTAGTTTGTGTGAACTGATGAAGGGGGAATGTATTTCGAGGGTCATTTAATGGCGTGATTAACCGTGTAAATTTATTGCATAATCCTTTTTTCGGTATAATCCTCATTGAATGGACCTCATTGAATGCATATAAGTTTATTTGAATTATATACTCCTAATCCTTTATATATTAAAACAGACACCGCTGCCAATGACGTGGCACAACTAAGAATTCACCATTCTGAAATACTCACCTGTGGTGAGTTCAAGCTTATTTTGGCAACTCATTCATTTGAATCAAATTACGGGTCTTCACAAATCCGGGCCTCAATCGATCTATGCACAATCCTGCACATAATTAGCAAATAGCAAATCAATTAATTTTGGCAACAATATATTTTACCCTAATACACATATTACCTAATCAATTACCTAAAAACCTAATACAATCTTATAATCCTAATCTAATACAAAAATTTAAACTATTAAAAACCCTAATACAATCTTAAAGCGAGTCTTTGACACTGCCTACACAACATAAACGTCAATACAACAATACATCCATCATATCACTTCAACAATTCATCGAAAATGTCTGCAGCCATTAATACTACCATAGCAATACTTTGTCAAGGCGTCAAGCTAACAAATTTGGATGTAAGAGTCATATATAGATGGCAAAGGCCTGAATTCAATGACAAATCAAAAATTGATGTCGTTGAGTTGCTATTAATTGATTCAAAGGTATTTTCTTTATCTAAAACTATTACTATGTACTGTATATTGTTTATAAACATTATTCTGTATAAGCTTTCTGTTCGTTTGTATATTTCTGTATAAAAAAAATTTTATTTAAAACAAATTTTTGTATATTTTTGTATACTGCACAAATTAATATAAGTACGAATAACACTGCAATCCTGACATAAGATTGCAGAATTTGTATAAGTACGAATATTAATGCAGAATTTGTATATTCTGTATACTGTCTTATTCAACAAATTTATATACTACGCAATATGCTGTATATTTCTGTATATTGTTTATATCAAATTTTTAGTATTATGTTGTTTATTGTATATTGTTTACGGTTACTGCACAAATTTCTGTATATTTCTGATACTACACAAATTTCTGCACAAAGTAGTAATATTGTGAGTGTGTTCTAATTAATAAAATTTCTGTATATTGTTTATATCCAAATTTCATTATTCAGTTTTTGATTAGTTTATTGTTTATATACTTAAAATTTTTAGAAATTAATGTAATAATAAATTATCAAAATTCAAAATTGTACTGAAAAATATCTGTTTATATCCAATTTTTTTAAAATGATATTCATGAATCATTTTTAAAACGAAAGTTTTTGTTATTAGTATATTATTTATATCCAAAAAAATAGTATAAAAAGTAATAATATTGTGATTGTTTGTTTGTGATTAATGAAATTTATGAAAAATTATGTATAGGAGAATTAATAAAAAAAGATATCTCTAATTATGTTTGTTCGTTTTTGGTTGTTACAGTTTATTTAACAATATAAACTCGATTCAAACGTTTGTTGTAGTTACGGGTTATTTAACAATATAAACTCGGTTATGTTATATAAGACTGAATATCAATATATGAGTACTAATTTTGAGTTTATTGAAAGAAATTAGTAATTGTTAGTCTTAATATAAATATGTAGTGTCTCACTAATGTATTCAATATATCTCACGTAATGTGTTAGATTTACGAAGCAAGAATATTTTATTATACCAACTCCAGTATAAAGTTATCTCTAAAAAATTTAAGCTAATACAATCTCACATCAACCTCCGTTAAAATGTCGTCCATTAAACAAAAAAGCGGAACATCACACACGGTAAGCTTTTTTAAGTTAATAGTCGGGTAATAATATTTAAAAATTGATTGATATCACATATAGTCGATCAATGAATTATGACGATAGTAACTTTGTATTCATCGTGAAAATGAAAACAACAACACGGTATAAAAGTGAAATAAATTTTCCAAATACCATAGAGAGACTTACCCAAACACAAAAAAAAACGTAACAACCCGTGAATTTTCACGGGTCACTACACTAGTAGTATAATACTTAAAAGAAGATTATTCGTTGATCTCTATTGCTCAGCAAATGTCAGTATAAATATACAAAGGTTAGGCTAGTGTGAATGGTATCTCTAGTGTGAAGCTAATCTCCTAGGATAATGCACATGCTAATTATACAGAGATTACATTATGTCTAATTGATTACAATTGATACACTAGAATATTTCCATATTCTATTACGCCCCCGCAGTCGAAACGGTAGGGAGCGAATGTTGAGACTGGACCGAAAATCGTCGAACAGTGCTTTAGGAAGGCCTTTAGTAAAGATGTCAGCGTACTGGTAGCGAGAGGGAACATGTAGGACTTTTATCTGACCGAGGGCAACTTTTTCCCGAACAAAATGAATGTCCATTTCAATATGCTTAGTTCGTTGATGGTTGACTGGATTTCCGGCAAGGTAGATGGCGCTTACATTGTCACAATACACAATAGTCGCTTTAGTGAGGGGACAATGAAGTTCCAATAGGAGGTTGCGGAGCCAACATGTCTCAGCAACAGTATTGGCAACTCCACGATACTCGGCTTCAGTACTGGAGTGGGACATGGTGGGTTGCCTTTTAGAGGACCAAGAGACAATGTTGTCACCTAAATAAACACAGTAACCTGATGTGGAGCGACGGGTGTCAGGGCAGCCGCCCCAATCGGCATCTGAATAAGCAATAAGAGATCCCGTGGATGAAGGCCGAATGGTAATGCCGTGAGAGACAGTCCCACGTACATAACGAAGAATGCGTTTCAAGGCTGCTAATTGAGGTTCGCGGGGATCGTGCATGTATAAGCAGATTTGCTGGACCGCATAGGAAATGTCAGGTCGAGTAATTGTCGGATACTAGAGGGCACCAGCAAGGCTACGGTAAGAAGTTGGTTCATCAATGGGAGAGTCGGATGAGATACTTAATTTGGCCTGAGTGTCAACCGGAGTTTGGGCAGGGTTACAATTAGTCATGTTTGTGCGAGCCAAAATTTCTTCTGCATACTTTGATTGAGATAAAAATAATCCCTCTGTCTGTCGGTCAACCGAAATACCTAGAAAGTAGCTTAGGGGGCCCAAATCTGTCATCGAGAATTCTGACTGGAAACTCCGGATAATCGACTGTCGCAGCGAGTCCGAGGAGGAAACCAGGATAATATCGTCCACATATAACAAAATAAATGTTGTGTGATGAGGGGTATGGAGAACAAATAATGAATGATCGACGCGGCTGTGGACAAACCCAATGGAGTGAACGTAGTTAGCAAACCACTGGTACCATGCCCGAGGTGCCTGTTTAAGACCATATAAAGATTTTTTCAGTAGACAGACATAATCGGGATAAAGATGATTACGGAAACCAGGTGGTTGATGCATGTAGACTGTTTCTGATAGGTGCCCATGTACAAAGGCATTTTTCACGTCAAGTTGATGGATGGACCATTTCCTGGATACAGCAATGCTAAGAACGGTACGTATGGTGGCTGGTTTGACGACAGGACTAAGCGTTTCGTCACAATCAATACCAACCTGTTGAGACCTGCCATTAACAACCAGACGAGCTTTGTACTGTTCTAAGGTACCATTAGATTTAAATTTATGTTTAAATAGCCACATGCAGCGGGTAACGTTCGCATCAGACGGCTTAGAAACCAAGACCCACGTATTATTATTAATTAGAGCCGAATATTCGTCGTTCATGGCCTTTTTCCAATTCGGGTCGCGGAGAGCGGTGATGGGGTCACGGGGAATAGGGGATAGGTCAGTGGTGGTGAGTAGGCTTGTGATTACGCGGGGTTTGTGGATCCCGTGTTTGCTACGAGTTTGCATGGGTGGGGAGGAGGAGGAAGGGGTTTGGTCTGGTGGAGTGGGTTGGTTTACGTGGTTGGGCTTGGTATGTTGGGTGGGTTGGTTAGTAGATGTGGGCTCAATGGGAAGGGGTTGTACATGTGGGATTGGGGTAGTATTGGGTTGAGGTGTGAGTGTAATGGGCGGAAGAGTGTTGGGCTGGGAAGTATGGGTAGAGTTTTTGGGCCTGCGAGATTAAACAAGCAGGGGAGGTGAAGGTGTAGTGTGGGCCATATGGTATTGGGTGTAGGGTGAGGGGTCCGTGGAAAGAAAGTCATACGAGGGAGTTTGGGTGAGCTTGTCTTGGAATGGGAAGACGGTCTCGTGAAACGTGACATGTCGGTTTATGAGTACCTTTCGGGTGGCGAGGTCAAGACACAAGTAGCCGCGGTGAGCGGAGGGGTATCCGATAAATACACACGGGGTAGACCGAGGGTCTAGTTTGTGAATAGAGGATGTGGGTAGGCGAGGGTAGCAAAGACAACCAAAGACACGTAAATGAGAGTAAGAGGGGAATTTTAGGTAGAGAGATTCGGTGGGGGAAATAAGTCGATTTGCTTTACTTGGGGTATTGTTGTGTAGGTAAGTGGCCATAGAGAGGCATATGGCCAAAGATTTGGGGGGACGTTAGCGTGAGCGAGGAGAGTACGGATAATATTGTTGATGGTGCGGATTTTTTGTTCGGCTTTTCCATTTTGACTAGATGTGTGAGGGCAAGAGAAGCAGACTTGAATACCGTTAGTGGCAAAAAAATCGTGATAGGGAGAGTTATCAAATTCACAACCGTTGTCACATTGAAAATTTTTAATTTTCCGGTTAAATTGTGTGTGGATGAGGGAATGAAATTGATGAAAGAGGGAGAAGACCTGAGATTTATTTTTAAGAGGAAAAGTCCATAGAAAATTCGTAAAATCGTCGAGAAATAAAAGATAGTAACGATGTCCTAAATTACTTAGGATAGGAGAGGTCCATAGGTCCCTATGAATAATATCAAATGGCAAATAAGTAGTAGTATTAGAGGGTACGAAGGGTAAGCGTGTGTGTTTTCCAAGTTCACACGCATGACAAGGGGTAGTGCTGGACACTTTATTACAAGAAATAAAATTACGAGAACAAAGTAAATTAAATATATTAGGTCCTGGGTGGCCAAGACGGGAATGCCATAGGCTCGGAGCTATAGCGGATAAGGCTAGAGAAGAGCTCGGAGCGACTTTATTGATGTTGAAGATAGGGTAGAGGTCACCGCTGCTACTGCTTCTCATAAGACGGGTCCCCGTCCGAAGGTCCTTCACAGTAAAACCGAAAGGGTCAAATTCCACAGAGACAGAATTATCAGTAGTAAATTTACGAACTGATATAAGATTTTTGACAAGGGCCGGTGCGTGAAGGACAGAATTTAGTTTAAGAGGGGGCAGAGGATAAGGTAATTTAGTATCACCGTGACCCTTAATAGGGATGTGATGGCCATTCCCGACAATAATATTAGGAGATGTGCTCGAATTAACATAAGATACGAGGGTACCTGAGTCGGAAATCATATGAGCGGACGCCCCTGTATCCATGTACCATCCGTTGTCTGGTTCCTGCAAAGTAACAGACTGAATAGCAGCATTGAGTTCCGTCGGATAGTAGGCAGGTTGAGCCGGTGTGACTTGCTGCTGCTGCGGTGCTTGCGCCACGAAGGCTTGCTGAGGACGACTCCCAAGAATACCGGCCCCTGATGTTGGTTAGGATGCCCAACCTTGGGTGGGATAAGGGCACGGTGGGGCTTGCCATGCCAGGGCGGCGGTCCACGTTGGAGCAGGGCCGGGTATCCACGCCCAATGCCCGGTGGTGGAGCCAGATTGCGCCGGTGAGGCGTCGGTGGAGAGGACAGAGGCCGGTTGTTCTGATTGCGCGGTCCACCACTTGCTCCTCTGCCTCAATTTCCGCGAGATCCACTCCCCCTGCCGCGGCCACGGTTGTAGATCTGACGGGAGTTGGTGATGGCTGGACGGGCAGTTTCTGGACATCGGTTTCCACAGCAAGGGCAGTCGGTGCAGAGTTGACTCCGGCATTGTTTTTCCGAGTCTCTTCAAGGGCAAGCATCGATCGGGCCTTAAAAAATGAAGGGAGCGGATCCCTCTGTTGAATGAGGGTGGCGATACCGTCATAGCCTTTGGAGAGGTTGGTCACCATATGAAGAACCAATCTATCATCGAAAATTGGTGAGCCTACATTTTTCAATTGGTCAGCAAGTCTTTTGAGGGATTGACAGAACGAGGACACATTGGGAAACGTGTCCATGTGGGTCGCCGAGAATTGTTGTTCAAGGAGCACAGCACGGGAATGTTTGTTATCGTTGAACAAGGCATGGACACGTTTCCATGTTTGTTTGGCGGTGGAGCTTGTCTCGACGATTGTCTGGAGGATATCATTGGATATGGTGGCGTAAAGCCACTGCTTGACTATAGCATCAAGGCGAGCCCATAGGGCCTTGTCAGTGGCATCGGCAGCCGGTGGTTCGCCCTCCTCGGGATCGACCAAATGGTGGTGGACCTCATGTGCCCTGGCAGTGTTGAGGAACAGCTCGACCCACACATCGTATGGGACGTTTTCGAACTCCAGGACCATGCCGATGTGGTTTTTGATCGATGTGGTTTTTTATCGATGTGACACCACAGGCGGGGTGGTAGGCAGGTTTGTCAGAGGTAGATGGGGCCATTGTGGGTGAAAGAGAAAGGGGAGAAGGGCGTAAGAAGATGAGGAGGTGGCTGCCTGGTAGTTGGTGTCTTCTTTTATATAAAGAAGATAGGCAACCAAACACCATCCCAATTTATTAATTCATGGGAAGTTCTACTTCCCATGATTTAAGAGGGCAACCAAACGACCCGAAGTATATGTGTAGTAGTAATATTGAATTCAGTTGCGCTTGAGTTTAAATGAGCCACGCTTGTTCAAGCAATAATTATAATAAATGGTTTTGTTATTTTACCCAATAAGAGCAAGACACGTGAGTTTATTAGATGTTATATTAGGTAGATAATGATGGGAAATGCTTTATTTGAGATTTAATATAGTATATAGACAAGTACACACTGAAATGATCATTTTGAGGGACAACTAACAATAAAAGATACACGAATAACACGTAAATAATTTTATTTTATTTTGAAAACGAAAAGTGGACTTATATTAAATCAATTTCCGTCAATGCAAGAATCGCATCCGGAAAAGAAGAAAACATACAACATCAAGTTCTCTCCATTTCTCGGGCTCAACCGAGCTACATGGTGCGCTACACAATTTCCATCTCTCCTAGTATGTGACTAAAGACATTGAACAAAGAAGTCTCAGTAAGACAAAATGTTCGCAACTAACAGACCCATCTGATCTCTCGTCTCTCTCCCCTTCTTTACCGCATCAATAACCATCTTTGAGTCGCTTTCAATAACAACCCGGGAGAGATGTAGGTGATGAGCCATCTCCATACCCAGCTCAATTGCCTTAGCTTCCGCCACATCCGCTTTCCAACCGCAATTCAGCCTCCTACAACAAAGCATCATAACCTTCCCCTTTCCATCTCTTCCCACAACCCCCAACCCGACGTCGCCATTAGGATAAATAGCAGCATCCGTATTTATTTTAAAAAAACCTCGGGGGGAAGATCCCATGATGTCCGCCAGGTCACCGGCCTTCCTGGAAGTTGAGGTTGACAGCTCACTCCCGTATCGAGCATGCTCCTCGACCATCTAGAGAAGGCCTGATATGACCACGTTTGTATGTGCCGGGTTTTCTTCAAAGATACGCAAATTCCGGACATACCACGCTCCCTAGATCATAGCTAGAAATCGGTTTAAAGCATCACTAGGCACGTGAGCAACCAGCCAAAGGACGCGACTAATAAAGGAAGAAGACAACGCATCATTAATAAGCAAGGCAAACTCACTCGAGTTCCACAACACATTCACCCACGAGCACTCAAACATAGCGTGCATAACTGATTCCGGGGCAACCTTGCACAAACTACACATAGGATCGGGAGCACAATGACGGGCCGCCAAGTTAGCACGCACACCGATGGTGTTCGAACACGCCCTCCACAAGAAATGGGAGATCTTCGGGACCGTTTTCAGGCCCAATATCATCTTCCACACACCCTCCTCCCTAGCCAAAAGATCGAACTGTGAGACAGGTGAAGAACACTTAATCCCTAGCCAATAAGCGGACTTGACCGTAAAATCTCCGTCTCGACTTGGCCACCAATAGAGCTGATCATTGGGTTGCCGACGACTAAGAGGAAACATCAGTTTCCAAATTTGGGTATGGGAACCGATTTCTATTATCAATAACCAACCACGGATGCTCCCACACACCAATACTAAACCCATTTTAGATTCTCCAGCGAAGGCCATCAAGTAGTAAAGCTTTTAAACTAAATATTAGAGGTACAACAAAAGTGATTTCTCAATAAGTAATTGAGAGACCTCTTTTCGTAGTTTTGACAATGAGTAATAAACTCGTTAATAAGGACATAGAGTAATAAACTAGAATTTATGACGTGTGTGTTATCACGGTATTAGTAGAAGTAGGGATATAGAAGGGTTAGATCTTATATGAAACCAAGAACAGAAGCTGTGTCGCGACAAGAACGTGACTGTCCTAAAGTTGATTTATGCCTTGTCTGCTACAAACGGCCTCAATGGCACTCAACTCCCAGGATTCCACAACTATACCGTAACTTCAGTGTAGGTGAAGAACGGTTGAATACAGCCAAGAACGTTTGCCAAATAACTTAACCGGAACAGGAAGATATGAATTCTGAGAGTGTATGAAAGTATGTGTGTTTTCTGTGTGACTGAAGAGAAATGAAGGGCAGTATATATAGTAGAGCAAGGGCAAGAGTTCAATGCACAACATTAAATGCACACTGGAAACCTGCAACAATCAACATAGTAATCAGCCTCGAAAATGCACACAATCAGTCTCGAAAATGACAGAGGACTGACTGAGTTTGAAAGGAAAGAAAAAGGTGCTTCTGGAATAACAGTAATCCGACCACTAAAAATTACCCGCAAGCGGCGCTCTACCAAAGAGCCCAAAGCCCAAAGCCCGGGCTCATCTCGGCGCGCGCGCGTGTGTGGTGTACGCAGTCCTCTCTTGTACACAACTAGTAGAGCATTTTAGTGAGGCATATATAAACACAATGTAGAAGCAATAAATGTTCCATGTGGGATAGTTAATTCCACTAAATGGCCACCAATAGAGCTGATCATTGGGTTGCCGACGACTAAGAGGGATACTTAGGATTGCAGAAGCTTCGTCCGGGGAGAAGATTGACCGTACCATGTCTTGCCTCCAACTTCCTGTTTCCGGATTAATAAGGTCCGCCACCCGAAGGGAAACATCAGTTTCCAAATTTGGGTATGGGAACCGATTTCTATTATCAATAACCAACCACGGATGCTCCCACACACCAATACTAAACCCATTTTAGATTCTCCAGCGAAGGCCATCAAGTAGTAAAGCTTTTAAACTAAATATTAGAGGTACAAAACAAATGATTTCTCAATAAGTAATTGAGAGACCTCTTTTCGTAGTTATGACAATGAGTAATAAACTCGTTAATAGGGACATAGAGTAATAAACTAGAATTTATGACGTGTGTTATACTAGTCGGTATTAAGTGGACTAGTGGAGCACGTGGCGGGGCTTACAAAATCACAGCAACGTCAAGGTGTAGTTGCATTGTGATTTGTATTAGCGTGAGTCATGGAAACTTATTTAGAGTTAAGTCGGCAACGAATAATCTTCATTTCCTTGTTCTTAATTAATTCCACGACCACGACCACGACGACCACCACCACTACTACTACTACTACTACCGGTCTATTAATCTCTCCTTCGCGGCTCCATCTCCTCCGAAGTCTGCTTCACATTTCTGCTGTTTTCCAGGTTCTGTATCTTTTCCCTTTTTCTACTCCTTGATACGAAGTTCTACTTGGATATAGAGTATCTAATTCTTTTGATTCTAATCAACCATTCTATGTGTTCACTGCTACTTTGAATTTTGATGCTATACAGTAGTGACTATACCGTTATGGTTACCAAATTGGGCGATAATTTACTTAGCCCCAACTCGTTTGTAAGATTTTGAATTACAGTGAGTTGACCCTTATTTTTTACCACCTCCGTTCATTGTTTTTCCTGAGGAGTATTTGAATGAAATGTGGCAAAAAAATAGTGAACGGAGGGAGTAATAGATAGATCAAATATGCTCTCACTGTTTTAATGGGTCAAATTCACTAATATAATATGGGAGAAACTAGGGATAATCAAAGATTCAAGAATGTTGGGTAAACCAGTGTGGAAAGTTTGGATATGGGGTCAATTGTCGATGACCTCGCTTGGGTTATGCTGTTTTATTGACACTCTCCTTTCTTCAATAATGCAGTTTGGGGTTGGTTGTTCATACTTCCATGGTAGCCGCCTTTCGTATTCATAAGAACACAATCATAGGCTAACAAGGTGGCCGTCTTTCATTCGGGTTTTATCTGAAAAGGGATGATTCTATCAGCTCTGTTAACGTCAGTGGGAATCAATCTTGGCCTTTGTTTTCTGTTTTTCACTCTCTACTCCATTTTGAGAAGGCAACCTATCAATGAAAAACTTTATGCACCACGCTTACTTGCTGAAAGAAAGCTTAAGCACGCCTCTGGTTTCAACTTTGAGAGGCTATTGCCTTCAGTTGGCTGGGTTAAAAGGGCATGGCAGCTCTCCGATGAAGACTTGTTGCAGAATTCAGGTCTCGATGGTGTTGTATTTATTAGAATCTTCACTTTCAGGTCATTCTAACCTATATTTGATCTTTCTTATATCTCTATTTATTTCTCGCTGTGTTTTACCAATAAATTTCTCTGCTGTGCAGTTTAAAGGTATTTTCCATTGCCTCAGTCATTGGCGTAGGTATTCTACTGCCCGTTAACTTTATGGGAAGTCAGTTAGAGATTGATTTCTCTGATCTTCCAAACATGTCACTGGACTCTTTTAGCATTTCCAATGTCAACAATGGCTCAAATTGGTAATAACTGCACATTTTCATCTTTATATTTCGCCTGACATTTGTTTTTTTTAACATCCTAAACTGATGTTGTTCTCACTAAATCTTGTCCGTCGGATTAGAATTACTTCCTCCACCACATTTAAGTTTCATGTTTCATGAATAATTAAGGATGAAAATAATGTGGTGGAGTGAAAGCTGAGGAAACATGATTATCTTTAGTAAATTGATGTGGATATAAGGCTTTTGGTTTTGTGAAGAGTGTAGAGGACATTACAAAGTTGGAGGATACGAGTAGGGGTGGTAATGTGGGTTGTGCCCAAACCATGTACCGAAATCGAAGTGCCATAGGAACGTAAATTGAGTTAATCATACTACTTATTTAAAAGTTGTGAGAAATTATCTGTGTTGGAGATAAGTGCGAGGATCACTGATGTCCATGACCCATTGCATATTACCGGAGGATAAAGGGACATGGCCTGAAGCAGTGGATCAAGGGCTTGTTGTTCTTGTTGTCGCCACACGCTTATCACTCACGGTTGTTCCGTAGGTTATTGGGGCAAGAATTATCCTTACTAGGAGGTTGATTGAGCCCCCACCATTGTCATTCTACGCCGAACATCCGAAGAAGCGACCATAACAGTATGCAGGTTAGATTCCGGGCGAGCAAATTTTCTTCGAGTCCAACTCTCAAGTTGGAGAAGCATGCCGATGGTGGTCCCGATATTAGGAAGGGACTTGTGGATGTAAGTCCCTACCATGTTGAAGTTAAAGGAAGTTCACCGACCAATTGTAGGATGAGGCGTTGCTCGTTAACACAACTGCCTACATCATTTCAGTTTGTGTTCTGGATCCTTGAGGCGCAGAAACTTTTCATCTAGAGAAGTCATTGTAATGAGCATGGGATTGTTTGAACTCATGCTCGAGGGCGACCTCGTAGGCTGTCAATTCGTTCTCAAAATACAACCCAAAAATTCAATGGATAACGTTCCATAAACTAGGTTGCACAAGCATGGACATGGGCACAGAGACGTATCGGACACAGGACAAGGCACTCGAAAATTTATAGGACAAGGACACGGTAGAAAAAAAATCAATATACATATTTAGACAAAGAGAATTTGAAGTTTTTTATACTTAAGATATAAAGTTCGTTAGTTAAACTATTGTAAAATAACAAAATAAAAATTAAAGTCTTATAAACTTAAAGTTGAAATTAAATCTTAAAATGTCAAACACTTGAGTGTTTATACTACAAGTAGTCACTATAAACATATAATATTTTTTTGATGATGAGGGAAAGCCGCTACATTTTTGGTGCGCTCTGGGTGTACGCATGAATGTACGCATAGCCTGGAAACCACACAAATCAGGTAAATTGTCCGTGGGCGACAAACTCGAAGTCTAGAAAGGCATAGTCTCAAGCCATACAACTCCCACAAGTTCGCGCTTGGAGGTTCAGCTGGGACCCTTGGGATGATGACCACAAGTTTTAACCATATGCAACACCCTTACGGGCTAAAAATTCAAACATATAATATTATCCTTTTATTAAATTCTAAAATTCATAAACAACGCTAAGTGTACGATGAGTCTCCAAATACTATGAATCGTGCCCAACACGTCTCAAAATAACATGAAAACGTGTCTGACACGTCTCTAAATAAATTAAAAAAACCGGACACGGTTTTACAAGTGTCCGATATGTATTGTCGTGTGTCTGATGTGTGTCGGTGTCCGGCACGACACAGGGGTTTAGAGGCGTGTCTGTGCAACCTAGCCTATAAATCCGTCGTAAGATGTGAGCATCCGTTTTCCATCATGTTTCATACTCCCTTCTTTTCATTGATATCTTTTACATTTCTTTGTTTTAACAAATTCTTTGATTTATTCCACTTTCTTTTTTCTTGGTATCACACTTCTCTCTTACGAAGGAGATAGTATAAGTGTACATACGACCGTGGGGAGGATTGAAAAATTTTCTATTATGATTGGGGTGCATCAAATCTCAGCTCTTTGTCTGAAACAAAGGGCGAAGGTGAAAGGAAGTTGGAGCTTCAAAGGCATAGGCTAGAAACTTGTGATTTTAGTTTGAACAGAAGTAAGACTGATAATTGGATTGCGGATTTAGTGGAAATGATAGTGGAGAGACGAGCACAATCACTTTAAATGAGAATGTTATACCACAATCATAGTTTTTTTCGTTATCTTAGGTCTATTCTCAAAACGGATGGAGAATTAGACGGAATGTGGCCCATGGGATTAAAGTGGGATGGTTGATGTAGAAGAGTGCAATGAGGTACACCTTGATCGCAGATTAAAGGGCAAATTTCACCAAGCTGCACTTTTATATGACACGTGATGTTGGGCAGTAAAGCATAGTCATGTCTAAAAGATGAATGTGGCGGAAATGTGTATGCTAAGATAAATGTGTGACCATACAAGAAAGGATCGACTTGGAAGTGAGTTAATTAGAAAAAAAGTACGAGCGGTCCCTATAAAGGATAAGTTGAAGGAGAATCGGTTAAGATGGTTTGGGCATGTGAGACGGAGAAATCATAGGTTGGTTAGAGGTAGAGAGACCTAAAAGGAGTTGGATAGGAGTGATTGAGAATGATATGAGGTTCCTTGGGATTGAAGAAGTCATGACGTTGGATAAGACCATGTGGTGGGAGAGAATTCAAGTGATTGATGATAACTGTCTTCAATAATGTGTGGACTGGTGGGTGACTTTGTAACTTCTCTCGTGGAGCATAAACAGTTTCACCCATTGATAATGAGTGACCTTCGTGCCATCAAGAACACGAAATTTATGTTGTATACTGGTTATGGTGTAGATAGCCTGGGATGAATGGATGATTTGGCTGTGGGGACTGATCATCTTTTGCCATGGGGGAAAGATAGCAGTCAGCCGTGGCTCAAGAGAGACGGTAAAGACTAGGATTTAGCAGGAAGGAAAAACAACCTATGCAACTGATAAAGATGGGCAACCCAAAAAGGAAAGCTGGAGGTTTAATAGTGGAGTGAGGGAGTATGTTTTATATTTCAGTGTCAAGAGTCGCTCAAACAGACTTACTGTGCTCTTATCTATATTACACATTATCATCTACTCAACACATTATATTTTACTCAGTTCTAAATATATCGTCCCCAGCCATCAGAAACATGTTACATTATTATGAGGAGGAAACCTGATCTAGCATGTGTTAAACTTTCGAACATTATCTAGACTAAAAGAACTCATATTGTACTTGGTTAAACAATTTAACTTGTTCGGCATATACGATGGCCATCGAAGGTTTTCTCTTTGACATTCATCATTTAACTACTCTATTCTCATTTTTGAAGGTTATGGATTCATTTTTGTGCTAGTTACCTTTTTACGGCGGCTGTCTGCTATCTTCTTTATTATGTAAGTGACGCTTAATCATTTGGAAATTGTTATTCTAGTAAATGGTCTCTGTGTGATATTGATGCTTAATCATCCTCGGGAAGGACATTCTTGAACAGCTCTTACTAACAATTTAAATAATTGTGCGTGCATGTTTGAGATTATTATGGGAAATCCTAAACTGGTTCTGTTTCTGATGTGCAGGAATTTATGTATCTTTCGCTGAAACGAGTAGATTGCTTTTATGCATCCCAACCCCAGCCTCATCATTTTACAATCCTAGTACGTGGTATTCCTGTGTTAGCTGGACAAAGCTTGAATGAAACAGTGGATCACTTTTTTAGAGAGTTTCATCCTTCAACCTATATTTCTCATACAATTGTCCGTCGAACAAGCAAACTTCAACATCTAACAGTAAGTCTAGTATGGTGATTTGGATATATATCCTGTTTTAGTGTGCAGTACAAAATTGCCATTCTTGAAAACAAAAGCCAGTCTGGATAAGATAGATGTTCTAAACTTTCAATAGCAGGTATACTGAACTTTTAATGGTTTTAAAATGAATGATCTTCTAACAAGACAAACCTATTAACGATACAGCAAAAGCTATGACTCATGCTAAGTTTCTTGCTCATTAACTTGGTATTTGTAATATAGCAGCAGGTATATATCATAGAAAATTTGAAACATGGCCTTTGAATTCACATTTTTGGAATATAATTAAGGAAGAGCTTGCAAGAATTAATAGTAGGGATTATTTAACATGGATAATCTTAACTATGGATGGTCTTCCCAAAAAAAATTTAACTTCATTTAATCATAAAATTACTAAAGTCTCTTCTCATAATGCGTCCAAGAGCAAGGCCACCTGTTTAGCCAATGAACTTAAATTGATTAAAGAAACAGTGTGCTTTTTGGAAATCATGTGCTTTTCAATGCCTATGTTTTTGGAGTGGCAACCAAACGACCCTTAATATTTTTTTTTATTAGTTCAATTTCATCTGCCCCACATTAGGAGCTCTTTGTCTTGTCATATCATGCACTGGTGGCGTCCACGTCCTTTAACTTATCCCTTTAAACTATGTTTATCCCTTCCTCCGAAAGGTACATCTACATAACCTTGAGTTAAGGGGGCTCTTAGCGTTGAGATTTTTTATCGTTTACCTATATGGTTATGCGGTTTGACTATTTTTGATTTATGCAATTCGGCATCGAAAACCACTACACCATAAGCTTATGTCTCATGTGGTTCTCTCTATCTATTGTAAATTGTCTTACTCCCTCCGTTCAAATCCAAGTGCGGTATTCTGCTGTTCCACATTATTTATGACTTGAGAGAGAGATTATGAATTTGTAGGTCAGTTTTATTTGTAGAACGGGAGTACATTTTATAGTCTTATGCTTACTGGTAAATTATTTGATTGATGCAGAAAAGATGCTATGTCAAATGAATGAATTGTAGGATGATGTCAAACTTCAGCTTATGAATGTCAAAGCTGTAAATTTAGATCTCATGAAAAAACTTTTTTTCAGATATGAGTGACCCCATCCAAACGACCAACAGGTCTTAGCTTGAAATGTGAAAAATTGCATGAAAGAGAGTTAAGAGTAGAAAACTTTCTAGCCAGAACTAGGTGGCTCGTTTAGCTAAATTTATGGCAGCCAGTGCTACATTTGTGACAGAATCTTGAGCTGAAATCACATAATTCGCTTGGACAAAACGGCCCACTATAAAGCCAGCATTTCGGCTGCAACATGCCAACATCTGATATCTATAGTACTAGACAAATGTTTTTCCATGAAGATACCATTTAAACTCCTTATAACTACTTGATTTTGACTTGGTACAGCTCTTTAAGACTAAGCTGGCTATATTGTTTGAGTAGAACTTGACACCTATTTGGTCCAAAACGCAATACTACTACTTATTATGGGAACATTCAACATTTGTTTGGGTTGATTTCTATGATGTAATCCTATGCCAGTTGAAGTTTAACACCTGATTTAGCTAATAATCTTCACGCTGAATTGTTTAGAATTTAAATACACGCTTAATGGTTGTTGAATATTTACAAAAAGATTCATAGAGCAGTATAAAATATTGGTGAACTTGTCTGAAACAAAGTTATGAATGTTAGAGGTAGATTCATATTTTGCTTTAGCCAACTATCTAAGCACCTGGCGTATAATTGATATTCATCTGACACTGTATGCATCTTTTTAAGAATGATGCAGAAAAACTTTATAGGACAGTAGCTCGGATGAAATCTCAAGAACACACCAGTCAAGGGTCTAGGTTTTGTGGCTGTCTGGGTCTATTTGGGAACAAAGACCAACAGCTAAGCAAGCTAGAGAGAAGGCTGGAAGTCGTGGAAGATAACATGAGGCTGGAGCAATCTTCTTCAGCTGGAAAGGTATGTGCTACTGTGCTTATGTTCGCCACGTTCTAAAATTTTTATTATTTCAAAGATGTTGAAGATCCACTATGATGAAAATATATGATTGTCGTAATGTACATGGATCTACATAACTTATTTCTTCACAAAAACCTTGTAAGGTCTGGCACCTATCAACAAATTTTATATACAAAAAGGAATGAGATACTGGCTTTGAGTCCTAAAATATCAAACGCTTATTAAATGACCTTCAGATGCGGAGGTCAGTCCTTTGATGATATGGTTTTTACATCAATCATATTTCTCGTTGGATAGAGCTGAGTCCTGTAAAGAAAACGTCAGGTTGTATGTCAATTATCCACTCAGCTTTTATACCTCCCACTCGCCCCTTTCTTAGAACCTGTGTCGTTCGGACATGTAGTGAATTCAATGGAGCGTACTTTTGAAAGCTATTCTATTTTTTTTTCCGTCTTTAGAGAAATATGTACATAAATATCTGATGTTTCCTGCTCAAAAATTTGATCTTTAGGAAGTTCCAGCTGCTTTTATATATTTCAAGTCTCGTTATGGTGCTGCAATATCTTTACATATTCGACAAGGGATTGATCCGACTCAATGGGTCACCGAACAAGCACCTGAGCCTGATGATGTTTATTGGCCTTTCTTTTCTTCCTCATATATCAAAAGATGGATTTGCAAGTTTTGGGTATTTTTTGCGTCAGCTATTCTCACTGTTCTG
The DNA here is from genome assembly GCA_958450325.1 of Agrostemma githago. NCBI lineage: Eukaryota > Viridiplantae > Streptophyta > Magnoliopsida > Caryophyllales > Caryophyllaceae > Agrostemma > Agrostemma githago. Next base: position 11,088,887 of record OY288244.1, read on the forward strand.
TTCTTTCTTCCCGTTCTAGTGGTTCAAAGTCTTACTCACTTGGAACAACTGGAGACTTATTTTCCTTTCTTAAAAAGCATCCTAAAATTGTAAGTGGTTTCTTTACTGTAGTCGTCTATTCACGGGATTTAGAAATATTTAATTTAACAAAACACTTTCCAAAATCAAGACAACCTGGTTAAGGTGGTTTGGTCTTAAGACAAAACAATAGTGAAACATCGAGTAATAGGTGTTCATGAGAAATTCTGCTGTTTCCAAATTTTCTTCTTTGTACGACTTTCTTCAAGGGTATATAAGAATAAAGACTTGCATATAATTTTTATTGATTGGGAGAAGGTTAGTGATAAGGTTCCAAGGGAGTCAGAAGGGCGTCTCAAAGAAGTGTATTGACATCATTAGAGACATGTATGAAGGAGTTAGTGCAAGTGTACGTACTACCGTGGGAAAGAAGGAGGAATTCCCTATTACGATTGGGATGCATCAAGGTTCAGCTCTTAGGCTTTCCTCTTTGCCATAGTCATGGACGAATTGACACATCAGTTCAAGGCGATATTTCTTGGTGCAGATAATATTGTATTGATCGATGAAGCGAAGTACGAAGTCCAAAGGATGGAACTTTGGAGACATGCGTTAGAAACTCGTGGTTTTAGATTGAGCATATTTGGAGTGTAGCTTTAGCGGAAATAGTAGTAGGGAGGTAAATACAATCACTTTTGATGAGAGTTGTTATACGAAGATCAAAGTTTTTTTCATTATGATGGGTCTATTTTTCAAAAGGATGGAGAATTAGATGTGACGCGGCCTATAAGATAAAGGCAATATAGTTAAAATGGACGAGCCCAATGGGGCTGTTATGTGACCAAGGCGTCCCTCATAGGTTAAAGGGCAAATTTTACCAAACAACAATTAGGACAACACTTTTATATGACACTAAATGTTCAAATGTAAAGCATGGTTATCTGCAAAAGCTGAATGTAGTGGAATTGTGTATGCTAAGATGATGTGTGGCTGTACGAAGAAGGATTGACTTAGCATTGACGCGGTTAGAGAAAAAAATAGGAGTGACTCCTATAGAGGATAAGTTGATGGAGAATTGATTAAGATGGTTTGGGCATGTGAGACGGAGGCCAATAAATGCAACGACATGTAGATGTGAAGAACGGAGGGCGCATATGTTAGTGAGGGGTAGAGGAAGACATAAAGAGACATGGATAAGAGTGATTGAGAACGATATGAGGTTTCTTGAGATTGGAGAAGTTATGGCCTTGGATAAGACGATGTGGAAGGAGAAAATTCAGGCGATTGATAATATTTGAGGACTATCTCTTATCTTTTTTATTCGGGTGATTGATAATACCCTTAGTAGTAGGCTTTGTTTTGTTAATAATGTCATAGTCAACTCACATGATGGGTAAATAGACCGTAAGCATTGAATGGTAAATCTGCATTTTACATATGTTTCAGTCTCTGTTAGTGTGTCATCTATGTCATAAATTCGTAATATTTTAGCCTTTGTTTTTAGTCATAGCAAACTGGCTGAACTTCTGTTCACAATGGTACAGGCCTATAGCTTTGTTTTATTAGCGTTAGTGATTCTCCGAGGCATTTTCTTTGCGAGTGAACTTTAATGCATGTCTTTGGAATTGCAGAACTGTTGTCAGTCAGGTGATCACTGGATATCTACCAAGTCTTATCCTTCAATTATTTCTAAATTTTATACCACCCATCATGAAGATGCTCTCCTCCATCCAAGGCAATATATCCAAGAGTGAAATACAGAAGAGTGCTTGTAGTAAAATGCTCTGGTTTACGATATGGAATGTATTCTTTGCAAATGTGTTATCGGGCTCTGCTCTGTATGGGTTTGATTTGTTTCTTGAGCCGAAAAAGGTTCCTATGTTACTCGCTCAAGGCGTTCCTGCCCAGGTGAATAATCTCTTCTACGAGTAATTTTTTTTGTTTACTAAGATTTGGTTGTTACACCTTACATACCAATTATCAAACTTTAAGTCATCCCTAAGCAAAATTAGAGCACTCACGTACTAAATCGAAAGCTTCTCAAACCTTAGGTTGCGAAAGTGAACATTTCCCTAGGGAGAAAGAGGGCTATGAAAAAAGAGCATGCGATGATAAATACTACGTATTAAATAGTATAGCACTACTGCACTAGCCTTTACTGCCGATCAATGGAACACTTGATATGCACGCCTATTCCTCAATGAGTTTCAGGGGCTAGCACCTATTCCCTCCATTTCGTTTTATGTCATTTTATGATCTTGCACATGAATTAAGAAAGAAACTATTGAAATGGTGTACAATTAGTTATATGCGATAAATAATCTTCGAAATATAAACATAAGTTTTCCCCACCAATCTAATATCTAAAGACATCTCTTATTCCTCCCAACTGTAAATGCTTTGAAAAATGTAAAGAAAATGTATGATAATTTGCACATACAAAGATTATAAGGGTACCAAAGTGCTCTTCTTTTTTGGTCTCAAAGCCAACATGACAATCCTATAAGTCGCATGACATATCTAGTATAATCTTGTATACCTTTTTTTTTTGTTGCACCAAAACTCCTTGTCACTGTGTGGCATGATGCCTGCAATAAATGTGAGTACCCTTACGGTTAGCTGAACACATGACTTACAATCTGAGGTTATATAATCTTTACATTTTGGGATGCCATCACGAGAAACCTTGTACACACTTTAATCAGGCTGTGAAACCCATAGTCCTAGCTCTTTAGTGATCTTAAATTTGTAGCAAGTCATAAGTTTGAAATAAATTAGAAAGTTGGAAAGGTAGACGTTCCGGATATCTTAACAAAATTGTTTGCAGGTGCTGCGCAAAAGAGTGTCAATTTATCCAACCAAATTTTTTACATGAGCTACTCTGCAGGAAATAACGTTGCTCTCTAGAGAATTGATTTAACATGTTCTATCTGGCTCGTGTCTGCCATTTGCAGGCTACATTCTTCATTTCATATGTTGTGACTAGTGGATGGACTAATTTATCTTCTGAGCTGGTCCAGCTATTTGCTCTCGTCTGCAGTTTTCTGAAAAGAATATTTTCGAGTGAAGAGAGTGAGGATGTAGCGGTGCCATCCATGTCTTACGAAAAAGAAGTTCCAAGAATCCTCTCCTTTGGACTTCTTGGAATCACTTATTTCTTACTTGCACCGCTTATATTGCCTTTCATTTTAGTATACTTTTGTATGGGATACCTCATTTTCCGCAATCAGGTTAGTTAATCTTGCTTCATACTAGATTTTTTCTTTTATTTCTTTTATTTATCTTGCTTCATAGTAGAAACAAAAGAGAGACATAATGTTAGAGGACATGCCACTGTACAGTCTGCAGAACTTAACTGAGTTTTAAATCCTGCAAATCCTGCCCTCCATGGTATTAAGTGTTGGTTTTAGTATGATTATCAGAATCAGTCAAGACCTTTATAAATATGGCTGACCTGAGAATGTGGCTGCTATGACCTTCAAAACGGAACCTTTTTGACTTGGTTTTTGATACGGAGTCTCGGCCCATATCTAGTACTGTGCTGCTGTATGCTCTGATTGCTCCCTCGCTTTAACTTTGATTATTATATTATGTTTAGGGTTAGAACAACAGCATCAAAGCCTTGGTCTCGAAATATCTTGGGGTCGACTGACATGAATTCTTCAAAATCCTTGGGTCTAAAAAAACAAACTACAGCTACCACAGTACCACACGAATACTTTATCTCTACAATACTCTCTTCTGCACCATGTTTTTGTCTAATTCTTGTATGAGTCTTGTTATTTTCGTTCACCTTAATCCATGTTTGTTTTGGTTTTCAAGTCGCTTAACCACGCCTCGTGTAGCACTGTAGCCTCTATCTCATATGACCAAACCACCTTCTACAATTTTATCGCATGTTACCTTTAATAGACCGTCTGATTGCTCCCTCGCTTTAACTTTGATTATTATATTATGTTTAGGGTTAGAACAACAGCATCAAAGCCTTGGTCTCGAAATATCTTGGGGTCGACTGACATGAATTCTTCAAAATCCTTGGGTCTAAAAAAACAAACTACAGCTACCACAGTACCACACGAATACTTTATCTCTACAATACTCTCTTCTGCAACATGTTTTTGTCTAATTCTTGTATGAGTCTTGTAATTTTCGTTCACCTTAATCCATGTTTGTTTTGGTTTTCAAGTCGCTTAACCACGCCTCGTGTAGCACTGTAGCCTCTATCTCATATGACCAAACCACCTTCTACAATTTTATCGCATGTTCTCTTTAATAGACGCAACTCGTACCTTTTTCCTGAATCAGTCAATGTATTGTGCTTAGGTTTAATCGACAAAACTTATACTCCCTCCGTCTTAGTCAATAGCAGTCTTTTTTTGTTTTCGTACAAAGACCGACAAAAGGGACATACCTTATTTACCTTTCTCTTGTTTTATCTCCATACCTTACTTACCCTTCTTTGTCTTGACTCCTCACAAAAACTTATCCAAAATAGAAATAGATAACTATTGAATAATAAACCTCAAAATGGAAGTAGATAACTAATCACCAGGACGCCACCAAGAGGGTGTACATTTGTAAATGTTCCCTTCAAATTCTATGTGTATGGGCTTTAGCTCTAAATTTTCTATTAAAAGATGATTTTGGCAATAATGAACATGTTCTTCATTTTTTTATGATCCTTTATTTTTTCCTAAAAGGGCCAAAACTGTCGTTTATTAGGATGGAAAGACCAATTGTGAATCATTCGCCAGGAATTGATTTATATTTTTGCCCAAAAATTAGCTTTTGGTAGGAAGTTTGGATGAAATGCTCATATAGAAACTCGGAACCTTGAAGAAAATTTGAGTATGGTATAAGTTTAGAAAAAGCGGTATAGGAAAGCTAGAGAGTTTGGTGAGACGAACCAAAATAAAAAGTATATATTGAATTTGGAGCAGAAAAAGTATATGCGTTGAAGGGCATGGTTAGTTTAAAAATCCAGTTGAAGAGTTCGCGAACTTGCTTGCTTGCTCTTCAAAGTGGTGCCTTGGAGGCAATATAAAAATCTAATTGAAGAGTTTACGAACTGGCAGGAAGCACTGCTTTTTCTTAAGAGTGGTGTGTTGGTCTGAAATTTGAGTAACTAATTGTGAAGTGAAACAAATGGTTAGTTGTCTAAAATATGCTTAGTGCCATCGACATCAGTTGAGTTATGATGGCATCATCTGTTCCACTCTAATTGGTCAAACTGTAATCATTTTTTGGTTGAGAAGAGTCAATTGTTTTTCTCAAAATTGAGCAATTTAAAAGTTAACTATTATGAGTATTTTTTTTCATTTACTGTCATGATGGTCTGCTAAAAACTCAATTCATGTTCTTTTTCTCTAAATGGGTTTGCTAGAAAAAAGAGTCTTCTGTCCTTGGATATTTGGCGGGACTGATTTTTCTTACTTCTGTTAGCCTTCTTCGAAATGCCGGGTTCTTTAGCTTTCTCAAGTGGGAAGGGTGAATGCGTTATCTTATGTGCTGCTTTATTCTGTGCAGTTTCTGGCTGTGTATGCACCAAAGTATGGAAGTGGTGGTAAATACTGGACTATAGTACACACCTCCACAATATTTTCCTTGGTTCTCATGCAAGTTATTACAATAGGAATATTTGGGCTGAAAGATCTGCCTCTGGCAACTAGCTTAAGTCTTCCGTTACCGGTGCTCACTCTTCTTTTTAATGATTATTGCCGCAAACGTTTCTTACCCATATTCATGGCTTATCCTGCCGAGGTATAGATTTATGCACTTTCATATTTCCCAGTTGGACTGTGTTTTGTTCTTCTGATTGTTGTTTTCCCCAATGCCATCACTATAGGTGTTATCCATTCAGGGTGTGTTTGGATTGAGGGATTTGGAGGGGAGGGAAGGGAGAGTAAGGGATGTAGAATCTTTTTTTGGTTAGGAAATAAGGATGAAGAGAAAGGAGGGGGAGGGATCCATTTTCCCTCCTCCAAGCCAAATCAAAATCTCTCCAACATTGAAAAGATTTTGAAGGGAAATTGTATCCAAACACCCTCACCCCAACCCCCTCCCTTTCCCTCCTATTTTGCTATCCAAACAAAACCTAATCTAACGTTCAGTAAAACTTTTGCAGTGTTTGGTAACAAAAGATAAAAAAGATGAGGAAAACCCGCGGATGGCAGAATTTCTCGACAAATTAGTTGATGCATATCAAGATCCTGCTATTAAGCCAAAATACAAAGGCAGGGATGAGGATACGCAGCGCTCCCCTCTTCTTCAGTCCAGTGAAATTGGAGTTTAGCAGAGTTTCTGGCTTGAATGAGGATACTAGTGTTTACGTGAGAATGTACAGGGCATACCGTGGGTTTCCACACTTTGGGTGATCTTATATGATTGTAGCTTGTTTCTTTTTGCCAATATTTGGAGGCAACAACATTTCCTTTTGGTTGGTTTGTCTCGTTCATCAGATCCCTGGACCACACAAATATGTAGATAAGGCGAAAACATACAACTTCAGTCTCGTGATAGTAATGATGTCCGTGTTGTAACATTTGATAATTGTTTCAAGGACAAACTTTTCAGATATGTTGCCCTCTCAAGTTTTGGGATCAACGTGTGATGCCCTGCCCAAATTCCTGCGAGTTTATTGTCTGGAGTCAGTTTAGTGTTGACACAGGCAACTTAACCTTGACCAGTTTTTGGACTGGTTGTGTTGGAGATTTTTGTCTCCTTTCCCGAAAATTTGCTCTCGGCATTATGGCCTAATTAAGAGCATGTACATCAGCAAGCAAGACCCAATTCTCATCCTCCACTTTTTTACCGTTTCTCTATCCACCTCAATTTTTCACTCACTATTAAATTTTTATCCAAAACAACTCACATTAACAAGAATTCATTTTTCACCCTCTCCAACTTTTTTATACCCTACACTTATAATTACTGTATTATTTTAATTAAGAAAAATGAAATGAATGGATGATGGCCCACTAACTGTTTTCCCGCTCAATCTCACCTCTGCAAGAATCTCAACCCCTCTCTCCTACAATTTGGATCCCATGTGGCACATTTTATTAATTATTTACACAATTGAGCATTCTCGTCCTTGCAGCTCGTACCCAATGTACATGGTCTAATGGGATATGGATATACTCCCTCCATCTTAGGCGATTGTTATTACTTTGTTTTGATACAAATACAGAAAGAGGCACTCTGTTTGCGTCTCTTGGTTGCCTACTTGCCTCACACCTTCTTTTCACTTTGCTTGGTGCATTTGACTCCATTCAAACACTTGCCTAAACAAGAAACTATTACAACCTAAAGTTTTACTTTAAAGTTTAACTGGTGGATAGAGTTCGACAACGCATCATCTCTTGGAACGGAGTGTTCCTCTCCCCGGCAGGTAGACTTACTTTAATTCATTCTGTTCTGGCAAACCTTTCATGTTTCTTTCTATCGGTATTTAAAACACCGGTAAATGTTGCTAATAAGATTAATTCGATGTTAGCACATTTCTGGTGGGTGGGGCTTAGATCAAGAGGTACGGTCTATTGGAGGGCTTCGAGGTACCTTTCACTTCCTAAAACGGAAGGTGGGCTTGGTATCAGGGATTTGAGTTTAGTTAATCAGGCACTTCTAGCTAAGCAGGTTTGGAAATTATTAACTGAAGATTCCTTGTTCACGAGAGTGTTTAAGAGAAAATTTGGCTCTATTAAAGAGTGGATGACTGATTCTAAGGATGATGGTTTAAAGAGGAGTGGGAAAGCCTGGACTGATAATTGTATGGGGTAGTAAGATTATCTACAAAGGCCTTAACTGGACACTAGGAGTAACTTGGAAGAGAATTCAATAGTAATCAATGTGTTCCAGGATAAATGGGTGCAGGGTGGTATTCCTGTTCCGAAAACGGGCATTAATTGTTTGTCTAATGAACATGGATCCCCCTGGATTATTTATGATTTTACTAATGATGACAACACCTGGAATCATGGAAAGCTTCAGAGAGTTTTTGATCAGGAATGGTGTAAGAAAATCTGCTCTATCCACATACCCTCGTCAAAGGTGGAGGCACGGTATTGCTGGAGTAAAACAAAGGATGGTATTTATAATGTCAAAAGTGGTAAAGAGAAGGTATGAAAGATGATGACAAAGCATAGAATCAAGGCGAAAAAAGGAGCCCAATATCTTCCGGAATTTTATTCCAAAGAGATTCTTTGGAGACTCCCAGGTCCACAAACTTGGAAAATCTTCATTTGGAAAATCCTTTTGTAACACCCCGTATTTTTCAAGTAGAATTAAAATTTTAAACATTTATTTAAATCAAGTTTTACGTTTGAAAAATTATTTTCGTGAATTCAAATATTTTATTTTCGTTAAAATTAAAAATTATTCCGTTATATAAACATGAATATTTATTTATCGAATTATTAAAAAAATTTATCTTTCGTTAAATAAAGTTTAAAACTCGAAAACATATTTTTATAATGAACCGTCGTTTTAACATTTTCTCGTCTCGTAAAAATTTAATAAATTATCGAATTTTTAATGACGATTACTTATAACTTTTGTTCCATAATACTATTTACCGTTTATTTTACTTATCGTCTCACAGATTGCTTTTTAAAAATAAATTTTACAGTTTTCATTACTTTAATTCCATAATCTTATATTTTAACTTTTTAAGAAAGAAAGACGTTTGTACGAGAAACAGATCGAAACTCGGTGAAATATGGGATTTCCACGTTACCATACATGCATGCACAAGGAGTAGTGTCAGACTGTCAGGGCTACAATGACTAACTTTGCCTAGTCTATGCCCTATTCATTTTTTTTATTCTTTTGAATCTTATAAATAGTGCTCCGTAGCACATCCTCAAATTCCTCACTCAACTTAACATTTCTTTAGTACTCCGTACATTATATTGACGTACACTTATATTCTGTATTATATTTACTCCCTCGTTCTTCTATATAATTGGAGCATCGGGAATGAGAAGCTGCCCAGTATTTGGTGGAATCATTTTTCCAGAATCGTATTTGGGTCAAATCATTTCGACCCGAAAATGTCTGTATAAGAGGGAGAAGACGACTTTTCTTACGTAGACGATATTTTGACGCCGTCGACCCTTAATTCTTAATAACGTTAATAAATACTCCGTAATATCTATTAAGGTAACCAAACTTTTCTTCTAACAACATTTCTTATATATAAGTATATTGTGTTACTAACTTAATAAATTGCTTATTTAAATATTTAGGCTTGTTTGTACGACTAAATTACTTATGTATATAAAAAAATGTTAGGTGATATTTTATTTATGTTATGTACATATTTATGACTAAATTCAACTTGACTAAATTATCACTTATTTAATAAATTTATTTATCACCTTTATATTTCTGTTTATATGAAAAATGAGAAAATAAATAAAAGAACTTAAATTAATAAAATTTACTTATATCATTTTCATTGTACTTTATGTACTTACTTCTATTTGCTACGTATGTTTATTCTATGTACTTTATATTTTGTATATAAATTGTAAAATATTATAATAATTGTTTATAAATTATAAACAATTTATAATTGTTTATAAATTATAATAATAGAGTAAATTAGTAACTTGTAAAATATTTTATTTTAATAAAACTCACTTATTATTTTTATAAAGGTAAAGATTTATAAATTTCATTTTATATAATAAATGAATTTATTTTATTCCAAAATTTTTACACGACATTCATAAGTATTAAAAAATGATTTTACGTCATATTCTTTTAGAAACTTTTATATTTTACTGAACTCTAAATTTTAAAATAAAACTTTGAATTTTAAAATAATATTTTATTATACCTTAAATTTTATTTTTATATATAAAACTTCATTTAAAGATTTACTATTTTAAAAGAAGTTATACGATATTTGGGATATGATGTTTCAGTTTACACTTGAGGATTAAAGTGTAACGTTGTCACACTGAAAGTAAGTATTTGAGGATTTGACTGTTTCAAATGAGTCCGACCAATTATTGAAGGTCACCAAATAATGTACTATTTGTTCACGGGCGACTTTTATATAAAGTTTACGATGCCAGTCTGGGACGAATAGCTTGTGTTGGATTCTACCATGCGTGGTGTTTCGACTGCACTTGTAATGAAAAGCAGACTCGGAGGCTGCGGTTCGAGAGTCGACCTAGTGTTTAAGGTAGTCGTCCTACGACAGTGAGAGCTGCGGTTCAAGAGTCTGCGTAGGATATGTGGCGCACATATAGACAAGTACTTGATCAGTATTACCACCTAGGTAGCGGGGGCAAAACAGGATTCTGAAAACTGCGGGTTCCCTCTTGGTGATGCAGAGAATGTAATCATCAGCTTTCATTTCAGCATAAAGCCCCGTTTGAATAAACGTATAATATAATAGAAGTTCGGGCCCAATTGAGCCTTATGGGTGAGATGTAAACCTCATAAGATCGGTTCGGTCTACGAGTCGGTACTACGGTTACTTCTATTGGTGAGATGCAATCCAATAGGATGTAGCGGTGATACTAGGAGCCACGTCTCGTGTGTTTTGTCTGCTTACGTGAAAAATGATTTTAAAATCAAATGGCTGCCAATGTCCCATCTTTTAAACTTTATCGTTTTCATCACCTCACATGTTGGTTAACAGAAGTAAAGGAAACTATCTGTTACGTGATATCCTTTAATATTTTTGTAAGCATATTATTTGTTATTCACATGATTGTCTTATGTGTTCGAGGTGATGTTAGATGAACGGCTTGGTTGCTGTCCCGCTCAGCGTCCACTGTATTTTTTTTGCAGGTCTAAGACATTGGGGAATCGAGCGAGAGAGATTTAATAATACGTTTGTATAAAATACAATTTATATTCTGTACTAAGTGAATCAAGACTATGTAATTAATAGTCGTTTGTTGTAAGGATCCGTAGCGATCCGGATTTATTTACACTCTGATATAATTTTAATTAAATGACTTAGATAACTTTCCGCATTATCTATTAATTTAAGTCATCGAAAATCCGGGTTGTTACACCTTTCGTCTGCCCTTCCTGTGGGACATAAAAGATCAAAACGGAATTTCCCAGGATCATACTCGTGTGTCCTTTGCGATAATTTCTCTTCTTCTAATCAGGTTGTTGAGAACGAAACACTTGAGCATCTTTTCAGGGATTGTGACTTTGTGAGATCTCGGCTAGACTTTGGGTTACCTGCCCTCTGGGTATTCGAGTTGAGAATGATTCTCTTATAAGTCCTTTTTTATTTATTTTTATTGGTTGAAATGTAAGAATTATATTACCACACCAAAAACATTACAAATTTGGCTTCTCGGCCATGCTTACATACGAATAATCAAGTAATCAATTTACTAATCCATCCTTGTTCATCCTTAATAATATTTTTTTATCAAACAATGCTCAATCTTTCTCGTAGACTCCTCCTCATCTTGCCTATTAGGCATTCGGGTGACACTAAAACTCCTTCATGGATGCTCTTATTTTGCGCCCACCATACATGATATATGAGAGCACTAATTAGAATCCCACTTACGGTTTTATAAAGCTTCCTTCATTGCTCCAACTGAATCCACCACCTCCTATACTCTGTTAATGGAATGTCAATTTCAGACCATTGCTTCACCAAAATCACACACCTTTTACTATGTTCACATTCAAATAGCAAGTGGCTGTATGTTTCAGGCCACTCCCCACATAACCCACACGCTGTTTCTCTTGTAGCAGTCCACCTATACATCCTATCCCTTGTTAATAGTCTTCCTTTTGTTGCCAGCCAGCAAATAAATCGATGCTTAGGCAGGCTAATTGCATTCCAGATCAGGTGGTAATCAAGTATCTTATCCTTTTCCTGCAAATACCATTCATAACCATCCTATACAGTATAACTGTCCCCTATATTCCTCCACCACTTCTCTACATAAGCTTCTTTCATCTCATCTTTAACCTGGCATATCTTCCTCCAAGTCCAACTAGCATTAGCATTGGGCTTAAATTCCTTCCAATCTTTACTCTTTAAAGTATTTGTGTGGATCCATTTTACCCATAAAGTCTCCGCACTACTGTGAATCCACCAACAATATTTGCCAATGCTTGCTCTATTCCACAATTTAATGTTAAGCAACCCCAATCTTCCTTTATCTTTCGCTATACATACCTCCTGCCATGAAACCAGTGCAGGGCTATTATTCATAGCGTTTCCACTCCACAAGAAAGTGCTACAAATAGAATCGATTTTCTTCAGCACCGCAGCAGGCAAAATGAAGATTCACGCCCAATATGTATGCAATTTACTAAGTACAGACTGTATTAATGCTAGTCTGCCTGTATAGGATAGGTGTTTTGTTCCCAAATTGAAGTTGACAACAGGAATAAAGGCAACAAGAAATCATTCCCCATGCATAGGTGATTTAACACATATCGGAACCCCAAAATGTTCGTTGTTGCTCCTCATATTTTGTCCGAACGTTCCTACAAACCCGATGAAAACTTTGTACAATTATCACACTTCAAATCGAGTTGCTCGAGAGCTCATAAATGTCGGGCCACGTTTCAAATCAACCTGATTTTCATACCACGTGACCAGGGTGTCTTAAGTATGTAACTTGCCAGATCTCACGCCCACGCGACAAATTAAATGTAATTCGCTTTTACACGGTAAACCAATTTTCAGATAGGGTGGTTTGACACAAAGTAGAACCCCCAAATGTTCTCTGTTGCTCCTCGTATTTTGTGACGACGTTACTACCGACCTGATGAAAACTCTGTACAATTTTCAACCATTTTTAAAATGGATCCCGAAGCTCTGAAAAATGTATATTATACACTTCAAATCGAGCTGCTCGAGAGTTCATATCGAGTCACGTTTCAAATCAACCTGATATTCATACCATGTGACTAGGGAGACTTCAAGATGTATCCTACCCATATTAATGCCCAAATGATAAGTATAAGTCGTTTTTACACGATAAAACGATTTTCAGATGAGAGTTGTTTAACTCATACCATAACCTTAAAACATTTTTCGTTGCTCCTCCCTATTTTGTGTCGACGTTCCTACTAATTCGATGAAAACTTCGTACAATTTTTAGATCCCCAACCTCTAAAAAACCCTGTATTATACACTACAAATCAAGTTGCTCGGGAGCTTATATCGGCCATGTTACAAATTAACCCAATTTTCATACCACGTGATTAGGGTATCGTTATGAAGTACTCTACCTAATTTCACGCCCAAACAACAAGTATAAGTCGTTTTTACACGATAAACCTATTTTCTTGTAGAGGTAGTTAAACACATACATGGACCCCAAACGTTCTCCATTTATTCCCATATTTTCTGTGGGCGTTCCTACCGATCCGATGGAAACTCCGTACAATTTTCAGCCATATATTTTTTCCGGACCCCGAAACTATAAAAAAACCGTGTAGTACACATGACAAATCAAGTTGCTCGAAAGTTCATATCGGGTCACATTTCAAATCAAACTGATTTTCATATAACGTGACTAGGGTGTCTTCAAAATGTATACCCAGTCCAGTTTCACAATAAAGGACAAGTATAAGTCCCCTTTACACTATAAACCTATTTCTGGTAGGGGTAGTTTAATACATACAGGGACCCGCAAATGCTCTTTATTTATTCTCATATTTAGTGTGGACAATCTTACCGACCCGATGAAAGCTCCGTACAATTTTTAGCCTTTTTTATTTCAGGCCCCGAAAATTTGAAAAACGTGTATTGTATACTACAAATCGAGCTGCTTGAGAGCTCATATCGGGTCACATTTTAAATCCACCTGATTTTTATACCACATGACTAGGGTGTATTCAGGATGTACCCTTCCCGAGTTCATGCCCAAATCACAAGTATAATTCGCTTTTACATGATAAATCGATTCAGGTGCGAGTTGTTTAACATATACCGGAACCCCCAAACATTCTTCATTTCTCCTCATATTTTGTGTGGATGTTCCTACCAAGCCAATGAAACCTTGGAACAATTTTCAACCATCTTTACTCCGGACCCCGAAGCTCTAAAAAACATTATTATACACTACAAATCAAATTGCTCGGAAGTTCATATCGAGTCACGTTTCAAATCAGCCTAATTTTCATACCACGTGACTAGGGTGTCTTCAGGATATATTTTGCCTGCTCTCATCTCCAAATGACAAGTATAAGTCGCTTTTACACGATAAGGAGTGTATTATGGAGAAATGAGCGTGCATAAGAAGTGGGTAAGTAGTAGAAAGATTTGAAGGGATGATACTCTCGTTGACTAGTTGCCAAAATTAAATGATAAGAAGGAAGCAAGGAAAGGAGGAAAAGGAGAATAGGATGATGAAGAGTTGTTGATGAAGGAAAAATTATCTTAGTAGAGAAGCATGAGCAACAACAAGATGAGTAATAACATTAGGGAGAGGGTAGGGGAGAAGGATATGAGGAAGTGAGTGATAAGGGCGTGAAGAACAGGGAGGGGGGAGGGGGGGTACGGTGTAGAGTGAGTGAAATTAAGAAACAACACTCTTTTTCAACTAGATGACAAAAGAAAATCATATGTAAGGATGATCTTGGATGATGATGATGATGATGATGAGAAGAAGAAGAAGAAGAATGGAGAAGACTTATCTTAGTAAACGGGAACAGAGCATTATGGGGAGAAGGGGAAACGAGTGCCATGAGGATGTTGTGAAGAACAAGATGGATGAAAGGAGCTAAGGAGACGCATCATACCATACTAGATGACGAGGAGAGGAAATAAGAGGATTGGATGGGGAAGGAGAAGAGGATGTGAAGGGGGTAGATGAGGAGGAAACTGATCTTATTATAGGGTAATAAGAAACAAGAGGATGACCGTTAGAGGAGAGGGAGAAGATGATCAGAGACGCTAAGGGTAGAAGAAGTTGAAGGAACACAATCGTCACTAAACTCTATATATGAGAAAAACATGCCATATTTTAGGATGGGTCATAGATCATGGAGAGAGGAAGACTTAGAGGAAATAGGAGACCAAGAGGATAAATGAAAGCAGAGTAAGTGGATGTAGATAAGGGCTAGGAAGAAAATGCATGGATGAGAAATGGAAGGGGACTTAGCGGCAGTGGAGGAGAAGAAAAACCAACCTTCGTATATGGGGAGGAGGAACGGGAAGATGAGCGGCATTAGGGAGGAGACAAGGAGGTAGAGGGTTAACAATGAGAGGGGTGGAAGAAGTTGAACATATGACACTTTCACTAAAGAAAGTGACCAAAGCATGTCATTTTAAGGTTGGATCTTAGATTACGAGAAGAAAAAGGAGAGGAAGCAAGTTATACTAGATTCCTCACAATTTAGATGAATAATGAATCAATCTTAATATTTTTGAAAGGAATTGATACTGATTACAATTGTTGTTTACTCAAAATTGCGAGAAATTTAGAAAATTTCAAACAATTGAGCACCACCAAACAAATACGATACATGCAATTGTACTCTATAACCACGAAAAAACTATCTATAAAGGGCAAAGGTATATGCATATTGAAATCAACTTAATCTGTATCTATCAATAACACATAAACAACCGTATTACACCAAGATCGCACGCGGCCCTCAACTAGTACTATATAAAACTTGACTAGTTTCTAGGTTAATTAAGAGAGAGCTCCTCAGAGTCTCATAAGCATCGTCTTGGAGAGAGCTCCTCGGAGGTTTGTAGTATTATCTCCACATAGTGAATTTCGTTCTCCTTGTCAATGTAGATGTAGTCAATGATTTTGTTGGTGAACCACACACATAATTCTGTTTAGTCAGTTTTTATTATGAGAAATTCCTATTTGGACCCTCTAAATTTTCACTTTTCTCAGTTGTACCCCTGCGTATTAGCAATCAGCAACTGTACCCCTAAACTCTACTCCCTCCATTTTCTCGAATTAGCCCCACCTCTCTTTTTTTTTGTGAGGGGAAAACTGGGCCAATGGGGCTAATTCAAGAAAATACAGGGAGTATTAATTAGTCTCAACCGTGATTAAACTACAATTAGGCGTTAAGTTTAACGTTAAGTGCCAAGTTGGAGCAAATGACATGGATTTTCTTTTATTTTTTAATTTTTTTTGTATTTCTTTTTGTTAGGAAATAAGTGCCTAGCAATTGTCTTCTTTGGTCTTTGAATTGATTTGTTCCTGATATCTTTCCTAAAGTTGATCTCTTGTTTTGGTAACATAAGATTGTTTGGTTTTAGGAAAGATTAGCCGTTGTTTCCTAATTAGTTTAGGTAACCAGTTTAGGTGGAATAATACTATATAAAGACCTGACTAGTTTCTAGGTTAATTAGGACAGAGAGATGATTTGAGAGCACAATATAGAGGGCTGATTTGTGACGGTTTTCTTGAGGGAAAAACTCAGTTTGTTCTGAGTCTCTATTATTTAGTGGTTCTATTGATCTCGTCTTCGTTGGAGACCGTTGGAGTTTGTTCGGATCTTGGTTGGCCGCAAGATCGTTTGTCCTTCGTCTCGTCGATGAGTTCGTCGCAGGTCGAACTGAATCTGGGTAGTCTCTTTCCAGTTTGAGATTACTATCTGGTTGGTAGAATTGGTAGTACTTTTGGCTTTAGCTGTGAGCTATTAAGCGCGTGTATTACGGTCTACTGTTGTACTATTATCTCCACAATAGTGAATTTGGTCTCCTTGTCGGTGTGGACGTAGCCAGTGAGTTTGCTGGTGAACCACGTAAATCTGTGTGTCAGTTTATTATTGTTTGCTATTTGTTTTGTTCTTCTCACATAATTAACAAACCGTAGGTAACGGGACGCCTCCGTTACAACAAACTGGTATCAGAGCTTCAGGTTGTTCCGCTTCCGCTTCTGATTTTCAGGTTCGGCTTCCGTTGAGTTAGGCGTTATTTGGGTTTGTTGAATTTTTGGTGAGAAGATGTCTGGGGCAACAATTTTAAAGATTGATAAATTCTCGGGGAGTAATAGTTTTGGGTTGATAGGCTTGGGTGAAGATGGTAGTGTTGGCGGTAAGGTGGAGTTTTCATCTGTACGGGTCGAACTACGCAATTCTGAAGACAAGCTATCGACAGTTGTTTCCGCTTCTCCATGAGGCAGGCTCCTAGGTGGAGCAGACCCGTGCCTTGGGTGAAAAAAGACAAGACCCGTGCCTTGGGTTAAAAAGGTAAAGCCCGTGCCTTGGGTGAAAAAAGGCAGGACCCGTGTCTTGGGTGAAAAAGGCAGGACCCGTGCCTTGGGTGAAAAAAGGCAGGACCCGTGTCTTGGGTGAAAAAGGCAGGACCCATGCCTTGGGTGAAAAAGGCAAGACCCGTGTCTTGGGTGAAAAAGACAATCGGAAAGGAGAAAAATTACTATTGACTGAAGACCGTTGAAAGATGCGATCGTTCAGGTCAAGGTGGAGACTATTGGGACAAGTAGTCACTTGAGAATCGACTGTTCGAAGCTGCACTTTGAAGACTGGTTCGGGTTGGACAATTCTAGTCAAGGTGGAGATTGTTAGGAAATAAGTGCCTAGCAATTGTCTTCTTTGGTCTTTGAATTGATTTGTTCCTGATATCTTTCCTAAAGTTGATCTCTTGTTTTGGTAACATAAGATTGTTTGGTTTTAGGAAAGATTAGCCGTTGTTTCCTAATTAGTTTAGGTAACTAGTTTAGGTGGAATAATACTATATAAAGACCTGACTAGTTTCTAGGTTAATTAGGACAGAGAGATGATTTGAGAGCACAATATAGAGGGCTGATTTGTGAGGGTTTTCTTGAGGGAAAAACTCAGTTTGTTCCGAGTCTCTATTATTTGGTGGTTCTATTGATCTCGTCTTCGTTGGAGACCGTTGGAGTTTGTTTGGATCTTGGTGGGCCGCAAGATCATTTCTCCTTCGTCTCGTCGATGAGTTCGTCGCAGGTCGAACTCAATCTGGGTAGTCTCTTTCCAGTTTGAGATTACTATCTGGTTAGTAGAATTGGTAGTACTTTTGGCTTTAGCTGTGAGCTATTAAGCGCGTGTATTACGGTCTACTGTTGTACTATTATCTCCACTATAGTGAATTTGGTCTCCTTGTCGGTGTGGACGTAGCCAGTGAGTTTGCTGGTGAACCACGTAAATCTGTGTGTCAGTTTATTATTGTTTGCTATTTGTTTTGTTCTTTTCACATAATTAACAAACCGTAGGTAACGGGACGCCTCCGTTACAACACTTTTCCTCCAAAGTGTTTATCTTTCCTTTTTTTCCTCCAATTGTTCCCTCCAATTTGTCTGTATCTTCAACGTTCACATAAACAAATTTGCCTCGAAAATTCATTTTCAGCTTGAATTTATCCATTCTGCACATGTATTAGCAACAAACAATAATTAAGAATGACTTATCTGAATAAAGCCCTATGTTTCGCACCCTAATTAAGCCCAAATTTTGTATGTTACTACCGCAAAATCTTAAACTCCAATCGCAGTTTTCATTGATTCTTTGTACATTTCGAATACCCGCTGAAATTAAATCAAAAGTATCATTCATTAACATTGTAAGAGAACCCAAATTTCGAGCATAACTTTCAAACATATACAATACTTAGCAGTTGATGACAAAGAAGATGAATAAAATACCTTAATCAGAAAGGAAGAAGGACAAATATATGATGATAGTCGAACAGGGGAAGAATACCGGATGATATGATGATGATGGCGCGACTGAAGTCGAACATGGGAAGAAAGGAAGGAAGGGGAAGGGTTTGCAGTTTAAAATTAGAATGAAGGGTTAATTAGAGATTTCAAGATCAAATGAAGAAAAAATGCCAGCAAGACTGCCATGTCCCAGAGTAAACTAGCTATGTCATTAGATTAATTAGGAGTGCCAATTTGGCACTTAACGCCTAATTGTAGTTTAATCATGGTTGAGACTAATTAATAGAGTTTAGGGGTACAGTTGGTGATTGCTAATACGCAGGGGTACAACTGGGAAAAGTGAAAACTTAGAGGGTACAAATGAGAATTTTTCTTTTATTATTGTTTGCTATCTATTTTGCTCTTCTCTCATAATTAACAAACCATATATAGGTAACGCGACACCTCCATTACAACACTACTCCCTCCCATCCATTCAATTCTTTACGTGAGGGTCGTTTTTGTGAGAAGAAATGGTGAGCCTATGTAAAGAATTGAATAGATGGGAGAGAGTATAACTTAAGTCCGTCTTATCTTAATCATTAAAAAGGCCATGGTACCAATACTGAATTTATGCAAGCCTTCCACGACAACAATGTTCTTGAATAAACCGTTAATAAACGTTAGCCTAAGAAGTTTATAATTGTGGACATGACATAGGTCCACCCCGACGCGACCACGCGCGGGTTTGGGGCGGCGAATGAATATCATGTGAGATGGATCTCGAATTGAAATTTAAATCGAAGTAGAGTCGCCACCGAACTTTGTGGGAGTTCGGGCCCATTCGAACCCACTCTATGTCGTAGTGGGCCGTGCACAAAGTACGGCTCATTTCGATTTTAGAGTTTATCGGGTTCGTCCCTTTGCATTGCGATACCGATTCCGACATTATAGGAAATCGGGTATTAAATGACTCTCGTATGCCAATGGTTTCGGACATCCAGAAACCACGGTTCTGAGTAAGGGGTGAGGGTACGTGTTGGGAAGTTCACAAAGAACACCCAACCCCGCCCGCACTTAGCGGCCTCTACTTAGATATCGTTCGATTTTTGTGTACGCGTGCTAGTTTGACGGTTGAATGATATGCAAACAATGCTTCTTGACTAAACATGTGAATTATGTTTGATCTACGTCGTTTAATGCATCTTTGAATTATGTCGAAGTTGTTTTAGCATGTGAGATTCGTTTTAGTATAATAAAACAAAAGAGATGCCAAAATAGAAACAAACGAGTTAGTAACGGTTTGTAAAAGGATGAGAATGACATAAATAATATGAAGCAAGGTTTTGAAAAGATTAGGACACGTGATAGACTTGACACGTGTTGACCGAAGTTGTTAAAAAAAGTTTTATCGAAGCTCGAAATAATGTTGAAGGCTCACAGATTTGTCGTAATAAAGGTCACTCGATCAAGTCATGGAAGGACTCGGTCGAGTTCCTCATAAAAAACCCTCCTGCTTCGATTTTGAGGTGCCACTCGATCGAGTCAGGTATGACACTTGATCGAGTGGTCCTCAGGAAGAGTATTCTGATTCAGTTTTGGGGTGTCACTCGATCGAGTGCTACATAGCACTCGATTGAGTGCCCCCTATTCAATTTTCGAAGTTGCTTTTAATTTTTGAAAACCGATAATTTCGTTAAGTCGTGTAAAAATATGGCGTAATTTATACCTGACTTAATATTTTCAAAGCTCATAAATATTTGATATTCGACTATGAAATCAATACCCAATATTTAGAGTGATTGCTAGAAAAAAGAGACGTTTTAGAAATTGTTTTGAATCGAAATAGACTCTCTGCGTTGTAATGTCGTATTAGTCTTTTTAGGACTATGTGACTATTACTTCGGCATCAACGAGAAAAGTTTTTGAAAACGCTTTATTTGATTGATTCCTTTAGATCCGATATTCAACTATAGAGTTGATATCGAATCCTTAGGGACGACTTCTTATTGAAAATAGTACGATAATATCGATATTAGGAACAAGAAAATAATAAAAATACACGACGACCCGTAAATAGACACGGACGGACGAGAAAAACGAGGAGAAGGAAGAGAAAAAGATAGAAATCGGGATTTGTAACACCCTCAACCTACATGCTTAATTATCTCGAAAACGGACTCGTAGCAGCGGCCTAGGCGCGGGAGCGTTAAGGTGCATATAGGAGAGTTATGGTGTGTATGGTTAGGGAGGGGATTTAGTAAGTTTTGCTCTCTGATTTGTATATGGTTTGCCTAAAATTGCCTAGAATTTAGGGTTGTGAATGGTCATGAATCCTATAGGATTTCTAGAGGAAAGATCCGAGTATAATATGCCTAGTATTGCTGGAATTTCGGGTTGTAATTTGTGTATGTCGGGATTGGAACTGTTGTGTTGTGAATTGTTGATATGACTTGAATGTGAATTTTGTGAATAATTGATGATGGAAATTGTGTTACGGGGGTGGGGTATTTATAGGATGAAATACCCGACTTGGGATAGGAGATAGATGGCTTGCAAAGGAAGAAAACAACCGGTTGGGGTGAAGTGGGATTTCGTCTTTGGATAGAAAAATGTTACTTATAGGGGAAGAAACACCCGGTTTTCAGCTGGAACAAGGGTCACTCGATCGAGTAGTGCACAGCACTCGATCGAGTGCCCGGTATGATGCAGGATTTAGCGGTTTTTGAGAGCTTACTCGACCGAGTGGCTGGTCCACTCGATCGAGTGGGTCTAAGCCGGGTAGGATTCCTTTTTAGAGATTGATTAGTTTTATCTTTAACGAAGAAGTCTAGTTGCATAATTCTTCTTTTATTGCTGATTTTTTGTAGGTGTTTGAGTTCGAGTTGGATTTTCGAGGTGGTGTGCCAGATTTTTATGGCTCGGAAATGGCTTTGACCGGGGTTTGACTCGGTTGCTAAAAAACGGTTTTGACCCAAATTAGTCTTATTTGACTGGAAATGACCCACTGGGCCTGAATTTGAGGTCGGTTTTGTGAGATTTTTACTCCGCTAAAAGCTCGTGCCAACTACTATTGATTCCGAGTCCGAATATCGAGCGTATTAAGTCATGTTTGTGTCTGATCATCATCGGGTGTTTTTTTGGAAACTGCTATAGACACCTAGCGGTCAAAATGTGGGTGTCTACAGAGCCCCCACTCTGACTGAGGCTTGGACAAGGCGAAAGTCAGAGTAGCTACCAGGCCAATCAAAGATTAAGACCTGGTAGACTTTCGATCGGGTCGTTTATAGTCCATTAGACTTGCGTAAATGGGCTCGCCAGCCATAAGATAGAAATCATACCTGAGTTGATGCTAATAGCTCCGTGGGGACTTTTCTAAGAAGCCTTGGGTGTGCCCGTTTGCCGACACATCCCATCTTGGAGCTGCGCGGGCGCTTGCCTAGGAAGCTATGGGTGTGTCCGTTTGCAGACACATCCCGATTCAGAATTACGCGGGAGCTTACATAGGAAGCTATGGGTGTGTCCGTTCGCAGACACATCCTGATTCAGAATTACGCAGGAGCTTGCATAGGATGCTATGGGTGTGTCCGTTCGCAGACACATCCCGATTTTTTAGTAGAAATGTCACTTGGGCTTTTCACTGGGGAGTTTTTGTGAGGAGACTTCCTTCTCGAGTCTGGGTGTACCTCTATGATGCCGACACATAACAATTCGTATGTAACATTTAGGCGAAACACCGACTCACGCTGGGGAAGTAAAAACTTGATGTTCCTTTGGGAAGCACAAACTGGTACCTGAAATGTTAGATATATAGGCAGAAATAGCAAATATAGCAGATAGCATACAAGAAATGCAGTTAGCATCTATAGACCGACTTGCGCTGGGGAAAATGATTTCTGCTTATTTTTGAAATCGAAGTCCTGAAAGCAACTCACGTGCTAGGAGATAGGTTTTCAAAATTGAAAGGGGTAGAAAAGAAATTTGCAGTTTAAATAGACTAAAATTTGACATTGTCAAAAAGGATTTTCTCAAATGGCTAAGTTTTGTAGATTTCAAAGCGGGAATTTGAAGAGAGAGGCCTACCGACAGACTCGACTCTGGACGCGACAGGACGAGTTGACAGACACAAACAGATTCTCGAGGGGTTGGACCGTGACTCGGTAGGGGGTGGGCCACCTAAGAAGACAAGACTCTTAAGTTGCGCTATTCCGTAGCCTAGGCGAGTGGCAACATGGTCGAATCTTCGGAATTTGAAAGATATGTACTCTGTAATGAGACTATTTCTGCATGACTCAGCAGTAACAGTGCTGTAGTCTAACGTTTTTTTGGATCTTTTGGTTTCGGGGTATATTCCCAAGGTAGGTGCTTCTTCGAGTCCCTGACAAATTCTCGTCTTCGACTGAGCCGAGTACTTGGACACACTATAGAAAGGAGGCTAGTGATGTCTTGATCAAAGAGCTAGAACAGTTAGGATGTTGATCCTGTGACTGTGAGCGTTCTGCGGGGTAGCCCCCAGAGGTGGTGTGATCTATTTGGGCATGTTCTATGCCGACCGCAGGTTGAGTTCCCGTGTTTGGGGCTGGTACCTGGTTTGGATATTTTTGGAAATATGGTGCTAGGAAGTAAGTGGCTTCGATGATTCGAAATCTGGGGCTCGATTTTGTGGAGCTAAGGCTTCGAGGATAAGGTATTGCAATGTGGTAGGAAAGGGGGAAGTCGAGTAAAAATGACTCGGACTTCGATTGGGCAGGTTTGATAATGCGGGATCTAGTTTCTATGTCCGGCCCTAATGGTTTAGGGTATCCTATGGAGCTTGAATCCTCAAAATTCCGGGTTGTCTCTTAGCCTAGGTCTCGAGAAGGTCTTGAGGTTGTAATGTGGGAAAGCTAGATGTGGTGTTAGCTGACCAACCTGATTGCTTCTCCCCTATTTGACGGTATGGGCAATGATAATTTTTGAATTGGCCGTTTTCACTACGGTCATGGGTTTTTGAATATTTTTTGGTTGACCTCTTAGCCCCGGTTTTGGGATTCTTCACTTGGATTGACCGTTTAACCTTGGTCATGGATGCCTCTTTTTTGATGATGACCTGCTTTTTTTGTTTTGGCCTTTTGTTTTTTTTCTCTTGGACTTTTGATTTTTTTTTTCCAGCTTTTTTTTTTCTCTTTGTTATGTTGGTCAGACTAACACCTAAGGTAGGGATTGGTCGATTGTATTGGATGGGTGTTTATTGTGGGAGATGGGCTTGCTTCCCGTCTTGAACCCAAACTAGGAGACTACCTAGATTTGTCAAAGGATTCAATACCGCTCCTGCTAGGGGTAGTTATGTGGCTTTCTATGTCAGACATGGAACAGGTAAAGGAAAACACGGGTCTCAGTTTCCTGCAGTCATTATAGATGTGCCTATAATAGTCATGTGCATGTGCTCATAGTGTATGATGTTGTTCATCATGTTCTCGGAAACACATAGAGAAAGCATATAGTGAAGATAGAATATTGAGAGCTGATTTTATTGAATTTTTTGAAAAGAGGACAGAATACAAATGACTCTGATTTTGACTTTGGAATTGAAAAAAATAGTACATCCTAGACTCGGACTCAAACTAGGACTCAAATCAAATCCGGACTCTTGGATATATGGGAGGTAGATTGGATGCTTTGGTCGTTGGGCCCTGTATAGGCCATGAGGGGCCTTGCAAGTGACAATGTTTCCAGGACGGGTGTCCTCCCGGCATCGAGGGAATCTTGGATGAGGTGTTTCAGTTTCCAACACTGCTCTGTATCGTGTCCCCTCCCTCTGTGGAATTTGCAGTAATGCTCGGCGTTCCATGCTTTGGAGCGTTTTTCCAAAGGTACGTCGGCTGTTGGGCCTATGGGTAGTATTAGCCCTTTGGAAACCAACCTTTGGAAAGCGACGGTGTAGGACATATCCAAGTGGGTAAATGTCCTTACTTTTGACTGGGTCTTGACTTTCGGAGAGGTGACTTGTGGATTACCTCTCTCGGTCTTGCCATCTTGGGGGTATCAGATGGTTTCATAAGAGTCCTCACCTTTTAAATGGCCCGGTTGGATGATTGGCTGCCTTACTCGTTCTAGTTGTGTTAGACGGGATTGGGTTCTTGGAAGATTCTCTTCGATGATAGCTACCCTGGAACCTAGGTTATCTAGGGCGGTATTGATTTTCGAGAAGATATTGTTAATGGAGCAAGAGAGCATAAGCATGCTTCCCTGGATATCCCCTTTCTCGAAGGCGCGGGCTTTCTCGTGGTTAGGTAGTGTCTCTTTCATTGGGTCCATGGTAGGAAGAAGCGACGGGTGTTAGAACTCGCCTAAGCTCGGTTTTGCGCAAGTGCAAGAGAGGGAGTCAAACTAGACATGGCCTAGGGTGACAGAGATGACTAAGATTCTTTGACAGGGATACTTAAATGTTAATCCAGACAAAGTAATGACTGTGACCTAGACTCGACCATGAGATTCGAGCTGTATGAGGATAAGTCCAAAAATGGGGCGACCGTGTTTGACCGCGTCGCGTGCTTGGACCAACCGTGGTGACCTAACCCTAGGTGACTCGAGTGTTCGTAGCATAGGTACGGCTCGAAGAAGGCAGCATGAGGACGCCGGTGTAGGATGTACGTAGGGTACCCTTAGAGCAACCGTGATTGATTTCTCTGCTCGAGGGTAGCCCCCGAGTGAGGAAAAGCCTGAAAAGAAAATGACTCGGAAAGGTCACCTAGACGGGTGACTCGTGGGTGGTGTAACTTCCTTAGGATTCGGCAGAGTGGGCCTAGTCCCGTTTGAAGGAAGGTCCACGTGAGATATCCCTAGGCTTTGGACTCGTAAGTGTAAATGGCTCGCCTTTGTAGGAGTACGTCCTACGTAGGTGGGCCGTGCCTTGACAAGTAAGGCGGACTGGGATAGGGAGGAAACCCGAGATGTAGGATCGACGGAGTTTCGACGCTAGAGACTTTGACAACTTATGACAAGACCTGACACTGCTAAAAACAGGAAGTCGTAAGAAGATGAAAGTTTTTGAAAAGGGATATTTGGGCTTAGAAAAAATATCCGAAAAAGTCGGACGGACGACCCGATTTTTTGAAAATCGGTAAAGGGCCATCGGGCCGAGATTTTTGAAGTTTGAAAATGTTCGGGCAGCATACCGGCTAAAAATAGGCTATTTTGAGAAAAATCGTAAGTCCTAAATTCGGTAGCGTCCCAGGTTTCGAATATTTTTTGAAAATATGCAAATTTTGAAATAACGGTTTTTGAAAAAAGAGATGGCATATTGCACGTAGTCACGGAAACAGTATAATGACACCACGTATGCTCTTAAACTAAGTCTCGGTTAGTCGAAGTAGGGTCTATACCTACAACGACGGCTTTCCCGCAAATCAGGACGGACTTCTGTAGACACCCGCATTTTGACTGCCAGGTGTCTATGGTAGTCTCCGACAAACACCCGATGATGATCGGACGCAAACGTGACTTGGTATACTCGGATTTGGGCTCGGAATCAATAATATCCGATATGGACTTTTAGCGGAGTAATAATCTCACAAAACAGACCTCAAATCCAGGCCCAGTGGATCGTTCCGAGCAAAATAAGACTAATTTGGGCCAAAACCGACACCAAAAATAAATCCCGTCTTTTAGCGACCGGGTCAAAACCCGGTCAAGGACGAACCCGTCACACAAATCAGCCAAATTCAGCTTCTAGAAGTTGGCGCCCAAATCAGAATTCAAAAAAGCAAATCAAATCAAGAG
Organism: Agrostemma githago; assembly: GCA_958450325.1. Taxonomy (NCBI): domain Eukaryota; kingdom Viridiplantae; phylum Streptophyta; class Magnoliopsida; order Caryophyllales; family Caryophyllaceae; genus Agrostemma; species Agrostemma githago. The sequence goes on from OY288244.1 coordinate 11,115,268, forward strand.
TCAAATCCTTCCTAAATTGACTCAACTCACCTAACTCCCTTCACTCACTCTATAAATACACCCTTAACCCTCATCATTTGAAAAAAAGATTTTTTCAGCTTTAGAGAGTTTAAGGAGAGCCTTTGCAAACCTCATTCACCCTACATCTTCTACCCTAATTTACCTAAACATCCCACACTACAACCCCAAGCAAAACAATACAAAAAACCGAGTCATTTTGCTCTCAAAAACCGGCGGCACACACACACACATATACACACCATAACTCACGTTCATCCTCGATACTCCGGCGTTCCGTCGCTATTTACGAGTCTATTTCCGAGGCCTATACCAAGCATGTATGTTGAGGGTGTCCTAAACCCCATTTTGATCCTTAATACTTTGTTTCTATTTACGTTTTCGCATTATTTATATTATAATTATACTAGTATCGTAATACTAACACTAACATAACGCTAACATTTTATTTCTCGCATACTAACTTTATTTTCTCGTTATTAACACTATCATACCGCGTATATATATATATATATAGAGGGGAGTTCTAATAAGGCCTAGATTAAAATTAAGGTCCTAAGTCCAAAATCTGGCCATTGGATGCATCTTGGGTGGACGGTTAAGATTGATTCTAAGAATGAATTAGAAAAGAATGATAATTAGGTGGGTGTAATTAACAGATAATTGTTTCTCACGAGAAACCATTTCACGAGGATATCAATACCGTGCGGCATTCCAATGTCATCTTCAGTGATGATTAACTCATCCTTAAATATGAGCGGTATTCAATTGATGATGGAATTTCATACTTCATCATCACCATTTCAGTTAAATTGTCTTTGGCTCTTAGGTTCTGTTATTTGTCGGTGCTTCAGAATCGAAAGCAGAGGCTTCCAAACTTTTACCGATTTCGTTGTCAAGCCGGCTGTCGATCCCGATCGTAGTATTAAATTGGAATGGAGAATTTGGAGATTGTTGAAGTGTCCCCTGGTATGTTTATTTTTACTTGTAGTTGCTTTAATCTTTTATGAAGTTTTGTGTGTTTTTTATTTCTGTAATTATTTCTGTAATTATTGTCCCCAGTGACGGAGGAGGTGCGTGCGGTCGAGTACAGTAGGGTAGTTTCGAAGGATTTGACGCCGTTTGTAGGCCAGCAGTTTGCGAACGTTGAGAAGGCGGTTGAGTTTTATGAGTCGTATGGTCTTGCTTGTGGTTTTGATGTGCGTCGGTGGTCGACGAAGAGGTTTCGGGACGGTACGCTAAATTCTCAGCTGATAGTTTGCAATCGGGAGGGATTCCCGTACGTACCGAAGAATACGGAGTCCTGTGAGAAGAAGAAAAGTTACGTAGGTGATGTGGTAGCGATGTCCGCGAAGTTGAAGTCGAAGAAATCTGCATTGGAGGATGAGAGTTCTCCTGTTACTACGATACGTGGGTCAAAGGTGACACGGGTGGGCTGTAATGCACGTATCAAGTTACTTGCGAAGGGCGGTGCGGTAGTTATTTCGGAATTCAGGGAAGGTCATAACCATGAACTCTATTCTGAGGTGGAAAGAGAGTTCCAGAAGCTGTCCCGTAACTTGTCCGCCTACCACAAGCAGTTGATAGTTTACAACTCTCGAGTAAGTTCTTTGATTCCTGTTGATGTCGTGAAGTAAGTGTAGTTATTGAAGTTTCAAATGTTAGTTACTGAAGTTGTAAGTAGACTGTACTGGAGTTGTAGTTAAATGAAAGTGTGTAATAGAGTACTATGTCAGTAATTAAAGTTTCATAGAGTACTATGTCAGTAATTAAAGTTTCATAGATTCAGTGGTGGAGTTTCAAGTATAAAATGTTGTAGTTCTGTAGAGTCAGTGGTGGACGTACCTAAAATTTTTTGTTTGTTGACGTACCGTCATTTATGAAATTATTCTTTTTTGCAGTTGAAAATTGGGCCGACACGTACATACGCTATGGTTAAGGAGCATGTGAATGGATTTGAGAATATTGGTGCTAGCTTAAATGACTTCAAGAATTTTGGTAGGGATCTTAAGTGTTATCTTCATGAACGGGATGGACAGCTTTTCATAGATAATTTTAAAGAAATGGTGGCTAACCGGGAAGGGTTTTATTTTGACTACGAACTGGCAGCTGATGGTAGCTTATGTAGGGTTATTTGGGTCGACGGTGTTGGTAGGAGGAACTACGAAATGTTTGGGGATGCTGTGTCCTTTGATCCTACATATGGGACGAACATGTACTCGATGATTTTCACTCCGTTCACTGGGGTTGACAATCACAAAAGGTCGGTGACATTTGGTGGTGCCCTCATTGCTCGCGAGAACACGGAGTCCTTCAATTGGGTGTTCACTCGTTTTATGGACGCAATGGGGGGGAAGGAACCGGAATACATAATAACGGACCAAGATCCTGGTATTATTAGCTCTGTGGCGTTTGTCTTTAAGAAAGCGAGGCATCGGTTCTGTATGTGGCACATAATGAATAAGGTTCCTGTGAAGTATGGTTCGACTAGGAGCGATTACATGGAGTTCATACATAAGCTAAATGGTATTGTGTGGGACGACGCCATTGAACCCGCAGAGTTTGACTGCAGGTGGAAAGAAATTATGGAGGAACATGGAGTGGCTGAAGTTGATTGGTTTAACACCGCATTTGCCGATAGGAAGCAGTGGGTCATGGCTCATTGCCGAGATATACGAATGAGCAGCGTTATGAGAACAACGCAAAGGTCGGAGAGTGCAAATAGTTTCTTCAAGAGGTTTGAAGGCAAGTCTGGTACTTTGGTGGAGTTTTGGATGCGCTACGAAAGCGCGATGGAGCAGCAAAGGCATACTCAGAAGAAGCTTGACAATGAGAACAAGCCCTCGAGGCCTAAGTTGCAGACTCATTTAGCTATTGAAGCTGATGGTGCGAAGCTGTATACTCACGAAGTATTTAGTGAATTCCAGACCGAGGTGAAGCATTCTATTGACACGTGCACGGTACGTGGCTTTGAGGTGAGTGGAGGGGTTGAGGTTACTACGGTGAAGGATCAATCTAGGAATCGCGTTTACGTTGTTCGTTATAACCCAGGTATGCTACTTATTTGTTTACAGTTGTTTTTTTGGACTGTTGCAGTTCTAGTTTTGGTTTCCAAAGTTACTTTGGTAAGTGATTGAAGTTATTTTTCCTGTGTCAGAGTTGATGGAGGCGACGTGTACCTGTACATTGTATGAAAGAAGAGGGATTCTATGCAGACATGTTATTTGGATTTTGACGTCACATGGGCAGAAGACGATACCAGCAGCTTACGTGTGTCGTAGGTGGTCGGTTGACGCATCGGGAGGAAATTTTGTCGGCGGGTTAGATGAAAAACAGTTAGAGATGACGAAGCTGTGGTCTGAGTTTCACGAAGCAGTTGGCGTGGTTCGTGCTTTGGGTAAGGAAGATGTTCAGAAACTGAGGGAAGTGGTTAGGTCTTTTATCGATAGCGTTGGTAAGCCTGCCGAGCCACTGACAAAGGAACAGGAGTTCGAGAAATTGCTTGGTTGTACGTCTACTACTGAAATAACTATTCTGCCTCCACGAAAGTCGAAGACTAAAGGTAGTGGGAAGAGGATGTTGTCAACAAAGACGAAGGCAGCTGCCCTTGCGAGAAAACCTAAGCGGCTGTGCAAGAACTGCAAACGAATGGCTCACCATGATAAGAGAAATTGTCCTAACCCATTTGCGGAGCATCCACCGTCCGAGGACGAAGTTTCTGACTTTGTCGACGACAACGTCGTAGAGTAAGGAGCGACGGGTTTGTGAGTTCAGTGATCAGGAATATTAATGTCAGTTAAATTCCTTTACAAATTTAGTAATTTCAGCTACTTTTGTGAGAAGTTTAACAGTAGAAGAAGTCTTAAATATGTTTGAGCATGGAACTTTAGTTCAATGTATTTGAAACTTCAGTGGCCTGTCGAAGAACTTTAAAACTACTAAATCCCAATTTTAATCTTATTTGAACGAGTTCAGCTCTTTTTGTGAGTAGTTTAACATTAGAAGAAATCTTAGATATGTTTGAGCATGCAACTTTAATTCAACGAATTTAAAACTTCAGTGGCCTGTCGAAGAACTTTAACACTACGAAATCGCAATTTTAATCTTATTAGAACGAGTTCAGCTCTTTTTTGTGAGAAGTTTAACATTAGAAGAAATCTAAGATGTTTTTGAGCATGCAACTTTAATTCAGTGGATTTAAAACTTCAGTGGGCTGTCGCAGAACTTTAACACTACAAAATCGCAATTTCAATGTTATTTGAATGAGTTCAGCTCTTTTTGTAGGAAGTTTAACATTAATAGAAATCGTAGATATGTTTGAACATGCAACTTTAGTTCAATGTATTTGAAACTTCAGTGGCCTGTCGAAGAACTTTAAAACTACTAAATCCCAATTTTAATCTTATTTGAACGAGTTCAGCTCTTTTTGTGAGTAGTTTAACATAAGAAGAAATCTTAGATATGTTTGAACATGCAACTTTAATTCAACGGATTTAAAACTTCAGTGGCCTGTCGAAGAACTTTAACACTACGAAATCGCAATTTTAATCTTATTAGAACGAGTTCAGCTCTTTTTTGTGAGAAGTTTAACATTAGAAGAAATCTAAGATGTTTTTGAGCATGCAACTTTAATTCAGTGGATTTAAAACTTCAGTGGGCTGTCGCAGAACTTTAACACTACAAAATCGCAATTTCAATGTTATTTGAATGAGTTCAGCTCTTTTTGTAGGAAGTTTAACATTAATAGAAATCGTAGATATGTTTGAACATGCAACTTTAGTTCAATGTATTTGAAACTTCAGTGGCCTGTCGAAGAACTTTAAAACTACTAAATCCCAATTTTAATCTTATTTGAACGAGTTCAGCTCTTTTTGTGAGTAGTTTAACATTAGAAGAAATCTTAGATATGTTTGAGCATGAAACTTTAATTCAACGGATTTAAAACTTCAGTGACCTGTCGCAGAACTTTAACATTAGAAGAAATCTCAGATATATTTTTGACATTAGAAGTTTAACATTAGAAGAAATCTCAGATATATTTTTGAGCATACAACTTTAATTCAGTGCATTTAAAACTTCAGTGGCCTGTCGCAGAACTTTAACATTAATAGGTAACTTTAACATTTAAATCTGAAGTGTCGCATTGTTAGAGTTAAAGTTGTAATGTTTTTGATGTGAAGTTTCAGGCGTGGAGTATTTTGGTTTTAGCGGCAGATGATGTGCAGCAGTTTTAGCGGCAGATGATGTGCAACAATAATAGGTAAATATTGAACAAGGAAAATAGGCATATAGCGTTTGTCAGTTTTGGGGAAAAACTGTTGCTAAGTAGCCCGTTGTTTTGATTACAAACGACAAAGAGGAAATTCGAGTTTCGGGCAAAATACATAGTGGCGGGTCAAAGTTTTGGTTGCCGAAAACAGAAAGTTAAGAATCCATGAATGTGGAATTACTTCCTACGACTAGTGTACACCTTTGGAGCCTTACGCTTCTCCTTCAAAATATCCCAAATGTTTTCTTTTTCCGCGTTGAACTTGTCGAGCTGTTTGCGGATTGTTTTCCGTTCTTTGTTGTAGTCTGAGAGAATGAGTGTGGCAGTGAGCTGGACTATGAGGAATCGCCTGCAGACCTTACGTTGTAGGTCTTCGTGGGGTGGCATCTCCTCCTCACCCTCATGCAGGAGCATGTGCATCATTGTAAACAAACCGGACTCTTTTTGATTGATGACATTACTCTGCCACTCCGTTTTAATCTGTCTTATTTCGAATGAGGGGAGCTGGGTGGCCTTGGTAACCCCCTTCACTTCTAAGTAGTCACTCATTCCAGCTGCCTGCGGTAAATAGGAGTAAGCTGCGTCAGCTCATAGCAGATTGTAATATTTTCTAGTACGATATAGTAGGTTGATCATAGTTAATACTTACAACAATGTATGCAGCCTTGTAGACGTCGGAGTTCGGGAAGTCAGGGTGTAGGTAGTGGTCCAGAACGTCGACCGTTTCTTTCTTAAAGTTGAGACAAATGCAAACAAAGTATTGGTTGATGTTGACTGGAAGAAAAATAAGGTCGGACTGCAAATTAACTGCTGGACGACAATCTCTGATGAACACGTCCCAAAATTTGAAAAGCTTTTCCTGCAGGGAATCTAAAGGGGTTGCTTGGTCGAAAGTCTCTATAAGATTTGTAATCACGTCCTGCGGAATTTAGAAAATATAAATGAGACGGAAAATATAATGACCATGTAAAGTTGTACCACAGTTGAGTTAAAGTTTCGGAAAAAGTTCTTAAGTAAGCGTAATGCAGACACTTATTTACTTCTTACATTAGCGTTACGAATGGAGTGAGTTAAAAAATTTCGGAAGTTAAGATTTGAAGTTCCTAAATAATTGAATTAAAGTTTCAAGCGTAGTGCAGACTAATTTCAAAGAAAAAGTAATGTAGAAATAGTAAGAGTGGGGGTTAGTGCATACCGAGTGGCGTAACCCCATGAACGTCATTGTTGGAAGAGTTCCGTCTCCTGGGTTTGCAGCGGAAATACGACTGAGGAGCATCGACCAGCACTCTAGGACGGAAGACGACATGTCCGTGTCAGGGAGCATGGTCAGTATGTCCGATCGAGATATCTTTGCGTCCTTACCGTAATTTGCTAGCAGCTCACTGAATTCGGTAAAATGGATCGTATTAACTCGTTATAAGTGAGTAGGTAGGTCAGACCAAATAAGAAACCAGACAGTTGAAAAGGAAGCTTACTCGTTGGGATAAACATAATCATCGAGCAGGCTATAGTCCGCTACATGCTTCCGTAAATTCGGGAGATTGCTTAACAGTAGTTGGTTGGTGCGGAATGTTTTTGACACGGTCAGCGCTTTAGTGTCAATGTCACCGAAATCCAAAGTGCACCCGAGACCATCCCCCCCACCACGGATGCGACTCCTCAGTGATGACATTGCTTCCCGCGGAGTTGAATCTGAAATGGTACGTTGCACTGGAGTATTTACTGGCTGATGTTCTGTGGAGCACTGCCGCTTAGATGACGACCCTCGTACGTTGTGTTGAGCTCGTTTCTTAGGTTGCACTGCTGAGTCTGCCAATGATGCCTCAGGTCGATGTTCCTCACCGCCCACATCCACCTGGTCCACTGGAACTTCAGGCTGCTCCCTTACCGGCACATCTATGTGGTCTTCATCACGGGGTGTGATGTCGGTTGTAGTCTTCCCAGCCGATGCAGCGTACACTGGTGCATTGGCAGCGGAATCACGGAAACGGAAGGCTGACTCGCACACCTGATCAACATATCGATGGAGTTCGTCGCTAGTCCAAAACGCCTGGGATGATTGGCAGTGATCTGTTTCGGTCCCGAGAGAAGACGACATGGTCCGATGCTTAATTTCACCCGCTGCTTCGCCAAACCAAGCAGGAAAAGCAACCTTATTCCTTTGCATTTTGAGAAGCAGCAGATGAACGTCCTGCAACGTATTTGGTCACCGTATTGGATGAGTAAATAATTTTTAACTTATATTGTTCACCAATTAATAGAATAGGTCATTAGAGTAAATAATAACATTTTTAACAGATTTTGTCTAAACACTGCAATCTATTTGTACTGAAGTCTAAATAATAATGGCAGATTGAAAATTATGTAAATATTAGATAAGTTTGAGCATGCAACTTTAGTTCAATTGATTTGAAACTTCAATTGTCTGTCGCAGAACTTTGACACTAATTTCAATGTTATCAGAACAAATTCAAGTGTAGCAACAGTAGTATAAATCTCAGATATGTTTGAGTATGAAACTTTAGTTCAATGGATTTGAAACTTCAATTGTCTGTCACAGAACTTTGACACTAATTTCAATGTTATTAGAACAAATTCAAGTGTAATAACAGTAGTAGAAATATCAGATATGTTTGAGCATGCAACTTTAGTTCAATTGATTTGAAACTTCAATGGCCTGTCGCACAACTTTGACACTAATAAATCGCAATTTTACTGTTATTAGAACAATTTTAAGTGTAACAGCAGTAGAAATCTTATATATGTTTCAGCAGGCAACTTTGGTTCAATGGATTTAAAACTTCAGTGGCCTGTCGCAGAATTTTAACATTACTAAATGTCAAATTCAATGTTATTAGAACAGTAGTAGAAATCTCAGATATGTTTGAGCATGCAACTTTAGTTCAATGGATTTAAAACTTTAATGGTCTGTCGCAGAACTTTGACACTAATAATTCGCAATTTTAATGTTATTAGAGCGAGTAAGTAATGACAGATTGAAGATTGTATAAATTTACTTACGTCGTCAGCCCGAGCGGACAGTTCGCTGTCATCCTCAAGCCCAGGTGGAAGCTCTATCTGGATGAATTTCCTCCCGCTGTTTCGGTGATTGGAACACGTAGGTGTACGTCCCTGGTCATCGGTACCGGTGATTTGCAGCACCGTATTGACTTCAACTCCGTCGGAAGAAGACCGTGGGTAGGTCGTTTTCGACCACACCTGCCTACCCAACGAACCTGCCATCATCTCACCGTGTAGTCTCTCTGCCAGATTCTCGTTGTTCCAGTGCTTAATTAAGGGTAGATCATGTGGGCAAGATTCTCCACGAAAATCGAACCTCTGGAGGTATGTGATCATGAGGAACGGAACACAACCTCGCAAATGCTTCGGACTTTTCTTCGTCTCAGCGGCTGCATCGACCAGGTTTTTTAGAATGTACGAACACCAGTCGTACTTATTAATACCTGAGACGTCGTCCACGGCTTTTACCAGCTTCAGGTCTATTCCGTTGTTTGACGTAGGGCACAGGAACGATGACATTGCAAAGAGGACGAACATCTTACAAAATAATTCACCACCATTTTTATCGGCCATAAGGTCTTTGAAAAGACCACCCAGTTTTACTTGGTTGCTGTTGTTAGCGACACCGTAACGAGCCCTCCAAAAATCCTTCAACGCCTTGAACTCCTCGTCGGAGGAGTGTTTCTTACGTCCGGTGGGTGCCAACTCCAGTTGATTCGGCCCGCGTGGCAGTAGAAAACAATCGTGGACGTCATGTTTCGTCACACAGAACTCCTTGACCTCCGACGCACGAAATACATGGGAACCGTCATCAAATGCTTTCAAAAACAGTAGTACGTACTGCAAAGGGTACTTACTGATCTTGAAATCCAGCAGTCCACCAAACCCGATTGAGCGTACGGACTGTTTCTGCTTGCCATTTAGATTGGAAATTAACTTGGCAAGCCTCTGTCCCCTACATCTGACAGGAACACTTGCATCCTCCTCCTCCTCCTCGTCTAATGGCTCATTGCTCGCAGCTTCAACGATTTGACGTTCTCCGGAAGACATATCAACCAAAAAATCTGCAATGATAAACAAGACAAAAAACTGACAAACAATGTGACGAAATCTGCAATGTGACGAAAAACCCCTGATTTCTTTAATATTAAACGAAATCTGCAAACGATAAATATTCAATATAATTTTTTAATATGAAATCTGCAACGATAAACAAAACCCACAACAATACACACAAATTTTAAATGAACTTCGATTCTATACCTAAAAACTCCTAATTTTTATGATTGTAAAGGAATTTCGACTCTAAACCTTCAAGCCTATAATTTCTTTGATTTTAAACGAACTTCAATTGTATAGCTAAAAACCCATAATTTTTTTTTATTGTAAACTAATGATACTTAATGGTAGTCAAAAATTTGAAAACCCTAACCCATAATCTCAGTAGGGTTACTCAAAATTAGGGTTTACTGGAATAAGGGCATGCATAAGGGCTACTCGATAAAGAAATTAGGGCTACTCGATAAAGAAGTGTAATGAAGAACTGAAATGAAGAAATTAACAGTAATATTTACCTGAGATTATGGGTTAGGGTTTTCGTCGGAGATTGAGGAACTGAAATGAAGAAATGAAGAACTGAAATGAAGAGCGAGCAGTGAGGAGCGAGAAGTGAAGAACTGAAATGCAGATGAAGAACTGAAATGAAGATTGAGGTAATGAATTATGGTGGGAGATTGAGGGGCGAGCAGTGAGGAGCGAGAAGTGATGGGTTTGAGAAAACGTAAACAGAGGTAATGAATTATGGTGGGAAAACAGAGGGTGGGGGAAAAAAGAGATATGCATGGAAAACGTAAACATTATTTTTATTTTAATAATTATATATATCAGTCAATCTTAGCCATTCATCTCAATTTAATCTGACGGCTAAGATTGGACCTTAGGACCTTACATATACAATGGGAGCTTATATGATCTCTCCTCTATATATATATATATATATATATATTAATACTAGTATTCGGTTTCAAATACGTTTGACTACGACGATCGCCTAAAGTCCGTCTAATCCCTTTACGAGTAACGACGGAGGTGGAGCCCTTTCGAGGAGCCCCGCCCCAATGTTCTCAAGGGCGTGACGTGATTGCAATCGGTCGTAGTTGAACGCATTTGATCCCATTTCAATTAGTACGAAACCCGTTGACACAAAAACCGACATCACATAATCCGGAAGGATTAGTTTCGATGTCGTGACGTAGAGGGATGCAATTTCGTTACTAATTCAAAATTCCTAATCTAATAAAAAACATAAATCGAGTAAATAAACCCACATTGGCACGTGATTATAAAAATTGACGATTTTTCGACAAATAAAAATACCCGACCAGACCCCCATGCGAGTCGCACGCCGGTCAGGCGACTCGCGGGGAGGCCTGTTTGGCCGAGCTCCGTTTCTCGTTTTCTCGACTTTCTACCCTTTCCGGTCCTTACATTAATATGCGACCTTCGCGACATATGTCCATATTTTGAGACTCGTCTTTTCTTTACGACTTTTAGTCAACGCGTGTAAAGGTCATCACGTGAACCCATTTTTCTAAAACTTACGCACATCACGACACTTAAAAAAACGACTTTGATCGACGGTCTCACACTATTAATTTTTGTGTCGACGACTCTTTAGTCGTATCCGACACATAATTAATTTAGACTCCATTTCTCGAGGTGATAAGTCGGGACAAGACATCGAGGTTCGAGATCGGGTTAGAATCACGCCTAGGTCTCGAACCTCCGTCTTTTAATTAATATGCAATATAATGCGTAATTAATTAAGGTTCGTCCATCTAGCTAATTCACGATCTAGTGAACATTTATTATATACGGGTCTTTGTCGAGTCGTGTATTTTATTTATCGCTTTTCCTATTTAGTTTATTATTTCTTCTAATCGTTATAATAATCGTTGTATTGTGAATTCCGGGTTGTATTTCCGCCCGTGTAACTTGTACGTTATTTATTTTCGAGTTTCGTTTATTTACTTGCTTATCGCTTTATAAATGAACCTCGCATGCTAAATCACTTCGACCATAATTAGATGCATTAAATGACGTAACTCACATATAATTCACATGCTTAGCCCGAAAACGCTGTTTGCATAACATTTTATCATTTTACTAACGCGCGTACACGAACACGAACGGTGTCTTAGTAGAGGCCGTCATGTGCGGGCGGGGTTGGGTGTCCTAAGTGGGCTTCCCAACACGTACCCTCACCCCTTACTCAGAACCTCGGTTTTCGGATGCCCGAAACCGTTGGCGCACGAGAGTTATTTTATATACGAAAGCCGGTGCAAACGGTATCGGTATAATAATGCAAAGGGACGAGCCCCATGAACTCTGAAATCGAAGTGGGCTTACTTTGTGTATAGCCCATGATGACATAGAGTGGGCTCGTATGGTTCCGAATAACCACAAAATTCGGTGGCGACTCCAACTTTGACTTAAATTTCGAACCCGAGAACAATCTCACCACGAGATTCATTCGCCTACCCTAACCCGCGCGTGGCCGCGTCGGGGTGGACCTACGTCATGTCCACAATTTGGCGACTCCGCTGGGGATACCTGATGTACCACATGTCATCGGGGTTCCTAGGGTGAGACCCGAAAAGAAATTGTTCGAATATTAATGTACGCGCATTAGTTTAATGATTCATGCATAACCCAAATTTTGCCCGGGCCGGTTACTTGTGACCGACGTCCCACTATACCACGGTGCATTCCTACATGGGTGCGCTAAAGACTTCGATGGTGGAACTCGTAAGGGTTTCGCGGCATGTCCTAAGACCAATTCGGTTTAGGGAGTCCGTCCTGTATACGAGAATACTATCGTCGTTGGTATAGACCCTATTTTGACCGACCGAGACTTAGCGTAAAGCATACATAAGCGTCGTTGTAATGCTTGTTTGACTACGTGCTACTTGGTTTCCGTGTCATTTTTTTTCAAAAAACCGTCATTTCAGAAATGCATCTTTCCACAATACCAAATTTTGAAAAAACCTGAAATAATGTCCGTTTCGGGACCCGTCTTTTCAAAATATCCAACTTTCAAAACTCGGAATGTTGCCGAAATTTAGGATCAACGATTTGACTCAAAATATCCTTTTCTTTAGTCGGCATGCCGTCCGTTTTAACTCTCGAATTTTCGAAACCACCCCGATTTTCGGAATTCTTCAAAATTCTAATCTCGGTTTTCGAAACTCTTTTTCAATTTGCGAACTCTCGGAAATTCGCCCATCTTATATTCAAATTTCAAACATCCAACCTCCCTAGTGAACCTTCTTTATTATAGGACCTACCGTCTAACCGTGTGTCGGGTCTTTGCATAGTTTGTCGAAGGTCTATAGCGTCAAAACTCCGCTGATCCTATATCACATGTTTCCCCCCTTTCCCGACTCCGCCTTATCTGTCAAGGCACGACCAACCCGCGTAGGGCATACCCCTACAACGGAAAGTCCGTTCATACACTCGAGTCAAAAGTCTGGGGAAAAGTCTCACGCGGACCTTCCTTCGAACGGGATTAGGCCCACAAAGCCAGAATCCTAAGGAAGTCGTCCCACCTACAAGTCATCCGTCTAGGTGTCTTTCTCGAGTCTTTATTCTTCTTTCCTAGTGTCGCTCGGGATGTACTTTTTTTATGATTCCAAGATCTGGGTCCGGTTACTGATTACACGGTGTTCTTACAGACAGGCCACCGGCAACCAGACACGCCCGCAGGATGGCTACTTTGAACAGTCTGCAAACCTCTTTGGACGCCATGGTCGCGAAGCAAACCGACATCGAAGCCCAACTGACTGAAATGAGGGCTGGCCAAGTGGTCATCGTTGCTCGCCTAGCTACAGTAGAGCAAAGGACTCCTAATGTCGAGAGCACTGGGCCTCTAGCTGAACTGGTCAGCGCAGTGCGCCGACTAGAAGAACAAGTCCATTTGACTGGGAGTAACAATATCCACCGGGAGAATAGCCGAGAGTACTCCACGGTGAGTGACAAACTACCCGCAAACCTGAACCTTACAGGCTTGCCCATGTTTGAGGGAACTGAAGACCTGTTACTACATGTGCGGGCCTTCAAGGAATTCATGGCCATCAAGGGAGTGGATTCGTCCATGTTCAAAAACCTCTTCGCTGCATCTCTTGAAAAACACCCACGGGCCTGGTACTACAGGCTAGACCCGAAGAAGTTCCCTACCTGGGATGATGTGGCCACCGAGTTCGCTCGGAACTATGCTGACAACACCGTGATCCAAACCACAATGCGATCTCTGGAGGTTATGGCCCAAGAGCCGAAGGAAGGTTTTACTAAATACATTCAACGCTGGAGGGCCGAGAGCGTGAAACTGGTTGATAAGCCCAATGAGAAGACTCTGGCGGAGGCTTTTGTCAAGAACCTCCTCCCTTCCTACCGGGTTCACCTCCGGTACGCTGTCATACCCAATTTCACCACCCTTACTGAAATGGGTATGAGGATCGAAGACGATCTGAGACTAGAAGGCCTCACTAAGGCCGCTAGCAAAGGGTACCAAGGGGCTTCTTCCTCCACCACTAAGCCCCAGGCTGCAACTCGCAGCATTTTTGACGCGGTTAATCTACTAGATGCCCCGTCCAAGAAGAGCACCCCACCTCGGGTTTTCACTGATATAGGTACCACCTATACCTATGCCTTACAAAGGCTGTCCTCCAAAGGCCTAATCCAACCGATAGACCCAACTCCTGAAGTTCCGGTCGAGCGCCGCTCCAAGAACTACAATGCTCAGGCCTATTGCCAATACCACCGGGGCAATGGGCATGATACCGAAAAGTGTTGGAAGCTGAAACACTTGATTCAGGACCTGATCGAAAGCGGTAAAATCCCGCTACCCAGAGATAAGCCAAGCAACAAGGAGAACCCTTTCAGCTCCCATGCCATCTTTACCGGGGAGGTGATTGATTGTTCCCACCTTATCTCTCCGTTCATCCCACAGGTGAACGGGATCTGGTTTGACGATGAGGACGATGTCTACCTCACTAAAGGGGAAACCGTTCCCATCACCCCTGAACAGATTCGCGAGGCCAAAACCCGAGTCCTAGCCAGCAACCACCTTGGTCGTCCCTATCTAGCCACAAGCACTAGGGACATCCCCATCCCGACAACCATCACCGATCCACTCGGGATGGAAGTCGCCCCTGAAGAGCCTACCGCTGAAACGGCTATTGTGAAGCAACTGAAGAAGACCCGAGTTGACCTCACTATATGGCAACTCTTAGTCAGCTCACAAGAACATCGAGAAGCACTTACAAAGGCTCTCGATCAAGTCAAGATCGACTCTTTGGCTACCCCTGCTGAAATGGTAGCCACGGTCCTACCCCACCTAAAGGGTAAGGCCAAGGAAGGAGGCCCAATGATCACTTTCTCTGAAGCCGACCTGCCGCCATTTGGGGCCTCCCACAACCTGGCCCTCTACATCACGGTGATTTGCCGAGGAAAATACCTCCCTATGACCTTGGTTGATGACGGGTCCGCCGTAAATGTCCTTCCCCTGAGGACCGCCAAAGCCCTCGGCATTACCGAGGCTGACTATATCCCGACTGCTCAGACCATCCAAGCTTTTGATGGGAGTCCAAAGTCGGTAGCTGGGGCCATAAAGCTGACCATCATAACAGGCCCATTAGAAAAGGAGCTTGAATTCCAGGTGATTGACGTCACCTCATCCTTCAACTTGCTCCTAGGGAGGCCATGGACTCACGCGGTGAAAGCCGTGTCCTCCACCCTCCACTGTAAGATCAAGGTGCCTTTGCTTAACGATGTTATTACCTTAGAGGCAACCCCAATGACCGTGGCTAGCTGTAACGCCACGGGCCGTACGGACCTCTGGGGGTTCAACTTTGTGGGGATGATCGAGGAAGAGTACCTCTTTAGGCCTTACTTCACCACAAGCATTGACACAATGCTCCAAAACCTAGGGTACCTTCCGGGGGCTACCTCTCGACCCGACCTTCCAGCTGGGAAGATCATCGAGGTCCTTAAGGACAAAGACTCTCACTTTGGCCTTGGCTATGCCGCCACTCCGGACAACGTTGTCCGAGCAGGAATCGAAAAAGCCTGCAACATCATGAAGGGTATCCACTTGAGCCCTTACAGCCCACGGTTGGCCGACTACTTTGTCACACCCGTATTTGGGGCTATCCAGGTTGGACTGTACCAACCCAATGCTGCGCACCTCGGGACCCAATCGGCCCGGGACTGCAACTACATCCCGGATGATGTGTTCGCCCTCATCCAATCTGATGAAGCTAATGATGCTGAGCCCGCGCTGGGGCTGCTCTTCGGGGAAGACACCATAGCCCCGACCCCAAAAGAAGACCTGGTCAACCTGATTCTCCGCAGCAACAGGTTTGACCCGACCAAGCTAATCTCGGATGTCGGTTCCGAGACAGGAAACAGGGCCTGGAGGAAGACTGTCAAATGGACTGACAGTCAAGGAAAGATCTACAAGCTGGTCACCGGAGAGGGAGACATGCCTGAGTCTGAGTCCGAGTCTGAGTCGGAGTCTGAGTCAGAGTCTGAGGTCGAGTCTAGGGAAGTCGGTGCTAGAGTCACTCCTGTAACCCCTCTCCCTTCTATCATTCCTGCTGCTGGCACTTCGGGGTCTGTCCCGAGTGCCTTACCAATTCCGCCACTAACCAATGATCAGATGGCTGCTCTCTTTGAGCTGTTTTCCAAATTTTCAATCAATAATAACAACCGTTCTGCTTACGACTTGTCTCTTTTAAATTCTGCTTTCAAAAATGTTTTATGCTATGACATTGAGAAATCCGACGAACAGGTACCCTTACCTCCACATCTGATCGAGCAACTAGAGCAAAGGGAATCCCGGAATCCGGTAATCGAAGAAACCGAGTCCATAAACGTGGGAACAACCTTAGAGCCTCAGATACTTAAGATAGGGTTATCCTTAGGTCCCGAGGAGAAACAACAATTCATAAACCTCCTCCAAGAATTCAAAGATGTCTTCGCATGGTCCTACAAGGACATGTCGGGGATAGACCGGGAAATAGCCGAGCACCGCATACCTATCAAAGACGGGTGCAAACCGGCCAAGCAAAAGCTTCGTCGAATGAGGCCCGAATGGTCTCTCAAGGTAAAGGAAGAAGTCGATAAACAGTTCAAAGCCGGCTTCATACAAGTGTCCGAGTACCCGGACTGGGTGGCAAACATCGTGCCGGTTCCTAAAAAGGACGGTAAGGTGCGGGTATGCGTAGATTTTCGTGATCTTAACAAAGCAAGCCCGAAGGATGATTTTCCGTTACCACACATCGATATACTGGTGGATAACACGGCCGATCATGCCCTTCTATCATTCATGGACGGGTATGCCGGATATAATCAAATCAAGATGGCGGAAGAAGATATGAGTAAGACTACCTTCACCACACCTTGGGATACTTACTGCTATACCGTCATGTCATTCGGTCTCATTAATGCCGGGGCCACGTACCAAAGGACCGCTACCACTTTATTACACGACATGATGCATAAAGAGGTAGAAGTTTATGTGGACGACATGATCGTCAAGTCCAAAGAACGGGTCGGTCACATCACCGCCCTAAGAAAATTCTTCACCCGATTGCGCAAATACAACATGAGACTAAACCCTCAAAAGTGCAGTTTCGGGGTAATGTCAGGCAAATTACTGGGTCATATCGTTAGCCAACGAGGTATCGAGGTCGACCCAGCCAAAATCAAAGCCATCATCGAGATGCAAGCTCCTAAAACCGAAAAAGAAATAAGGGGATTTCTCGGGAAAGTCCAGTATATTAGTCGATTCATTTCCAAACTAACCATGGTATGTGAACCAATTTTCAAGAAACTGAAAATAGGGGAACGAATACTATGGGACGACAAGTGCCAAGCTGCTTTTGACAAAATCAAGGAAATTCTGTCTGCTCCGCCAGTCTTAATGCCGCCTCAGCCCGGTTTGCCTCTGTCGTTATACCTAACAACGACCGAGACAGCCATGGGGGCTATGCTGGCCCAGACGGTTGACTCCGAAGAAAGAGCCATCTATTACATCAGCAAGAAGTTTTTAGAGTATGAGTACAAATATACCATGCTCGAAAAGACGTGTTTGGCTTTAGTTTGGGCCACCAAGAAGCTCCGGCACTATATGCTCAGCTACGAGGTCCATGTGTTATCCAGGATGGACCCCATCAAATACCTCTTCGAAAAACCCATCCTCAATGGCCGAATTTCTAGATGGACTCTAATGTTGGCAGAATTCGACCTAAAATTTGTGCCATTAAAGGCCATTAAGGGACGGGTGGTAGCTGAATTCCTCGCTGACAGCCCGGTAACCGAAGAAGGACACACCGACACCTGGTCCTTCCCAGACGAAGATATTTTCCATACCGATGCCGAAACGTGGGATTTATACTTCGATGGAGCGTCTAATTTCGAGGGTTCGGAGTCGGGATCCTCCTGATCTCACCAAGAGGGGAGCATACACCCGTCTCCATCAAACTGGACTTCGATGTTACCAACAATGCAGCAGAATACGAAGCATGCATTTACGGGCTACAAGCCGCCGCCAATCTGGGGATCACAAATCTCCGGGTACATGGTGACTCATCCTTGGTCATTAACCAAGCACTGCAAAAATGGAAGACTCGGAATGCTAATCTCGTGGCCTACCAGGCACGAGTAAGGGATCTCGAGAAACAATTCCAGAAGGTAGAATACATATACCTGCCTCGGGAAGAGAATCAGTTTGCGGATGCACTTTCGAAATTGGCATCCCTATTAAATATTCCCGACCACGTGACCAGCATGCCAATTTGCGTCGAAAGACGGTCCGAGCCGGCATATATTCACGATATTGAAGACATTGAGATAACTGATCCCGAACCATGGTACCAGGCTGTGTTAAAGTACCTGACAAACGGAGAATATCCTCCCGGGACGGAAGGTCGAGCCAAGAAAGCCTTACGAAGACTAGCCACTCAGTTTATCCGTACCGATGATGGACAACTGTACAAAAAGACGGCACAAGGGGCTCTTCTCCTTTGTGTTGATAAGTATAAGGCTGAGAAGGTCATGGCCGAAGTACATGATGGTGAAAACGGCCCACATATGAATGCCCACATACTAGTCCGAAAAAACATGAGGCTCGGTTATTACTGGAATACTATGGAAGCTGACTGCCAGTTTTATGTCAAACATTGTCATAACTGTCAAATCTTCGGCAATGTGCAACATATGCCGTCATCTTTGCTCTACACCATGACGTCACCCTGGCCGTTCTCAACATGGGGTATCGACATAATCGGGAAAATAAACCCCTCTGGTACTGGAGGGCACTGCTTTATTTTAGTAGCTATCGACTATTTCACCAAATGGGTCGAAGCTGAGTCATATCGCATTCTCAATGCTAAGCATGTCGCCAAATTCATCCAGAACAAGATAATATGTCGGTATGGGATCCCACATGAATTCATCAGTGATCACGGGACTCATTTCCAAGTTGAGACCGCAGCCTTGCTGACTAAATATAAAATTCAAAGGCACACGTCATCGCCTTATCGTCCCCAAACGAATGGAGCAGTGGAGGCAGCCAATAAAACAATTGTCACCATACTCAAAAAGATGGTTGATAATTACCGGGATTGGCCCGACAAAATACCTTTCGCCCTATGGGGGTACCGGACGTCAATTCGCACCGCAACCGGGGCAACACCGTATTATCTAACCTATGGGATGGAGGCAGTCCAGCCCGTCGAGTTGGAGGTACCGTCCCTCAGAATTCTGCTAGAAAGCCAAGTACCCGAGGCTGACTGGGTTTGAGCGCAGTATGACTCGTTGGTTCTACTAGATGAACGTCGAAATCGTGCCCTCAACAATATCCAAATCTACCAGAAGAGGATCCAACGGGCCTTCAACAAGAGGGTAAGGCCCAGAAACATTAAAGAGGGGGATCTAGTCCTTAAGTCTATTCGAGCTTTACTACCAGTTGACCCAAGGGGAAAATTCAAACCCAACTGGGCTGGGCCATATCTGGTGAAGAAAATACTATCAGGAGGAGCAGTGATGCTGACGGACCTGGAGGGGAATGAGTTCGTCAACCCGACCAACCTGGACCAGCTGAAGCGTTACTACCCTTAGCCATTTCTCAATGTCATTAGCAAAATTTATCAAAGTCTTTTTACGAAAAGCAAGTCAATGAGCTAGAATTATTTATTCTACTGTCACAAAACATCTTGAACCATTAGTCTTGGTGTAATTCGAGATTGCAAATTTACTAAGCCTGAACTACGTTTGGTTTGATTCTGCTAATTGCGGATACGTAGGCAGCCCCTCAAAAGGGCACAACCAATGCAATCGAGAAATGACAGGAACGGTTTAATAATAAACTTTTATATTAATTAAAAAAAAAACCCCGATAAACTCGGGAGATTACAAAATGCAGGAATTCAAAAATACAAAAAAAAAACCCACGACCAAAAATAGTAATAATACTTAAATAGTAATAAAGCTGAAGGACTCGGCATTCAGGGCATCTTGCCCTTCCCCTTGTCCTTGGCCTCCTTAGCCGTCCACTGGCGACGACGCGGAGGGGAGCGTTCCCGAATCACCACAGGAACCTCTCTAGCTCGGGCTCGCCCGTTTGAGCCCGAATCCTCCATCACCTCGATAGGCCCAAGTCGGGCCCTCACGGGCTCAGGAAGCCGGTCACGCGGACCCAGTCGGTCCCGGACCGCCAGCCTGGGCCCGAGGCGTCTCTCCAAATCAGTCTGGGGGCTTGGCCGCCCCCGTTTGCTGCTAGAACCGACCTCCTTAGATCGAGTCTTAGTTTGTGACTTAAGACCCGATTCTTCCCGGACTGCAGCTTCAAGAATATCTCCCCCAACGAAGAGATCCCTGTTATCTTTCGCCGTCTCGCGGCAAACCAGTTCAAAGGCCTCATCAAGCTTCAAGGCCTTGCGAGCTTCCTCGGACTCCTCGGAAGTCCATTTCTGGTAAGCCCTTGAAACCCAAGCGGATTGGCAAGGGCTGGGTATAGTCCATGTAGGACGAGTGAACCATCTTTGCAACCAGGTGTCGCACATAGCGTCCGTCAGTTGGAGCGAGCGAGACGCTGATAATGGCCTCAGTCTCAGGGATGCACTGAGACGAACCGAACTGCCTCAGGATGCGGTCTGGGTAAATGTGAACTGTCCAGTCGAGGGACAAAATCACCAAATAGCGAGCTTGGTCTCTCTTGGCCAGCCCCGTCAGCTTAGAAAGAAACCACCAAGCGACGGTCCACCTCATGAAGGGACCCCCGTGGAACACCAGCTCCTCATCCCAGTAAGCTCGGTTTATTAGATGACTCGAGCTTATCCGCCGCCTTCGGGAGCTAATCTGACTGCTCCGATAGTTGGGAATACTCGGAGGGGGCTCTATGATTGATAGCCGCTCCGATAGCCATATCTGAAAAGAGTACGCGAATTTTATAAGCAACAGAAGGGTTCGCCAGAGGCCGCATGACTTACAAACTTCGGGGATTTCGCGTAAAAAAACAAAAAAAAACGCGCGAGATGTATACCTGCAAAATACGGGTACTCCCCGTCAGTGGTCGGGTCGGGTCGAGTCGCCTGGCATCCAGACCCATGATAATCTCCCCCGTGGCTAGCCAAGCAGGGCTATGACCAGTCTCCATCTAATCAACCACTCCAATCAACCTAATTTGACCCCTGCACGAGTCAAGTTCCATCAGCCCTTCAAAGACGTAACAGTGCAGCATGCAAAAGGCGAACACCCTACGTCTGTGAGCAGGGGTGGCCCTCACATCCCGGCTATTCATAAACTTGTCGGCCAGGTCGAATAGGAAAACAGTATCTCCCCGCACCATCCGATCTGTCTCGGCATGAGACAGACCCAAGAATTCCCTTAGCCTCCTCCTCGGATCCGGGTAGAACGAGGGAGTGGCAGGCTGAACAGCTGGGCCCCAACCACCTATGGCTGCGACTTCCTCGGGAAGAGGGCATATCTCTCCCCGTGGGAATGCGAAGACGTGATGGGTAGTATCCCAAAACGACAGACAAGCGTCCAAGAAGTGTGGGTCAATTATCAGTCGTTGGAAGGGAAACAGACTGACAATTCCCATCTGGGTCAGCCGAATCTTTTCCTCGTCCCGAAAGTATTGGGACCAGACAAGAAGCATGGCGGTCAAGTGATCAATACCCATGACAGAAGTTTCTAACTTTCTTGAAAGTCTAAAAGATTTTGAGAAGGATAAAAGAGAATTTGAGTTAGGGTGCAAAAAGCTGAAGCAGGGAGACCTATATTTATTATAGGAAACCCCACCTGTAACCCTAACTGCCATGCCTCCTCAGCAAACCTGGGCTTTATGCGCGCGCAGGCCTGATTTCAAACAAGAAACCCAGAATAGGAATCAAGTTGTCCCGAGCTTTCCTAAAAAAATTCCTAAAATTTTCTTTGACAAAAATTGTGATAACATTCTTTTCAAAAATCGTGGCATTTTCAAAAATTCGGTATCTTTCCTCCCCAGCGCGAGTCAGTATTTTGCCTATGTGTTACATACAAATCGTTATGTGTCAAGCATACAGGTACACTCCAGACTTCAGAAGCAAGTCTCCACAGAGCTATCTTACCCCCCATCATAAGTCGGTGATTCCTCCGAGATGCTACATCCAAGGTAGGATGTGTCGGCATACGGGTACACTTATATCCCCAAAGGAAATTTTGACTCCCCACGGAGCTACCATCATCAGGACAGGTATGATCCTCTGCTTACGGCTGGCGAGCCCTTCACGCAAGTCTACTGGACTATAAACGACCCGACCGGAAAGCTGCCAGGTCGTAATCTGCGATTGGCCTGGTAGCTACTCTGACTTTCGCCTTGTCCAAGCCTCAGTCAGAGTGGGGGCTCTGTAGACACCCGCATTTTGACTGCCAGGTGTCTATGGTAGTCTCCGACAAACACCCGATGATGATCGGACGCAAACGTGACTTGGTATACTCGGATTTGGGCTCGGAATCAATAATATCCGACATGGACTTTTAGCGGAGTAATAATCTCACAAAACAGACCTCAAATCCAGGCCCAGTGGATCGTTCCGAGCAAAATAAGACTAATTTGGGCCAAAACCGACACCAAAAATAAATCCCGTCTTTTAGCGACCGGGTCAAAACCCGGTCAAGGACGAACCCGTCACACAAATCAGCCAAATTCAGCTTCTAGAAGTTGGCGCCCAAATCAGAATTCAAAAAAGCAAATCAAATCAAGAGTCAAATCCTTCCTAAATTGACTCAACTCACCTAACTCCCTTCACTCACTCTATAAATACACCCTTAACCCTCATCATTTGAAAAAAAGATTTTTTCAGCTTTAGAGAGTTTAAGGAGAGCCTTTGCAAACCTCATTCACCCTACATCTTCTACCCTAATTTACCTAAACATCCCACACTACAACCCCAAGCAAAACAATACAAAAAACGAGTCATTTTGCTCTCAAAAACCGGCGGCACACACACACACATATACACACCATAACTCACGTTCATCCTCGATACTCCGGCGTTCCGTCGCTATTTACGAGTCTATTTCCGAGGCCTATACCAAGCATGTATGTTGAGGGTGTCCTAAACCCCATTTTGATCCTTAATACTTTGTTTCTATTTACGTTTTCGCATTATTTATATTATAATTATACTAGTATCGTAATACTAACACTAACATAACGCTAACATTTTATTTCTCGCATACTAACTTTATTTTCTCGTTATTAACACTATCATACCGCGTATATATATATATATATATATATATATATTAATACTAGTATTCGGTTTCAAATACGTTTGACTACGACGATCGCCTAAAGTCCGTCTAATCCCTTTACGAGTAACGACGGAGGTGGAGCCCTTTCGAGGAGCCCCGCCCCAATGTTCTCAAGGGCGTGACGTGATTGCAATCGGTCGTAGTTGAACGCATTTGATCCCATTTCAATTAGTACGAAACCCGTTGACACAAAAACCGACATCACATAATCCGGAAGGATTAGTTTCGATGTCGTGACGTAGAGGGATGCAATTTCGTTACTAATTCAAAATTCCTAATCTAATAAAAAACATAAATCGAGTAAATAAACCCACATTGGCACGTGATTATAAAAATTGACGATTTTTCGACAAATAAAAATACCCGACCAGACCCCCATGCGAGTCGCACGCCGGTCAGGCGACTCGCGGGGAGGCCTGTTTGGCCGAGCTCCGTTTCTCGTTTTCTCGACTTTCTACCCTTTCCGGTCCTTACATTAATATGCGACCTTCGCGACATATGTCCATATTTTGAGACTCGTCTTTTCTTTACGACTTTTAGTCAACGCGTGTAAAGGCCATCACGTGAACCCATTTTTCTAAAACTTACGCACATCACGACACTTAAAAAATGACTTTGATCGACGGTCTCACACTATTAATTTTTGTGTCGACGACTCTTTAGTCGTATCCGACACATAATTAATTTAGACTCCATTTCTTGAGGTGATAAGTCGGGACAAGACATCGAGGTTCGAGATCAGGTTAGAATCACGCCTAGGTCTCGAACCTCCGTCCTTTAATTAATATGCAATATAATGCGTAATTAATTAAGGTTCGTCCGTCTAGCTAATTCACGATCTAGTGAACATTTATTATATACGGGTCTTTGTCGAGTCGTGTATTTTATTTATCGCTTTTCCTATTTAGTTTATTATTTCTTCTAATCGTTATAATAATCGTTGTATTGTGAATTCCGGGTTGTATTTCCGCCCGTGTAACTTGTACGTTATTTATTTTCGAGTTTTGTTTATTTACTTGCTTATCGCTTTATAAATGAACCTCGCATGCTAAATCACTTCGACCATAATTAGATGCATTAAATGACGTAACTCACATATAATTCACATGCTTAGCCCGAAAACGCTGTTTGCATAACATTTTATCATTTTACTAACGCGCGTACACGAACACGAACAGTGTCTTAGTAGAGGCCGCCATGTGCGGGCGGGGTTGGGTGTTCTTAGTGGGCTTCCCAACACGTACCCTCACCCCTTACTCAGAACCTCGGTTTCCGGATGCCCGAAACCGTTGGCGCACGAGAGTCTTTTTATATACGAAAGCCGGTGTAAACGGTATCGGTATAATAATGCAAAGGGACGAGCCCCATGAACTCTGAAATCGAAGTGGGCTTACTTTGTGTATAGCCCATGACGACATAGAGTGGGCTCGTATGGTTCCGAATAACCACAAAATTCGGTGGCGACTCCAACTTTGACTTAAATTTCGAACCCGAGAACAATCTCACCACGAGATTCATTCGCCTACCCAAACCCGCGCGTGGCCGCGTCGGGGTGGACCTACGTCATGTCCACAACTTCCTAAGCCGAGTTGGACTTAGAACATGCCGTAAAACCCTTGCGAGTTCTGCCATCGGAGTCTTTAGTGCACCCATTTAGGAATGCACCGCGGTATAGTGGGACGTCGGTCACAAGTAACCGGCCCGGGAAAGATTTGGGTTATGCATGAACTATCGAACAAAAATGCGTACATTACTAATCGAACGATTTCTTTTCGAGTCTCACCCTAGGAACCCCGATGACTAGTGGTACATCAGGTATCCCCAGTGGAGTCGCCAAATTGTGGACATGACATAGGTCCACCCCGACGCGGCCACGCGCGGGTTTGGGTCGGCGAATGAATCTCATGTGAGATGGATCTCGAATTGAAATTTAAATCGAAGTGGAGTCGCCAACTAACTTTGTGGGAGTTCGGGCCCATTCGAACCCACTCTATGTCGTTGTGGGTCGTGCACAAAGTACGGCCCATTCCGATTTCAGAGTTTATCGGGTTCGTCCTTTTGCATTGCTATACCGATTCTGACATTATCAAAAATCAGGTATTGAATGACTCTCGTATGCCAATGGTTTTGGACATCCAGAAACCACAATTCTGAGTAAGGGGCGAGGGTACGTGTTGGGAAGTTCACAAAGAACACCCAACCCCGCCCGCACTTAGCGGCCTCTACTTAGATATCGTTCGATTTTTGTGTACGCGTGCTAGTTTGACGGTTGAATGATATGCAAACAATGCTTCTTGACTAAACATGTGAATTAGGTTTGATCTACGTCGTTTAATGCATCTTTGAATTATGTCGAAGTTGTTTTAGCATGTGAGATTCGTTTTAGTATAATAAAACAAAAGAGATTCCAAAATAGAAACAAACGAGTAAGTAACGGTTTGTAAAAGGATGAGAATGACATAAATAATATGAAGCAAGGTTTTGAAAAGATTAGGACACGTGATAGACTTGACACGTGTTGAATGAAGTCGTTAAAAAAAGTTTTATCGAAGCTCGAAATAATGTTGAAGGCTCACGGATTTGTCGTAATAAAGGTCACTCGATCAAGTCATGGAAGGACTCGGTCGAGTGCCTCATAAAAAACCCTCCTGCTTCGATTTTGAGGTGCCACTCGATCGAGTCAGGTATGACACTTGATCGAGTGGTCCTCAAGAAGAGTATTCTGATTCAGTTTTGGGGTGTCACTCGATCGAGTGCTATATAGCACTTGATCGAGTGCCCCCTGTTCGAAGGATGACTCAATTTGCAATTTTCGAAGTTGCTTTTAATTTCTGAAAACCGATAATTTCGTTAAGTCGTGTAAAAATATGGCGTAATTTATACCCGACTTAAGATTTTCAAAGCTCGTAAATATTTGATATTCGACTATGAAATCGATACCCAATATTTAGAGTGATTGCTAGAAAAAAAAGACGTTTTAGAAATTGTTTTGAATCGAAATAGACTCTCTGCGTTGTAATGTCGTATTAGTCTTTTTAGGATTATGTGACTATTACTTCGGCATCAACGAGAAAAGTTTTTGAAAACGCTTTATTTGACTGATTCCTTTAGATCCGATATTCAACTATAGAGTTGATATTGAATCCTTAGGGACGACTCCTTATTGAAAATAGTACGATAATATCGATATTAGGAACGAGAAAATAATAAAAATACACGACGACGACTCGTAAATAGACACGGACGGAAGAGAAAAACGAGGAGAAGGAAGAGAAAAAGATAGAAATCGGGATTTGTAACACCTTCAACCTATATGCTTAATTATCTCGAAAACGGACTCGTAGCAGCGGCCTAGGCGCGGGAGCGTTAAGGTGCATATAGGAGAGTTATGGTGTGTATGGTTAGGGAGGGGATTTAACGAGTTTTGCTCTCGGATTTGTATATGGTTTGCCTAAAATTGCCTAGAATTTAGGGTTGTGAATGGTCGGGAATCCTATAGGATTTCTAGAGGAAAGATCCGAATATAATATGCCTAGTATTGCTGGAATTCCGGGTTGTAATTTGTGTATGTTGGGATTGGAACTGTTGTTTTGTGAATTGTTGATATGACTTGAATGTGAATGTTGTGAATAATTGATAATGGAAATTGTGTTGCGGGGGTGGGGTATTTATAGGATGAATACCCGACTTGGGATAGGAGATAGATGGCTTGCAAAGGAAGAAAACAGCCGGTTGGGGTGAAGTGGGATTTCGTCTTTGGATAGAAAAAGGTTACTTGTAGGGGAAGAAACACCCGGTTTTCAGCTGGAACAAGGGTCACTCGATCGAGTAGTGCACAACACTCGATCGAGTGCCCGGTATGATGCAGGATTTAGCGGTTTTTGAGAGCTTACTCGACCGAGTGGCTGGTCCACTCGATCGAGTGGGTCTAAGCCGGCTAGGATTCCTTTTTAGAGATTGATTAGTTTTATCTTTAACGAAGATGTCTAGTTGCATAATTCTTCTTTTATTGCTGATTTTTTGTAGGTGTTTGACTTCGAGTTGGATTTTCGAGGTGGTGTGCCAGATTTTTATGGCTCGGAAATGGCTTTGACCGGGGTTTGACTCGGTTGCTAAAAGACGGTTTTGACCTAAATTAGACTTATTTGACTGGAAACGACCCACTGGGCCTGAATTTGAGGTCGGTTTTGTGAGATTTTTACTCCGCTAAAAGCTCGTGCCAACTACTATTGATTCCGAGTCCGAAAATCGAGCGTATTAAGTCATGTTTGCGTCCGATCATCATCGGATGTTTTTTGGAAACTGCTATAGACACCTAGCGGTCAAAATGTGGGTGTCTACAATAATCATAACTATAATTATAGAAGCTCAAAGTGAATTAATTTTGGTGTGACACCAAGGCAAACCATTCTCCCTTTTATCCATAAATATGATGTCATGATTCCACATGAATGTCGAATAACCACCATGTTTAATTTCAGCAATCTTAGCCAGAAAAAACACACACCCAAAATTTCAATTACTACAATCTAGCAAATAGGAGAACAAGATCATTGTAAGATTTGTATGATTCACGCGTCCACGTATGTTTTTTTTGGGTATTTTTGAAGCGTACTATACTAAAACAAAATAAAAATCAATGCCTTTAATTACAATCTAATTAAAGGGGTACTGAACAACATTTTTTCCCTTTTCTGTTTTAAGGATATCATATTTTTACTTTCTTCATAAAAAGAAATTATGGTTTGATTGCAAACAAAGAAAATTTGTCATATATTCGATTATTATTTTTTTATTTTTTCTCCCTCTCTATGAAAATTACAAGGAGAGGGAGCATATAATTTATGGTGCCCTTAACAATTAATTTAAAAAAACTATCTTCAAGGTCTTCTCGAGAAGCCAAGGTAATGCATTTTATTATATTTCTTTTTTTTGTTTTTTTTAATTTGATTGTGTGAAAATCTTTATTTTAATTAGTGAAGTTGAATTGGTTACGAATTGCAATATTGTTTTATTTGAGATGAGGTGATTTTCACTTCTGAAAGTTTCATATTTTCATGATGCATGCAGTTTGCAATTTTAATTGTATGTTGGATATATATATATATATATATATTAGGGTGATTTTAGGCAAATATCATCGTAAAATTATCCATGATTTTATTAAAAGGTATCATGTGTTGCATAAATTGATGTTACTGTTGGGAGGTAATATCCTTCATATATCATTGAGCAAAGGATCTAGGTTGCACTACACGGATAATCCTCCCAAATAGTATGTCCTTATGTCGGACAATGTGTTGGACACGCGACAAAATGATTCCGACGCGTCCGTTTTGATAAATTATTAAATTTATTCGAACACGATCCATGATACTTGGACACATCTTTAAATAATGAACTGCCATTTTTTTGTTTCTGAACTTCAGTGAACGATGGTCGCTTAAATATAGGTTTATGGCGAAGCTTGGTGGGGTCAAGTTTGACATTGACTTTAGTTAGTTTCAATTATTAGTGATTTCATTTTATTTGTCATGTAATTTAATGGAGAGGCGATTAAAAGAGCTTGATGCCTGGAAGATGACACACTCGAAGGCTGTATGGGTCGGATGTGGACACGAGATAGAGTTCACCGTTTCTATTAGTCCTCAAAATCGTACTCCCAGTCGGTAAATCCTTCACAGAAAAAACAAAATGGATCAAATTCATCACTGACGTGATTATCTTTTGTGAATTGACGAACGAAAATCAGGTCTTTGATTAAGTTCGGGGTATGAAGGATGTTTGTTGAACTAAAGGCACGGTTGGAGGTTTGTATATATTGTGGATGTGAATGAGCCTTGATCTGGGATACTAGTACCGTTATCAATGTAAAAAAAACGAATCGTACTATTATTTAAGGAGAAGTAATCAATCCGGGATCAGCGGTAAAATGTTATTAGGCGCCGGTATGCATATACCAATTGTTATCAACGGCGGAGGACATAACCAACGTTTGGAACGATTAGTTAAGGTCTGTCATTTGCAAATGATCGCTTTCAAGAAAATGGGCATGAGCATATATAGTGGCGAGGAGACGGGCCTGAGTACAGCACGACAGCAGCATGGCCACGCACGGAGGGTAATGACAGCGGTTGAGTGGGCCAGGGAGAAGCCCAGCCTAGGTAGATCGGGTAGGGACTGTTGGATAAGTATCCCATATCGCCATTTAGTGGCTCGGTTATATGCTTCAAAAGAAGCTTCCTTACTTTTTGTCCCACATTGGAAAAATAAGGAAAAAATGTGACTTATCCCACATTGACCTTATGGTTTTTTTTAGCTCCATTGTGGTGTTATCCCACATTGGAAAAATAAGAAGAAGACTTTATGTTTATAAGCTTCCTCCTTCCTAGTGTATCACTTGTTGTAAAGTGAGCCTTTTATGGAAATGTGTGAGTTGGGCCTCGAACCACACACGTGCACTCGCTCGCCTCGCCTCGAGTTCGGGCTTTGGGCTAGGCTTCAGCCCACTTTTGTGTCTACAAATTATTTTTTTGCTTGCTAAAGGAATTTTTGGCTCAAGTCTCAAGCAATTCTAGAGCCTTCCTGATTATTCAGAATCTCTCAATGTGAGAGGATGCATCTGATTCATTTCATGCATCTACCCTTCTCATTTTTTGCTGCCCTCATTGATTGAGCTTTGTTTTCTCCGTCAATGCACCTATATATATGATGCGCGAGCGTCGCGACCCGCACGATCAAACATATTTATAAACTCCGAAATACTACTACGTAGTAGCGGCAAGTCGGGATCGATCCTCAGGGACGGTCTATGGGAAGTCGGTCGAGTCAAAGTCTAAGAGTGATTGGGTCGAGAAGGGGGGTTTTGGACGAGTAGAACTAGACTAACTAAACGAGCTACGGAACTAAGGCGAGAGACTATTAATGGGAAAGGCGTTAGGGAGAGTCGGGGAATCGGAAACGGGACACAAAAACAAGGAATCAAGCAAACAATACACAATTGATAAGGGATGGGTGAATACAAGTCAAGACTCGCTTTCGCGACGAAGAATCTAGGTCACTAAGTCAGAATTACCCAAGCCCCGAGTTTCCCCATATTGACGAGGGTGAATACAAGTCAACTAAATTGATCAAGTAAAGTCAACAAGCATACAACAATTCCAAAATAGACAAATCAACCCAAGTGCATTAAATCACAAGAATTCTTAATTCATGTTATCTAGAATTCCTCCTCCCCTAGCCTCTTAACTAAAATCTACTCACTAATCATGGTAAACAACAAAACATTAACTAAGGAGAAAATAACTACAACATGCATAATGACTAAATATAAAGAAACTAACAACAAAACAATAAGAGAATTATGATCTAACAATTACCCACTAAACTATGGAAGAGATAAGATCTAACAAAATAAACTAGAGAGTAATCTAGAACAACATAAATAAAATCTAGAGAAACTAACAACACTAAGATAATCTAAACAAGATAATAATGAGAAAACAACATTAACCTAAACTAGAGATTAGAGAGTGGAAGAGAAATATACCAACTATGAAGATCTACAAGAAATAAGAAGATTGCATAAATAAAGGTTGAATCTTTGATGAAGAGAATGAAGAACTTGTCACTAATTCTTCAATAAACCCCACAAATCTTCAAATAAAACTTGAAATAATCTTATACAAGCTTGAAATCTAGAGAATTGTTGATGGAAACTAAGTAGATCTACTACTAATTACTATGTAAACTACTAGATTATATAGAATTACTAAGAATACTACTAGATTACTACTAATGGAGGCCTACTAAAACTACCCTAACCTAAGGAGGCACACTTAAGGCACAAAAATCAAATGAAAACCTAGGGTTACTATATATAATAAGCCCTTAATGGGTCACACAATCTTAGCCCATAATCTAATCATTGCCCATTAGTGAGACTTTGTTCTTTGAGATGAAACTTTGCCCAGGAGTCTTCATGGGGTGAAACTTCGCTCTGCGGCTTGATGAATTAATCCCACCGGGTGAAATTTCACCCAGTGAGATTTTCTTCTCATTTTGCGGTTTTTGGCGCTTTTCGGTGGGCGAAATTTCGCCCGGTCGTTTTTCCCCGGTGAACTTCATTAGGTGAAATTTCGCCCGGTGAACTTTTTTGTCCGAAATGGCAATCTGGGGAGGAACAACATCTGGCGAAATTTCACCCGGTCAAATTCTCATCGGGTGAAATTTTGCCCTGTGACTTCAGAGGTCCATAACTCTCTCGTTTGAACTCCGATTAGGGCGTATGATATGTCGTTGGAAAGCCAAGAAGATAATCTTTCACCTCCAACTAGAATCGCTTCTATCCGAGTTCTAGAACTCTAGATATAGTCATTTGAAGTTCGACCTCTTCGGTGAAGATGCCCAATGGACTTATAGTTTTTCCTTTTCGCTCAAGGTTTTACTTCTTGGGTTTGGACTTTGGATTTTGAGTTGTATGCTTTGCTTTTCGGAAGGTTTCCCTCTCTCTCATGCTCATAGGAGTTCAGACACATTTTTGGTCAAAAATCCTATCAAAATAGACAGAAAACTACCAAAAACACGTAAAATGCAAAACAGAGACACTAATGCGAGAATTACTCAAAATACGACGATAATCGCGCTCAAGTCTCGCAAAACGAGGGAAAAACGGGTCTAAATGAGAGGAAAAATGGTCTAAATTTAGCACACAACAATATACCTCCTTCTACCATCAGTCACAACACAACAATCATCTCCTCTCCATAGCTTTCTCTTTCTAATATTTTTGTTTTCATATATTCGAAGTTACTTGGCAACATTCTTGGTGGTATTCAGTTTGCAGTTCCGTCTACACCGAAGCTGCAAAAATTGTGCACTCCTGGTGGTCGATTGTCGAGAAAATCATGTGCAGTGTACGGGACAAATTCGACTTTAGGACAGTGACTTTGTCACGCCACAACAAGAGAAGCTCGTTCCTTCTTTTTTACTACTATATTGCTAACAATCTAAAGTCGAATTTTTCGCTTCTACTGTTTCTGTAACTTTTAGCAATATGGTTGCTACTCTGATTTTTTCTGCTCCTTTTCAACTATTATGATGCATGCTCCTTATGTTCCTGATATTTCTAAAATGGATCTGTCTGATGGGAAAAATTATCGTTTGTGGTCTGATAAGATGAAATTTTTCCTTAGTCAAATTGGTCTTGATTATACTTTAACTGAAGATGAAGCGTCTCTTCTTTCCGGTAATGATTATGAAAAGGATACTAAGACATGTAGAGGAATGCTTTTACATTAAATGACTGTTACTTTATTTTCTATTTATTGTATGTATAAGACGACTAAAGAAATTTGGAGTGCTTTACAAACAAAGTATGAAACGGATGATTTTGGAACTAAGAAGTATGCATGTAGTCGTTGGTTGGATTTTTGTATGAATGATAGTAAACCTGTTTTAGATCAAGTGCATGAGTATGAAATTCTTTGTGCTGAAATTCTTGCGGAAGGGATGAATATCTCTGAACTTTTTCAAGCCAATTGTCTTATTAATAAACTCCCCCTTCATGGCAAAATTATGCTTATTCCATGAAACATAAACGTAAGAATTTTACACTTCAAGAGTTAGTATCCCACATAAAGGTTGAAGAGCAAAACCGTATACAAACTAGGATAAAAACCATAGAACATTCATCCTCTAATGCTAATCTTGTTGAGACTAGGAAACACCAATCCAAGGGTAATAAGCAAAATAAAGGGTACTAATCAACTTCACGGGGTTAGGAGTCCTGACATCAACAGGGGTGGGAAAAAAGAATTTAAGGGTGAATGTTACTCTTGTGGGAAATATGGTCATACTTCAAGAGACTCTCCTACGGGTTCATCTTCACACAACAACAAAAAGAGAAATAAAAAATCTCACAAACCTCAAGCTCATTTAACCGAACCAGATGATGACGACGAGGTTATAGTTGTTGTTGTATCCGAGATAAATTTGGTAAGCAATTTGTCCGAGTGGGTGCTTGATACGGATGCTACGAGACATATCTGTGCCAGCAAGAAAATGTTTAAGGAGTACGACACTGTAACCAGTGGTGATTATGTCTTTATGGGTAATTCCTCCACAATTGCTATCTAAGGGAAAGGTAAAATCGTTCTTAAGCTCACTTCAAGTACAACTCTCGAACTTAACAACGTTCTTCATGTGCCTGGAATTCGTAGAAATCTCATTTCGGGTGGTCTTCTAAACAAAGCAGGTATAAAACTTGCTTTTGAATCTGATAAACTAGTTCTTACTAGAAATGGTAATTTTGTTGGTAAAGGTTTTTGTAATAACAGACTTTTTGCACTCGATATTGAAACAATGAATAAAAATCCATCCGTCTGCTTCCGTTTATATCGCTGAATCTGTTTCATTATGGCATGCTAGACTAGGGCATACTAACATTGATTCGGTCAAGAAACTGAAACAAATGAGTTCAATCCCTGAGTTTAGTAGCACCGAGTTTGATAAATGCGAGATATGCGTTGAAGCTAAGCATGCTAAGAAATCATTTAACAAATCCGTGCAACGGTCCTCTACACTACTTGAGTTAATTCATTCTGATTGGGTGATTTTAAAAGTTGTACTAGTAGAGGAGGTAAAAATTATTACATTACTTTCGTAGATGATTTTTCTCGATTTACTAAAGTATATATTTTAAGCTTTAAAGATGAGGAAGAGGAAAAGTTTGTGGAGTATAAAGCTGAAGTTGAGAATCAGTTAGATCTCAAAATAAAACATGTCAGATCTGATAGAGGAGGAGAATACGATGTTGGAACTCTACAAAAAATCTGCAAGGAAAAAGGCATAATTCGTGAATTCACCGCTCCTTACACCCCTAAACAAAATGGAATTGCTGAGAGGAAAAACAGGACGTTGAAAAATATGATGAATGGAATGCTTATCAGTTCAGGTATGCCAGATAACATGTGGGGTGATGCTCTTTTATCTTCTTGTTATGTTCTTAATCGTGTTCCTCACAAATGAATAGATAAGACACCTTTTGAGCTTTGGAGGGGTTTTCCTCCAAATCGGGGTTATTTGAAAGTGTGGGGGTGTTTGGGTAAAAATGGCCTTCTCGATCATCAGAGACCTAAAATTTGACCTAAGACAATCGATGCAATTTTTATTGGTTATGCGTCTAACAGTGCGGCTTATCGCTTCATCGTAAAGAATTCATCTGGTTTTGGTCCTATTAAAGAGTCTTGAGATGTTGAGTTCTTTGAACACATTTTTCCTATGAAAAAGGAGTGTCAAATTTGCCTGACCCCTACACCACCCATTTCGACTCCCTCTAACAATGATTCACGTGACGAAATTGTGGAAATTAGGAGTAAAAGGGCTAGAACATAACTAGTTTTTCAGACCTGATTTCATTACGATGTTCTTAAGTGAAGTTGATAGACTTAATGAAGAAACTGTGTATGCTTTTGTTCTAGAAGAAGTCCCTAGAAATTACAAAGAGGCTCTGAGTTTCATCGATTCTAATTTTTGGTTAGAAGCTATCAACAGCGAAATTGAGTCAATTATGAGTAATAATACCTGGATTTTAACTGATTTGCCGAGAGGGTGTAAACCTCTTAGTAATAAATGGGTGTTTAAAAAGAAACTCAAAACTGACGGTTCTGTTGATAAATATAAGGCTAGACTTGTGGTATGTGGGAATAGACAAACAAAGGGTTTGGATTTTTTTGATACCTATTCCCCTGTCACAATAATAGTTACTATCAGGGCTTTCATTGCTTTAGAATCTATACATGATCTCATTGTGAATCAAATGGATATTAAGACAGCTTTCTTGAATGACGATTTGAATGAAGAAATTTACATGAAACAACCTGAGGGATGTATAGTCCAAGGTCAAGAAGATAAGGTATGTAAACTTGTTCGTTCTTTGTACGGTCTGAAGCAAGCTCCAAAACAATGGTATGACAAGTTTAATCAGACTATTATCTCTTACGGTTTTTGTGTAAATGATTCAGATGCTTGTGTTTAATCAAAAGTTGATTATCATGGGTGTGCAATTATATGTCTTTATGTTGATGACATGCTCATTTTTTGGTACTAATATGAAAGTGGTAAATGACACCAAAAGGTTTCTTGATTCACGTTTTGACATGAAAGATCTTAGAGAAGCCGACGTAATCCTTGGGATTAAGATTATTGAGACTAAAACTAGCATGTATTTAAATCAGTCTCACTATGTTGAAAAGATCTTAAAGAAATTTGACATGTTTGACTGTAATCCTGTGAGTACACCCTATGATGCAAGTATTCATTTGTTTAGACATCGTGGTGAAAGTGTGTCACAAGAAAGATATGCAAAAATACTTGGTAGTTTGATGTATTTGATGAATTATACTAGACCTGATATAGCTTATGCTGTAAGCCATTTGAGTCGTTACACTCACAATCCAAATGATGATCATTGAAATGCTCTATTGAGGGTCTTAAAATACCTAAAAGGAACACCTGATTGGGGACTATATTTTTTTAGAACACCTTGTGTCTTAGAAGGGTATAGCGATGCCAACTGAATATCGGGTAACGATGAAATCAATTCAACCAATGGTTATGTTTTTACTCTTGCCAATGCTGTTATATCATGAAAATCTAGTAAGCAAACGTGTTTGGCTAAATCCACTACGGAATCTGAATTTATTGCTCTAGATTTGGCAGGACAAGAAGCTGAATGGCTGAGAAGTCTGATAGCTGATATTCCATTGTGGGAAAAGCCAGCTTCCTCCGTGTCCATGCATTGTGATAATCAAGTGACAATCAGTGTGGCCTAGGGTCAAGCTTACCATGGCAAGAAAAGGCACATCCGCTTGAGACACAGAAGTGTGAAAATCTGATCAGTGGAAATGTGATATCACTAGAATACGTACGTAGTGAGAGGAACATCACAGATCCTCTCACGAAAGGCCTTAGCAGAAAGATGGTGCTGGAAACAGCACAAGGAATGGGTTTAAAGCCAGTGAAATGTGATGGATACCTAACTTAGTACTGCTAAGTTCAATGTGGTCAAACGAAGTCACATGGATCTCGAATTGTAAAGCTACGGACCATTCCTATGAATAAAATTGTTGTTTTACGTAGAATTGTGTGTTTGTGTATGTACTGTCACATGTGTAAGGTTGAGCTCATAGCTCTTAACAAGTTCATAGTCCATTCGTGGATGGTTTGCGTGACAGTCAAACTTGATGAACTTGCCCATGTGAGTGGGGGGGGCATTGCCCACCCCCCTATGAGGGGCCTTTTGGCTTGGAACCTCTGGAGCACTCATGAAGTACCAGGAAAATATGGGGGCACTTGGACAAGTCCAAGTAAAAGATAATGATCATTTTTGCGTTCATAGAGAAATGAACGAAGTCGCGAACACTTGCCATGATTCGGGGTTAAGTAAGTGAGCAACGACCTCTCACCAACTTCATCTATGGTTTAAGGTGAAAGATTTCACTTAAGATGACGGTTTGAGGAAAATTTTATTCACTGGGTGTTAATTCAAGTCCGAAAAACATTAACATCTTAACGCTAAACCCCCGTTGTCAACTATTTTCTTTATCCTTAGAAATCTTCTTTTGTAGCATGTGGGGATTGTTGGATAAGAATCCTACATCGCCATTTAGTGGCTCGGTTATATGCTTCAAAAGAAGCTTTCTTACTTGTTGTCCCACATTGACAAAATAAGGAAAAAATGAGACTTATCCCACTTTGACAAAGTTTGGTTGTTTTTTTAGCTTCTATTGTGGTGTTATCCCACATTGGAACAATAGGAGGAAGACTTGATGTTTATAAGCTTCCTCCTCCCTAGTGTTATCACTTGTTGTAAAGTGGACTTTTTATGGAGATGTGTGGCTTTGACCTTGAACCACATGCGCTCGCCTCATCTCGGACTAGGCTTTAGCCCACTTTTACGTCTACAGATTACTTTTGGCTTGCTAAAGAAAAATTTGGCACGAGTCCAAAGAAATTCTAGAGGCTTCCTGATTATTCAGAGTCTGTCAATCTGGGAGGATGCATCTAATTCATTCCATGCACCTACCCTTCTCATTTTTTGTTGCCCTCATTGATTAAGCTCTGTTTTCTCCGTCAATGCACCTGTATATACCCTCTTCTACAATCAGTCACAACATAACAATCATTTCCTCTCTTATCTCCATAGCTTTCTCTCTCTAATATTTCTGTTTTCATATATTTGAAGTTACTTGGCAACGTTCTTGATGGTGTTCCGTTTGCAGTTCCATCTACATACACTAAAGCTGCAAAGATTGTGTACTCTTGGGGGTCGATTGTCGAGAAAACCGTGTTTAGTGTACGGGACAAATTCAACTTTAGGACAGTGACTTTGTCACTCCATAACAAGATAAACTCGTTCCTTCATTTTTACTACTCCCTCCGATTTTTATCTATCTTCCCATTTAACTTTTGAGTGAAAAATAAGGGTGTAGGAATGTGTGCTCAAAAGCGAAGAAGGATGAGAGAGAAATGTAATAGTAATTTTAGATCACATGTTGATGGCCCAAAATACAAATAGGGAAGAGTGTTTCAGCCCAATAAAGAGATAAATAAAAATCGAAGGAAGTATTGTATTGCTAACAGGGACATGGCGGTGGGGCCCATGGGGATGACCAAGCGCCAACGGTGGCCCATGCCAGAGCAACGACGACCGATTGATGGTGGTTTCAGTCACCGCCCCTGTTTCAACCCCGATTTCCTCTATTTTATATGGACTCGGGCGCACTGGTGAGGAGGTGACTGGTAAGGCGCGGTGGTGGGTGGTGCAGTGGGGTCGGGATGTGGTGGTTAGTGTCACGTTTGTGGGTTAAGTGTGGGTGGTGCGACGAGGGTCGTAGCATTATTCACGCGATCAGCTTTTCGATGTTCTAATTCAAGCATGCTACGGGTCGTTTCAAATTAAATGACGATGATGTTTGATTGATGTAGGCAGGCGACCACGTCAAAGGACGAGGGTAAGTCACGGGTAAGTAAGTTGCATCACAAGGTGAGTGTTTGTGGCTCTCGCATCAATGTCCTTCAACATTCTGGCCAAATCACGAAGACGTTCGCAATAGGTCTTGAGAGAAGACATTTTCTTTAAGCGAAGCCCATTAAACTCCGATTCGAGGGCGTCACCCCTCAATTAGTAATAAAAATGTTTTTGACTTGGAGCTAAGCTTCACGAGTCGTCAAATCGTCCTCTAGCCCCCAAGGAAGAAGGTCATCACTAAAGGTTCTGTAAATCCATTGGAGCACGATCGCGTCGATGTGGCACCACGAAAAGTATGCATCGTCTGTTTCCCATGAAGGCGGTGGCTCATCGAAATGATTGATGAGAACTTTATATCGCTTGACGTGGAACGTAAATAGGCTAACCTATGACGCGTAAGTGACCTTGCATTGGTGTCGTGAAGAATTCGTATTTTATGTTGTATTTCCGATATGGTATATGCGGGATGGAGAGGTTTAGTCGAGGCGACTGGTTTCTCCCTGTTAGCCATGATTTTGATGCGTGAGGCTGGAAGAAGGAGTAGGAGGTTGGAGGAATGTAAAGAAAACGACAACCTAATGCTTTGATACTGATGGGGGTCGGTAGCCTGTCATGGGCCGCCCGCCATGCGGATCTCGGGACAACCCGACCCAAATCGCAAAGAGGCCTGCCGAGCAGGCCAATCAGCGGGCTCTCTCTCTCTATGGCCCCATGGAGCCTCCCTGGAGAGACGTACCAAGCTCCAAGCGAGGAGTCGGGCCCCCTGCCCCCTAAGGGTCAAGCCGCGGCCACTATGGTCGAGGAGGAAAAGGTCAGTCCCTGACAGTCAGGCATCAGGATATTCTCCCCTGACGAGCTCAGGGGAGAGGGTTAGAGCCCTCATGTCCATGCCTATGGTAAGAGGAAATGAGTTGACAAGGGCACCCACGTGTCGTTCACTCATTTCCCCATCTTTCTCTCTCTTTACTCTCTCTTATGGGAAACTATAAATACTGATTCATTTCCCACAAGAGAAGGTAATTGATTTTCTCTCTCTAGAATCTCACTCTAGAAAACGGCACCTTACTCCTCACGAGTAAGGTTTGTCAAGCGCATTCACGGACTGACTTAGGCATCGGAGAGGGTTCACTCGGACACCTCTGAGACCCTGTGCGCTCCTTGTGTGCAGGTGACAGGCCCCCTCTGCCGGGAAGGTCCAACTACTAGGGTGAGAGGAAGAAGAAACTTGGAAGACAAAGAAACTCCATCAAGGAGCCCCAAACCCAAAGATCCAAATCCGTTTTGGGTCAATTGTTTCCATACCGGAACAGATACCTTAATTGAACAGATAATGTCATTAAGCAAGGTCGGAGAAACTATAACGAGATATAACGAATGTGAACTAATTAAACTAATTAGCTTACTAATGACGAAATACGTAAAGCTATACACTAATGACTTACTTCCTCCAATTGCAACATTTACTTTTTACGCAAAGAATAAGGTTGCGAGTGTGGATATTGGGTTTTACTAATAAAGTAAAACATTTCCACTGACAAAAATACTCATTATAGAAATGTGATAATTCTAGTAAGACTACCCTAAAAGGAATATGTTGCAAATCCAAAAACGCGGAGGGAGTACTAAGGAAGAGACGGAATGTGTAAAACATTGTTCATTTATTAACGATATAGTTTTGCTAGTAAGGTCTTGTTCGATAAACCTCCTATTGGGTAAAATTAGTAGATTTCGACACGTTACCAATGAATCTACTAATTTAATGTGTGGTAAATGACATATTCTAATACTGTACTCCGTATCTTATTATGTACAGTAATTTTTTGCAGTTTTGTTATTGTATA
Organism: Agrostemma githago; assembly: GCA_958450325.1. Taxonomy (NCBI): domain Eukaryota; kingdom Viridiplantae; phylum Streptophyta; class Magnoliopsida; order Caryophyllales; family Caryophyllaceae; genus Agrostemma; species Agrostemma githago. The sequence goes on from OY288244.1 coordinate 11,155,310, forward strand.
AATGTTTTTTTGAATGGTGTGTGTGATTTGGCAGTTGTATGGTACAACGAAACTCTTATTTGATGATTTAACATATTCGCAATTTCATATAGTTAGTTGTAAATCGATTGTATATATTGTCATCAGTCAAAAACATTACAGAAACTATTAGTTACAACATTGTCCATGATTAGATTTTTGGAAATGTTTAAAACCGAAAGAAACCGTTGAACATACATCATCACATCCATGAGATAGAATAACTTGGATTATTTCCAGTATGTATTGTCTTTAATTAATTTTATAATCTGTGCAGATAGTGCTCCTTGGAGGGTCGATCCTTTATTATAATTAGTCTGAGACTATAGATATATCTATACATTGTACGTAGTGTTGCGATTGAGGTTGTAAAATGGGTGGTTGCTACTCGACTCATGCTAAGCCGGTTAGGAGGCGAAGGAAGTTGCATTACCGTAGTGCCAAAAGGCGTGGGCGTGGGCGTGTCCCACATTTTCCTGCCGGTGGGACACCCCAGCGAATCAGTGATGCAGGCAGCTTTGTAAGCGACACGGCTGTCAATCAGTTTCTGCATAACATTACAATGCCTGAAATGCCTGCAGCTTCTCGAAAATCTCAAGCTGCAAATGCGTCAATCCATCGCATGCAAATGCAGTGGCAACGTAGTCAAATTCTTTCTTCTGCTGGTATCATCCGATCCTTTCTACTCCTGCTTATATGTGCTTCCTACCTTTTTTTCTAAATCACATACGTGATAATCACACTTCAATTCGTTAATGTTTTAATTATCTGTCAAGACGAAGCATGGTTTGATTCAGCCAGCATACTGGATTCTGACTCGGATGACGAATTTAGCAGCGTTCATGGAGGTAACCCCAACCATTATCCTTCCATTTACATTTTCTATCCGATTTCAATCTGACACTATATATGTGCCTTTATTTTTCCCCAGATAATGTTCCGGTTGTTGTTGGTCACCCAATCGGAAATGTAACAATAGGTGAAGTAGTTCAATATGAATCGGCATCACAATTTATGGACAACGGGTGCAAGTATGAAGAGTATCGGGGAGGTTATGTGAAAATAGACGCAAGTAAGTTACATAATTAAAAACTAAACTCGCTGATGAACGGCCGGGCTATATATGGCCTTACTTACATTGGGATTAACAGAAAACGAAATCATGTTCATATGTTATGTTATGTGGGTTAGGAAATGCGGATGAGCTTTGCAGTACGAGGAAGAAGTTATTAGACCGTTCTATTGGGAGCTTTAATTATTTGAAGGCGGAGAGGCGTGATTCCTTAGACAAGAGCCCGAAATTGAAAGTTGGATTCCCAAATAACTTGCTTCCTCCTACAGTAAGTTTTGATGGCAATAACAACTTGCAGACATACTCAGGACCCCTTCATCAACAACAGAAGAAATCATCAGCTGTTATCAGGCTTTCATACAAAAGAACATCTTGTGATGGTGAAGAGAGCTACTGTAATAAGTTCCATCTCGATCTCATTTATTTTCTCCTAATGTTTCCTATGCCTATCGATCTACTGGAATCTGATCCAACCCAAGCATGGACTCACATGCATGGCTTTTCATTTCGCAGGTGGATCCAAACGTTTCTTGTATCGCCCTAGAGCAGGATGCTGGAGATGCAACAATTGAAGGGTGTTGGTCTGAGGTGTCTCCATCAAAGTTTCATCTACGCAGTGACAACTACTTTAAGTATGCACTGTGATTGCCTACCTTAGCTTACCTTATATTGCTGAATGATCGAGAGTCAATGTGCGTGTGTTGAAGAATGATCTATATAGCTGTTTTATAGTACCTTTGTTTGTTTGTTGTGACTTGCAGAGACAAGAAGAAATGCTCGGCTCCTAACATTAGCCCTTACAAGCCATTTGGTGTGGACTTATTTACTTGCCAGAGAAAGATTAATCACATTGCCCAACATCTCGAAATTCCATCTGTATCCGTTAACAAGGATGCCAAATTCCCTCCTCTTCTCATAGTTAACATCCAGGTACAATTACATTACATTAGTATGACTGTATGAGACCAATCTCTCTAGCTATACCCTAGATAATTCTAGTGTTAATTTTAATTGTTAAAAGTAGTTATTGTTTCTGAACGACATACCAGGTTCCGTCTTACCCAACAGCAATGTTTGGTGGCGATTATGATGGAGAGGGACTGAGCCTTGTTCTGTATTTCAAGCTCTCTGAAAACTTTGACACGGAAGTTTCTCCCCACTTCCAAGATTGTTTAAAGGTAAATAATAGTATAACCCTACTTGTGACCGATTTACTCATCGTATTTTACTCAGAGTTCATGCACTCTGATGCTGCTTCAATGTATGTGACAGAGATTAATAGATGATGATGTCGAGAAAGTGAAGGGATTGACGAAAGAAAGTGCGGTTTCTTATCGAGAAAGGCTGAAAATTATTGCAGGCCTGGTCAATCCAGATGATCTTAGTTTGAGTTCTACTGAAAAGAAGCTCGTCTTGTCTTATAATGAAAAGCCTGTTCTCTCGCGTCCGCAGCACAATTTTTACAAGGTCCCATGCTCACATTAATTACTAATTAGTTTCAAATATTGGCTTCATCTCCGAATATTATTTGTCCAATGTTTTCCTCGTTTATTTTACAGGGCGAAAATTACTTTGAAATAGATTTGGATGTTCATCGGTTCAGTTACATATCCAGGAAGGGACTTGAATCCTTTCGAGAGCGTTTGAGAAACGGCATTGTTGATCTTGGTTTGACCATCCAGGTGATAATTATTTAAACCCCTTGAAGAAAATGGGTCATGATCACTTAACTTCTGGATTATTCTGATTTGGACATACATCATACGTGCAGGCACAGAAGCCTGAAGAGCTACCCGAGCAAATGTTGTGCTGCCTAAGATTGAACAAGATCGACTTTGTGGACCGCGGCCAAATCCCTACCCTTATGCCTGTGGATGCCAAGTCCAGTTAATAAAAAACTCACATCTATCTTTCAGCTGCACACCAAACATTATATATGTAAACTGAAAGCGTTTTCATTCTCCGGTGTCCTGACTCCCTGTAACACAATTGACATTGGTACGTATTTGGTCTTTATAATTTATTGTAATGATCATCCTGGTGTTGTAAATCGTAGTCGCTAATTCTAATACCTACTTAATCTTCATTTTGCTATTAACGCGGAGTAACAATTTCCTGTATAGGCCGGCTCAATTATTAAGAAATGCGAACAATTGCTGCAACTAAATACAATGAAATAATAAGTAGACATTAACAGATGAAATATGGAATTTGCAATATATGGTATGTCTTTTGTCAAACACAAACTGTCAGTCATATACACTCACACACATCAAGAAAGTAATCAAATCTCTCCTTCAATTTTCCAAACAACTCCCAAGTGTGCATATCTTTTACTATATACAACGCTGGTTAGCACCCAAAAACGAACCTACACCCTCGATCTCCTCCTATTCTATTCTGTAGAATTGCTACATTGGTCTGTCGATTATACCCGTGTAGGGTAGCAATTCCATAGAATAAGAGGGAAACAACACTCTATTGCAAATTAGGAGGGTCAGTCAGATATATGCAACTTTTACTCTCGTGTCGATTTCACACACAGGCACTCACAACAACAACAACAACAACAACCAAAAACAGTGATGAGAAATGATGTGAGGGAATTAATTAAGTTGAACCAAGATTTTGCTCCTGTTTAAGGCGAAGAGAGGCCGGAGTTTGATGATTCCTGCTGTCAAAATCCAAATTAGCGTGTAGCTTGAGCTGTTGTGTTTCATAGTTTGTGGCATTATTATTATTAATGGTGGTGCCTCTAGGAGCTGGAACCTCGTGGCTGTGCTTCCCCTCGTAGGTTGTTATCACCGCTCTGTGGTCCGTTGAAGCCCTCTCCACATGCTTTCTAACTTTACAACCGACTGTCGTGCACTTGTAGTAGCTCCTACATACATACATACATACACTTTTAACATATCATCTGCAATAATTTAATTGGAGTTGGAGTATGACTACGGTATGTCTACTGACCTTGGATTAGGATTGCCTTTGACGACTTTCTGGCCATACTTGCGCCATCTATACCCATCATCTAGCAGATCTACCTCGCTTCTTGTCTGTACTACAATTTTGGGCTCCGTCATTGTTCTATGTGTGAAGGGCCCATCACACTGCCCATGCCCTGCTGCACCATGTCTGAACACCAAGTACAAATGCATGCTTCAACTTTAAATACTATCTATGGGGTAACTAACAAAAATTAATTTAGGCGCGATCAGGTGTTCTTTGGTAATTACCTGGGCCTCTTTTGCTTAGGCTCATGATCGTGATCATCATCTTCTTCATCGTCATCATCCTCATCTTCCGCCTGATAATTCTCAGCAGATTCTTCGCTGTCGCTAGGCCCATGTAGCATCATACAGGTAGGCTGGGAAGAATGTTGGTTTTCTTTGCCAGACCACCTGAAATGACCCCCCTGCTGCTGCTGCCCCTCGGAACCAACAAGAAGATTATTATCCTTGTTCCCTCCTCGTCTTCCGTTCTGAGGAGGATCATGAGTGTGCTGTCCTTTATAAATGATCTCAGTAATATGGCCATCGAAAGACCTCTCCACTTTCTTCTTGACAGGGCAGTTAGCACTAGTACACCTGTAGTAACTTCTAGGGTACTCACTCCCTTTCACTTGCTTTTGTCCGTACTTCCTCCAGTTGTACCCGTCGTCTGCTGGCTTGTCCACGTTTATGGGCAAGTTCACCGGGGGCCTTTTCTCCATCTGACAACCCGATAATGGTGCCTCCAAAGACTGAGGCTGCCTACTTGTCGGGTTTTGGTTATTGAAGACCGCCATTGACGAGAGTAGATTAGTTTGTGACTCATTTTGGGAGATTGCTGCTTGAGCTTGAGCCGTCAGTTGAGCCAATGTGTGGTGCTGTGTCATTCCAAATGGACTCTGCATTTTCATCAACTCCTCTTGTTATTTCAGATTTGCATTTTAATCAAAGGTAAACAATTGATTGATACAAAGCAAATAATAAACAAATACGAGTAAGATTTTTTGAGCATGTACCAGAATCCACATTTGTGTTTTTCTTTTCTATAAAAGTGCTAATGTATATACAAATAGAGCATTGGTTGTCAAGATTCGAACTCACGACCTTTTGTGACGCTGACAATTTTAATACTTAATACGGAGTATTCGTATATGTTATCACCATTTTATCCTATGTAACCAAATACATAGGTTTACATAGTTTGTGGTTCGAATATATATAAGATCACTTCAAGATGACCAAGTCAGAAGATCATATTTTGACATATTCCCTCCGTTCCAATGAATTGTTTGTCTATTCTATATTAGAGCATCTCAATGAATTGTTTGCCTTTCTATTTTAGGAATGTTTTTTATATGCAATTTGACTCTTCTCATGAGTTTTGCTTCACATGTCACTCCCTCATTGGATCCCTTACCCTTGGTGCTAAAAGGAAAGGCAAACAATTCATTGGAACGGAGGGGGTAGTTTGTGTAGGTGAACAAATGCCTCGTACGTTGACGAGTATGAAAGGTTATATAAGATGAACACATTACACATGTATATGAAAAAAAAACAGATTAGCTCATCATACGATTTTATTTACCATGAACCATGGTTACACATTAATGATGGAACTTCTTACAATAACAAAATAGCAAAATTGATCGCCATAACATTGCTCCCTATGATACGACAAATTACCACGCTCATCAAAAAACTGGGACAAAATTTCCAAAGGGATAGAATCAAATTTCATACCAAAGAAAACATGGTAGGGACTAAGAAGCATGTTACATGGCCGGCCGTGGCCATATTCAATTTGTTATACAGTTGTGCCATAAAATGTGTTTTACTATCCATGTGACCCTTTGACACACAAGTTAAAATGAGGCATCTCAGTCTCATGTAAATATTGAAGTAATGAAGGATAATTAGTATATACCAGGGTCGGAGAAAGGAAGGTCGGGGATGTGAGGAAAAGGGAGGGACTAAACCCGGGTGAAATATTAAAAACGGGTGAGACTTGAACCGGAAGAACCAAGTTCCCGGGCCGCTTCTGCTTAAACCCGGTTCCCCCATCTTTAAGCATCAAGGTATCCCCGCCGCCCCAATTCTCAGGAACCAAGGTCAACCCACTTGAGGTTGAACCCATTAGTAGGTCTGAGAAGGACCGGCAGTCGCCATTGTCAACGTAGCCGCCTTCGTTGAACATGCTTGAGAACATAGTTGTCGTGTGGACCGGGTTCGAACCAGGAGTTCCTAGGAACAAAGACTCCCCTGCTGTTCGTATATTTGGATTTTGTGGTTGATTATGTTCAGGGAATTTCAGACTTTGCTTATACCCATTACTGCTCATTGAAATAATAATTGTAATAGGAATTGAATTTAGTTATGATTATTGTGTTCTTTTCCTTTTGGAGGAAAATGCTAGCTTCCAAAGTTCAACTTTTTGGAGGAATTACTTGTTTGATTTGTTCATATTTTTGTACATATTTGATAGGTTTGGATTTTGATGGGATTTTTTTTTGTTTTTTTTTTTGGAATTGAAAAAGAAATGAAGATAGTTGGCTGGCTTTATATAGATTCTCGAAGATCTGAATTTTATGTTTTGATAGAATAATGATGTACGGTGATTTTATTTCACTTTTGATATGGTATAAAGTTTAAGTTTTGTTCTACAAATTAAGTATGAAACCGGCCTCAATTCTATGACAGTACACTATTATTTTGTTCGAGATAAAGAAAATTTAGATCAATCTCGAATTTTGATTGGTTTTAAGTTTTGTCTCGGAATAGAACTCAATTTTTTTTAAATCATGGTTTTGTAATTAGAACTTTGAAATTACTCGAATAATTTTTTTTTATCTACTCAAATCTTGACACACACTTCGTTACTTCAACCATTCAAGCTAAGTACGGAGTACATTTTCAGATGAGTATAATTTTGTTTGGTTGAGGAAGGTCTTAGTTTGACTTCAATCAAATAGGTAAGATCTTAGATTTTAGTATGTGAATTACGGCTTTTACCCTAGCTAAATAGTTGATATATATATATATATAGAAATTGCATCCGGTGAGTTGGTCTTCTTTAAATGAGTCCGTCCCGCAAATCACAGCCACATGATCAAATCACATGAATGGCTGAGATTCAATCTCAGCGTCATCTTCATCGTATATAATCTTACTGTTACAGTAATAGAACACTATTACAGTAACACAAATATCTTACTGTGACACTGTCACAGTAATAAGGAATTACAATAATAATGTCAGAGTAATACTGTTACAGTAACAGAACACTATTACAGTAACACAAAAATCTTACTGTGACAGTGTCACAGTTATAAGGAATTACAATAATAATGTCACAGTAATAATGTTACAGTAATATGAAATTAAAGAGTTATAAATATCTTACTGTGACACTGTCACAGTAATAAGGAATCACAGTATAATGTCACAGTAATAATGTCAAATTCATTTATCAATTGACACTACAAAGTAACATCATCATGAGATTAACAGTAACACTGTTACAGTAACAGAACACTATTACAGTAACAGAACACTATTACAGTAACACAAATATCTTACTGTGACACTGTCACAGTAATAAGGAATTACAGTAATAATGTCACAGTAATAATATCACAGTAATATGGAATTAAAGAATTATGATGTTTGTGTATGCAAAGGCCTTGTTACTCTTCCTTAATGACGTGGTCCAATCTCAGCCATTCAATCTTGTTTGATTGTGTGGTCCAGATTGAAAGGACGGACTCATCTAAAGAGGGAGATTCACCGGATCCTCTCTCTCTCTCTCTCTCTCTCTCTCTCTCTCTCTCTCTCTCTCTCTCTCTCTCTCTCTCTCTCTCTCTCTCTCTCTCTCTCTCTCTCTCTCTCTCTCTCTCTCTCTCTCTCTCTCTCTCTCTCTCTCTCTCTCTCTCTCTCTCTCTCTCTCTCTCTCTATATATATATATATATATATATATATATATATATACACACACGCGCGCGCGCGCACACACATACCGTAACTTTAGAAATAATGACATTTTGTGTAAATAAGGAAATAATATGAGGAGTATATAGTAAAAAATTTAACTAAAAATTGAATGTAAACTTTTGATTGGATGATCCGTTTATATAGTAAGCGTAAAGATTTGTTTGAATCATTGAATGAGAGACGATACATTGATTAAGAGTGTACTCTCGATTTTGTCATTTTAAATAAGCAATCAATTTCCTATGAAACCTTATCATTCACTCACAATTACGGAGTAAGTAATTCACAAGTCACGACAATGTTATTATGAAACCCTATGTATATACTCCGTACAAAAGTTGAGTACTCCGTATAAATTAATAATCATCTCTTATCGAAAATTTTTACAATAGAATAATTATAAAACACTTTTATACGAGTAGGAATGATTAGATTTTGCGTTAAATGAATAGGAAGGCATAGGAGGTGAGTTAAGAGGGAGGGTGGCGGTCTAAAATGGGTCGTGTCTTGGTGATGTAAGGATCGATATATGTCACGTGAAAGATGGATGTATGCCTATGTGTTTGGCTCACGACCAACTAAATAAGATATCCATGTAGGAATAATGAATATGATATTATGATTGGGTGATGATTTGTAATGTTTGTATTGTAGTCGACATGTTTGCACTTTGTAGGCCTGCCACCAACTAAGCAAGGTAAGTAGTGAGGTCGCCAAGTTGTTCCTTCACTAAACCCACCACCTGACTTTCGGCTTTAAAACTTTCAGCCTCCGTTCCATAAAATTGTAGGTCAGATTCAAGTAACTTGCGAGTATTGAATTATACTGTAATGGATTTTTATTCTTAGTCTCTCACCTTATTTACATTGATTTAATTTACATCCACCCTTTCATATTAGAAAGGGATTATCCTAAATCATCAACCACACTTTTCAAATATTTCCCCATATCAAACCTTATCTCTTACGATTCATTTAATTTCCTTCATTTTTTCTCAACTACTATATTCTACTCCGTACTTACAAATTTTACACTTTACACACTTTACATTATCAACGATAGTGATAGATGTGGGACTTTGCACCCTAACAAATACACTACTCTTACATATACCCTACGTTATTAAAGAGCGGGAAGAAAGAAAACAAGAACAATAAATAGATAGAGCCTACTAATAATCAATATAAGTGTTTGGAGTACATTACATATATAATATGCAGATAATTAGTCTACGGTTTACGTAAGGAATTACATGGTACTTGTTGGTTGATGACAAGAGTTGTTGTTTTTCTTCTTTTGTTTGTCCCACATATGAGGAGTTAGAAGCTTAGGTGTTGTTTATAAGGCTTCCCTCTTAGTGGGTTTGTAAGTGTGTAGTGGAGTGGGCCTTTTATGGTGGAGGGTTGTGTTGGGCTGGACTAACCAACACGCACGCGCGCATGCGGCCCGGCTCGGTCTTGGGTTTGGGTTTGAGTAGAGCACTTGCGGTGCGGGCTGTGCCCGACTTTTACCTTTTTGGGTCTCCGTTGTGTTTGTCCAGGTTCATTGGGCTTGTGTATGTTGTCTAGGTACAAGATTTGTCCAGGTTCAGAATCTGCCATTACGGGAGTAATTATGGCTGCTAATCTCCGTGATTACAGCCTTAATTAGTGGAGATTTTTGTAGGCTCCTCGGTCTCTTGTCCTATAAATACCGAGCCTCTTGTCTTCCTCAACACACACAATCACAACTTCTCTTCTCTTCTCTTAAAATCACACTCTACTGTTCCTTTCATTCTGTTTCTGGGTTCGTTCTTGATCGTTCCAAAGTTCACACACTCAAGTGGTCGAGCCTGTGAGCTGCAGTGTTAACCTTGGGAAGCTACCGACATTGTAGACAATAACCATCCTAGTCGTGCCGATATAGTTTTCAAGTCAGTGCACTACAACAAAATCACCTTTTCGCGGCGATTATTTTGGTATTTCGTGGCGATTCTATTTGACGCGAAAGGTTTCCCCATCGATTGTGTGTTCGTTGAGGTAGGTGGCGTTGCCGTAGCCTTTCGTGACGAATAATCTATTCGCTGGGTTAGGTTCTTAAAATCGACGCGAAATAAGTTGATTTGTAGTGGCGAATTTTGTGGCGTTTATTTTCGATGCGATAAACGGTTTGTATCTTTGATCTTATTATAACAATTGTATCAATTGCATTCGACACGATAAATACTAATAAATTTCACCAGACGATAATTGTAACAATTGTATTTGACACGATATGCATTATTAAATGTATCCCATGACAATTGTCAATATTGCATTTTGAATATATATTAAAAAAATGGAACCATATACTAAAATATTATATCAATCGTAAACAACACATTTGTTGGTACAAAAAAGAAGAAAAAAATGAATAATATAAAAAAAATTATGTACCTTTTATATAATCCTCGCAAAAATCCAATAACTTAAATATATACAATTTCGATTAAGTTAAAATAATAAAAATTGGTCCAAAATAAGTGAGCAGATCGTTTGACAACCTAAAAATATTACAATGTCTTTAGCCACCAATGCAAAAGTTCCTACTCATGTACGAAGTGAAGTAGTCCTACCTTGAAATCTGCAAGAAACAAAGATAAAAGTGTATGTGTAAAGTTAGTCGGGATTTCTACCTATTTCTTGCTTGTAAGGAAAAAACAAAAAATATTTGTATTAAGCACTGGTTCATATATCCTCACTCGCACATATAACAAATGTAAGCAAAACCATCTAACTGAACAAATATTTGTATTACGCACCGGTTCATATATCCACACTCGCACATATGACAAATGTAAACAAAACCATCTAATTGAAAACGTAAGTTAAAATATGTAAAGAACGCCATTAAATGTGTAGTTTATTTATTCTACCATAACGATGTTCCAAAAAGTTAGGCAAAATATATAGATAAAGGACACCCAACTAGAAATAACACACAACCGTAACTCCGTAAGCAAAGAACTTGCAATTACCTCTAGGCAAGAAAAACATACTACTCCCTCCGTTCCAACCATTTGTATCCATTTGCTTTATGCACGTATGTCGATACTCGTTTTCTTTTGTTTATATCTTTAGTTACGTATTACTAAAAGTTATAAAAATTTGATGTTCATAATGTATTCGATTAGACGATTTAAACAAGATTTCACATGAATATATTTTATCTTATATATTATAAGTTATATCGAAAATTCATTCTACTTATAAATAGTGTCAAAAAAGAAAATGTATACAATTCGTTGGAACGGAGGGAGTATCATTTTGTCAATAATGTATAAGTAGCGCAAAAGCTTTAGCTAAGAAAACTTAATACCATTGAAAAACATCTATCATTTCAAAATCAGCTTCAGTTCGGGTATACTAAAAATTCAATGTATGGCCTTTATGTATCATCCTAACTTTTACACGTGTAGGGTATGAAATAGCATCCAAACGAACTGGCAAAAAGCAGTGGCATCATAAATCTTAAGCACAACGAGAATCTTCATAGGATCAAAATCACACTGCGGTGAAATGCAGGTTGGACATGAAAGCTAAATATCAAGAATAAGGGTTTAGCTACATGATTGAAAGCTACACAATTAAAAGCGGGCACAAACTCAGACAATCAACCATATACAATTAGGAAAGCCTTAGAGAAAGCAGGACATCAAAATGCTCACATAAAGATTCAAAGGGAAGTATTATTAACAATTCTTATATCTTTCCATCAAATTTCAATTTCCGAAGCAATACTCCACACCAATCGACACTTTGTTTTTCTTTTAGATGAGATTCCTAATAATAATTTGGTACTTAAGAACAATATTATTCTATTCTAATCACTTAGAATTGGAATTGGAATGATATTATAGCAGAGATTTAGACAGAATGACCAACCACTTGACGATAAGCGTGACCCACTACTGGAGGGGCTACGATGATTGCCTCTATCATCTTTCTGGGCTGAAACAGGATGGTCGTCACCCCCTATGTTAATGTCCTCATCAACCACATCATTGCCTAAGACATAGAACACAAAAACATGATGGCAAAAACTTTGTGTGTATATTAACAGATAGAGAAAAAATAGTTCCATTTATTAGCTGCCGACTGTTTCTCATAGATAAGTAGAAACCTTTGCAAGGATGTATCGAGGAACTGTTAAACCCTAACTCATCGCGCAGCTGTAGGAGGCAGGGATCAGTTAGATAAATATACAATGCAATCTAATCTTACAAGCAATCAATAGCAGCAATGCATATGGACAGAACAAGTCATCATTAAAAAAAACCGTAGGCTGTCATTACAAAAGCAACCTGCGTTTATAGTCTGCCTAGTTTCCACTTTATGAAACCTTCATTTGCTCTCAACCAAAGATTGCTCTTGTATCACAGAAAATGCGATATGTCTAGAAATAAAAAACACGAACTTCCATTTAACAAGAGCATTTTGCATTGACATAATCACGAACTCCTTATTTGCTTACGAGTTCGAGAGCCGCGGCCTTGCATCAAACACGAAACCATAGACTCGTAGCCATGAACACATTCAGACTGTGTTTAATTAGAAACTACCTACTATCAGTAGAACACCTCATTTCGTTACTAAACTACAGCTTCTTGCATCAAATACAGCAGCAACCTGTCAATAAGCACTATCTCGTACGCTCAACTGATACACCAAATTACAACCTTACATCGCTTCCTCTTTATATATCGTGTTCCAAACTACTATTAATAATGACAAGGGTAGCCAGCGACCGATGCTTAAACGCAACTTGAATCAAGCCCAAAACGACATGTATCTTTCTTTCCCCGCAAAAAATGAATACCAATTTGTAGTCCCTAAAACGCATCACATATCGGAGTTGCTTGAGACGAGAAAGAAAATATGGAAAAACAAAATAAACCTTAAACTATGCAATAAATCATAATTTCATATTGAAACAATCAAATTAAAAGATATTAACACAATAATAAGCAATAATTTGTACCTTAATGAGGGATGTATAAATGAAACAACAATCGCGGAGGAGCTAATTTCAATATTTCACCAGCGTAACAACAAGTCGTTTTTGAATTGGGAATTGATAAGTAGGGATTCGAGCCAATTTTGGGAAGACAATGAAGATGTAATTGGGGATTTGTACGTTTTAGGGTTTCATATATTGAAGATGAAGGCAGCCCATATGAAATATTTGTATTAGTCGTATTTAAGAAACAGTGTAGGGCGTTTAAAGGATTATTTTTGGTAATTAGGGTATGCTAAGCCATCGTTTAAAGTTGATAATCAGTGTCAATTTCTATTCGGTAGGATAAGTGGTTTATTAATTGAGTAATAGTAGGTTAGTTGTTTCGATTTTTCAATTGTCACGGAATAATCGCCGCGAAAAGGTTATTTTGTTGTAGTGGTGGCTTTATATACCACGACACTGCTTTCCAATCTGTCCCGATTTGCTGCTGTTGCTGCTGCCTTACTGTCGTCGTTGCCTGTCCGTTCGGTGTTGCCTTCGGTCTGCTGCGGTTTGCTATTGTCTTCTGGTTTGATTCTGTTTTCTCCGGTTTCTTGTTTCCACTTCTTACAATTTGAAAACTATATTATAACTGTGTGTCACAAAACCGGAAAAAAAATATGGCTGTTGTTTCGACCAAATTTGCTGCGGATTTATCAAAATTAGAACCTCTGGATGGGCTGAATTATAAGAGATGGTCTCAAAAGCTTTTAATGTTTTTTGAGCAATTGGAAATCGATTATGTTTTATTTGAGGATGCACCTGTTTTAAGTGTCGCGTCTATCACAGCCGAGGCCACGCCTCCTCCCACTGCCATAGTCAAGTCAAATGAGGAAAAAGTTAAGAAATTTGATAAAGATAATAAGGCTGTTAGATATCATCTTCTTAATCACATGACCAACACCCTTTTTGATTTATTCATGGTCCATAAATCTGCTAAAACCATTTGGGAGTCTTTAGAGAAAAAATATGGGGCCGATGATGCTGGAAAAAAGAAATACGTGGTGGGTCAGTGGCTTGGGTTTCATATGGTAGACGATAAACCTATTATGGAGCAACTTCATGTTTACGAAAATTTGTGTGCTGATGTTGTCAATGAAGGAATGAAACTGGATGAGGTCTTTTTAGCCAATGTTTTGTTAGAAAAGTTTCCTGCGTCTTGGAGTGACTATAGGAATCATTTAAAACATAAGAAAAAAGATCTTTCACTTCAAGAGCTGATAAGTCACATGAGAACTGAGGAAGCAAATCGCTTAAAAGATAGGTCTGTCCTTTTGTCTTCTGTCTCTACCAAAGCCAACCTTGTTGAAGCTGGGGGTCCATCTCATGGCAATAATAAGGGTAAGAATAAGATGGGTCAGAGTCAGGGTCAGGGCAAAGGTCAAAAAGGGAAAGGTCAAGGTGCCAAGGGAAAGAATCAAGGAAACTCCACCAAACCAGTTCCCAAGATCCTCAAGCCGAATCCAAACGTGGTGTGCTATGTGTGTGGGCAGACGGGTCACAAAGCATTCCAGTGTCCTCAAAAGAAAGCTGGTCATGCCGCTCAAGCCAACATTGCTGAATCAGATGATGATATTATTGCTGCAGTGGTGGTAGAGGCCAATCTTGTGGCGAACGCGAGTGACTGGATTCTGGACACAGGAGCATCAAGACATCTCTGTGCCAACAAGGATCTGTTCGCTGAATTTGAAGATGTGGCTGATGGTGAAAAGGTTTACATGGGTAACTTTTCCTCTGCACTGATCACAGGAAAAGGCAAGGTCTTTCTTAAACTTACCTCTGGGAAAACTCTTGCTCTTCATAATGTTTTGTATGTCCCTACTTTGCGTAGAAACCTAGTGTCTGGAGCCTTGTTAAACAAAGTTGGTGTGAAACTTGTTTTTGAGGCTGACAAGGTCGTAATGTCTCGCAACGGGGATTTTGTGGGCAAGGGTTATCTCAGTGGGGGCTTGTTTATTCTGAACATTGATTCTTCTGCTTTTAATAATAATTCATCTACTTCTGCTTATATCGCTGAGTCTATTGATGTTTGGCATGCTAGATTAGGTCACGTGAATGTTGAATCGGTTAAAAAGTTGAAATCAATGTCGCTTATTCCTTCTTTAACCTCCGAAGTCTTCTCTAAATGTCCTAGTTGTGTAGACGCTAAGTTTACTAAGAAACCTAGTAAACCTGTTAAAACTAGACATACGAGTCTTCTCGAGTTAATTCACACCGACCTAGATGACTTCAAGAGTACTATGAGTAGAGGAGGTAAATTTTATTATGTCACTTTTATTGATGATTTCTCAAGATATACTAAAGTGTATTTACTTAAGAATAAAAGTGAAGCTGAAGAGATGTTTATTAAATACAAAGCTGAGGTAGAAAATCAACTTGACAGAAAGATTAAAAGAGTCAGGTCTGATAGAGGTGGTGAATATAGCTCTAATTACTTAACAGATTTTTGCGAGAAAAATGGATTAATTCATGAGACTAGCCCACCTTATCAACCTCAGTCCAATGGAGTAGCTGAACGTAAAAACAGAACTTTAAAAGAAATGATGAATGCTATGCTCTTAAGTTCTGGCCTTTCTGATGATATGTGGGGGGAAGCGGTGCTTTCAGCTTGTCACATTCTTAACAGGGTACCTCATAAGAAATTAGACAAGACACCCTATGAATTTTGGAAGGGTTTTGCCCCTAACTTAAGCTTTCTTAAAGTGTGGGGGTGTTTGGCTAAAGTGGGTTTACCGAGTTTTAAGAGGCCTACTATAGGATCTAAAACATATGATTGCATTTTCATTGGTTATGCACAAAACAGTGCTGCTTATAGATTCATGTCATTGAATGATCGTTCTATTTCTGAAGCAAGAGATGCCGAGTTTTTTGAGCATGTTTTCCCTTTAAAGAAAGTTGTTGATTCACCTCCTGAATTGCTTGATATGCCTATTAATCCTGTTGATAATTCTATGCATGCTAGTAGTAGTACTGTTGATGATCGTGCTAGTGAACCTAGAAGGAGTAAAAGACCTAGAATTGAAAAGGATTTCGGAGATGATTTTATCACAACGTTCTTAACTGAAAATGCTAGTGATGATTGTGCTTGCTTTGAATTTGTTTCTGCTTTTTTAATAGAAGATGACCCAAAAACGTATGATGAAGCTATGAGATCCATAGATGCTATTTTTTGGGAAGAAGCTATTAAAAATGAGTTAGATTCTATTGCATTTAATCAGACCTGGGAATTGACAGATTTACCTAAGGGTAGTAAACCCATTAGTAGTAAATGGATTTTCAAAAGGAAACTGAGACCTGATGGTACAATAGAAAGGTTTAAAGCTAGGCTTGTAGTGAGAGGATTTACACAAAGGAAAGATATTGATTATTTCGATACCTACTCACCTGTGACTAAGATTTCCACCATTAGAACTCTTATTGCTTTGGCTGCTATTCATGATCTTGTTGTTCATCAAATGGATGTTAAAACTGCCTTCTTGAATGGTGACCTAAAAGAAGAGATCTATATAACTCAACCCGAGGGGTTCGTGGTAAAGGGTCAAGAGAGTAAGGTGTGTAAATTGAGAAAATCGCTATATGGTCTAAAACAAGCACCTAAACAGTGGTATGAGAAATTTCACAACACTTTGATTGAGGATGGCTACATAACTAACAATTCTGATTCATGTGTGTACTCTAAAATGTTTGGATCAGACTGTGTGATTATCTGCCTATATGTTGATGACATGTTAATTATTGGTAGTAATTTATTTGTTGTAAATAAAACCAAACAATTTCTGTCGTCAAAATTTGAGATGAAAGACTTAGGAGAAGCTGATGTTATTCTTGGAGTCAAATTGGTTAAAAACTCATCTGGAATATCCTTAAGTCAATCTCATTTTGTTGAGAAAGTGTTGAAGAAATTTGATAGTTTTGATGTTGAACCTGCAAGAACTCCTTATGATGCTAGTATACCTCTGCGCAAAAACCTGGGTGAGAGTGTATCCCAAAAAGAGTATGCTAAAATTATAGGAAGTGTGATGTTTCTCATGAACTGTACTCGACCTGACATTGCTTATGCTGTTAGTAGGCTAAGCCGGTACACACACAACCCTGATGGTGAACATTGGAATGCCCTCCGACGTTTACTAAGATATTTGAAAGGAACAGTTAATTCATGTCTGCATTTCGGTAGATATCCCGCTGTATTAGAAGGATATACTGATGCGAACTGGATTGCAGGTAATGATGAAACAAGTTCCACAAGTGGTTTTGTGTTCACTTTGGGAGGAGGAGCTATATCGTGGAAGTCTGGGAAACAGACTTGTATAGCGACCTCCACCATGGAGTCCGAGTTCATTGCTCTTGAGCTGGCAAGTCAAGAAGCAGATTGGTTGAGAAACTTACTAGCTGACATACCAGTGTGGGGGGGACAGGTTGCACCAGTCTCCTTACACTGTGACTGTCAAGCAGCCATCGGCGTTGCTAAGAATGATGTCTATAATGGTAAGAAAAGACACATTCGGATCTGGCACGCGGTGGTAAAACAATTCCTGAAAAATGGAGTGATTGCTATAGACTTTGTGAGGTCTGAACGCAATCTTGCAGATCCTTTCACAAAAGGATTACCGAGAAGAATAGTTCTCGAATCGTCGAGGGGAATGGGGTTAAGGTCCTTAAGTCAAGATTAGAGTATGAATCTTGATGGGCTTTTAAACTCATATTCCTATGGCAATACATAATCCATAGCCAGTATCTGGTGGTGCTTTGAGACGCACTTGATGGATTGTGTGAGCAAACAAAGGTTGGACTCATGTCCTTAATGGCTTACAAGAGATGTGCTATTGAGAAGCACTAAGCCACCTACGTGTGTGTGATGGTTGAGCCGAACACTCATTAGAACCAGGGTAAACGCATAGCGTTGCACTTTGAATTTGCGGAACGATCAATTCTTGAAGGTGATACGTGTTGTGGGGGTCTCAGCCGAAGGTCAACTAGGAATTCAAATCGAAAGATATTCACTAGTTGTAAGTAAGTTGTTGCCTCACCTCACTAAAACGTCAATTCAAGTCGATAGACATTGAACGTCTAAGTATCAATACCTTCCGTACCCAGAACTTTTTCCTCTCTTTTCTTTCTCTCTTTCTGTTTCCTCTTTGCCATCAGTGGGGGATTGTTGGTTGATGACAAGAGTTGTTGTTTTTCTTCTTTTGTTTGTCCCACATAGGAGGAGTTAGAAGCTTAGGTGTTGTTTATAAGGCTTCCCTCTTAGTGGGTTAGTAAGTGTGTAGTGGAGTGGGCCTTTTATGGTGGAGGGTTGTGTTGGGCTGGACTAACCAACACGCACGCGCGCGTGCGGCCCGGCTCGGTCTCGGGTTTGGGTTTGGGTAGAGCACCTGCGGTGTGGGCTGTGCCCGACTTTTACCTTTTTGGGTCTCCGTTGTGTTTGTCCAGGTTCATTGGGCTTGTGTATGTTGTCTAGGTACAAGATTTGTCCAGGTTCAGAATCTGCCATTACGGGAGTAATTATGGCTGCTAATCTCCGTGATTACAGCCTTAATTAGTGGAGATTTTTGTAGGCTCCTCGGTCTCTTGTCCTATAAATACCGAGCCTCTTGTCTTCCTCAACACACACAATCACAACTTCTCTTCTCTTCTCTTAAAATCACACTCTACTGTTCCTTTCATTCTGTTTCTGGGTTCGTTCTTGATCGTTCCAAAGTTCACACACTCGAGTGGTCGAGCCTGTGAGCTGCAGTGTTAACCTTGGGAAGCTACCGGCATTGTAGACGATAACCACCCTAGTCGTGCCGATATAGTTTTCAAGTCAGTGGCTTTATATACCACGACACTGCTTTCCAATCTGTCCCGATTTGCTGCTGTTGCTGCTGCCTTACTGTCGTCGTTGCCTGTCCGTTCGGTGTTGCCTTCGGTCTGCTGCGGTTTGCTATTGTCTTCTGGTTTGATTCTGTTTTCTCCGGTTTCTTGTTTCCACTTCTTACAGTACTCACTACTCCGTACACAATACAAGTTGTGCAATTTGTAGTAAGAGAGGAGAGTGTGGTGGTTAAAGATGACCTCTGATCTGAGTTCGTTCATGCACCCAGGCCAGCCGATTAATGCAATTTTGGACCGCCTTTATTTGTTTAGTAAGCCCATTTGTAGTACCATTTGGTTTCTTCTTCGGTTTGAGATTGATTGTACTCAATCCATCCCAACGAATTTTTTTTACGTTTATTTTTTCACACTTGCTGATGTACATTTTGTTTCGTTCATATGTTTATTTACGTACTAGTTTAGACCCCGTGCAATGTCCGCCTTATTATTAAGATATTATGCTAGTAATGAAAATAAATTTAAAAATTTATGATTCTATTATTCTATTTGCATAAACATTTCTAATATTTGGGTAGGACATTCTATTATTCTCAAGAGATATGCACGAGGTCTTTGGCTGATTTTCTCTCTCTCTCTCTCCCCTTTTGGGTAAGACATTGATATTCCTATATTCAAAGTCTTTAATCTCTATTCTTAAGAGAAACACGAAATTATTTGATATTTGGAAGATTAGTGATATTTTATTTGCTTGTTTATTGTAGGAGGTCTTGCTAATAATTGCTTGATGTTGTACTTTATGCTAGATTATTTCTATAATCAAAGCTAAAAATTTATTAGACAGGAAACTGATCGATGAGAGCTTGACACGTGTCTAATTCTTTTCCATTGGTTTCTCATTTAGTATAATAAGAATTATTAAAAATTCCAAAAATTTGATAATCTTAACATAATTATTATGATAATTCAAAAAAGATCTCACATGATTATATTTTACATTATATTATAGAAATTATATTAAAGATTACTTCACCTCACAAATAATCTAAAAAAACGTAAAGAATTATATATAGCCATAGGTTTTGTCACTGCGTTTCGTGTTCGTGTTGGTGTTGGTGTTCTGTCAATACTGCCAGGAGTATTATGAGTAGTATATGGGCATATGGCTTTCACATGAATTGTTCTTTGGATTTTGTGTGTGTTCGCATTTGTTTCAACTAATTTGTTCCACAAGTTTGAAAGACATCCAATGTCTATCTTAAGGATTTTTTAAAATAATGCTCAAGAAAATAGATTGACATTGTTAAGTGTATAGGTCTCTTTTTCTAATATTTGTCAAACAACCCAGGTCCAAGCTTAACATGCACCAATTTTTCTCACGATATTATAGTAGTCAGTATTTGTCATTTCGGAATATCTAAACCTATGTGGATTCAATTTAACAATATATTACTTTTAAAAACATACCAAAAGCCATAATTAATTACTCTCCTCTGTAATATCTTTATATGAATTTATCATGTTCTAATTAATAAATGAACATAACGATAAACTCAAAAGCGGAAGTAAAATAACCTCCAGTCATTGTTTATCGGATTCCTGAACAGCTTTTTCTACAATCCGAAAATACCGTCCCCAAATACCATCGACCGTCTTAACTATATTGTCGGTTCTAAACCCTTTCTTCTCAGATTTAGATGGTGTATATATGAATAGTGTAGACACCCGCATTTGACTGCTAGTGTCTATAGCGGTCTCCAACAAAACACCCGATGATGATCGGACGTAAACGTGCTTTAATGCGCTCGAATATGGGCTCGGAATCAATAGTATCTGCTATGAGCTTTTAGCGGAGTACAAATCTCACAAAACCGACCTCAAATTCAGGCCCAGTGGGTCGTTTCCATTAAAATAAGACTAATTTGAGCCAAAAGTGTCACCGAAAATAAAACCATCTTTTAACGACCGAGTCAAAACCCGGTCAAAGTCGAATCTCGAGACGCAACCAGCCATGCATGTGTCTAAATACAAAATCAAAAGCTAACCAAGTCAACTAAATCAAAGCTAGCCACAAAAATCTCAACCTTCCCTAAATACACTCTACCCGTTTGACCCACTCGATTGAGTGGCTTGGGCTTACTCGATCGAGTACGCTTACAAAAGCGACCAAACCGCCTTCAAACCGGGCACTCGATTGAATGCACGGACCCCTAGACGGGACAAATAATTCTATAAATACTCCCCCACTTCACTTCATTTACCACCTTGGAAAACCCCTACACATTTTTCACACAAACACTTCAACCTTTTCAATTCATCTCATCCACACACACATACACATTCAAAGCCATCCCGAGATCAAAACTCGTCAAAGACTGAGAGCAAAACTCGTCAAATCCTCTCCCCAATCATACACACCATAACTTGACTACATATCTCGACGCTCCCGTGCCTAAGCCACTACTAGACGAGCCCGTTTTCGAGAGACTAAAGCATGTAGGTTGAGGGTATAAAGTAAAATTCCGACTTCTCTTTTTCTTCCCTCTCTTTCTCATCCTTTTCTATATATATGTATATACTATTCATATTAATTGTACTAACGCTAACATTTTATATTTTGTCATTAACATTTTTTTTTGTTTATTTACATTTTGTAATAATATTCATACCGCGTATAATAATATAGTATTAAAACGGTTTCGGGTCGAATACGCTTAAAAACAAACTCCGTTTAAAGATCATTTTAATACCTTTACAAGTGATATTGGAGGTGACACCCTTTCGAGGCGCGCCACCCTAAACACTTAAGGGCACAATGTGATCGCGAAATTTGTCATTAAGAGTGTCCGACGTTATTTTTCGAACTAGCACGAAACTCATTGACGCCGAGACGATCATCACATGGTCCGAAAGGATTTATTACGATATCGTGACGCGGAGGGATCAATATTCGTTCTAGTTCGATCAAGTTCGATCTTACAAAATTTGCTCCAAATACCAGATGTCGGTTCTATAACCGAATGTCGAGTACAATGAGCCTTTCGAGAATTAAACTAATATAAATAAAACAATATTTATATCTACTGTAATTGTATCTCGAATCGAAATATAAAAATTCGCAACAACCTTCTTTGCGAAATGAGTAGAATGCTCGTACAGGGGCACTCGATCGAGTGCCATAAGGTCATTCGATCGAGTGACCCCCCTAAAACTGGGCAACGGCTCCTGGTGAAGGGCACTCGATTGACACCCCCCCGACTTGGTCGAGTAGCCTTCATCACCTTCCTACGTGAGCCTTTTACATATAACAAGCCTCGTCAAATTCTTTTTTCAACTTTAGTCGTCACGTGTCAAGTCCGTGACGTGGTTACTTTTTTTTTGAAACCGTGCATCGCATTTTTATTCTAACCTATATATATATATATATATATATATATATATATATATATATATATATATATATATATATATATATATATATTAGTTACTATTTCGATTGCTTTGATTTTTTGTGCTCGTTGAATTGTATTTCCGGGTTGTATTTCCGCCCGTGTACTTTATATTTATTTACGAGTTCTTATTTTCGTTGTTTGCATTCATCGCATTTAAACGAACCATGCGTGCTAAATCACTTTGATGTGAATCAAGATGCATTAAAATGACGTAGTAATTAATTCAATTTTTATATATCAAAACGTTGTTTGCATAACATTTTACCGAATCACTAGCGCGCATATTAAAAAACCGAACGATATCTTAGTAGAGGTCGTCATGTGCGGGCGGGGTTGGGTGTCCTTTGTGGGCTTCCCAACACGTACCCTCACCCTTTACTCAGAACCTCGGTTTTCGGATGCCCGAAACCGTTGGCGCACGAAAGTCATTCGATATACGATACCCAAAAACTCGGAATCGGTATCGTGATGCAAAGGGACGAACCCCACAAGTTCTAGTATTGAAGTGGGCCGTATTTCGTGTCGGTCCACGGAAATATAGAGTGGGTTCAAACGGGTCCGAGCTCCCACAAAGTTCGGTGGCGACTCCAACTTCGATTTAAATTTCAACACGATAACCATTTCACACGGGAAACATTTCGCCGTCCAAACCCGCGCGTGGTCCTGTCGGGGTGGACCTATGTCATGTCCCCAATTTGGCGACTCCTCTGGGGACGACTGATGTACAACTTGTCATCAGGATCCTCAAGGTGAGACTCGAGGAGAAATCGTTCGATTAGTACAATACGCGCGTTAGTTTTATGATTCATGCGTAACCCCATTTTTACGCGGCCGGTACTAGCGACCAACGTCCCACTATACCGTGATGTATTCCAAATTGGTTACGTCAAGGTGTTCATGGCTAATTCGTATGGGTTTCGCGGCATGTCCTTGTTCAAATTGGTAAAGGAATCCGTCCCGATTCTCGAAAAGGCCATGTGCACTGGTATAGACCCTATTTCGATCGATCGAGACTTAGTGTAAAACATACATGGTGTCGTTATAATGCTTACATGACTATGTGCTACTTGGTTTCCGTGTCGTCTTCAAAAAATCGTCATTTAAAAAAAATGCATCTTTTCAAAAAACTTCAATTTCAAAAAACTCGGATGCCGAAATTTAGACTTATGATTTGACTCAAAACAAGCCTATTTTCTAGCCAGCATGCTATCCATTTCAATATTCGAAATTTCGATCCCATTTCGATTTTTGAATTTTCAAAATTCTATTTCGATTTTCAAAATCGAGATGCCATTTTCGATTTTCAAATATTCGGGATCTCGTTTTTGTTTTTTCAAAATTTCAGAAATTTATTTCGATATTCAAATTTATTAAAATTCCAAATATTCAACTTTTCAAAAAGTTTGGTCCTGTCGGCATGTCGCTAATTTCAAAAGTCAGGACCGTCCTCCGAATTTTTTGGAATTCAACCTCTTTTCAAAAACCTTCCTTATTTTAGGAAGTCAACCCTTTCGAAACCTTCCTTATTATAGGACCTACCATAATCCGTGTGTCGGGTCTTTTCATAATTTGTCGAAGGTCTTTAGCGTCGAAACTTCGTCGATCCTATATCGCGAGTTTCTTCCCCATCCTAGTCCGTCTTTTTCTAAAGGCATAACCAACCAACACGAGTCATACACTCGTAATGGAAGATCCGTCTAAACACTCGAGTCCTAACTAGAAGGACTCACGCGATCTTTCCCTCTAACAGGATGGTCCCCACGACCTTTCCTAAGGGAATTTCGCTCATTTTTCAATCTGTTAGTCGAGTCATCCCAATTCAAGAACTCTTTTAACTTAAGGGTCTACCTTAATCCCAGGGTACGTCCTTATTGGATTTGAGTCAAGGGTCTCTAGCATCGAAACTCTGCTGATCTCACATCGCAAGTTTCTTCCCTAACCCCGTCTGCCTTCTTTCGAGGTCGAGTCAATCTTTTACAAGGCATAGCCCTACAACAAAAGGTTCGTGATCCTTACATCTAAGGGTCACTCGTTCAACACTCAAGTCTTAACAAAATCTGCAATCCCACTCGGGGGCTACCCTTCAGCAGGGCGATCAACCACGGTTGTTCTAAGGGTCATGACCTATACATGTTGTCTCACGTATGCCACTTTCAAATCACTTAGATTCCACACCGTCTGAGTCCTATAAAAATCCTTAGTCTCACTTGGGGGTTGTTCTCTGACGGAGCGATTAATCACAGTCACTCTGAGAATCGCACCCTACATATTTGTCTTAGGAGAGTCTAACCCGAGTCAAACCGGAGTTGTCTTTCCTTCCGCGCTATTTCCTATGCCTTGGTGTATTTGGGTTCCGAAGCAACATTCCTGATTACGTGGGTATTCTCGCAGAGTATGGCACCCACAACCGGAAATAGGGGCATGGAAAACACCATTGATGAAATGAAGGCTTTGCTGAAGACAATGGTTAGTAGGCAGGCCATGGTTGAAACCCAACTAGGGTTCTTGAGAGCCGACCAAAAGGCCATGAATGCTCGTTTAACTGTCATTGAACGACAAGACCTCAATTCTAGATTGGTGAATACTGGACCATTTGCCAAACTGATCAGCACAGTGCGTATGCTCGAAGAACAGTTCCATACCCTCCAAGGGAACAACATTCACGTTGAAAACTCCCGAGACTATATACTCATCAGTGAGAAACTACCAAAGGATCTCAACTTAGAGGGGTTACCCATATTCGAAGGGACGGAGGATCCATTATTACACCTCCGAGCTTTCAAACAATTTATGACAGTGAAGGGGGTCAGAGTCGACATGTTCATCAATCTATTCGACACATCCCTCGGGAAATACCCAAAAGCCTGGTTCTATAGGTTTAATACAAAAAGATTCCCTACTTGGGAAGATGTGGCTACCGAGTTCGCTCAAAACTATTCTGATAATACTGAACTTCAGACTACCATGCAGACTCTAGAAATCATGGCCCAAGATCCAACAAAGGGTTTCACAAAATACCTTCAACGTTGGCGGGCTGAGAGTGTTAAGCTGGCAGACAAGCCCAGCAAGAAGACACTAGTGGAGGCGTTCATCAACAACCTCCTACCCTCTTACCGCGTCCATCTTAGGCATGTCGGCATTTCAAACTTTGCGGTGCTTACCGAAATGAGCACTAGGATTAAAGACGATCTTCGATATAATAGAGATCTGGGTGAAGCTTCTACTGAAGGCTATACTGGACATCAATTTGAGTCCTTAGAAGCCGAGGACTACTGAAGACATCATCTGCAAGATCGTCCAAGTCAATCAACCAGACATCCGAGAGTCTAGATTCGATTTAAGTCCGAGTCTAGGATGTACTATTTCTTTCAATTTTGAAGTCAAAGTCAGAGTCAACTGTATTCTGCCATCTTTTCACAATTCAATAAACTCAACCTTTTTCAATATCTCGTGTTTCCGAGAACATGATGAACACCATCATACACTGTGAGCACATGCACGTGACTATTATAGGCACATCTATAATGACTGCAGGAAACTGAGACTCGTGTTTTCCTTTACCTGTTCCATGTCTGGTATAGAAAGCCACATAACTACCCCTAGCAGGAGCTGTATCGAATCCTACAACAAATTTAGGCAGTCTTCTAGTTTGGGTTCAAGACGGAAGGCAAGCCCATTTCCCACAATAAACACCCCTCCAATAAGACTGACCTATCCCTACCTTAGCCGTTAATCTGACAAAAAAAAAATCTGGACAAAAAAATCAATGGTCCAAGGAAAAAGCAAAAGGCCAAAATAGAAAAGCAGACCATCATTAAAAAAAAAAAGAGGCACCCATGACCGAGGTAAAACGGTCAACGCAAATGAAGATTCCACGGTGGGGCTAAGAGGTCAACCAAAAAAAAACAATCCCATGACCAGGGCTAAGAGGTCAACCAAAAAATTGAAAAACCCATGACCACGGTTAGCGGTCAACTCAAGTGAAAGTCCATTGACCAAGGTACGGTCAATTCAAAAATTATCGATGGCCATACCATCAAATATAAGGGTGACAATCAGGCTGGTCAGCTAACGCCCCATCTAGCCTTCCCAAATTACAACCCTTAAGACCTTCTCGAGACCTAGCCTAAGAGACAGCTCGAAATTTTGAGGATTCAAGCTCCACAGGATACCCCCTAACATTAGGGCCAGACATGGAAATCAGATCCCGCATTGTCAAACCTACCCCGATCGAAGTTTGAGTCATTTTTACTCGACTTCCCCCTTTCCTACCACATTAAAATACCTTACCCTCGAAGCCTTAGCTCCACAAAATCAAGCTCCAGACTTCAAATCATCAAAGCCACTTACTGCCTGGCACCACATTTCCAAAAACATCCAAACTAGTTACCAGCCCAAAACACGGAAACTCAACTTGCGGTCGACATAGAACATGCCCAAATAGTTCACACACCTCTGAAGGCTACCCCAGAGAACGCTCACAATCACAGGATCAACATCGTAACTATTCTAGCCCTTTGATAAAGACATCATTGGGAATTCACCTAGCCTACACCATCAATGTGGCTAGTTACACACAAAGCCCTAATAAACTAGGCACCATAACATATCTTTCAATCTCCTGAACTACGGCTTGGTTTGATTTCACTACACGTGAATACGTAGGCAGCCTTTCAACAAGGGCACAACCACCCACATTTACACAAATGCAAAAGCACCATCATTCCTATCATGACACTGTCACGTTCTCAACCGTTCGCTTTGCCTTCCTGGGGGCTTTTCTTAGGCAGAATTCTCCATCCACTCACAAAATTCAAAAAACGTTCAAAAATCTAGCCACAATTCTATCGTGTGTCCTAGTACTCGGGTCAGTCGAAGACGAGAATCTGTCAGGGACTCGAAGCAACAACTACTCTGGGAATGTACCCCAAAACCCAAAAATTCAGAAGAGCACTAGACTACAGCATTGCTGCTGCTAAGTCCTGTCATGCAGAGACAGTCTCATTATAGACTATTGCAATCCCCCTACAACATATCTTTCCTATTTCAATGTTCGACCGTGTTTCCACTCGCCTAGGCTATGGAATAACGCAACTTAAGAGTCTTGTCATCTTAGGTGGCCCACCCACTACCGAGAAGCCCTTTCCACCATCAGCTAAAGCTGCTTCACGATCCAACCCTTCGAGAGTCCAAGTCATGTTTGTCAACTCGTTCTGTCGGGTCCAGAGTCGAGTCTGCCGGTATGCCTCTCTCTCTTCAAATTCTTGCTTTGAAATTTGCAAAACTTAGCCATTTGAGAAAATCCTTTTCGACAAGGTCAAATTTCGGTCTATTTAAACTGCAAATTTCTTTTCTAACCCCTTCAATTTTGAAAACCTATCTCCTACCACGTAAGTTGCTTTCAAGACTTCGATTTCAAAATGAAGCAAAAATCATTTTCCCTAGCGCAAGTCAGTCTATAGATGCTAACTGCATTTCCTATATGCTATCTTGCTATGTGCTATCCTTCTATTTCTGCCTATGTATCGAACGTTTCAGGTACCAGCCTGTGCTTCCCAACGGAACATCAAAGATTGTGTTTCTCCTGGAATATTACATCCAAAGATAGGATGTGTCTGCATATAAGTACACCCAGGACTTCAGAAGCAAGTCCCCGCGCAGTTCCTTTACTCCCCAGCGGAAAACCCGAGGCGGTGTTTCTCCTGGAATATTACATCCAAGATGGGATGTGTCTGCATACAGGTACACCCAGGGCTTCAGAAGCAAGTCCCCGCGCAGCTCCAAGATGGAATGTTGATAAATCGATATTTATGCGTATTTTACCCCCTTTAATATTATTATTATAATGTCGTGTTTCATATTTTTGAGCTAAAAACGTATTTTTATGACTTTTGGGTTAAGATGTACGTTAATATTATTTATATGCTAAAATAAGTTTTATTATCTATTTTTAAATTATTTAGAAGAACCCATTTAATTTGAAGGTCAAATAATACATACATTCTCGTATACATTATGTAGGTCTATATCTTAAGACGACGATATCTCACTCATACGATATCAGAATCAAGTGATTCAGGATTCGTTGGAAAGCTAAGTTCGAGAACTACAAGTTTATAGAAGAGAGAAACATCATATTCAGTCATCTACTAAGTCGAAATTGAGTTATAAGGCAGCAGGCTAGTAGATTTCGACACCAAATAAATAATCTGAAGCCCCTTATAACAAGAGATGATTAGGAAACAAAATAAAAAGGAAATAAAAACAAGAAGGAGAGAGAATATAAGAAGAACAAAACTAGGGGAAAAAAAGTATAAAAGGAAGGGGGAACCACGAGAAGAAGAACAGAAAAAGGAGGAATAGAAAAGAGAGGAGAACAGAGAGACAACATAGAAGCCGCACGACGGACATGACGAAGAAGAAGACAAGAGCTCGGCTCCATTCTATTCCAATTGCGTCCCGATTTTTATGAGCTTTTCTAATCCTTATTTTATTTTTACTATTATTATGTTTAGTTTAGAGTAATTTTCAATTGGACTATGTAATTGACTATTGATGTTAGGATTTATCAGATTATGATATTGTTTTGACTGATTAATTAGTTTGTTGGATATTTATATAAGATTCGTTATTTGACTATCTGATTCGTGTTTGTTAATTCTGTTTGGCCAACTTAATTGTATTCATGAATCGATCGTTGAATTAATAGTAGTTTTGGTTAGGTTGCAACGTTCTGGTCTAATCTTAATTGCTAGAATCGTGTGTAGTAGTTGAGTCAGATATAATTGCATCGTTCTGGTTATATTTTATTCAACTGATTAGTGATTTTAAAGCGACTTAATTTATTAATTTGATTCATGCGTTCATGGTTAATTTGATAAATTGGTTAGGATTAAACTTGCGTGCGTTCACGGGGTTTAACGAGTCAGAAAGGTAAAATTGGTAATTTACTTGCGTTCAAGGATTAACCGATTAACTAATATATCCAATAAAATTGATTAAGAGAATCAATGATTTTACCCGACATCTATAGAAAATTACATATCTCCTATTAATTCATTATAAGAAGTTTCTATCTGTTTATTGCGATTATTAGTATTATTACTTTTATTTATTTAATTTTAGTTAGTTAGTTTAGTATAAAAACAACTCAAACAACCCCCATCATTATATCTATACTTATATAACTATATAAATACTACTAACTTAATCTGAGATACTATCGTTAGTCCCTGTGGGTTCGACCCTTACTTGCCCTACTACTAGTTAGTTAGAGTTTTATAAGTGAATTATTAATTTAATTTTGACTGCGGTTACGACACGCATCAGATGTGTCTGCATACAGGTACGCCCAGGACTTCAGAAGCAAGTCCCCACGGAGCTATTCCAGATAACAGAACTCGGGTAGGATTTCTATCTTATGGTTGACGAGCCCTTTTACGCGAGTCTAATGGACAATAAACGACCCGACCGGAAGGCTGCCAGGTAATAATCCTCGATTGGTCTGGTAGTTACTCTGACTTTCGCCTTGTCTAAGCCTCGGTCAGAGTGTGGGCTCTGTAGACACCCGCATTTAACTGCTAGTGTCTATAGCGGTCTCCAACATAACACCCGATGATGATCGGACGTAAACGTGCTTTAATGCGGTCGAATATAGGCTCGGAATCAGTAGTATCTGGCCAAAAGCAGAGTACAAATCTCACAAACCGACCTCAAATTCAGTCCCAGTGGGTCGTTTCCAATAAAATAAGACTAATTTGAGCCAAAACCGTCACCGAAAATAAAACCGTCTTTTAGCGGCCGAGTCAAAACCCGATCAAAGTCGAATCCCGAGACACAACCAGCCATGCATGTGTCTAAATACAAAATCAAAAGCTAACCAAGTAACTAAATCAAAGCTAGCCACAAAAATCTCAAACTTCCCTAAATACACTCTACCCGTTTGACCCACTCGATCGAGTACGCTTACAAAAGCGACCAAACCGCCTTCAAACCGGGCACTTAATCAAGTGCACATAGGGCCACTCGATCGAGTGACCCCTAGACGGGACAAGTTCTATAAATACTCCCGTACTTCACTTCATTTACCAGCTTGGAAAAACCCTACACATTTTTCACACACACTTCAACCTTTTCAATTCATCTCCTCCACACACACATACACATTCAAAGCCATCCCGAGATCAAAACTCGTCAAAGATCGAGAGCAAAACTCATCAAATCCTCTCCCCAATCATACACACCATAACTTGCCTACATATCTCGACGCTCCCGTGCCTAAGCCACTACTAGACGAGCCCGTTTCCGAGAGACTAAAGCATGTAGAATGAGAGTGTAAATTCAAATCCCGACTTCTCTTTTTCTTCCCTCTCTTTCTCGTCGTTTTCTATATATATGTATATACTATTCATATTAATTGTACTAACATTAATACTTTATATTTTGTCACTAACATTTTTTTTGTTTATTTACATTTCATAATAATATTAATACCGCGTATAATAATATAGTATTAAAACAGTTTTGGGTTGAATACGCTTAAAAACAAACTCCGTTTAAAGATCCATTTAATCCCTTTACAAGTGATATTGGAGGTTGAACCCTTTTGAGGCGGGCCGCCCTAAACACTTAAGGGCGTAATGTGATCGCGGAAATTTGTCATTAAGCGTGTCCGATGTTATTTTTCGGACTAGCATGAAACCCATTGACGCCGAAACGATCGTCACATGGTCCGAAAGGATTTATTACGACATCGTGACACGGAGGGATTAATATTCATTCTAGTTCAATCAAGTTCGCTCTTACAAAATTCGCTCCAAATACTAGATGTCGGTTCTATAACCGAATGTCGAGTATAGTGAGCCTTTCGAGAATTAAACTAATATAAATAAAACAATATTTATATCTAGTGTAATTGCATCTCGAATCGAAATATAAAAATCTGCAACAACCTTCTTTGCGAAATGAGTAGAACGCTCGTACAGGGGCACTCGATCGAGTGCCATAAAGTCATTCGATCGAGTGACTCCCCTAAAATTGGGCAGCGGCTTCTGGTGAAGGGTACTTGATCGAGTCCCCTCCCTGACTCGGTCGAGTAGCCTTCATCACCTTCCTACGTGAGCCTTTTACATATAACAAGACTCGTCAAATTCTTTTTTCAACTTTAGTCGTCATGTGTCAAGTCCATCACGTGGTTACTTTTTTTCGAAACCGTGCATCACATTTTTATTATAACCTATATATATATATATTATAGTTACTATTTCGATTGCTACGATTTTTTGTGCTCGTTGTATTGTATTTCCGGGTTGTATTTCCGCCCGTGTACTTTTGTATTTATTTCCGGGTTGTATTTCGGCCCGTGCACTTTGTATTTATTTACGAGTTCTTATTTTCGTTGTTTGCATTCATCGCATTTAAACGAACCTTGCGTGCTAAATCACTTTGACGTGAATTGAACCAAGATGCATTAAAATGACGTAGTAACCAATTCAATTTTTATATATCAAAACGTTGTTTGCATAACATTTTACCGAATCACTGGCGCGCATATTAAAAAACCGAACGATATCTTAGTAGAGGTCGTCGTGTACGGGCCGGGCGGGGTGGGTGTCCTTTGTGGACTTCCCAACACGTACCCTCACCCCCTAACTCAGAACCTTGGTTTCCGGATGTCCGAAACCATTAGCCCACGAGAGTCATTCGATATATGATAATACCCGAAAACTCGGCATCGGTATCGTAACACAAAGGGACGAACCCCACAAGCTATAGTATTGAAGTGGGTCGTACTTCGTGTACGGTCCACCAAAATATAGAGTAGGTTCGAGCGGGCCCGAACTCTCACAAAGTTCGGGGACGACTCCAACTTCGATTTAAATTTCAACCCGATAACCATCTCACACGGGAAACATTTCGCAGCCCAAACCCGCGCGTGGCCGCGTCGGGGTGGACCTATGTCGTGTCCACAAATAGAAAAGATGAATTTAGTGACCCGGTGTTGTATTTATACTAATCTTTCCATCAAAAATAAAGTTACAACTAGATAAAGTTTATGTATAGTGGTTAATGAAATATAGGATTATAGGAGATAAGAGATAGATATTCAGTAGAGTTTAGGTTGATCACCAAATGGACCACAATTCAGTAATTCTAAACTGATCAAACAACTTAATCAGTTATTTAGTCTATTATAAATTCTAACATCCTCATCTTTTTCAATAATTACCTATTGATGTTTTTTTTCAAATTCAAAATTACTCCTCTATCTCTCTCAATAATTACCTATAATTTTATTATGTGACGAAAATTTAAAATATTTATAACTATCGTCAATGATGGAGGGCATAATTATTAGTTCGGGTTTTCTAACGTGTGCTCAGTGGGCACATATTAATATGTTAATTAAGGAAGAAATAACAATTATATTATCACAATAAATTGAAATACCAACTCTTAATTACCATACTTAGACAACATAATGGTGATTCGTTCCTTAATTAACATATTAACGTGTGCTCAGTGGGCACACGTTAGAAAAACCGTTATTAGTTCTAACACTATATTTTAATAAGATAATGGTATGATAAAAAGTGAAAGGTTCATTTTTTTTGGTAACATTGTGGGGAACAAACTGTTTGAGAAGCTAGCAATATACTACTTCCTCCGTTCAAATCCAAAGTACATATTTCTTTTTTTTGGATATCATTCATAATTAAAGAGAATATTCGATATTCTCGTAAACGAGATAATTATCTTAGTGGGATAAATGGACTAAATATGATGGTGGTAGACCTGCGCTTGAAATTGAATCTTGGTGTTGAGTGAGAAGCAAAAAAGACAAAGATATGAGAAAGTAAGCAGCATAGTAAAGACGTGCATGCAATCAGGGGACTTAATTATGAGTGTATATATATATTACGAGTAGATTATTAGTATTAGTATTATTAGCATATACTCTACTAGGGATTAATATTATGGAGACCTACTCAGCCGAAGCCAGGCCATTTGGGTGGTCCATTATTCCTTTAATTTCTACTTCCAAATCTTGAACGATTAAAACCCTTTTTTATTTCCATTACACATTTGGATATTACTTGATGACACTTTCAAACCTTATTATTATATATACATATACTTAGCTTGGGCATCCTCATCAAAATTGATGAAAATAAAATGTATAATCTCCTCTTACGCTACAGTAACCTTTCGGAGATACCAAGGATATATATAGTAGTATAAGCTTTTATTAATTAGCCGGTCTCCCTTGTAATGGAGCAATTCATCACTTTGTTATAACGGGTGAAAAACTATCTATATATTTGTGTAGAAATTACAAAATATACATTGATTTTGTAATATTTTGTCTTTTTTCATGCAAATGAGTAGTATTTTCGTTATAAGAAAAGGACGGATAACACCATTACAAAAAAAAATTTGTGTTTATTAATCATATGCATACACAAGTGGACAAAGTCGCAAGTGCTTCTAAATTTTGAGATGCCTACTGGTTAATTGCATACGTTATTGTTGTGGATGGATTTTTTGCAGCTTTAATTTTATGAATTTTCAATAATAATATTTTGATCAAATTTGCAAAATGATGATTACTCGTATTTTCTTATAATAGTATGTACTCCGTATATGAAAAGTAGGTTGCTTGATAGATTATTATCTGAATGGCATAACATTCATTTAAACCAGCTTTCCAACCTCAAAATGGAACACTACTAGCTATATGGAAATATAGGAATAAGAATGAAACCACTGCACCCCCTTCCACGACGAGAAAGCAATTAGGTCGCTCCTCCTCTGATCTATAATCTATTGTACGTAATAAACAACAAATAGTCAGAGCATGATCAGATTTTGACCTACATATACTACATGCAAAAAGCACCTGTGCCCTGTTGTCTCACCTCACCTCAATATAAATAGTCAATATTATCCTGCCCTCCAATTATTGCATTGACCTGCACAAGTGTCGTTCAATATACACACTAATTTAGGCTAATGAGATATCCATGTTGCTATGTTATTCCACCATATTTCATAGCTAGATACACAAACATAATGCGACGTACTGACGAAAGTCTTCCACTTTCTTCCTATCTAAACAAACAATTACAGAGTAGATTCGAATTACTCAAAAAAAAAAAAGTAGATTAGAAATGTCAATAACTACGTCTCTGAGGTCCCAAATACGTAATCGAATGAAAACAGATTTCCGTAAATCCAAACTAAAAAAACACCAGAATAAAAGATTGCAAATAGCGAAAACACTACATATTTATTAGGATTATTCGTTGATTAATTAGGTAAACGACAAATAACATTTAAAATCAAATAATAACTCTCTATCGTACAATTCAACACGAAATGTATTTACGCGATGGAGGAAGTAATACTTTGACTTCTTTGGAAAGCCAAGACAAATTTTGAGGGGGCGTGTATCTAGCTAAGAATGTATGGAATAGTTCATAACTTTATGAAAGAGAAGTATGGAGAAAAAATTAAAAAATTATAGGCACCAGTAAACCCGCCAAGATATCAAAAAACATCTTTTCTACTGCCTGAAGATTGTCAACCAACAAGTTCAACTTACAAAATAGAGGCATACGGCTAGTATATCATAGGGTATGTGCAACAATTAATGTGTCTATCTCAAATGACGTACGTATAATAAAAATATAGGAGGTTATCGCGCGAAAGTTCTAATGCCACTCAAAAATCTCTCTTATACTAAAAAACATGGAGCGATGTGACGGAAAAATCGTCGCGAAATTCATTGTGCGACGGCGGACACGAGATAAATTTACCACACAAAAAGTTTTCTTACAAATTTATTATGCGGCGGTTTATCGTGAGGGATAGTCTACCGCAAAGCTATCAACTTTGGTCAACTTATGTTGCTTTTTTATTGACCAAGAAGTAAGTATGAAAAAGTAGTTCAAACATTGGAGTTACATTGATGTTTATAGGTAACGCTATAATCATGGATGAGACTAGAACATCACTATTAGTGAATCGATGATCTTCTAAAGGTAGTTACTAGTCGGGTGTTTGATAATGGTGGAGAAAATAAGGAATAAGCGCAAGGGTTGTTTGCTATTAGACAAAGGATCAATGATCGAGGAAATGGTAGGTGAAGAAAGTCTAGATCAAATTCTAGAACTCATGCGGAAAGAGCATGTTTCAAATGCGGTGAGTTTAGATAATTCAAGGTAAATTGTCAAAATAAGAGGGTATTGTTCAAGAAATAAACCAACGACGACAACATTGTAGGGAAACAATAAGATTTTAAGAAGGTGATCGAGTTACATCTCAAATGATGAGGATGATTGTTTATTCGTCTCAGAGCAAGACCATGATATCTCCGATTAGTGGATGTTTGGTTCAGGAGCTTCACAGTTCACATCATATATGTCCAAATAAGGATTGATCTACTACCTATATATGAAAGTAAACATGCCTGTGAAACAGGTCCCAAATTTGTGTAAACGACGACATTCAAGATCTAATCTACTCCTTCCATTAGGAAATGGCTTTGTTTCGTTGTCTAGATATGAAGTTTGTTAATCGAAACCTTAACATCCGTGCACATAACTTAGCTTCTGAAATTACGTAACGGGTCTGGGCCACATCCGGGAGTCGGAAAGAGTCCACTCCACAAACAAGAGGGTTCCACTCTAAAACCAATTGGCAATAGAGGGAGTAACCCCTTGCTTTATAAGGTGGATCGTGGGACATATGTGATTACTTGGGTTGAGTTGGTTCCACAACATAGCTGCTAAGACTTTGCA
This sequence comes from Agrostemma githago, assembly GCA_958450325.1. NCBI lineage: Eukaryota > Viridiplantae > Streptophyta > Magnoliopsida > Caryophyllales > Caryophyllaceae > Agrostemma > Agrostemma githago. The sequence continues at coordinate 11,191,459 of OY288244.1, forward strand.
TAGGCTGTAACTTGGTTTTAATCTGATGGCAAAAAAAAAAAAACTTTATGCAATATTATTGTTCGTGCTGCGTTATTTATTGTTTAATTTAGTGAGTGTCTCATTTCATATCATCTACGGAGTATTAGAAGTCTATAATTTCCGTTGTTACTCCACCAATATTAAATATGACACCGTAAAAGTTATGTGAATATGTATTCTTTTAGCGAGTAGAATATAAGAACTTTGGATTGCTACTATAATTGGCTCTATTTGACAAAACTAGAAAAGGAAGTTAGATGCTCTATTTTGCTCACAGTCACAGGAGAACGAGTCCAACAATATTTTTTTCTAAGCGAATAGATCATTTCATTAATAAAAAGTCATACAATATATACAACTTATATCGAAATTGAACAGATACAATACTATAAAATTTGAGTAAAATAAATTCTCATTAAAACAAATATCTCTCACTAAGATTTTGATCTCCTCTTCTGCCATCCCCTTTCAACATATCGTTGTTTAATGATACAACTTTTCACAAAAGGTATTCGGATCTTCCAAGGTTTTGACGAGAATCAATTTCATCTAACCTAATAGATTGTAGCCGCCGGTCTAACATAAATTGAGATACAAATGATGAACGATTATGGTACTTATCTTCGGATCCGCGTCCTCCCCACTATAATAGATTTAACATCTCTCCTAAAAGAGAGAGAGAGCGAAACCCATCAATTGATGAGGCGAAACTCTCCAAAAGAAGATGACTTATTATAACTAAAATACTAATATTAAAACGATATAATTAATTAAAATTGATTAAAATTCGAGGCTTACCACCATTAATGGTGGTAGTCCCAAGTATTTTTTTGGAGGCTAGGGTTTTTTTGGGAGAAGGTTTAAATGGATATAGAACGATTCCTACAATAAAACCGACATCACTGTTAAACGATGACCGAAATTTTGATATTTATTGACAAGAATTGAAATTTAGGTAGGGTTTGATAAAAAAAAATTATTAACAAATGACCTAAATTTTGGATAGTTTTGGACCAAAAACTTGTGTGGTTTGTGGAGTATTTAACAGACAAATGAGATGAAGCAAGTTGAATATGCAGTCATTCTATGATCTAGTCTCGAAAAAATAAGTGGACGAGACGGCCAAGCCTTCGACATCAAAGGTGCGAATTAACCTCTGCCGTTTACCAGACGATTCGAGCCAACAGAACTCAAGATGAAAAGATTTTGATTCTGCTATGCTCTCTGATATGTTGCAAGGGTATCCCATATACATCCCACCTGGCAACAATGTCAACTGGAATCCTTTGTCAAATGTTATTAGATTGTCACTCATTCTGCCTGTCCATCTAACGTTTGTAGTCACATCGCCTGATATTGTTGTCGTACTTATATCCTGGAAAATAAGCGACAAGATATGTCATCAGCGGGTAACAATTTAGCAGTGGTGGAATACTCCAGGCCGATGAAACTCATCAGCAAAATAAGGACAGTACAGAATTGAAAGAATTCCTAATAGAAAAACATACTCGTAAACAAATTTGATGATTCAAGGAAATGTAGTACTACCAAGCATACCATAAACGGAATGATGATTCAAGGAAAAGCTTATGACTCTGGAATAGTGGCTAACTCCAAAACAATTGATTGTCCAATGGATTCTCCGAAATCTTCAGATAATAAGAGGGAGAGCTGAAGATGAATTCTAAGAATTGTGCTCGGTCAAAACGTGGAAGTTGAGACCATGAAGAGCTATAACTAATCAAAGTTGTTCCATTTGCTTAGCAACTCAAAGACATCACAGAACCCCGACCGCATGACATATAGACCTAGCCATTACTTAATATCGTCATAATCCCTGATACACAGTGCATTCTTTTCAATCCTGACCTACAGCTTTCAATATGCAACTTAATTTGTAGTAGCTCAATACCCTCCATACGGAAGAGCAAAAGACAGACCAAATAGGGCACCTTTTTCTTACATTCTTGAGAGTGAGGCAAACTACAGGTCCACATCCTATGGTTACACTGCCAGGATCACTTATCGAAAACACTCAGGTATCAACAAATATTCTAAGACATACTCTCTACTGAGCATTTTCAAAAACACAAGAAATGAACCTGTCGGTAGGATCATATCTGATAATCGGTGAATACCTGCATTATCAGACCATTTTCATCAATTTCAAGTGAAGCTGTTGTATAGTGTTCAGCTATTGTTGCACCATATACACCACTGCGTTTAGTGATTGAATTCCCCTTCCATTGACCCAGAAATGGCTGAAGCCTATTTGTGCCATCCTGAAAATTTCCGATAAAAAAACTTAACCAACACTTTCATTGGTATGTGATGTCTGTTGCAAAAAATGTAAAGTACAGCAACTAAGGAACTACTTTTTCAGAGGTGGTTGTTGGTATTACCAGAGAGTCCGATAAAAGAGGAGGAGCATCAGTGTGATTCCCTCTCACTTCAAGAAATATAAGAAGCATATCTAGAGCTCCTTTAGGGTGCATGATATGGAATGCTCTGGCACGCATATCCTTCTCAATCGAATAAAGACAGTTCTCACAGACAATAGATGGTCGGGAAGATGGAAGCTTCAAATTCCTGAGAAAAGGATCAAGACGATCATTTGTTGCTTATTACAAATTAGGATATAGCAGAATGTGAATAAATTTCACCTCAAAGAAACAACAGTTGTCAAAAGAACGATTCAGGAACTACTTTACTTGCTCAAGTCCCCTTTCCTTCTCTTATCATCTAATACAAGTCCACTTAATCCAAAATTATGAGGAATTATTTCCAAAAAATAAGACGAATCACCAAATTTACAGTTAATCCTACATCTGTTGCCTAACTATTTTTAAAAGAAGCAATGTGCACTGATGACAAGACGTAACCACAAAGTCAAGCGCCTCAAACACATGAGGCACAATGTTCTTGCAAACAAGTTTGTATATCCTATTAAAATTTCTGAGCAACGATAGTCCCCTTCATAATTTAAAGAAAACGAATATGACAAGAAGTAAAAGCTCGAGATAATGGGGTAAAGCAAATGGCATAATATCAGAACAAGAAGCAAATAATGCAGAACTTGTATAGTACTCGGTAATGCACATCTCTGATTGCACCTAGTACATAAAGTGCACCTGAGGCGACCCTTCACAATTTTGTTTTAAAATTAATGGGACAATGTAGTAACCTCAGGGAGGCATATCTGCAAGACAGTAAAATGTAGCAACTTTGACTCGTGGAACTTTTGCAATCTGTTCCGAGCACTTGTTTAAAGTAAAAGGGAGTTTCATGTGGGCTTTGATGGGGGGAGGGTGCATTTCTTCTATGATCTCAATTACAAATAACCCATATGATCACTTTCAGTTGTCTTTTAACAAAAATATGGTAAGAAACTGATTTTGTCACATTAAATACAAGCAAAGTATTTTTTTTTTTGAGAAATGTAGAGAAGATTTGATAGAGACGTACCTAGGAGATTCTTCACCTATGTCATCCTCCCCAAGCACTCCCTGACGCAGTACATTTTCTAACATACCAGCAGTCTGGTATCTTAGGGCAAATGCCTTCTTGTCTGGAAAGAAACCCAGCTGTAGATGAACAATGCATTATATGTTTGATTGTGCGTGTCCGTCCATATTTTAAAGATTTGCTTAAACACATTAAGGAAATAATACCTGTTGATACTTGTCCACCGTGAACATGTTGCTTTCTTTGATTTTGTACTCTGCCCATTCTGCCTCCTCCGCGTCACCAGCGGATAGGAAAGTTGTTGAAGGAGGCTGCTTTATGTATAGCCTGAAGAGTTGCAAAACATCAGTATATAGGGTACGGCTACATAGAAAACCAATGGCAAAATGGGTGCCACCGATACGGCGATATCTACCCTAATTTTCCTTCCAAACAAGAAGAATCTAGCTAGTAGCAAACGTAGCACTCGCTACCCCAAATGTACGAAAAAATAATTAATGTTACCGTCATTTGCTACTCAGAATTCATAAAATGAGACATTTTTGTACAGGAAGCAAATATGATGGACTTGCTACCCAAAAAATTTTAATTCCGGATTCGCCCCTGTTATCCAAATCCTTTGTATCCAAGCAAAGCCTAAATGGCTATACAAGCGGGTTTTACTTGACAAGCAGTACTCAAATTTGAAGAAGAAGAAGATAGAGTGGGACGTTACGTTTGTATAAGACTGATGAGCTGATCTTCACCATAGGAGCTAGCAGACAGCTTCGTGCTCACTCTATGCAGCAATTTCCCATTACCATCGAATTGCTGCCACAAACACACACATTGCTTATAAATCAAAACTTAAGAGAAGAGTGACGAGAATTGTAAGGAAGGAAGGAAGGAAGGAATACGGACATGGAAAGAGCCGAGCCAAGAACCAAGATTAAGTTGGATAAAGCGGTGAAGATTATCAATGCCTATTGCTTCTTCTTCATCTGATTCATCAGCCGTCACTGCTGATGTAACTGCTGACTTTGTCGAACCAATTTTGATGCTTTGAAATGTGGGGTGTCTTGGGATGTTGGGGAATTGAGTGTTGAGGGGTCTGATTTGAATGGGGTGACAAATTTTGGGGGTGAAGGGGGATGATGATGATATGGAGCAAGATAAGGAAGCCATAGCAGGAGCTTGGAATGGAGTGACTGTAACTGTATAACTCCCCAACTGCTACTACATCACTTGCATCATCTGACTCGTATATCCTCGCCTCTTATCTTTAAAATTCTTAACCACTGGCCATTACCTAGGTTGAATACACATGGACACGGACACAGATACGGAGACGTATCGGACACGGCACACGGCGTTCAAAAATTTAGAGGACACAGGCACGGCAGAAAAAAAAAAATCAATTTACATATTTAAACAAAGAAAAATTGAAGATTTTTATACCTGAAATATAGGTTTTGGTTACTTAAACTATCGCAATTATCGTAAAATAACAAATCAAAATTAAAGTCCTATAAACTCAAAGTTAATATCAAATATTAAAACCGAAGATGTCTTAGCCTAGTGGTTAAGGCTAGGTGCTCTGGGACAATAGGTCTCAGGTTCGCATATTGTAATGCGACTAAGTGCGCTCTTCGTTGAACAAAAAAATATCAAATATTAAAAATCTCAAACAGTTATATTATTATAATATAATAATTCATTAATTATTTAGTCTTTAAGTTGAATGTTTATAGTATCAAGTAACTGTTAAAAACATATAATATTGTCGTTTTATTAAAGTCCAAAAATTCATAAACAATGCTAAGTGTGTCCGATGAGTCTCCAAATACTATGAATCGTGTCCGACACGTCTCGAAATAACATGAAACGTGTCTGACACGTCTCTAAATAATTAAAAAAACCGGACACGATTTTTCAGGTGACTGAGACATATTGTCGTGTGTCCGACGTGACACGATGATTTGGTGGATTGTCCGTGCAACCTAGGCCATTACTAATACAATTGCCGATTTGCCGTATTGGGTATTTGGGACTTGCGAGAAGAGTCGCAAAGCTGACAGCGCTATGGTGCCACGTTCTTTTCAACTTCTTTTTTTGGTGAAAAGCGGGTTAATATTGTATCGATCAATTTCCACAAATGCGAGAATCGCATTCGGAAACGCCGACTCATACAAAAGTTCATCCTCACTTCTCGGACACAGTCGTGCTACATGATGGGTGTAGACACCCACATTTTGACCGCTAGGTGTCTATAGCAGTTTCCAAAAAACACCCGATGATGATCGGACGCTAACGTGTTTCTATGCGCTCGGATGTGAGCTCAAAATCATTAGTTGCTGTCTTAGGCATTTACGGAGTAAAAATCTCACAAAACTGACCTCAAATTCAGGCCCAGTGGATCATTTCCAATCAAATAAGACTAATTTGGGTCAAAACCGACACCAGAAATAAAACCGACTTTTAGCGACCGGGTCAAAACCCGGTCAAAGCCGTTTCCGAATAGCTCACCCACGGTCCACCTTCAGACGGGCCATCAGGTCAAGTCCGTCAAGACACAAAACCTTAGACACCAAAGTGCATAAACAATGCCTATATAAACACCCCCTTTGCAACACAATTAAACACTTTTTCACAACCTTGATCAACATCTTTTTGGAACCCTACTTTCAACCCTTCAACCCTAATTAATCTCTAATCTACACTACATTCAAGCCCTAACCCTAGCAATTAGGAGACAAACCTTAATCACCATAACTTAACTTACATCTCGATTACTCCCGTGCAAGCCACAACTACGAGTCCCGTCTGAGAACAAGAACATGTAGGTTGAGGGTGCAAAACCCCGTTTTTTTTCCCTTTCTTCTCTTCCTCACGTCATCTCCATCTTCTTTTTTTGTTTATTTATTTATTTTATGGTTGTACCTATAATATCGATAATATAACTAGTATAAAATACTAAAATATTCGTCGATTCGTGTCGAGTGTGAGTGATGGTGGGATAAGGAAACCCGAATATACAAGAGTATTGCACTCAGCGTTGCCGGTCGCGTATCCCATCACCCCGATCGCTTGATTGTTGAGACGAATTAACATCAATCATAATTATCTTATTCCGTCATAATCGCATATTTCTTTGATCCTAAAACTATTTCCAAAACAAATACTTTTTTTATTAGGGTCGAAACCTGTTGACGCGAATCCGACATCACGCAATCCTTAGGGATTTTTTACGATGTCGGGAAGCCGAGGGAGTCAAGTCTTTTAATAATCGCAAAGTGTCAATCAATTGGATTCGATACCAATTCAATAATTGGACATCGAATCCAAACGATTTAGTCAATAAATTAAACTAACACGATTTTCGTTGATGCTAACGTAGATGTCATTTAATTCGGTAAGAATTAATTACGACACTATAAACGCGGAGAAAAATCTATATCGTTTTAGTTAATTTAAACGACTTATATCATTTTCTTCAAGTTTTTGCTCTAGCATTTCATACCGATTCAATAATCGAATATGGGATATGACGAGCATCAAAATTAGAATCGAGTATAAATTATTCCAAGTATTTAATGTCGATTTCATAATTGATCGAAAATTGAATACGAAGAATATCGAAAATATTAAGTCGAGTGCAAATTAAGCAATATTTGTACGCGATTTAATAAAGTCATCAATTTTCCGAAGAAAACAATTTTGAAACAGCCCGTCACGCGACTCGCCGGTATCCCGGGCGAGTCGCCTGACCCGCGCGAGTCGCGCCGTTCCCAGGCGAGTCGCGCAACTGCCTAGAAACGCGGCACAATTTCGCTCTTTTTTATTATTCTTCGAACATCGTTTTTTAGACAAAACATTTTTTTTTAGATCTCGATATATTTTTCTCTTGACCTCGGTCAACACGTGTTAATCCATCACGTGACATATAAAACTTTCCAAAATCATGCATTCATCACATCTATATCTTTATTCAATTTATCAATCGTTATACCGTTACTAACAAGTTTGTTATTTTCTTGTTGATTTTTCATTGTTTATTTTATTGTACTAAAATGAACCCGCATGCTAAATTTAATTTCGACGTTAGAATTAGTTGCATTAAATCGACATAGAAACCCTTTCAATTTCTCGCATGCTTAGGGAAAACAACGTTTGCATAAAATTTTTCACCATTCAACTAACGCGCTTATTAGAAAGTCACTCGATATCTTAGTAGAGGCCGCTAATGTGCGGGCGGGGTTGGGTGTTCTTTGTGGGCTTCTGTGGACATGACATAGGTCCACCCCGACGCGGCCACGCGCGGGTTTGGGGGAGGCGAATGAATCTCCATGAGATGGTCAAATGGAAATTTAAATCGAAGTCGGAGTCGCCACCGAATTTTATGGTTATTCGGAACCGTTCGAGCCCACTCTATGTCGTAGTGGGCCGTGTACAAAATACGGCCCATTTCCGATGTCAGAGTTTATTGGGCTCGTCCCTTTTGCATATCGATATAGATGCCGACTAGAGCGGTTAATCGTATATTGAATGACTCTCGTTGCCAATGGTTTCGGACATCCGGAAACCACGGTTCTGAGTAAGGGGTGAGGGTACGTGTTGGGAAGTTCACTAAGAACACCCAACCCCGCCCGCACATTAGCGGCCTCTACTAGGATATCGAATGACGTTTTAATGCGCGCGTTAGTAATACGATGAATGATATGCAAACATTGTTTTCTAAGCATGTGAAAAATTGAATGGGTTGCTAAGTCAATTTAATGCATGAAAATTGATTAACGTCAAAGTTGTATTTAGCATGTGAGATTCGTTTTAGTATAATAAAACAAATGAAATAAAATGATGAATTTGCTACAAAACAAACAAACAAGTTAGTATCGATTTGTAAATAATAATATAGCAAATAAAATATGCGAAATCGAGAAAATAAATATTATTCGAAATCTGAAAAATATTGTTGAAAAGACGTTTTGTATAAAAAACGAAGTTCGAAAAATAATAAAATACGGAAAAGGGCCGCGGCGAACAGCCAGCCGCACGACTCGCCCGGGACGCCGGCGGGTTGCGTGGTGGCCTGTTTCGGGTCCGGTTTTCGAAAAACTTGAAGTTCGTATTAAATCGCGTATGAATATTGCATGATTCGTACTCGAATTAATATTTTCGATATTCGTTATATTCGATAATTGACTACGAAGTTAATATCGAATATTTAGAATAATTTTTAGAAAAAGGTGTAAATTTTTAGAAATCGATCGAAAAATAAATAATAAACGAACGAAAACGTAAAAAAAAAAGAGGAAGAAGATCCGGACGGTGTGCCGTCCGGTTTTTTGGGATTTTGTTCGAAAATTGTTATTTTTAATAAGTCGCGTACAAAACATGAATTAATTTGTATTCAACTTATATTTTCGATATTCGTCATATCCAATATTCGATTATGAAATCGATATTGGATATTTAGAATGAGTAAAAAAAAGGTTTTGTAAAAAAGTTTGTTTTGAACGAGAAAAGAAAAGAATTTTTAACGAAGAAAAGATGTAACGATTTTTAGTATCGTCGAAACCTTAATATAATTCCTTTCAATATAATATTCGATTATGGAAGAATCGATATCATATTTTTCAGAATATACGTTATGAAAAATAGATTTTCGTTAATAACGATATTAGATAAAAAAAGTCGACTCTAGACCCATAACATAAAACGGACGACGAGAAGAAAGGGAGAGAAGGGAAGAAATCGGGTTTGATTACACCCTCAACCTACATGCTCTTGTTGACTCGGATCGGGACTCGTCGGAATGTGGCTAGGCACGGGAGTGTCGAGGCAACGTCGGTTGGGTTAGGGTGGTACGGTTTTGACGGGTGAAGGGTGTCGGATATCGGGACCGGTTTCCTTCGGGTTTTGGATGTATTATCGGTTTCTCGATGTGTGTCGGGATGACATAAAATTATTGCTGAAAATATCGTGTGTGTGTGTGAATTGTATTATTTTTCGGTAAAAATTGATGGTTAATTGGTGTTAATTGAATGTCGATAATTGATGGATGCAAGGGGCTATTTATAGGAAATTCCCGACCTTGGCTTGGGAGAGTTTGACTACCGCTTAGGATAGGAAACGAGAGAATTTGAGGGAAATAAGAATTCCGCTTTCTTGTAGAGGAAGAAAGGGAAACCGGGTGTTTTGCTACTGTTTTGGGCTGTTTCGGCCGAGTGTTTTACACTCGGTCGGATGCTCGAATCGGTTTTTGAATAGGACTCCTGTTTGAGCTAGAATTACCGCTTGAGTAAGAAGCTGAGGAGAACGAGAATTCCGTTTTCTTGTGAGGGAAGAAAAGAGGAAATACCGGCTGGTTTGGGTACTTGGCCGAGTGTTTCAACTCGGTTGAGTGTCTGAGTCGGTTCTCGGATAGGATTCCTACTCGGGATCGAATTCTACCTTAAACGGAATTGTTTATTATTTTTTGTATGGATGTTTTTGTAGAGTTGGAGTGTGGACTGGACACGTGAGGTGTCACGGTCAGTCCGGAGGTTACGGGAAATATCTTTGACCGGGTTTTGACTCGGTCGCTAAAAGACGGTTTTACCCCTGGTGACGGATTCGACCCAGATTAGTGTTATTTGACTCGAAACGACCCACTGGGCCTGAATTTGAGGTTGGTTTTGTGAAATTTGTACTCCTTAAAATGCCTAGGCCAAATGTTCAACATTTCGAGCCCATTTCCGAGTACGTTAAAGCATGTTAGCGTCCGATCATCATCGGGTGTTTGTCGGGAACTACTATAGACACCTGGCGGTCAAAATGTGGGTGTCTACAGAGCCCCCACTCTGACTGAGGCTTGGACAGGGCAAAAGTCAGAGTCGCCACCAGGTCAATCAAGGATTAAAACCTGGCAGCTTCCGGTCGGGTCGTTTAAAGTCCATTAGACCTGCGTGAAGGGCCCGCCAGCCATGAGCTAGGAATGTACCTGAACTGATGATGATAACTCCGTGGGCGTTTGGACTCGTCGTATAAGACCTAAAATGGGCCTATATATGGGCTCATCTTGTTAAATGCCGCTGGGGAGTCATGTGAATTGCGCTATCGTGATTTGTACCTGTATAAGTTACATAAAATTTTGCATGCAACACGTAGGCGAAACAAATATGACTCGCGCTGGGGAATAAAAATGATTTCTGCTGCATTTTGAAATCGAAGTCCTGAAAGCAACTCACGTGCTAGGAGATAGGTTTCCAAAATTGAAAGAGGTGGAAAAGAAATTTGCCGTTTAAATAGGCTGAAATTTGACCTTGTCGAAAAGGATTTTTTTTCAAATGGCTAAGTTTTGCAAATTTTAAAATGAGAATTTGAAAAGAGAGGCCTACCGGCAGACTCGACTCTGGACGCGACAGGACGAGTTGACAGACACGACTTGGACTCTCTAAGGGTTGGACCGTGACTTGGTAAGGAGGTGGGCCACCTAAGATGACAAGACTCTTAGGTTGCGTTATTCCGTAGCCTAGGCGAGTGACAACGTGGTCGAATCCTCGGAATGGGAAAGATGTGCTATGGGGGGATTGCAATAGTCTGTAATGAGACTGTTTTTGCAGGACTTGGCAGTGGCGATGCTGTAGACTAGTGCTCTTTTGAATCCTTTTTGATTTTAGGGTACATTTCCAAAGTGGGTATTGCCTCGAGTCCTGACAGATTCTTGTCTTCGACTGAGCCGAGTACTAGGACACACTATAGAAAGGAGGCTAGATTTTGAAAGTATTTGGATTATGTGAGTGGATGGAGAACTTCTGCCTAGGAGAAGCCCCCAGAATGACAAAGCTAACTGTCGAGAACATGACAGTGTCATGACCGGAATGATGGTGCTTTTTGAATGTGTGTCAATGTGGGTGGTTGTGCCTCTGTTGAAAGGCTGCCTACGTATTCACATGTGGTGAAATCAAACCATGCCGTAGTTCAGTGGATTATGGTGCCTAGTTTATTAGGGCTTTGTGTGTAACTAGCCATAGCAATGGTGTAGGCTAGGTGCATTCCCAGTGATGTCTTGATCAAAGGGCTAGAATGGTTAGGATATTGATCCTGTGACTGTGAGCGTTCTCCGGGATAGCCCCCAGAAGTGGTGTGCACTATTTGGGCATGTTCTATGCCGATCGCAAGTTGAGTTCCCGTGTTTGGGGTTGGTAACTGGTTTGAATGAGAAGAATTGGGATGGGATTTTAACGAGTTCTGCTCTCGGGGATTTTAACGAGTTCTGTTCTCAGGGATTTTAACGAGTTTTGCTCTCGGGTATTTTAACGAGTTTTGCTCTCGGGGATTTGATGAGTTTTGCTCGGGGAGATTTGACGAGTTTTGCTCTCGGGGGGGTTTGACGAGTTTTGCTCTCTGGAGGATTTGACGAGTTTTGCTCTCGGGGGATTTGACGAGTTTTGCTCTCAGGAGGATTTGACGAGTTTTGCTCTCGGGTCTGCGTATGGTGATTGTGAATTCTGTTATGTAAAGGGGAAGTCGAGTAAACTTTGATCGGGATAAGTTTTGATAATGCGAGATCTGATTTCCATGTCTGGCCCTAATGGTTAGGGGTATCCTATGGAGCTTGAATCCTCAAAATTCCGGGTTGTCTCTAGCCTGGGTCTCAGGAAGGTCTTGAGGGTTGTAATGTGGGAAGGCTAAATGTGGTGTTAGCTGACCAGCTTGATTGTCTCTCCCTTATTGGATGGTACAAGTATTGATAATTTTGAATTGATCGTTTTCACTACGTTCATGGTTTTTTGAATATTTTTTGGTTGACCTCTTAGCCCCGGTCTCGGAATTCTTCATTTGGACTGACCGCTTAACCTCGGTCATGGGTGCCTTTTTTTTTGATAATGGCCTGCTTTTTTTGTTTTGGCCTTTTGCTTTTTTTTTCTTTTGGACTTTTGTTTTTTTTTTTGTCCAGTTTTTTTTTATCATGGCCAACTCTTTTATTTTGGCCTTTTGATTTTTTTTTTGGCTGGTCAGACTAACACTTAAGGTAGGGATCGGTTAGTCTTATTGGATGGGTGTTTTATTGTGGGAAATGGGCTTGCCTCCCGTCTTTAACCCAAACTAGGAGATTACCTATATTTGTCATAGGATTCGATATCGCTCCTGCTAAGGGTAGTTATGTGGCTTTCTATACCAGACATGGAATAGGTAAAAGGAAAACACGGGCTCGGTTTCCTGCAGTCATTATAGATGTGCCTATAATAGTCACGTGCGTGTGCTCACAGTGTATGACGGTGTTCATCATGTTCTCGGAAACACATAAGGAAATTATATATGAGAGATTGAAAAGCTGATTTTATTGAATTTTGAAAAAGAGGACAGAATACAATTGACTCTGACTCTGACTTTGAAATTGAAAGAAATAGAACATCCTAGACTCGGACTCAGACTCGGACTTAAACCAAATCTAGACTCTCGGATGGTGTTGTCAATTCAGCTTCTAAGGACTCAAGTTGATGTCCAGTATAGCCTCCAATAGACGCTTCACCCAGATCTTCATTTTGTCGAAGATCATCTTCAATCCTAATGCCCATTTCGGTAAGCACTGCAAAGTTTGAAATGCCGGCATACCTAAGATGGACGCGATAGGAAGGGAGGAGGTTGTTGATGAACGCCTCCACTAGTGTCTTCTCGTTGGGCTTGTCTACCAACTTCACGCTTTCGGCCCTCCACCTTTGAAGGTACTTGGTGAAACCTTCTTTGGGCTCTTGGGCCATAACCTCCAGAGTACGCATCGTAGTCTGGATCTCGGTATTATCGACATAATTCCGAGCGAACTCTGTTGCCACATCATCCCAAGTCTTGTACTTCTTGGAATCGAGTCTGTAGTACCAGGCTTTCGGGTGCTTCTCGAGGGAGGAAGCGAAGAGATGCTTGAACATGGTCGATTTGACCCCCTTAACAACCATAAAGTCCTTGAAATCCCGAATATGGAGTACCGGGTCTTCCGTCCCGTCAAACATTGGTAAGCCCGTTAAGTTGAGGTTAGCGGGCAGTTCATCGGTCAAGGGCGAGTAGGTACGAGCATTTTCCGTGAGGATGGTGTTTCTGGTGGTCGAGTGGACCTGTTCTTCAAGTTTGCGAACGGCGCTGACCAGTTCAGCTATGGGCCCATTAGTTTCATTCCTGACCTTAAGAGTCCTTTGCTCCGCGACACTCAAACGGGCGGCAATGGTCGTTTGTTCGGCCCTGATAACCGTCAATTGGGCTTCAAGCTCAGCTATAGAGGTTGTCAATTGGTCCAAAGTTTCTTGCATTTTCTGGCGTCTGGTTACCGGTGGCTTGTCTGTAAGAATACCGCGTAATCAGAGAAGTTGCTTCGGAACTCAATTTTACCAAGGCATAGAAAATAGCGCGGGAGGAGAGACGACTCCAGTTTGACTTGGGTTAAACTCTCTAAGACAAATGTGTAGGGTACGATTCTCAGAGTGACTGTGATTAATCGCTCCGTCGGAGAATAGCCCCCAAGTGAGACTAAGAACTTTGATAGGACCCAGATGGTGTGGCATCTAAGTGACTCGAAAGTGGGATACGTGAGACAACACGTGCAAGACATGACCCTTAGAGCAACCGTGATTGATCGCTCTGCTGAAGGGTAGCCCCCGAGTGGGACTGAAGACTTTGTTAAGACTCGAGTGAGTGACCCTTAGACGTAAGGACCGTGAACCTTTTGTTATAGGGCTATGCCTTGTAAAAGGTTGACTCGGAAAAGACACTTAGACGGGTGACTTGTGAAAGGTGGGCCTCCCTTAGGATCCAACGCTGTGGGTTGGGCCCTGTCCGGAGGAAGGTTCACGTGAGACATTCCCAGACTTTTAGACTCGATAATTGTGTAGACGGGCCAACCTTCGTAAGAGTATGTCCTACGTAGGTGGGCCTTGCCTTAGTAAAATAAGGCGGACTGGGATAGGGAGGAAACTCGTGATATAAGATCGACGGAGTTTCGACGCTAAAGACTTCAACGACTTATGACACGACCCGACACTGCTAAATACGGGAAGTCCTAAGAAGAGGAAGTTTTGAAATGTGATTTTTTTGAAAAGCTCGAAATGAATCGGGTGGAGAAATCCGGCCCTTTTTCGAAAAAAAGAAAAGGAGTGGGCCGGATGTCGGGTTTTGAAAGTTTCGAAAATATTTTTGAGTTTTGAATTGGGCATAATACCGGCTAGAAAAAGGGCTATTTTGAGTAAAATCATAAGTCCTAAGTTCGGTATATGACCCGGGTTTTGAAATTGGATATTTTGAAAAAAGGATGCAAATTTTGAAAAAATGACGGTTTTGAAAAAGATGTGGATCAAGTAGCACGTAGTCATGGAAACAGTATAATGACGCTATGTATGCTCTTAATCTAAGTCTCGGTCAGTCTATAAGGGTCTATACCAGTGTACATAGCCTATCAAGAATCGGGGCGGACTCCCTAACTCGAGTTGAGATTAGGACATGCCGTAAAACCCATATGAATCGGCTAATGGACACCTTTGACATAACCAGTTTGGACTATATCAACGGTATAGTGGGACGTCGGTCGCGAGTACCGGCCCGGGAAAGTGGGGTTATGCATGAACCGTAAAACTAAAACGCGCATTGTACTAGTCAAACGATTTCTATTCGAGTCTCACCCTGAGGACACTGAAGGTTATTAACTCATCAGAAAATCCCCAGCGGAGTCGCCAAATTGTGGACATGACATAGGTCCACCCCGACGCGGCCACGCGCGGGTTTGGGGGAGGCGAATGAATCTCCATGAGATGGTCAAATGGAAATTTAAATCGAAGTCGGAGTCGCCACCAAATTTTATGGTTATTCGGAACCGTTCGAGCCCACTCTATGTCGTAGTGGGCCGTGTACAAAATACGGCCCATTTCCGATGTCAGAGTTTATTGGGCTCGTCCCTTTTGCATATCGATATAGATGCCGACTAGAGCGGTTAATCGTATATTGAATGACTCTCGTTGCCAATGGTTTCGGACATCCGGAAACCACGGTTCTGAGTAAGGGGTGAGGGTACGTGTTGGGAAGTTCACTAAGAACACCCAACCCCGCCCGCACATTAGCGGCCTCTACTAGGATATCGAATGACGTTTTAATGCGCGCGTTAGTAATACGATGAATGATATGCAAACATTGTTTTCTAAGCATGTGAAAAATTGAATGGGTTGCTAAGTCAATTTAATGCATGAAAATTGATTAACGTCAAAGTTGTATTTAGCATGTGAGATTCGTTTTAGTATAATAAAACAAATGAAATAAAATGATGAATTTGCTACAAAACAAACAAACAAGTTAGTATCGATTTGTAAATAATAATATAGCAAATAAAATATGCGAAATCGAGAAAATAAATATTATTCGAAATCTGAAAAATATTGTTGAAAAGACGTTTTGTATAAAAAACGAAGTTCGAAAAATAATAAAATACGGAAAAGGGCCGCGGCGAACAGCCAGCCGCACGACTCGCCCGGGACGCCGGCGGGTTGCGTGGTGGCCTGTTTCGGGTCCGGTTTTCGAAAAACTTGAAGTTCGTATTAAATCGCGTATGAATATTGCATGATTCGTACTCGAATTAATATTTTCGATATTCGTTATATTCGATAATTGACTACGAAGTTAATATCGAATATTTAGAATAATTTTTAGAAAAAGGTGTAAATTTTTAGAAATCGATCGAAAAATAAATAATAAACGAACGAAAACGTAAAAAAAAAAAAAGAGGAAGAAGATCCGGACGGTGTGCCGTCCGGTTTTTTGGGATTTTGTTCGAAAATTGTTATTTTTAATAAGTCGCGTACAAAACATGAATTAATTTGTATTCAACTTATATTTTCGATATTCGTCATATCCAATATTCGATTATGAAATCGATATTGGATATTTAGAATGAGTAAAAAAAAGGTTTTGTAAAAAAGTTTGTTTTGAACGAGAAAAGAAAAGAATTTTTAACGAAGAAAAGATGTAACGATTTTTAGTATCGTCGAAACCTTAATATAATTCCTTTCAATATAATATTCGATTATGGAAGAATCGATATCATATTTTTCAGAATATACGTTATGAAAAATAGTTTTTCGTTAATAACGATATTAGATAAAAAAAAGTCGACTCTAGACCCATAACATAAAACGGACGAAGAGAAGAAAGGGAGAGAAGGGAAGAAATCGGGTTTGATTACACCCTCAACCTACATGCTCTTGTTGACTCGGATCGGGACTCGTCGGAATGTGGCTAGGCACGGGAGTGTCGAGGCAACGTCGGTTGGGTTAGGGTGGTACGGTTTTGACGGGTGAAGGGTGTCGGATATCGGGACCGGTTTCCTTCGGGTTTTGGATGTATTATCGGTTTCTCGATGTGTGTCGGGATGACAGAAAATTATTGCTGAAAATATCGTGTGTGTGTGTGAATTGTATTATTTTTCGGTAAAAATTGATGGTTAATTGGTGTTAATTGAATGTCGATAATTGATGGATGCAAGGGGCTATTTATAGGAAATTCCCGACCTTGGCTTGGGAGAGTTTGACTACCGCTTAGGATAGGAAACGAGAGAATTTGAGGGAAATAAGAATTCCGCTTTCTTGTAGAGGAAGAAAGGGAAACCGGGTGTTTTGCTACTGTTTTGGGCTGTTTCGGCCGAGTGTTTTACACTCGGTCGGATGCTCGAATCGGTTTTTGAATAGAACTCCTGTTTGAGCTAGAATTACCGCTTGAGTAAGAAGCTGAGGAGAACGAGAATTCCATTTTCTTGTGAGGGAAGAAAAGAGGAAATACCGGCTGGTTTGGGTACTTGGCCGAGTGTTTCAACTTGGTTGAGTGTCTGAGTCGGTTCTCGGATAGGATTCCTACTCGGGATCGAATTCTACCTTAAACGGAATTGTTTATTATTTTTTGTATGGATGTTTTTGTAGAGTTGGAGTGTGGACTGGACACGTGAGGTGTCACGGTCAGTCCGGAGGTTACGGGAAATATCTTTGACCGGGTTTTGACTCGGTCGCTAAAAGACGGTTTTACCCCTGGTGACGGATTCGACCCAGATTAGTGTTATTTGACTCGAAACGACCCACTGGGCCTGAATTTGAGGTTGGTTTTGTGAAATTTGTACTCCTTAAAATGCCTAGGCCAAATGTTCATCATTTCGAGCCCATTTCCGAGTACGTTAAAGCATGTTAGCGTCCGATCATCATCGGGTGTTTGTCGGGAACTACTATAGACACCTGGCGGTCAAAATGTGGGTGTCTACAGCTTCCCAACACGTACCCTCACCCCTTACCCAAAACCTCGGTTTCCAGATGCCCGAAACCGTTGGCGCACGAGAGTCATTCAATACACGGTATATCCGATAATGTCGGTATCAGTATCAAATGCAAAGGGACGAGCCCAATAAACTCTGACATCGGAAATGAGCCGTATTTTGTATACGGCCCACTACGACATAGAGTGGGTTCAAACAGGCCCGAACTCTCACAAAGTTCGGTGGCGACTCCACTTCGATTTAAATTTCAATTCGATCCATTCTCATATGGAGATTCATTCGCCTCCCCAAACCCGCGCGTGGCCGCATCGGGGTGGACCTATGTCATGTCCACAATGGGCAATGGTATTACCCTCACGTTTGACGTGTGACCACAAGCATTGAATAAAAGAAGACTTAAAAGACTTCTGGAGCAATATCCACACAAGCATTACTTTTCCCTGATCATCTCACACAACAACTTCTGGAGCAATATCCACATTCGCATACACGGCTGCATCCGTGTTGATCTTCATAAATCCTAGGGACGAAGGGTGCCAACTCACAGGGGAGGGTTGACAGGTGCGGAACCCCAAGGTCCTCATCTCCTGCCAATATCTTTCATACTCCATAGCCATTTTAATCATTCCATCTATAACCACAGAAGGATCATGCGGAGTGTCATCAAAGATTCGGAGGTTCCTTACATACCACATCGACCACGTCATGGCTAACAGGTGGTTTCGGGACTCACTTTGCACATTTGCAAGAAGCCAACACAAACGACGTGAAAATTAAGCGGAGGGAGCTGCAAGAAGCTCGCAAAACTCACTCGTAACCAAAATCGCCTTTACCCAGCAGGAACATATATACAAATATAGCATGGTAAGTCGACTCTGCTTCCTGCTCACAGAGTTCACAAAACAAATCGGAAACGCAATGGCGTTTAACCAGGTTAGCACGCACTTTCAGAGTATTTGAACACGCACGTCGGAGGAAGTATAAGATTTTAGGGACCATTTTTAGGCACTACTAGAATTAGTGCAAATTCTGACGGAATAATTCCTACGGATCTTGAAAGGCATAAGAAAGTAAATAGTTCCTACAGATATTTCCTACAAAATCCCAACCCGTCGCTCCTTTAAAGCACCCCTACAAAATTCCTACGGTCTTGCGGTAGGAAAGATTTTAGGCTACGGAATGTTCCGTAGGAAAATTTGTAGTTCCAAAAAATTAGTTTCATGAACGATTTAACTAATGTTAATACATACATTAAAAGTCTTTTTTTCCTCACATGCTGTTTATCTGTTTACATTCGCCCCGTATTTTACGGAACATGAAGTGACCGAACCCGAAACACGAATGAAATACCCCTATTAAATTTTTGTCTTTGTGTGTGTATATCAGTTAGTATACTCGAAATATTCACGTGATTTTATCTATTTTTACATGATATGGAGTCATTTATTTTTTTCACTTCTACTACATGAAGACCTGTCAAGCGGATCGGTCATACGGGTCATGGGTCTCACTACACGAAAATCATATTTTCGTGGCGATTATATCTCGATGATTGGAAAATCGATGCAATAACCCACAATGATCTGACTCATATAACATACAACATATCGTACCAAATAAAAATCGGCACTAATTAATCAACAAATGACGCTAATTAGACCTGGAAAAACCCGATCCGACTCGAGAAAACGGATCCGACTCACTCTATATCGGACCCGTCCGACAATCGACAATACTGAAATATCTTAGTGACCGAAACTGACTTGCTTTGATTTGACTCAATCTGATACCTGATTATATCCGATATCCGGTGTATCGTGAATTCGGTACACAGTTTTAAAAAACGGGTACACGGTTTTGAACCGGTTTACAATTTTAAACGAAAAAAATCGATGTGGAAATTTCTGCAATATTAGTTAAAACGGGATCCAAAACCGGTTCGGAAATCGGTTCAAAAAATTGGTTTATAACAAAGATAACCATATTTTTAAAAAACCGGGTCATAAGAACCAGCTCGAGTTTAAACCAGTTCTGTTGTCGTTTGCAATATGAAACAAAACCGGGCCGGTTTCATTTTCAGTCATTTGTTTACCTTTTATATATTTTTTATGAGAAGTATTGTAATTGAAGGTAAACAAATGATTGAGACGACGAAAATATATATGTATATATCTACATATTTGCGGATTTTTTCGAGTGATGTCAGTTGACCATATTATCAAAACTCAATTTAGAAAAATATCATTGATAATTTTTCTAAAATCAATTAAAGAATCTTTTAATTGTTAATATTTACTCTAGTATATTAATTTGGTGTTTACACTTTAATATAATTTTTTTTACATTTCGTTTAATCAAACAAGTATTGTGAAACAGTTTTTAATGATTTTGGAGTTCAAAACCGGGTCGGGTACTCGAACCAGTTTTTGTATTGAAAAATCGGGTCGGATTTGGTTCACAATTTAAAAACCGGGTACACGATTGTGAAGCTATTTTAAACTTTTAAACGGAAGAAAAATTCGATATGTATCTTTTTCACACTTTTTTTTATTTTTTCTACAGTATTAGTGAAAACGGGTCGGGATCAAAAATCGGTTCGGAAACCAGTTCAAAAAACCATTTATAAGTAAGATAACCATATTTTTTAAAAATTGTGTCATAAAAACCGGTTCGGTTTCGGTTTGAAATATGGAAAAACCGGGTACCGAGTTTAAACCGAATCCGTTTCGGATCAGAAAATGGTTTTTAAAAACAAGGTACCCGAACCGGTTTTACTCACCTCTAGTTGAAAGAAAACAAGCAACTCGGATGAATTCGTTACTTTTATACTCTTTCGGTCACCTTCATTTATTTACCTTTATAATTGTATTATTTGTGAGGATTATTCTGATCAAAATTAAAGAATTGAGTGAGACGGAGAGAGTATTTATTAATACTCGTATTTCATAAGTCCTAATTATTATTAATACTCGAACCCGATCTGCCCCATACGATTGCCATCTCTAATGCTATTACGGAGTAATGCTGTAATACCCGTAAACTATATAGAAGTCAAACCCGAGTCAAGGCAACTCAAACCGAGTGTTCCGTTCTATACTAAGCCTGTTCCCGAGCCTAACTAGTACGACCCTCAGTAACAATTATAAAAATAATAATATAATAATAACAACATGACGACGACGACAACAACAACAATAATAATATTATAATAATATTAACAAAGAGGTGAGTAGGTCTAGTAGGTGTAGGTCATGTCCTTTATTTTGTTTCAAATGCCGCAACCTTTGTTTTCCATCAATGCGCCTCATTTAGTTTTTTTCGTTCTTCATCTTCAACCCCAATGCAACCCACCATTATCACTCACGTCACCACCACAAGCATACCTCCCCGTTATTTTTTTCATCCTATCTAGAACTCGTGTCTTTTGCCGCTATTATTTTGGAATCGAGTCCGACGTTGCGCCTTGCTTCCCTTGTCTTTCTCATCTTGGTTGCCCTTGACGCTAGTTTCCCCGGCCATACTCGTCCTTGTCGAGTGATGTGTGCCAAATTTAGACCATTTTTTCTCCCATTTGGACTCGTTTTTTCTCCGTTTTGCAAGATTAGAGTGCGAGTATCACCTTATTCTTAGTCTTTCTCGCATTATCGTCTCTCTTGTGCATTTCACGTGTTTTTGGTAGTTTTTCTATCAATTTTGATAGGATTCGACGCCGAGAGCATGATCGAGCTCTCACGAGCACAAGAGAAGGGAATATCTCTTAAAAGCAACACACAAAACTAAAAGTTCAAGCTATCCAATCAAACGACAAAGAGCGAGACCAGAAAAGAGGTCAAGAAAACCATCGGGTGAAACTTCACCCGATGAAATACCATCGGGCGAAGTTTCGCTCGACGACATTTCTACCTCCCCGAAGATCTTCAGAAAACTTTCTCCACCGGGCGAAATGAGTGGGCAAAACTTTCACCCATCGGGTGAAGTTTCGCCCGACGTTAAAGAGGCCCCAAAATGCAAAAATTGGAAGGAAGTCCACTGGGTGAAACCACCGGGTGAAGTTTCACCCGGCGGTATTGGCTCGTGACTGGATGATATTCGCAGGGTGAAGTTTCACCATATAAAGATTCATTGGGCAAAAGTCTCACTAATGGAGCAAAAGTTGGATTTGGGCTTTGGTTTAAAGATCCATTAAGCTACTTCTATATATATAGTTAACCTAATTAGATGCACATCTATCTTTTATCTTTTATTATTTATCATCTTAGCATTCATCTTCATATTATCTTAGATAGAAAGTCATCAGATATTCATAGTTTTTTTTTTTTTTTATCAATCTTCATCTTCCTTAAGTTTTATATTCAAACTTTTGTAAGGAATTCTAACTTTTCTTTGGAAGTTCTTTGGAGATTATCAAGGGATTAGTGACAAATCCATTGTCATCTTCATCAAGGCTTCTTTATTTTTATGCAATCTTCACCTTCTTTATTGTCATTTTCCTCCATTGTTGGTATATTTTTCTTCCTCTCCCTCGTCTCTAGATTAGATTTAATATTGCTCTTTCATTATTGCACCGTTTTTATTGATTTTACTTGCGTTGTTTTTAGATCGTTTTGTAGTTTCTTTTGTTGATCGTAATTTTCTTCGTTGTTCTAGTTTTATTTCCTCTAGTTTTCATCATTATGCATGTTTTTGTTATTTTCTCTATTGTTATGGTTTTTGTAGTTTCCTTCATGAATTGTGAGTAATTTTCTTGTTAGGGGGTTAAGGGAGGAAGATTTTGGGTGATATCTTCTTTATATTAAAGCAATGACCATTTAATCCTACATGGCACTATCCATTGCCCCCCATTTGAGAATAGGACTCATTTTTTGTGTTTTGTTTTTCAGTTAGTTTTAAGGAGGGTAAAGGAGGGTATTAGGATTAAGAGTGTGTAATTCCAATTGAATTACTGCAATTAATGTTGATGCAGAAAATCGAGGAACAAAGTGTAATTAAGGAACAAAGTGTATTTACCTAAACCTATAAAAATTACAAACTGTCAACATTAATTGTTCTTCTTTTTCAAAATCTGGAAAAAGTATCACTCTTTACCAATGCAAGTATCAACATCATTTAATATTCACCATAATTTTTTAACCTTCTCTAAATTGTATTTATAGACCTCTTCATTTTTGAAATCATCATCACAATTGCCAAATATCTGAGATTTAGTTGATTTAAAGTCCATTAATTTTTATTTTTTTAATTCAATCAAAATCAATTTGAACATTTTTGTAATTTGATTTGATGTAGATGATGAAGATATGTTAAAGAGAGATGAGGATGAAGATATTATAAAGAAAGATAAAGATGATCCGTCACACCGTGATGCAACGGTACCGTAGTCACCTTTTTTTTTGAGCGATACCGTAGTCACTTGACCAACCGTGATCTGTTACTAACTCATCGCCATTAATATTATACGTAGCTTTCACATTTATCTTGGTTATGTTGTAGGTTGTATGTTTAATTCAGGATATGACGATATAGACGGTGATGTTAATTTTTTTTGAAGGGCATTTTTTTCTAGGTGATGATGAACGAAGATGATATAATGAATTTCGTAGAGGTATTTTAGATATTAAAGTCTATTAATGTTTTTATAACTATTTGAAAACTTATTTAATTTTTTTTGACAATATATTTTCAAACAATGGTATATATGAACTTTTATAAAAGTTTATGACTTTTCGATTGTGATTATTTCTAATTTTGATTATAGATATAATATTGTGCTATTTTCTAATATTGTTTTTTGATTATTATTTCTAATTTCTAATTTCGGTTATAGTTATAATATTGTGATTTCTGATTTTTAATATCAACATGTGGTACTTTCTAATATTGTTTTTGTTTTTGATGTGTTTTATGTTCAAGGTAAGATGAAAGATGAAAGTAAAGCTTTAATTGGAATAAAAAATGGCTCAAAAGGTTAAAATTTCTTTGATCTCTCATTGTTGTTATGTTTATTAGAACATTTAGAATATAATTTTAATAATTGTGATTTAATTTTTTTTGTAGAGATTTCATTTCGGATCTAAGAATCCGTCGACGACGTTCCAAATTTTCGTTGGAAGACTCAAGTATTAGCGAGTGCAATCATGTAGGCAAATTATATAGTTTCTTTTTCTTCAAATATAAAAACTAAGGTACTTTTGTATATAGAATCATAGCATTGAATGCATTTTTTTTTTACGGTATTGCTTAAGCAATTTTAATAATTAGAAAAATAACGTCAAAATATTTAAGCTTAAATTTATATACTACATACTTTTTATAATTAATTATGTGTTTATATTTACATAATTTTTACTACCTTAAAATGAATAAGGTAATATTGGTTTTCCAGTTATAATAATTACAAATCATTAAATTGTTAATTACAAATCAATAAATCGACTTATTTCTTAGGGTTATTTTTTTTAAACTCAGAATAAACTCAATTCTTTTTAAGTAAAATCGGTAATAGGGTCATTAAATTCAGGTCTCCAATATTAATTTTCCAATTATAGTAATTATTACGTACAAATTAGATCGATTTTATTTGAAATTTTTCGAAGCAACCCTTAATTTTGAAACAATTATAAAAACGTGATAATGGAAAAATCATTGTATTTTACTATTGAATGATATTACGCATACGAAGTATCGCAATTTATTTTAAATTAACTTTTATCATTTAGAGTATTTAAACTAATAAATCATATGAGTACATTTTTTGGTATTAGTTCACATTTATCGTGAAATTCATTTTCTTTATATTACGGAGTAAGTGAAGTGGCGTGATAATATAAAATAAAAGAAGGAAAACTAGACCCTTATTCAAAATGTTAGATTTAGAAATTAAAAAAAGAAGTAAAAAAAAAAAGTTGCATATGATGTACGGAGTACAATGGACATTAATTTTATTTCTTTTTCCCATAACTTTTTCAATCACCTTCCCCACCTTTCTTTTCCCCATAATAACTTCTCCATAAATAAATTCAAATTTTTCATAAATGATGTTTGTTTGATTTCCAAGATTAGGATAACAAAATCTTCACATCCCTCTTTATATATATATATATATATATATATATATAGAGTGAGGATCTGGTGAGTCTCTCATCTTAAATGAGTCCGTCCCGCGATCTTAGACCATTGGATCTAAGAGATCCAAGGGCTGTCATTCAACCACGTCCCCAACTAATTTACTCACAAAAGTATGAACCCAAAAATAATCACAAAAAAAAACAATATTTTAAGGATAAAACTGTAACAGTGTTGAAGTGTTACAGTAACAATATTATTATAACTTATTGTAAATTACGGTAAACTGTAACAGTGTTGAAGTGTTACAGTAACAATATTATTATAACTTACTGTAAATTGTAACAGTGTTGAAGTGTTACAGTAACAATATTACTATAACCTGTAACTGTGTTACGGTAACAATTTTAATGTAATAGTGTTACGGTAAAAATATTACTGTAACAGTGTTAGGGTAACAATGATAAATGAACAGTGCTACTGTTAATCTCATGTTGATGTTACTACTTTGTAGTGTCAATTGATAAATGAATTTGACATTATTACTGTGACAGTGTCACAGTAAGAAATTTATAACTCTTTAATTTCATATTGCTGTGACATTATTATTGTAATTGCTTATTACTGTGACAGTGTCACAGTAAGATATTTGTGTTACTGTAATAGTGTTCTGTTACTGTAACAGTATTACTCTGACATTATTATTGTAATTCCTTATTACTGTGACAGTGTCACAGTAAGATATTTGTGTTACTGTAATAGTGTTCTGTTACTGTAACAATAAGATTATATACGATGAAGATGACGCTGAGATTGAATCTCAGCCATTCATGTGATTTGATCGTGTGACTGTGATTTGCGGGACAAACTCATTTAAAGAAGACCAACTCACCGGATGCAATTTCTCTCTCTCTCTCTCTCTCTCTCTCTATATATATATATATATATATATATATTAATTATCTCCATATATAATCTTTTTCATAAATGGTGTTCAAATTACGTTTAAATTGTCTTCATAAAATCTTTATTACGGAGTAAATAAAAGACAAATAAAGTGATTTAAAGATTAAAGCTTTAAAACACATTTTCATCTACAAAACTCCTCACAAGATAATTTTTTTATCTCAATACACAATCAATTTTACAAAACCAAACATAAAAAACATTTAAACACAAAAAATCCATACAAATTAAAGCCTGGAAATCAGCAACACATGAACGACACGGTTTATAGTAGCCTAAAAATACCGATACGATTCTAAACCTATCCGTTTGTTCAAAAAAATATAAAATTAAAGCTTAAAAACTTCGTTCCATCCACAAAAATGACAAAATCCTCCAAAGATGCAAACTTTATCCTAACGAACAATCAATTATACATAACCAAACTTCAAAAACATTTATCGAGATAAAAAAATTGATACAAATTCAGGCTTAGATTAAGCAAAATCAGTAATTAATGTTTATTTGATATATCACAAAGAGATTCACACTTACCCCTTCTTTTAATGTCGCAGGTATGTGAAAGAGGGGAGACATCCGCGAGAGTCACACAACTCACAACTCCAACTGAGGTACCTAACCGAGAGAGTAGATGCAGATGAAGAGTATAATCGAAAGAAAATGGATACCCGAGCTTAGATGCAGCGGAATAATCGTATTTCTTGACAATGTAGTTGATAATTAGCCAGTTTCGTTTAAAACGGGTTGCCAAGTCGGGCGGATTTCAATCATGGAAATCCGGTTGAGTTGTATTTTGCGAAGATTGTTTGAAGAAAGATGAGAGGTTAGGATTTTCTCAGTTGTAGGGCTCAGCGTGGCAAAAATTTGAACGTATTTGTTTTAGTTTTTCAATTTTAGGGTTGAATTGTTTGTACTCTTTTTTTCTTAATGAGATGATTAAAAAATTTCTCAACCCTGTACACCGCTTTGTGTATAAGACCCGTTGTAACTTTCGGTTTGTCAAAGGAAAAGTAAACAAAATACGTATTATTATAAAATGAATTTTTCTAAAATGTGCCTACGGGCACATGATAAGAGTTTATTTAAGGTATGAATTACAAGATTAATCTTCTAAGTATGGTGATTATGAGTTAGAAAAACCTTATAAAATTTTAGAAAAACCCTTATAAAATTTGCGACATTTTTTTGTTTGGACAAATATGTCATTCACTTTTCGTACATATCACTGCGTGCTCAACAATAAAATTCGAAATGTATCGTCTCACAATAAAACACAGGTCTTGGTCTTTGATTTTATATAAGTAAGATAAGATTTTGAGTGAAAGATCTAACCTTGATTGATGGCGGCAGTAAGATAAGTTTTAGTCTTAAGTAGAATTTTTTTTTTCATACAAATTCCTATATTCTTTATTTAAATTTTAAAAAAATCGAGTCTTAGGTAGGGTAAGATTTTTTTTTCATATACAAATTTTCATATTCTTTATTTAACTTAAAAAATATATTAAAAAATTTGGACCAATCGTATCGTTCGAAAAGTTCATGCTTTATTAATATATAATATTGATTGATTACCGCTTTATTGGATAATCTCTCCTCCCTTGCAACATGGATGTGAGTATGTGACTAATGATGGCAACGAGTAGGGTATGGGTCGGGTCTGACAAGACCCGGACCCGGACCCGTGTTTCACAAGTTGGACCCGGACCCGACCCGGACCCGTAAGGGTCCAAAATTTTAAGACCCTTACCCGGACCCGATGGGTCCGGGTAGGGTTCGGGTCCGGACCCATTTGTACATTTTTTTAATATATACTCTTCCGTCTCCTTTATTTGTTTGCCTTTGATTAAAATATTATTCACAATAAATATAAAGACAAATAAATGAATAAAACGGAAGTCGTATGACTTTAAACCGGACGCTAAAGAGGCCTAACATACTAATAAAGGAGGTGAAATTTGTTATTTAATGAGTTTCGGTACATGTATTACAATAACTAGCGGTTAATTTCTATTTTTCTATTGTTAATGTAAAGTCTCACTCTCCCACTGTTGTTTGTATTAGTTTCATTTACTATATTACACATTGAATTACCGCATCTACTAAATTCTTTTTTTCTTTTAAAAAATAATAATTTTCAACGGGTCCAAGGGTCGGGTCCGGGTCCAACCTATAGGACCCGGACCCGGACCCGGAAAATTATTGAAGGACCCATACCCGACCCGTACCCGCATGGTCTAAAAAAAAGAGGACCCGTACCCGACCCGTTAGGGTAAGACCCGGCGGGTCCGGGTAGGGTCCCGGACCCATTGCCATCCTTATATGTGACTCTATCAGTTATATTAAGTTGACACCGTCTTAACTAAATACGGAGTACATCACATTCCATTTATAGAAATTTTTTGTTAAATTTTATTTAAATTTTTTTTGATAATTTTTTGTTAAAAATAATACAATATCACATCCCAGTTATATTTTAACGCACACTATTAAAAAATTGTTTGTTATTAATTTTTTATTATAAATACGATTTTATTTTTATTTTTTTAATCATTTATTCAAATAAATGATACGAAATATCAGTAAAAATAAACATGTTTTATTTGATATATTTTTAAAAGGATTGATATATGAGTTTGGTTTTTTTGACTTTATCGATATAATTGTCAATAAATTCAAAATAAAAAAAAATACAAAAGATTGTCAAGGGAAATAATAAATTCAGAAGAAAAAAATATTGAACCGAAAAAAATGAAAATTTGACCTAAAAAGATCCAATTAATTACACTTACACATTAACCCACTATTACTTTTTCCAATTTTTTGAGAAACTCATTTTAAGTTTTCCATAAAAGAAAAGTTGACCAATTAAATTTATATCTCACCATAAATTTCTATCTTCCCATAAATTATTCCCCCGTCTCTAAAAGATTGTCTCATTTCCTCATTACATGTGAGGAGTATTTTAATAAAACGTGACAATCTTAGTGGGACGGAGGGAGTATTATTCTTCCCATAATAAAATGACAGTAGTTACAAGTGACCAAATACACACAATTGTTCTAATTTGGTTTACAAGTGACGAAAGTTGACAATAAAATCGGGAGAGGAGCCTATAAGTACTATTCCTTATATATAAAAGGGTATTTCACGGGTGTTTTTTATAAATACTGTCAAACACATATTCTTAGCTAATCTTCATTATGAAATGTCAATAAAAATATTGCAACCCGTGTAATTTTTCACGGGTATCACACTATTAACACACGTATGGATGATCACACTCTCTCGCATAATTGAAGATCAATCTCGCCTTAGCTTACTTCATTAGGAAATATCAATTAAAGAACAGCAACCCGTGAAATTTTTCTCGGGTATCACACTAGGTTAATACATAATTAAATAAACCAAGTACAGGTATTTTTTGTACTAATATATAGTACATTGTTTACTTATTGTTCAAAATTTTCTCATGTAT
Source organism: Agrostemma githago (assembly GCA_958450325.1). Classification (NCBI taxonomy): domain Eukaryota; kingdom Viridiplantae; phylum Streptophyta; class Magnoliopsida; order Caryophyllales; family Caryophyllaceae; genus Agrostemma; species Agrostemma githago. The sequence goes on from OY288244.1 coordinate 11,220,699, forward strand.
GACATTTAGTTGCTACTGACTGTTGCTTTTTTAGTAAGTACTTTCATACGCACTATTAATTTACCTACACCGTTTAATGACATCTTACATACTTAATAATGCACAACTACCTAAAAACTCCTATACGTAAACAATAATAGAATAACAACCCGTGAAAATTTTCACGGGTATAACACTAGTGAATTAAGAAATTGTGGTTTTGTTGCATGTTTGTTGATTTGTCATTCTTGAGGTTTTTGTGTCATTGTTGACTTAGTCCGGCCAACTAGATCGACCTTGACTCATTTCTATCATTTGGAGGAACCCAGGGTAAGAAATCCCTCGATTGGAGAGTTACCGTTGTCGAGAAATCTGGAGTAGAAATTACCTTGACTTGAGACTTACCCTTTTTCGCCTCGAAAATGGTATTTAGATAAGTTGGGTGAAGAAACCGAAAGGTGGCATTCTTCCTTTATCGACTTTGTGACCGACCCATAATTCTAAGACTCATAGGACCCAATTTCCGAATCCCGACTCCCCCTAACACCCTTTTCCTATTTGATTAATTTCTCGTTGTTTATTGCATTCTAGTTTAGACTCGACTCAAAACCCCCATATTAGACCCAAAAGGCGCTTAGATCTTACTCAATTTATGCACCGCTTCCCTGTGGACCGACCTCGACTTACCACGACTACATTTAATTGTTTTTGTGTTATTTTCAAGTCACGTAAATATTGTTTGATCTTCTATCCTTCGTTAACGAATGATCAAGATTTGGATCAAAATGACACCGTCGTCGGGGAGGCAACTAGTTAATTGAGTTTTAGTTTATTGTGTTTGGTTAATTGCTTTAATTTTCTTCTTTTCCTTTTCCCTAGTACCGATAGGTGCTAGGAGACTTATCGTTTGTTGAGTTTTATGCCCAGAAATACGTCATCGCCCTTGTGGTTCGATCCGGAGCCGGAGAGGACATTTAGAGCTTAATGATTTCAGGGAAATAATTCAACTACTATCATCCCACAACCTTCACTATCACCACCCAATCTAAATCCCATCCAAACCGACCGGTTCGGTATCATACCGACCGGTTCGACCCTCGTCACTTGCATTCTTGCCCTTTTTGTCTTGTTTTCTTCATTTGTAACTCTTTACTCCGTCTTTTGCTATGTTTCCTGACAAAACATAAACCATATACCCGGCATAATAAACTACGGATAAAAGTTATCAAAATTATTCCTAAGACATGCAAAATCGGTAAAAACGGAGGATAAAATGAGAATAAAGATGCATATGAACTGCGTTCATCAAATTTGATGAACTCATTTCGTATATATATTTGACCCCAACTTTTCCTTTATTTTGGTTTGTTTTATGTGTCCTAGGAGTCATTATTCTAGATTTTTATTCTTCTTTGTTATGCCGGGTATTTTGTTTACGTTTTGTAGGAAACAAGACAAATGAAGGCGATTGAGCTGTATTTGGACAATGACGAGAGTCGAGCCGTGAAATCTACAAGAAAGAAGTGATAAAAGTTAGAAGATACTAAGTGAATACTTGAGGAAGGACGTGAAGTGAAGAAACAATAAGAAACGACAAAGAAATAAGTTGGAAAGCTCGAATGCATGCAAATCGGGAAGAAAGAGTGATCGCTAAAACAAGGGTCAACTTCAAACGTTAATATCTTGAGTTATACAACTCCGATTGAGCTGATTTTTGTGGCATTTTAAATCTCTTTCTCTTAGATTTCCACGGTATATCACACGTCCAAATCCGAAAAGTAACAAAGAAACAGCAAGTATTTCAAATTCGTCGCGCAGTGTAGAGAAACCGAACCGCTCGGGATGAACCCAAACCGATCGGGACGGACCCAAACCGGTCGGGACAGGCCCGAACCAACCGGTTTGAGGCTGTTTCTCGGAATTTCTATTCTTGGACTCCTTCACTTACCATAACTCCTATTTTACGGGATATTCTTTCCTAATTAGTTTTAGGAAAGTATGAGAAATGACACTCCTTATCATTATTAGTATATATACCGTCCTAAGGGTTAGATTTACGGACACTTTTCTCATTCAGTAGTTTAGTTTAGACTTTTTTATTAGCATTAGAATTCTTCTAGTTTGTAATCCCACTTTTAGATCGTCAATCTTTCAGTTCTACGTAATTGGTACTTTTTCTTATTCTCTTATTTTTATATTGATTTCTATTATGCTTAATTATTTTGTTGTTCCATCTTTCATCATGAGTAGCTAATTTATTTATCTAGGGTTGAAGGGGATCTATGTTAATTGAATTGGGGATGTTAGTTTAATTAATTGCTTGATTGATCATTCATATGCTATTGCCTTACTACTTGTCTTGTATCGTTGTTTGATTAGTTTGAGACATTGAACTAGTTGAATGTTTAGGAACCCGAACCTAAGATCGAAAACCTGGTAAGGGTAGACTTACAAGTAAGTGGGTAGGATAATCTGGCAAGTTGCAAGAGCCCGTCAGAATCTATCCTAAGGTTGACCTAAGATCCGAAAGGCCATGTCTTTGACCTAAATAACCGTGATTGATTGATTGAATGATTAATTAACTTTACCCAATTTAATTACATAGTGAACCGTAAGACCCTAGATCCTTTTAATATTGTTAGAACCTCGTTATTTTACTTAATCGCATTAGTTTAGATCAAACTCAATTAAAATCGGAATTTAAATAGTTTAGAATCGATTATTAGATAATTAGCGATTTTCATCCGTCTCTCTGTGGATTCGACCCTTACTTACTGCTAGCTACCCGTTAGTGGTTCGTTAGGATTATTTTGGTTAAAGTGATACGACTTTAGCCTTATCACTACCCCATACACCTCTTACACCAAATAACCTTTCCACATCTTCTACTTCATAAAATTCACCACCAACCTCACCATCACCAAGAACTCCACAACAAAATCAAAATCAAACCCCTCCAAATCTACCACCACCACCTCAACCAATGGCGACCTTAGGATCTCATTCCCAACTTACACATGAAGAGACCCCATCACCGGTCGATTTCGGGGAAATTCCCGAGAATTATTAATTAAAAGCTTCTTTAACAAGTGCGGTTCAACAAGACATCTTTCATGGATTTTCCCCAAGAATATGCCCAAGAGCATATTGCATCATTCAAAAAGAAATTAGTCGGGGCCCGATTAAATAGACTAACATCATGTCAACTTCACCGACTATTATTCCCTAAGACATTGCAAGATGGAGTTCGAAGATGGCTTCATGGTCATCCGGATAACACATTTACATCATGGGCTCAATTATCCAATGCCTTCTTGGAGAAATATTATCCACCATCAAAGACTAACCAATATCGCATGGAGATACAAACTTTTAAGCAAGATGAATTTGAAAGCCTAAGCAAGGCTTGGGAGAGATTTAGAGATCTACTTTGCAAATGCCCTCACCATGGAATACCCGATTGGCTAACAATCCAAACATTTTATAACACTCTTTCATCGAGAACCAAGAAAAACCACAACTCGGCCGTCAAAGGAGATTTATCTTCCCTCACCGATGAGGCATCTAAGAGTCTTATTGAAAAGATGGCAAGGAGCGATGCTAGAGTGAGTCAATCGAGTGATTCTAGGAAGAAAGTCGAAGTGAACTCCTCTAAGAGTTCCAATGAATTGAAACTTGAAGCTAGAATTGAAGAATTGACAAAGAAAATGGATGCCATGAATTCTAAACCAACTCCTAGAGGCATGTACCAAATTCAAGGGAGTGTTCCAACAAGGCAACCATCACCATCTAAACAAGAAATAACATGGGAAGTTCAATGTGAACATTGTGGCAATTATAGCGATGATTCTAGCTCTTGTATTCCAAGTGAAGAGAGTTATTTTGAAGAACCAAATGAAGCGCAAGCTATACAAGCATATGGGCAAAGACCTCAATTTGATTCCTATTCTAATACCTACAATGCCGGCACAAGATTTCATCCCCACTTTTCTTATGGGAACCAAAATGTCCAAAACCCGATGCCGCGTATCCAAGGGAGTTAACCAAGGCCTTTCAATCAAAGCCAACAAAGGCCCTTTCATCAAGGTCCTCCAAAAATGCCCCCATATTTACCCCCTCATCAAAGGAGTAACTTCAATCCACAAGGAGGTAATTTCCACGTTCCTAACAATTATAAAAATCAACAAGGGAACAATTTCAATCAAGGATACAACAATCATGGTTTCCAAGGTAATTTCCAAGGTAACCAAGGCTACAACCAACAATCTTACGATCAACCCTCTCAATCTTATGGCCAATCAAGTAATTTTCAAGATGGTCAAGAAGGAGGTCCTTGGGATAACACTAATGACTTACAAAGAGCCATTGGGCACTTATGGAGTGAGAACCTAGATACTAAAGCAAGGCTAAAGGTTTGGGAATCACAAGAAGCAACAAAAGCCTTAGCCGTCCCAATTCATCCACCCCATGGTTTGTCCGGGTAACCCAAAAACTCGAGAGACCCTCCACACCAAGCAAATGCCATCATTTTCAGAAATGACAAAGAATTCGAGGACCCATATAAGAACTTGAACATCAAAAGCACCACAACCAAAGTCAACCAACAAAGTTCACCGCAAACCACATCCCCCGCTTCCCCCAAACAAAACTGGGGAATACAAGCGGAATTTGATATTCTTGAAAATGCGGAGGTTGAACAAAGAGAATTAAGAGAACTTAGAAGAAATAAAAAGGAGCAAATGGAAGCGGAAGAAACAAAAAGAAAAAAGGCCGAGCGTTTAGACGATGAAGAAGAATAATCTAATGTTCCACCGCCTCCCGCTTTTGTGCCGCCATTACCTTTTCCCGAGCGAGCTAAGCCACACAAAGAGAATGCTCAATTTAGCCGTTTTGTGGATATGCTAAAGAAAGTGGAGGTTGCTTTACCCTTCACCGAGGTAATTTCTCAAATGCCCCTTTATTCTAAGTTTTTGAAAGAAGTTTTGACTAAAAAGAGAACCATAGAAGACAAATAATGTATCCCTCTTACGGCAAAATATAATGCCATTCTTATGAATCAAATGTCGAAGAAACTAGATGACCTCGGTAGCTTCTCCATCCCTCGTCGGGTTGGAAATGTTGTTGTTAATCGGGCTTTATGCGACCCAGTGGCTAGTGTTAGCTTGTTACCCTATTCAATTGCTAAGAAACTTAGTGTGGGGGAGATGAGACCCACAAGCATGTCGATTCAATTTGTGGATATGTCCGTCAAGCATCCACTTGGGATATTTGAGGATGTACCCGTGCAAGTTGGGAAGTTTTTCATCCCCTCCGATTTTGTCATTATGGATATGCCCGAGGACACTAGTACCCCCATTATCTTAGGTCGACCGTTCATTGCTACCGGTGGCACCATAGTTGATGTTAAGAATGGAAAGTTATCTTTCAATATAGGGAACGAATCGGTAGAATTTTCCCTTCCCCAAGCTCTTAAACAACCAATGATTGAACAAATGTATTCCATTGAAGTTATTGATAGTTTGGTTGAGTGTAGCTTGATAGATGATGATAAGAAAGGAGAGGAACCACTTGATTTCCCACCTCTTGAAGAAGAACTCATGTATGAAGAAAAGGTAGAACCACTACCGGTGGGTGAAAGTATGGTACCCTCTACTCTTAATCTTGAACTTAAGCCACTCCCCTCTTCCCTCAAATATGCATTCCTTGAAGGAAATAGTTATCCCGTTATCGTCAATGCCACACTTGATGGTCCTCATTTGGAAAAACTTTTAGTTGTTTTGAGGAAACACAAAGGCCATCGGGTATAGCATTGATGACCTCAAAGGCATTAGTCCAAACGTTTGCATGCATAGGATCATCCTTGATGATGAACACTGTCCTTCGATTGAGGGTCAACGTCATTTGAACCCCACCATGAAAGAGGTTGTCATGAAGGAAGTCCTCAAATTGTATGAGGCTAACATTATATATCCTATAACGGGAAGTAAATGGGTTAGCCCCGTACAATTTGTGCCGAAAAAAGGAGGAATGACAGTTGTGAAAGGAGAGAAGGGTGAGTTAATTTCTACTAGGACTATCACCGGTTGGCGCATGTGTATAGACTTTCGAAAATTGAACACGACCACCATAAAAGACCATTTCCCCCTTCCATTTATTGATCAAATACTTGAACGATTATCGCATCATTCTTATTTTTATTTTCTCGATGGTCATTCGGGATTTCTTCAAATTTCCATTCACCCCGATGACCAAGAGAAAACTACTTTCACATGTCCCTATGACACCGATGTTTACCGTAAGATGCCATTCAGATTGTGTAATGCGTCGGGAACATTTGAAAGATGTATGATGGCAATTTTCTCCGACTTTATTGAAAAGTCCATGGAAGTTTTTATGGATGATTTTAGTGTCCATGGTACATATTTTTATTCTTGCCTTTATCATCTTGATCAAGTGTTAGCTCGATGTGAAGAGTATAGACTTATTTTAAATTGGGAGAAATGTAGTTTAAGGTCGAACAAGGTGTAGTCCTCGGTCATATTGTTTATAACAAAGGTGTAGAAGTGGATAAGACCAAAGTCTCCGTGATAGAGAACTTGCTACCCCCAACAAATGTCAAAGGGGTGAGGAGTTTTCTAGGTCACGCCGGCTACTATAGGCGGTTCATTAAAGACTTTTCTAAAATTGTCAAGCCTTTAACTTCTTTGCTTATGAAAGATGCACCTTTTGTGTTTGATGACTTGTGTCTTGAGGCCTTTTTGCAGGATAAAGACCGCTCTCACTACCGCCCCGATTATCAAAGCACCCGATTGGAATCTTCCATTTGAGATCATGTGTGATGCTTCCGATTTCGCCGTTGGTGCCGTTCTAGGCCAACGAGTTGACAAGAAGTTACATATGATATATTATGCAATAGTAAGACCCTTGATGAAGCACGATCGAGATATACCACAACCAAAAAATAAATGCTAGCCGTTGTCTATGCCATGGAAATTTTTTGAACATATGTTACCGGTTCCAAAGTTATTGTTCATACCGATCATGCGACAATTCGTTATATCATGTCCAAAAAGGAGACGAAATCCCGACTCTTTCGATGGGTTCTCCTTCTTCAAGAATTAGACATTGAAATTAAAGATAAATCCGGATCGGAGAATTTGGTAGCGGATCATCTTAGTAGACTAGCAGTTAGTGGAAGTGGTAATGAAGACGATGGTATACCCATCAATGAAGCGATGAGAGACGAGTCCTTAATGGCCATTGAAAATATTACACCTTGGTATATAGATATAATATCGTCAATTTCTTAGTGTCTCATTATACATATTCCGGACGATTATTCAAGCAAGAGAGGAAGAAACTACGTTACAAAGCCCGACGCTATTATTGGGACGAGCCCTATTTGTTCCGGCGATGCATAGATGGCATTTATCATCGATGTGTTACGGCCGACGAAGGATTTAATATTGTGAAGCACCTCCACTCGACATCTTGTGGCGGACACTTGGCCAACCAAAAGACAATTGCCAAAATCCTCCAAAGCGGGTTTTGGTGGCCTTCCATGTTTAAGGATATTAGAGCCTTCATTCTTAAATGCGATGCTTGCCAAAGATGTGGCAATATAACGAGAAGGAATGAGATGCCCCTTCAACCCATCCTAGAAATTGAATTGTTCGACGTTTGGGGCATTGACTTCATGTGTCCGTTCACATCTTCCTTCGGCAACAAATACATCCTAGTCGCGGTTGACTATCTCTCAAAATGGATCGAGGCCCTAGCTTCCCCTACCAATGATTCAAAGGTGGTAATCAAACTTTTCAAGAATGTGATTTTCCCGAGATTCTGTATGCCTAGAGACATAATTAGCGAAGGACACATTTGAACACCTTCTTAGGAAATATGGTATCACTCACAAGATATCCTTAGCCTATCACCCTCAATCAAATGGCCAAGCCGAGATTTCTAATTGATGCGAATGCGGAAGCGGTTTAGAATAAGAAATGAAGAGTGGGTCGAAGGTTAATGTAACCTTGGTTGATGACGTGGATTTTGGAGTGAAATTGAACTAAGGTTAATGTAACCCTCGTTCGTGGTTAAAGTCTGTGAGGATTTTGACTTTTGTGGCTCGACTATTTTTGGGAAGCAAACGCTTCGGTTTTCTGTATTTTGTGATCCGATGTTAATCGGTGAGTAACCAAAGGATATTTAACCCGTAGTTCGACCTTGGACCCGGAATTAATAGCTCAGAGTTTGGAACACCAACCCTCTAAACACTTCGAAGCACCTTCTCGAAGTTTAAACACGTGATTAATAGATTAATCCAGAGTTTGACATATTGTTTGTAAATTCATAAATATTCGATGTTTTTATTGAATTAACGACTATGGCTTATATAGCCTACATGCAAGAAATCAACTCGTGATCACGAGTGATATTCTACCCTACAATATTCTTACAATATTTGGAAACAATCTAATATAAAATAATATACTAATATCTATTGAGTAATTCTTGCCAAAGATGTGAGATGTTTGATACTCTTTCCACTTCCATGAGATCACGCCACCTTTAAGGATTATCCACTTCATTTTATTCCATTGGATTTGATTCTCCATATCACCTTAAAATAAGTATGATTTTCTTGGTTGATTGTGATTGCAAATGACGTGTGAATGTGACTAGGTGGTGGAATGAATCTGGACACCCACTTCTTGGATAAATCACCAACACTTTCACTTAGTTGGCAATAATCCACATGATCTATTCTCCATATATTGGAGATCACGAAATACTTGATTGATATATTAAATATATGAAGACCCTCTTGTTGCCTTTTATTCACAATTAGCCTATCATGAGAGATATCATCCATATCTCTCTTTATTTTCCCATTACTATCGTGGATATTATGCCATCCCCACGAGATCCTTCATATGTTCCTAGGATAGACAATATTCTCCAACATGATCCTTTGTGTAATTGCATGAACCTGGACGTGTATGAGCCACGACACGCCTATCCGTAGTAACGTGGGATTGATTAATCCAAGTCCGTGGTTGGTTGACTCTTTTAGTCCATTGACTACCCTTTCGAGCTCCACAATCGGGTCATCCCCTCCCTCTTCAAAAGGAGTTGACCTCAATTCCGTAAGGCCGTCAAATTTTAAATTTGGAGCTAAGTTCTCCACGGAAGTGATACGGACCCCATAGTAATTATCCCTCATTTGAATTGATGGCTGTATGAGCCCGGATTGGTCCTCTTGAAGAACGGACTGCTTTGACGCAATAAGTGTATTCATCTTTTCTTTCCGGTCAATCACCAGTTTAATTCTGTTTTGACTAACAACTGTAGACAAGCTAGGCTCAAGGTCACTCGAAAATACATCTTGATCAGACCCACCTACTAGCGATTGCATAAGTTCGTTAGAGTCAAGGTTAGGGTAAACTTGGTCAAGGTTAATGTAACCTTGGTCAAGGTCGTTCCCTCTTGAAACTACGGACATGCTGGACGCTTTAAGGGCATACCTCTCCTCTTTGTTTGCTAACACCTGCTCACTAGCAAACACAGATAAACTAGGCTTGGTAGTCCGGTTAGAATGCATAGAACGAACATCCTTCGGTGCCATTGGCCTTAGGACGATTTTCTTATCATTCACCATCAGAATATACTCGTTAGTCCTCCCTTGGTGACGTACATCACGATCGAATTGTCACGGCCTGCTCAAAAGAATTTGGCACGCATCCATGGGAATCATGTCACACGTGATTTCATCATTATACGGACCCATCGTGAATCCAACTCGCACTTGCTTTGTGACCTTCACCTTCTTTCCGTCATCAAGCCAATGTAGTGTGTGGAGTTTTGAGTGGGGCGTAGTGGTCAAGGCAAGTTTGTCCACCATTTCTTGGGATGTGACATTAGTGCAACTCCCCCCATCAATAGTCACATTACACCACTTATCATTCACTTGACATTTAGTATGAAAGATTTGGTCTCTTTGCTTCATTATAGACGATTTAGCAAGTGTGTGTAGTGTACGACGCAAGACTAGTGACTCAACGTGTGTAGGAGCCTCAAACTCTAAGACTTCTTCCACCCCTTCCTCTCCTCCCTTTGCCATATAAACTTTCCCCTCCTCGTCACTTTCCTCTTGTTCCCACAAATCATCACGATATGTAATCGCCTTCCTTAAGGTGATGATTCTTTGATTGGGACACTCAGTTTTATAGTGACCGAACCCTTGACACTTGAAACAACGGACCTTAGACATGTCCTTGGCCTTATAGGGCGTGTTGGGTGTCATTTGGGAAATAGGGGTAGTCTTAGGTGTCACATGCAAATTTGACCCTTCAAACTTAGTTTCCTCGGATTTATCCCAAGTATCCGTCTTTGGGGTAGACTTCTTTTTTTGTTGAGTTTCGACCTTAAGACACAAAGAACAAAGTGTATCGAATGACTCGTAGGGATGTAAGTCAACGACATCCGCGATACCACGATTTAAACCTCTACAAAATCGAGCCATTTTTTTGTTCTTCTAACTCGTCTAACTCGCACATCAAAGACGCTTTTTACAACTCGGAAATGTAACTACTAACATTTAGACTCCCTTGTCTTAATTCGGCAATTCTCCTATACAAATCGACTTTATAACTCTTGGGCACATACCTCTTTCGTAACTTACGTTTTAGGTCATCCCAAGTTTTAACCTTTGGCTTTTCCTCTCTAGCCCTTCTCAATTTCATGCCCTCAAACCATAAAGATGCTGTTTTTGTGAGTCTAAGTATAGCATACTTACAACGCTTTTCGTCAGGAACGTCCTTGAAATCGAACATTCTTTCCATCTTGCGTTCCCAATCCAAGTATTCCTCTGGATCGACTCCTCCTTCAAACTCCGAAAATTCCGTGACTTTGAATTCATCTCGAGGCTTTGGCACGTCCACAAATCTCCTAGCTCCTCCTCCTACTCGGTTCTCAGGTAAATTACGCAAGGCACGAAGCAATTGTTGGATGAGATTCTCGTCGTTACCCACTCCAGTATTGATGCTGCTTGCGTCGTTGTTGACATTGTTGTTGTTGATATCGTTATCTCCCATGTCGCTAAACACAGCTCTGATACCAAATGATGCGAATGCGGAAGCAGTTTAGAATAAGAAATGAAGATTGGGTCGAAGGTTAATGTAACCTTGGTTGATGACGTGGATTTTGGAGTGAAATTGAACTAAGGTTAATGTAACCCTGGTTCGTGGTTAAAGTCTGTGAGGATTTTGACTTTTGTGGCTAGACTATTTTTGGGAAGAAAACGCTTCGGTTTTCTGTATTTTGTGATCCGATGTTAATCGGTGAGTAACCAAAGTATATTTAACCCGTAGTTCGACCTTGAACCCGGAATTAATAGCTCAGAGTTTGGAACACCAACCCTCTAAACACTTCGAAGCACCTTCTCGAAGTTTAAACACGTGATTAATAGATTAATCCAGAGTTGGACATGTTGTTTGTAAATTCATAAATATTCGATGTTTTTATTGAATTAACGACTATGGCTTATATAGCCTACATGCAAGAAATCAACTCGTGATCACGAGTGATATTCTACCCTACAATATTCTTACGATATTTGGAAACAATCTAATATAAAATAATATACTAATATCTATTGAGTAATTTTTGCCAAAGATGTGAGATGTTTGATACTCTTTCCACTTCCATGAGATCACGCCGCCTTTAAGGATTATCCACTTCATTTTATTCCATTGGATTTGATTCTCCATATCACCTTAAAATAAGTATGATTTTCTTGGTTGATTGTGATTGCAAATGACGTGTGAATGTGACTAGTGGTGGAATGAATCTGGACACCCACTTCTTGGATAAATCACCAACACTTTCACTTAGTTGGCAACAATCCACATGATCTATTCTCCATATATTGGAGATCACGAAATCCTTAATTGATATATTATATATATGAAGACCCTCTTGTTGCCTTTTATTCACAATTAGCCTATCATGAGAGATATCATCCATATCTCTCTTTATTTTCCCATTACTATTGTGGATATTATGCCATCCCCACGAGATCCTTCATATCTTCCTAGGATAGACAATATTCTCCAACGTGATCCTTTGTGTAATTGCATGAACCTGGACGTGTATGAGCCACGACACGCCTATCCGTAGTAACTTGGGATTGATTAATCCAAGCCCGTGGTTGGTTGACTCTTTTAGTCCGTTGACTACCCTTTCGAGCTCCACAATCGGGTCACTAATCGACAAATCAAGGGAATTTTGGAAAAAGTTTTAAATACACACCGAAAGGATTGGTCATCGAAGTTGAATGACGCCCTTTGGGCATTGAGAACGGCTTACAAAGCGCCGATGGAAAAGCTTGTAACTTCCCGGTGGAATTAAAACACAAAGCAAATTGGGGTATTAAAGAGCTAAACTTTGACGAGAATGTTGTCGGAGATAAGCGCCTTCTCCAACTACAAGAATTAGAAGAGTTAAGACTTAAAGCTTACAAAATTCAAATATTTACAAGGAGCGAACTCGCAAATGGCACGATTCTAGAATACTTCGTAAAGACTTCTCCGTTGGTGATAAGGTATTACTCTTCAACTCTCGTTTTAAGCTTTTCCCCGGTAAGTTGAAGTCAAAATGGTCGGGTCCATTTGAAGTGACCAAGGTGCAACCATATGGATCAATAGAAATATCTAGCCCGGAAACTGGGAAATTTATGGTTAATGGGAAACGCTTGAAGAATTACCATGCCTGTCACGTTCGTGAGACCTTTGTTACCGTGAAAGTTGGTGAGCTCCCGTTGGGGAGCGTTGTTTAACCCTCTCCTCAAATCGAAGTAGGTTTGGTGGTATCCTCAACCACCACCTTGTAAATATGTACCATATACCTTGTTTTGATTAGTTTGTTAGCTTTGAGTGGATGAATAAACTTGGATTTCATCTTGGAGCGTATATTTGGATGATCATCAAACTTTTGGAAGAAGTTATGGTGCTAAATTGAAGATCACAAGTATGTTTGTGGGAGAATTGATAATGTAATGTGAGTCATGTCGTTACTTGCAAACTTTAGGTGATTATTGAAGAGCCATGAATTGGCAAGGCGGAAAAATGAGCTATACAAGACCGTCGGGGGAAACTTCGCCCAGTGAAATAATGGAAGGTTTTCCGTCGGGTGAAACTTCACCCGATGGAATTTTGCCACGCCATGGGATTTGCGGAAGACTTGCCGTCGGGTGAAACTTCACTCGATGAGAAGTTAACCGGGCGAAAATTCGCCCTACGAAAAAATCCCAGAATTACCAAATATGCCAGAATTCTCCAGAAACCGTCGGGCGAAACTTCGCCCGATGATAATTTCACCGGGTGAAACTTCACCCAATGGTAAAAATTTGCAGAATGAATTTCCACGAGAAAACTCGTCGGATGAAATTTCACGCGATGGAACTTGACCGGGTGAAATTTCACCCGTCGATATTGGCCGGATCATCTATATACCCTTTACTCACTACAAACTTCAATTCCCTCCTTCCCAAATATACCCAAATAACTTTCCCTCCAAAACACAAACACCAAATATTTACAATCTACCCTTTTAAACTTTCATTTCCCTCCTCAAACACCTTTATATATACCACCTTCACCTCACCTTCCTTTTCACCTTATCACTCCTTATATCATTTAAACATTATCTCCCATTACCCAACAACATTCGTACCTACATTTCATCCACCTTGGTGATGATTATTTTTGGATTTTTGAAGAGGTGAAGCTAAGCTTTTCAGAACAATCTTGCAAATCATTCGAAAACATAGCCTAATTGCGTGGATTATTCTCCAAAAAGGAATCAATACAAAAACGAAGCTGCGCAACTTTGGATGCTGTGAAGATGATCGATGCTGTTTATGCTGTGCAGAAGAAGAAACTATCCCTCACCTATTTTTTGAATGTGCTTATAGTAGAAGAGTGCTGATGAATATTGCAGATTGTACTGGATGGACGCCAAACATGAACCAAATTACTGGCAATGCTGATGGAACGATGCGGTGGAAGGCAAATGCTTGTATCTTGACGGCCTCTTATTATCACGTCTGGATACAACACAACAAAGCTCGAATTGATGGAACTATTGCTAGACTAGAGATTGTGGCGAGGCAAATCATATCTGAGACTAGAAGTCGAGTTAGAATTCAGGCTACGGATGATATATCCCATGAAGACCTTAATTACCTTCGTAAGATTGGCTATAATTGCTAGGCTTCATGGCTTGGTGTTTTATAGCTTTTGATGTAATTCTCGGCCTTTTTTGTTTTGAAAATCGGATGTATAGTATATGCTCCTCTCGTAAATTTTTTGGATGAATATAATCACTTACATTTCACCAAAAAAAAACAATCTTGCAAATCTATCATTATGGAGACAAGGTCAAGATGAGCCGCTCGTAAACAAGGTATTCCTTCAACTTCTAAATCTCATAAACCTACTAATTTGCCTCATCTTAACACATCGTTATCCCGTACCTTATCTGAATAGATCTTTCAGAGTATTAGATGGCCTTGTCCGCACACAATTCCCAATTTGGGTATCATTGACGATATTAAAGAGTTATCGTCACGAACCGGAACAAGCAAACTCCTTAGTCTTGCGACGTTTACCTACAAAGACTTAACTTGTGAGTTCTTAGGAACCATTTCCCTTGACAACTTGACCACACCTAGAGTAATCAAATTTAGACTATTCGGGAAACCTCATAGATTAACAATTCCTGAGTTCGGCCTCGCGCTAGGCCTACCCTCCTCGGGTACCAAACTTAGTGAACCATCGAGCAACATCCAAGGTTGTGTGTCTGGGAGAGACTTTTGGAAGCACATATCACGCTGTAAAGGGGGTTACTGGGCAAATTTATCCTTTGCCTCCGAAATTTGTAACCCCGCAATTCGTTACTTTTGAGAAATTCTCTCCCATTGCTTGGTACCCTCGGCCGATAACATTAATTCTCTTAATGTATGTGTCTTGCAATTGATCTTAGATTCTTTTGTCGGTAACTCGAGTCCCTTTGACCTACCCGTTGTTATGGCATTGCACTTCCAACGTATCATTGATACCCAACACCCCTCCTTAGATTGTGGAGGTCTTGTAACAGTAATAGCTAACAAGTTGGGATACTCGACCGACCACCTCATCTCCCTAGACAATTCCATTTGGCTTGAAGAGGCCTATTTCCCTACTTGGATTTTTCATGCACCCCATCATCGCCTCGTCTATATTAGCCATGGACGTTCTTTAATTGTACCCAACACACACCACACCATCATCTTCGTTCACCATAATTGGGACCTACCTTTGGGACCTGGTGAATTTCGACTGACAAAGACTGAGTCGGGAGGAAGGGGAGTATGGGAGTATGCGCACTACACATTGCCCGAAAGTCGTACAATCAACGACCTTTGTGAGATTGAGTCAGACTATGCCCTCTCGCTTAGCGACGGCCCGGAGGAGTTTTCTCCTGAGCCATCTTCCGAGGGTATACCATTCTACCTTGGGTCTCCTAATGCTTCATAAGCGTCTGACGATTACTCGCTCTAGACCTTATCCCGGAGTCGGTAGGTGGTGTGGGTGTTAGTGTGCAGGTTGTGTAGGTGAGTCTATATGAGTTTGTAATTGCTTGTCCTTGGGTTATTTTCGATTCTTGTTCCTATTATCTGTTGTCATTGTAATTAATTAATCTCTAACAAAACTTTGCAAGCTGTCCCATCGATTGTTGCGGCCAACGCGACCTTTGTATTGCTCTCGGTCTTTAGGCGATGTGATTACGCCATTGACAAATTTGAAAATCCAAATCTTTTCATTTTTCTCAATTTTTTTTTCGAATTTTGTACTCAATCCGGGCTTGGTGATGTGATTACACCTACACCTATTTTTTGCCCTTTCTTTTAATTTCTTTTCTTTCATTTTATTTTCGGTTTCTTACCCTCTTGGCTAGGGTCTAGGTGACGTGATTACACCTAGGCCCGCCACTCTTTTTTCTTTTCCTTTTCCCAAAAATTTCAAAAAATCCAAAAAACATTTGAAAAATTATAAAAAATCCAAAAAGATTTTTCTCATTTTTCTTTTTCCGTCTTTTTCGATTTTCTCCTACTTGTTCATTGAGGACAATGTACAGTTTTAGTGTGGGGGAGAGATCTACTATCTTTTGTTTTTCAAAAATCTTTTCAAAAACCATAAAATCTTTTCAAAAACCAAAAACATTTTTCCTTTCGTTTTTTCCTTTCTTTTCTCGTTCTCGTCATGTTTTTGTGTCATTTTTATAGTCTTGTTCTCCACTCTTACCGGATAACCACCACCTCGATAGCTCAAGATGAGGAGATCATAGAAGTAACCCGCTAGGTAACTTCTTTCCTCTTTGTTTTCCTTTACACTCATAGAGGAGTTAGATTGTTGCTATTGGGAGGCTCTCAAGGAGATGAGCGTTTTGGTGTTGCGGTTGATTTTGTATGCTTGAATGTCGATGGAGTTTGGAGTGCTTGACATTACTTGTGTGTTTCCTTTTATTTCTTTTTCTTTTTCTTGTGATCTTTTTGCTTTTGTATAGTGTGTCTAGGATTAAAAGTTTTCGAAAAACCAGATTGCGAACTTATTACAAGAGTTACATTCCATTGTAGATAACCCATTGTAGATTTTGGACCTTAATCTAGTAGAATGACTCTAAATCAATGAATATGTTGATCTTTTAGCTTGAGTCCACCTTTTCTACTAGAAGTTTACTTCGGGGTTTGCACTTGACCACCTTGACCACCCATGGAGGAGTTAGGCGTTGGTTTCCGCATCCCGTTTTCTAGGTGACCTTGCTCGAATGACCATTGCACCTTTAGTCCAAATTCTTCTCACCTTTTTGTGGGTTATCCGGGGATGACGTGCGTTCTCGGTTACTTATTTTTCCTCCACCTATACATCCACAATAAGTTTTAAAAAATAAACCTCCAAGCTTGGTTTGGAACCACATCAAAAAGCCAAAAAAGGGCAAACCAAAGATATGAAAGACAAAGGAGAGAAAAGAAGCGTCAAAATTGTATCATCAAAAACATCTCATTGTCCTCTTCAAAAAAAAGCCCTTTGATCGACTTGTCGCCGTGAAGTGCCTACTAAAGGATCGAGTCCCGAGGAAGGAAGATAGTGGTGATTAGTCGATCCACCTCAAAAATTGTAAACAACTTCTCCACTTTTTGTTTGGGCTAATTTAGGTAATTCGAGTTTAGAACGGCCCTCTTGGCCTAGCCAAAGAGAGCGGGACTGCACCTACCTACAGTGTCGAATGACTCCATGATTCACTTATTCCACTCCGTTTAACACCCCGTCGTACCCCTTTAGAAGATTAGGAGGACCTAGCTAATTTATCAACATCTTTATTGCTTTAATGTCCTACTATTAGGCTTTGGTCCTTATCTACGTGGGTGATTTATCTTGGAATTTTTATGATTGTTTTAGGTAAGTAATCGGTGTCTTCCCCGCTGTCTCGATGGGGATTCGATGTTTTATTTTTGCCTTGGATGCACCTATCCTTTCGTGTTATATGTTTTTGTGTGTTTAGTCGCATCCATTATTTTGAGCAAGACCAAACTTGCCTTGCATTGAAGTACCTTACCTCATAGGTAGTATTCCAATGTGAGTTGAAGGGACGGAGCGGACCCGTTAATTGCCCCGTATCGGCTTAGCATAGTAGCTAGTAGTATTAGTATGTAGTTTCTGTTTGGGTCTTTGCTCGAGGACGAGCAACGGTTTAGTGTGGGGGATTTGATGTGCGCTAGACTGTTTTTCCTCCCATTTGGACTTGGTTTTCTTCCGTTTTATGAGATTTGAGTGCGATTATCGCCTTATTCTTAGTCTTTCTCGCATTAGCATCTATCTTGTGCATTTCACGTATTTTGATAGGATTCGACGCCGCGAGCATGATCAAGCTCCCACGAGCACAACAGAAGGGAATATCGTCCTAAAAGCAACACACAAAACTAAAAGTTCAAGCAATCCAATCAAACGACAAAGAGCGAGACCAGAAAAGAGTTCAAGGAAATCATCGGGTGAAGTTTCACCCGATGAGATACCACCGGGCGAAGTTTCGTCCGACGACATTTCTACATCCCCAAAGATCTTCAGAAAACTTTCTCCACCGAGTGAAAAGACCGGGCGACACTTTCTCCCATCGGGTGAAAAGTTTCGCCCGACGGTAAAGAGGCCCAAAAATATAAAAACTGGAAGGAAGTCCACCTGGTGAAGTTTCACCCGGCGGTATTGGCTTGTGATTGGATGATATTCGCAGGGTGAAGTTTCACCATATGAAGATTCATTGGGCAAAAGTCTCACTAATGGAGCAAAAGTTGGATTTGGGCTTTGGTTTAAGGATCCATTAAGCTACTACTATATATAGTTAACCTAATTAGATGCACATCGATCTTTTATCTTTTATTATTCATCATCTTAGCATCCATCTTCATATTAGCTTAGATAGAAAGCCATTAGACATTCATAGTTTTTATCAATCTTCATCTTCCTTTAATTTTATATTCAAACTTTTGTAAGGAATTCTAGCTTTTCTTTGGAAGTTCTTTGGAGATTATCAAGGGATTAGTGACAAATCCATTGTCATCTTCATCAAGGCTTCTTTATTTTTATGCAATCTTCATCTTCTTTATTGTCATTTTCCTTCATTGTTGGTATATTTCTCTTCCTCTCCCTCATCTCTAGATTAGATTTAATATTGCTCTTTCATTATTGCACCATTTTTATTGATTTTACTTGTGTTGTTTTTAGATCATTTTGTAGTTTCTTTTGTTGATCGTAATTTTCTTCGTTGTTCTAGTTTTATTTCCTCTAGTTTTCATCATTATGCATGATTTTGTTATTTTCTCCATTGTTATGGTTTTTGGAGTTTCCTTCATGAATTGTGAGTAATTTTCTTGTTAAGGGGTTAAGGGTGGAAGATTTTGGGTGATATGAATTAAGGAATTGTGGTTTTGTTGCATGTTTGTTGATTTGTCATGCTTGAGGTTTTTGTGTCATTGTTGACTTAGTCCGGCCAACTAGATCAACCTTGACCCATTTCTATCGTTTGGAGCAACCCGGGGTAAGAGATCCCTCGATTTGAGACTTAACGTTGTCGGGAAATCAGGGATAAGAATTACCTTGACTTGAGACTTACCATTTTTCGCCTCGAAAGCGGGATTTAGAAAAGTTGGGTGAAGAAACCGAAAGGTGACATTCTCCCTTTATCGACTTTGTGACCGACCCATAATTCCGAGACTCATAGGACCCGATTTCTGAATCCCGACTCCCCCTAACACCCTTTCCCTATTTGATTAATTCCTCATTGTTTATTGCATTCTAGTTTAGACTCGGTTCCAAACCCCCCTATTAGACCCAAAACGCGCTTAGCTCTTACTCAATTTACGCACCGCCTCCCTGTGGACCGACCTCGACTTACCACGAATACATTTAATTGTTTTTGTGTTATTTTTGAGACATAAATATTGTTTGATCCCCTATCCTTCGTTAACGACCGATCCAGATTTGGGCGAGATCATCGAGGTAGTGTTTGTTCGGTGTGTTGACTGCGCGTGAGGTATGTGGCTGTATTGTCGGCTTTAATGTGTCGAGTTGTTGTTGTTAACAAGGTTGTTGTTCTTGTGTCGAGATTGGTTTGTTAGTGTAATAGTTTGTATGCACGTTTTTGGTCGTGAGGCTGCTGTTGTGTCGGGCGTTGCTGCCGTGTTATGTCATTAGCACGCCGAGTGTTGAATCAAGTGCTCAAAATGAGGATGTTATGTTGGGAATTCAAACCAATTCTGGAATGAAAAAGCTTAGGAAGATCTTAGCCCCGAGGACAAGTGATGGAAAAATAATTTTATCTACAAAAGAGAGCGTATGGTAAATATATTTAAATGTTCTTCGATATCTATGTTTCTTTATATATTCACGGATGATTTTAGTGTCCATTTTATGCTTTATTAACAGGTTTGGTCATCCAGATGTATCTTCGTTGGTCGCAAATGCAATACGGTCTAACTTCACTGTTTTTTGTCCAACTTGGAAAAAGACTCCTGCAGAAGTTCGAGAGAAATGGTGGAATCATTTTCAGGTAAGTACATTACTGCTAAATCAACTGAAAAAATAATAAGATTTATTTTATTAAAGTTATCCATATTAATAATATACAACACTTCGCATGGTTATTGTCGATCCAGGGTGAGGTTACGTTTGTGTCTGATCCCAAGGTTGATGTTAAGAAGGTTTTTCTTGCGAAAGTCAAAGAGTGCCTTAGGGACATACTTTACTACATCGACACCGATGGTGATAAACCTGATTGAATGCCGGCGACGTCTTTTAACCAATTAAAAGCATATAGAAATAGTTCTGCGTTTAAAAAGATGTCTAATAGCGCAAAAGCCAACCGAGCAAAATATGCTATCGATGGTAAAATTCCAGAAACTCATAACATGGGTTCTATTTCTAGCGTTAAGTTGGCCGAGCGAATGGTAAATCAATAGTCTCTATAACCTTTTTATTTTTACTTTTTTATATTCAAAAATATAATAAATATTCGTGTTCAAAAATTCCAATAATATTTGAAATTTAATTTTCCAGATTAGAGATGATGAAGAAGGGAAAATACCTACGGCTTTCGATTTATTCATTCGTAACCATTCTCACAATGGGAAGATTACAGATAAAAAGGCAAAAGAAATAAAGGTGGGAAGGAAATATAAGCATCAACATGTGATTGTTTAGTTTTAAAGTTTATTTACAATTCGTTATATTATGTGTTTTTCAGAAAATATTTGAGTCTCGAAAAGCACAGGCAATTGTGGAAGGGGTGAATTTGATGAGGATGAACTTCTCATCGAAGTTATGGGTGGATTTCAGAAGGGACGATTGTATGGCATAGGCAGTGCTGTTGATTATTATTTCAAGAAGGCGTCATCATATACAACATCTTCGGCTACAGATATTACCTCCAATTCTTATGTTGGTGTTGGATTGCTAAGTAGGGTTCAAGTAGATAATGTTAAGGTGCTAGAGGATAATGGTAAGGTGCGAGAGGAGAATCCTAAGGTGTTAGAGGAAAATAAAAGAATGAATGAAACAATCCTGAAGATGCAAGAACAACTGGACACTCTAATGAAGGTTTTCGATGGCTAGAAGTTTTGGAATGAGATACTTTTTGTTTTATTATAATGTGATATTTGTGATTATTTCTTTTATGACAAATTTGAATTGCGTTTTGGTATCACACATTTGTTTTGTGGAATTGTGGCCTCCCGCTTTGCGGTGGAGTATTAACGTATGTCGGTGATGTTTATAGGGTTTTCGTATACTAGGGATGACATAAAGCAGTGAAATTATGTTTAACTTGAATAAGGTTTTATCCTACGGAAGTTCTACAGTTTCCTACGGAAATCTGTAGCTCAAAATATTTAATAATATTTTTTTCTCAATCAATGCCTCCTACGGAAAGATATTGTCCTACGGAATTTTCGTAGGAAATTTGAACCCTTCCGACAATGTTCCGTAGGAACGAAGTTTTTGTCAACAAATACTCGTCATCAGCCATTCTGACGGAACATTCTGTAGGAAAGTTATTTCCTACGAATTTTTTGTAGAAACGTGCTTATTCCGACGGAAATGGGCATGTTTCCTACGAATCGGGTCCGTAAGAATGAACGTTCTTTCTTGTAGTGATATGACCTTCCATATGTCATGAGTCATCCACATCAAGATGAGGAGGAGCTGCTGATCTCGAACCAAGCCAGTAGCCCGACCTGATAGAATATTTGTCGTCTTTGTTGGGCCACAAAAAAAACGGTCTTCAGGCAACCTGTGACTCAACGGGATTTTATGTATTTCTCGAGCATCCTCCGGAGAAAACAGTTCACGAATAACAACAACATTCCAACACGCACGTTAATGGTCAATCAGTGCTGAAACCTGCATAGACGTATCAACCTTCAAATTTAGGCTAAGGGCACGATATTCCCCTCCAGACTCCGATAGAATGGTCGTTTCCTACCCTCAAACGCAGCCCATCAAGGAAAATGGGTTTGACATTCCAAATACTCCGCCACACGTAGCTCATATCACGACCTCTCCTAGCCTCCAAGATTGGCCCATGTTTGAAGTAACGGGCCTTAAAGACCTGGCTAAATACACTCAGGTTACGGAATCCTAGGGGCCCTTCCTTCTTAGGTTGACACATTTTGTCCCAGGACCACCAATCTATCTTTCGTTTTGCCTCCGATGACCCCCACCAAAATTTTGCTATTATACCGTGAATCTCAAGTATTAATCCCTCCGGGATCGCAAATAAGCTCATCATATAAGTGGGGATAGCTTGATCTAAGGCTTTGATAACAATCTCCTTACCTGGTTTGGACAGAAGGCGTTCCTTCCAAACCTGTAGTTTTTTCCAAATGCGATCTTTAATGCCCGCGAAAATTTTCTTCTTCGACTTCCCAATAATAGTTGGCAAACCCAGATATTTCTCATATTTGTCACCTCCCGGACCGCAAAAAGTCTCGTAATCGTATCCCTGCGATTGGCTGTAACTTTCTTGCTAAAAACAATTTCTAACTTGGAATAATTAATTTTCTGACCCGAGACTCTCTAAAAAAGCTAATAATATCAAAGCTACAGTGGAGCACTCCCTTTCGATAGCTCTAGTAAAAAGAATATATTCGTCAGCAAAGAATAAATGAGAAACTTGAGGCGCTCCGCGACAAACCCGTGCCCTATGAATTTTTTTATCCAAAGCAGCCTGACACAACAAATGTGAGAAAAAAAAGTCCGCAAAAAGAACGAAAAGGTACGGGAAAATAGGATCCCCCTGTCGTAGCGCACTGGATGGAGTAACGGCTCCTAGAGTCCTCCAATTGACCCGGAAGGTATGGGTTACCAAGGTCACGCATCCCATTATTTGTCTTCTTAGAGAAACCCATACGCTCCATAATCGTATCCAAAAAACTTCACTCAATTCTATCATATGCCTTGCCCATATCCAGTTTCAGTGCCACCGTCCCATCCTTACCTTCCCCTCCCCGTTTCATAGCATGGAAAGTCTCAAAAGCTATAAGGGCGTTATCCGTTATAAGTCTCCCGGGGGTAAACGCACTCTGGTTCTCCGAAATAAGCCCGTCGAGTAACGGTTTCAGTCGATTAGCTAACACTTTAGAGATTATTTTATATATAACATTGCATAAGCTAATCGGACGGAACTCCGTCATTTTCCTAGGGGACTCATATTTAGCAATCAAGAAACAGTAGTTCTGTTAATTTCACTCAAATCCACGAGACCATCCCACCACCAACGAACAAAAATACAAACGTCTGTCCCGACAATATCCCAAAACTTCTAATAAAACAAAGCACTCATACCGTCCATAACTAGTGCTTTATTAGGATGCATCTGAAACAACGCGGTACAAATTTTTTCTTCCGTAACCTGTTTATCGAGCTCAAGATTCATAACCTTGGTCACAGCGCACAGAATACAATTAATCGACTCACCCACGTCTGGCGGGTTTCTAAACGTGAATAGTCCCGAGAAGTAATCCGCCACAACACCCTGCATATCCGTCTCACTCGTCCTCCAGTGCCCTTGTCGTCCTCCAGTCCTGTAATAGCATTCTTACGCCTCCTCTGCTTGGCCTTGTGGTGAAAATAGGACGGGTTCTTGTCCCCATCTCGTAGCTCATGAGCTTTGGCCCGAGTCCGCCAAAATGTCTCGACCTGGCAACGTAATCTTGCAACTTCAGCCGCTAACTACTGACACTTGAATAACATATCAGCAGAGGCCGCCGGTTTCCGTTGCCACGAGTTTAGTTCGTCCTTATTCGTCTAAGCCTACGATTCACATCGTCGAACTGCACTTTCGTCGAATGTTTCAAGCGTGATGAACAACAACTAACCTTCTCGATCACCCTATCATTATTGCTGGACTCCCAAGCTTCTTGGAGCAATTCACTGCAGCGTGGGTCCGATAACCAAAGAGGTTCAAATCGAAGCGGACGTGGTTGAGTCACCCCGTCGGGCCGTACCTTCTGGTTTATTAAGATGAGTGCATGGTCAGAGGTATAAATTGGGAAGTGTACCACCTCCGAGTTAGGAAACAACAGCCGCCACGCACATGTTGCCACTGCCCGATCAATCCTCTCCCGGATGAAATTATGAATGTTACGTCCGCATTGCCACGTAAACTTATTTCATGTAAACCCAAGGTCTTCAAGAGCACACTCATCAAGGGTATCAGGAAGGCATCCATGCTCCGTTCACTCCTAGAGCGCCCTCCCTTCTTTTCATCTTGGCTAAGAATTTCATTGAAATCCCCAAATAGAATAATAGGTATCGGAGATGCCCTCTTTATAATACGGATCATTTGCCACGTCATGTGCTTGTTATAATTTTCGGGCCACCCCTACACCCTTGTCGCCCTCCCTTGAGCCACACCATCATCATTACAAATTTCCACCACGACATGATTTTTGTCGTAAGAGACAATATTAGCATTAATATCCTTGCACCACAAGCCTATACCTCCGGCCCGTCCTCTACTACTCACACAAATAACGTCTCTAAAACCACACCGATCACGTAACCGAGTGAGATCGCTCTCCCTCATCATCGTCTCCATAACGAATACGATGTTTGGGCACTCTCTCCAACAGATATTGGTGAGGGGGCCAAGCTTCATGGGATTGCCCCGACGGTTGGCTCCCTCACCTACAGTTTATTTCATCTCAACTTTA
Source organism: Agrostemma githago (assembly GCA_958450325.1). Lineage (NCBI taxonomy): Eukaryota > Viridiplantae > Streptophyta > Magnoliopsida > Caryophyllales > Caryophyllaceae > Agrostemma > Agrostemma githago. Next base: position 11,245,480 of record OY288244.1, read on the forward strand.
GTTTAGTTCATTTCTTTAAATTTTATTTTGTCTCAGCTATTTCATATCATGTCACTTCAGCTTAGTTTAACCTACCCCCGTTCAAAAGAACATACCTTTGATCAAGTGGATTTTGTACGTGTTTATAACGGATATTTAAGCTAGATTCGATCATCTAAGAGGCGAATTTGGAGTAGAAATCATTTATTTAGTCTTATTGAGCAAGTTCTGCTTTAATGAAGAAAACAGGGTTTTTAGAGCTCCTAATGTTGATGGGTTGATGCGTGGTAACAAGTTGAGTCAAGACGGTTCAAAAAATGAAGGTAAGAAAGAATGACTCGTCTTTGTAAGCCAATATGAAGCTCGAGAGAAGAAGGCAAGGGAAGAAAGAAATATCCATTCGGGCTGGCCAGACGGGTCACCCATGGGGAGCAAGAGGGGGACAGACTAGTCTAAGCAGACCACCCTAGCTAGCTGGGCGTCGCATCAACATGCTTCCTTATTCCGTGTTTTGTTTTGTTTCTTATTTTTTGTGGACCTACAAAAGGCCTTTTGCTTTATATTTTTTCAGACTTATGTTTTACTTTGGAGAAACCTTAGTTATACGAGTATTATTTTAGAAAGACATTAATAGAGAATTAATCTCAATCATCTTGGATTAAGATTTGAAGAATATGAATTATTCGTATTGTGAACCTATTATTCATCTTTCTCTTATCTCTTGAATATTACCCTCTCAGCGTATGTATCGTCTATTTTTTGGACCAAACTATTCCTAACTTACCAACATATTTACATCATACGAGTATGTCATTGTAATACTAAACTTTGGACAATTAAATATTAATTTGTCCCAAATTATTGTACCTTTAATAATATTTTAAGTTTTCTCTTAATACTTATGTAAAAGTGACCTCCACGACTTAGGCTTTGTGGGTAATATGTTTACGTGGCAACGAGGTCGAGTTGTGGGTACCATTATTCACGAGCGTCTTGATCGGATGGTGGCGAATTTACTATGGCGAAATTTATTCCCCGAAGCGAGAGTGCACCATCTTTCTATCTACACCTCCGACCACGCATCGATTTTGTTATCTACGTTAGGGGGCAGGGGTATGGAGCAGCGGGGAAGAAGGTTCAGGTTCGAGCCAATGTGGCTGTCAGAGGCTGAGTACGGGAGTGTGATCCGTGATGCTTGGGGTGGTTTGGAGGCCGGGAGTGTTGAGGATAGAGTCAGGAGATGTGCGTCGCGGCTGGCGGAATGGGCCAGAGGGAAGTTCGGAAATATCAAGAAGCAAATTCGTGACAAAGAAGCTGAACTTCTTGAATGGCAGAAACGGGATCCATCGGCTGACATGTTAGATAACTGTCATCGTTTAGTGGGTGAGCTTGATACACTGTATCGACTTCAGGAGACATATTGGTATACACGGGCTCGAAAAACTGAGCTTCGAGACGGGGATAAAAATACTAAATATTTTCATCATAAAGCGAGTCAAAGACGGAGACGAAATGCGATTAAGGGGCTGGAAGGGGATGATGGTACATGGTATACCCAGGCTGAGGAGATCACGGATGTGGCGACGTCCTATTTTGGAAACTTATTTCAATCTCAGGGCGTTAGAGGCATGGCGGAGATTTTGAGTACGGTGGATAGAAGGGTGACAGAGGTTATGAATAGCCATTTGACGAGACCGATTGACGATGATGAGGTTCGACGTGCCTTGTTTGACATGCACCCGAATAAGGCGCCCGGTCCGGATGGTATGCATGCATTTTTCTACCAGAAAAGCTGAGACGTAGTAGGTCCGGCTATATGCGGGTATGTGCGGGAATGGTGGGAAGGAGGCCAGGGATTTAAGCAGAGTTAACTCCACTTCTGTGGTACTTATTCCGAAGATTGCAGAGCCTAAGAATGTAACGGAGTTTCGACCTATTAGCTTGTGTAATGTGCTTTACAAAATTATTTCCAAAACTCTTGCTAATAGGCTTAAACCGTTGATGAATGAGATCATATCGGAGGAACAAGGTGCTTTTACTCCGGGTCGCCTCATAACAGATAATGCAATTATTGCGTTTGAAGTGTTTCATGCCATGAAGAGGGGGGTGAGGGAAAGGATGGAAATATTGCACTTAAACTTGACATGAGCAAGGCGTACGACAGTGTAGAGTGGGGTTTTTTGGAAGCCATGATGCTGAAACTTGGGTTCGCGAGGAGTTGAGTCAACCGTGTGATGAGTGATAAGCTAGTCGTGTACCTATCAAAAATAACCAACTACGGTCTAACTAAAAATATAGCTAGGGAAGTCGGGATCGAATTCACAGGGAGACAAATAAATTCTACTCGTAATTAGAGTCTATCTACGAAACAATCGGGGGTTTTATGTTTTGTTTTTATCTAAACTAAAGTAATGAAGGAAAGAGAATTAAGAGAGAAGAAATAACTAAAATAAAATAAGACGAATGAAGATGAATAAATATATGGAGAGAAAACTAGGATTGTCGGTTCATTACGAATCTCATATGGTCACGGTCTAAGTCACAGGTCTGTCGCAGATATTGGTCTAAAGGGTATTGAAAAGGTCCTTCCGGTCCGCTATTCACCCTAGCATGCGTCTAAAGGCTTCCGATCTTATTAGGGCAAACTAATTTGTTGTAGCAGGCCTAACTTTTACCAGGCTTCCGATCTTAGGTTCAAGTTTACCATTAATCAATCATGCGCATTAACTGACTAATCGCGATTATATGCTACAATTGACAACTCAGACACAATACCATGAACAGATCTATAAATTATTTAATGACCACATTCAATTCGCAGACCCCCTAAATCCTAGTAAGGGAAATTAGCTACTCATAATTAAATTAAGAACAACAAGATTAATAAAAGAATTTACTAGAGTAAACATGACGAATAATAATAAATTTACGACAAGCATAAAACACTAATTAAGTATGAAGAAGAAGAATCAATCAAGAACAAAGAAGAAGGAAGAAAGATTAGATAAGATTACCAAAAGGAATGAAGGCGATTCGAATCCGAGAGTTTTACAATAACCGAGGTTTAAAGGAAGAAATTAAACTAGAAATAGTCCTAAGAGAATGAGAAAAGAGATAAAAGTAGAGAAGAGTAAAGTTGAGAAGTTGTGAAGAAGTTGAGAGAGATTTCTAATGTGGCTCAAAAGCCCTATTTATACAAATTGAATGATTTAAAAACTGTTTAGGAAACTCCTTTGTGTTTAGGAAATTTCTTGCTGATCACGAAACTTGCCCACAGTCCAGGAAATAGTCGGCCGACTATTGTAATAGTCGGTCGACTAATCACTCATCAACTTGATCTCCGCAGCTCCAGAATAGTCGGCCGACTATTGTAATAGTCGGTCGACTATCGTCATGGTGAACCGACTATTCTGATAGTCGGTCGACTATCGCTCGTTTCAGCGAACAGCAATTTTCCAGCTTCGTTTTGACGCGGTTTTGGTTCGTTTTAGCTCCTTTGTCTTCCATTCCTGCAAAAGGACAATACACACCACAAAGTAGCCAATTCGGGGCAAAATAATAGTTTTCACTATTCAATAAACACGGGGATGCGCGTATGTATAAAGGCATAAAAAGTGTATATAAAATACGCGCATCAAATCTCCCCAAACCAAACCCTTGCTTGTCCCCAAGCAAGCACAAAACCTTAACTCAATCCTAATGGAATGTATATAACTCATAGCGGAATATGCTTCAAAGTTACCCAAACCAATGTGCAACGATTAAAATTAATGTAAACAACCACATACAACAAGCTTTACCAATGACAACAATACTGAACTTTCAACCTTGCAAGACTCGTCTATGTCGGACTCTCACGGATCGCTCATCACACATAAGGGGTGATATTGTGAGTTTATGTAAAAATGGAAAGACAAAGCACTCACCTAAACTGCGACCTACAAGAACATGCATGCAATCTAACATGAAATCAATCTCTAATAACCGTACATACGCATTCTATCGGGAAAAGACACGTGCGAAGGACTTACATATGGTATAAAGTGAGGCTAATCGGGTAAGAAGGGGTAAAACGATATGGATATGAGGAGGTAAAAGCCAAGCTAATATTCCTTACACCCATCAATAATAAACATCCCGTTCTCACCAAACTCCAGTCAAAGAAATTAGGCATAGCAAAAAGCGCCTTATCAAAACCGCTTCCCACTAATAACTATGAAATTAGAGAGATCAATTCTTTTCTCATAGCAAAAACACATTCTTCTTCTAGTTTCACTTCATTCATTTTTTTTCCTTCTTTTTTTTCATTCAATTTTTTTTTTTCATTGAATTTTTTTTTTCTTTCCTCTTTTTTTTTCACAATTCATTTTTTTCCAATTCCCCTTTTTTTCAATCATCATGGTACCAAAATTAACCCGAAAAAAAACAATTCCGTCTAATTCATCTACTAGCTTAACTAGGGTAGGCAAATTATGACATGTAGTTAATAAACGGGTCAAACAGGTCAATTTGGCTATGTGAGGCTCATGAGAATTAATTAAAAGAAAGGATTTGCCTTTTCCGCACATGTCAAAACCACGAGTCAAAAACGTACAGGTACCTAAGAGACGAATGTCATGCTTATGCAGTTTGATGTTACATGTCTCATAAGGAGTACTACTCTCAACCTAAACAAAACTGATCATGAATGTCATCAGTTTAAGGCTCTAATTCCTTACAATTCTGAGTAGTTTGCCAACAATGAGTCAAGTTTATTCGTTCAGTACCGTTAACCAAAGATGCAAGAATACCGCATGTGATTATATACAAAAATTCTAACGGCGCACTAGGATAAGCAACTAAATGAAGACATAAAAGCAATATCATCATCGCTACATAGCATTCCGACTCAACTAAGACCCGACTAAATGCAAAAACATATTTTTGATTTTTTTGATTTTTTTTATGCATGCGAAAATGCAAGAAATATGCAAATGGATGAAAACAGACAGAAGCATACCCTCCCCAAACCAAATCGCACAATGCCCTCATTGTGTACATCAAACAATAGGAGGCATAAAATATACGGGGAAGAAATGCAAAACGATGGAAGTGCAAAAAGGAGAAAAAGAAGAACTACTTACAAGATATATACAAACGGAGACCTCCCCAAACCGTCCTAATCGGAGCTCTCGTCACCGCTCTCCTCCTGACTACCACCATCGTCAGCTCCATCGTCGTCATCTCCCTCCTCGTCATCTCCCTCCTTGTGATTTCCCTCCTCGTCATCTCTCCCCGCATTCCCGGCATTGTTACCATAGCCTCCCTCGGGATAGGTGTAGTAAGTCGGGTGCCAACCTGTAGGAGAGATCAAGCCGATCTGCACTCCATTGTTGTAACATGAAAAGTCGGAAAGTGCCTGATTTAGCTGGACCGTGGCTATCCGGTGGCACAACTCATTAAGCATTCCCGGGACCGCCGCTTGGTCGAGGACCGCTGGTGTAACATACGGTGGAGGAGACACAAAGTGAGCAGGAAATGCAGGCACATTAGAATAATCAGTATATGGAAATGCATAAGGAGGCCGTGGTGGGCCCGAAGGTCAAGCCGCAAAAGATGGTGTATGTGAAGCACGGCTGGTCGATCGGCTACCACCTCCTCGAGATTGTCGAGAAGGTCGAGACGGTTCACCCGTCTCGGGTGCGAAGTGTCTGGGGGTCTGAAGATCCCTCCTAAGTGGTAGCAAATAGGAGGGATACGGTGGAGGGTCCCATTCAGGACCAAAGGAGAGATAGGGGAAGGGGGTAAGAGGTGGTAGATTGTAAGGGAGGATAACCGATTCATCCTTTGTTATGCGCCAATGCAAATTGGGACCTAACCAATGAAGACTCCTAAGGACAGAAAAGTTCAAAAGGCAACTTTCGAGTCGCGTGGCAGATGGAAGATCGTGTCCTATAGGTTCCTCCCCGTACGGGAAGTCCGGAAACAGCCTACGACCGATGTGGGAAACGAGACCCCCACAATGAATGACAGAAATAAGCCCATTTCCGATATGTTGGAAATGGTGGGCAACAAGGGCGGCCACATTCATGACATATGGCCACTCGCTATCGATGTTTAGATAACCCGCTAGACTCTCTAACTCATCAGCATTAATATTGTTCGGCTCAGTACGTCCGTAAATAGTGCACCCTATCAAATGAAGCCAGTATCGGATGGTCGGGTGATGGACTTCGTTGCCCCGCTTACGACCCGTATTACGATCAGTAATGCAAGACCAGATTTCATTGGCTAGACGACGAGGGGGATGAATTGAATCCCCTTCGATAGTAACACCTAGAAGCTGACCGAACTTGCGAACGGTCCTAGAAAAACTCGTGTTAAAGAGTCTAAAAAAAATGCTAGGTGTGTCCCAGTTCATGTCACTAAAAAAATTGAAACTACTAAAAAACTCAAGAGTAAGACCCTTATATGTGAATTCTAGCATATAAATTAGCCCACTCATACCGGTACCATTAAGTAAGTCAACAACAGGCTGATAAATGCCTAACCTGCCCAAGGGCTCACGGTTTAGAAACCGTGTCGGGGTTACCTTAAGAGCTGCCAACTGGACAAAACGCTCCCTCTGATCGACCGAGGCAAACTGAACGTTTGGATATTCCGGTATGCTCTCCTCGGGAAATGGAACGAGGTCTTGACTCGGCATTGACTCCCGGCTAATGTCGACCCGACGCCTTGTGCTTCCCTGACGTTGTCTTTTTCTCGCGTCCATATTGACCTGAAATAGCTAAAATCAGACTAGTGTATTATACACATAAAAACCCCCAAATCAATTGAAATCAAAACCCTAATTTCAAAACTGAAATTTGGGTAAAAACATTATTATGTGGATGAGATCAACAAATTTGGGTAAACAAATGAAGTAGTAGCAGAAATCCACAAAAAACCCCAAATCAATTGAAATCAAAACCCTAATTTCAAAACTGAAATTTGGGTAAAAACATTATAATGTGGAAGAAATCAATTGATTTGGGTAAACAAAAGAGTAATAGCACAAATCTAAAACAAACTAATTCGATAATCTGCAATTAGATGCTGAAAACGACCCTAGAGAAATCGCGACAAAACCCAGGAAGCAGCGAAAAATCGCCCGACAGAGACGATAGTCGTCCGACTATCGGAATAGTCGTCCGACTATTCTGATGGTCGGCGACTCCGACGGACAGCAGAGAACGAAGCAGCAAAATGGCAGATAGCAGACAACTAGGCAGTATTTAGACAGAAAACAGAAAATGAAGCACAAGAAAACTTACTTGAATGGTTGGAAAGTAGTAGCAACTTCAATTAAGACAAGAACTTAGCAAAGGATGAAAAGATTAGAGAAGAAAAAGGGATGGAGAGAAGAAGATGGGTAAAGGTTGAAGATGAAGATGTGAATGAAGAGGGTGAGGGTTTGAATAAGGAGGATGAAGATAGGTGATAGGTTGGAGAAGTGATAGAGAGGGAGTAGGGTTTAGCAGTTACTTATTATTATTATTTTTCAAAATAAATTAACTGAAGTAAAAGAGTAAAGAGAAAATATGACTTATGCAACGGAAATATTCAACCAAGGTGCGCGATATTTGCCTGAATTGTCGACCGACAATAGGGATAGTCGTTCGACAATAAAAATAGTCGGCTGACTATTAAAAATAGTTGGTCGGCTATTCTTGCCCAGCTCCAGTTTTTCGTCAGCAGCCTGTTCTCTGTAAAACTCAATTTCAACCTTTAGACCCTCGTTCTCACCTCACAAAACCTATAATGCAGAAAATTAAATATGCTCTAACTAACTAAATGCAGGTACATATGTTTTAAAACCCGGGTTGCCTCCCGGTCAGCGCTGGTTTAAGGTCCCGCACGACCGTAGTCACCTTGCTCAGTTAGTGACTGTTTCGAGGTACAAAACCTCGACTTCTCCTCCTGTCTCACCTTTCTCGTAGTAGTGCTTTATTTGGTGACCATTGACCTTAAAGCAATTTCCCGTTGAAGAATTTTCAAGCTCGACCGACCCAAATTTAGAAACCGAAATTACCGTATAGGGGCCGGACCATCTGGATTTTAGTTTTCCAGGAAAAAGACGAAGACGAGAATTGAACCGTAATACCTTTTCGCCGCTTTAAACTCTCTCGGAATGATACGCTTATCGTGCCACCTTTTTGTCTTTTCTTTGTAGATACGGGCACTATTGTAGGCATTCATCCTGAACTCCTCGAGCTCATTTAGTTGTAAAAGTCGATTTTCGCCACACAATTTTGGGTCAAAATTCAGCTCTTTAACGGCCCACCAAGCTTTATGCTCCAACTCTACGGGTAAGTGACAGGACTTCCCATAAACCAACCGATAAGGCGATGTACCAATCGGTGTCTTATAGGCGGTTCTATACGCCCATAGAGTGTCATCTAGTTTCAGGCTCCAATCTTTCCTTGACTTCGAGACAACTTTTGCCAAAATATCCTTAAGCTCCCGGTTGGAAACTTCAACCTGTCCACTAGTTTGGGGGTGATACCCCAAACCTCTACGATGCATAACACCATATTTATATAATAAGGCAATAAGTTGTTTTTCTTTAAAGTGCATACCTCCATCACTAATGACGACTCGGGGAACGCCAAAACGTGGGAATATAATCTTCTTGAAAAGTTGGATGACAGTCTTAGCGTCACAATGGACCGCGGCTACGGCTTCTACCCACTTTGATACGTAGTCCACAGCTACTAAAATGTACCTATTACCTTGACTTGTCGGGAAGGGACCTTGATAGTCGATGCCCCAAACATCGAAAATTTCTACCTCCAAAATACCGACCTGAGGCATCTCATGCCTCCGGGAGATATTTCCCGTCCTTTGACAAGCATCACATCCTGAAACAAATGACTTGGCATCAGAAAACAAAGATGGCCAATAAAAACCTGATTGAAGTACCTTAGCCACGGTCCTAGCGAGACCGTGGCGACCACCATAAGACGAGGAATGACAGGCTTCCAAGATGGAATTGGTTTCCCATTGCGGTATGCATCGCCTAAAAAGTGCGTCGGCACACTCCTTGAAAAGATATGGATTGTCCCAAAAATATTGCCGAACATCATGTAGGAACCGCTTCTTTTGTTGATATGACAAATCAGGCGGCATTATTTTACCTACAAGAAAATTAGCATAGTCAGCATACCATGGAGTATCCATTATACCAATAGCCATTAAAATATCATCAGGAAAAGAATCATCTATTGGTAAAGTATCGCCTCCGTCCTGCAATGGAAATCTAGAAAGGTGGTCCGCCACAGAATTTTCAGTGCCCTTCTTGTCCTTAATCTCCAGGTCGAATTCCTGAAGTAGAAGGATCCATCGTAGTAATCTCGGTTTGGCTTCCTGCTTCGCGAGGAGGTACTTCAAAGCCGCATGGTCCGTATAGATTGTGACTTTCGATCCTATTAAATAAGATTGAAACTTCTCTAATGCATAAACCACAGCTAGAAGCTTCTTCTCCGTCGTAGTATACTTCACCTGAGCCTCATCCAGAGTTCGGCTCGCATAATAGATGGCATTTACTGCCTTTTCCTTCCTTTGACCCAGCACCGCTCCGACCGCATAATCACTAGCATCGCACATAACTTCAAACGGTAACTCCCAATCCAGGGCCTGAATAATAGGTGCTGTGACCAAAGCCTGTTTCAACCTGTTAAAAGCAGATAAACATTCATCAGAAAAAATGAATGGGGCATCCTTAAGGAGCAATTGTGTAAGTGGTTTAGCAATTTTAGAGAAATCTTTTATAAACCGGCGATAAAATCTGGCGTGTCCAAGAAAACTCCTAACCCCCTTCACGTTAACGGGAGGAGGCAATTGCTCGACCACTTGCACCTTTGCTTTGTCTACTTGGATGCGTCGATCTGAAACTAAGTGCCTAAGGACAACTCCCTCGTTGACCATAAAATGGCACTTCTCCCAATTCAACACTAGATTGACCTCAATACATCGCTGCATCACTTTATCAAGGTTAGTTAAACAATCAGTGAAACTACTACCGTAGACACTGAAATCATCCATAAATACCTCCATAATAGACTCGATATACTCGGAAAATATCCCCATCATACACCTTTGAAAGGTGGCAGGGGCATTACACAACCCGAAGGGCATCCTGCGATAAGCAAAAACACCATGGGGACAAGTAAAGGTAGTCTTTTCCTGATCATCGGGATGGATCAGGATCTGAAAGAACCCTGAATAGCCATCTAAATAACAGAAAAACTTAAATCGATAAATCAAGACGGATCTTTTCCTGATCGATAAATCTTTTCCTGATCATCAGGATGGATCAGGATCTTTTTTTGTGGCGGCATTTAATTGTCTATAGTCAATACACATCCGCCATCCCGTTACAATTCTAGTAGGTATTAATTCTTTTTTATCGTTTTTTACCACGGTCGTCCCGCCTTTCTTCGGGACGACCTGAACAGGACTCACCCATTTAGAGTGACCGACAGAATAAATTATACCTGCGTCTAACAATTTCATCACTTCTTTCATTACCACTTCCTGTATTTTCGGGTTCAACTTACGTTGACCCTGTCTAACAGGTCGGCGATCCTCTTCCAGTTCAATTCGATGCATCCAAATATCGGGACTAATTCGCTTAAGGTCATCTAGACTGTAACCTAATGCATTCTTGTTCTTTTTAAGAACGACCAACAAAGCAGAAAGTTGGTTCTCATCTAATTTATTACTTACAATGACGGGATAAGACTCAGAATTGTCTAGAAATACATACTTAAGATGAGACGGATGAGGTTTCAGGTCGCGTTTGGTTACCTCTACAGCATAAGAAGTATCTACCAACCTATTTACCACTTCTTCGTCGATGCTCGTCAGTTTCTGTGTATCTCCTAAAATATCCCACACAGCATCATCGTTAGTCTTATCACCTGCACAAGTGTCTAAACATGTCAAAGCCTCGAGCGGGTCCCTACTCAGGGAACCCGTACAAACATCAAGAATAACTTCATCGATAATATCTAATGAATAACAAGTATCCTTGATCATAGGCTTAGCTAATGTGTTTGCCAAATTAAAGGTCACTTTATCATCCCCCACCTCCAAAGTCAAGCGTCCGTGCTTGACATCTATAATAGCCCCTGCAGTATGTAGAAATGGCCTACCTAAAATTATAGAAATCTGAGTATCCTCAGCCATATCTAAAACAATGAAATCGACAGGTATAAAGAATTTACCTATCCTCACAGGGACATCCTCTAAGACTCCTAGGGGACGTTTAACTGACCTATCAGCCATCTGAAGAGTCACACTTGTGACTTTAAGCTGACCCATATTCAGTTTCTCGCAAACTGAATAGGGCATGACACTGACACTTGCACCCAAATCACATAAAGCTTTATTGATTACATGGGTGCCTATGGTGCATGGTATGGAAAAACTACCCGGGTCTTTCAGTTTGGGTGGAGACTTACTCTGAATTAGAGCACTACACTCGGCAGTAAAAGCAATAGTCTCATGTTCATTAAAGTTCCTCTTACGGGTCAGAATATCTTTCATAAATTTTGCGTAAGAGGGTACCTGGGTAATTAATTCCGTGAAGGGAACGGTTACCTGGAGATTTTTGACGACCTCCATAAACTTACTGAACTGGTTCTCAACCTTCTTATTCTTCAACCGGCTAGGAAAATAAACTTGAATTTTAATCTGTTCAGTAGCTTTATCTTGTAGAACACCCGTTTTCACTTCAGCATCAGACGTCTTATCAGCAGCGACCGTCTGGGATCCCGATCCTGTCTCTGGGATAGTCGGCCGACTATCAGGGATAGTCGGTCGACTATCAGGGATAGTCGGTCGACTATCAGGGATAGTCGGTCGACTATTTTCCTCCTCACCTGCAGTTTCTGTTAATCTGTCAATGATAGTCGACTAACTATCTGAAATAGTCGGTCGACTATTATTGATCAGTCCGTCATTCACAGCAGTTTCAGCAGTTTTTAACGATACATCATCATCGATTACATCCTCAATTACATCATCCACAATAACAGAATTACGATAGCTAGGCATCTTGGGCTCGTCATAAGTAAGGCCGCTACGAAACTGAATCGCGTTGGCCGTATCATGCTGTTTTTTCGGCTGTTACGGTAGTGTGCCCGATTGCCTAGCATACTGATTTGTGGCAAGCTGCGCCACCTGCGTCTCCAACATCTTGATCTGTGCATCTTTAGATTGGTCACTTTTCTACATCTGGATCATGAGAGATTGCATCATACTCTTCAATTCATGATATTCACTAGGAATTGAGCCGGAGTCGCGGGCGGTGGAGGGAGAATAGCAAGAGGTTGAGTCGGCGGTGGAAGAGCTAGAGGCTTTTGGAAGCCTTGTTGTTGTCCACGATGGGGCGAAACATACGCTTGTTGCTTCGGCTGAGGAATTGGGTTCAACACATTCTAGTTCGTCCAACTAAAGTTTGGATGTTCCTTAGTCCTCTCATTATAGTAATTAGAATAGGGATTACCTTGCTTGAAGTGTTGAAAAGCTAGAACTTGTTCCATCCCGGTCATACATTCCCCCGCGCTATGGCCTTCGGTACCACATCGCTCACACTAACCTCTTGTTTGATCATGGCATGGACAGTTTGCTGATTCGACTCGTTCCTATGAGGCGGATTCTGAATTTTATCGAGACGGACATGAAGATGATCAAATTGAGCCATAATCTCGCTAGTTTTAGCTGCGGCTACCCGAACACTTCCCCTCGGATTTCCGTACTCGGCTCGATGCGTGGCCATCTCCTCGATCAATTTCCAACCCTTGTCATCATCAACATTGTTTTGGAAACGTCCAATAGCTGTACCATCAAGAATAGCACGATTATCATCAAATAAACCGTTATAAAATTGATTACATAAAAACCATGGTTCAAATCCGTGGTGAGGAATAGAACGGACTAGATCCTTAAATCTAGTCCATGTTTCGTTTAGATCTTCCAATGGTCCTTGCTTAAAACTGGTTATTTGACTCCGTATCTGATTAGTGCGTTGAGGAGGGTAGTAATGCTTCTAAAAAGCAAGCGCCAATGAGTTCCAGTCATTAATGTTGGCTGCTGCTTTATCCAAATCTCGATACCATCTACGGGCTGGACCTGCAAGAGAATGGAAATAAGGCCTCCATTACTTGTTCTTGTGTTACCCCGGGAGCAACTGCAATCGAACAACAATAATCAGTGAATATTTCCATATGCTGTCCGGGATCTTCGTTTTTATTGCCCGAGAAGGTATTTCGCTCCACTAAATTAATATAAGCGGGACGAATCTCGAAAGAGCCGGTGGTAGAAGTCGGTAGCTTCCATCCTTTTGGGATGTTAGCCTGAGTCGGCTCGGAGTGAGTGAAAAGTTTCGGCGGCATGATCGGAACTGAGATATCTGACTCGGGGTCTGACTTGGTGCTTGAGTTGTCCTCTTTGTGGGACGAATAATCCGCTTCCAGATTAGCGAAAACGGGATCAAGCGTATTGGATTTTTCCGCTTGACGAATTTCCCTCCAAAAACTCCGTCTAGCTCGTAAAGTCTTCTCAGGTTCGGGATCAAAAGGACGAATCTCGGACCTGTTAGACCTGGGCATACACAGAACTAAGAAGGAAAATATGCGAACCGTCTCAAGGAACGAAAGTTCCCTGAGACAAAAGATAAACTAAAAAGACAAGTAAAGTTAACCGTCTTTCCTGCAACGGCGCCAAAATTTGATAAGCTAGTCGTGTACCTATCAAAAATAACCAACTACGGTCTAACTAAAAATATAGCTAAGGAAGTCGGGATCGAATTCACAGGGAGACAAATAAATTCTATCGTAATAAGAGTCTATCTACGAAACAATCGGGGGTTTTATGTTTTGTTTTTATCTAAACTAAAGTAATGAAGGAAAGAGAATTAAGAGAGAAGAAATAACTAAAATAAAATAAGACGAATGAAGATGAATAAATATATGGAGAGAAAACTAGGATTGTCGGTTCATTACGAATCTCATATGGTCACGGTCTAAGTCACAGGTCTGTCGCAGATATTGGTCTAAGGGGTATTGAAAAGGTCCTTCCGGTCCGCTATTCACCCTAGCATGCGTCTAAAGGCTTCCGATCTTATTAGGGCAAACTAATGTGTTGTAGCAGGTCTAACTTTTACCAGGCTTCCGATCTTAGGTTCAAGTTTACCGAATTCAATTAATCAATCATGTGCATTAACTGACTAATCGCGATTATATGCTACAATTGACAACTCAGACTGTAATCCCCTAGAAATTCTAACGCAATACAGTGGCGGAAACACTGTAGAAGTGGAATTATAACACACTGTAACTATGTCCTGATTAAATAAAAACGGTAAGTCAATACATAAGCCATAAAATAAAAAATGGCTATAAAATAAAAATATAATAAAATCCATAAAATGGGTTTTAACAATCTGTAATACAGTGATCTCATTAAAACAAGCAGGATCCACAACTGCTCGCTAGCCCACCTGAAGGGAAACACATATACCTGCCATGTTAAAAAAAACATAACAGCCACAATCAGTGGGGAGCAACGTCAACGTTCTCCCAGCAGTATAACAGGATTTTAAAACTATTATTACTATTATAGAAATATAGTAAAAATGGAAAATAGTAAAAAAGTATAATAAAAATAAGCTTTCAGTGAAGAATTTCACGTATCGAAACAATATAATAAAAAATGAGTTTTCCGGAGAAAACAGAAAACATTTGCCAACCCGCGAACCAAATTATACCGATAATAATAAAATATTCAAAATGGTGTTATGGATAGGATTAGTGTAGACGGCTAGACTTTCACTAGGAGAATACTAAAACTAGCTTCGAGAACTTAGTTCACACAAATCAAACCTCGATCTCTAACTAGGCTACTCAACCATAATAGGACGGCGACATATAAATGCGTGGCCCTAGTTTAAGATGATGTACACCCCTCCCGAGCACCATAAATACTCAGTTCAACCCGACGGCGTCTTACTGCGAGGCACGAGCTTAAGGAAATATACACACACTCCCGAACACCATATATGCTCAGTTCAACAACCAGTGTGCCCCATAAAGACACATCAGCCTTATAGTTGATGGCAAATACGTAAACCCCAGAATATATTACTCTAACCTCACGCTTGTCCTTATTCCATAACTCCTAAACAAAGACATTGTCGATATTCAAAAGATATAATCATTAAAATAATAAGAGAACAAAAGGAGTAACCATTATATTCTAAAAGCGGAAACTTTCTATTTTAGGAAACTTCTATTTTTAGAAACTTTACTAAAAATAGCATCATATCAAAATATCGAAAATATTAGTTTATACTAATACAACATTTTTAGTAAAAAATATAGATTTATAAAACTAATACTTTCGGCCTTAACGATATTAATTATCAAAGTGAGAGCATTTAGGTTTATGAAATTATTAAAATATCTTCCAAGTGTTTATAAAATGAATAAAAATGTCTTAAACATTTTAATACTACTAATCAAGGTGTTTTCAAAGTTTATAAAATTAAAATTCCCTAATTATTAATAGTTTCGACAAAACGAACATAAATAGGATTTTATGGCAAATGCCAAATTAAATACTTTAACGTCTTTTATTTAATTAAACCAATGAACATATTTAGAGTATGTTAAGGGATGATTTAATTCTTAAAGTTTCAGATTTAAATATTTTCAAAATTGCTGGAAAAATAATTCTTTTAGGTAAGATGAAGCATTTTAACGACAAATCGTAATTTTGTCCAAAAATCATTACTGTTAATTAAAGACTTTAATAAATAGTACAAAAATTACGTAAAATAGCAAAAATATATTTTTGGACATTCTGTCCAGAAAAGAAAATTTTCCAGAATTCTTAAACTCGGTTTTTAAAGGGGTTTTCTCGTTAATCGTCTAATCTCGACAATAACGATTAATAAAAATAGTAATTACAAAACGATTTAAGTATTAATATCCAAAAATTATTATTAAACTTAAAAATCATGATTTTCCAGAATCTACCATTTTTTCCATATTTCCAAAAACTCCAGTGTTCCGGTATGGAAACAATTAGACCCGATTCTGAATTCGGATCTTAACTAATGTGTTTGAAATCCAAAATGATCGATGTAAGTCTTCTTTTGACTCTCCCCTTCTCCTCACTCCGATGGTCGAACTTTCCTGACGGAGATGGTCTGCCCCTGCACAGGGAACACACAGGGCCCCGGAGGTGTCCGGGGGAACCCTC
Source organism: Agrostemma githago (assembly GCA_958450325.1). Classification (NCBI taxonomy): domain Eukaryota; kingdom Viridiplantae; phylum Streptophyta; class Magnoliopsida; order Caryophyllales; family Caryophyllaceae; genus Agrostemma; species Agrostemma githago. Next base: position 11,261,746 of record OY288244.1, read on the forward strand.
TCCGATGCCTAAGTCAGTCCGTGAAATGCCTTAACGAACCTAGCTCGTGAGGAACTAGACGGCGGTTTTTAGAGTGAGAGTCTAAAGAGAGAATTTCCAACCTCTTTCTTATGGGAAATGGAAGAGTATTTATACCTTTTCCACAAGAGAGAGGAAGGAGGAGAGAGAGTGGGAGAAGGGGTGGATGAGGGGGTGACAAGTGGCTTTACCTCATCCACTCATTCCCCTTTACCTTTAGGCAAAATGACGGGAGGGCCCCTGGTTTCCCCTACTCCTGCTGGGCATGCGAGTACCCAAGAACCAGAAGGCAGGGAGTCTTGGTTGCCCTGCTCGGCGGGCGGTAACGCCCTGCCGGGCAGGTGGATGCCTTGGAGTGATGGATTCTCGCTTAATGACCTGCCTGGTAGGTCCTTCTTTATTCCCGGGTCGGGCCACCCAAATGGCAAGCGACTCGCTTGCAGGCTTCCGACCCCCATCAATTGGCCCTCGCCGGCTAAGGGGAAGCAGAGCTCTCCTTGGCAGGCGATCTCTGGGATGGGAGGTTGACTTCTTAGCATTTAATGCGTTGCATGTTCCCGAGGAAGGAAGCTCAATTGCATGGGGTATGCAAAGAGTCGGAATATTTTTCGGCTCATGATTACCTCTTGCAAAGAGGATTTTTGGGCAGCGTGCCCCCTCAGTGATTGGTTCTTCTCTTTACTGAAGTGGTTGGGGTGCCATAAATGGTGTGTTTTACCCTTGTATAAATTCCAATCCTTACCACTTCTTACGTTTTATCTTCAATCCTTCTTCTAGCTTTATTTTCTCTTACAAGAACAATGTCTTGGGTTAAGAAAACAGTTCTTCGCTGCGGAGTTCGTGTGGGTACGTTTCGCTTTAAAGGATTTTGGAGATTAAGGTATCCAAGGGCGGCTTTTCTGGCCCTGCGTCGCAGTAGGCGACTTCGGCTTCGCTCTTCTCTGAATGCCAGGAGGAGAGCTGCCAGAAGGAAAGCTGTCAGGGTAGGCAAGCGTCCTATCCAAACTTCATCTCCACCTGGGCCCATGACTGGGCGCTGCTCTGGCTGCTTTGATCGGGGGTGCTATACGTGCTTCCCCTGGCTACACCCCGAGCAATTCGTTCCTAACTGTCCTGAGTTTAACTCATCCCCTGAGTTGGGCCCTTCTTCCCCTGTGAAGAAGACGGGATGTGGTTCCTGTGATGATGTTAGGATGGTCCCTTATGGCAGGGACTGGGATATCAGCAGCCGCAATTCCAAGGATAGTGAAGGTCAAGGCTATTCCTCCGGTGGTGGCGAGGACTTCCCTACTGATCCTTTCAAGGACTCAAACGATTGGGACTGGGGGTCAGCTTTGGATGACTACAGCCCAAGGAATTACTCGGGCCCTGATGATGACTAGGTCTGCTCAGGGCTTGCAGGCTGGTTAATTGAGCCAGAAAGTCATGCTCTTTTCAGTACTTTTTATTTGTTGTTGAATGTAACTTGCCCATTTTGGGCCTTTTTCTCAATGAACGAAAAAATCAGGCTGTTTGGTTATGTTTTTGTTGCTTTTTTTTTTGAATTAATGTGGGGATGACGTCATTGGGTGATCAGTCCTCTGACACCCTTTGCATTTTTGAGGCCCTTCTTGGGAAGAGGTGGGCGGTTGATGTTCAAAGTGCGACACGTGGGGTAGTTCTTGGGGAAGTATTGTCAGAGGGGTGACCCTTCGGTTATCTGGGCTTATATAAGCCCCTCTCCTCCCCCTATTTCCCTCTTTCACACTTTTCAAACTCAAAAACCCTCTTCATTCCTCCATTGTTGAGAACTCTTTTCTCAAGACTGAGAAGCTTCACCCCTCGGATTTTCAAGCGGCGATCACCGTTTCTAGGTTAGAATCTTGCCCTTAAAACCCTTTTCTTTTTAATTTCTTCACATCTTTTCTTCTTGAATCGATGTCTCGCGCTCGTATTCTTACTTTTATCAACCCGCCGTTTGAGAGAACGGAGAGTGGAGAGGAGGCTAGGACTAACCTGGCCTTCTCTTCTGGGGTTAGGTTTACCGGGGAGGATCACTTTGAGGGAGAGGATGCCAACTTCCCTGAACCTGCCCCCCTTGATGTCGTTGATTCCGACGACGAGGCCCTGGAGATAAACTCTTCTAGAATAGCTGGTCCCCTTGTCCCTAGGGAGAAGGGGAGGACATATTATCTAGATAAGGCCAAGTACCAGATCCCCTTAAGGACTTACCCTGAAGCCAAAAATCGAGATTTAATTTTGGCACTTAACGCTGCTGAGGCCATCGAGGGCTTTTACAATTTTGGGGAGGGGTATACGATTGTAATCCCTGGGGAGAAAGACAGTATGTTGTCCCCCTGACGGCTGCATAGCCGTCTATCACAAGAGTTTAGAGTTCGGCTTGCGATTCCCCCTGCACCCTTTCCTGGAGGAGGCCTTCAGGAGAATGAATGTGGCCATAGCCCAGTTAACTGCTACTACGATCAGGTCATTAATATCCTACACCTGGACCTGCATCTTCCATGGGAAGGGACCCACTATTAATGCCCTGCGTTATATGGTGGGGCTGCAAATGGTATCCTCGTCTGGGGGGGATGGCTCCCCTGGATATTGGTCCCTTCAGAGGCAGAAGGGCTACACCTTAGTCTGGCCGACTTTAAACAACCTGAAAGACTGGAAGAACAACTTTTTATATGTACATAGCGCTTCTGGGTGGAAGATTCCCTGACACTTTAGAAATCATGTCCATACTCGCCTGGAAACTCGTGAGGAGTACCACCCAGGCGTTGGGGGGAAGGCCTTGGAGGTAAAATTAAACAGGCTGGACGAGAAAGTCATCAAGAAATTTGCGATTGTCACTGATAAATCCGGCGTTTGCGGCCCTGCCTTCTGGCTTCCTCATGCAGAGCTCATTGCCACGGATAACTATTTGGGCCGCGTGGGCCTGATTCCTGGCCTAGCATAAGGTAGTTCAGGGATTTTTATCGGCCTTGTTGCTCTGTTTTTCTATGTTTCTTCCTAATCGGTTGTTCTTTTGCCCTGAAGATTCCAATTCTCGCCTCTGGTCGAGGAAGGAGGTAAAGAGACTTGGCTTGAACGAGGATTTCTTGATTATTTCAAAGCGCCCCTCCCTTCCCTCGAGTTATAAGAAGGGTGAGAAGAATCTAATGAGGTTCGTGAAAAGTATTTCAGCCAGTCGAAGGCTCCCTCTTCCTCCAAGACTGCCGCCTGCAAAACCGACGGCTCCTCCCTCTGATGCTCAGGGTGCAGAGGCATAGGTCACCTTAGAGGCCACCCCTTCCCTTGCTGGTAAGCGAGGCGATTATCCTGCGGGGACCCACACCCTCCCAGGGATCACGCCCTGCTGATTCTGAAGGAACTGGGGAGAGCGCTCCCCTGGAATGCAAGAGGAAAAGAGATAGAGAACCCTCTGGGGCTGCTCATGTGGTTGACCTGGAGACCGACGTTGAGACCCCTGAGCCCAAACGCCCTGCCCGTGAGATTCCAGGCACTCTCTTCACAGAGGAGAACACTGAATTCCACTGTACCGCGGGTGATAGTGTGGATGTCTCTGCCCTGCTTTCAGATTCTGGGGTCGTCCTGACAGACCGCCTCACCAAGTCCGTGACTTCTACCTCCCATCAAGTGATTCAGTATATTCAGCACACTTCCAGGGTGCTGCAAGCCTCGGCTGAGTTGGCGGCTCTCAGCCGCCTGAGCGATGAGGAGCTGATTCTCACTCCTGGGGTTCCCCCTCCTGATCGTCGGACCACGGTGGAAAGGGATGTCACCCTGATCAGCAACTTGAAGGATAAGTTGGCAAAGCAGGAAGGTGAGATGGAGGAAATGAGGGGTCAGGCGACTCAATGGAAACTCCAGGGGGAGAAGGCCATGGAAGAAGTATCAAAGCTGGAGGCGGACTTGAAAGAGAGCAGGCTGGCGGTGGAGCAGGCAAAGAATTCTCTGGCTGAAATGGACTATGCGAAAAGGAAGGCGGTCGACCTGGAGGAGCGCTTGTCGAAGGATGACTCGGAGCTTAAGCAGGCTCAGGCTGATCTGAAGGTCAAGGGCGAAGAATGGCAAAGGGAGAAAGATACCATCCTGGAGGAGACTGAAATCGCAGTGGATACGAGTTTTCAGGATGGGGCCAACTCTTCGCTGGAACTCGTCATGGAAGTAATCAGGGAGATGTTCCCTGATTTCGATGAGGAAGCCTTCAGAAGCCTTTACTACATCAAGAATGAAGCCCGGGCTAGCAAGCCGGCTGAGGAACCTGCTGGTGCCAGTAATGATGCCCCCAACGTTTGATGTGCAGGGGCTTTGCCATCTTTTCTTGCTTTGAGCTTTTATCTTCTGATAACTTTTAACTTTTGTGCCCGAGCTCTGATGGGCCGGCTGTCTTTGTAATTTTTCTATTGTTTTTTTAAAAACACTTGGATTTGTTATGAATGTCTTTTATTTCAGCCTGTTTTTTCCTTTTTTAAAGGTACGACCTGACCTTTGCCTTTGTTTGAAGTTCAGGGAGCTTGCCCCCTGCCTGTCCAGAGGCAGAGAGGGGTTTTTTGATGTTTTTTTTATATACAAGGTTGGGGGGATTGCCCCCAGTCCTTGTTTTTGGTGTGCGAAGCCTAGCCTGACCCTGGCTTCTTATTCAGAGTCCAGGGGGCCTGCCCCCTGCCTGCCTAGAGGCAGGGAGGGGTTTTGGCGTTTTTTATACAAGGTTGGGGGGATTGCCCCCAGTCCTTGTTATTGGCGTGCGAAGCCTGACCTGACCCTGGCTTCTTATTCGAAGTCCAGGGGGCCTGCCCCCTGCCTGCCAGAGGCAGGGAGGGGTTTTGGCGTTTTTTATACAAGGTTGGGGGGATTGCCTCCACTCTTGTTATTAGCGTGCGAAGCCTGGCCTGACCCTGGCTTCTTATTCGAAGTCCAGGGGGTCTGCCCCCGGTCTGCCCAGAGGCAGGGAGGGGTTTTGGCATTTTTTATACAAGGTTGGGGGGATTGCCCCCAGTCCTTGTTATTGGCGTGCGAAGCCTGGCCTGACCCTGGCTTCTTATTCGAAGTTCAGGGGGCCTGCCCCCTGCCTGCCCAGAGGCAGGGAGGGGTTTTGGCGTTTTTTATACAAGGTTGGGGGAATTGCCCCCAGTCCTTGTTATTGGCGTGCGAAGCCTGGCCTGACCCTGGCTTCTTATTCGAAGTCCAAGGGGCCTGCCCCCTGCCTGCCCAGAGGCAGGGAGGGGTTTTGGCGTTTTTTATACAAGGTTGGGGGGATTGCCCCCAGTCCTTGTTTTTGGCGTGCGAAGCCTGGCCTGACCCTGGCTTTTTATTCAAAGTCCAGGGGGCCTACCCCCTGCTTGCCCAGAGGCAGGGAGGGGGACTGAAATTTTTCTTGGGGGGCCTATTTTCCTTGGTTTCAGCAACAAGGGAGCCTCCCCCTATTGCCCCCTGCTCGTTTGTGTGTAAAAAACTGCAAATTTTGGAACGGACAACGAGTATAGACTGCTATGTTTTTCATTTCTTCGGGATTTGTTACAATTATTTGTGGCCGGAGTCGTCGACAATTCTGTTTTGACCGTCCTCCGCCGGTTTTTCTTTGACAGGTAGGATAAAAGAGCTATCTAGTTTCCTATTTTTAAACATAGTACTTCTTTAGAGTGTCTATATTCCAGGGTGCGGCTAACTCGTGGCCTTCAAGGTTGGCGATCTTGTAGGTGCCTGGCCCCTTAATCTGGGTTACCTCGTATGGGCCTTCCCAGTTGGCGCTCAGTTTTCCATGTTCATGCGCTTTTCCTACCGCCTGCATTTTTCTTAGGACTAGGTCTCCCACCTGAAAACTCCTCTCATTTACTCTTCTGTTGTATGCCCTTCTCATTCTTTGTTGGTAGGCAGCTATGTTAATGCTGGCCTCCTCCCTGACTTCATGGACTAGGTCCAGGGTTTCAGCCATTGATGCTTTGTTATCTGCCTGATTATATTGTTGGGACCTCAGAGTTGGTATTCGGGCTTCTATGGGTAACAAGGCCTCTGCTCCATAGACCAGGCCGAAGGGTGTCTGACCTGTAGACTCCTTGCGTGTGGTTCTGATTGACCATAGAATACTTGGCAATTCGTCTGCCCACCTGCCTTTGAGGTCATCTACCATTTTCTTTAATCCATTCAGGATCTGCTTATTGGCAGCTTCAGCCTGCCCATTAGTTTGTGGGTGGCAGACAGCAAAGTAGGCGACTGCTATTCCATGCCCCTCCAGCCAGGTTCTCAAGGGGTCATTGTCAAACTGCCTTCCGTGGTCGAACACCAGCATCTTTGGTAAGCCAAATCTGGTTATGATATTCCTCCAGATGACTTTTCTAACTGCAGGTTCAGTGATGTTAGGGACTGCTTCAACTTCGATCCATTTTGTAAAGTAGTCAATCCCTACTATTAAGAACTTCTGACCTCCGGTAGCTGCAGTAAAGGGGCCCAGTATGTCCATTCCCCCATTGAGCGAATGGAATGGGGGAGAGGATAGGCCTGAGCTCCTGGGCTGGGGCATGGATTGAAGGGGCAAAGAGTTGGCATTTTCTGCATTTTCGAGTCAGATCTCTTGCGTCTGCTAGCAGGGTCGGCCAGTAGTATCCTGCCCTCAGGACTTTGTGTGCCAGGGATCTTCCTCCTATGTGGTGCCCGCAAATTTCTGAATGAATGTCGTCTAGAACTTCCTCCGCCAGCCCTGCCCCCAGGCATTTGAGCAGGGGTGAGGAAAACGACTTTTTGTATAAGTCTTCTCCTATTAGTACAAACCATGTGGCCCTAGCCAGCGTTTTTCTCTTTTGAGCGGGGTCAAGCGGTAAGATTCCATGTTTTTTGAATTGGATGATTGGATTCATCCAATTTTCTGGGTCATCCTCTTCAACGATATTAACCGGCTGGTGGGAGGTGGTAGATTTTTCTTGGACCACGTCCACCCAGACTGATCTTCGTATGTCTTGTAAGCTTGAGCTAGCCAGCTTTGATAGGGCGTCTGCCCGGTTATTCTGGGACCGGGGAATCTGTCTGATTTCGTAGGACTTAAGCCCTGACAGCTCTTGCTTCACCCTTTCCAAATACGTGGCCATAGCCTGGTCTCTTGCTTCATACTCTCCATTGATTTGGTTGGCGATGAGCTGGGAGTCTGTTGCCAGAATTACCCGTTCTGCTCCGGCGGCTCTGGCCAATTTTATGCCTGCAAGGACGGCCTCATACTCGGCCTCGTTGTTAGATGCAGGGAAGGTGAACCTGAGAGCATGCTCAAAGTCCGTTCCTTCAGGGCTGGTCAACACGACCCCTGCCCCTGCACCGTTGGTCGTGGAAGATCCGTCCGTGTACACTACCCATTCTCCGGTGGGGGGATCATCCTCCTCTGAGTGGGAGCATTCAGCCAGGAAATCTGCCAGGGCTTGCGCTTTTATGGCTGCCCTGGGCTGATAGGATATTCCTAGTTCGCTTAACTCGACGGCCCATTTCAGCAGTCTTCCTGATTTCTTAAATTTTTCTAAGACTTTTTCCAATGGTTGATCAGTCAACACTACAACAGGGTGTGCTTCGAAGTAAGGTCTGAGTTTTCGGGCTGCAACGACGACTGCGTATACTGCCTTCTCAACCACAGGGTAATTTTTCTCAGCTGCCCCCAGGGCATGGCTCACAAAGTATATGAGCTGTTGAGAGCTTGCTTCCTCTCTCAAGATAACCGCACTTACTGTCGAGTTGGTGACGACAATGTAAAGGAAAAGTTTTTCCCTGCCATTGGTCTCGCCAGGGTGGGGAGTTTTTTCAAATGTTCCTTTAGTTGTCCAAAGGCTTCCCTTTGCTCATCCTCCCACTTAAACTGTTTGTTGCCTTTCAAGACCTTGAAGAATAGTGTTGATTTATCTGTTGATCTGGCAATGAAGCGTGCCAGGGCAGCCATCCTGCCAGTTAGGCGTTGGATATCCCTAATGGTCTTCGGTTCTGGAAGGTCCAAGACTGCCTAAACCTTTTCAGGGTTGGCGTCTATTCCCCTTTCACTGACAAGAAAACCTAGGAATTTTCCGGAGCGAACCCCGAATGTGCATTTCTTGGGGTTGAGCTTCATCTTGTAAGTGCGCAGGGAGGAGAAGGTTTCTTGCAAGTCTGTCAAGTGCTGATTATCTCCCTTACTTTTTACGATTGCATCGCCGACGTAGGCCTCCAAATTCCTACCCTTCTGTTTTTCAAAGACCTTGTCCACTAACTGCTGGTAGGTGGCCCCTGCGTTCTTTAGTCCGAAAGGCATCATTTTGTACATATAGGTGCCATGGCTGGTGATGAAGGCACACCTCACCCTGTCAGGCTACCATAAGTACACTTGATGGTACCCTGAAAATGCGTCCAGAAAGCTTAGCATGGAGTACCCACTGGTGGCGTCTACCAGCTGATCTATTCTGGGAAGGGGATGGCAGTCTTTTGGGCAGGCCTTGTTGAGATTTGTAAAGTCTACGCACATCCTCCATGCGCCTGAGGACTTTTTCACCATTACAACGTTTGCCAGCCATTCAGGGTAATCACAGATTTCAACGAAATCTGCTTTCAAAAGTTTTTCTATCTCTTCTTTTATGGCCAGGTCTTTCTCTGCTGACATGTTTCTTTTCTTTTGTTTGACGGGGCGGGCCTCCGGATTTACGTTCAGCCTGTGAACGATGTAAGCCGGGTCGACCCCCGACATTTCGTCTGCCGAGTAGGCGAACACGTCCCTGTTATCTCTCAGGACCCTATGAGGACGCCTCCAGATCAGCGCCTATGAGGACTTGTCTGCCAGGCTCCAGGTCCACCAGCATACTTTCCCCCCAGGTTCCAGGTGGTCAGCTGCCTGCTGTCTGGCTGGGATCTCACCCTCCCTGCTGGGGGAACTGTTTGCTTTCCTTTTTCCTTTTCTCTCAGTTTCATGGGTTTGGAGGGCCACCGAATAGCACTGCCTAGCTGACTCCTGGTCTCCATGAATTTTCCCTTCCATGCCAAAATCTGTTACATAGGCTACAGTCAGAGCCCTGATTGATATGGCTGATTCGATTTCGTCCAAGGTAGCTCTGCTTATTAGGGCGTTGTATGCAGACCTCGCGTCTACAACAACAAATGAGGCCCTGATATTTCTAGCGGAGGCTCCTTCCCCAAATGTTACGGGCAGGTCAATGATACCCATGGGGAGCACACCTGCCCCGCTGAATCCATATAAGGACCCAGGGGCTGGCCTCATGTGCCTCTTTTCCAGGCCCATCCTCTCGAATGCGTCCTTGTACAGTAGGTTGGTATAAGCTCTTGTGTCTACCATGCGTCTTTTTACGATGTGGTTGCTGATTACTAGGGACAGTACCAGGGGGTCGCTGTGGGGGTATATTACCCGCCCTGCATCCTCTGGGGTGATGCTCAGGGTCGCGCCCTTGGGACTCCCTGTCCTCTCAGCATAGCAGACTTGGTTTCGCAACTCTCGGATCTGCCTTTTTTGGCTTCTCCTACTTGACTGGCCCTCTGCATCCCCTGATATCACATGGATTATCATGCGGGTCTGCGTCGAGCCTTCAGGCTTATCTGCCACCTCTTTCTGGCTCTTGTTTCTCGCTGCGTAATTGCTCAGCCATCCATTTCTGATAAGCTTCTCAATTTCGTCTTTCAGGTGGCCGCACTCCTCGTTGGTGTGCCCCACACAATCGTGGAATGTGCAAAAAAAATTTGGATCCCCTTTTGGGCTGCGAGGCTTGTTGGGACGATTCCATTTTGCCGTCACCTTTTCCAGTTCGAAAATTTCTGCCCTAGACTTGTTAAGGGCTGAGTAGCTGTCAAATCTGGGTTGGTATGTTGTGCGTTCTTTTCTAGGGGTATCTCCCCCCTCCTCTTTCTGTCTGTTTTGTTCGTTCCTGCCACGTCCACCCTGCGGTCCCCCCTGCGGTCTGGTTGGCCCTGCGGGAGTATCTGGCAGGCTGTGGAATTCTTCCTGTAATATGAAGCCCTCGGCAATTTTTCTGGCTTTAACCAGGGTCTCAGGCTGAGCTCTGATCATCTGATTCTTCATCTCTCCTGGGAGCAGTGAGATGGTCTGCGCGTATGTAGCCGTTGAGTCGTCGATCTCCTTGACCTGCTGGTAGGGCAGGTCAAATCTCTTTATGTACTCCCTAACACTTTCCCTCTTCTTTTGCTTCAGGGTCATCAGGTCAGACCGAGTGAGCCGGCGCCTCTTGTTTCCTACATATTGTTCTAAGAAAGCTTCAGCTAGCTCTATGAAGAAACTGATCGACCCCTGACGTAGATCTCTTAACCATCCTTGTGCTAGTCCAACCAGGGTAGTTGGGAAGACTTTGCACCAGACTGTGTCGCCTACGTCATACATGCCCATGTGACTCTCAAAGGCTGCCAAGTGATTGGTCTGCGGTTCCGTCGAATTTGACGGAGGGCATTTTAATCTTCGTGATGGGGTACTCCTGTACGTCAGGGTGAAGTGGTGTTTTGGTGGGCCTGCCTACCAATCGTGAACTGCTCCCTCCAGAGTGGTAACCGTGGTCATCCCATCTTCCAGGGGTCGGTTTCCTTAGACTGGGGGAGCGGTGCCTTGGTGGCAGCCTACTTATAGCCCCATCCTCCCTATCAGGGGTGAGATGTCTGGTTCTTTTTCTCTGGGGCTGGTCAAGGTTGTCGCCCCGGCGATGTCTTGAATCGAGTGGTTGCCCTCGGTTGAGCCTGGATTGTAGGCTTCGAGACAGCCCTAGAGCTGGCTGCTCCTCTACTGCTGGCGTCAGCCTGGAGAAGACTCCGCCCTGCTTCTCTCCCAGACGTTTGGATGCAGGCTCTTTATGCTTCATTCGGTCTTGAAGGCTTTGGGATAGCCCCCTTTTTTCTCTGGCAGCCGTGGACTCCATAGTGTGTATGGAGAATGCTTGTTGTTGAGCCGCTTGCTCCTGATTGCCAGTAATACGTTTCTGGGTTTGCTGGTACCCCTTGGCCACTTTCAGTGCTTTCCGTTGGATATTCCTGGCGGCAGTTCGCTTCGTACCCCTGACACCCTCTCCACTCTCAAAGTGAAGCTGCCTGGGAGTAGTAGCAATCCTGCCAACCAAGTCCTCTGGAGTGAACTCTTGGTTAAGCATTGCTGAAAAGAAGGCTGCAGTTTGCAGAACCTGGGCAGGGGTGAGGTTTAAATTAGGTCTTCGATGGCCAACCTGCCCAGCTGTGACTGCAGCACCTTCCTCAGGCGTCTCGCGAAGGCTGGTACGCCCTACCCCTGGGATTGTTGCAGCAGGCGTTCTCCCAGGTGCAGGCATTCCATATGGGGGGATCACCGGTGGTACCGTCGGACCCGCCCCGGAGCTTGCCTCTATGATTTCAGGCATTTTTGTTGTGATTGATTGAGGTTGATTTTCGTGGGTGATTTCGTGGGTACAACCAGAGCGTCCCCACAGACGGCGCCAAATTGTTCCGGTATGGAAACAATTAGACCCGATTCTGAATTCGGATCTTAACTAATGTGTTTGAAATCCAAAATGATCGATGTAAGTCTTCTTTGACTCTCCCCTTCTCCTCACTCCGATGGTCGAACTTTCCCGGCAGAGATGGTCTGCCCCTGCACAGGGAACACACAGGGCCCCGGAGGTGTCCGGGGGAACCCTCTTCGATGCCTAAATCAGTCCGTGAAATGCCTTAACGAACCTAGCTCGTGAGGAACTAGGCGGTGGTTTTTAGAGTGAGAGTCTAGAGAAAGAATTTCCAACCTCTTTCTTGTGGGAAATGGAAGAGTATTTATACCTTCCAACAAGAGAGATGAAGGAGGATAGAGCGTGGGAGAAGGGGTGGATGAGGGGATGACAAGTGGCTTTACCTCATCCACTCATTCCCCTTTACCTTTAGGCAAAATGATGGGAGGGCCCCTGGTTTCCCCTACTCCTGCTGGGCATGCGAGTACCCAAGAACCAGAAGGCAGGGAGTCTTGGTTGTCCTGCTTGGCGGGCGGTAACGCCCTGCCGGGCAGGTGGATGCCTTGGAGTGATGGCTTCTCGCTTAATGACCTGCCTGGTAGGTCCTTCTTTATTCCCGGGTCGGGCCACCCAGGGACCCAAATGGCGGGCGACCCGCTTGCAGGCTTCCGACCCCCATCATCCAGATTTAATAAATCCCGTTAAAACCGTCTTTAAAACCCGTTTTCACAATTAACGATTTCATTAATAAAACTTATCGTTCCTAACATTTTATTAAAGCACTAAAAATCATAAAATTACATTTTATTATGAAATCATCAGAATCACATTTTTTCCAGATTTAAACAACAGACCAGAAATCGAGAATTTAAACGACAAACATGGTTATAACGATAAACGATGATTTAAAGTGATTAATTAATTAATCAACTTAACAATTCCAAAATATTATGAAAAAATTCAGAAAATTCTATTTCATCAGAAAGTTTTACCATGTCAAAAATAAAATTAAAATAAAATGTTTAAGTGCTAAAACTAAAAATCGGCTTTTAATCGTTTTTGTCCGTAAATGGTAATAATTCAATAATCGATAACTAAAATATCAGAAAAATACTAAATTATTAAAAATCATCAAAAACATAATTTTTACAGAATATAAACATATATTACATGTTTAGGCCTAATATTACGATTTTACAAATTAATATGACGATTTAATCGTTAATCTCGTAAAAGCGATAAAAATACCGAAACATACAAATATTCAACTTTTAAAAAATTTCAAGATTATATGACATATATATATATCGTCAAAAAACGAAAATATAAAAATATACATCCAATTACACAAATAAAATCATGCAATACCGAGTAACATCGACGTTACCTCTAACCCAAATCCGAGTTGATTATAAATTCGTCGGCTTCGGGATCAACCAAGAATCCTAATTCACATGACATACATGGTACAAAAATACCATGAGAAAACTAAAAGAATCAAGGTAAATAACGATCGGAAATAACATCGATTATTACCTTAACGAAGGGAAAAGAAAATCAATAATTTAGAAGATGAAAATACGACGATCAAAGCTTGATTATGGATGAAAATGGATGCTGAAAATGGGAAGGAACACCAGCCAAAAAGAGGGAGAAAGAAGAGGTTTTTGTTAAAATAAAATTGATGTAAAAATGAATAAGAAAAATATGAAAGGATGGTGGATGAATGAAACATTAAAATTGATAAAAGGAATGTGAATGTAGTCTTAAAATTTCAGCCAAAATGAATGTGATGGTAGCATGAAAAGTTTGTAATTTAAGCATGTAAATCAATTAAAGAGAAAAATATATTTTTACTTAAAGTTTAAACATAAAGTGTTATGTAAATAAATGTTGTAATCAAATGTGTTACTACATGGTGTCACGGTCCAAAAAGGTCTCTTTTTAGTTGTAGGTTGATAAAAATAAGGATCATAAAATTATTAAAAGCATTTCAAAGCAATTCGAGTAAACTGCGCGTTCGAAAATAATTATTTACGAAACTTCGTAATAAAATCATTAAAGGCTAAATTTTCGTAAATAAAATATTTCTTAGTTGAAAATATTATATAAATATATCTAGACATTTGTAGGAAAAGGAATAGCTTAAATCAGAGTTTAAAAACGTTAATTCGTAGAGAAGTAGAATTCCTCGCAGAAAAATAATTAGTTTACGAAGAAAATCAAATAAATAGAATTAAAAGAATTAAAATCTTTCAAAATAAAAATGAATACCATTAGACTCAAAAATGAAAATAGAGCTTGGAATAATGATGAAACATAAGGCCGAAATGTGACAGAGTTATGACGAAGTCATAACGGAAATGATAAAAATGTTAGAAAAATAGCGGGTGTTATACAGACACAATACCATTAACAGATCTATAAATTATTTAATGACCACATTCAATTCGCAGATCCCCTAAATCCTAGCAAGGGAAATTAGCTACTCATAATTAAATTAAGAACAACAAGATTAATAAAAGAATTTACTAGAGTAAACATGACGAATAATAATAAATTTACGACAAGCATAAAACACTAATTAAGTATGAAGAAGAAGAATCAATCAAGAACAAAGAAGAAGGAAGAAAGATTAGATAAGATTACCAAAAGGAATGAAGGCGATTCGAATCCAAGAGTTTTACAATAACCGAGGTTTAAAGGAAGAAATTAAACTAGAAATAGTCCTAAGAGAATGAGAAAAGAGATAAAAGTAGAGAAGAGTAAAGTTGAGAAGTTGTGAAGAAGTTGAGAGAGATTTCTAATGTGGCTCAAAAGCCCTATTTATACAAATTGAATGAGTTAAAAACTGTTTAGGAAACTCCTTTGTGTTTAGGAAATTTCTTGCTGATCACGAAACCTGCCCGCAGTCCAGGAAATAGTCGGCCGACTATTGTAATAGTCGGTCGACTAATCACTCATCAACTTGATCTCCGCAGCTCCAGAATAGTCGACCGACTATTGTAATAGTCGGTCGACTATCCTCATGGTCGACCGACTATTCTGATAGTCGGTCGACTATCGCTCGTTTCAGCGAACAGCAATTTTCCAGCTTCGTTTTGGCGCGGTTTTGGTTCGTTTTAGCTCATTTGTCTTCCATTCCTGCAAAAGGACAATACACACCACAAAGTAGCCAATTCGGGGCAAAATAATAGTTTTCACTATTCAATAAACACGGGAATGCGCGTATAAAAGGCATAAAAAGTGTATATAAAATACGTGCATCAATGAGCTGTATTAATACGGTGACCCACTCCTTTGTTATTAACGGCCAGCTTTGTGGCCAAATTACTCCGAGTCGGGGCCTGCGACAGGGGGATCCCATCTCTCCGTATCTTTTCCTCCTTTGTGCGGATGCGTTTTCCTATCTGATTAAACATGCTGTGAGGGAGAAGAAAATTCATGGGATGAAGGTGTGCCGGGGAGCACCTATTATATCACATCTCTTTTTTGCGGATGATAGTGTACTTTTTGCGAAAGCGACAATGGATGAATGCTCGACAATAGCCAATGTGATTGGCCAATATGAAGGAGCTTCGAGACAAAAAATCAATTATTCCAAGACGGATGTCATTTTTAGTAAGAAAGTATCAAGTCAAGCTAGAACGGAGATTAGTGCAATAATGGGTGTTCGCGAGGTGGAGCAACAAGAGAAATATCTCGGCCTTCCCACTATTATTGGGCGATCAAAAAAAGTTGTTTTCGCCGGGCTTAAGGACCGAGTATGGAAGAAAATACATGGGTGGAAGGAGAAACTCCTCTCCAAACCCGGGAATGTAACACCCACTATTTTTCCTAAGCATTTTTATTCTTTCCGTTAGGACTCCGTCTTAACTCTGTCACTTTGCGGCCTCATATTTCATCATTTTACTAAGCTCTATTTTAATTTTTGAGTTTAAAAATTTTTATTTTTAATTTTAAAGATTTAAATTCTTTTTAAATCCATTTATTTGGTTTCTTCATAAACTAATTAATTTTTCCGCAAGGAATTCTATTTCTCTTCGAATTGACATTTTAAACTTGGATTTAAGTTATTCCTTTTCCTAAAAATGTTTGAATAAGTTTCTATAATATTTTCAACTAGTAAATATTTTTATTTACAAAAATTTAGTTGTTAATGATTTTATTACGAAGCTTCGCGAATAATTATTTTCTTACACGAGGTTTACTCGAATTACTTTGAAATGCTTTTAACTATTTTACGATTATACTTTTTATCAACTTATAAATTATTTGAGAACATTTCTTCACATTTTGGACCGACTAAGCTCTTGGTCACAAGTTTTACTACGTTTTATTTAAACGTTTCATTTTATCACGTTAAAACGTAAACGTAAGATTATTTCTTTTCATTCATTGATGCATTATTATCAAAACTCTTCATGCTCTCCCTCACTTATGTTTGGCCGGCCACTTTTGCATGTTGCACATTGTTTTCATCAAATCTTTAATCCCATTTATAATTAGGAAACCATCCATTTCCGTACATCATTTTATTCATTTATCAAAAGTTAAAAAAATTCTACCTTCAACCTCATTTGGCCGTGGCACTCCTTCATACTCTAGGATTAATTTTGCTTCAATTTTAGTCTTAATCGACTCAAATTCATCGTCAATTAATCCTCGTTTCGATTCCTTCGTTAAGGTAATAATCGACGTCATTTTCGATCAATGTTTACCTTGATTTTTTATTCGTTTTCTCATGGTATTTTTATGCCATAATTTTCGTGTTTGGTAGGATTTTTGGACGATCCCGAGGCCGACGAATATATAATCGATTCAGACTTGGAGTAGAGGTAACGTCGATGTTACTCGATATTTCATGATTTTAATTGTGTATTTGCATGTATAATTTTTTTATGTTTTATTTTGGCAATATATGTATGTCATATAATCTGGAAAATTTTTAAAAGTTGAAAATTTGTATGATTCGGTATTTTTATCGCTTTTACGAGATTAACGATTAAATTGTCATATTAATTTGTAAAATCATAATATTCGGCCTAAACATGTAATATATGTCTATATTCTGGAAAAATGTTGTTTTTCATAATTTTTATTAATTTAGTATTTTTCTGATATTTTTGATATCGATTATTGAATTAATACCGTTTACGGACAAAAACGATTAAAAGCCGATTTTTAGTTCTAGTACTTAAACATTTTATTTTAATCTAATTTTTGACGGTGAAACTTTCTGGTGAAATAGAATTTCTTTTTTTTTTGTAATTTTTCGGAATTGTTAAGTGGATGAATTAATTAATCACTTTAAATCATCGTTTATCGTTAAAATCGTGTTTGTCGTTTAAATTCTCGTTTTCTGGTCTTTGTTTTAAATCTGGGAAAATTTTGATTCTGATGATTTCATATTAAAATATAATTTTATGATTTTTAGTGCCTTAATAAAATGTTTGGAACGATAAGTTTTATTAATGGAATCGTTAATTGTGAAAACGGGTTTTAAAGACGGTTTTGACGGGATTTATTAAATCTGGAATTCTTGGAAATCTGGAAAAATGGTAGATTCTGGAAAATCATGATTTTTAAGTTTAATAATAATTTTTAGACATTAATACTTAAATCGTTTTGTAATTACTATTTTTATTAATCGGTATTGTCGAGATTTGACGATTAACGAGAAAACGCTTTAAAAACCAAGTTTTAGGATTCTGGAAAATTTTCTTTTCTGGAAAAAACGTCCATAAATATATTTTAACTATTTTACGTAATTTTTGTACTATTTATTAAAGTCCTTAATTAATAAGTATTGATTTTCGGACAAATTGTGATTTATCGTTAAAATGCTTCGTCTTACCTAAAAGAATTATTTTTTTCCAGCAATTTTGAAAGTATGTAAATCTGAAACTTTAAGAGTTAAATCATCCCTTAACATACTCTAAATATATTTGTTGGGTTAGTTAAATAAAGATGTCCAAATATTTAATTTGATGTTTGCCGTAAAATGCTATTTATAATTTTATTGTCGAAACTAATAATAATTAGGGAATTTTAGCTTTATAACTTTTGAAAACACCCTAATTAGTAATATTAAAATGTGTAAGACATTTTTAATCATCTTATAACGCTTATACGATATTTTAATAATTTCATAAAATTAAATGTTCACTTTGGTAATTAATATCGTTAAGGCCGAAAGTATTAGTTTAATAAATCTATATCGTTTTTTAAAAATGTGATGTTAGTATAAACTAATATTTTCGCTATTTTGATATGATGCTATTTTTGGTAAAGTTTCTAAAAATAGAAGTTTCCTAAAATAGAAAGTTTCCTCTTTTGGAAAGTGATTCCTTTTTCTTTTGTTCTATTATTATTTATAATGATTATATCTTTTGAATATCGATAATGGCTTTGTTTTGGAGTTATGGAATAAGGATAAGTGTGGGGTTAGAGTAATACAGTCTAGGATGTACTGTTTTGCCATCAACTATAAGGTTGGTGTATCCATTTGGGATGCATTGGTTGTTGAACTGGATACATTTGGTGTCCAGGAGTATATGTGCATTGTGCTCTTAAGCTAGATATCGCATCGTGTTAGTCGCCGTCAGTTGAACTGGATATATTTGGTATCCAGGAGGGGTGTATATTACTTAAGCTAGGACCTCGCATGATAAGTCGACGTCCTATTATGGTTGAGTTGCCTAGTTAGAGACCTTGGATCTTCGCTGCGTGTGAAGTTGGTGTCTGAGTTCTCGAAACTAGTTTTTAGTATATCCCTAGTGAAAGTCTAGCCTTGTGCACACTAACCGAATATCCATAACGCCATTTTGATTATTTTATTTATTATCGATATAAATTGGTTTGCAGGTTGGCAGATATTTTTATGTTTCTTCGGAAACCCTTTTGATTAATTTGTTCTACGCTAAAGCTTATTTTAATATGTTGTTTTACTGTTTTCCATTTTGACTATTTTTTTCCTATATTAGTAATTACTGTTTTAAAATCCTGTTATACGGCTGGGAGAACGTTGACGTTGCTCCTCACTGATTGTGGCTGTTATGTTTTTAACATGACAGGTATGCATGTTTCCGGGTGTGGGCTAGCGGGCATACATGATCCTTGCTCGATTTTACTAATTTTGTTTTGTCGATTGTTAAACCCCTTTGTGGATTTATTTAATTTTGGCCATTTTATTTAGGGCCTAATGTTTGACTTTACCATTTAAATTTTTATCAAAACATAGTTACAGCGTGTTATAATCCCGTCTCTACAGTGTTTCCGCCACTGTATCGCGTTAGAATTTCTAGGGGATTACAGTTGGTATCAGAGCATCACTGCTCCCGACGCTTACACACCTGAAATTAGGGAAAAATACCAGTAAATTATTTAAACAGTAAATAAAAATATTATTAGAAATGGGTAGAAACAGATAAGGACTTAACTGTTAGAATTATCTGTTCCTGAACTCGATGATTAGCATTGATTATATGTTGTTATTTGTGAACTTCAAGATGGCCGGAAGAGGCAACCGAAACAACAACAACAACAACAACAACAACAACAATGATCAGAGAGGTATCAAAGCACTGGCTGACACGCTACACAACATAGCGCAGGCCATGAACGAGATGAACAATCGGAACCACCAGAGACCCTTTAGCTTCTCTCATGCAGCTGAAGGAATGGCTAAAAGCAGACTGGATTTCTATGATGGCTCCGTGGACCCCGAAGTCATGAACCGTTGGTTTTGACTGATGGAACGGCAGTTTGGAATTTACTCCGCCCCCGAGAACCAGAAGGTGGGCTTGGCTGTGCTGTACCTGTCAGACGATGCGGACCGATGGTGGACCCAAGTTGGCCCGACTGCACTTCAAACTCCAGGATTCAACTGGACTCAGTTCAAGGCCCTCCTAGAACAAAGATTCTACCCTGAGGAGCTGAGGCATCAGAGGATGACTGAATTTAACGCTCTGCGCCAGAATACCATGTCTGTAGAAGCTTACACTACTCGGTTCCATTTCCTGGCGAATTATGCTGGAGACCTGTTACCCAATGAGAATTCCCGAGCTTTCTTTTATCGAGGAGGACTTCGAGCCGATATCACCCTCAACATGCCCCGGAGTCTCGCAACTGTTAATGAGCTCTATAATGCTGCGCTTTACGCAGAGTCTTCAATCGAGCGGGTGAAATCTATGAACCCATCATCTGGTTATAAACGAGCTTTCTCCCACTCTGAGAATAACCAAACCTCTTCTTCGAACAAATTCCATTCTTCAGGAGGTCTGAAACACTTCCCTTGTCTTTTCCCTTGCTTTTCCACCCTCTATCTTTTATGGCGTTGAAATCTATCGTTACCTACTTATTGCAGACAATGATTACAAGAAGTCCAACTCCACGCCGTTGTTCACAAACAAGAAGAAGAACATTTGTTACAAATGCAACAAGGACTACCACGCGGGAAAAAACTGTGACGGTACTCATTTCACATGCTTCACTTGTGGAGACCCTGGTCATCGCTCCTACAGCTGTCCAAAGAAGACTCCTGCCCCTACTGCCACAGTCGCCGGTGCTGTTGCTACAACTAAGCGCAAGGGTCGTATCTATATGATGAGCAGAGCCGATGCTGAAGCACACTCGGAGATCGTCACGGGTATGTTTTCAAACATCAATTTTTTTTTCTCGTGCCTTCTTCCCACCTGTTGTAGGTGCATCCTACCCCGCTAATCTTATTCGTTTTAACTCCTTGGGTTCAGCTGCCTCCCATCCCATGGACCACCCTTTGTTTTATTTAAAAACTCCCGTTTTGATTTATTATTTACCCTTGTTCTATTTATTCGTCAACCATATTTTTTTTTTGAACCCCCAATTTTTTATAAAAAGTCTGACTAGTTTAAAAACTTTGAACCACCGTAAAATTTTAACATTTTGAGTTATAATTTCTTATTGTGAAACCCCATGTTTTGTAAAAAGTCTGACTATCTTAAACTTTTGAATATCGTGAAATTTATCATTTTTGAATTTTAATTTAAATACTTTTTACTCCATTTTTTTTAGTTTTATCTTTGGTTGATGTTTATATTAAATTCTGTTTCCAAATACCTTAATAATTTATTTATTTTTAAAGTATTCCAAATTGGTTCAAATTTTGATTTTTCAGGCGATCGAAATTTTATGAAGACTTTCATATTTCCAAATACTTCAATTTCTAAAAGATTATTATGTAAAACATTTTAACATTGTCGAAATTATTTTGAATGTTCGGGTTTGATAACATTTTTGAAAACTTTCATAATTACTTTGATAACATTTTCGAAATTTTAACATTTTGAAATTAGTTTTCGTTTTATTGTCGGTGAACTTTTGAATCTGTTATTCAAAATGTTTGATGAGTGCTTCGATTTTTACCAACTACAAAATTTGATTTCTCAAAACTAAATTTTGTTTCGTCATAAAACCGAAATATTGTCGAATTTCTTAATCAAATTACCTTACTTTGTTTTGAAAGTGTTTTGGTTACCCTATTTTCTTCGACTTTGTTTACAAATGTTATTTAACGTTGTTATTTTACCAAATAACTTTACTTTACGATTTCATTAATCGAAAGATTTTAAACTTCGGGTTGGTTAGCCCAACTCTTCTTGGAATAAATATTTGCCTTCGATTTCGTATCACTTTGATGGTTGTAAAATTTTCTTTTAAAGCATTTTTTTTTTTATGCGAAAATTGTTTCCTCAACTTTTCAAGTGGGGTAATCTTGTTTTCTTTCTACTTATTCTTAGTTTCGAGGACGAAACTTTCTTTTAGTGGGGAGGATTGTAACACCCGCTATTTTTCCTAAGCATTTTTATTATTTCCGTTAGGACTCCGTCTTAACTCTGTCACTTTGCGGCCTCATATTTCATCATTTTACTAAGCTCTATTTTAATTTTTGAGTTTAAAATTTTTTATTTTTTATTTTAAAGATTTAAATTCTTTTTAAATCCATTTATTTGGTTTCTTCGTAAACTCATTAATTTTTCCGCAAGGAATTCTATTTCTCTTCGAATTGACATTTTAAACTTGGATTTAAGTTATTCCTTTTCCTAAAAATGTTTGAATACGTTTCTATAATATTTTCAACTAGTAAATATTTTTATTTACAAAAATTTAGTTGTTAATGATTTTATTACGAAGCTTCGCGAATAATTATTTTCTTACGCGAGGTTTACTCGAATTACTTTGAAATGCCTTTAACTATTTTACGATTATACTTTTTATCAACGTATAAATTATTTGAGAACATTTCTTCACATTTTAGACCGACTAAGCTCTTGGTCACAACTTTTTCTACGTTTTATTTAAACGTTTCATTTTATCACGTTAAAACGTAAACGTAAGATTATTTCTTTTCATTCATTGATGCATTATTATCAAAACTCTTCATGCTCTCCCTCACTTATGTTTGGCCGGCCACTTTTGCATGTTGCACATTGTTTTCATCAAATCTTTAATCCCATTTATAATTAGGAAACCATCCATTTCCTTACATCATTTTATTCATTTATCAAAAGTTAAAAAAATTCTACCTTCAACCTCATTTGGCCGTGGCACTCCTTCATACTCTAGGATTACTTTTTCTTCAATTCTAGTCTTAATCGACTCAAATTCATCGTCAATTAATCCTCGTTTCGATTCCTTCGTTAAGGTAATAATCGACGTCATTTTCGATCAATGTTTACCTTGATTTTTTATTCGTTTTCTCATGGTATTTTTCTGCCATGATTTTCGTGTTTGGTAGGATTTTTGAACGATCCCGAGGCCGACGATTATATAATCGATTCAGACTTGGAGTAGAGGTAACGTCGATGTTACTCGGTATTTCATGATTTTAATTGTGTATTTGCATGTATAATTTTTTTATGTTTTATTTTGGCAATATATGTATGTCATATTATCTGGAAAATTTTTAAAAGTTGAAAATTTGTATGATTCGGTATTTTTATCGCTTTTACGAGATTAACGATTAAATTGTCATATTAATTTGTAAAATCATAATATTCGGCCTAAACATGTAATATATGTTTATATCCTGGAAAAATATTGTTTTTGATGATTTTTAATAATTTAGTATTTTTCTGATATTTCTGATATCGATTATTGAATTATTACCGTTTACGGACAAAAATGATTAAAAGCCGATTTTTAGTTCTAGTACTTAAACATTTTATTTTAATCTGATTTTTGACATGGTGAAACTTTCTGGTGAAATAGAATTTTCTGATTTCTTTCATAACTTTTCGGAATTTTTAAGTGGATGAATTAATTAATCACTTTAAATCATTGTTTATTGTTAAAACCGTGTTTGTCGTTTAAATTCTCGTTTTCTGGTCTTTGGTTTAAATCTGGAAAAAAATTATGATTCTGATGATTTCATATTAAAATATAATTTTATGATTTTTAGTGCCTTAATAAAATGTTAGGAACGATAAGTTTTATTAATGAAATCGTTAATTGTGAAAACGGGTTTTAAAGACGGTTTTGACGGGATTTATTAAATCTGGTGTAATCCCCTAGAAAATCTAACGCGATACAGTGGCGGAAACACTGTAGAGTCGGGATTAAAACACACTGACAAACACTACATCTTATTAAAAGAAATGGTAAGTCAATACAAAGGCCTCTTTTTACAAAAGGGCTAAAAGGAAATTCTCCAAATAGGGTTATACAAATCCATAAATAAACATGAATGAAGAAAGAGTAGGATCCACGCTACTCGCTAGCTCACACCCAAAACCCAGCAGCAAATACCTGTCATGTTATAAACATAACAGCCACGTCAGTGGGGAGTAACTCGGACGTTATCCCAACCATATTATACCATATGGAAAAATAATAGTATTACTATATCAAAATAATTAAAAGGGAAAACATTAAAATGATATAATAAAAATAAGTTTTCAGTGAAACTTAAAGCATTTGGAATAATAAAATCAGAACAAGTTTTCAGAGGAAAACTTCAAATATTTGCCAACCTGCAAACCAAAATGTATCGATAATAATAAAAATATTCAAAATGGCGTTATGGATATATTCAGTGTAGAAGGTCAGACTTTCACCGGGAGAATACTAAAAACTAGCTTCGAGAACCTAGTTCAAACAAATTAAACTTCGGTCTCTAACTAGGCTACTTAACCATAATAGGACGGCGACTTATAAATGCGTGGCCCTAGTTTAAGACAATGCACACCCCTCCTGGGATTACCTGTCACCCAGTTCAACTTATGACGGCGACTTACTGCGAGGCCTAAGCTTAAGGTCAAAATGTACACAACTCCCGGGATACCTGTCACCCGGTTCAACAACTAATGTACCGATTCCTGATACACTAGCCTTATAGTTGATGGCAAAACCGTAAACCCCAGACTATATTACTCTAACCCCACACTTGACTTTATTCCATAACTCCAAAATAGCCATTATCGATATTCAAGAGATATAATCATTATAAATAATATGGAGATGAAAGGAATAAACATTTATATTAAAAAGGAAACTTTCTATAAATAGAAACTTACTATTTTTAGAAACTTACTTAAAATAGAAATATTGTTATAGAAAATTCGTAAGTTATTAAAATAAGTGAAATGTATAAAAATAGCATTTCTAACGAAATTATCATTTTATTATTATCGTCGTTATCTTAACTTTAATATATTTCTAAATCCGTTACTCAAAATATAAATAAAATATAATAAGTCAATACATAGTATTTTATAAATAATTAAGAAATCGAGTTAAAACTATAGATTTTAGAAAAGAGGTGTTTTAAGAAAAACGATATCAAAATTAATTGAGTCAACGAGTTTTATGAGATTTACAAAGGCTTCAAATTATTTTTAATAAATAGCTTTTATTAATAAATAATACGGATAAAAATAAGAAATCGTAGACAAATGAGAAATTATTAGGGAAAAAAAAGTCTCGAATAAAAATGTACTCAAAACAAAATCGAATATTTTCTCATTTATTAGTATAAATCGTAAAAATTAATTTATTAAACAAGTATACAAATCTCGATTATAATATAAAAATACGATTTTGAGTTAAAATTATAAATTAACGAAATATGAAGAAAATATGAAATCGTTATTATTTAGTTACTAATGTCACGATGACCAACAAAATATTATGACGATCGTAAATAATAAAATTACTAACGATTTATAAAACGATACCGAAAGTCGTAAAATTTTTACAAGGTACATAATTTAAAATAATATTTTTAGCAAATAATAAATAGCTAAAATTAGAAAACCGAAGTTAAAATATTTACTACATACTACTACTCAAACATACGATATAAATCGAGTAACGTCCTAAAGTTACCTTAAGATTATAGTCGAATTGATCCCGAACTTGTCTACTTGCATAGTCCAACCTCCAAATCTTCAATAGCACGCCTCAAGCTTCGTGTCGTGAGTTTCTAGCCTTCCAAGTATGCTCCACTACGAAAGTCGAGACAAAAAGAAACAGAAACAAAGAAATTGGAATAAGGAAAGTTGAAAGAGAATAGAGGTGACCCGGAAACATGGATAACAGATGAAGGACGAAGGGTTCGTCTACAAAATGAGACATGAAAAGAAAATAGGGGTAACCGGAATGTATGACAACGAACCAGAGGACTCGAAACGAGCAAGGGTAAGGAATAAGTAATAGAAATTAGATAAAATCGAAACGACAAAGAACAAGAAGAAGGGAAAGGGACACGAACAGAATAGCAGTAACATAAACGCTGAACAGGACTCATCAATACGTATCATAGTGACCACAACTGCAGTGAAACAAAGACGAAAGACAGCAGACAGCAGCGCACAAAGAAGCGTAGCAGCAGTACAGATAACGAATAACAGCAACGTAACACATGACGACACCGCAAACCGACATCGGAACTGAGCAAACAGCAGCAATCGCGGAGTAATAACAGCAGCACCAGGAAGAGAACGAAGGAGATGAAGAGGAACGGAAAAGAAGACAGACGAGCGATAACACGCAGCAGTAAAAACGACAAACAGCAGCAGAATGACAAAGATGATGACAGTAACACGACAAAACGAAAGTGAAGAGAAAGAAGAACATTAGACAACAACAACAATAACCGACAGCAGTAGCAGCAACCCACTTACCAGCAAAAGCATCAGCAACAACGCACAAAACGAAAGACAAAACGAAGAAGAAGAAGAAGAAGAAGAATAAGAGGAAGGAGAAGGATCGGGTGCTACCTAAAACGACAGCAGGCGACAGCAGCAACAGCGGCTGGAAACAGCAGACTGCAACAGAATAGCAGACAACAACGGCAACAAAACCACAACGACAGGCGCACAAAAACGAAGAAGAAGAATCAGCAGCAGGCAGCCGAAGACAGAACGTAGTAGCAGCAGAAATGGAGGAGGAAAAGGAAGCAAATAGGGGAAAGAATGTTATCACGGTAGTAGTAGAAGTAAGGGAAGAAATGAGATAGATCTTATCTGGACGAAGAACAGAAGCTGTGTCGCGACAAACGTCACTGTCCTAAAGTTGATTTATGCCCCGTCTGCTACACACGGCCTCAATGGCACTCAACTCCCAGGATTCCACAACTATACCGTAACTTCAGTGTAGGTGAAGAACGGTTGAATACAGCCAAGAACGCTTGCCAATAACTTAACCGGAACAGAACTGATGATATGAAATAAGAATTTAGAGAGTATGAGAGAGTTGAGTTTTTTCTGTTTTTCTGAAGTGAAGTAGAGGACAGTATATATAGTGGAGCAAGGTAAGAGGTTCACACTGCAACAATCAATGCACACTGGAAACTTGCACAATCAGTACAGTAATCAGCCTCGAAAAAGCGCACAATCAGTACAGTAATCAGCGTTGACTGATCTGAAAGATGCTTCTGGAATTAAAAAGGAAATCCGACTAGTAAAAATTACCCGCAAGCGCTCTACCAAAGCCCAAAGCCCGAGCCCGACGCGCGCGCGCGTGCGTGTGTGGTGTACATAGTCCTCTCTTGTACACAACTAGTAGAGCATTAAAGAGGGTCATATATAAGCATAGTTTAGTAGTCATAAATGATCCATGTGGGATAGTAATATCACTTAAATGAGCTTCTTTTGAAGCATTAACTCTAACAATCCCCCACATGATTCAAAAGAAGAGAAGATGGAGAAATTATTGGCAAACGAAGTTTTAGTTTTTAGATGTTCAGTGTCTTGTGAACTTTAACTGACACCCAGTGTGTACAAAGACCTAAAACCATCATTTAGAGGTGGAACGAAGCCTTTAACCTCCTAATGATGCTGGTAGAAGGTTAGTTGCGCACTTATCGTACTCAAATCAGGGCTAGTATTCGCACCATCCATGAACTCATCATGAACGCTAACTATATGTAGTAAGTGTTTTACTTGGACTTCCCAAGTGCTTTCCAAATGAATCCTGGTAATTCATGAATGCCTCTAGAGATCCTAAAGCCTAAGGATCTCTTGGGGTTTAGAGCAATAATCCCCCACATTCACATAGGTAAATTCATCAGGTTTGACTGTCACAAACCATCCGTTTATGACTATGAATTTATTAAGAGCCAAAGCTCAACCTTAAACACACACGACAGTGGAAATAATAAAAAAGAATAAAACATATGTCACGCAAAACAATTACAAAGGGAAATGGTTGTGACATTATTACTCGAGTTTACTGTGACTTCGTTTGACCGCATTTGACCTTAGCTGAGCTAAGTTGGGTATCAATCACAGTTTACTCCTTTACGGGCTTTAAACCCATTTCCCGTGCTGTCTCCAACACCATCTTTCTACCAAGGCCTTTGGTGAAAGGATCCGCTATGTTCCTCTCGGATCTTACAAACTCAATTGAGATTACATTTCTCTGATCAGATTCCTCACTATTCCATGCCTTAGGCGTATGTGTCTCCTTTTCCCATTGTATGTTTGACTGTGAGCTACCCCAATTGCATCTTGGTTGTCACAATGCATGGAGATCGATGGAGTCGGCTTCCCCCACAATGGAATGTCAGCTAGCAGACTCCTCAACCACTCTGCTTCCTGTCCTGCCAATTCTAGAGCAATAAATTCAGATTCCATTGTCGATTTGGCGATGCAAGTTTGTTTAGACGATTTCCATGAAATGGCACCACTAGCAAGTGTAAACACATAACCACTAGTAGATAAAATATCAGGAGAATCGGCTATCCAATTAGCATCAGTGTAACCTTCTAGGACAGCAGGTGTTCTCTCATAATGTAAACCCCAATCCATAGTGCCCCTCAAGTATCTCAACAAACGAATAAGGGCCGTCCAATGGTCTTGTCCGGGGTTATGAGTGTACCTACTTAGTCTGCTTACTGCGTAGGCAATATCGGGTCTAGTATAATTCATTAGGTACATGACACTACCTATAATCTTGGCATATTCCTCTTGTCCCACACTGTTCCCGAGGTTTTTAGCCAGATCTATACTAGAGTCATAGGGTGAGGACAAGGGTAAACTATCAAATTGATTGAACTTTTTCAGAATTTTTTCCGTGTTTCTCAAACATAATCCTGTTTTAGTTCTAGTTATTTTTACCCCAAGAATAACATCCGCCTCCCCTAGGTCCTTCATGTCAAAACGCGAATTTAGAAAACTTTTGGTAGCTTCTACCACATGCATGTTTGTTCCAAATATGAGCATATCATCCACATACAAACATACTATTACACAACCAGAATCATCATGTTTAGAATACACACATGCATCAGAATCGTTTACCGTGAAACCATTGGATCTGATAGTTTTGTCAAATTTGTCATACCATTGTTTTGGTGCCTGTTTCAGGCCGTACAAGGACCTGATGAGCTTGCATACCTTGTTCTCTTGTTCAGGAGCCAAAAAACCTTCTGGTTGTTTCATGTAGATCTCTTCATCAAGATCGCCATTTAAAAATGCAGTCTTTACATCCATCTGATGAATAACTAAATCATGTATAGACGCAAGTGCAATTAGAGCCCTAATAGTAGACACTTTAGTAACAGGTGAGTAAGTATCAAAGAAATCCAAACCTTTCGTTCGACGATTACCACATACAACAAGTCTGGCCTTAAATTTATCAACTGAGCCATCGGGTTTGAGTTTCTTTCTAAACACCCACTTATTACTTAGGGGTTTACAACCCCTAGGTAAATCTGTTAACACCCAAGTGTTATTACTCATAATAGACTCTATTTCACTATTAATGGCTTGAAGCCAAAAAGTGGAATCAATGGAGCTCATAGCCTCTTTATAAGTTCTAGGATCTGTTTCGAGCATAAAAACATTTACAACATACTCATCAACTAAACTTGTTTCGCCAAGGAAAGCGGTCACGAAATCTGGACCAAAACTGGTTTCGGTCCTGGATCGTTTGCTCCTTCGAGGTTTCTCAGGAACCACCGCAGGAGTAGGGGGATGCGCTGCAACAACAGGAGCCAAAGAGTTAGTTTTCATAGGAAAAAAATGCTCAAAAAATTCTGCATCTCTAGATTCTTTTATGGCCCCGAAACCGGACGAATCTTTAAGAATGAAGTGGTAAGCGGCACTATTCATGGCATGCCCGATGAAAATTCCGTCTACGGTTTTCGGTCCAATTTTGCTCCTTTGAAACGTTGGAATCCCGATCTTCGCCAGGCACCCCCACACTTTGAGGTATTTGAGATTGGGCTTGTATCCTCTCCACAGCTCATAAGGAGTCTTACCTGTTTTCTTATGAGGTACGCAATTAACATGAGATTTATTGGGGTTCCGTTTACCAGCGGGAGAAAAGCCATCGGGACAAAATCTAGAAGAATGACCCGGTTTACCACATGTAAAACAATTTCCCTTAAATTCCCGTTTACCTTCACCTTTAGAATCCCCTTTGCCATCCCGTTTGAAGGTATTCTGGTTTCTAGTCCCATGAACTTGATTAGAAGATTTGTTACCCCGTTTTTGCCCCTTGTAATGGTTCTTAGACTCGGTCAGGTTAGCCATGGAAGAAGAGTGTTCGACTTGTTTTCCCAAAGTCTGTATACGGTTTTGTTCCTCAATCTTTATATGGGACACTAGTTCTAAAAGGGTAAAATCTTTTTGTTTGTGTTTCATACTACGAACATAATTTTTCCAAGAAACCGGAAGTTTATCTAAAAGACAATTAGCCTGAAAAACCTCACAAATTTTCATACCTTCTGCCATTACCTCTGCACACAGATTTTCGTACTCATGGACTTGATCTAAAATGGGTTTCTCATCGACTAGCTTGAAATTTAACCAACGACTGCAAGCATACTTTTTCGTTCCATAATCATCAGAACCATACTTGGTTTTGAGAGCATCCCAAATTTCAGTAGCCTTCTTAAACTTACTGTAAATCAAGTACAAAGAAGAAGTCATATAATGTAATAACATTCCCCTACAAGTAACATTATCCGTTTCATAATCTCTACCCGATTTTTCTGGAGCCTCAGATTTAGTAAGAGTATAAACGACCCCCAATTGAGTTAGAAAAAATTCCATTTTATCCGACCACATACGGTAATTTTTTCCATCAAAAAGTTCTAATCTGGACATGTCGGGTATAAAAGGGTTATGAACAACAGTAGCAGGAACAGAAGTGACAACAGGAGGAGGAGGAGTAGAGAGAACAGCATTAACCGGACTACCAACCATGATGTTATAACGAAAATTAAATCAACTTTAGATTGTTATCACGGTAGTAGTAGAAGTAAGGGAAGAAATGAGATAGATCTTATCTGGACGAAGAACAGAAGCTGTGTCGCGACAAACGTCACTGTCCTAAAGTTGATTTATGCCCCGTCTGCTACACACGGCCTCAATGGCACTCAACTCCCAGGATTCCACAACTATACCGTAACTTCAGTGTAGGTGAAGAACGGTTGAATACAGCCAAGAACGCTTGCCAATAACTTAACCGGAACAGAACTGATGATATGAAATAAGAATTTAGAGAGTATGAGAGAGTTGAGTTTTTTCTGTTTTTCTGAAGTGAAGTAGAGGACAGTATATATAGTGGAGCAAGGTAAGAGGTTCACACTGCAACAATCAATGCACACTGGAAACTTGCACAATCAGTACAGTAATCAGCCTCGAAAAAGCGCACAATCAGTACAGTAATCAGCCTTGGCGCTCTACCAAAGCCCAAAGCCCGAGCCCGACGCGCGCGCGCGCGTGTGTGGTGTACATAGTCCTCTCTTGTACACAACTAGTAGAGCATTAAAGAGGGTCATATATAAGCATAGTTTAGTAGTCATAAATGATCCATGTGGGATAGTAATATCACTTAAATGAGCTTCTTTTGAAGCATTAACTCTAACAAAGAAGACAAACCGAGGAAAAATAAGACTGAAGCAGCGAGCAGAACAGCACAACGCAACAGCAGCAGCAATAGCATTAGGACAGCAGCGAGTTGGACGGAGATAGGGATAAAGAAGGGTGAAAACGAAGAGGATTAGCGTGAAGATGGTGAAGAAGTACGGAGAAAAAGTGGAAATAGAGAAGAGGAGAAGTGAAGTGGTGGAACATCAAGGGGTGTAGGGGAGTGTACTGAAAACAAGTGGGCTGAATGTTATAAAATAAAAACAAATGGGAAACATAAGGGAATGAATCAAGTGGGATAAAGGGGCTGAATCGGGGTTAGAAAACACGTATCGATTAAAAGAATTGGGTAGGAGATGGTTTAAACAAATTCCGAATCGATAAGTTGACTGACCCACGAATCGAATTAAAACGGGTTAATAAAATTATTAAAAAATCGGACTGTTACAAAAAAAACAAAATTAGTAAAATAAAGTGTTCGAAACGAAAACGAAGCTTATCAAAATAAATAATTAGACGATGAAATAATATTTCCCGATAAATAATAAATTTCGATAAAATGAATTAAATTGATTTCTCGAGGAAAAGAAATAATATTTTGACGAAACTTAAAATAAATGAACTTCGAGCCGAAAAAAAAGAAATTCGAGCTTAAATATAAAATAATGAAAGAATTTAGAATTTAAATCGTCGAAATAGATTTCCGATAAGAATTGGATTAAATGTATAAAATAAATCGAAACAGAAATAAAAATTATGTTTTAAATATAACAAGAGTTTCCGAGACAAATAGTATTGTTAGGAGTTTGAAACAATTAAACGATAAATTCACTTTAATAATAATTGTAAGAATTACGAGTTAAATCGTAAACAAAATAGAAATACGAACATAATTTTAATTTAATTTAATTTATAAAATCAGGGGTGTTACATCTGGAATTCTTGGAAATCTGGAAAAATGGTAGGTTCTGGAAAATCATGATTTTTAAGTTTAATAATAATTTTTAGACATTAATACTTAAATCGTTTTGTAATTACTATTTTTATTAATCGGTATTGTCGAGATTTGATGATTAACGAGAAAACGCTTTAAAAACCGAGTTTTAGGATTCTAGAAAATTTTCTTTTCTAAACAGAATGTCCATAAATATATTTTAACTATTTTACGTAATTTTTTGTACTATTTATTAAAGTCCTTAATTAATAAGTATTGATTTTTGGACAAATTGTGATTTATCGTTAAAATGCTTCGTCTTACCTAAAAGAATTGTTTTTTTCCAGCAATTTTGAAAGTATTTAAATCTGAAACTTTAAGAGTTAAATCATCCCTTAACATACTCTAAATATATTTGTTGGTTTAATTAAATAAAGACGTCCAAATATTTAATTTGATGTTTGCCGTAAAATCCTATTTATAATTTTATTGTCAAAACTAATAATAATTAGGGAATTTTAGCTTTATAACTTTTGAAAACACCCTAATTAGTAATATTAAAATGTGTAAGACATTTTTAATCATTTTATAACGCTTATACGATATTTTAATAATTTCATAAAATTAAATGTTCACTTTGGTAATTAATATCGTTAAGGCCGAAAGTATTAGTTTTATAAATCTATATTGTTTACTAAAAATGTGATGTTAGTATAAACTAATATTTTCGCTATTTTGATATGATGCTATTTTTTGTAAAGTTTCTAAAAATAGAAGTTTCCTAAAATAGAAAGTTTCCTCTTTCGGAAAGTGATTCCTTTTTCTTTTGTTCTCTTATTATTTATAATTGATTGGGGGTGGGCAGCCTGACAGTCAACCGCCTGCTATGCAGGCCCCGGGGCAATTCCTGTCGGAGAGTCGAAAGACCAGCCCCCGGCAAGAACCAAGAATAAAGCATGAAAACGTTAAGTTGGCCGTCAGCCGCCGAGAGCACCGGCCAATGCAGCCTGCCAAGGCTCGGCAGCCCCCCACTTGGAGACTGTCTGCCCTGGGGAAATCCCTGGCCGACAGGGCCATAAACCCCAGGGGCCCTCCTGTCATTTTGCCTAAGGTAATTGGGAATGGATGGATGGGAAGCCGCCACTTGTCACTCTCCCATCCAACCATTCCTCTTCCTCTTCTCTCTCTTGTGGGAAGGTATAAATACCTCCCCATTTCCCACATGAGAGGGGTTGGATTTTCTCTCTCTAGACTCTTACTCCTAAAACGCCACCTAGTTCCTCACGAGCTAGGTTCGTCAAGGCATTTCACGGACTGACTTAGGCATCGGAGAGGGTTTCCTCGGACAACCTCCGAGGCCCTGTGCGTTCATTGTGCAGGGAGCAGGCCATTTCCGCCGGGAAGGTCCGATCTAAGGAGTGAGAGAAAGGGGAGACCAAGGGAAGTCAAACGATCAGTTGTTCGCAATTAACCCGATTGTACAGCCCGGATCCTAGGCCGGGTGAATTGTTTCCGTGACCGGAACAATTTGGCGCCGTCTGTGGGGAACTTACGGTTGTGCTCACGAGTTACCCACTAAAATCAACCACTCATAACCACAAAATTAAACACAAACATGCCAGAAATTGTCGATGATAGTGCAGGAGCGGGTCCGACGGTCCCTCCGGTGACCCCCCTGTACGGAATGCCGCTGTCGGAGAGGGTCCCTCCTGCCACAATCCTTGGGGTAGAGGGAACCAATCCCCTCGGTAGATCTAACGCCGCTGCGACACCCGAGCTGGGGGCACGCCCTGGACGTGCTCTCAACCTGACCCCAGCTCAGATGGCGCAGGCGGCCGCGTTCTTCTCAGCGATGTTGGATCAGGAGTTCACACCTGAGGACTTGGTAGGCAGGGTCGCATCGGCTCCTAGGCAACCGTCCCCAGTCAGCAGGGACGAGGCCGGGGGCACGAGGCGGACCGCCGCCAGAAACGCTCAGAGAAAAACAAGAAGAACAGCCCAAATATATGCACATGTGCAGAGGCGCATTACCGCCGACAAACCAGAACCACCTGTCCAGCAGGCGTTCTCTATTCACACGACAGAATCAGCGTCTGGAGGGCAGGGAGGCTTATCTCAAGGATTACAGGAGCGCATGAGGCCCAGGGAGCCCATGTCAAAACGCTTAGGGGAAAGGCCGGGCGGAGTTTTCTCCAGGCTAACTCCTGCAGCCAAGGAACAGTCAGCCCCTGGCCTATCCCAAAGTTTGCAGTCCAGGCTCAACCGAGGGCAACCGCTCGAATCCAGATATCATCAGGGTGAAAACCTCTGCCACTCCCAGAGGAAGAGGCCCAGACAGACCCCCTCGGGAACAGAGGATGAAGCAGCTAGCAGGCCGCCGCCGAGGCACCGCTCCCCCAGTACGAGGAAACCAACCCATAAACAATGGGAATCTCATGGTAACCAGTCTGGGGAGAGCAGGTCACGACTGGTGGGCAGGCCTACGAAAACCCCGTTGCACCCTGAGGTACAGGAGTACCCCATTCCAAAAATCAAAATGCCCACCATCAAATTTGACGGGACGACGGACCCTGAAGACCACCTGGCAGCCTTTGAGAGCCACATGGGAATGTACGATGTAGATGACGCCATCTGGTGCAAAGTTTTCCCTACCACCCTGGTAGGACTTGCGCAGGGGTGGTTCAGAGATCTCCGCCAGGGGTCAATCAGGTTCTTTCTAGAGTTAGCTGAGATCTTCCTTGAGCAGTATGCTGGAAACAAAAGAAGACGTCTCACCCGTTTCGACCTCATGACCTTGAAACAAAAGAAGGGCGAAAGTGTGAGAGAATACATGAGAAGATTCGATCTATCCTACCAGCAGGTTAGGGAGATCGACGATTCCACCGCCGCCTACGCCCTGACAATCTCCCTACTTCCAGGGGAAATGAAAAATCAGATGATCAGGGCTCAGCCAGAAAACTTGGCCATGGCCAGAAAAATCGCCGAGGGGTTCATTCTGCAGGAGGAGTTCCACGGCCTGACGGACACCCCAGCAGGCCAAGTAAAGCCTCAAGGGGGACCGCAGGGTGGAAAGGGCAGAGGTGAACCAGGCAAGCAAAAAGAGGAGGGAGACACTCCCAAGAGAGAACGCCCAGTCTACCAACCCAGATTCGATAGTTACACCGCTCTGAACAAGTCCAGGGCGGAAATATTCGAACTGGAAAAAGAAACTGCCAAATGGAACCGTCCAAGCAAACCTCGCAGCCCAAAAGGCGACCCAAAGAAATTCTGCACCTTCCACGACTGTATTGGCCACACCACTGAAGAATGCCGTCACCTGAAGGATGAAATTGAGAAATTAATCAGGAACGGATGGTTGGCCAACTACGCAGCTAAAAACAAGTCTCAGAAAGAAGTGTCTGAGAAACCCGAGGGGTCTGCGCAGAACCGGATGATAATCCACGTGATTTCAGGGGGCACTGAGGGCCAGCTCAGCCGAAGAAGTCAAAAAAGGCAAATGCGCGAGCTGAGAAACCAAATCTGCTACGCTGAGAAAGAAGGGAGCCCAAAGGGGGTGACACTAAGCATCACCCCTGATGATGCA
Source organism: Agrostemma githago (assembly GCA_958450325.1). NCBI lineage: Eukaryota > Viridiplantae > Streptophyta > Magnoliopsida > Caryophyllales > Caryophyllaceae > Agrostemma > Agrostemma githago. The sequence goes on from OY288244.1 coordinate 11,297,047, forward strand.
GGGCGGGTGATATATCCACACAGTGATCCTCTGGTGCTGTCTCTGGAAATCAGCAACCATATTGTGCGAAGATGTATGGTAGACACTGGCGCATATACCAACCTTTTGTACAAGGATGCTTTCGAAAAAATGGGCCTAGAAAAAAGGCATCTACGGCCTGCTCCCGGATCCCTGTATGGATTCAGTGGGGCCGGCGTGATGCCCATGGGCGTCATTGACTTGCCCGTAACCTTCGGAGAGGGTTCCACAGCAAGAAATGTCAGGGCAACCTTTGTTGTTGTGGACGCAAGGTCTGCCTATAATGCCCTGATTGGCAGGGCCACGCTGGATGAAATCGAGGCCGCAATCTCCATCAGAGCTCTCACCATTGCATATGTCACAGACTTCGGGCTGGAAGGAAAGATACGTGGGGACCAGGAGTCAGCTAGACAATGCTACTCCGTGGCCCTACAAGAACACGAGAAGGACAGGAAAGGAAAAAGAAAAGCTGACAGTTCCCCCTGCAGGGAAGGCGAAGTCCCAGTTGAGCACCCGATTCCCGACCGCCTGGAACCGGGAGGCGACAGCATGCTGGTGGACTTAGAACCAGGAAGACAGGTCCTGGTAGGAACAGGCTTGGAGGAATCCTACCAGGCCGAACTGGTCAAACTTCTGAGAGAAAACAAGGACGTGTTTGCCTATTCCGCAGACGAAATGCCCGGCGTTGACCCCTCATGCATCGTTCACAAGCTGAACGTAAGCACGGAGGCTCGTCCCGTAAAGCAGAAGAAACGAAATATGTCTGCAGAAAAAGACGCAGCAATCAAGGAGGAGATCAATAAGCTCCTGAAAGCAGACTTCATTGAAGTCTGCGACTACCCAGAATGGCTGGCAAATGTTGTTATGGTCAAAAAGTCGTCTGGAGCATGGAGAATGTGCGTCGACTTTACGAACCTGAACAAAGCCTGCCCGAAGGACTGCTATCCGCTCCCTCGGATCGATCAATTGGTAGACGCCACTAGTGGCTACACCATGCTAAGCTTCTTGGACGCCTTTTCAGGCTACCATCAAGTGTACTTATGGCGGCCAGACAGGGTGAAGTGCGCGTTCATCACTAGTTCGGGCACGTACATGTACAAGATGATGCCCTTCGGGCTCAAAAATGCGGGGGCTACGTACCAGCGTCTAGTTGATAAAGTGTTTGAGAAGCAGAAAGGTAGAAACATCGAGGCTTATGTTGACGATGCCATCGTAAAAAGCAGGGAAGACAAGGAACACCTGACAGACTTGCAGGAAACCTTCAGCTCTCTGCGCGCTTACAAAATGAAACTGAATCCGAAAAAGTGCACGTTTGGAGTCCGCTCCGGAAAATTCCTAGGTTTCTTGGTCAGTTCTCGGGGTATTGATGCCAACCCTGAAAAAGTTCAGGCGGTCTTAGACCTCCCTGAACCCAAGACCATCAGGGACATCCAGCGCCTGACAGGACGAATGGCCGCCTTGGCACGATTTATTGCCCGATCAGCAGGCAGAGCCACTCCTTTTTTCAAAATTCTGAAAGGAAACAAACAGTTCAAATGGGAAAGCGAGCAGAGAGAAGCCTTCGAGCAACTGAAAGACCATCTTAAGAGTCTCCCTACCTTGGCAAGACCAGTAGCAGGAGAGAAACTTTTTCTCTACATCGCGGTAACTAACATAACTGTCAGCGCAGTCATCCTGCGGGAAGAAGCAAGCATCCAGCAGCCTATATACTTTGTGAGTCATGCGCTGGGGGCAGCTGAGAAGAATTATCCCATGGTTGAAAAGGCTGCCTACGCGGTCATAATTGCAGCCCGGAAGCTCAGACCTTATTTTGACGCGCATCCAGTCATTGTCCTCACCGATCAACCCCTGGAAAAGGTGTTGGAAAAATTCGAAAAATCGGGAAGGTTGTTAAAATGGGCAATTGAGCTGAGTGGGCTGGGTATATCTTACCAGCCAAGAACAGCCATCAAGGCCCAAGCCCTGGCAGACTTTTTGGCTGAGTGCTCCCATTCAGGGGAAGAGGAAGCCCCTGCCCAGGAGTGGGTCGTGCACACTGATGGGTCCTCCACGGCCAGCGGCGCAGGCGCAGGCGTAGTATTAACCAGCCCAGAGGGAGCCGACTTTGAACATGCTCTCAGGTTCGTCTTCCCAGCATCAAACAATGAGGCAGAGTACGAAGCAGTACTCGCAGGCGTCAGGTTAGCTAAGGCTGCAGGGGCGGAGCGAATTATCTTGGCGACAGATTCCCAACTCATCGCCAACCAGATTAATGGGGAATACGAAGCCAGAGACCAAACAATGGCCTCATACCTAGAAATGGTAAAAAGAGAACTATCCAGCCTGAAATCATACGAGATCAAACAAATTCCCCGATCCCAGAACAACAGAGCAGACGCCCTGTCAAAACTGGCAAGCTCCAGTCTGCAGGACATCCGGAGGTCGGTATGGGTGGACGTTTTACACGAAAGGTCTACTAATCCTGGTCAAGAGATTAATACCATGGAAGAAGAGCCAGAAAGCTGGATGACCCCTTTCGTCCAGTATAAGAGGCACGGTGCCCTACCACCAGATCCATTGCAAAGAAGGAAGGTACAGGCTAAAGCAGCCTGGTTCATATTCGTTAATGGAGAACTCTACAAAAAATCCTTTACTTATCCCCTGCTTAAATGCCTACGGGCGGATCAGGCCGCTGAAGTGTTGGATGATATCCATTCAGGAATTTGTGGACATCACATCGGCGGGAGGTCGCTGGCCCACAAGGCCCTCAGGGCAGGCTACTACTGGCCTACCATGCTGGCAGATGCCAGGAGCCTGGCCCAGAAATGCAGAAAATGTCAACTCTTCGCCCCGTCGATCCATGCCCCGGCCCAGGAGCTCAGGCCAATCCTATCTCCCATTCCCTTTGCTCAATGGGGGATGGACATTCTAGGGCCCTTCACAGTGGCCACAGGGGGCAGAAAATTTTTGATAGTCGCCATAGACTACTTCACCAAATGGGTGGAGGCTGAAGCAGTGCCCAACATCACTGAGCCGGCTGTCCGAAAGGTAATCTGGCGGAATGTCATTACCCGGTTCGGTGTACCGAAGATGCTAGTGTTCGACCACGGCAGGCAGTTCGATAATGACCCACTAAGGATCTGGCTAGAAAGCCATAACATCTCAGTCGCCTACTCAGCAGTCTGTCACCCTCAAACCAATGGACAGGCAGAAGCAGCCAACAAACAAATTCTGAATGGCCTGAAGAAAATGGTGGATGACTGCAAGGGTAGGTGGGCTGATGAACTCCCCAGCATACTCTGGTCCATCCGAACTACCAGGAAGGAGTCTACGGGCCAGACCCCATTTGGCTTGGTGTACGGAGCAGAGGCTTTATTGCCGATTGAGACAAGGATTCCCTCTCTGCGTTCCCAACTGTACAACCAGGCTGAGAATGAAGCCGTGATGGTCGAGGCCCTGGACCTGGTAAGTGAGCTAAGAGAGGAAGCCGGTACAAATATCGCTGCCTACCAGCAGCGAATGAGGAAAGCCTTCAATAGCAAAGTCCGGCAGAGGAGCTTTCAGGTAGGCGAGCTAGTCCTAAGAAAAACACAGGCAACTGGAAAATCAAGAGAGCATGGGAAACTAAGTGCCAATTGGGAGGGCCCATACCAAATAACTCAGGTTTTGGGTCCAGGCACGTACAGGATATCCAATCTAGAGGGACAGGAGCTGAGCGCTCATTGGAATGCAGATACGCTAAAAAAATACTACGTCTAAACAGAATCGTAGGCAGTTTTCACTTTTACAGTAAAAAGGCGGAGGACGATCAAAAAATGTCGACGGCTCCGACCACCCCAATGTCAAAGGAATTTTTAAAGAAATGAGAAGATACAAATTTATACTCGTTGTCTGTTCACACTTTCACAAACAAACGAGCAGGGGGCAATAGGGGGAGGCCCCCCTGTTGCCAAAATCAGGAAAAGTGAACCCCCCAACGCAAGCCACCCTGCTTGCCTCTGGGCAGACAGGGGACAGGCCCCCTGGACTTTGAACGAAAAGCCAGGGTCAGGCCGTATCAACAAGGACTGGGGGCAGGCCCCCCAACCTTGTATAAAAAACGCAAATGCTACCCTGCTTGCCTCTGGGCAGACAGGGGGCAGGCCCCCTGGACTTTGGACGAAAAGCCAGGGTCAGGCCGTATCAACAAGGACTGGGGGCAGGCCCTCCAACCTTGTATAAAAAACGCAAATGCTACCCTGCTCGCCTCTGGGCAGACGGGGGGCAGGCCCCCTGGACTTTGAACGAAAAGCCAGGGTCAGGCCGTATCAACAAGGACTGGGGGCAGGCCCTCCAACCTTGTATAAAAAACGCAAATGCTACCCTGCTTGCCTCTGGGCAGACAGGGGACAGGCCCCCTGGACTTTGAACGAAAAGCCAGGGTCAGGCCGTACCAACAAGGACTGGGGGCAAGCCCCCCAACCTTGTATAAAAACGCAAATACCACCCTGCTCGCCTCTGGGCAGACAGGGGGCAGGCCCCCTGGACTTTGAACGAAAAACCAGAGAGAGGCCATGACAGGCGCAATCAAACATACGAGAAAAAGGTCCTTAAAACAGTAATGCCATAGGAAGCAAAGGAAAATATCCTACAAACAACCCGTGGAGGGTGGAAAAATTTTACAAAGTCAGAAGAACTGAGTAGCAAAATATTACAAGAAAAACCATGAAACACTGGTTCAAGAAAATGCAGAGTTTTTATAAAAGAGAAGGGGCATCATGCGGCATCCTGGCGGGCGTTGGCGTCTGCTTCAGGCTGCCTAGTCACCCGGGCTTCGTCCTTAGCAGAGTACAGGCTCCGGAAAGCGTCCTCGTCAAAAGAAGGGAACATCTCCCCTATCACTTCCATGACCAATACCAGAGAGGAATTGGCGCCACTCACAAAGCTGGCACCCACCGCTTCCTCGTTCTCCGCAGCCAAAGACTCTTTCTCCTTTGCCCATTCTCCCTTGGCCTGATCAAAAGCCGACTGTGCCTGGTCAAAAGCCGACTTTGCCTGTAACAGCTGCTCCTCCAAAACAGCCACCCTTCCCTTCAAATGCCCCATCTCAGCCAAAGATATGTTAGCACGGTCCAATGATTGTCGGCTCTCCTGCAGGTCGGCCCCCAGCTTGGCAACTTCCTTCACAGCCATCTCCCCCTGCACCCTCCAGTTATCAGCCTGCCTCTTGGCCTCCTCCAGTTTGTCCTTCAAGGAGCTTATCAAGGCAGCGTCCCTCTCTACCATAGCCAGGCGGTCAGGAGGAGGAGCCCCAGGGGTAACTGTTAGCTCTTCATCGCTCAGACGGCTGAGAGCTGCCAGTTCTGCAGAGGCCAACATAACCTTGGAGGTGCGTTGGATATATTGAAGCACTTGGTGGGAAGTAGAAGTTACCATCTTTGTAAGGCGGTCAGCCAGGACAGCCCCAGAGTCAGAAAGTAGGCCCGAAACGTCCACGCTATCCCCAGCCGTGTAGTGAAACTCCACATTCTCCTCTGGGAAGGGAACGCTCGAAGGCTCACGAGCAGGGCGTTTTGCATCCGGGGTAGAGACATCTGCCTCCAAATCCACCACATCAGCGCTGGGGGGCTCCCTCTCTCTTTTTCTCCTCACTTCCAAGGGAGTACTCTCCCCGGTCCCCTCCGAGTCTCCAGGCTGCGTTCCCTGCGAGATCCGAGGGCCAGCTGAAGAAGCACCCTGCTTCTGGCCAGGGGAAGGAGTAGCCCCTGAGGTAACCTCCGCTTCCCCCTCATGAATGCTGGGAGTAGGAGTCGCCGGCTTCGATGAAGGCAGCCGGGGAGGAAGAGGCAATCTTCGACCTGCAGCGAAGTCTTTCACGAGCTTCATCAAGGCCTTACTTCCTTTCTTAAAGTTTGGCGGAAGAGAAGGGCGCTTTGAAAGAACGTGCAATTCCTCGCTCAGGCCTAACCTTCTGACCTGCTTCTTGGTCCAGGTCCAAGAATAGGAATCTGCAGAAAAGGAGAGGTGATCATTTAAAAAGCAGGGAGAGATAAAATCCCTGGAAAACCGCGACAACAAGAAAACCCTAGAACTACCTTCAAGGCCACGAATCAGGCCCATGGGAAGCAGGTACTCGTCAGTAGTGATAAGCTCCGCGTGAGGGAGCCAGAAAACAGGGCAAAAGTTCCCATGTTTGTCCGCCACGATCTCAAATTTTTCAATCAGAATCTTCTCCTTGTTGGTCAGCCTGACCTCCAGAGCCTTCCCCCCGACGCGAGGATGATACTCCTCACGCGTCTCCATGCGAGTGTGGACATGATTCCTAAAGTGTCTGGGAATCTTCCACCCCGTCGCACTGTGGACGTATATGAAGTTGTTTTTCCAATCCTTGAGACTGCTCAGGGGTGGCCATACCAGGGCGTATTTTTTCTGTCTCAGCAGAGACCAATAACCAGGGGAGCCATCCCCCCCTGATGAAGACACCATTTGAAGGCCAACCATGAAGCGAAGGGCGTCGATGTAGGGCCCCTCACCATGGAACAGGCAAGTCCAAGTGTAAGCCACTAAAGCCCTAATGGCTGTTGCAGTCAGCTGAGCTATGGCGACATTCATCCTCCTGAAAGTGTCTTCCAGGAAGGGATGCAATGGAAATCGCAGGCCAAACTCTAGGGCCTTATGAAAAACAGCTACACACCCATCTGGGGGACAACATACTGTGTCCCTTTCCCCAGGGATCACTACAGTGTACCCCTCCCCAAAGTTGTAAAATTGCTCGATGGCCCTAGCTGCGTCGCATTCCAAGAGCAAGTCCCTATTTTTGGCCTCGGGGTAGGTCTGTAAGGGAATCACGTACTTCTCCTTGTCTAAAAAATAGGTCCTCCCTCTCTCCCTGCGGATGAGAGGACCGGCCACCCTGGCGGGGTCAACCTCCAGGGCTTCATCGTCGGAATCGATCACATCAAAGGGAGCTGGGTCAGGTGACTCAGCCCCCTCCCCCCTATAATCATCTCCCTCCCGGGGGCCAACCCTGGAGGAAGAAGCTACATCACGACGACCACCGTCGCCGCCGCTAATCCCTCCGAGCAAAGAATCGAAAGAAAGGGGGCGGGCTCGTGACATCTAGGCTATGGAAGGGAAGAAAAGAAGCGAAAGATTCAAAAAAGGAAAAAAGGGTTCTAACCTAAAAACGCCGGTGAGGTTATCAAAGATGGCGACAAGAGATGATCCTTGCTCCTCCAAGAAAGAAACGCTTGATCGATGAAGGGAATTCAAAAAGTGTTAGGGGGGGTAAGAGTATCAAGAAGAGTAAAAGAAGATAATGAAGGGAGAGATGGGTTTTTATATAAGGGCCCAAAGAAGTTCGAAAGGCTGAACCCATGACAAAACCTGCGAAGATTTTCCACGTGTCACGCGCTGAACACCGACTGCTCACCTTTTTCAAGAAGGGCCTCGGTAAACGGAAACGTCAGAAAGACAAGTCAATCAATGACTCCATTCAAAAAAAAAAAAAAAAAAAAAAAAAAAAAAAAAAAAATTCAAATGCGCAAAATATCCATTTCATTGAAAACACCGCAAGCGGAAAATACATCATAAGGCATACATGAAAGAAAAATTACATAAGGCTTGGAAAAATTACAGCCTGACAGAAATTAAAGGCCCTGCCGCGCAGGCCTAGTCGTCCCCCAAATCTGGAGAGTAATCTCCAGGACTGCCTGGGCTCCCGAGAGCCGAACCCCAGTCCCAACTTGGGGAATCCAGAAAGGGGTCAGTTGCAGCCCCATCCTCGTCCCTATCGCTCAGGCAGCCGAGGCCTTCACTGTCGTCGGAATCACGGCTGCTGTCTTCCCAATCCCTTCCAAAAGGGACGGCTCGAGAATCGTCGCAAGAACGACAGCCTGTTTTCTTTACAGGCGAAGAAGGGCCCGACTCCAGGGAAGAGTCGGTATCGGAATTAGGGTCGAATTGTTCAGGGTGCAGCCATGGAAAACACTCATGGCACCCCCTGTCATAGCAGCCCCCTCCCTGGGGGCAACGCCTAAATCTAGGCACGGCAGGAGGAGAGGACCTCCTAGGGCGCTTGCCCATCCTGATAGAGGCCTTCCCTCTCCTCCGGCGAAGGCGAAGTCGGGAGCAACGGCTCCGGCGAACCGCTAAATAGGCAGCTCGTGCATATCTAAGTCGCCAAAACCCCCTGAAGATAAAGGAAACATGTTTGACTCCACGGCGCACCACACTTTTCTTAATCCAAGCCATGTTTAAAAGTGAAGAAAATGGAGAGATGGAAAGTGGAATGAAGCACAAGTGATCAAGAAAGCTGAAGATTTTATACTAAGGTGAACTCCGCATTAATAAGCGCTCCAACCACCCTGGGAGGAGAACCGCCAATCAGGAACTCCACACGTTTCCCCAAAATCCGCCCAGAAGAAAAGAGCAATCATTACGGGAGTATTCTTGCCTCTTTGCATTCCTGACAGGAACAGTACAAAGTTCCATGGGGAAGGCGCGAAGCATTAAATGTTGCGACAGACATGGAAGTCAACCCCCCCTCCAAGCAAGGATCGCCAGCAGAGGAAAAGTCTCACTTCCCTCCTACTGACGAGGGCCAATTGATTGGGGGTGGGCAGCCTGACAGTCAACCGCCTGCTATGCAGGCCCCGGGGCAATTCCTGTCGGAGAGTCGAAAGACCAGCCCCCGGCAAGAACCAAGAATAAAGCATGAAAACGTTAAGTTGGCCGTCAGCCGCCGAGAGCACCGGCCAATGCAGCCTGCCAAGGCTCGGCAGCCCCCCACTTGGAGACTGTCTGCCCTGGGGAAATCCCTGGCCGACAGGGCCATAAACCCCAGGGGCCCTCCTGTCATTTTGCCTAAGGTAATTGGGAATGGATGGATGGGAAGCCGCCACTTGTCACTCTCCCATCCAACCATTCCTCTTCCTCTTCTCTCTCTTGTGGGAAGGTATAAATACCTCCCCATTTCCCACATGAGAGGGGTTGGATTTTCTCTCTCTAGACTCTTACTCCTAAAACGCCACCTAGTTCCTCACGAGCTAGGTTCGTCAAGGCATTTCACGGACTGACTTAGGCATCGGAGAGGGTTTCCTCGGACAACCTCCGAGGCCCTGTGTGTTCATTGTGCAGGGAGCAGGCCATTTCCGCCGGGAAGGTCCGATCTAAGGAGTGAGAGAAAGGGGAGACCAAGGGAAGTCAAACGATCAGTTGTTCGCAATTAACCCGATTGTACAGCCCGGATCCTAGGCCGGGTGAATTGTTTCCGTGACCGGAACAATTTGGCGCCGTCTGTGGGGAACTTACGGTTGTGCTCACGAGTTACCCACTAAAATCAACCACTCATAACCACAAAATTAAACACAAACATGCCAGAAATTGTCGATGATAGTGCAGGAGCGGGTCCGACGGTCCCTCCGGTGACCCCCCTGTACGGAATGCCGCTGTCGGAGAGGGTCCCTCCTGCCACAATCCTTGGGGTAGAGGGAACCAATCCCCTCGGTAGATCTAACGCCGCTGCGACACCCGAGCTGGGGGCACGCCCTGGACGTGCTCTCAACCTGACCCCAGCTCAGATGGCGCAGGCGGCCGCGTTCTTCTCAGCGATGTTGGATCAGGAGTTCACACCTGAGGACTTGGTAGGCAGGGTCGCATCGGCTCCTAGGCAACCGTCCCCAGTCAGCAGGGACGAGGCCGGGGGCACGAGGCGGACCGCCGCCAGAAACGCTCAGAGAAAAACAAGAAGAACAGCCCAAATATATGCACATGTGCAGAGGCGCATTACCGCCGACAAACCAGAACCACCTGTCCAGCAGGCGTTCTCTATTCACACGACAGAATCAGCGTCTGGAGGGCAGGGAGGCTTATCTCAAGGATTACAGGAGCGCATGAGGCCCAGGGAGCCCATGTCAAAACGCTTAGGGGAAAGGCCGGGCGGAGTTTTCTCCAGGCTAACTCCTGCAGCCAAGGAACAGTCAGCCCCTGGCCTATCCCAAAGTTTGCAGTCCAGGCTCAACCGAGGGCAACCGCTCGAATCCAGATATCATCAGGGTGAAAACCTCTGCCACTCCCAGAGGAAGAGGCCCAGACAGACCCCCTCGGGAACAGAGGATGAAGCAGCTAGCAGGCCGCCGCCGAGGCACCGCTCCCCCAGTACGAGGAAACCAACCCATAAACAATGGGAATCTCATGGTAACCAGTCTGGGGAGAGCAGGTCACGACTGGTGGGCAGGCCTACGAAAACCCCGTTGCACCCTGAGGTACAGGAGTACCCCATTCCAAAAATCAAAATGCCCACCATCAAATTTGACGGGACGACGGACCCTGAAGACCACCTGGCAGCCTTTGAGAGCCACATGGGAATGTACGATGTAGATGACGCCATCTGGTGCAAAGTTTTCCCTACCACCCTGGTAGGACTTGCGCAGGGGTGGTTCAGAGATCTCCGCCAGGGGTCAATCAGGTTCTTTCTAGAGTTAGCTGAGATCTTCCTTGAGCAGTATGCTGGAAACAAAAGAAGACGTCTCACCCGTTTCGACCTCATGACCTTGAAACAAAAGAAGGGCGAAAGTGTGAGAGAATACATGAGAAGATTCGATCTATCCTACCAGCAGGTTAGGGAGATCGACGATTCCACCGCCGCCTACGCCCTGACAATCTCCCTACTTCCAGGGGAAATGAAAAATCAGATGATCAGGGCTCAGCCAGAAAACTTGGCCATGGCCAGAAAAATCGCCGAGGGGTTCATTCTGCAGGAGGAGTTCCACGGCCTGACGGACACCCCAGCAGGCCAAGTAAAGCCTCAAGGGGGACCGCAGGGTGGAAAGGGCAGAGGTGAACCAGGCAAGCAAAAAGAGGAGGGAGACACTCCCAAGAGAGAACGCCCAGTCTACCAACCCAGATTCGATAGTTACACCGCTCTGAACAAGTCCAGGGCGGAAATATTCGAACTGGAAAAAGAAACTGCCAAATGGAACCGTCCAAGCAAACCTCGCAGCCCAAAAGGCGACCCAAAGAAATTCTGCACCTTCCACGACTGTATTGGCCACACCACTGAAGAATGCCGTCACCTGAAGGATGAAATTGAGAAATTAATCAGGAACGGATGGTTGGCCAACTACGCAGCTAAAAACAAGTCTCAGAAAGAAGTGTCTGAGAAACCCGAGGGGTCTGCGCAGAACCGGATGATAATCCACGTGATTTCAGGGGGCACTGAGGGCCAGCTCAGCCGAAGAAGTCAAAAAAGGCAAATGCGCGAGCTGAGAAACCAAATCTGCTACGCTGAGAAAGAAGGGAGCCCAAAGGGGGTGACACTAAGCATCACCCCTGATGATGCAGGGCGGGTGATATATCCACACAGTGATCCTCTGGTGCTGTCTCTGGAAATCAGCAACCATATTGTGCGAAGATGTATGGTAGACACTGGCGCATATACCAACCTTTTGTACAAGGATGCTTTCGAAAAAATGGGCCTAGAAAAAAGGCATCTACGGCCTGCTCCCGGATCCCTGTATGGATTCAGTGGGGCCGGCGTGATGCCCATGGGCGTCATTGACTTGCCCGTAACCTTCGGAGAGGGTTCCACAGCAAGAAATGTCAGGGCAACCTTTGTTGTTGTGGACGCAAGGTCTGCCTATAATGCCCTGATTGGCAGGGCCACGCTGGATGAAATCGAGGCCGCAATCTCCATCAGAGCTCTCACCATTGCATATGTCACAGACTTCGGGCTGGAAGGAAAGATACGTGGGGACCAGGAGTCAGCTAGACAATGCTACTCCGTGGCCCTACAAGAACACGAGAAGGACAGGAAAGGAAAAAGAAAAGCTGACAGTTCCCCCTGCAGGGAAGGCGAAGTCCCAGTTGAGCACCCGATTCCCGACCGCCTGGAACCGGGAGGCGACAGCATGCTGGTGGACTTAGAACCAGGAAGACAGGTCCTGGTAGGAACAGGCTTGGAGGAATCCTACCAGGCCGAACTGGTCAAACTTCTGAGAGAAAACAAGGACGTGTTTGCCTATTCCGCAGACGAAATGCCCGGCGTTGACCCCTCATGCATCGTTCACAAGCTGAACGTAAGCACGGAGGCTCGTCCCGTAAAGCAGAAGAAACGAAATATGTCTGCAGAAAAAGACGCAGCAATCAAGGAGGAGATCAATAAGCTCCTGAAAGCAGACTTCATTGAAGTCTGCGACTACCCAGAATGGCTGGCAAATGTTGTTATGGTCAAAAAGTCGTCTGGAGCATGGAGAATGTGCGTCGACTTTACGAACCTGAACAAAGCCTGCCCGAAGGACTGCTATCCGCTCCCTCGGATCGATCAATTGGTAGACGCCACTAGTGGCTACACCATGCTAAGCTTCTTGGACGCCTTTTCAGGCTACCATCAAGTGTACTTATGGCGGCCAGACAGGGTGAAGTGCGCGTTCATCACTAGTTCGGGCACGTACATGTACAAGATGATGCCCTTCGGGCTCAAAAATGCGGGGGCTACGTACCAGCGTCTAGTTGATAAAGTGTTTGAGAAGCAGAAAGGTAGAAACATCGAGGCTTATGTTGACGATGCCATCGTAAAAAGCAGGGAAGACAAGGAACACCTGACAGACTTGCAGGAAACCTTCAGCTCTCTGCGCGCTTACAAAATGAAACTGAATCCGAAAAAGTGCACGTTTGGAGTCCGCTCCGGAAAATTCCTAGGTTTCTTGGTCAGTTCTCGGGGTATTGATGCCAACCCTGAAAAAGTTCAGGCGGTCTTAGACCTCCCTGAACCCAAGACCATCAGGGACATCCAGCGCCTGACAGGACGAATGGCCGCCTTGGCACGATTTATTGCCCGATCAGCAGACAGAGCCACTCCTTTTTTCAAAATTCTGAAAGGAAACAAACAGTTCAAATGGGAAAGCGAGCAGAGAGAAGCCTTCGAGCAACTGAAAGACCATCTTAAGAGTCTCCCTACCTTGGCAAGACCAGTAGCAGGAGAGAAACTTTTTCTCTACATCGCGGTAACTAACATAACTGTCAGCGCAGTCATCCTGCGGGAAGAAGCAAGCATCCAGCAGCCTATATACTTTGTGAGTCATGCGCTGGGGGCAGCTGAGAAGAATTATCCCATGGTTGAAAAGGCTGCCTACGCGGTCATAATTGCAGCCCGGAAGCTCAGACCTTATTTTGACGCGCATCCAGTCATTGTCCTCACCGATCAACCCCTGGAAAAGGTGTTGGAAAAATTCGAAAAATCGGGAAGGTTGTTAAAATGGGCAATTGAGCTGAGTGGGCTGGGTATATCTTACCAGCCAAGAACAGCCATCAAGGCCCAAGCCCTGGCAGACTTTTTGGCTGAGTGCTCCCATTCAGGGGAAGAGGAAGCCCCTGCCCAGGAGTGGGTCGTGCACACTGATGGGTCCTCCACGGCCAGCGGCGCAGGCGCAGGCGTAGTATTAACCAGCCCAGAGGGAGCCGACTTTGAACATGCTCTCAGGTTCGTCTTCCCAGCATCAAACAATGAGGCAGAGTACGAAGCAGTACTCGCAGGCGTCAGGTTAGCTAAGGCTGCAGGGGCGGAGCGAATTATCTTGGCGACAGATTCCCAACTCATCGCCAACCAGATTAATGGGGAATACGAAGCCAGAGACCAAACAATGGCCTCATACCTAGAAATGGTAAAAAGAGAACTATCCAGCCTGAAATCATACGAGATCAAACAAATTCCCCGATCCCAGAACAACAGAGCAGACGCCCTGTCAAAACTGGCAAGCTCCAGTCTGCAGGACATCCGGAGGTCGGTATGGGTGGACGTTTTACACGAAAGGTCTACTAATCCTGGTCAAGAGATTAATACCATGGAAGAAGAGCCAGAAAGCTGGATGACCCCTTTCGTCCAGTATAAGAGGCACGGTGCCCTACCACCAGATCCATTGCAAAGAAGGAAGGTACAGGCTAAAGCAGCCTGGTTCATATTCGTTAATGGAGAACTCTACAAAAAATCCTTTACTTATCCCCTGCTTAAATGCCTACGGGCGGATCAGGCCGCTGAAGTGTTGGATGATATCCATTCAGGAATTTGTGGACATCACATCGGCGGGAGGTCGCTGGCCCACAAGGCCCTCAGGGCAGGCTACTACTGGCCTACCATGCTGGCAGATGCCAGGAGCCTGGCCCAGAAATGCAGAAAATGTCAACTCTTCGCCCCGTCGATCCATGCCCCGGCCCAGGAGCTCAGGCCAATCCTATCTCCCATTCCCTTTGCTCAATGGGGGATGGACATTCTAGGGCCCTTCACAGTGGCCACAGGGGGCAGAAAATTTTTGATAGTCGCCATAGACTACTTCACCAAATGGGTGGAGGCTGAAGCAGTGCCCAACATCACTGAGCCGGCTGTCCGAAAGGTAATCTGGCGGAATGTCATTACCCGGTTCGGTGTACCGAAGATGCTAGTGTTCGACCACGGCAGGCAGTTCGATAATGACCCACTAAGGATCTGGCTAGAAAGCCATAACATCTCAGTCGCCTACTCAGCAGTCTGTCACCCTCAAACCAATGGACAGACATGATCCTTGCTCGATTTTAATAATTATTTTTTGTGGATTGTTAAACCCCTTTGTGGATTTATTTAATTTTGGCCATTTTATTTAGGGCCTAATGTTTGACTTTACCATTTAAATTTTTATCAAAACATAGTTACAGGGTGTTATAATCCCGTCTCTACAGTGTTTCCGCCACTGTATCGCGTTAGAATTTCTAGGGGATTACAGGGAAAGAAATCCTTATTAAAGCGGTGGCACAAGCGATCCCGAACTATATGATGAGCGTCTTTGTTATCCCCGAGGGAGTCATTGATGAGCCACACAAAACAATGGCGAGATTTTGGTGGGGGTCAACAGAGGAGAAACGTAAGATTCATTGGGTTAAGTGGGAGAGTTTGTGCCGAGCGAAGGGTAATGGAGGGCTGGGTTTTCGCGACCTGAGAGTATTTAATCAGGCCCTTCTTGCCAAACCTGAGAGTTTGTGGAGGCTTCTTGCCAAGGGTAATCAGTATTTAATCAGGCCCTTCGCGGCCCGTGTTCTAAAAGCAAAATATTTCAAGAATACCTCTGTGTTGAAGGCAAGACGAGGGCACGGCCCGAGCTATTGTTGGAGAAGTATTTGAGGGGCAAAGGCTCTGTTTCTTGAGGGTCTCAAATGGCGTGTTGGGAATGGATCAAACATATACGTGTGGGAAGACGAATGGCTCCCGGGGAAATCGTCGAGTAGGATTCCTGTCTTAAATGTCGAGGCCGATGCTAATATGAAGGTGGCAGATTTTAGAACATCTTTTCTTTGGTTGCAGTTGGAGTTCTCGGGTGATGGGTCTGTTGAGCAATTGGATGAGGAAACCAATCCCGTGTATCACGGGGATGATCTGAGCTACGAAATTGCGGGGTTCGAAGTTGCAATGTAATGTTCTTCGAGCGATGATCAATGCGACTATTTACCATATTTGGAGACAAAGAAATGCTTGCAGAATTGATGAAGTGGTGCAACATCCACAGGAGATAGTTAAATTAATTGTGTCGGATGTTAAAAATAGGATTTTGTGTAAGATTAAATACCCTGTAACGGCTAAGGATGCTAAATGGCTACATAATTTGATGTAGTCATTTTTGTTTTGTTGTTTTCTTTTTTTATATACTTACCTTTTACCAAAAAAAAAGGTGGCAGAGTTCATTGATCATAATGCGAGGAAGTGGGACGTGGACAGGCTCCGAGAGGTGCTGGTTGAGGATGACGTCAAAGCGGTGCTCGAGCTGCCGCTGAGCCTGCACGAGAAGGATGATAGTCGGTTCTGGTGGCCCACTAAGGACGGAATTTTTACGGTCAAGTCGGTGTACCACCTTGGCATCAGCGGTCCTACTACTCATCAGGCTGCAGCTGCCATGGATAATCAGCTCTGGCGCCAGATTTTGAGATTGCCCGTTCCTCCTAAGCTTGCCCATTTCACATGGAGAGCGTGCACTGATATGTTGGCGGTTCGCTCTCGAATCTTCCATCGACATTGCGTGGATAGTCCGAACTGTATTGTCTGTGGACAGGGGAGCGAGACGACGATTCATGCTCTTTTTGAGTGTCAGGATACGTGCAAGTCTTGAACGGGATCGGGTTTCAAGGATATCCTTGCCGCTGCCCCAAAAACCTGTTGTACCGTGCTTTTCTCTTGGGTTTTGGAGCGGCTCGACCTGGAGGGGAAAATACGATTCTTAACTATTGCATGGGCTACTTGGTGTATTCGGAATGCGAAGATTTTTTAGGAAAGACCCAAACCTCCTCTTATCATTTTGCAGGGACTGTTCATTTTGGTGGCGGAGTACAGGGCCTACGCTTGCAAGGTCGGGGGGAATGGCAATATTCAGACGGTTGGAGTATGGGCGAGTACATGGCAGCGACCACGTACGGGTCAATTGAAGTTGAACGTGGATGCGGCTATGCTACAGGAGGACGAGGTCGGGCTGTGTAACACCCGCTATTTTTCCTAACATTTTTTTCCTTTCCGTTATGACTCTTTCACATTTCGGTCTTGTGTTTCCTCTTTTTCCAAGCTTTATTTTAATTTTTGAGTTTAAAGATATTTATTTTTATTTTAAAGGATTTTAATTCTTTTAAATCTATTTATTTGATTTTCTTCGTAAATTATTTATTTTTCCGCGAGGAATTTTATTTGTCTACGAATTAACGTATTTAAGCTCGGATTTAAGTTATTCCTTTTTCTACAAATGTCCAAACATATTTTTATAATATTTTCAACTAGTAAATATTTCTATTTACGAAAACATAGCCATTAATGATTTTATTACGAAGCTTCGCGAATAATTATTTTCTTACGCGAGGTTTACTCGAATTGCTTTGAAATGCCTCTAACTTATAAATCATTTGAGACCTTTTCCCCATATTTTGGACCGACAAAGCTCCTTGTCACAATTTTACTACGTTTTATTAATACGATTCATTTTATTACGTAAAACCGTAAAGATATGATTATTTCCCCTCTCATTTAATTGTTGCATTTTTGCTCAAACTCTTCACACTCCCTCTTAACCTCATTGGATTCCTCATTGGATTCCTCATTGGATTCCACATTGATGATACCACATTGGATTCTTCATCCATTTTAATTCCATTTATGCTTAAAACCATTCCTCTCTCTCTTACATTCATTTGTGCATTAAAAAAATTGTTACAACATCATCTTCCTCATCACCCTTTGGCCGTGTTACTCCTCATCTTCTCTTGGCTGATTTTTGTTCAATTTGAGTCATAATCGTCTCATTTTTTAGCGTCGAATTATTCCTCTTTCCGAGCCTATCGTTAAGGTAATAATCGATGATGTTTTCGATCGTTATTCACCGTGATTTTCTTAGTTTTTCTCATGGTATTTTTCTACCATGAATTTCGTGTATGGTAGGTTTCGTGGACGATCCCGAGGTCGACAAGTATATTATTGATTCCGATTTGACTGGAGGTAACGTCGATGTTACTCGGTATTTCGTGATTTTAATTGTGTAATTGCATGTATATTTTTATATTTCATTTTTGACAATATATGTATGTCATATAATCTGAAAAATTTTTAAAAGTTAAAAATTTTCATGTTTCGATATTTTTATCGCTTTTACGAGATCAATGACTAAATTGTTATATTAACTTGTAAAATCGTAATATTCGGCTTAAACTCGTAATGTATGATTATATTCTGTAAAAATTAAGTTTTTAATGATTTTTAATAATTTGGTATTTTTCTGATATTTTTGATATCGATTATTGAATTTTTACCGTTTATGAACAAAAACGATTAAAAACCGATTTTTATTTCTAGCACTTAAACATTTTATTTTAATCTGAAATATTTCATGGATGATGTTTCTGTTGAAAAAGAATTTTCTGAAATTTTTCATAATTTTTCGGAATTTTTAAATGGGTGAATTAATTAATCACTTTAAATCATCGTTTATCGTTAAAACCGTGTTTGTCGTTTAAATTCTCAATTTTTGGCCTTTTAAATAAATCTGGAATTTTGGAAATCTGAAGAAAAAAAAATTATTTTCTGGAAAATCATTATTTTTAAAGTTTAATAATAGTTTTTGGATATTAATACTTAAATCGTTTTGTAATTACTATTTTTATTAATCGTTATTGTCGAGATTAGACGATTAACGAGAAAACCCTTTAAAAACCGAGTTTAATGATTCTGGAAAATTCTCTTTTCTGGACAGAATGTCCAAAAATATATTTTAGCTATTTTACGTAATTTTTTTACTATTTTTTAAAGTCTTTAATTAATAGTAATGATTTTTGGACTAAATTACGATTTATCGTTAAAATGCTCCCTCTTACATAAAAGAATTATTTTTCCAGCAATTTTGAAAATATTTATATCTGAAACTTTGAGATTTAAATCACCCCTTATCATATTCTAAATTTGTTTAATGATTTAAATTAAAGAAAAGACGTTAAAAGATTTAATTTGACATTTGCCGTAAAATCTTATTTACGCTTGTTTTGTCGAAACTATTAATAATTAGGCAATTTTAGTTTTATAAATTTTGGAAACACTCTAATTAGTAGTACTAAAGTGTTTAAGACTTTTTTAATCATTTTATAAACACTTGTATGATATTTCAATAATTTCATAAACCCATTTATCCTTATTTTGGAAATTAATATTGTTAAGGCCGAAAGTATTAGTTTTATAAATTGATATCTTTTACTAAAAATGTTTTATTAGTATGAACTAATATTTTCGCTATTTTGATATGATGCTATCTTTTTAAAGTTTCTAAATATAGAAGTTTCCTAAAATAGAAAGTTTCCTCTTTTGGAAGACGATCCGTTTTCCCTTTTGTTCTCTTATTGTTTACGATGATTATATCTTTTAAGTATCGATAATGACCCTGTTTTGGAGTTATGGAATAAGGTCAAGTGTGGGTTTAGAGTAATATAGTCTGGGATGTACGTTTTGCCATCAACTGTAAGGCTGGTGTGTCTTTATGGAGCACATTGGTTGTTGAACTGAACATGGTTTGTGTTCAGGAGAGTGTATATTTACCTTAAACATAGATATCGCATCGTGTAAGTCGCGTCGGGTTGAACTGAATATGGTTTGTATCCAAGAGGGGTGTATACTACTTGAACCAGGACCTCGCTGCACGCAGTCCTGTTATAGTTGAGTTGCCTAGTTAGAGACTGGATTCTGTTATGAGTTAAGTCTACAGTTCTCGAAGCTAGTTTCTAGTATTGTCCTGGTGAAAGTCTAGATTCTACATTAACCCTATCCATAACGCCACATTGATTATTTTATTGGGTTATTTAACAAGAATAATACCAACTTTGGGTGGTATTCCATCAATAAAACCAACTTCAATTAATATGGGAATAAAACCAACTATGGGATATATTACACGAAAATAAAATGGGGTTACCTGCTACCGCTTTGACCTGTTTATTGTATCTCACTAACACAAAATTTCCCTCACTCCTAACTCATTAACTCCCTCTACCTAACTGTTTTCCCCATTAATAACCTGATCACTTTTACCCAAAAATTAACCCGATTAAACTTCCATCTTCATCAACTCAACCGTCTTCTTCATCCATCATCCATCATTCATCACTTCGTCCGGTCGTCCGTCGAGGTAATTTTTCATGAACTTTTAATTTTTTTTCTTTCTCAAATTTTTTTCAAACTTTGTCGAAGGTATGTCATTAATTTTATCGAAAATCAATTTCAGGGGTATAGTGAAGTTCATTCCTCAATCTCGTGGTTCGGAAATGTCAACGGTTAGTGTTTATTTCATTTACCCTAAATCGATTTTTCTTGGTTGAAATTAGGGTTTTCGATTTTTTCGATTTTTCTGGGTTTCAGTTTAGGTTTTCGATTTTTCTGGGGTATTTGGGGTTTTAAGTATTCTTTTATAATTAGTGTAATTGAAAACGTAGGTTGATCCATGGAGTACGGTGACCTTGAAGTTTTGTTATGGGGGTTCGTTTATCAAGCATGAGGTGGGTTTAGTTTACACTGGAAAGTTCTACCACGAAGAAGAAGATGGGAGTGTTAATTAATAGAATGGGACCCACAAAACCGATTTCAGCCGGTCATTTAAGAACCAATTTTATTTTCGTGTAATATGTCCCATAGTTGGTTTTATTCCCGTATTAATTGAAGTTGGTTTTATTGATGGAATACCACCCAAAGTTGGTATTATTCCTGTTAAATAACCCTATTTTATTTATTATCGATATAAATTGGTTGCAGGTTGACAAATATTTTATGTTTCTTCGGAAACCCATTTTAATATTTTGGTTTTGCGCTGAAAGCTTATTTTTATAAATAATGTTTTACTGTTTTCCGTTTTTTTTTTTTTTTTTTTTTTACTATTTTCATATAATAGTAATTACAGTTTTAAAATCATGTTTTACGGCTGGGAGAACGTTGGCGTTGCTCCCCACTGATTGTGGCTGTTATGTTTTTAACATGACATGTATATGTGTTTCTCTTCGGGTGGGCTAGCGAGCAGTTATGAATCCTGCTTATTTATTTTAATAATTATGTCTTATGGATTGTTCAAACCTCCTTTTGTGGATTGTTTTAATTTTTGGCCATTTTAGTTAAGACCTATTGTTTGACTTTACAATTTTAATTATACTAAGACATAGTTACAGTGTGTTTTAATCCCAACTCTACAGTGTTTCCGCCACTGTATCGAGTTAGATTTTCTAGGGGATTACAGACTGGGATTTGTCATCCGTGACGATGCTGGATAGGTGATACAAATGGGCAATACCAGGGTTCATGCTCGGTGGACTACGGAAGTTGCAGAGGCGAAAGCGGCTTGTTTTGGTCTCCAAAAGGCGTTAGACGGGAGGTTGGACAATATCATTCTCGAGAGTGACTCCCACTTTGTCATCCAGGCCGTTGTGACGAAGAGTAAGTGGCTAAGTCCAGTTGGAAATTGTATCGATGATATCGGTATTTTGCTTAGTAAGTTTGTGTCTATTCGTTGTTCGCATACGAAACGTGGAGGTAACACCGTTGCTCATTGGTTGGCTAGATTTTGTAGTATCGTGGGAGAGGAAGTTGTATTTGTTTCAAACTTTCCGCATGCTGCCTTGGCGTTGTCGGAGATTGATTTAATATAAGTCCACGATTTTAATCAAAAAAAAAATGTAAAAGTGAAATGTATTCTTTGGATACGAATGGAGGGAGTATTATTTCTATTCTTAATTTCATGATGGATGAATGTTTAGATTAAAGTAACTAATTAATCTTAAATTATCAATATATTGTTATTCTACTAATTGTTGATATACTATTAGAAAGGAATATCAACTCTGATTCAAATTCAGTTGTGTTCCAACCATAGATGCTGACCAGATGATATAATCATCCGCAATTTAGTGCATGATTTGCTCTTGCATTATCATAGAGAAAAAGTACGCCAATTGTTAGTACTGAAACAACCGCCCACATGAGTCCATGGACCACAAATTCACAATAATTTTGCTCGTATTCCAAACCCAACACACACAGTCATCTTTGACTGTATAAGTTCAACCACCGCAATCCCAATCAATTAAGAAATACATCAACCATGCATGGAAGAAAACTTAACTCCCAACACAAATCAACTAAAAAAATAAAATTCCGAATTCAATCTCTCTATCTTTAGCAACGAATAAACAGCAGATATCACAAATCAGCCCATGACCCTAAGGAAAGTATCCCAGAAAGCACCAACGGCGAAGGCAAGTGGCAGGAAAAAGTTGGACTGGAATCCGCGGCTGGAGGCTGCATTTTTAACAGGGGACGCTGAGGGTGGAGGCGGGGGCTTGACAACGTTGATGGCCAACTTCATTCCTCCATAGCAGAAGCCGTTGCCACTAATAAAGTAATAATGTCGGGTTTGATTGAGCGGGACAACGTCTCTTCCAGCGCCCGTCGTCCAGTTGGCACGAGGATGATCGGCAATGCAGTTTTCATAGTTAGTCTTGTTCACCTCCAGTACATTGTTCTGGTGCCTGTCATACACAAAAACTACAAGCAAACCCCACTTGGGTTTGTTAATCACATTCACATGGAAGGCAAGATCCTATATATTTTGATAGACATACATAAAAACAATATAAAAGTGCGTAGTCATTAAATGAAAAGCATTGCTAGCTGGTAATGGTAGGGTAAGGATTACTCGTAGATGAGTATTATAAATCTAAGGATCAAGAATTGAGTAAAATGTAGAGCATTGAATAACTAAGCTAGTGTGAAGTGTGAATGCTGGAAATTCTGTCAACAGAATGGCATTGCCTACATACATACATACATGTGCAATTGTGGGATCCTTTATTTTTTTTGAAGACCCTTCCTAAATTAGAGGATATAATCATATGAATGTATGTGGAGAATGAAGCAGCAAAAATGGAAAACAGTAGTTGGAGCAACCTGTGCCAAGCTGTTAGTACTTAATACCCTACAGGAGGCCAAAAAGGTAGACCACACAAAAACAAAAGTATCCCAACTTTGATCTACAAACTACCCTTAACTTGCATTGCTTGACTGACCCTTGTGACTGTCTTGATGACAATCATTTCCCTGGATAAGGGGAAGAGTTGCACACTGACACTCGCATAGGCCATAGGGATTGGTGGTGCCCAGCACCAGCTTACAACAATTAACATGGATTGGTTCTACCTCACGGATTCATACTAACCCCTGCCGGCTGGCCCTCACAAAATCCATTTTCGGCTTATTATTCCTTCTGTGTTTGTTATCTGTCGCTACAACCTACAAGTGATTTAGTGGATGGCGATCATTGTTTTTCATTGACTCTACACTTTTACCACCACCATGCATCATAACTTTAAGTACTCCAGTATACTAACCACTCTTCCATTAATGAGACTATGAGAGGTGGCCGGTAAAGGATCCCATGAGCAGCACGCATTTTAGAAGAACAAAAAAAAATGGAAGCTTGGAACTTCCACTCGTTATCAACTTACTAATTTCCTATTAGTACTGTAGTATTTTAGACAAACTTACTTCCTCTTTTTTTTTTCTTCACATTTGTAAATGAACACAGGATTTTTGGTAAAAATATAAAATAGAGAAATTTATGTCAGTAGTGAAGTGATGTATATATGAGTGAATAGTATTAGTATGGTAAAGGAAAAAATGGACTAAAATGAAAATGAAATAAAATAAAATGGAAAGACGGACAAAAACATGTACTGTAGGTATTTTCATTTGATTTGTGAAAAGTGTAAAATGTAGGTATTCGTTTGACTTGATTTGAAGGGAGTGAGTAATACTCGTATATAGGAGTGATTTAAGGCCCAAGTAAATAGACATTAGAAATTGAAAACCAAGCCTAAATTGATTTGCTACTTTAGTTAAAATAGACCTTGTGAGTAGTGAAATAAAGGGAAGAAGAAGTGGGAAGAAATGAGCAGGAAATGTAGCGCAAAAAACTCTAACAGAAAATGATAATCAGAATCTTTATACAAGAAGCCAAACCAAAAATAGTACTCCGTATTGGAGTACTAGTCTCAGAAATGAAATGGTGAAAATGAACTAAAGGTGAAATACCCTAGATCTGAAACAACCCAACTCAAGAACGTGATAAATTCAGTCATTAAACCTAGATCCAATTAATTAATTAATACCAGAATGGTGTATAATCATGATTTGATTGTTGGAAGGAAAGGTAAAGAAATGTGTATACATACAAAGCCAATCACCGAGGTAGAAGTGTTTGTCATGAGCCCAAACAGTGAAGTTAACGCCTGAAGAAGCCCAACCAAAACTCCCACCTACGATGTATCTTTTGGCACACACTTGAGTACTGGGTAGTACTGTCATTACCATCACCATCATCATCGCCATTACTACCCTGCTGCACCTTACTACGGTTACCTCCATTCTTGCCCCCGCGCTCTCTCTCTCTCTCTCTCTCTCTCACAATATATATATACACACTTAACACTTGTATGTATGTATGTATGGGCTTTTCTTTCTTTCTTTTGTTTGTTTGTTGTTAAGGAGAAGCTAGATGATAATAGGGTGGTTCTGGAGGAGGATAGGGGCAGGGGGGTGTGCCTTTAATTTGAAAGGAGTGAGTGAGTGTGCGTCAAACATATAAAGAGGTGTGGTTGAATGAATGATCTCATTCTCATTTCTAGGCTGTCAGGTCATCACCATCAGATCAGATCTATCCACTTCACATGCTAACTCTTTTCTTTTCCAATTTTTCCCAATATTTTAGTCTCCTCCTCTCTCACGCCTTTACTTCATACGGAGTAAACCTCTAAGAGACCGTTTGGTTTGCAAGAAGATATGATAATGGAATCAGGAATCAAATCAATGTGATGGTTGAAATTTGATTATTGATACTCGGTGTTTGGTTTATTTTTAGATGATCTGGAATCAAATTTGAAACTTTATTTTTTAAAAATTATACTCCCTCCCCCCATGATGATCTTTCCATTTTCCTTAAAAGGAAACTCCACTAAGATTTTCCCACTTCAAAACTTTCCTTATTCATCCATCATACTCTCTTTGGTTACTTTTTGTGATTTGACATCTTGAACCCCACCAAACAATTTACCACCATTCATTATCCATTT
Source organism: Agrostemma githago (assembly GCA_958450325.1). Classification (NCBI taxonomy): domain Eukaryota; kingdom Viridiplantae; phylum Streptophyta; class Magnoliopsida; order Caryophyllales; family Caryophyllaceae; genus Agrostemma; species Agrostemma githago. The sequence goes on from OY288244.1 coordinate 11,321,668, forward strand.
CTTAATCAATGTGCCACATTGAAGTGGGAACATCAATGTGGGGGGAGGGAGTATATAATAATTTTAGAAGTATTTTAAAATATTATAAAAAGTTAATAAATTTATTTTAGATGATTGAGTAATAACATTGACTATAAAATTTAAAAAATTTAGCACAAAAGAAAAATAAAATAAATTTCATTACAAAAGTCTCTTGTTGGCGATATAAAACAGTGAGTTACATTAATGATTTTTTTAAAATAAAAATTAATATTTTAAATTAATGTTCTCAATAAAATATTTCAATATATATTCCAACAAAAAAATTGACTAAAGTTTTTCGGAAAATTAAGCATAATTGATTCCAAGGCACGAGTCTCATACTCACCCCCTTCCTTGGCTATGAAAAAGCCATGCCTAGAGGGTTTGAGGTATGGGTATCGAAATACAAAATTGCCAACCAAACATAAGGTATGGGCATGGGTCATTCTAAACTCATACCTTATACATCTTTTAGCGAACCAAACGACCCCTAAAATAACGGATATATCCATCACAAGGTTATAACGGATTAACGGGTCAAGTATTGTCTACTTGATAAATAATGACAAAACATTTGCTATTCACTTGGCGCACTACTTTTTGTCTTATCTAAACTACTTGACCCGTTACAAACTTGTGACGGGTTTTCCGTCACAAACAAGAATTTGTGACCTGTCAAACGGATCAGATCAAACGAATCTCGGATCGGGTTAGGGTTAGAATATGAGTCAAAAATAATTTCGAACGCCTAATATTTTATCGTCTTTTAAGGAACAAAATATTATTAATTTTTTATTTATTTTAATCATAATACTCTTTCTTATAATGATTTATTTAAAAAAAAATATCAAAATTAATTTTTAAAATTATTTTATTAAAATGATAAAAAAAATTCTATTATGTTGACTACTCTGTATTTATTTATATTTGTAATTTAAAATATTAAAAATGTTAATTTTTTTAATTATATATCCAAATATGAGATAAAAAAAATTAATATTTAATTAATTTTAATAAATTATGGTTGACCCAACGGATCGGATTTCGATTCTAAAATAACGGGTCAAACCTCCCACGGGTCGAAAAAACGGGTTCATGACCCTAAAAAAATGGATTGGACGGGTCGGGTTTTTGGGTCGAGTCAATTTTTGACAGGTTTAGGAGGGAGTAATCTATCTAACTGTGTACTCCTTTCTGGTACAAGCAATTTTCTCCTTTCTTTTGGACACAAAAATTAAGAAGAGAATAAAAAATTGATTAAAGTAAGAAAAAGTTTAAATATGGTGGGGTTTGTGAGTAAGAAAAGAATAAATAATTAAAGTAAGAATAAGAATTGATTAAAGTATAACAAAAAAAAATGGAAAAAAAGGAAAGATAAGAAAACTACTCCCAATAACGAAAGGGAGAGACAACTCATAATAGGAGGGATAGGGATGACAGTGGGTCTAAGATCCGACCCATATTCGACGGGTCGGACCCGAATAGGTCTGGTCTGAGTCTAAATTTTCTAGACCCGATGGACATGGATCGGGTCTGGGTTCTCCTTAAAAAATTCGGGTACGGGTACGGGTCTGAGTTTTGGGACCCGGACCCGACCCATAGACCCATTTTTTTTTTTTAAAAACAATTCATTTAAACATTACTGTCTTACTGACTTCCTACTTTCCTAGTTAAAAAGTAAAAGTGTAAAACCCTGGAAAAACTTCTCCTTCATCAGCCGCATCATACATTCATCTCCTTCATCTCCTACGTCAGTTCATCTCCTCATTCAGACACAAATCCTTTTTCATCCTTACTCATTTGCCGGTTTAATTTCTTCTTCTTCTTCTTTTACTCCTACCCTCTTTACATCTGGACTTCAAAACCCTCTTCTTTTCTACTTTTCTGGGTTGTTCTGTGTTAGTCCTGTCAAATATTATTTCAATCCAAATTGAGTTGAGCTCAAGGAAATTAAGATTTTTGAGGTTGACGATTTTAGTATACGTAGCTACTTGCCAGTTGCCACTACCATTAGACTTAAATTTCGGCAATTAATCAAAATGGAAGCTTAAATGGATTTGATTACACGTGTACAGAAAACGAAAGAGTAGTGAATTAGTGATGATGCTAACAGGAAACGAAGAAAAGAAGGTAATGTGGCTGTTTGAGGGGCCAAATTATTACCTACCTCCTTTTAAGTAAAGTATTGTTGCAATATTGGTGTACAATTCTGTTTAGGTTGAATCGATCAATCGTATAGGGTGTGGTTGATCCTATCGGCTGATGTATGCTTCTGCTCCTAATGACTGAGATTCTGCACAAGGATTTCGGAGTAAGTCTGAGATGGCCTCGCTCTCTGATATCTAATAATAAAGCAAGTGCTAGAAAGAAACAGTTATCCCTTAAGCAGACGGATAAATAATTGTCTTATATCTAGTGGGGGAGAGTTAGATTACGCTACATACGTGTCTATTTTGTATCCTTCTTGTTGCTTAGTGTGGACACGGCAAAGGTCCACCCCGACGCGGCCACACACAGGTTTTGGTAAGCGAATGAATCTCGTGGTGAGATTGTTCTTGAATCGAAATTTAAATGATAATGGAGTCGCCATAGAACTTTGTGAGAGTTCGTACCCGTTCGAACCCACTATATACTTAGGCGTATCGCGCACGAAGCACGGTTTGCCTTATAGTACTAGAGCTTGTGGGGTTCGTGCCTTTGCATAGCGGTACCGATGCCGAATTATCGAATACCGTATATCAAATGACTCTTGTTGCCAATAGTTTCGGGCATCCGGAGGGTGAAGGTACGTGTTGGGAAGCCCACCAAAAGGACACCCACCCGCACATAGTGGTCTCTACTAAAATATCGACTGATGTTTAAGTGCGCGTGTTAGTAAAATGGTGAAAATGTATGACAACCATTATTTTAGGCTATACATTCGAAATATGCGTTTGCTAAGTCGTTTAATGCATCTTAAAATATGTCGAAGTTGTTTTAGCATGCAGGTTCATTTGAAAGCGATGAATTGCCAACAAGTAAAGCAAAAGAACTTGAAATATAGATTACAAGTTACACGAGCGGAATACAATCCGGAATTCACAATATTTGAACAAATCGCAATAATAATATCGGATTAGAAACGTTAAATGTAAACTATAAACAGACTCGTAAATAGAAAACGTAAACTGAAACCGTAAACCGAATAGTTGGACAGACTCCGACCAGCTACGCATTATGTTGCATGCTGATCAGAGGATAGAGGCTCGAGCGCCTGAGCTCGTACGTCTTAGAATTCTGGCGTAGGGAGCTCAGCGTCCCAGCCTTCAGGCGTGTGCCCTAGGGCGCTTGGACCAACAATATATAGGACCAAAGCGTGATGCTAGATTGATCCCGAGACCTCAAAGTCTCGTCCCGACTTGTCCTAGTGAAGTCTGATTGCCTTTATTTATCGAATGTCGTGTCCGACTAAGGAGTCGTCGACATAGAATTAATATTGCGAAATATTCACTCAAAGTCGTAATGGAATGAAAATGAATATGAAATGTTGGTTTTGAAAGGAGACACGTGATAGATTGACATGTGTCGACTAACGTCGCAAGTGTAAGTCCCTAGGTGAAACTCGTATCGTTGTTTGACTACATTGAAAGTCTACGATACCTCGTTTCGACCTTAATTGGGTACTTGTCCTTGATCCTTCCGGTTTATGATTTGAATCAAATATATCAAACTAACACGAATATCGGAGCCTTCTGTATCATTGCGTTATTGTCGGGTCTCGTGGACCGTACGACGCTCCAATTGACATTATTAGGTTTCGTGTTAGCCCGACTTTTGATGACTCTTTATGCATGACGTTCGATTATAGAACCGACATCAAAGATTTAAGAGCGACTATTATTAATGACGTCAAAAATATACGACGAAGGATTCCGCGATCGCGTCATAACCTGAGGGTCAGACGCCTGCCTTAGGATGCCTTAACCCTCAGGCGCCTGGGGTGGTGCACCCCAGGCGCGGCTCAATTGTGAGGTGCCACCACCCTAGCGCTCTGTCTAGTGGTTATGCGGACTTGTGGCAGAAACTTTCGTCGAACGAATTCGTTTTGAAAATGATCAATCCGAAATAAATCATTTGCACTATTCGACATTGATATCGAACGATGGGTCCATGATGTGCGAATTAGCGTCACAGGACGTTTACTTCGAATTGATAATGACTTGTCCTCGTAGGCATTATGTTCTACGTATCTCAACATCGTAATTTGATCATTAAGATCTACGATGTCGATACCATCATCGGACGCCCACTCGAGTCGTGTGAGAATAGTTTTGATTATATATACGTGGTAGTGAAAGAACAAAAGCGTAAAAGCGTTTTAAGGGGTTGACTCACTTTAAACAACCAAATATACGGGGTGACGAGATAAGCGACCGGCGACGCGAGTGCGATACTTTTGTGCGTTCAGATTTCCTTATTTCGTCATCCTTAGTATTCGATACGTAGAAGGACAAGTATTTTATTGTCAAAATGTTAGTAGTTAGTTGTTAGGAACGAAAAATAAATGTTAATATGCGATAATAAAATGTTAGCTTAGTTAGAGTACGATAAATAAACAAGTTTAGGGATTAGAAATGAGATTTGGACACCCTCAACCTACATGTCAATTGCATCGAAATACGGGCTCGTGGAGTATCGTCATAGACACGGGGAGCGATTCGAGGTATGTAGGAAGAGTTAGGGTGTGTTTTTGTGTTTGGGATTACCGAACCCTTGTCGATGAAGGGAGTAGTCTTTTAAAATGGTTGAAGAGAGGTTTTCGATCTCGGTTTTTCAACCTTGAATGTTTTAAGAGGTTTTTAGGATTATGGAATTGGTCTCGCACTTTTGATTCGGTATTCAGAAAAGTGAGGACTCACCCTTGAAATGGTGAGCATAAGGGTGTATTTATAGAATTTTGCAAAATGTTCTGAGTTCGAAATTTAGGCGCCTAAAGGCTAGCTGTAGACACCCAAATTTGGACTTGGTGGCTGCAGAGGTGCCCAGCAAACACCCGATGACGATAGGACTGCAACGCGACACGGGTTCGCGATGTTTTAGATAGTTTTCTTATAGAACGGACCAAATAATTACTCGGAAAAATTAAAACTAACATGATGACAACCTTAGTCGTGTCGTTACGGTCGCATAGACACTAATAAGAGTCAATTCCGACACTGGGACCCCGAGTCGGCCCCGAAACTCGAACCGAGTCAACCCCGAGTCAAGCGAGCCTCGGGATGAACACCCGAGGCCCACGAAACCCACGGCGCTAGGTCAAGCCGTGGGGAAGCCTTCGCGACCAAGCAAGATATCACACACCCGCCTCTCGGTTTTGGAAAGTATCAAAATCGTATCCTTAAAACTCCAACCGCCCCACCTGACGCGCCTGGGTCTCCCCACGCTCGGACCCAGGAGCCTGAGTCCTGGTGCGCCCCAAGTCACGCGTCCATATGGGCGACGAGGGCCGAAAACACCTATAAATACCCCCCTTCGTCGGTTTCATTCGACACAATTCAACTCTCTCTTCTCCCTCAAAAACTCTCGCTAAGGGCTCGCACTCCGACACCCGAGGCAAACGATCCACTCGATTGTAGTTCCGATAAAAAGCGACATCGACGCTACTCCTCACCTTCGAGCACTCCACTCGATACCGAGGTGCCAGTGATTGACTAGCTCAAGTCTAGTAGCGAAGCTCTGTCGGATTGGCCGCAGAACTAGTCCTTAGTAACGAAGCTCTGCCGGAGTAGCCGCGGGAAGGTCAAACGGTAACGGGGTTCTACCGGAGTCACTAGTCAAGCTAGGAGGATCGATCCGCCTATTGAACAAGTCGTCACTAGGTTGTTATCTAAACAAAACTTTCCATATTTGCACCTTCTATTATTATGCACTATGACAACACTAAACGTGGGCACTAGGCCCACGAACGTCCACTAAAATACGTAACGGCCCAACTTCAACAACAAATACTAAAACACCCTAAATAGACCCGAGTAATTCCGAGATCCGTTCTCAAGACTATCTATCCATCGAGTCCCGTTTAGTGTATACTCCGAGGGTGCGTGCAATTCCTCACAATGTGATTTACTTACATTCGCATTTATAGTTTTTCGTATGATTTATTGCTTTTATGACCTTATAATCGCATGCTAAATCACCTAATAAGGAATTCAAAACGTAAAATAACTAAAACTGAACAAAGTGATGGTCGAGTTCCGTATTAGTCCGGGTGCTCACCTTATTGGGTTCGACGCATCTCTATTAATACCGAACCGACGCATCTTAAGCAGAATACCCGGTAAGGTATACCACGAGAATGATTAATATCCGTATTATCACGTTAAAACTGATATGCTAATACCTATAATATTAGTACTCTCTACTTTCCTACGTGCATCTTTTCATGGCCTGCTTGTCACGTGAAACGCACGCAAAGAATGTAAACACTACTATTTTGACGATAAAACTTATCTGTCCTTAAGGCAACCGACATAGCAAAGGCATAGGGTTTAAAACAACGGATGTTACAGTACTTCCACCACAACAAAAGAACTAGGAAATCAGTCCACCGATTGATTAGTAGAGGCCGATATAGTGCGGGCGGGATTGGGTGTTGATATCTACCAGATGTTGACTTCCCAATACGTACCCTCACCCCTTACTCAGAATCGACGGTATCCGGATGTCTGAAACCCTTGGCAATGAGAGTCATTCCAGGCATGGAGTGCTTAAGGGTACAAGTCATTATCTTTAGGTCCTGTGCCACTCAACTTTGAGCCGGCAAGAGATCAAAGTTGACTTGAACGGTTTCCGAGTCCCCATAATTGACTCGGTGGCGACTCCACAAATCGGCAACGAATTCAGTTCACTAAAAAGGTTGCCTTATCAAATGAATCAGCCTTTAAACATTTACAACCACGACTCGATCGATTCCCAAACGGAAACACGGGTGCCCGCACCCGTCTAGTACAAGTCCGGATCGTCATCCAAATCGAGGTCCGACACTTCGCCCCGTATGCGAGATTTGACCGGCCCCCGGTAGGGAGGGGGCCACGTGGGTGGCCGCCGCCACACGATGAAAACCGGGTCGGTCCCGCGCAGGCGCGCGCAAGGCGCCGGGCGGTGCGGACGGACGTCCACAGTTTGGCGACTCCGCTGGGGATTTGGAAACAAGTTTCCAGCGATGGTGTAACTTGAACGAGGTCGGTGAAGCTCATTTCTTAGTTCCTAGTTGTGGTCACTACAGGTTTTGGCCCTAAAAAGCCCACCCTAACCGATATCAGGACCAATCGACCTCTTCGCGGTAAGATCTCTAGGGACACGCGGAGATACCCTCGATTGACGCTCCGGCCGCCTAACGCGTAACCCGCGGGATTAATAAGCGGATAGTCCAAACGGACGGTATGACACTCATCTCCCCAGATCATTGTCAATGCCTAAGTAAAGACTATTCGTGGGCGGTAGCCTACCCTAACCTACCCAAGTCTGCATCCTGCATGAGTGTACGCATTCCTAGTTATGTGTAGCGTGTTTGAACAATACAACCCAAATAAAACACTAAAATCTGGATTCAACCACGCCAACATATTCAACCGCACCCAATTCCGTTTTTCGAAAATGCCTCATGTTTTCAAAACGACCGTTTAAACATCAATACTCCGACCAAATCATGGTTTCTAAAAAAGGAAAACGTTTTTAATGCCGTTATCATGGCAAAATTCACACTCACTAACTTAAAAAAAAAGAGTTCTTATCGCCATCACCTTGGCCAAACTAAAACCTGTTAGAAACAATCATTACCGTTAATGCAACCGAAACTCCCAATTAATGGGGTTAAGGCCACCACGCGGTCACATTCTATTTCAAAAAAAAAACTTTTCACACACGTACCGTTTAGCACAACCAAAGCTTCAATTAATGAAGTCAAGGAACCCAAAACGGTTACACCCTTAAAACAATTTTTACAATGCACACCCCCACCGTCTAATGCTAGTTAGTACAACCGACAAACGTGGGTCACTAATTTTAAAAGTCCTTTTTCAAAAAGCAAAAGTTTATAAGGAACGCTATTCACCGCCTAAATCCCTCACTAAGGACTTAGTCACACCTTTAGGAAGACTGTCATCAGACTTCGCGCTCCATCACGAGCCTCACGCACCCCGCGAGTATCGAACTAACTAATTAATAGTAGTTTTGATAGAAGCTTCACGTAACTATTTAAAAAAAAAATGTTTCCCCTAAAAAGAAAATTCACTCCTTTCAAAAATACTTACATTTCGTCATCATTTCCGATGCACCCACATAATAACGCACTTACACTCCACGAACGATGTCGTCACGCCGTCGTTACATCATTTCTACAAACCATCCTTTTCAAAATTTTTGCAAAACTGGTCGTTTTCGAAGGAAACATACATCCAAATTCTTTGATCCTGAGTCGGGATCGTGATCAAACTCTTACGTCGTACAACTGCGTGTTTAATTGTCTATGCTAGCTATTAGGTTCATCTTTACTCAAGGTCTTACACTTTTTTTGGGGTCGTCTAGTTTCGAGAAGTCCTCCTTAAACCTCACCTCCGAGTTTTGCGTCAAATCGTCTCGTTACCGAGACAGAAAATTCGTTAGGCGTCTCGCCGAGTACACCAAGAGTCTAAAAGCACCTGAGTCCCTAAACCAGTGACCGCGCACACGCAGGTCAGGGGCCTCCCTTTCGCGTCACTCAATCATGAGCATTCCTCGAGTTCCTAAATGGCCCGGCAAGCCCCAACCTCACACTCCTATTTTTCGTCTAGGAATGGCGCCAAGTAGCAACGCAGTCAGCATCGACCAACTCAATGCCTTAATGAACGTGGTCCACAGGATACTAGGGATAGTATCGTCAATTTCCTCCTCAATCGACGACGTTAGGCGTCGCCTTGAGACTCTCGAAGGGCCCGAGAGGAAATCGCAAGGAGGACCGATAAGTCGAGAACTGGTGCTTAGTGGGGATCCATATGTCGAGTACGCCAGGCTTGCACGCCCTGTCATCCCGTTAGGCAGTTCACTGAACTGGGGGAATCTTACGCTGAGGCCCTCTGGAAACTGCAGGAGGCCTGGCTACTATGGCCGGTGGGTCCCACCCCAGACCCACCTATAGAAAAGAGGGAAGCGGGTTGGAATCCGAACGCTTATTGCTTATATCATTAAGATCGGGGGCATGAAACCCAAGTATGTACCGAACTCAAGCACGAGGTTCAGGACCTCATCGACAAGGGAGTCTATGTCCCCGTAGGATGTCTTCGGAGGAGAGCCGGCCCTAGGTACCAAGAGGGCGAACCGCATGAACGCCGGGAGCCCAAGCAGCGAAGGTACCTCCGAAGGCACGACCGGTCTTATCTAGAGTCTAGTTCATCCTAGGGCCTAGGCAAATAATATTAATAAGCATCTTGTTTTTTTTCCTTTGTCGAGGTGCGGGGGGACATGTCCTCCACCTCCCCCCAAAACAAATCACGGGCACCTAGCTCGTCTACTATTATTATCAATAAAGCAATCTCTTTTTATATTGCAAACATGCCTCGACAATCGCTTAACTTTCTTTCAACCATCCACTCTAAAATGCTTAAAAAACTCGACTTTATGCCAATTATCGATAACAACTTACTAAAATGCAAGGGCTACCGCAAGCAGTCCACTCGACTTCACCCTAAGAAGGAAATCGGGAATAACAACCTTAGACTCAAACCGCCACTGACCAAATAACAATAAACTCGGAAACAAGCAAAACGCCACCCGACCAAACTTGTCGACAACACAAAGCCTGTCTAATAAGTCTAAAAACAGCCATGTCTCTGGGAGTAAAAAAAAAAACAAAAAAAAAAACCTTAGGGTCCACGAAGGCTCATCCTTAGTAAGTCAACCACGCCACGGTTAATTGATGGTTCATAGCAAAAGCCTAACCCCATACCAAACTGAAGTAAAAGCAATGCCTAAGGAATTCACCAAAATCGACCTCATACACATACCCCGCGAAGAGAACCAACTCGCTGACGCATTATCCAAACTAGCCTCACTACTAAATGTGCCCGATCACCTCTTCTCCATGCCCATCTATGTACAAAGAAGCGAACAACCAGCCTATATCCACAACCTCAAAACCGACAACGCCACAGTAGAACCTTGGTACAAAGCAATCCTAGACTTTAAAACCCACCTGACACTAATGCCAAAAACAAAAGAGCCCTACGAATACAAGCCACCCATTACGTCCTGAATCAAGGCCTGCTGTACAAACGAACCCCACAAGGAGTCCTCCTTAGATGCATAAACAAAGACCAGTCAGAGAGAGTCATGGAAGAGGTGCACGACGGAGAGTGCGGACCCCACATGAGTGCACACCTACTAGCCCGAAAAATAATGAGACTGGGTTATTACTGGATTACCTTAGAGACAGACTGTGGACGTCACGTTCGGCACTGCCATAATTGCCAAATATTCGCCAACATCCAACACCTACCTCCTTATCCTCTACACACTATAGCCACACCCTGGCCCTTCTCTACATGGGGGATAGACATAATAGGGAAAGTACACCCATCCGGGACTGGCGGACATTGCTTTATTTTAGTAGTCGTAGATTACTTCACCAAATGGTTAGAAGCCGCCTTTTACATCGTACTAACCACAAAACAAGAAGTCAAATTCTTGCAAAACAACATCATCTGCCGTTACGGTATACCTCATGAAATCATTAGCGACCAGGGGGCTCACTTCAGGGCCCATACCCAAAAACTCCTAAACAAATACAAAATCCAAAGACACAAATCTTCATCCTACAGACCGCAAACCAACAGGGCCGTAGAAGCAGCCAACAAAACCATCACCACCATCCTTAAGAAAATGATAGACAACTACCGAGATTGGCCGAACAAAATCCCCTTTGCCTCATGGGGATACCGAACATCCTATAGAACACCCACTGGAGCCACACCATATTACCTAACCTACGATTCCGAAGTCGTCCAACCAGTAGAACTAGAAATACCATCGCTAAGAATATTAGCCGAAAGTGGCATCCCTGAAGAAGAATGGAACCAAAAACGATACGACAAGCTAGTACTCCTAGATGAACGTAGGATACATGCCCTATCCAACGTACAAGCCTACCAACAGCGCATCCAACGAGCCTTTAACAAACAAGTAAAATCCCGAAACATACACGAGGGAAACTTAGTGATCAAATCCATTAGAGCGCCCATTCTCGTCGACCCTAAGGGAAATTCAAACCAAACTGGGCGGGCCTTTACCTCGTTAATAAAATACTCTCGGGGGGCGCCGTAATCCTTACTAACCTAGATGGACAAGAGTTCTCAACCCCGACCAATATGGATCAGCCCAAACGATACTACCCATAAACACCCCAGAAACCACGTCCCACCCTCCGACTTAGGGGGAAACAAAAAAACAAAAAAAAAAAAAAGTTCGCATCGATAAATGGCATAAACGAGTCTAAAGCAAAATCACTCACACTTTTCTAAAGAACTACGAACATGGTTTGATTCCGTCTAAAAGCGGATACGTAGGCAACCCGTTCCCCAGGTACAACCAAACGACCAAAAAATAACAAAGATCGATTAATCGATCCATGTATAAACCGGGACTCCTTTTTACGACCCGCCCCCCCGAGTGATTTAAAATGACGAAGCACAAACGACGAGCCGAGGACGGGGTGAAAACCCGAAAGGGCGCCCCGGGCAAAATGAAGAAACGAGTGGAAAGCCGTCATAAAAAAAATAAAAAAAATAAAGAAAATAAAAAAATGACGAGCCGAGGACGGGGTGAAAACCCGAAAGGGCGCCCCGGGCAAAATGAAGAAACGAGTTGCGAGCCGTAAAAAAAAGCTGAAGAAAACAAAAAAAAGAAAAAAAAGCAAAAAACCAAAAGAAACAAAAAAAAGGGTGAGCCGAGGACGGAGTGAAAACCCGAAAGGGCGCTCCGGGTAAAATGAAGAATCAAGTTGCGAGCCACCACAAAAAAAAAGAATGAAAAATAAAAATGTGCTTCTCATTAATAACAAAATTCGGTTAAATCGAGTCTTTGTCGAGGCATCTACATCAAAAAATCTGAAGCCCGGACATCCCGGAAGTTAACAATGTGTCAAAACCCCACGAAAACTAGTACTAATACGCCACATATTATCAACTAGTAATACATAATATAAATGGCTGGGCTCTACCGGTCCAACTCTTCCTCACCCTTATCGCCTGGGTACAACTGCTTGCGCTCTTCCTCCGCGATTTTCCGGAAGCAAGCCTCTAACGCCCTATCCAAACGTGAGTCCAGCAAATCCCACTTTCTTTGCTCTTTCGCAGCTTTAATACGGGTCTCGTCAGTCTTGGCCCGTTTAGATAAACTGACTAGGCTAGGATCGGTTTCCACTATCCTTGGTTATGCACTTAGTCTCTCGAGTCTCCTTTTCGCCTCTCAGTGGTGTTGTCTTCCTAATTTTTGGGTCGGTCTGTCCTGACGGATATCCACCGATTCTCTTCCTGACAGAACTATTGACAGTCGGTCGAACAACGGGGTGCAGAAACTTTTGCTCCCAAGACACCCTGAACCCCCTAAGCAAGTCCTCGGTCCACGGATCAAAACTAGAAGTGACCTTAGCATCATCTGAAATAGGAGGTCGGACATCCATCTGATTTGACAACATGCCCGGGTAAATATAAACTTGATCCCTCATCGATAGTAATAACAAAACCCAGGTCAAAGACGAAAATGGAAACCCTACGCGCCCACTAATATTCCACCACGGGATGGACCACCTAATAACAACATCTCCTCTAGCCAAGTAGGAAAGCCAATCCTCCTCTTCGGAACTTTTGCTCCACGCCAACACCATCTTCCGGCCCGTTGATGGTTGGATTTGTCGTGGATCCCGCCGATCAAATAATAACCAACTAGCACCTAACGGTAGTTAGGGTAAGTCGGGTCGTGTCCACGGAGACGGTGTCGCAAGGCTTAGACTAGGTTGACCTAAAACGAGACTAGGTCACACAAACAAACACAAGTAAGCGATAAATGGAAAACTATGATGGAGGAGAGGTAAGAACTAGACTAATGATGAACTAGGCTAAAACAATGCTAAACAATGCTAATAATCAAACTAACTAGCAAACTAAAGAAATGACGACTAACTAATAAGATGAAGTCAAATATGGAAAGAAGTGGGTTAGGTCGGGTTCATAAGTGTAGTAGGGTGACTTGGGTAATCAAGGGTGTAGGTGTCTCTTAGTTGCTAGAGTCGATCCGGGCTGTCGCTACTTAGACCGATGTCAAGGTGGGTTAGCGTTGATAGCGTCTAAACCCTAGTCCACATGGTATGTATAATGACTATTCTCAACATGACCACATACAAGACAAACAATGAGTAGAAGAAGACTAGCATGAGAAGCATGGCCACTACAACTCAAACAAGCATTTCAACAAACACATGGTGTGCCAAGTATGTGACTAACAACAAAGATTCACCCTTTACCCCTAATCAAACCCTAATCACCCATATTCTACCCTTAATCCCCCTACTAACCCACAAGAAAACTACTCACTCATAATCAATGATAAACTAACAACAATAAGAGAAAACAACATCACAACCCTAACATCCATTATCAAGAACAATAAGAACAATAACAATAAACACTAAGTAAAGATTCAAACTTGAAATAATAACAAAGAACAAGAGTAAAGAAAGTTATACCAACACAAGATGAAGAAAAAGATGCAATCTTGTATAAATAAGAAACCCAAAATAATCCCAAGGTTGTCAAGCTTGGAGAGATCTTCAAGTGTCTTCTTAATACAAGAACTAATTACAACTAGATTAAACTAGGATTAACTAAGGATTAAAGAGAAATTAAAGCTAATGTGAGGAACTAAATCTAGAGTTTATAACTTGTAGAGAGGCTTAAGAGAGTCTAATGTAAGGTAAGATCCATAAACAATACAAGAGGGAAATATTTATAGGGGTACAAGAATGAAGGAGGGAGGAGAAAAGAATTGCGGGCTACAGCACACCGGTCCTGACCGGGACGGGATCATCCCGACCGGGACGGCCTGTCATCCCGACCGGGAAGGGTTGGTCCCGACCGGGACGGCCCCAAAGCAGGAGACCCCTCAAATGTGCACTTCATCCCGAACGGGATGAGGTCATACCCGTCGGGGATGAGTCTTGTAGGCCTCCAATATGATCTTTAAGGTTCCCCCTTGCTTCACATGAACTTCTCATCGATTCTCGGGACTCGGGATCGGGTCTCGGAGGCTCGGGATTGGGTCCCAAGGTCTCGGGGTCGAATCCAAGGCATCGAGTAATCGTTCCTCCACTTCGTTGGCTCCGAAAAGTGTATGTATTGAGTCGGAATCGCTCCAACTCTTCACGAATGGTCTCGGGAACCTGAAACGAGCTAGAGGAAGCATAAGTAGCCCATGAACCGCTCGCAAGGAGCGATTCCGCAAGGAAAACGGGACCAAAACACAGCAAAATAGGCACTACAAACTACACTTATCAACTCCCCCACACTTAACCCTTACTCGCCCTCGAGTAAGCACAAACTAACTACTAAACTAGCCGAGTGGGTATTAGCGCACCCTACGCCCTTTCAACTCACGCGAGTGCACTTAGAGGAAAAGTGCACTCCGCAAGGCAAGTGGGGTCTTGCGACAAAACCGTGGATGCAACCGGACACAAAACACATAAACAAACAAGCACACAAACAAACAAACAAAAATCGGTTGCACCCAAAAGAAAACAAATACCGCTTCCCTCAAACAAGCGGTGAAAGAAGCACTAGTTTAGGACTCAAGGCAAGTGACAACGTTCCCAAGCTAGCAATACAAACCAAAATGGACAAAACCCTAATAGTATGACGACAAAGCAACAAAAAACGTTGGTAACTTACCTCGGTTCCTCCTAACCTTCTAAGAACGTACCACGGGACGATCGGCGGGATGGAAAAAGGATGAACCACTGTGTTTGTCTACACTGTAGGTAAGTGAGACCCCGCCCCCTTTAGCAAAGAGCTAAGAGGGTCGTCCCATGCCCAAAACCGCCTAACTAGTCCAAGTAAAAAGTGGAAATAGTTGCAAAGTGAGGGAAGACCGACCACTACCGCTATCATCCTTCCTAGGGACTCGGTCCTTTGGTAGGCTCTTCACGGTAATGATCGGAAAAAGGCTTATTTTGATATGTGGGGATTATTTTTGTGAGCCGGTTTTCTTTTGGCATTTTCTTCTTCTTTTGCATTTTTGCTTTGTTTTGTCATGCCATTTCTTTTTCTTCTTTTCTATTTTCTTTTTTTGGCTTTTGTGCCTTTTCTTTTTCTTCAATCTTTTCCTTCATTTTCTTTCATTTTCTTTTCTTTGCCCTTTTTGGCTTGATTTGGCTTTTTGGCATTTCTTATAGCAACAAGAAACATGACTTCAACAATTTGCAATTTTATTGTGTGGAAATGTGTAGGAAGTAGGGGAATGGGTGAGTCGGGACGGGCCCTTCCCTTCAAACCCACGAAAAGTGGAGAACTTGGACTAATCAAACAATCCTAAACATGGTCACCTAAGGGACGGGACTCGGCAACCAAGGCCTTTTCACACCATGGGTGGTCAAAATGGTCAAAATGCAAATCCCGTAGTAAATCCCTAGTAAGCTAGGTGGAGTCAAGGTAAGAAACCAACGAAATCATTGATTTAGGGTCATTCTACTAGACAAAAGTCCAAGACTCGATTTACACTACTAGGAAGGGAAAGTAAGCACTCACACACTAGCCTCTAAACCAGGTTTTCGAAAACCATTTACACACAAGACACGCAACAAAACACAAAACAAAGACTCAACGAAAAAGAAAGAAAAAGAAACAAAAGCAACAAAACAAGAACAACACAAAACGAACACATATAAAACACAAACACCACCCCTAGCTTCCAAATGAGCAACCCACCAACATCAAACTTTACAAAGCTCCTCCCGAGCACCCCACATCACAATCCTTCTCCACGCTTCACAAGAAATAAAGAGGGAAAGGGATAGAAGATGTTACCGGATGTCTTGAAAGCTTTCCAAAACTAATGGTGATTAAGCAACCTATAAGGAAAAGGGAGGCAAAACACACAACAAAACAAATATACGACACGAAAGAAAAACACACAAAAGGAAAATCTTTTTGATTTTTATGAAAATTTTTCAAATTTTTAGGGTTTTTAAAGATTTTTCGAAAACTACAAAAATAAAGCTAACTATGCTAGAATATCGCTCCCCCACACTTAAACCGAGCAATGTCCTCATGCTCGACCGTAGTGCATGGGAGCACAAAAGAAAAGAAAAGAAACTACGAAAATAAAGCTAAAAATCAAAAAGAAAAGTGGAGAAAATGGTAGAATGCGTCCGGCCGGGGTGTAGTCAAGTCACCATGGGCCGAGACAAGAAAAGATATGGATGGGGGAAGAAATAAAAAGAAAGAAATAAAAGGAAATGGGAGGGGAGGACTAGGTGTAATCAAGTCACCTAGCCCGGATTCCGCCCAAATCCGACTAATTCCTACAAAAGGGTGAAAATCTTATAAAATTTGGATTTTGAAATGAGACTCGATGTAGTCATGTCATCGAGAGTCGGGAGCAAGGAATACCAAGGCCCCGAGGGCCACCATGACACATAAGTGTATAAGGGGAAGGGAATAAAAAAATGAAGACAAGCTAAAAAAACGGAAAAGAGAGGATAGTTGCCGTACCATACGGTTGGCAACTCACTCGCTCCATCGTCTCATAAGTGAATATAGGCACGTAGCTTGTCCTTGTCGTCATTATCCCTCTCCAATCGCGATTCGGTTCCATGGTTGAGGCACAAATGTAAAATGGGGTGGGTTTTGATGTGAAAGTCGGTTTAGAGTGACGAGAAAATGAGGTGGATGTGTATGTGAGGTGTAGGGGTCATATAATGAGGGTAAGGACATGTAGGGAGGTTGGGAGGGGGTATACAATGGTTGGGTGGACTCAAATGACGAAGAAAAGGCCAAAGAAGGACAGGGGGTCCATCCCGGTCGGGATGGGTGGTCCCGGTCGGGATGACCGTCTCCTCCCGGTCGGGAAGACTTCGTCCCGGTCGGGATGAGCTGTCAGTAAACCCATTTTTTGTGCACCTCATCCCGGACGGGATGACATCCTTCCCGGTCGGGATGGGCCTTCCATCCCGGACGGGATGACCTCTTCTAGGCCGGGAAGAGTCTCCTAACCCTTTATAGCTCCCAAAAGCTCGTTCCGAGCTTCAAAAACCGACTTCCCTTCACACAATCCAAGCTCAAACAATGACCACTCTTCCCTAGGAATCACTTTCACTTCACATCTATCACAATAAACTCAAATAACACATCAAATTCTCTCCCTCACATCGCTCATCAATCCATCCAAGTAATCAAGAAGTTCACAAAACAAAACTACAAGGGAAAGAGATATATACAAAGAGACGGTTCTTGTGGAACTCCGTCAAACCAATGTGGTACATTCTTCATTCTTTTTCAACAACAAGAATTAGTTCCGTCTCCATCCAGGGTACGAAGGAACAAGTCGAAGGCCCTAGCAAAGTCTTCAATCAAGCTCGAGATATAACCGACCACATACCAAGGCTCTTCATGGCCTTGCCTTGACGTTCCCGGGGCATCCCGATCTTCCAAGTTCAACGACTTGAACTTGTACTTTTGGTCTTTGGGGATATACTCAAACGTCCACCGGTCTTCATGTGGCCCCAAGGGAGGCTCATCCTTCTCCTTGCTTTTCAACTTGTCATCAAGCCCATGAAATGGGCACTCATCTTCCTCCAAATCGGAGTCAACATCCTCAAGTTCACAAGAGTTCTTCTTCAAGCTTTGTCCCGGTCCTCCCCCTAGATCGATGTCTTTCTTGGCTTGGATCATATTGCATGATTCGTCCTTCGTAGGCGAAGTGTTGCCTTGGAGGTCGAACACTATCTTTTCCTCGCCTAACTCAAATGTGATCCTACCGTTCTTCACATCGATCATGGCACCCGCGGTGTGTAGAAATGGGCGTCCAAGGATAATGGGAGTGTTGGCATCCTCCGGCATGTCGAGCACAATGAAGTCGACCGGAATGAAGAATTTTCTGACTCTCACCGGCACATCCTCTAGCATCCCCAAAGGTCGGTTAAGAGAGCTATCGGCCATTTGGAGTGTAATGGAAGTACTCTTGAGATCCTTCATCCCAAGTCGCTCACAAATGGAATAGGGAATGATGCTTACACTCGCACCCAAATCACATAATGCTCTTTCGATCTTGTAGTGGCCTATGGTGCAAGGGATCGAGAATCTACCCGGATCCTTCAACTTTGGAAGCCTAGAACCTTGAATGAGCTCGCTCACCACCCTTGTGAACGCAATGGTCTCTTCCTTGTCGATGGATCTCTTCCTAGCCAAGATATCTTTCATGAATCTTCCATATGCCGGGATTTGGGTAAGTAGCTTGGTGAATGGGACACTAACATCCAATTTCTTCACAATGTTAAGGAATTTTTCATATTGAGAATCTACCTTGGTCTTCATTTGCCTTGTTGGGAAAGGCAACTTGATTTGGATCTTGTTTGGCTCAATCGGGGTAGACTTCTCAAATGACACTTTCCTTTTACCCTTGTCTTTTGCTTGAAGTGGGGGAAGCTTGTCTTCTTGGGGTCTCTCGATCTCCCATAAGACTTGCTCCTCCATTGGATTATCAAAGCTTGATCCTTCTTGATTTGGAGACACAACTTTCTTCATTGCTTCTTGCTCACTAGGAAATACGGGAGGATTATAGGTGGCACCACTCCTTAAGGTGATGGCATTGACATGCTCAAAACTCGGAGTTACCCCTTGAGGAGGTAATTGCCCTCTTTGTCTTGAAGAACTTCCCGATGCAAGTTGTGATACTTGATTCTCAATCATCTTCATGTGAGTTTTCATTTCCTTGTTATCCATTAGAATTTGAGCAATGGTTCCTTGTTGTGACATTTGTGTCTCCAATTGCCTCTTTTGCATTTCTTGAGTATTCCTTTGCATATCCATCATTTGCTTTTGTATGTCGAAATCCCGTGGTGGGGATGATGGATTATGCGGAGTATCGGTGAGGGCTAATGGAGTACCATAGTCATGAATAGGAGACCGGCTCCTAGGCTTGCTTTGTTGTTGATTGCCTTGAGTTGCTTGTTGTTGACGGTTCTCTTGGAACCCATGAGAATTGCCTTGATTAAGGCCTTGATTGTGGTTTTGATAGCCTTGGTTGAAGTTCCCTTGTTGGAACCCTTGATTATTGTTGAATGAACCTTGGTTACTTTGCTTGAAGTTGTTGAAAGGCCTTGAGTTGCCTTGGTAACCTTGGTTGTTGTCCCTTAAGGGAGGTGGAACATAGGGACGATGTTGTTGTTGGTGTTGAAAGGCTTGTTGTTGAGGGACTTGATTGGAAGCTTGGTATTGATTAGAGTAGGAGGCACCTTGCTTGAACGCTTGAAAAGCATTCACTTGCTCAATACTTCCTTGGTATTGCATAGGATTATGACCAACGATTCCACAAGTATCGCACATCCCATAATAAGGCAAAGGAGGTGCAAATCCCAAAGCATTTACTTCTTGAATTGAGTGTTGATTGGAGGAACCAATGCTTTGAACTTGAGTGAGGTGACCTTGGAGCTTCTTGTCAATGGTCTCCATATGGGTCTTCAATTGAGCTCCAAGGTCAATGCTTAGTTGAGTAATAGCATCATCCTCGTGCCTACCTCCTCGATTTGCCTTCCTAGGCCTAGAGTATTGCGAATTATGCACCGCCATCTCTTTGATTCTCGCCCAAGTTTGGTCGTCATCGACCTCGGTAAACCTACCATTGGAGCCCATATTAAGTATAGCTCTCGAGTCCTCATAAAGGCCATTCCAAAATTATTGTACCAAGAACCATTGTGAGAGTCCATGATGAGGGCACGACCTAACCAAAGACTTAAACAGCTCCCAAGCTTCATATAGGCTCTCTTCATCCCTTTGTTGGAAACCGGTGATGGAGGCCCTAAGCAAATTTGTCTTTTCCGGAGGGTAGAACTTTTGGTAGAACGCCAAGGCAAGCTTTTTCCAAGTATCGATTCCCATGGTTGCCCTATCGAGACTCTTGATCCATTGCTTCGCTTTTCCAATTAATGAGAATGGAAATAACACCCATCGGATTTGATCTTGAGTAACCCCGGGTTGAGAGATAGCGTCGCAATAATCGGAGAAAGTCTCCACGTGTTGGTGCGGGTCTTCGGTGGGCAAACCACTAAATTGATTCCTTTCCACAAGTTGGATGAAGTGAGTCTTGGCCATAAAATTTCCGGCATAAGCGGCCGGTAGAGCATTGGGTCCCGGCAAGACGTCTTCCGTGAATGTAGAGTGGGATGAAAACTTCGGCATTATTGGATGTAAGGGAGATGGTGGTGAAGACGGAGTTGAAGTAGATGTAGAGGGGGAACTAGGACTAGAGTATCCAAAGGGATTGGTGAAATTCCCTTCGGCCGTCTCTCGAGATGCTTCCTCAAAATCGCTTCCTTGAGCTTGCTCTTGATGAGTATTGCTTGCGCTTGGTTGAGAGATCCTAACCCGGTTAATCGTCCGTTGGCGAAAAGCTCGAAAAAGCCTTTCCGGCTCTGGATTAAAGAGAAAGAATTCGCCTCCCCGCCTAGGCATACACTACACACTAGAACAAACGTGAGAACACCTAGTGCTTTATGGGCACTAGGTAACGACAATAAACAAGCACAATCGAAAGACAAAGAGAAAAGAAGGAAATAAAACTAAGGAAACAAGACAAATCTAGAGAATATGCACAAGAGATGATAGAAGAGCACAAAGAAGAGTAACTAAGTCTAGCTATAAGCAAACTAAGTCTAAACAATGCACCGTCCCCGGCAACGGCGCCAAATTGATGGTTGGATTTGTCGTGGATCCCGCCGATCAAATAATAACCAACTAGCACCTAACGGTAGTTAGGGTAAGTCGAGTCGTGTCCACGGAGACGGTGTCGCAAGTCTTAGACTAGGTTGACCTAAAACGAGACTAGGTCACACAAACAAACACAAATAAGCGATAAATGGAAAACTATGATGGAGGAGAGGTAAGAACTAGACTAATGATGAACTAGGCTAAAACAATGCTAAACAATGCTAATAATCAAACTAACTAGCAAACCAAAGAAATGACGACTAACTAATAAGATGAAGTCAAATATGGAAAGAAGTGGGTTAGGTCGGGTTCATAAGTGTAGTAGGGTGACTTGGGTAATCAAGGGTGTAGGTGTCTCTTAGTTGCTAGAGTCGATCCGGGCTGTCGCTACTTAGACCGATGTCAAGGTGGGTTAGCGTTGATAGCGTCTAAACCCTAGTCCACATGGTATGTATAATGACTATTCTCAACATGACCACATACAAGACAAACAATGAGTAGAGGAAGACTAGCATGAGAAGCATGACCACTACAACTCAAACAAGCATTTCAACAAACACATGGTGTGCCAAGTATGTGACTAACAACAAAGATTCACCCTTTACCCCTAATCAAACCCTAATCACCCATATTCTACCCTTAATCCCCCTACTAACCCACAAGAAAACTACTCACTCATAATCAATGATAAACTAACAACAATAAGAGAAAACAACATCACAACCCTAACATCCATTATCAAGAACAATAAGAACAATAACAATAAACACTAAGTAAAGATTCAAACTTGAAATAATAACAAAGAACAAGAGTAAAGAAAGTTATACCAACACAAGATGAAGAAAAAGATGCAATCTTGTATAAATAAGAAACCCAAAATAATCCCAAGGTTGTCAAGCTTGGAGAGATCTTCAAGTGTCTTCTTAATACAAGAACTAATTACAACTAGATTAAACTAGGATTAACTAAGGATTAAAGAGAAATTAAAGCTAATGTGAGGAACTAAATCTAGGGTTTATAAGTTGTAGAGAGGCTTAAGAGAGTCTAATGTAAGGTAAGATCCATAAACAATACAAGAGGGAAGTATTTATAGGGGTACAAGAATGAAGAAGGGAGGAGAAAAGAATTGTGGGCTACAGCACACCGGTCCCGACCGGGACGGGATCATCCCGACCGGGACGGCCTGTCATCCCGACCGGGACAGCCCCAAAACAGGAGACCCCTCAAATGTGCACTTCATCCCGGACGGGATGAGGTCATACTCGTCGGGGATGAGTCTTGTAGGCCTCCAATATGATCTTTAAGGTTCCCCCTTGCTTCACATGGACTTCTCATTGATTCTCGGGACTCGGGATCGGGTCTCGGAGGCTCGGGGTTGGGTCCCAAGGTCTCGGGGTCGAATCCAAGGCATCGAGTGATCGTTCCTCCACTTCGTTGGCTCCAAAAAGTGTATGTATTGAGTCGGAATCGCTCCAACTCTTCACGAATGGTCTCGGGAACCTGAAACGAGCTAGAGAAAGCATAAGTAGCCCATGAACCGCTCGCAAGGAGCGATTCCGCAAGAAAAACGGGACCAAAACACAGCAAAATAGGCACTACAAACTACACTTATCACCCGTGAAGCCCCTGTAGTTGTAATCCTTGAAACACCGGGGAGGGTCGATTAGACCAAGCCGCTCTTGCAACCAAACCTGCACGAAAAACGACGAAGTGTCACCCCTCCTAAGTCCAAACAACCACAAAACAAGTAAAACCTAGCTACAAAACATGACAAAAAACATACCTGTAAAATGGTCCTAGAACCCCGAGAAGGTATCCCATGTACCGGAACACTAGCATCAAGACCCAAAACAAGTTCACCTAAAATAAGCAAAGAGGGTGACCCTCCATGTTCCATAGCCGCTACCACATCCAACACTCGAGGATTACCCCAGCCTTCACGTGACCATGCATCCTCAAAAAGATAGTAACAAGCAATAGCAACGTTAAAAGCGCGCCTACATGCCAAGGTCGAAACATGTCGAGAGCCAACTTCTGAGAATGTCCTAGAAAGCAACTCTAGGTTAAGACCGTCCACACCGAAATAGCCTTTAGCCTCCTCTAGCGAAGAAAGGTCCAAAAAATGATAAAATCGCTCCACATAAGCATCATCCCCATAAGGCACACAAGGTCGAACCGAACTCCACCCGCCTATAGCATCTATCTCTTCGGGCAAAGGGCAAATTTTACCCCCGGGGAAAGCAAAAACGTGATATTTAGGGTCCCAAAACCTAGAACATGCCCGCAAGAAGTCATCTTGCACCTTGACTCGACTAAGCGCAACAACAACTGATAAGCCGTCATTTGAACTAACCCCGGGGTCACATTTCTTAAACAAACCCGCCCACTCGGTCAGAACATCTCCGAAACCCGACATGATCCCGAATATGGTTCTATACCTCACGGATATCCTGCTATTGCTAGAACATGCACCCATAACCTGTATATATATAGCCCTAATCCCACAAGAATTAGGAAACAACAAAAATTTCCATAACCCAAAACCCGAACCGCACCGGCCCACGCGCCCGGGTCCCCTGCCACTTAAGCCCAAGCGATCCGGAAGTCAATGGCCTCAGCCCGAGCGATTGGAGCCAAGCATGGCTCAACCCGAGCAACCCAAAGACAGAAACTTTAGGCCCCCGTGATCGCCATGGCTGTCATCTTGCGTCAGAAACAACCTCACAAAATCATTAGAGCCCACCCCGAAAACCGAAATACCCGCGCATGAGCTGCGAGAACGTGAAGCTACCCGTCGGACGAACAAGACTTAAACGTTTTTTTTGTTTTTTTAGGGGGGATAAGCTACCCCACCTAGGCGTGTCGTAGCCTTTTAGCAATTATTGTCGAGTCACGTCTGTAGCCTAATAGGGCAATATCATGAATATATAAAAAGTGGTCCAACTTTTTTTCAAAGTCATCCGAATTTCGACCTCGGTCCCATTTTGAATGCTAAAACAACCGTGCTCACCTCTTGACGTATGTAATTAAAGCACATTGATATTTCACATCTCGAGTCAAAAACGTTTTAGTCGACGTACTACCTGATCCGATTCCCGGCTCAAACTAACGCATTTCAAAAACATCCGAAAGAAGCTATTTTCATCCTCTCACGCAACGCTAACGCACCCTAAACCAAGTCATATCGTAAAAGGAACAAACACAAAAGTGATTACTTGTCAATCTAGGTAAACAATTCGCCAAATAAAAACGCAAGACTAATCCAACCAATTCAAATAATAAGAATCTAAAACAGATGTACAAAATATACAAATCCTTATACAAATCGAGGCTAAGAAGGACCCCTAGAAGCCGCGCTGACGGCAATCACGATCTCGCAAAGTTGATCATCTAACCCTAGGTCCTCCAAGTCTATAAGGGGAGACTCACTACCGTCCATCCGCGATTGCATATCTAGGGTAGCCGTCTCGGGAATCCCTCCAGCCTCCTCCATAGCACCCGTAGCCTCAGCATCGACCTCAGCCTCCCTTTCGACCTAATGCCTAGCTCACCCTGAGCTGAGGTCTCACCTCGGGACCGAGCCAGCTGCTCCTTCAAGAAGGCGATCTCGTCAGCTCGAGATTGAAGGAGCCGCAGTGCCTCAACCTCTCTCGCCTCGAGCTCGGTCACCCGAGTCTCTAACTGCCCCACCATATCCGGAACGTCCTGCAAATGCACTTAAAGCATTAGGAAAGTACACAAACAGCCTAGAAAACCACGTTAGTCCCGTAAACTCATCGACCGAGACCCCGAAGTGTCACGGGAGACCCTCGAGGCATAAGCCCAAAAGCAGTTGGCAGCCTGCCACAACCGCTGATGGCAAGCCGAGGAAACCTGAAATACAACCATAAAATTTAGGCAAACCGACCCTAGTCCCTAGAACCCAAGCAAAAGACAATGAAAACAAGACCCACCCGGTACACCCGGCCACACCACTCTATCCCGGCATCCATTTCCTCAGCAGAACAAGGGGGGAGGAGCTCAGTAAGGGCTACCCCGACCACATCGACCCTGAGTGGTGTCAAGGGGAAGACTGGGGGCTGAACAACATCAGCCAAGTCAACCGGCTAGAAAAAAGCGAACCGTTCCAAAGGAAAGCGAATATTAAACCATAGGACAAAACAAGCGATAAAAACCAAAACCAATACTCCAATAATTCTTAACCTAGGGGGCTACTGAGTAAAGAAAACCATAAGAAAGAAACTCGCATCTGCAAGGCGCAGGTGACTCGCCAGTGCATCCTCCGACAAATAGTGCCCCCAGCCCGAACCAATCTCCTTTCAGTCACTGCCGGAAACCTAACCGGACGAGCCCACACCGTCCTAAGAGCCAATCAAGGGAGTTAGGATAAAATTCAAGCTCCATAAGGCAGTCCTTACAACCTCCTCTAGTCGAAATCGACCACCAGCAATGAACGAACACGAGAGCCTTAATTAATAAGGATCCTTGCGCTTGACCGCATGATAAAACAAAAAGGGGGGGGGGGGGGGGGGCAAATCCACACCCCTAAAGCACCCGAAGCAACCGGTTATCCTGGCAAGTCCCTAAGCACTCAACTTACATCCCAGGGGATTATTATTTTAGCGCATTCCCGTAAGAACCCACTAAGCAAATGCAAGCCCAACGACTAATGCAAACACCATTGTGCATTCAGTAATAGCTTACATGCCAAGTCTGGTAATTTAAGGGCAAAAAGTCACCAAACCCAAATGATCACTCATCAATGGGCCAGGGATAGTCAGAAACGTTCCCGAAGAAAGCCGTAGACCAGGGTTAGTCTAACGCAGCCACTCGAGAGAGATAAACTTAACTTAACGTAACTACCCGCAAGGGATTGAATCAAAAACACCAATAAATACTTAAGCAAAGCAACGCAACTCAGAGTCAATAAATATAAAGCTGGCACCTACTGAGACAAACGAAATAGCAATAACGGGAGAACTACTAATCAACATCGATAATACACTCTCGACAATAAAACAAACATAGGAGACACACTTAACTTAAACGCCACGCCCGGACACGTAACAAAGCAAATCTAAACCAAACCAATCTAAGTAGACTCTAAACGAATCTCGAGTGCATAAACAAACTAAAATAAAAGCAAGAACAAGCCCGAGAAAAATAAGACAAGCCTGCAAAACGAATTAAGACAAACTCACAAAGTCAGCACTCTAACTAAAACGGATGAACAAACAACATTTTTGCCCGAGGGTCAGAGTTATCCCGGAGGCACAGCAACAACATTTTTGCCCGAGGGTCAGAGTTATCCCAGAGGCACAGCAACAACATTTTTGCCCAAGGGTCAGAGTTATCCCGGAGGCACAGCAACAGCAATTTTGCCCAAGGGTCAGAGATATCCCGGAGGCACAACAATTTTTATTCGAGAGGAGACTAACGCCCTCGAAGGAGTCTTATACCTCCACAGGAATTTTTATTCGAGAGGAGACTAACGCCCTCGAAGGAGTCTTATACCTCCACAGCAACTTTGATTTGAGAGGAGACTAACGCCCTCGAATAATCTTATCTTATCCTAAGGGTCATAAGCATCCCAAAGACGATTACTCGAGCGGAGACTAACGCCCTTGAACGTTTTATGTCATCAAGGGTTCACAAGCAGCCCAAAATATACTCGTACAAATAAAGGCCAACTTAATGCGTTGCTAGCGCGCAAAATAAAACACTTAAAATTAAACGAAACCTCTAAATAAACTGAAGAAGACGAAGCGCGCGCGCACAAAGAATCAAGAACAATATGTCAAGAAACGGCTCGGGCCCCAAGCAATCGACCACAAGCGAAGACGTCAGGTATGACTTCTCAGCCTTGGCTGGCGAGCCTCACCACGTAGTCCAACGGACTTAAAGCGACCCGACCGGACAGCCACCAGGTCGTAATCCTCGATTGACCTGGGTGGCTATACTTTGACTTTCGCCTTGTCCAAGCCTCAGTAAAAGTGGGGGCTTCTGTAGGCACCCAAATTTGGACCTGGTGGCTGCAGAGGTGCCCAGCAAACACCCAATGACGATATGACTGCAACGCGACACGGGTTCGCGATGTTTTAGATAGTTTTCTTATAGAACGGACCAAATAATTACTCGGAAAAATTAAAACTAACATGATGGCAGCCTTAGTCGTGTCGTTACGGTCGCATAGACACTAATTAGAGTCAATTCCGACACCGGGACCCCGAGTCGGCCCCGAAACTCGAACCGAGTCAAGCGAGCCTCAGGATGAACACCTGAGGCCCACGAAACCCACGACGCTAGGTCAAGCCGCGGGGAAGCCTTCATGGCCAAGCAAGATATCACACACCCGCCTTTCGGTTTTGGAAAGTATCAAAATCGTATCCTCAAAACTCCAATCGCCCCACCTGACGCGCCTGAGTCCTGGTGCGCCCCAAGTCACGCGTCCATATGGGCGACGAGGGCCGAAAATACCTATAAATACCCCCCTCCGCCGGTTTCATTTGACACAATTCAACTCTCTCTTCTCCCTCAAAAACTCTCGCTAAGGGCTCGCACTCCGACACCCGAGGCAAACGATCCACTCGATCGTAGTTCCGATAAAACGTGACATCGACGCTACTCCTCACCTTCGAGCACTCCACTCGATACCGAGGTGCCTGTGATCGACTAGCTCAAAACTAGTACACAGGTTCTGCCGGGTTAGCCGCAGAACTAGTCCTTAGTAACGAAGCTCTGCCGGAGTAGCCGCGGGAAGGTCAAACGGTAACGGGGTTCTGCCGGAGTCACTAGTCAAGCTAGGAGGATCCGCCTGTTGAAGAAGTCGTCACTGGGTTGTTATCTAAACAAAACTTTCCATATTTGCACCTTCTATTATTATGCACTACGACAACACTAGACGTGGGCACTAGGCCCACGAACGTCCACCAAAATACGTAACGGCCCAATTTCAACAACAAATACTAAAACACCCTAAATAGACCCGAGTAATTCCGAGATCTGTTCTCAAGACTATCTATGCATCGAGTCCCGTTTAGTGTATACTCCGAGGGTGCAATTCCTCACAATGTGATTTACTTACATTCGCATTTACAATTTTTCGTATGATTTATTGCTTTTATGACCTTATAATCGCATGCTAAATCACCTAACACGGAATTCAAAACGTAAAATAACTAAAACTGAACAAAGTGATGGTCGAGTTCTGTATTAGTCCGGGTGCTCACCTTATTGGGTTCGACGCATCTCTATTAATACCGAACCAACGCTTCTTAAGCAGAATACCAGGTAAGGTATACCACGAGAACGACTAATACCGTATTATCACGTTAAAACTGATCTGCTAATACCTATAATATTAGTACTCTCTACTCTCTTACGTGCATCTTTTCATGGTCTGTTTGTCACGTGAAATCACATGCAAAGAATGTAAACACTACTATTTTGACGATAAAACTTATTTGTCCTTAAGGCAACCGACATAGCAAAGGCATAGGGTTTAAAACAACGGATGTTACAGTACTTCCACTGTAATCCCCTATAAATTCTAACGCAATACAGTGGTGGAAACACTGTCGATTTGGGATTAAAACACACTGATGTTCTATATTTTACAAAAAGAACGGTCAGTCAATACAAATGCCACTTTTCACAAAAGCGCTAAAAATAAAATTCTCCAAACGGGTTTAACAATCCAAAAATTAACATAAATGAAGTAGAGTAGGATCCATGCTACTCGCTAGCTCACACCCAAAACCCAGCAGCAAAACACTTGTCATGTTATAAACATAACATCCACAATTCAGTGGGGAGTAACGACGACGTTCTTCTAGCCATATTACATGACATTAAAGCATAATTACTATTATATCAAAATAGTTCAAAATGGAAAACGTTTAAAACGATATTGTAAAATAATTCAAAATGATTTCCAACCTGCAAGTCAATATCAACCAATAATAATAACGGCGTTATGGATACGAATCAGTGCAACAGAATAGACTTTCACTAGGATAATACTAAAAACTAGCTTTGAGAACTTTGTTCAAACAAATCAAACCTCGATCTCTAACTAGGCTACTCAACCATAATAGGACGGCGACTTATCAATGCGAGGTCTTAGCTTAAGTAAATATGCACACCCCTCCTGGAACACCAATTGTGCCCAGTTCAACCCGACGGCGTCTTACATGAGAGGTACGAGCTTAAGGTCAAAATGAACATACACACCTGGACAAGAACATGCCCAGTTCAACAACCAATGCATCCCGCTCGGATACACTAGCCTTATCGCTGATGGCAAAACGTATACTCTAGACTGTATTACTCTACCCGTACACTTCTCTTATTCCACAACTCCAAAACAAAGCCATTATTGAAATTCAATAGGAATATATTTGTTCTTAAAAGAGAAAACTTAAAAAAATAAAATAACTTTTCTTAAAAATAATAACCTTCTAAAAGTACGTATTATAATAAATAGAAATCGATTAAAATAGGAGTTATATAAAATAGTTAATATTAGGCCTCGAGACGTAAACATTATATTTATTATATAAATGTATAACTTATGATTAAAAGTCAACTAAAGTCAAAAACATAGTTATTTTAAAAAAAATTGAAGTTTAAGTAATTAAAAGTATTTAAATAACAAATTTTCAGATTTTCCAGAATTGCACCGTCTTACTATAAAATTTGTAATTAAATTATTAAAAATTAAAACAACGTAAGACCAGTGGGGTTGAAAACTTTAGAAACTTAGTTACAACTTTTATTTCAGGAGAAAATCCAGATTCCAAATAAAACACGGGGTTTTATTCGTATATTTAAAAACTGTCAGAATTAGATACTCGATTGTATTTCTTTAATACAAGACATTTGAAAATTGATTTTAAATAAAATCCAATCCCCCTTTCCACTAACCACATAACAATCTCGAAAATTTTCCCGCCTAATGCAAAATGGGCCTATTTTTGGGTTGGGCTTACATTGTCAACCGAATATCTATACAAGTTCACAATCCCCTTTCTACTAACCAAATAACAATCTCCAAAATTTTCCCGCCTAATGCAAAATGGGCCTATTTTTGGGTTGGGCTTACATTGTCAACCGAATATCTATACAAGTCCACAATTACTATCCTCAAACCAAATAGAAGAAGTGATTGGTTAATATCTATATTTGATTAGGTTATAGTACAATTGCACGTGGTCTATCCTAAAACCAAATACTTCGTATCTATATTTGGTATAATTGCACAATTACCGAAGAAGTGATTAAAAACTTACCTTACTTAAAAAGATTTTATAACGCACTTGGTAGAAATATTGGCATAATAAGCACTTAAAATTAGACTACTTACATTTTTGTCACAAATTGGTTTATGTCAACATGAGTCTGAAATTATTATTTGTCGTAATCATGTCTTAATCTATATTATTTTCCATATATTATGCCATATAATCCGTATATATATATGTCATACTCCCTCTGTCCCAATGAATTCTTTACGTTTCTTTTTTGACACTATTCATGAGGTTCTAACTTCTAAAATATAATGTAAAATATAGTCATGTGAGATCTTTCTTGAATTGTCATAATAATTATATTAAGAATATCAAATTTTTAGAATTTTTAATAATACGTAAATAAATATATGAACGAAACAAAATGTGCATCGACAAGTGTGAAAAAGCAAACGTAAAGATCTCATTGGGACAGAGGGAGTAATTATTATATCACGTTATATTTCATCTCATATCAAGTTTCGTGTAATACCGATAATTGAAATCTCATATCAAGTTTCGTGTAATACCGATAATTGTATTTCTGAGTATCTTTGACAGTATAATTTCTAAAGGGTAATAGTATTAATTAGAGTACTCTTAATAATATAACAATTATACGCATGTGGTATATATAATGTGTTATGTGATATATACATGTGCTATTTGAGTCTATACTAGAAAATATTATTATAATTTCTATATATTGTTATGATATGTCATACTATCACAATCTTATTCCATATATCATATAGTCCGTACAATCTTATTCTATACTCCGTATATCATGCTAATTGATTGATTGATAAATTGTGCAATTAATTGATTGATTGATGTGATATCCTACCGTTTAATATCATTGAATCAATTCCACTAACCAAATAACAATCCTCCAAAATTTTCCCACCTACTACCATATGGGCTTATTTTTGGATTATTTAGTGTATTTGGTTGAGATTATATTGTCAAATAAATATCTACTAGATATGCTGCATATAATCCTACTCCGTTATTAAGGCTAAATATATGTTAAATATATGTTATATATAAGTTAAATGATATATACTAAAATTATAAAGAATAACTACATCTAAACTTTTTTCTCCTAAAAAAAAACCTACTTTTCCTCCTCAATCTGGGGCCTTCATCGATAATTAATCGATGGTAAGCCCCTAAAATTGCTTTAATCTCAATTATTAGTTAACAAATCTTATTCAATAAAAGTCTCTCTTTTATGAGAGTTGTTTTCGTCCTTTATTTCAAGGTTTTTTTCTTTATTTCGAGGTTTCAGTCCTTTACATTAGTATAGGGCTTAGATTTCAAGAACTATGTGCAAGATCATGAGAGCAATGGAATTCCTACGTACGGCGATACAATTGAGGTCAGATCTCAGTCTACTATTTGTTAAAATAGAGAAAGTTCATCATCATGGAGGCTATTTCATCAGATCTATAGATTCCTTCGCGAAAGACTGTGTCAATAAACAGCGATATATAGAAGGCTATGCAGAAGCGCATTATTCTAATAGTGATCTTTGTCTCAATTATGTTCTTTATTTATTTTTCACAAATCTGTATTCAGTTCAATTTGACATCGTTTGTAGATGCCGGATGACTTATTATTAATGATATTGATCTTCACTTCAAAAAAAACTACATCTAAACATCAAGAGTATAGAATTATACTCTATTTGAAAATAAATTTAAAGTGAATATACATTTCACAATTTACACAAATTATTCTTATATTAAAAAAAATATTTAAAAGAGAAATGATTATCTCGAGAAATATGAATGACAAATAAAACACAGAGGTAGTAATTTTTTGGACTACATATTTCATTATATTAATTGAGGTCGTCATCCTGATTAATTATGTAATTTTGAATTATTTTTTTATATCCAAATAAAATGATAAAAATCATGAAAAATGATCAAGTTTCTAATTAAAATTTATTTTGTATAAATAATTAACTAAAATAAATAAATTTCTACAAATACCGTGCAGACATGCACGGGGTCTATACTAGTTGGAAAATTAACTAGACTCTTCATAGTTTTCGTATGTAAATTACCAATATTAAATAAAAAGTTTAACGTATGATTCAATTTAGATCTTATCACAACTGACAGAATCGCGGATTAAATTGACACCTGTTCATAAACAATTTATTGTGACCAAACCACTTAGAATTATTTTACGAAATTAAATAGGCATAAATTAGACTTAAAATAAATAATAGTCTCTTTTCAAAGGTTTTGGAAATAGAGTCTTTAAAATAAGGTATTAATTCGTACAAAAATACTATCAGATTCCGAAACATGCTGTAACTTTATTAAAAGCAATAAAACTTTCAATTTGATAATTCATACTTTAAAAATCACGAAATTTGTTAAATAAATTATTATATGTATGTTTTAGTCTCGGCCTTTTAATACTTTTTAATAATCAAAAGAATGATTTATTCGCAAATCTCGTAAAAACGATTAAAAACAACAAAACATGTGAAGATTTACGATTTTAAAGTTTTTGTTATTAAAATGAGACATAAATATATTGTCTAACAAAAATCTAATTTCTATACATGCAACTACAACAATAACATCACATAATACCGAGTAACGTGTCAATGTTACCTTAATCGAGATCCAAATCAATAATATACTCATCTTCGTCAGATCTAGCGTGATAGCCTACGAAATAATTAAACATATGGTATTAAAACCACATTATTATAAGTTAATAGAAAGAAGAAAACGAGATGAAGAACGAATAAGAGTAATTAAATTACCCTCGAGATCGGAAAGAATTAGAGATGAATTAGGATCGGATTGATGATGAACAAAAAAGAGGAAGTTTAACGTAAAACATAGAGGAGAAAAGATGACTAGTGTTGAGAATAAAATAGACTAGAATGAATGAGAATATATATAAAAGAAATTAGAAAGCTAAAAGATAGGAATAATCGAGTTACAAGGACTCTTAACTCAAATAGGAGACGAGATGATTGAGACGGAAAGCACAAGCAACGAATCTATGTGATAAGTTTTCGATTAAAATAAATAGTTTAAAATAAATAGGATAAATATAATATGTAGTGTTAATAAAAGGTGTCTGAAAATATTTCTCAAGTCGAT
Organism: Agrostemma githago; assembly: GCA_958450325.1. Classification (NCBI taxonomy): domain Eukaryota; kingdom Viridiplantae; phylum Streptophyta; class Magnoliopsida; order Caryophyllales; family Caryophyllaceae; genus Agrostemma; species Agrostemma githago. Next base: position 11,355,097 of record OY288244.1, read on the forward strand.
AAAAGAAGGTTTTTAAAATAATATAATCGTTTACGGAGAAATCAGATTAAAACGCGGAGAAAATAATTATTTATGAAATCGCGTAGTAAAATAATTAAACAGTCATTTTTCAAAAATAAAATATTTTTGAGCTAGAAATTAATTATAAATATAATCGAGCATTTTTAGAAAAAGAAAAATAAATAATTCAAACTCGATTTTAAAACTATTGTTCACTGAAAATATGATTCCTCAAAAATAATTAAACAGAATTGCAATGAAAAGAATTAAATGGGTTTTCGAATAAAAATAGAATAATTAAAATCCTTTTATAAAAATAAATAATTTTAGACTCAATAATGAAAGAGACCTCGAAATGGGAAAAATAATATTACAGAGTTACGATATAATCGTAACGGAACAGATAACAGAGCTAGAAATTTTGCGGGTGTTACATCCACCACAACAAAAGAACTAGGAAATCAGCCCACCAATTGATTAGTAGAGGCCGCTATAGTGCGGACGGGATTGGGTGTTGATATCTACCAGATGTTGGCTTCCCAATACGTACCCTCACCCCTTACTCAGAATCGATGGTTTCCGGATGTCCGAAACCCTTGGCAATGAGAGTCATTCCAGGCATGGAGTGCTTAAGGGTACAAGTCTTTATCTTTAGGTCCCGTGCCACTCAACTTTGAGCCGGCAAGGGATCAAAGTTGACTTGAACGGTTTTCGAGTCCCCATAATTGACTCGGTGGTGACTCCACAAATCGGCAACGAATTCAGTTCACTAAAAATGTCTCCTTACCAAATGAATCGGCCTTTAAACATTTACAACCACGACTCGATCGATTCCCAAACGGAAACACGGGTGCCCGCACCCGTCTAGTACAAGTCCGGATCATCATCCAAATCGAGGTTCGACACTTCGCCCCGTATGCGAGATCGGACAGGCCCCCGGTAGGGAGGGGGCCGCGTGGGTGGCCGCCGCGACACGATGAAAACTGGGTCGGTCCCACGCGGGCACGCGCGGGGCGCCAGGCGGTGCGGATGGACGTCCACACTAGCGCCCTGATATTGAGGCACCTCACTTGAGGCGACCCAGTTCTGAGGCGCCTGGGTTCAGGCACTTGAAATCGCGCGTATCGGATGTTGGTCAAAATACGGACTGATATCCGTGTTATTTGAGGTATGATTTGGATACGGTTTGACTTTTCTTTGATTATGTATTTCGACGCGATGTCATACTTTAGCTTGTTTTGAGTTTTTGACTTTGATCGAGTTTGACTCGGTCGACAAAGATAGTTTTGTCCCCGGTGGCGGTTTTGGCTTAAAGTGGCTTTATTTTATTGGAAATGACCCATTGAGTTTGGATTTGAGGCCGGTTTTGAGATATTTGTACTCCGCTAAATGCCCACGTCGGATACTATTGATTCTGAGTCCGTATTTGAGCATATTGATGCATGTTAACGTCCGATCATCATCGGGTATTTTGTTGGAGACTGTATAGACACGTGCAAGCAAAATAAGGGTGTCTACACTTATGCATCATAGTAATGGACTAATGGTTTGTACATTACCAACCTGACTGTAGTTAACTCTCTCCTGATTGTGATGTAAGGTTTACCCTATGAGGGGCCGAGATGCTCAAATATGCTCCCCCTCAACTTCCCCTCGATTATTAATATCGGTTTCATGACAGTAAATTTCAATTTCATTTCAAAAGACATTCTTGAATCTTTTTGTGTACTTGGGTATCCAGTTTCTGACCTTTTGGCTTCTTTATGGAGATTGCTATCCAATGAGAGCTTTTTTCTTCAAAACGCATCGTTAACATGACAATGGATTTGACATGGTGATCTAATTGAATAATGAGGGGAGTTAGTTAGTTGACATTGTTCTCTATATGACTTTTTACATCCCAAGCCTGTCAAATCAAATGCCTCGCATGCTCAAATCTCTCTATAAAAGGGTTGCTTGTCTTCAAGCTCGAAATGCGCACTTCTCTTTCACTTGTTCACCTCTCTCTTTTAGCACAAACTCTGAAAAATAGAAATGGCTTGGAGGTGATGATGGTATACCTTTTACAAGGGAGCTATCTTAGCCAAGGCCTGTGTGTTCAAAGGTCAAAAGAGGTTCATGTAAAAGTATCTACATCAGCGCACACTTTGATACGTTCTTACATTTTGTCATTCCCTTTTTTCCCTAGAACTAGCACCTTGTTGGTCAATCTGGAGGTTCCTCCCTACCCCTGCTTCTTACTTGCAGTGTGGGATGCATGTCTTTCTCTCTTCGCACGAAGTTTGGCAGCTGCTACGACTTTCGTTGTCCGGATGACCCTGGCCTTACTAGAGGAAACGAGGACTTAGATATACCTTATCTCGGCCTTGATAAATTTCCTTCGAATTTTAACGTCTATCCTACTAATGTAGAAGGGAAGGAGGCTTTGAATGTCACATGTTCTCTTCGCAATCCTTTGAGGTTCCTTTCCCCGTTCACCTGGAAGAGCCACCACGCAGTCTTGATTTGACCCTAACTTCCATCACAGGGAAGATTTGGAGGGCTCCAAATACTAGGACCAATCATCAAGGATGACACCAATTAGGCCCCATTGGCTAAGAATGAAAAGGCCATGAGGGGTTGGAGTGTTTTGGGCATTAATATATAAGCTTGTAATACATCTTTTGTAGGGTTTTATAAGGAGTTTTTAGACATCATTAGCCTCTCTAATCTAGTTTTCATTCTCTTTTGCTTTGGAGACCAAGACTTGATATTTATTGTTATTATTGGGTATGTTCTTAATTATGAGTAGTTAATCTCCTCAATCTTGGTATAGATTCTACCCACTTGTATAATTCCTCTATTATTGTAAGATTTTCTTCTCTTTAATCTCGCCCTATCTTATTTAATTCCTATTTTAATTGTTGATGGTGTTTAATATTCATTGATTAGGACCTTGAATCCCTAGTCTAGATGTTATTCATTATTGCTTGTGTGTATGAGAAGTTGTCCACCTATCTACACTCCAAGTAGCACTCTTGGCATAATATTGGTTTGTTATTTCCTCTGAAGTGTCTTGATTAAGGAATTGCTGTAGTTTTTATTCATGTTTTGGATCATTATTATTCTACTCTCTTAAAGTGTTCTAAATTCGATGTGCATATTGATCGTTTGCTTAATATGTGTGGATGAATGAATTACACCATGTGTAATGTTATTGAGCATAGGTGTTGAGCATTTTGAAAAAATTATGTAAGGCATAGTTTGAAAAACAAAGTTATCGAGGATATAAAATATCAACTTTCCCTAAGAACAATGTTTGAAGTGATAAAAAAGACAAAGGAGAGGAAAGAGAAATTGAAACACCAATCACACACACACATATATATATATATAGAAGAAGGATCAGGTGAGTTCACTTATCAAATTTGAGTTTGTGAGTCATCATCTCACCCCTTTATTTAATTGTAGATTAATGGTTTAGATTGATTATCACAACTATGGAAATATTTAAGAGATCTTAGTAAATATTTTTTTTCTCTCTCCTCACTTAATTTTACTGTCAACCTCTTCCTCTCTCCTATTAACCAATTCACTTTCACCGCTTTTTCTCATCACACGTTTCCTTCTAATTGAAGTCTTTTCAATTATCAAATACTCCCGCCTACATTACACATACTCATCTTCATCTTCACCTTTTCGTCTGCTCAATTTCATTCTCACCCCAAAAAAAATACCTTCTTCTTCATCATTCATACAAATTTCAACTCACCTTCTCAATCATCAACGCCGCTTCTGCACTAGTTGTTATCTACAAACTTAAGGTAAATTAGGTCTTTTTTTGGGCTTTTAATAATTTTATTGTTCTTTTAAGTTATTTTACTGAGTTTGTGCTTATTATTTCCGTGTGTTTGTACTTTGTACCACGTTTCGTTGCATCACTTTCTATATCAATTGTTTGTGATGCTAATTACGATCAATGGATTGTGTCCTCTATTTCGCATTTTCTAAACTGTGTGGTATTTTTTAAATCTGGAGTGTATGTTTGAAAAAATCATTGCTTAGTTTTGTATCTGTTAAACTGATTGTTCATCTTCTCTGTTTTGTGCGTTTTCTTGCATGTCTGCTTTAAAATACATCTGGCGTTACTTTAATGAACATTATTTGTTATTGTAGTAGGTATCATATGTTATTTTAATGACTAACCTATATATAGTGTTAATGACTAACCTATATATAACTAAGATAACCTTGTTACTGGTATATATAGTGTTACTTTAATGCTTATAATATGTTACTTTAATACGTAACGTCTGTTACTATGATGAGTAATATCAATGAATAAGCATCTGCTGTTTGCTTGGTTACTCTGCTGTTTGCTCCAACGTCTAATTGTGTTACTTTAATTCACATGATATGTTACTGTGATGCTTATCATCTGTTACTTCAAACTGTATACTAATGATGAGGTGCATGTAATCCTTTATTCAGTATTGTATCATTACCATTATTTGTGATTATATTCTCATGATAACACATTTCAGATGGCAAAAGGAGGTAAAATTGTAGTTGCATCTCAGAAGAAAGGGGAGGAAAAGAAGCAGGTACGCTAGCAGAAGAAGACGGCTGTCACACCGTCTAAGTCGAAGAAAGTACGGTCCAATGATAATGGCGACGACAACATCGAGCGTGCGTTGTCGGTTAGGTGCAGGCCGAAGACTCAGGTTGATCTAATATCGAGCCTAAACCAAAGGAAGCGGCAGACGATTTCCAGTATCGGGTTCGGTAAGTTACTTGAAATGCATCTTAGGAACTTTCCAGTCCGGTTTGCGACTGACTTCATGTCCATATTCAGCGATGATACGGTGATATTCAGGTGCGGGAGCAGAGAATTCCTGGTTACGAAGGATGACGTACATGCCTGCTTTCTCCTCCCGCTTGGATCAGACCCTGTTGAGCTACTGCCAATGGGTCGATCGAAGTCAATCGAAGAGGAGTCTGTTGTGAGGTTGAAGAAACAATGAAGGGACGATTTCCACGTCCTTAATGAATTTTGATGCAATCCCTCTCACGATGGTTCTACTCAAACTCCAGAAGGATGTAGAGGGCAGGGAGTCGTTCTGTAGGTTGTTAGTGCTGTACAGCATGTCGATCTTCCTCAATCCGACGTCCAATCATGGAGTTGATCTCAGGTTGTTGAAGGCTGTGCAGGATTGTGGACATGACATAGGTCCACCCCGACGCGGCCACGCGTAGGTTTTGGGGAGGCGAATGAATCTCCATGAGATGGTCAAATGGAAATTTAAATCGAAGTTGGAGTCGCCACCGAATTTTATGGTTATTCGGAACCGTTCGAGCCCACTCTATGTCGTAGTGGGCCGTGTACAAAATACGGCCCATTTCCGATGTCAGAGTTTATTGGGCTCGTCCCTTTGCAGTTCGATATAGATGCCGACTTGAGCGGTTAATTGTATATTGAATGACTCTCGTTGCCAATGGTTTCGGACATCCGGAAACTACGGTTCTGAGTAAGGGGTGAGGGTACGTGTTGGGAAGTTCACTAAGAACACCCAACCCCGCCCGCACATTAGCGGCCTCTACTAGGATATCGAATGATGTTTTAATACGCGCGTTAGTTGAACGGTGAATGATATGCAAACATTGTTTTCCTAAGCATGTGAGGAATTGAACGGATTGCTAAGTCGTTTAATGCATGAAAAATCTAACGTCAAAGTTGAATTTTAGCATGTGAGATTCGTTTTAGTATAATAGAACAAATGATAAAAAAAAGAATGGATTTGCTATAAGATGAACAAACGAGTTAGTATCGATTAGTAAAACAATATAACGAAAAATAAATATGCGAGATCGAGAAAAATCGAAATCTGAAAAATATCGTTAAAAAGACGTTGTTTTGTGTAAAAAAACGATGTTCGAAAAAATATAAAAAAGGACGGAAAGGGTGCGTCGGGACAGCCGACCGCGCGGCTCGCCCGGGACGCCGACGAGTCGCGTGTCGGGCTGGTTTTGGACGCGGTTTTCTGAAAATTCGATTTATTAAATCGCGTACGAATATTGCATGATTCGTACTCGAATTAATATTTTCGATATTCGCTATATTCGATAATTGACTACGAAATCAATATCAAATATTAGGAATAGTTTTGGAAAAGGATGTAAATTTTAGAAATTGTTTTGTAGAATAAATAATAAAACGACCGAAAAGTTGAAAAAACGGTCCGGGTTTCAAACTCGTGCGCGAGTCGCTCGAGCGTGGCGCGACTCGCGTACGGGTCTGTCCTGTTTTTATTTTTTGTTCGAAATTGTTGTTTTGATAAATCGCGTACAAAGTATGAATTAATTTGTATTCGATTCATGTTTTCGATATTCGTCGTATCTGATGTTCGATTATGAGATCGATATCGAATATTCAGAATAAAAAAAAGGGTTTTGAAAAATAATTTGTTTTGAACGAAAAGTAAAAGAAAAGAATTTTGAACGAAAAAGATGTAACGATTTTGATATCGTCGAGATCTTAATATAATTTCTTTCGATACAATATTCGATTATAGAGAATCGATATCGTATTTTTCAGAATGTTTGTTATGAAAATAGTTTTTCGTTAATAACGATATTAGAAAAAATAAAAAAACGACTCTTGACCCATAAGAAAAACGGACGAAGAGAAGGGAGGAGAAGAAAGGAGAAATCGGGTTTAGTACACCCTCAACCTACATGCTTTTGTTGACTCGGATCGGGGCTCGTCGGAATGTGGCTAGGCACGAGAGCGTCGAGTGATGTTTGGTTCGGCTAGGGGGGTTCGGTTTGGACGAGACGGGTGAAGGGTATCGGGTATAGGACCGGTTTCCTTCGGGTTTGTAATATCGGTTTCTCGATGCTAGATGTAAGGAATTATGTGTGTGTTATGATATTTTCTGATGCTCGAAAGTTGTGTGACCGACTTTTTTGTTGTATGAAAAATTGTGTCTTTTTATGTTGGATGCAAGGGGCTATTTATAGGGAGTTCCCGACCTTGGCTTAGGAGAGTTTGACTACCGCTTAGGATAGGAAACATAGGAATTTGAGAAGCATGAGAATTCCGTTTTCTTGGTGAAGAAGTAAGAAAAACAGGCTGGTTGTGTGTTACTCGGCCGAGTAATTGCACTCGGTTGAGTGTCTGAGTCGGTTCTCGGATAGGATTCCTACTCGAGATCGAATTCTACCTTAAACGGAATTGTTTATTATTTTGTGAAGCTGATTTTTGTTGAGTTGGAGTCCGATCAGGACGCGTGAGACATCACGGTCGGTCCACAAATCTCGGGAAATATCTTTGACCGGGTTTTGACTCGGTCGCTAAAAGACGGTTTTACCCCTGGTGTCGGATTCGACCCAAATTAGTGTCATTTGACTCGAAACGACCCACTGGGCCTGAATTTGAGGTTGGTTTTGTGAAATTTGTACTCCGTAAAATGCCTAGGCCAAATGCCATTGATTTCGAGCCCATTTCCGAGTACGTTAAAGCACGTTAGCGTCCGATCATCATCGCGTGTTTGTTGGAAACTACTATAGACACCTGGCGGTCAAAATGTGGGTGTCTACAAGGATGTACAACAGATTAAAAACATTGACTGATGCACCCTCATACTGGACGGACTGGCTGAAGCGTGCGAGGACTTTGTTTTCCGCAAACCATCATATCTACTTGGCTATGTGCCATTTTTAATGATCACGTACTTCCAGTGGTTCGTCTACCGTAACCTCCCGAACCCGTGTGATCTTTCGTTTATCAAGCACTGGGATGGTCAGCGCATGCTAGAACGGTTGACCGGTGAGTATATCAGTGGGGGACCGGGGCGGCTTACCCGGTCGGATGTGGAATACCCCCGTTGCCCACATGCGGCAAAGGGGAGAGATGCGACCTTGCCGCTGAGGATTACGCACAGCCGCCAGACTGATGATCTGATAGTAACCGGACAAGAAGGTGAGAAGTCCATCACCATCAAGCTAGCTCCTGGGGTTGAAGATGACAATGAACTGAGGGCCAAGGTGGTCGACGTACGTAATCATCTTATCAATTCATTAATAACACTATTTGTCGTCCGTATATATGGAATGTATGACTTGGGAATCATGGCGTTGTGTCCTGTAAATCTGTAAAATTCGTAAACCTGGAATGTCCCTGTAAATATGCATGTTACTCTAACATAGCATCTATTACTTTAACACATAACTGGTGTTACTTTAATGAACATTATGTGTTACTTTAATTGCTATAATCCGTTACTTTAACCTGTATCATCTACATTTTTTTATCTAACATATATGATGTTACTTTAATGCATATCATCTGTTACTTTAGTTAATATCATTTTTTACTCTAATGTTCAACCTGTGTGACTACACATTTATGTCCCTTGAATACCCATTCTATGCATTGTTACTCTAATACATATCATCTGTTACTTTAGTGTTTGTCATACGTTACTTTAATGCATAACCTATGTTACTTTAATTCATGTGTACTCGAATTCCCACTCTAATCCATGCATCCCAGGCATGATGTCCATGTATATATGTAACATAATTCAGGTGTACTCGGATAAGAACTCTCCGTGAGGTTTTGTGTGTTTTAAGACGGACCAAAAGGTGTCGTAACGATGCCGGATTTTTCCGAAACCACTTCCATCGTGACCGGGATCGAAAATGGATGCTAGCAGCCCTTCCAAAATTTTGATATCCTTATCCAAAATTTTGACCCTATTTTGACCTGTTTAAGCTGCTTTAGCCTGACCTGAGGCACAAATTTTTGCTTTTTGTTTGATTTGGTAGTTAGAGGTAACACCGAGCGTCCCGAGGGAGCTTCTAGTGGTGAGACTACCAGGACGAGTACACAGACTCCCCGAGGGATTCGCAGGAGACGACGAAGTATCTCGTCTCAGCGTTGCGACTCCGAGGCTATTAATGAGGCCGATTTTGATAGACTGAGGAAGCGCAGGCTTCCAGAGACGGTTTCTAGGAGGGCTCATGTTCCGGTTCCTGTACTGGAGAATGAGGAGATTGGTTTTGAGGATCCCGAGTGGGCTCGGGACTGGGATGGTCATCAGCTGCTATTTCACCTCGACCTTCACATTTCTCACCGCATCGTGCGGGGTCTGGTGAGTGTCCTATTTGTGCTTATTAGTTATGTCTTAGATTTTTGGCTCTGGTCAGGTTAGGTTGGTTTTGTTCATACTCGTATTGTTTCGGTTTGCAGCCCCCAGGTCCGATGAGGACTTTCTCGGGCTTTACTACGTGTCTCGAGGTTTATTTTCAGAAGTTGACCCCCGCGGTAAAGGGGATTATCGCGAGGACCGCTCTAGGTCCCGTGGTTGAGCAGTGGGTTAGGTTGGTGGGTTGTAAGACTAAGTGCAACCTTATGGTGATTAGAGCGATGATAGATCGCTTCCATGATACTACCTCGACCTTCCACATGGCTTTTGGGGAGGTCGGGATGACCGTAGAGGATTTTGGGATGATTACCGGTTTGCCCTGAGGGCCGGATAGGATTAGATGGGCCGCCGAAGGCCCTAGGCTAGATAGTGATGAGGTGCGGGGCCTCATCGGGGATTGTTTGGAGCGTGAGGCTCTTAGTGCGCCTCATGCTCTAGTGAGCTCGTACATCACCGATCACTTCGAGCGGGTGGTAGTGTTAGAGGGTCGAGAACCCAACACGCCGGAGTAGGATGTCCGGTTGTGGTTGTGGTACTTCCTAGGGTCGACCCACTTCTCGGATAAAGGCGAGAGGTTTAGCAGTAGAATTTTGCCTCTACTAGAGGACCTGGCTCAGCTGGGTCGTTATGATTGGGTAACCGCGGCTTTCGCAGAGATGACTCGCTGCCTGCAAGTCATGGTGAGGCCATTGGCGATAGAGTCGGCCTCAGCTGTGCTCATCGTGGGTCCAGGCCTTATACTGGAGGTTAGTTACTATTCTCATTCTTGTATCTCAAGTTCTACTTAGTTTTTGGCTTAGTGTTGCTAAAGGTATTTGGGATTTTATAGGCTTGGATCTATTCCCATTTTCCCTGCCTTGCACCCAAGACGGTACGAGTTCACCCGAAGAGATTCCCGGAGGGGATTGAGTGGAAGCTGGCTCAGCCTAAGAGTATAACTAGCCACTACCCGTCGGAGAATGCGCTGGTCAACCAGCTACACCTCAGGGATGTAAGTCTTCTTTTTATGTCCTACTTAGCTTAGTAGCCCCCAAGGTTTAGGATTTATTGAGGTGTTGGTTTTATTTGTGTAGTTTGTGGCCCGCCCTTGGGTCGATTATGAGGGCGTGCCAGAGTATGTGGCCACGAAGCTGAGGCCTCGGAGTTATAGGAGAATGCTCCTTCCTGCGTTGTTTCGCCCAGTTTGGTATCTGGGCGAGCGGTTGGTGCGTCAATGCCTATATGATGATTTCAGGGTGCCGGTTGATCCTCCCCAAACCATGTTCAGACCACCGACCACCGCAGAGGTCCTCGAGGATAGGGACGGAGAAGGAGACGATGCGCTCTTGGTGCCTGGTGCCTCCTACCTATCTCACGTCACCCGACGACTAGGTTGGTACCGCCTCGTGGTAATGTTCTAATTCTTGGTTCCAAGGTTTGTTTTGCGGTTTATTGTTTCCTTGCCCTCTGACCGACCAATATGTTGCTTTCTCAGCTGGCCGATCCAGCTGATGAAATCCAGCCCCCATATTTTCCCCTGACGCTGCTTAGGGTGGATGCGGCTGAGATACCCTTCACCGAGCCTCTCCCCCCATGTTCTACCGAGGAGATGGATGCCAGGATAGAGTGGCGCGACCGGGTGTACCGGGTGAGTTTTGACTTTCGTTCTTTGTTTGGGTCTTAAGAATCAGGGTCGGTTTGCCTAACTTCTATGGTTTCATTTCTTAGGTTTCCTGATGTGGCTAAAGTCGTATTACCAAATCAAGATTATCCTAGTACTACTAACAAGATAGTCAGTGGTAAGCAGGGTATCGTATCCGCAGGGAGAAGGTCAAACTGTTAGAAGCTATGGCGATTCTTAATTGCTCAAACGGCTGGTTTGATTGATTTAACTAAAGCTAGAAGTACGTAAACAAAATATGAACTAATCAATTAAAGGAAAATCTAGGGCTATGGGTTCACAATGAGCAGACAAATGATCACGCAAGAATAATTGATAAACACACAAACATGCTAGTTGGCTATAATACGTCCTCTCGGATCGAAATCAACCTAGGAAGACACTAACGGGCTCTCGCTACTTATTAGGCTTCCTACCGAATCACATGCGGGTCTAATCTCAACTCGGCTCTCGCACATGAACTGAAATTTTTCTAGTTCGATTAACAAGTTGTGGCCTTTAACAAATTAATCGTCTTTTAGAGCATGTTAACAAGGCACTAGCATATATATGAATTCATCAAATATTCAACAAGAACTTAAATTCTACCCATCGATCCCCCTTGACCCTAGTAACGGAATTAGCTACTCATAATTAAATTCACACGAAATAAACAATTGATAATGAAATGCATAATGATTGATATGGAAAAAGGGAAACTAATAAAATCAATACTAGAAATGAAAATAAACAATGAAGAACATAAAAGATGAATAAGAATTAAAACTAATTGAAATGATTACCGATTGGAAATTGTAGCAAGAACAAGAGTAAATCTTCCAGAATAGAGAATGAAAAAAGTAATATTCTTCTAATACTAGGCTTAGAGTTCTTAGGAAATGGAAAAAGGTCCATTCAAAACTGATACAAAGCATCACTATATAGCCAAAGAAAGAAGAAGCTGAAAAGACACTACAGCTATGTCATCCCGAATCGGGATAGTGGCCGTCCCGATTCGGGATTAAAGTCGTCCCATGGGAAGAGGGCCGTCCCGATTCGGGACAACTGAAAAATCCACTATTGCTCAATTTTCTTCATTTTGCCGTGAGTGAGGCAATAGGGACGACGTCCATTCCTAGGGACGGACCTCGGGACCAACAAAAAGGACTCCTCTAGTCTTCTAAACTTCATGATATGGTTCCGACTTGACTCGGGATCACTTCATGACATCCACGCAACCTCGATAGCGACACCTAACTTGTGGATAAATAGTCACCGACCTCCATGTGAGCCATGATGAAAGGGAAGAGGCCATATCGCCTATTTTCCTACGAAACCAACAAAACACTACAAAACACACTAGAGGAGAAGATTAGTTCCCAAACCCGCTCCTAAGAGCGCATTTAACACGATAAATACATGGGAAAATGAGGGTAAAAGCATATAAAATATCAACACATCATTTCCTCGGCTTGCCATCAGCGGTTGTGGCAGGCCGCCAATTTTTTCCGGGTCTATGCTTCAAGGGTTTCCCGTGACACTTCGGGGCCTCGATCGGTAAGTCTTCATGACTAGGGTGGTTTTCTAGGCTGCTGGGGTGTTTTTCTAATGTTTAAGTGTATTTGTAGGATGTCCCGGATATGGTGGGGCAGCTGGAGACTCGGGTGACCGAGCTTGAGGCGAGGGCGGATGAGGCGCAACAACTCCTGCAATCCCGGGCCGACGAGATCATCTTTCTTAAGGAGCAGCTGGCTCGGTCTCAGGGTGAGACCTCTGCGCAGGGTGAAGCTAGGCATCAGATCGTGAGGGAGACTGAGGCTAAGGCTACGGGTGCTACTGAGGAGATTGGAGGAGTCCCCGAGACGACTACCTTAGACATGCTGTCGGGGATGGATGGTAGTGAGTCTCCTCTTCTAGACTTGGAGGATCTAGGTCTAGATGACAACCTTTGTGAGGTTGTGATAGCCATTGGCGCAACTTCTAAGGGTCCTCCCCAGCCTCGATTTGTGTATGGATTTGTATGCGTTTTATATTTTCTTTAAATTTTAGTATTTGAATTAGCTGTATTAGTCTTGTGTTTTCGTTTGGCGAATTGTTTATCTAGATTGACAAGTAATCACTTTCGCGTTCAATTATTTGCGATCTGACCTAGTTTAGGGTGCGTTGGCGTTGCACAGAGGTACGAAAATAGTTCCTTTTGGATGTTTTGAAATGCGTTAGTTTGAGCCGGGAATCGGATCAGATAGCACGTCGATTAAAATGTTTTGACTCGCGATGGAAGAGATGTAAAATGTAAAACATTAACGTGTTCTAACCGAGTACATTAAGAGATGAGTGTAGTTGCTTTGACGTTCGGAACGAAATCAAAGTTAAAACTCGGGTAACCTTTGAGAAAAAAAAGTTAGACTACTTTTTCCATACTCATAATATTGCCTTATTAGGCTACAGACGCGACTTGATGGTAACCGTTAATAGGCTACAACACGCCTAGGTGAGGTAGCTTATCCCCCTAAAAAAACGCCTAAGTCTCGTGCGTTCGACGGGTGAACTCGCGTTCCTGTGGTCCCTGCATGGGTACTTCGATTTTCGGAGCGGGTTTTAGCGGCTTTGGGAGGTCGTTGCCGATGTCCGAGGTGTCATGTGGTAGCTATGGTTATGATGCGGGATCGGTGTTCCTACCTTTGGGGTTGCTCTAGATGCTGCCTGCCTAGAAATGGGCGCCTGGGCTGAGGCTCTCGGGTTTAGGGTCGTCTGGGCTCGGGCGGCTGGAGATTCGGGCGCCTGGGCCAGGCCGGTTTGGGTCCGGGTTATGGAAATTTCGTTGTTTCCTAATTCTTGTGGTATTAGGGCTATATATATGGGTTGTAGGTGCTCGTTTTAGACATACTAGGATATCCATAGAGTCTAATACATCTATATTTAGGGTCATGTCGGGTTTCGGGAATAACCTTACTAAGTGGGCGAGTTCTCTTAGGGAATGTGACCCCGAGGTTTGTTCAAATGATGGTTTGTCAACGGTTACCGCGCTAAGTCGAGTCAAGATACAGGATGACTTCTTATTGGCATGTTCTAAGTTTTGGGACTCGAAAAGCCATGTTTTTGCTTTTCCCGAGGGTAAAATTTGTCCTTTGCCCGAAGAGATAGATGCTATAGGTGGGTGAAGCTCGGTTCAACCTTGTGTGCCTTATGTGGATGATGCTTACGTGGAGCGGTTTTACCACTTTTTGGACCTTTCTTCATTGAAGGAGGCTAAAGGTTACATTGGTAGGGATGACATTAACTTAGAGTTGCTTTCTAGGACATTCTCACAGGTTGGTTCTTGTCGTGTTTCGGCCTTAGCGTGTAGGCGTGCTTTTAACGTTGCGATGACTTGTTATTATCTTTTTGAGGATGCGATGGCGCGTGAAGGTTGGGGTAACCCTCGAGTTTTGGACGTGGTGATGGGAATGGAACATGGACGATCACCCTCTTTGCTTATTCTCGGTGAGCTTATTCTAGGTCTTAATGCTCGTGCTCGACTCCACAATGCATCTTTTCGAGGTTCCAGGATCATTTTACAAGTGTTTTTTGGTGCTATGTTTCTTTGTAGCTTAGTTTTCTTTGTTTTGTTTTTGTGTGGTTGTTTTGGCTTGGAGGTGTGATGTTTTGTCGTGTTTCGTACAGGTTTGGTTACAGGAGCAACTTGGTATGGTCGACCCTCCCCGATGCATCAAAGGTTATAACTACAGGGGTTTCACGGGCCGGAAGATGATGCAGGTGTGGAGCAAAGGTCACAAGGAAAAGGATTGACTTTCCTACTTGGTTAAAGGGAATGTGGTCATCCGGTGGTCCATCCCACGGTGGAATATTAGTGCGCATACCGGGTTTCCATTTTTGTCTTCGACTGGGGCTTTGTTAATACTATCCATGAGGGATCAGGTTTATATTTACCCGGGTATGTTGTCAAATCAAATGGGTGTTAAACCTTCCATTCCAAAGGATGCTAAAGTTACCCCTAGTTCTGACCCATGGACAAGGGATTTGCTCAGGGAATTTAGGGCGTCTTGGGAACAGAGGTTCTTGCGTCCCGTTGTTCGACCGACCGACAATGCTTCCGTCCGGCGGAGGGTTAGTGAACACCCATCAGGACAGAGCAACTTAAAATTTAGGAAGACAGCCCCGCTAAGAGGTGAGGAGGTGACTCGAAGGACTGTCACTAAGTGCCTGACCAAAGTCAGTAATACCGATCCTAGTTCCGTCAGTTCATCTAAGCGGGCCAAGACTAACGAGACCCATATTGAAAATGTGGAAGACGAAGGAAAGTGGGATTGGTTGGGCTCGCCTTTGGCTAGGGCGGTAGAAGCTTGTATTTGGAAGATCGAGGATGAGAAGCACAAGCGGGTTCACCCGAATGACAAGGGGAAGAAAAGGTTGGACTGGTAGAGCTCAACCATTTTGTATTATGTATTATTAGTTGATATTATGTGGCGTATTAGTACTAGTTTTTGTGGAGTTTTGACACATTGTTGATTTCCGGGATACCCGGGTTTCAGATGCTTGATGTAAATGCCTCGACAAATGCTCGATTTAACCGAATCTTGTCATTAATGAGAAGCACAGTGTTATTATTATTATTATTTTTTTTCTCTTTTTTTTTTGTGGTGGCTCGCAACTCGATTCTTCATTTTACCCGGATCACCCTTTCGGGTTTTCACCCCGTCCTCGGCTCACCCTTTTTGCTTTTCTTTTTTTTGACGGCTCGCAACTCGATTCTTCATTTTGCCCGGGGCGCCCTTTCGGGTTTTCATCTCGTCCTCGGCTTGTCATTTTTTTTTGACGACGGCTCGCAACTCGTTTCTTCATTTTGCGTGAGGCGCCCTTTTGGGTTTTCACCCCGTACTCGGCTCGTCGTTTGTGCTTCGTCATTTTAAATCACTCATTGGCCGGGTTGTGGGGAGAGTCCCGGCTTGTACATGAATCGAGTAATCGATTTTCTTTTGTTTGGTTGTTTGGTTGTACCCGGAGAAGAGTTGCCTACGTATCCGCTTTTAGACGGAACCAAACCATGTTCGTAGTTCTTTCGATAAATGTGAGTGATTTTGCTTTAGACTCGTTTATGCCATTTAACGATGCGAACTTGGATTTTTTTTGCTTGGTTTCCCCCTAAGTCGGAGGTCGGGATGCGGTTGTCAGGGTGTCTATGGGTAGTATCGTTTGAGCTGGTCCATGTTGGTTGGGTTTGAGAACTCCTGACCGTCTAAGTCGGTGAGGATCACGGCGCGCCCCGAGAGTATTTTCTTAACGAGGTAGGGGCCCGCCCAATTTGGTTTGAATTTCCCTCTAGGGTCGACGGGAAGGGGTGCTCTAATGGATTTGATTACTAAATCTCCCTCGTGGATGTTTCGGGATTTCACGTGTTTGTTAAAGGCTCCTTGGATTCGTTGCTGGTAAGCTTGTACGTTGGATAAGACATGTATCCTACGCTCATCTAAGAGTACTAGCTCATCGTATCATTTTTGGTTCCATTCTTCTTTGGGAATGCCGCTTTCGGCCAATATCCTTAGTGACGGTATTTCTAGCTCTACGGGTTGGACGGCTTCGGAACCGAAGGTTAGGTAATATGGTGTGGCTCCGGTGGGTGTTCTATAGAGGATTTTGTTTGGCCAATCCCGATAGTTGTCTATCATTTTCTTATGGATTGTGGTTATGGTTTTGTTGGCTGCTTCTACGGCCCCGTTTGTTTGTGGTCTATAGGGTGAAGAATTGTGTCTTTGGATTTGGTATTTGTCTAGGAGTTTCTGGGTGTTGGCCCTGAAGTGAGCCCCCTGGTCACTGATGATTTCGTGAGGTATATCGTAGCGGCAGATGATGTTGTTTTGTAAGAATTTGACTACTTGTTTTGAGGTTAATACGGTGTAAGAGGCGACTTCTACCTATTTGGTGAAATAATCGACGACCACTAATATAAAGCAGTGTCCGCCGGTCCCGGATTGGTGTACTTTTTCTATGATGTCTATTCCCCAAGTAGAGAAGGGCTAGGGTGTGGCTATAGTGTGTAGAGGATATGGAGGTAGGTGTTGGATGTTGGTAAATATTTGGCAATTGTGGCAGTGGCGAACGTGGCGTCGGCAGTCTGCCTCTAAGGTAATCTAATAATAGCCTAGTCTCATTATTTTTCGGGCTAGTAGGTGTGCACTCATGTGGGGTCAGCACTATTAGTCATGTACCTCCTCCATGACTCTCTCGGATTGGTTTTTGTTTATGCACCTAAGGAGGACTCCTTGTGGGGTTCGTTTGTATAATAGTCCTTGATTCAAGACGTAGTGGGTGACTTGTATTCGTAGGGCTCTTTTGTTCTTGGTGTTAGTGTTGGGCGAATATGACCCGTGGGTTTTGAAGTCTAGGATTGCTTTGTACCAAGGCTCCCCGGGGGTATCGTCGGTTTGGAGGTTATGGATGTGGGCTGGTTGTGAGGCTAGTTTGGATAATGCGTTGACGAATTGGTTTTCTTCGCGGGGTATGTGTATGAAGTCAGTTTCGGTGAATTCCTGGGACATTGTTTCCACTTTGGTTTGGTATGAGGTTAGGCTTTCCCTATAAACTTTCCAGGTACCCGTGGCGTGGTTGACTAATAAGGATGAATCTCCGTGTACTCTAAGGTTTCTAACTCCTAGAGATATGGCTGCTTTTAAACCTATTAGGGAGGCTTTGTATTTGGCTGCGTTGTTGGTAAGTCTAGTTGGATGGAGGTTCGTTCGTTGCAAGCTTATTGTTGTTTGGTTAGGGGGGTCAGTGGTGGGTTGAACCTAAGGTTGTTATTCCCGATCTTTTTTGGGTGAAGTTAAGTGAGCCGTTTGTGGTAGCTCTTGCATTTTTGTCAATTGTCATCGATAATTCGCATAAAGTCGAGTTTTTTAAGCGTTAAAGTAAACTGTTGAAAGAAGTTGAGCGATTTTCGAGGCATGTTTGTAAAAAAAGAGAGAGAGTTGTTTTATTAATAGATAGTAAAACGGGCTAGCTGCCCGCGATTTATTTTTTGGGGGAGGTGGAGGACATGTTCCCTCGCACCTCCCTGGACTCGATAAAGGAAAAGACATTATTATTGTTATTTGTAAGCCTAGGCCCTAGGATGAACTAGACTCCGACTCTGACCGGCCATGCCTCTAAGCATCGAGGCTTCCTCTAGGGAATAATACCTTGATGGTGCCACTCGTCTTTACTATCACAGATGCGGTTGTTTTGCCACTAGCCTCACCATCAACGGGTTGTGGTGTCTGCGTTTTCACCAGAGGGAAAGTTCCGGCATCCACCAGGTCTTGAATGTCGTGTTTGAGGCGATCACAGTCTTCCGTATCGTGTCCCCTACCCTGATGATACAAGCAATAGGCACTGGGATCCCAATCCGCCCCCCAGGCCTCACGGGGTGGATCCGGGGTAGGGACGAGATGGGATAATTGCCAGTCCTCGTTGGCAATTCTGGGGGCCTCGGCATAGGTCATGCCCAGGTCAGTAAGGCTTCTAAAAGGGCGTCCCCCAAGGGCTGGGACAAACCTAGCTGGCCCTAGTCTCATCTTGCCCTTCGGAATGAAAGGCTTTTCTTCCACCTCCTCTTTAGGGAGGTTTCGGGTCTCATTGGTTGCGCCCTCCAGCTTGCCGAGCTGGAGCGAGATGTTGTCATGGGCAGCAGTTATTTGAGCCATGTTATTTTGAAGTTCTTTAACAAGCCTTAGCATTATGTTGAGCGGTTCGGTATTGTCGTTGGAGGACATTTCTAGATCTGCGAAATAGGACCGAAGGTGAGACCGAATTCACTGGACGATTTAGGGACTCGAGGAATGCTCGCAATCGAACGACGCAGAAACGAGACCCTTGACTCGTGCGTGTGTGCGGTCACTGGTTTAGGGACTCAGGTGCTTTAGACTCTTGATGTATTCGGCAAAACGCCTAATGAATCATAGGTCTCTACAACGAGACGATTTGACCCAAACCTCGGAGGTGAGGTTCAAAGAGGACTTCTCGAAATGAGATGACTCAAAATGTAAGACCTCGGGTAGAGGTGATCCTAGTAACTAACATAGACAGTTAAACACACGGTTGTATGACGTAAGAGGTTGATCGCGATCCCGACTCAGGATCAAAGAATTTCGATATATGTTTCTTTCGAAAACGACCAATTCTTTGCAATTTTTTTTGAAAAGGATGGTTTGCAGAAATAGTGTAACGATGGCGGGATGACATCGCTTGTGACGTGGAATTGCGTTGCTATATGTGTGCATCGGGAATCCGGCGATGACAAAATGTAAATGTTCTTTTTTGAAATGAGCACGGTTCTTTAGGGGAACCGGTTTTGAAAATGATTACGTGATGTTTTTATCGAAACTACTATTAATTAGCTAGTTCGATACTTGTGGTGTACGTGATGCTCGTGGTAGAGCGTGAAGTCTAATGACGGTGTTTTAAAGGTTTGACCAAATCCTTATTACGGGATTTAGGTGGTGAATATTGTTTAGAAATTTTTTCCTTTTTTAGAAGAACTCTTAAAACTAGTGACCCACGTTCGTCGGTTGCGTTAACTAGCATTTAACGGTGGGAGGATGTATTGTAAAAAAAGTGTTTTGAAAGTGTAACCATTTTTTGAGTTCCTTGACTTCATTAATTGAAGTTTCGGGTTGTGTTAACGGTATGTGTGTAAAAACATTTTTTTTGAAAATAAAAATGTAACCGTTTGGTGTACCTTGATCCCATTGATTAGGAGTCTCGGTGGTATTAACGGTATTCGTTGCTGATGGGTTTTACTTTGGCCAAGGTGATGACATTGAAAATATATATTTTTTTTTTGAAAGTGTCGAGTGTAAAATTTGCCATGATAACGACATCTAATTTTTTTTCCCTTTTTAGAAATCATGATTTGACCGGAGCATCGGCGTTTTTAAAAAAGGTCGTTTTGAAAAGAGGAGGTATATTTTTTTTTTCGAAAACGGAATTGCGTGCGGTTGAATATGTTGGCGTGGTTGAGTCCAGATTTTTTTAGTGTTTTATTTGGGTTGTTTGCAAACACGCTACATATAACTAGGAATGCGTTCGCTCATGCAGGATGCAGACACGAGTAGGTAAGGGTTGGCTACCGCCCACGAATAGTCTTTAATTAGGCATTGATAAATCGTCTAGGGAGACGAGTGTCATACCGTCCGTTTGGAACTATCCGCTTATTATTCCCGCGGGGTACGCGTTAGGCGGCCGGAGCGTCAATCGAGGATCTCTCCGCGTGTCCCTAAAGATCTTACCGCGAAGAGGTCGATTGGTCCTGATATCGGTTAGAGTGAGCTTTTTTAGGACCAAAACCTGTAGTGACCACAACTAGGAACTAGGAAATGAGCTTCACCGACCTCGTTCAAGTTACACCACCACTGGAAATTTGTTTCCAAATCCCCAGTGGAGTCGCCAAACTATGGACGTCCGTCCGCACCGCCCGACGCCCCGCGCGCGCCTGCGTAGGACCGACCCACTTTTTCAACGTGTGGCAGCGGCCACCCACGCGGCCCCCTCCCTGTCAGGGGCCGGTCCGATCTCGCGTACGGGGCGATGTCTTGGACCTCGGATGACGATCCGGACTTGTACTAGAAGGGTGCGGGCACCCGTGTTTCCGTTTGGAATCGATCGAGTCGTGGTTGTAAATGTTTAAAGGCCGATTCATTTGGTAAGGTGACCTTTTTAGTAAACTGAATTCGTTGCTGATTTGTGGAGTCGCCACCGAGTCAATTATGGGGACTCGATCGGAAACCGTTCAAGTCAACTTTGATCCCTGGCCGGCTCAAAGTTGAGGGGCACGAGACCTAAAGATAAAGACTTGTACCCTTAAGCACTCCATGCCTGGAATGACTCTCATTGCCAACAATTTTGGAGATCCAGAAACCGTCGATTCTGATTAAGGGGTGAGGGTACGTATTGGGAAGCCAACATCCGATAGATGTCAACACTCAATCCCGCCCGCACTATAGCGCCCTCTACTAATCAATCGATGGGTTGATAACTTAATTCTTTTGTTGTGGCGGAAATACTGTAACATCCGTTGTTTTCACCCTATACCTTTTTGCTATGTCGATTGTGTAAGGACAAGTAAGTTTTGTCGTCGAAGTAGTTGTGTTTACATTCTTTGCATGCGATTTCACGTGACAAGCAGGCCATGAAAAGATGCACGTAGGAGAGTAGAGAGTACTAGTATTATACGTATTAGCAAATCAGTTTTAACGTGGTAATACGGAAATTAGTCATTCTCGTGGTATATCTTACCTGGTATTGTGCTTAAGATGCATCGGTTCGGTATTAATAGGGATGCGTCGAACCTAGTAAGGCGAGCACCCAGATTAATACGGAACCCGACCATCGCTTTGTTCGGTTTTAGTTGTTTTACGTTTTGAAATTCCGGAATTACTCGGGTCTATTTAGTGTATTTTAGTATTTGCGGTTGAAGTTGGGACGTTACGTGTTTTAGTAGATGTTTGTGGACCTAGTGTCCACATCTAGTGTTGTCGTAGTGCATAATAAAGGAAAGTACAAATATGGAAAGTTTTGTTTAGATGACAACCTAGTGACGATTCGACTTCAAGTCGGATCCTCCTAGTGATTTCGGTAGAGCTCCATTACCGTTGACCCTTCTTGCGGCTATTCCGGCAGAGCTTCATTACTATGGACCGGTTCTGAGGCTAATCCGGCAGAGCTTCGCTACTAGACTTGAGCTAGTCAAACACAGGCACCTCGGTATCGAGTGGGGTGCTCGAAGGTGGGGAGTAACGTCGATGTCGCTTTTATCGGAACTACGACCGAATGGATCGTTTGCCTCGGGTGTCGGAGTGCGAGCCCTTAGCGAGAATATGAAGGGAGAAGAGAAGAGTTGAGATGTGTCGAATGAATGAGGCGAAGAAGGGTATTTATAGGTGTTTTCGGCCCTCGTCGCCCATACGGACGCCTGAGTTGAGGCGCATCAAGACTCAGGCGCCTGGGCTTAGGCGCGGGGAGTCTAAGACGCGTGAGGTGGGGCGGTTGGAATTTTGAAGATACGATTTTGATACTTTCCAAAACCGAGAAGGAGAGTATAATACATATCTTAGGGCTTAAGGCTTCCGGTGTTTACCCTAGCGCCGTGAACTTGGTGGGCCTCGGGTGTGCATCCCCAGGTTCACTTGGCGGCTTGGCGCGGTGCTGACTCGATTTGAGTTTCGGGACTGACTCGGGGTCTCGGTGTCAGAATTGACTCTAATTAGTATCTATGCGATCGTAACAACACGACTAAGGCTGCCATCATGTTAGTTTTAATTTTTCCGAGTAATTATTTGATCCGTTCTATAGAAAAACTACCTAAAACATCGCGAACCCGCGTCGCATTGCAGTCCTATCGTCATCGGGTGTTTGTCGGGCACCTCTGCAGCCACCAGGTCCAAATCTGGGTGTCTACAAGAGGTACTTGAGATGCATTCCATAACAGTCTGGTAAATTGAGGGGGAAAATTCAGAGCATGCAGCATGTTTTCTACAAACTCGTACTCAATAGTGTCATAGACTTTTTGAAGATCTAGCTTGAACATACAGCTAGGAGAAGCATTTTTCCTAGAGTATATCTTAACCGAATCTTGGCAAATAAGCACATTTTCCACAATGGATCTTCCTTTGACAAATGCACCTTGAGTCATATTGACAAGATCAAGCAAAACCAAGGATAATCTGTTGCAAATAATCTTGGAAATGACCTTATATATCATGTTACAGCAGGCAATAGGTCTGAATTGAGTCACACTCTCAGGTCTTTCATATTTAAGAATCAACACCACATTCGTAGTATTGATTTGCTTGAGGAGCTTCCCTGTGTGAAAGAAATCCATTACTGCATCACTTACATCATCCCCAACAATACTCCAAGAATGTTTGTACTGGAGTAACCATCTGGGCCTGGGGCTTTTTCAGGAGGAATGGAGCTGAATGCTTGCTTTATCTCTTCCTTAGTGACATGCCTAAGAAGAATAGCATGGTGAGCCTCGTTACATACTGCTCCACAGGCTATAATGCTTGTCTTAAGTGGGATAACAAGTTTGTTCCTCCCCAACAGGTCCTGGTAATAGTCCAAGAAAGCATTTTGAATGCTATCATGTTCAGCACAAAGATGTCCCTACAGGCTTCTAATCTGAGTGACTCTATTTCTCATAATTCTTTGCTTTATAACTTGATGAAAATAGTGAGTATTCGCATCTCCTTCCTCAAGCCACTGAGCCTTCGCTTTCTGAGCAAGATAACTGTCTCTAGCCTTCTTCAACCAAACCAACTCCCCATGGATATTCACCTCCTGTTCAATCAGTGAGTCAGAAGGATGTCCTTCTGCAATAGCCATCTGGATTCTCTCCAATTCATAAGCTTTTGCAGTGGTCTTTTTCTCAATATCAGAGAATATCTCTACATTAAGGTTCTTCAGATCCTTCTTTAGCATTTTAAGCCTCTTTATGACCTTATACATCATTGTACCCTGAACCTGTGTAGACCAAATATTGCTCACCACCTCTTTAAAAGATGATGCCAGACTCCACATTCTAAAATATTTGAAATGATGCGTGCTATTTATATATGATTATTACGTCTTTTACGCACGCATTTCCATGCATATCGAGTAGCATTGTCTACTATTTTCCCCCGAATTTGATACTTTGTGGTCTTGTTGCATCTAATGTAAGGAATGGACTCGTGGACGCATAAACAAGGCAAAAATCGTGCTTAAAGATGAAATCTTTTGCGAAATAAGAAAAGAGAATGATCGTTTCCAAATGGGTCTACTTAAAACGTGAATATCTTGAGTTTTACAACTTCAATTGAGCTGATTCCAGTTGCGTTGGAAAGCTCTTTCTTTTAGATTTCCAACGGTATATTATACGCCTGGTTTGAAGAAGTAACGAAGAAATGACAAGCGTTTGAAGTTGAGCGCGCAGTGCTGAAACGGGTCAATAATAATCGAACGACTATACTAATAGTCGACCGACTATCCAAATAGTCGACCGACTATTCAAAATCCTCGACCGACTATTCTCGAGACTGGACGAAGACCGAGACTTTCCTAATTTGATTTTTATGGTTAACAAGACTTTTGGGCTTTTGTTTTAACTTAGTATTTAAGAAACTATTAGACTAGATTTTATAGACAACCTCTTCTTTTATGCTTCTAATTCTCTTTAGACTTTTCTTTAGACTATTCTCTTTAAATTTCTCTCTACCCTAAATTTTTAGATCTAGATTTATGAATTCTTTTCTACTCTTCCTTTAAACTCGGTATCTAATTCTTTCTTTGTTCCTTCTTATTCTCTTTGTTCTTAATTCTTTCTCTCTTAATCATATTAATTCTTTTATTCTTAATTTCTCTTTAGATCTATTCACTATGCTTAATTTATTTATCATCTTTATTATTGTTGTCGTAAGTTTCTCCATGAGTAGCTAATTTCCCTTGCTAGGATTTAGGGGATCCATAAATTGAATATGATTGCTAATTAGTTTATAGATCTGTCTACGATATTGCGTCTGAGTTGTTAATTGTAATATTTAATTGAGATTAATTGATTAAGTCGACGTAATTGATTAATTGAATTGGTGAACTCGAACCTAAGATCGGAAGCCTGGTAAGAGTTAGACCTGCTACAACACATTAGTTTGCCCTAATAAGATCGGAAGCCGTTAGAAGCATTCTAGGGTGAATAGCGGACCGGAAGGACCTTTTCACTACCCCTTAGACCAATATCTGCGACAGACCTGTGACCTAGACCGTGACCGTAGGAAATTCATGGTGAACCGACGATCCTAGTTTTCTCTCTATATTTATTCATCTTTATTCATCCTATTTATTTTAGTTATTTATTCTTCTTTAATTTTCTTTCCTTCATTACTTTTAGATTAGTTAAAACAAACAAACAAAACCTCCGATTTGGTTACTTAGATAGACTTTAATTGCGAGTAGGATTTATTTGTCTCCCTGTGAAATCGATCCCGACTACCCTAGCTATATTTTTAGTTGGACCGTAGTTGGTTATTTTTGATAAGTACACGACTAGCTTATCATGAAACTTGCCTTCCTCACAACTCCTTCCCATCGTTTATCCTGAACTGTACATGGATTATGATCAAATAAACCTTCAGGATGGAAGTGGGCCCGATGAGAAGGATAAGCATCCAACCAAGATGAATTGACCAAAAATCTATCCACCAGGCTTTATTTTCTACTATGCATCTCCTGCTTATTGCTCCATGTATACCAGGCTCCTGTTGCATTTATATCTGTCAACTCACAGTAATCAAGGCATTGGACAAAATCATCCATATCACTTTGTTTTGATTGACTACCCAAACTCTCATTTGGAGTAATAACAGTATTAAAGTCACCACCCAAGGCCCACGGACCCTGAATCTGGTTAGCCAACAATTTTAATCTCTCCCAAAGAGGGTGCCTGTCAGCACCATCATTGAAAGCGTAAATCATAGTATAGTAGAACTCCTTTCCTTCAGGTTTATAAGTAACCTTACTATGAATGAACTGGTCAGAGTATTCCAAAGGTTCCACATCAAACAAACTAGGTAACCAAGCCAGCCATACTCTACCTTCAGGATGCATATGACTATTGGTTGTAACACTCCAGCCATCTAGCATTTTATTAATCACCAAACCGTTATTAGTACGTTTTATCTTTGCCTTAAGTAAGCCATACAAGCCTACTCCATTATTATGCATAAAAAGCTTAACTGCACGCTGTTTGTTGATACTATTCAATCCTCTAACATTCCAGAATCATATTATCATTAATAACTTGATTAATATTATGGTTAGCATTATTAGGAGGCATCTCATGCATTGCAGCAGACTCTACAGCTGCAGCATAAGACTTCTCCCCACTCATATCCTTCTCCTGCATCCTTCCTTGTGATCCAGGACTATAAGACCTTGATCTAACAAGACTTTTCACAGGTTGTTGTACAGACAGTTGCATAGGTTCCTGCACACTCTGCTGCACATGCTGTTGCAAACGCTGCTGCACAAGTTGTCTCACCACTGTCTTCTTTTGCTTCCACATATACTTTTATGGCTTCTGTGGTTTTTGCTCAGGCTTCCCCCTTCTGCAGGTCACCGCCTTATGTCACATGCTTTTGCATTTGGAACACAAGGTGGGCTTCCACTCATATTCCACCTTAATGCATTCAACATCTCCTTTTTCATTCTTGAACCTCAATTCCTCTGGGAATTGTTGATCAACTTTAAGCTCTAATATTACCCTTGAATAGATCGCGAATTTCTCTTTACTTCTCTTGAACTTGGTAATTTAATTCTACTTTATCGTTCTCTTTAATCTATTATTCTAATTATTATATTTATTAATATTGTTCTTGATTTCTCCATGAGTAGCTAATTTCCATGGCTAGGATTTAGGGGATCCGTGGATTGAATATGATTTTTAATTAGTTTATAGATCTGTTAATGATCTTGCGTCTGAGTTGTTAATTGTCGCATTTAATTGAGATTAATTGATTAATTCGACGTAATTGATTAATTGAATTGGTAAACTTGAACGTAAGATCGGAAGCCTGGTAAGAGTTTGACCTGCTACAACACATTAGTTTGCCCTATTAAGATCGGAAGCCGTTAGAAGAATTCTAGGGTGAATAGCAGACCGGAAGGACCTTTTCACTAGCTCTTAGACCAATATCTGCGACAGATCTGTGACCTAGACTGTGACCGTAGGAAATTCATGGTGATCCAACGATCCTAGTTTTCTCTCCTTATAAGTTCATCATAATTCATCTTATTTACTTTAGTTATTTATTTTACTTTAATTCTCTTTCCTTCACTACTTTAGTTTCGTAAGCAATAAAAAACCCCCAGATTTGGTTACTTAGACAAACATAAGTTGCAAGTAGAATTTATTTGTCTCTCTGTGGATTCGATCCCAACTTTCCTAGCTATATTTTTAGTTAGACCTAAGTTGGTTATCTTTGATAGGTGTACGATTAGCCTATCAGGTTGGATGAAAGGATGGATAGGCTTGAGGAGTTTATGATGAGAGTGAAAGAGGAGTTGGCCAACCGGGAGTTGAATGTTGAGAATGAGGAGGATTTTGATATTGAAACCCAAACTTACCCTTCTTGCCTTGATAATGAGGAATCTTTAGGGCCTAGTGCGGGTAGTGTAGTGAGGTAGGGGTGAGGTATTTCAACATTTATGGTGATCTGGATGATCCTTGGTCAGATGATGATGCTTATGATCATCTCTTGCCGCCATCTTTACCTTTAATCGCCTTTTACGAAACCATTTTCGAGGACTTAGAAGGTAGACAAGGTTGGGAAGAAAATGTGCGTATTGAGGAAAAAGAGAAGTTGAGACGAGAGTTGGTAGTTCTTAGCTTGGAGGAGGAGATCGATGATGTAACACCCCTGCTTTTTATAAATTGAAATTAAATTAAAATTTTGTTCATATTTTTATTTTTACGATTTAACTTGTAATTCTTAAAATTATTATAAAACGAACTTTTCGTTCAATCGTTTCAAACTCCTAAAATTCTATTTGACTCAGAAACACTTCTTATATTCAAAACATATTTTTAATTCTGTTTCGATTTATTTAATTCTTATCAAAAATCTATTTCGACGGTTTAAATTCTAAATTTTTTTTATTTATATTTAAGCTCGAATTTCTATTTTCGACTCGAAGTTCATTTATATTAAGTTTCGTCAAAACATTTATTACATTTCCTCGAGACATCCATTTACTTCACTTTATCAAAAATTTATTATTTATCAGAGAATACTATTTCATCGTCTAATTATTTATTTCTATAAATTTTTTTTCGTCTCGAATATTCATTTATATCTCGAGAAACATTTAATCTACTCATTTTATTAGTCGGCCCAATTATTTTTATTAATTCAATTTTAATTCGTTATGTGGGTCAGTCAACTTATCGTTACGAAATTCGTAAGCGACCCGATTCATTTAATTTCCGTATTTTGTTTTACCCACTTTGTTTTTTTATTGGCTGATTCATCACACACACTCACTCTCACCTCCCATTTCATTTTCTTTATGTTTCCACCGCTTCATTCCCTTTAATATTGATTCTCTTCCTCTGCCATTCCACCTCCTCGTTTTAACCTTCATTTTGCCTTCATCATTCATCACCCTTTTCCCTTCGCCTTCTTCATTTTTTTTCCGAATGATCGACCCCCCCTTTTTTGCCGTTGCCGCTGCTGTGTTTGTTGCTGCTGCTGCACTTCGTTGTGCAGCTTTTACTCGAGGTACGCTATTTCTCTTACGTTCTTCTTCTTTCTCTCCTCCTTCTTCTTCTTGTTGCATCTCGTCTGCTGCTACTGCGTTTGCGGCTTTGATGTTGTCGTTTTGTTTTCTTTTGTTCGTTGGTTTGATGATCATCCCATTGCTGTTTGTTGGTCCTTCTGCTGTCACGCATCATTGTTGCTGATTCGTTGTTGTCCTCTATTCTTGGTTTGGATCTGGTTTTTGCGGTCGTCGTCGTTGTTGTTGTTTTATTGTTGCTGCAATCCACTTCTTCTTCCTTTTCTCCTCATCCTTTTATTGTTGCGGCTGTTGTTGTTGTTGTTGTCTGTCAATGTCGATGTTGTGCGCTGTTGTGCTTCTACTACGGTTTCTTCTCCTCTTCTTCTTCCTCTGATTTCGTTCCTTTGCTGGCCTCGCTGCCATTTTTCATCGTTCTGTTTTCGTTCCTCTTGTTGTAGTCGCTATTGTTCCGGTTGCTGATACAACTAAGTATTGGTACTGTGTCGCTATTGTTGCGTATGCGTCTCATTTTCGTATTGTTGATCTGCTGCCGCTTCTCTTTCTTTTCTTCTTCTTTGTCCTGTTTTCTCGCTGCTACGTTTTGTTGTTGTCGTTAACCTGTTTTCGTTCCTTTTTTTTTTGTGTACGCTGCTGCTTCTAGTTATCGATCTGGGTCCTCATCCTTCGTTCTCTCGGTTTGTTTTGTCGATTTTTTTTTGTTTTCCTTGTCGGGATGCTGCTGTTGGATATTGTTTTATTGTCATTTCGGTGCTGTTGTCGTTCTTCTTCCTCTATTTTTTCTCAGCCTCATTCCGTCACGTTACCATTCTTGTGTGAACCCTGCTGCACCTGTTTTGTGGGTCAGTTTCCTGGAAACTCACATCGTTACGTTCTCAGGTCGACTTGATTAAGTTCAGTCTTTTGGTTTATGTTTGACACATTAAGTCCCTTTCCGAGTCAAATACTTGTGTCTCTTTGTTTCCCCTTGTCTCAAGTCTGAACATCGCTTTATTCCGACCCGTTCGTATCTGTTTTAACTTCCTCCCTTTTTGGGTTATTAGTCCACCCGAATCCAACTCTTATCTTTCCTTTTTGTGCGTGTCAAGTTGACCTTCCTAGTGAATCATGCTCGGAAGACTGTCGGATCTACAACTTGGAGCTTAAAGACGACATTTCTGCTGATTTGAAGCTTGAGTTGATCAAGAAAGACGAGTACGAGTTCGTTCGGATGTCGACTTAAGGTAACTTTAGGACGTTACTCGATTTTATATCGTATGTTTGAGTAGTAGTATGTAGTAAATACTTTAACTTCGGTTTTCTAATTTTAGCTATTTATTATTTGCTAAAAATATTATTTTCTTTTATAAATCTTGTGCCTTATAAATATTTTACGAGTTTTCAATATCGTTTTATAAATCGTTAGTAATTTTATTAGTTACGATCGTTATAGTATTTTGTTGGTTATCGTAACACTAGTAACTAAATAGTGTCGATTTCATATTTCGTCATATTTCGTTAATTTATAATTTTCACTTAAAAATCATATTTTTATATCTTAATCAAAATTTGTATACTTGTTTAATAAATTAATTTTCGTTTTACGATTTATACTAATAAATGAGAAAATAGTCGATTTCGTTTTAAATATATTTTTAGTCGAGACTATTTTCACTAATAATTTCTTATTTGTTTACAATTGACTATTTTTATTAAAATTCGTATTATTTATTAATAAAAGTTGTTTGCTAAAAATAATTTGAAACCTTTCTAAAATTCATTTCATTTATAAAACTCGTTGATTCAATTAATTGTGATATCGTTTTTCTTAAAATATCTCTTTTCTAAAATTTATTGTTTTAACTCGATTTCCTAATTATTTATTAAAATATTATATATTGACTTATTATATTTCAATTATATTTTGAGTAACGAATTTAGAAAATAGTAAAGTTACGATAACACCGATAATAATAAAATGTTAATTTCGTTAGAAATGCTATTTTTATACATTTCACTAATTTTAATAACGTACGTAATTTCTATAAGATTATTTCTATTTTAAGTAAGTTTCTAAAATTAGTAAGTTTCTATTTATAGAAAGTTTCCCTTTTTATATAAAATGATTATTCCTTTTATCCATATCATTTATATTTACTTTTGAAAATCGATAATGGCTGTTTTGGAGTTATGGAATGAGGACAAGTGTATGGCTAGAGTAATACAGTCTAGGGTATACGTTTTGCCATCAACTCATAAAGCTGGTGTGTCTATGTTGAGACGCATTGGTCGTTGAACTGAGCATGGTTTGTGTTAAGGAGTGTGTATATTTTTACCTTAAACTTAGATATCGCATCATGTAAGTCGCCGTCGGGTTGAACTGGATTACGGTTGGTGTCCAGGAGGGGTGTACATTACTTAAGCCAGGACCTCGCTGCACGCAGTCCTGTTATAGTTGAGTTGCCTAGTTAGAGACCGAAGTCTAATTTGTTTTGGCTAAGTTCTCGAAGCTAGTTTGAGTATTATCCTAGTGAAAGTCTATTCCGTTGCACTGATTGATTTCCATAACGCCATTTTTGAATATTATTATTATCGAATGATTTTGACTTGCAGGTTTCCAAATGCTTTAAGTTTTGCTGAAAACTTATTTTTATTATATCGTTTTAATGTTTCTCATTTTAATTATTTTGATATAGTAATACTATTATTTTCCCATATGATATAATATGGCTGGGAGAACGTCCGAGTTACTACCCACTGATGTGGTTGTTATGTTTATAACATGACAGGTATTTGCTGCTGAGTTTTGGGTGTGAGCTAGCGAGTAGCGTGGATCCTACTCTTTCTTCATTTACGTAATTTATGGATTTGTATAACCCGTTTGGTGAATTTTCTCTTTAGCTCTTTTGTAAAAAGAGGCCTTTGTATTGACTTACCATTTCTTTTGATAAGATATAGTTTGTCAGTGTGTTTTAATCCCAACTCTACAGTGTTTCCGCCACTGTATTGCGTTAGAATTTCTAGGGGATTACAGATGATCTCATTTTTTAGTTTTCACCTCTTTTTAACTTGTCAACCTTGACCCATTTTGATAGTCCACATGTTTATTTGCCTCCAACTATGTTAATTTCTCATCATACTCCTTTGTATATTAGTAGGCTTGTTTATTTTTCGAGTTATGGTTTTGTAAATACTTCTTTTATTTTTAATCATGCTTCTTCCCGCACATCACATGATTATAATTTCTATATGCTTGAGTGATGCGCTTTTATTTCTATTCCTTACCATCATAGTTATAGTATGTGGGCTAGTGGGTATGATAGGCTATTGAGAGCATTGAATTGCTCTGATTGATCGTTAGTAGATCTGATGGGTTTTAGTTGATGTTTATTGGGACTTAAGTAGGGCAATTTGGTGTGGGTAGAGATTATTGAAAAAAAGGTTTGGTCTTTAGTTTAGTGTGATTGATTTGGGGAAATTCACCAAAATTTTATTTTTCTTTATTTGTTCCTACTTTATTTATCCTTGTTTAGTGAAGTTTTTACCAAAAAAATCCAAAACCCTCAATTTCTTGTGTTTTCCTTTACTTTTCTTTGTATCTTTGTCTGTGTGATTTCACTTGTTTACTCATAGATTTTTTATTTGCTCTATTCTATCATTTAGTCTTATCCTTGTGGTTCAATCCCTCTACTTATTGCTTAACAACGTGTTTTGTGATTCTTGAGGTGTTATAAGTATTGTTTGATTAGTTAGCTTGTCTAGTAACGACTTAGGCAAAGTCTTGCTATCAGGATTGTAGCTCAATTCTTCCCTTGGGACACTTGACAGGTTTATAGGCATCAATGTGTTGACACCATATACAATCTCAAATGGACTGTGCCCAATAGCAGATGATGGAGCTCTGTTGAAAGCAATTTCAGCTTGGGGTAGTTTGAGATCTCAATCCTTCACTGATCTGTTTACAATGCACCTTAGTATCCTTCTTAATATCTTGTTAGTGACCTCTGTCTGGCCATTTGTTGAGGGTGGTGAGAAATACTGAACACCAGTCTGGTGTTAAGCATTCTTCATTAGGTTTTCCAGAAGTAGCTTAGGAATTTTGTATCCCTATCAGATACAATGGACTTAGGTACCCCATGTAGTTTCAATACTTCCTTGAAATACAAATCTGCAACACTAATAGCATCCTCAGTCTTAGCACAAGCTATGAAATGAATCATTTTGCTGAACCTGTCAACTACCACCATAATGGAATCTCTTCCCCTTTGAGTTCTAGGTAGTGCCACTATGAAGTCCATGCTTACATCCTCTCGTGGTCTTTCTGGTACTGGTAGTGGTGTGTATGCACTTGTTTGGAAGGAACTCTTGGCCATTTGATAGATTGCACACTTCCTTAAGTTCAACTGGACCTCACCCGTCATCTTATGCCAGCAAAACTTTTCCTGTAGGATTTCCAAGGTCTTCTATACACCAAAATGCCCTCACATACCACTAGTTAGCACTTCCTTGATCAGCTGATTCCTATAGGATCCCCTGGGGACACATAGCTTGTTCCCATAGAAGAGAAACCCCTTTTGCAGGGTGTACTTGCTCTCCTGAGCCTTGCTACCTTCCCCTTGTCATAACCAATCCTCAGCAAAGTCTAGATCCTCTTGATATAGTTCTTTCATGTACTCAAACCCCAAGACCTTAGTGTCCATAACTGTTAACAAAGAATCCCTCCTTGACAATGCATTGACAACAATATTCTGCTACCCCTCTTTGTACTTGCTTGAGAATGTGAAGGATTGCAGAAACTTCACCCATTTGGCATGCTTGTGGTTCAATTTGTGTTGGCCACTTATATATTTCAAGGCCTCATGATATGAATGGAGGACAAAGGGCTTATGCTTTAGGTAATGACTCCAATGCATAAGAGCTCTTATAATTGCATAGAATTCTGTCATAGGTGGAGTAGTTCAGTTTAGCTCCTCCTAATTTCTCACTGAAATAAGCCATTGGTTTCTGCCCTTGAATAAACACAACTCCTATCCCAACTCCACTAGCATCACATTCTATTTTAAATAGACTGTCAAAGTCTGGTAGCCTCAGGATTGGTGTTTGACACATTAATTTTTTGATCTTTTCAAAAGCCCCTTGAGTCTCCTCAGTCCACCTGAACTCCCTTTTTTCATACATTCAGTGAGAGGTGCAATGACTGAGCTGAACCCATTAATAAATCTTTTGTAGAAAGATGTCAATCCATGGAAACCCCTTACTTCAGTGATGGTTTTTGGTGTAGGCCATGATTTGATGGCTTCAATCTTCTCCTGATCAACTGAAATCTCTCTTCCAGATACACTGTACCCTAGAAAAGTTACTTCTTCTATCATGAAGGTACACTTTTCAAACTTACCATACAACTTATTGTCTCTTAGAATTCTAATGATCACTTCAAGGTGATCAAGGTGTTCTTGCTTGTTGTGACTGTAAATTAGTATGTCATCAAAGTACACCACAGCAAACCTACCTAGGAAAGGTCTTAAGACCTCATTCATTAATTTCATGAAAGTACTAGGTGCATTGGATAGACCAAATGGCATTACAAGCCACTCATACAAGCCATGTTTGGTCTTCAATGATGTTTCTCACTTATCCCCTTCTCTGATTCTTACTTGGTGATGCCCTTGCCTTAAGTCAATCTTTGAAAACACTCTTGCTCCACTTACTTCATCCAGCATGTGTCATCAAGCCTAGGTATAGGAAACATGTACTTGACTGTAATGTTGTTGATAGTTCTGCTGTCAGTGCACATTCTCCATGTTCCATCTTTCTTAGACACTAATAAAGCGGGTACAACACATGGACTTAAAGATATATTCCCTTACAAATGCCTTGTTCATCAACTCTTCAAACTGTTTATGCAATTCTTGGGTTGCAGTAGGATCACTTCTGTAGATAGGCCTATTAGACAAGACTGACCCAGATACAAGGTCAATCTGATGTTCAATGCCTCTTGCTCAAGGGTGGTAATCCCATTGGCAACTCCCTTGGGAACACATCATGGTACCTGTGTACCAACCTTTTCACCTCTACAGGTACTTCAGCTTTCTCTTTGGCTACTTCCTACAATATCAGCACCCAAACAGTTTGTTTTTGCTTGATTTCTTTCTCCATTGAAGCCTTAGATAAGAATAAGACTCCCCAACCTCTTTAGGTAGATTTGGACTACCATAGCTCCTCTGATTTGGCGGTAGAGGGGTGAGTGTTACCTTTTTTCTCTCATGCTTCAAACTGTAAGTGTTGTCCTTCCCCTAGTGAGTTGTGTTCTTGTCAAACTCCCATGGTCTGCCCAAGAGTAATTGGCAGCCATCCATAGGCACAACATCACACAAAACTTCATCCTTGTACACATTCCCTATAGAGAAAGGAACCAAACACTGCCTATCCACCTTGACTTCAACCCCCTTGTTCAACCATCTCAGTTTATAAGGACTGGGGTGCTCTTGAGTCTTCAAATTTAACTTACTGACCAATGTAACTGGGGCTACATTAGTACAACTTCCTCCATCAATGATTAGATTACAAACCATGCTCTGAACTGTACACCTACTTCTGAAAATCAAACTCTTTTGATCCTTCAGAAGAGGAGCTTGTTGTGAATGCATAACCCTCCAAACCACAAGACTGTGACTTGTATCAGGTGGAGTCACAATCAGGTTCTAGTCAGGCTCTTTTTCTTCTGGGACTTCTTCTAACACAAGGTTCTCATCCTGTAACACCCGTGAATTTTCTAGCTATGCTTTTATTTCTGTCGCGACTCCGTCTTAATTCTGCTATTAATTTTAGCAACTTTCCAATCCACTTTTGAGACCCTATTATTTTAATTGAACCAAACATTTAATATTTTCGTTAAAAGGTTTAATTATTCCATTTTTTTTCTATCACGAAACTATTTAGGTAAATTTCGTCAGAAACTATTTATTTATTCGCGAAGAATTTCTTTTTTTTGTTTCCGAACGAGCAATTGTTTTAAGCTAAAATTTGAGTCGTTCAATTTTTCTAAAGACGTCAAGCACGTTTAAATATTATTTCTAACTCGAAAGGCATTTTTATTGAAAAAGATAATTATTTAAGGATTTTACTTCGAAGTGTCGTAAATAATTATTTTCTAACGCGAGGTTTACTCGATTTCTTCAAAATGACTCTAATAATTTTACGACCCTTATTTTTATCAACCTAAAATTATTTTTAGACCTATTCGGAGTCTTGTGTGTCGTGACACACAATAGTTGTTACTACAACTGTTTCTTTTAATCTTTGAGCCTCATTTTTAGGCCACATTCAACCCAGGATTTCACTCTTGCATTCTACCACTTATGTTTTGGACCAAGTTGTTTTTTTCCCTTGGCCTTGCAAGTGACCGGATTCTTGGACACACATTCATCCTCCAATCTTGCCTTGTAGACTACCCCAATCACCCTTCCAATCACCCATTTTGCTAGTTTAGGCCTTGAGCTTTCACACACTTGTTGGCCGGTTCACATACTAGTTAGTGAACACTTTTGCAACATTTTAAGGCCTCACTCATTCTCTCTTTATTCACTCTCCATTTCTCTTTTCTTACATCTTTGAATCAAGAAAAAATTCCATCATTTTCCCTCCCTTTTTCTCTCATCAAACTGCTGCACCAACAGCCCTTTTCTGCACAAAAAAAACGTGTGCATCAACCTCCATTCAATCTCCAATCTTCGCTTGTTTCGTTCCTTAAATAGTCTCCTTCATAAAGGTATTATTCAAGCGCGTTTCTACTTCTTTCGTCACCTTTTTTCCAGCCATCTTATGGTCTTTTTGTACCATGAAAAAATTGTGTTTTAGGCTTCCAAGATGACCCCGAGGCGGACGAATATCACATCGATTCGGAGTTAGACAAGTAAAGGTAACGTCGATGTTACTCGGTATTGCATGGTTTTAATTTAAGTAGTTGCATGTATACATTTATAAATTTTATTTTGACATTATATTATGTCTCTTGAAAACTGTTTTAAAATTTAAAAGTTGTAAAATTTGCATGTTTCAATCTTTTTATCGTTCTTCGAGATTAACGGTTTAATAGTTGTTTTTATTCTTAAATTTATATTATTTGGCCTAAACACCTAAAATACATATATATTCTGTAAAATTATCATTTTAGATGAATTGTGTTAATTTCATATTTTTCTGATATTTTAAATACCGTTTATTGAATTATTACCATTTTCGGACAAAAACGATTAAAAACCGCTTTTTAGTTCTAGTACGTAAAAAATTTATTTTAATCTAAAATTTGATGTGGATGAATTTTATGATGAAAAAGAATTTCCTTTAGTTTTTCATAATTTTTCGGAATTGTTAAGTGGTTGAAAATTAATCGTTTTAAAACATCGTTTATCGTTAAAACCGTGTTTGCTATTTTGAATTCTGACTTTTGACTACTGCTCTAATTCTGTAAAAAAATGTTCCTGATATTTTCTTCATAAAAATATATTTTAATGATTTTAGTGTCTTAATAAAAAATTTAGGAATGACAAATTTTATTAAAGGAATCATTAATTACGAAAACGGGTTTTAAAAGACGGTTTATTTGAATTTTATGAAATCTGGAATTTTGAAGTTCTGTAAAAATATATCAAGTTTCTGGAATACTAAATTTTGAATATGAATATAATTTTTGGTTATTTATACCTAAATCGTTTTGTGGTTACAATTTGTATTAATCGTTATCGTCGAGATGAGACGATTAACGTAAAAACCCTTTTAAAAACCAAGTTAACAGATTCTAGAAAATTTATTTTCTTGGAAAGAATATCCAAATATGTCTTTTAACTAATTTAGGTAATTTTTACACTATTTATTTAAGTCTTTAAATGGTAGTATCGACTTTAAGATAAAATATCGAATTAACGATAAAATATCCCGTTTCAGCTAAATAAATTATTTTTCCAGCTATTTTAAGAGTTTTTTAATCTGAAAGTTTATAAGTTAAATCACCTCATATGATGTTCTAAGTTTGTTTAAATGTTTCATCAATAAAAGATGTTAAATGATTTGTTTCGGTGTTCGCCGTAAAATCCTATTTTGCTTATTTGTCGAAACTATTAATAATTAGGGAATCTAGTTTTATAAATTTTGAAAATAGCCTAATTAGTAGAATTAAAATGTATCAGACATTTTTTATCATTTTATTAACACTTGTACGATATTCCAATAATTTCATAATCCGAATTATTCTTATTTTAACAATTAATATCGTTAAAGCCGAAAATTTTAGTTTTATAAATCTATATTATTTATTAAAAGTGTTGTGTTAGTATGATATTTTGATACTTTGATACGATTCTATTTTTTTTGAAAGTTTCCTAAAATAGAAAATTTCCTAAAATAGAAAGTTTCCTCTTTTAGAATATCATGATTACTTCTTTTATCCTCATGTCAGATACAATGATTATATCTTTTGGTTATGGAATAAGAACAAGTGTGGGATTTAGAGTAATAAATTCTGGTGTTTACATTTTTGTCATCAACTATAAGGCTAATTATCAGGAATCGGTACATTAGTTGTTGAACCAGGTGACAGGTATCCCGAGAGTTGTGTACATTTTGACCTTAAGGTTAGGCCTCGCAGTAAGTCGTCGTCATAAGTTGAACTGGGTGACAGGTAATCCCAGGATAGGTGTGCATAGTCTTAAACTAGGGTCGCGCATTTATAAGTCGTCGTCCTATTATGGTTGAGTAGCCTAGTTAGAGATCGAAGTTCGATTTGTTTGAACTAAGTTCTCGAAGCTAGTTTTTAGTATTTTTCTAGTGAAATTCTAGCCTTTGACACTGGTTTTATCCATAACGCCATTTTGAATATTATTATTATTATCGATAAATTTTGATTTGTAGGTTGACAATTATTTTAAGTTTTCCACGAAAGCTTATTTTTTATATGGTGTCACCGTTTTTATTCGTTTTTATTATTTTCGTATAATAGTAATTACAAATTTTAAAATCTTGTAATATGGCTGGGAGAACGTTGGCGTTGCTTCTCACTGATTGTGGCTGTTATGTTTTAACATGACAGGTATACGTGACTCTTGGGGTGGGCTAGCGAGCAGCGGTGAATCCTGATATGCTTAATAATTTTCTTTGTACTATGGATTGTTTACCTAATCATGGATTGTTTTTATTTTTAGACAATTTTATTTATGGCTTATGCACCGACTTTA
Organism: Agrostemma githago; assembly: GCA_958450325.1. NCBI lineage: Eukaryota > Viridiplantae > Streptophyta > Magnoliopsida > Caryophyllales > Caryophyllaceae > Agrostemma > Agrostemma githago. The sequence continues at coordinate 11,393,433 of OY288244.1, forward strand.
CCATTTATATCTTTTATGAAATAGTACAGAGTGTTCTAATCCCACATCTACAGTGTTTCCGCCACTATATTGCATTAGATTTATTAGGGGATTGCACATCCACCTCATATTCAACCAACCCTTCTTTCTCCCATATTTCCACCTCCATAAGAGTCAAGGCCCTCTTAGAAGGACAACTCTTCCTAAAATGACCATGCTCCTAACATTAGAAACAATTGATACTACTCTCAGATACAAAATGCACTGGGCTTACTTCACATGATGTCTTTCCCTTTGTCTAATGGTGGTGCAGATGCAGCTTTTAGGGTTTCAATACTCTTGACAGGGTTAAAAAACCTAGACTGCCCAGTTTTGACAGTAGACTTGGACAGAGACTTAGGCTTTCCCATCTTTTCCACCCTTCGTGACAGGCTCACCACATCATCAAATGACCACAAGGGTTGCATTCTAACCTTGTTAGCAATGCGTACATCTAGACCCTTTAAGAACCTAACAATCTTCTGCTCAGGCTTCTCATTAATTTCACATTGAAGGCTCAACTGCTCAAAATCCCTTAAGTAAGCCTCTACACGTCTGTTATTTTGTTTAAGCTTGGACAGTTTAATGAACAGATCTTAAGAGTAATCCTTAGCCACAAACTTATTTAAAAGTTTCTTCTTAAGTTTAGACCAAGACTTTATAGGCTTCTTACCCTCTTTGTTCATCTGAAACTTCATGTTCTCATACCACAGAGATGCATACCCCTTCAGTTTTAGTTTTGTAGTTTTAAAGGAGTCAGCATCATTGTATCCTTTATACTTAAAGACTCTTTCTACATACCTAATCCATTCTAGCAGCTCATCAGGGTTCAAACCACCAGAAAAGTCAGGAATTTCTACCTTTAAATGTCTGTCAAAGAGCTTAGGTTCCTCCTCTTGCTGGCTTTCCTCAAAATCTGAGAAATCTCTATTTCCAGGACCTGCTCCTCTTTCTTCTCTTCCTTGGTTCTTACCTCTTCCCCTCGAACCAAACCCTATTCTGAAGTCTCCAAAGTTGATTGCTTGATCCACTAGGTTTTGATAGCTAGGACCATAGTGTTGACAGTCTCAACAATACCATCAACCTTAGTCTTTATGTTGGTTATTCTCTCTTCACCCATTGGGTTATTTTTGTGTTTTTGTTGTGGTTAAGGGTTTAATGAAGTCAGAACCAAGATATCAATTGAAGTGTAAATTAGGGGGTCTACACAGAATTAGGATTAGAATTCTGCAAAAGGGAGAAGATGTAGATAATGAATGATGTTCTATAGCAAGGCACAAGAACAAAATTCACTCAATTAAGATGGTTTGGACCCTCACTCACAACCTAACACAGAACTTAGGTTCAAACACACACACCCTTAGACTGATCTACAGCAATGCACAAGACTAAATTTAGGAATGCCACAGATTACTGCTTAAGATCCCACAGCCTAGTACATGGAAATTAGTAGATCTGACTTAATTAAACTACGGCTAAGCACAAGTTTAAATTAAGGTTTGTTTGGAGAATAATTTTCTAGTTTTTCATTAATCAAGTCTGCTTCAAACAATGCAGATGGAGGTCCTTATATAGGCCTCAAACATTACAATTCTAATGTTCATAATCTCACGTCCAAGGGTTAAAAACGTAACTAGTAAGTAAACAAAAATAATTAAGTAAAGTTGAACTAGAGTGACTGTAACAGGCCCCCTTGTTGTCTTCATTAAGAGTTGTTGGGGTTGTCCTGGAGTGTGTCATAGCTCGAGGCATTAAATGCTTCTCTTGGCTGCTTGTTCAGGCTATTCTAGCAAAAGAAAGAACATGGTAAAATACTTCATGCTATTCTCACAATGTCTAAACCAAAAGAGGAAAGCTTGACTTTCAGAAATCTGATCCAATAACAAATTTGGATCTCAAATTCTGAATGATTTTGTAAAGAAGTGGCCTTTGATGTCATGGTCATTTTTGTAGTTAGTGTTGCATAGTTTCAGCTACCTAAGTGGCAGCTGATGACTCGACCTGGTGTGATGGCTAGGACCTCCCCAAGTTGCATGGTTTATCATTTTTGTACCATTTTCAGTGTTGTGCTTTGTTTCTGTCATGGCCTTTGGCTTGTATGTACTCTTGTTGCACTTATACATCGAGAGACTAAAATTGTTCTCTCGAGTTGAATATTATTACACCTGACTAAACTTAGCATGACTTGACTTGACACATAAACCTAAATCGTCCAACCCGTTTTTTCGTAGGTAACACCTATATAAAAATATTAATTTTATATTTTTAGAGTTTCTAATATTTTCTAGAGAGTAAATAATAAAAATTAATTATTAATACTAAAATGTTATCAAACCAAACTGAATACTCGTTCCACGCGGTGTTTATTCAAATTTTGTTGTCTTCAGCGGTGATAATTGACGGTTTATATAATGATAATTTTAATTAGGTTTATACTCTTAAGAGCATTTTTAAGACTCAAATTTTTTGATTGATATCCAAGGACGAATGATTTTTATTTTATAGTATAGAATTTCACGGCTTATATACTTGTGATAGGAGTTATATAGAACCTCATTATGTTATTATAATTTTTCGATGTGGGACAATTATAGATTTCATATTGTTTGCTCGAAAAAAGACGATGGATTTTTTAGTATGTGGTAGTGGTAAATCTATTAGGGCATCCACAATGGCAATTTGTGGATGCATTTGTAATTATTGACGGACAAACTGGTATCATTGTTGGATGAAGTTTGTATTGCGTTCTTGAGGAGGTGTTCGTGCAGACAAACGAAGTTCGTCATTGAAGACATTGAAAATGGCAAGAGAGAGTGAGGAGCACGGAGCATTTAAAAAATGAAAGGCTTTATGGGTGAGCTTCACGCAGTGATTAGTGCAATTGTTTTCATGTGCAACTTGCAAATTCTCAATATTCATGTACACTCCCATTCTTTTTATTTTGCAATTACTCCATTTATTTTGTTTTACCATTTTTTATGTGATCCGAATGAAGAAGCAACAAACCAAGAGTTCAATGAAATCACACTAGCTCCAAATGGTCCTAGTCCAACCCCCTTAGCCCCTCCTTCAAGTCTAGTAGTGTGCCTTCTTCAAATGCTGAACTAGCTCGTGCAAGCACCTACTTGGACCGAGTAAAAGAGCAAGAACATACATTGCTCTAATCTGTTTTACAAGTCAAATAATCAAGACCATATGGATACATTAACTTGGGTTCACACTCATGCAAACAAGGGCTGTGCATCGGATTTAGTAGGCTGAATGTGTTCCCATTGATGCATTGTATCTAAGTGTCTTTTCCTTTGCATTGTTTGTATCACCCTCTTTAAGAGGCTTGACCATTCTGGTTGGCCTCTCTTTGGGGACGTTTTGTAGGCTATAAATAGCCATCCATTTGATGAATAAAGGATTCAACTTTCATCAAACAAATCTGAGTGAAGCTTTGCTTTTCCTTTTCGTCTTTGTAGTTCACAAGACAAAGTATTAGAGTTAGTCGCGTTACAAGCTCTATACTCGCTATTTCAATCGAGTGTTTGAATTAGCACCCGCTTTGTTGAGGTATAGGTCTATCTCACTTAGCACACTATCTTTGGTTACATTCTATCATCCTTACAACAACTATTCCAATCTGATTTTGTTGCTTGCTTTTCGTTTATCTCAAAGTACTATCAACCTCCAAATAACTTGTTCAAAGTTCATTTTAACTCACAACATTAGTGGTATCAGAGCTTTGGTCTTCCTAAGACGTAAAGCATGGCAGAAGGAGTGAACTTTGACGATCCTAACTTCTTGGAACACCTAAAGAAAGCATTGGAGAACTACCAGCCCATGAATTCTCGTTTCCAAGCAAGAAGAGAGCCGGTGGACAGAATCAAAGTGAACGAACTCCCTGAGTTCATTGGAGGTACTGATCCTGAAGTTTATTTGGAATGGGAAAGAAACATTGAGAAGCTTTTTGATTTCAAAGACTTGGAGGACGAGGAGAGGTGCAAGTATGCAATTCTGAAGCTAAGCAAAGGGGCTTCTCTTTGGTATGAAGAGCTGAAAATACAACGCACCAGGGATGGAAAGGGTAAGATTTCTTCTTGGGAATCCTTGAAACGAAAGCTACGCAAGAGGTATGTTCCAACTACGCATAAGTTATCCTTATACAAAAAGATTGCTAATCTCGTACAAGGAAGGATGAGTGTTAGCGAGTACATTGAGGAGTTTGAGAACTTGGTATTAATGGGGGAAGTAGAAGAAAACGAAGAGATAAAAATGGCTAGGTTCTTACGTGGGTTAAATCGTAGTATTGCTAATACAGTTGATTTATGTCCATACTCTGATTTTGATACTTTGTGTGGGTTATGTTTGAAAATTGAGGCACAAGGGAAAACTAAGTATGAGAGTGAGTCTAGTAAGAGTCATACCTGGTCACGAGGTGAGGGGAGTAACAAAGCAAATTCGGTTAACACTAATCAACCCCTTTCCATTAAGAGTAACCCGACTCAACCCACAATTAAGACACCCACTGAAACTAGTTTGTCCAAAGTACGTTGCTTCAAGTGCCAAGGCTTTGGTCACTATAAAAATGCTTGTCCTAATAAGAGAGTCGTGACCTTGAGAGAAATAATGCCTTTCAGAGAGGAGATGTGGGAGGAAGAGCAACGCATAGGGGCTGTGTTTAATGAGGGAGAAGAAGAAGAGGATGAAGAAAGAGAGGATTATGAACCCCCAACGTATGATACTGTTTTGGTACTACGTACACTTCATGCCAACCCCATCCCGCACAACACTGAACAAAGGGATCAACTCTTCCACACTAAGTGTCAAGTTAACAACAAGTGGTGTAGCTTGATAATTGATGGGGGTAGTTGCACAAATGTTGCCTCAACTGAAATGGTAACTAAATTAGGCCTAACCACCACTAGTCACCCTAAACCTTATGCACTACATTGGTTGGACGATGGAAACAAAGTGAGGGTCACTAAGCAAGTAAGAGTAGGTTTAACCATGGGGTCTTATGTCGATGAGGTTTTATGTGATGTCATTCCTATGGATGCGTGTCATATACTTTTGGGACGTCCTTGGCAGTTTGATAGGGATGTAGTACACCATGGGAGGAAGAATGAATACGAATTGAGGGATAAGGGAAAGAAAATCGTGCTAAAACCCATGACACCTCAAGCTGTTCGTACTATGGCAGCCAACAAAACTAAGAAACCTAACCTCACCATATTTGCTAGTGAGAGTGAAGTAGAACAGGCTTTACAAGGGGGGAACGTATCTTTGTCATGGTTGCTAGAGAGGAACCCTTAGTAGTTGAGAATGGACTTGGGGGAAAGCCATTTGAGGAATTGTTACATGAGTTTGAGGACGTTTTCCCTAAGGAATTACCAGTTGGTTTACCACCTATTCGAGGCATAGAACACCAAATTGACCTCGTTCCAGGAGCAGCCTTGCCAAATAAGGCAGCCTATAGGTGTAATCCAGAGGAGACTAAGGAATTGCAAAGACAAATTGATGAATTAATGAGTCGAGGGTATGTACGTGAAAGCCTTAGTCCTTGCGCTGTTCCAGTCCTTTTAGTACCTAATAAAGATGGAACTTGGAGAATGTGTGTGGATAGTAGGGCAGTTAACAACATTACCATCAAATATAGGTTTCCTATTCCAAGATTGGATGATATGTTGGATGAGCTTCATGGGGCTGTGATCTTCTCCAAAATCGATTTGAGAAGTGGGTATCATCAAATTAGAATGAGAGAGGGGGATGAGTGGAAGACAGCATTCAAGACTAAGCATGGGCTCTATGAATGGACGGTTATGCCATTTGGTCTCACCAACGCTCCAAGCACATTCATGAGGCTGATGAATGAAGTACTCAAGGCCTATTTAGGTCGATTCATTGTGATTTATTTGGATGATATTCTTGTTTATAGCAGGTCTTTGGCGGAGCATATGGAGCACTTAAGACTACTATTTACAACATTACGCAAACAACAACTCTTTGGCAAGAAGGAGAAGTGTGCTTTCTTTGTAGAAAGTGTGGTGTTCCTTGGCTATGTGGTGTCCAAAGATGGAGTATCCGTTGATCAAACCAAGATAGAGTCCATCCGTACTTGGCCAATCCCTTCTACCATTACTGAAGTAAGATCATTCCATGGGTTGGCTTCCTTCTACAGGAGGTTCATTAAGGACTTTAGTACCATCACAAGTCCTATCACCGAGTGTTTGAAGAAGGGTACGTTCGTTTGGTCCAAGGCTGCCCAAGATGCTTTTGAAGCCATCAAGGAGAAGTTGTGTTCCGCTCCTATTCTAGCTCTTCCTGATTTCTCTCAACCATTTGAGGTTGAATGTGACGCTAGTGGAGTAGGAATTGGTGTTGTCCTCGTGCAAAATAGGCGCCCCATTGCCTATTTTTCAGAAAAACTCAATGGAGCAAGGCTGAATTATTGCACCTACGACAAGGAATTCTATGCCATAGTAAGAGCTCTCGATCATTGGAGTCATTATCTTCGTACTAACCACTTTATTCTCCATTCAGATCATGAGTCCCTAAAGTACATCAATGGCCAACAAAAACTAAGTCCAAGGCATGCCAAGTGGGTGGAATTCTTGCAATCCTTTCATTTCTCTTCAAAATACAAGGACGGTAAGAGTAACGTGGTGGCTAATGCATTATCCCGCCGCTACACTCTATTGTCTACTTTGGATGTTAGATTGCTTGGATTTGAAACTCTAAAGGATTACTACAAAAATGATGCTGATTTTGGTGAAGCTTTCACCAAATGCAAGGAGGGAGCCTTTGACGAGTTTGTTTTGCAGGAAGGATTTCTTTTCAAGGGAAATCGACTTTGTGTTCCCAAACATCCCATCAGAGAGTTGCTGGTTAGGGAAGCTCATGGGGGAGGATTAGCGGGTCATTTTGGCATCACAAGAACATTGGAAGTCTTAAAAGAGCACTTCTTTTGGCCAAAAATGCAAGGGAGCGTTCAACATGTAGTGAGCAAGTGTATGACTTGCCAATTTGCCAAGAGTTCTTTCAAGCCAGGAGCCTATATGCCCTTGCCCACTCCTAAAAGACCATGGGAAGATGTGTCCATGGACTTTATCGTGGCCTTGCCAAGAACAGCTAGGGGGAAAGATGCTATCATGGTGGTGGTAGACCGTTTCTCAAAGATGGCTCACTTCATTGCTTGTCACAAAACCGATGATGCTAGCAATGTAGCCGATTTGTACTTCAAATAAGTGGTGCGTCTCCATGAAGTACCTAAATCCATTGTTTCGGATCGTGATTCAAAGTTCCTTAGCTATTTTTGGAACACATTATGGAGGAAGGTAGGGACCAAGCTCTTATTTAGCACTTCTCATCATCCACAAACAGATGGACAAACCGAAGTTACCAATCGCACCTTAGGCACGTTGCTAAGGGGCCTTGTGAGCAAGACTCAAAAGGATTGGGATGTCAAGCTTGCCCACGCTGAGTTTGCTTACAATCGTTCTCCTACTTATGCTACCTCTCATTCTCCTTTTGAGGCCGTGTATGGAATCAATCCTTATATGCCTTTGGATCTGATTCCTCTACCTAAGGATGAGTTAGTCCACAAAGACGCAGAGTCAAAGCTTAAATCCATGATAAAACTCCACGAGCAAATTCGAGAAAGGATCAAGGAGGTAAATGAAGCCTACAAAAGAAGATCCAACAAAAACAGGAAACCAAGACTATTCCAAGAGGGTGACTTAGTTTGGGTTCACTTAAGAAAGGAGAGGTTTCCAAGCAAGAGAAAGAACAAGTTGATGCCACGAGCAGAAGGTCCATACAAGATCATATCAAAGGTAAACGACAATGCCTACAAGGTGGAGTTACCGGATGATTATGGAGTTCATGCCACGTTCAATGTGGGAAACCTTTCTCCTTATCTTGATGATGACGGCATTTCAGAATTGAGGACAATTCCTTTTCAAGGGGGAGGAGATGATCCGAATGAAGAAGCAACAAACCAAGAGTACAATGAAATCACACTAGCTCCAAATGGTCCTAGTCCAACCCCCTTAGCCCCTCCTTCAAGTCTAGTAGTGTGCCTTCTTCAAATGCTGAACTAGCTCGTGCAAGCACCTACTTGGACCGAGTAAAAGAGCAAGAACATACATTGCTCTAATCTGTTTTACAAGTCAAATAATCAAGACCATATGGATACATTAACTTGGGTTCACACTCATGCAAACAAGGGTTGTGCATCGGATTTAGTAGGCTGAATGTGTTCCCATTGATGCATTGTATCTAAGTGTCTAAGTTCTTTTCCTTTGCTTTGTTTGTATCACCCTCTTTAAGAGGCTTGACCATTCTGGTTGGCCTCTCTTTGGGGACGTTTTGTAGGCTATAAATAGCCATCCATTTGATGAATAAAGGATTCAACTTTCATCAAACAAATCTGAGTGAAGCTTTGCTTTTCCTTTTCGTCTTTGTAGTTCACAAGACAAAGTATTAGAGTTAGTCGCGTTACAAGCTCTATACTCGCTATTTCAATCGAGTGTTTGAATTAGCACCCGCTTTGTTGAGGTATAGGTCTATCTCACTTAGCACACTATCTTTGGTTACATTCTATCATCCTTACAACAACTATTCCAATCTGATTTTGTTGCTTGCTTTTCGTTTATCTCAAAGTACTACCAACCTCCAATTAACTTGTTCAAAGTTCATTTTAACTCACATCATTATGTATTCTATTATTTTTTCAATTAACAATATTTTTCTTTAAAACAATTTTTTGAAGATGGGTCTAGCGAAAACATGTTTGCTATTGTCAGAACCCAAATTAGACTAGACTCGACTCGGAAAAGTACTTTGACCCGATATTTTTCACATTCACCACTTATTTTACTCATATTAATCCGCCTTAACTCGAACCAAACTCGACATGAGTGACCCGATTGTTGGAACCCGATCCGCCTTGACACGGATGTTGTGTAGATGTAATTGTTTTATACGGAGTAATTGATAGATAAATTTATACCCGGTTATTATTGAGGTTCATAAGCCATTTTTTTACCTGTAACCCGTTTGTTCCGAGCCCGATATGACTCATTAAGTTTGGGTTGAAACCCAACCAACTCGGTGTGAACTATTTCCGATCCAACAGGCACATAAATAACTTATTAAAATAATTAAACAAATACATTAATACTAAACATCGACTAAGACAATAAATAATAGAATTATTTTTTCATAATTGTATGTTACTCAATCATCCCTAAAATTTCATAAATTTTCCAATACTACCTTTTTCTCTTTTTCATTATTTTCCTTCTAAACTAATTGTAGAATGTTTTAGTCATAATGTTGTCTTTTGGGATGAGTTTCTCAATCAACGCAGCGACACCGTCTACGCACCCGAACGGTAGGTTATACTCACATTTAAGGGTCACTACCATAGACGCGACTTCTAACAATGTCACATCACACCCTCCATATAACGGCTTCTCCGAAACCTCTAACATATCAAAAAACGCTTTCGCTCGTGGGTTTGGCTCTTGTGGGGTTGGTTGGTCATCTTCGTTAGTGTACATGCTCTCATCATTAAACACATTGCACTCAACCACATCAACAATCATTCCTCTCAACCCGCCCTCATTCTATTCAACCTCAGATTCCTCAACAGCAGACGTCTCACCATGACAAATCCAACAATAATAATTTGGACAAAATCCATTTGAGATAATATGTTCCTTAATCAAAATAATATCCAAGAATATGAGGTTCTTACATTTCACACAATGACATCTAAATCTACCCTCTGACGCGTATTCGGGGTTGGTTTTAGCAAACTTAAGAAAACTATTAACACCCTTTAAAAATTCCATTGTGGGACGTCGTCTCTTATCCAATCTTTCCTCATACATACATTTGAAGGATTATACCGGTGCGAAAGCAGAATTTCAGGAAATAATTTTCTAGCACCAATCCAAGAAAACAAGCACAATATAGATATGAATCAGGACAAAAGTAGATCGAGAAATACATACCCTCGTAGCATAAATTCCTCGATATATGTGACAGAGAGATACTAGAGCCCCACGTGTTGCTCCTCTACTTGGTCCACCAACCCAGTCGGAATCCCACGTCTGCTAGGACGGAAGAGATAGAACAATTTTCTCTCTTACTTTTAAGGGTGCTTAAGGCAATAAACTGAACTGACTTAGATTAGGGTTTTCTCCTTGGTTGATTCTCCATCTCCTTATGACTCATATACCATATCCTTATATAGTAGTAGAGTTTAGGTTAAAGCTAGAGACTAACCGGGCCTCGTAAGTAGTTACAGCTTAATACCTCACAAGTCCATATTGTGTCTGTTTAGTTTCCTGACTAAGTCTAATTGTGTGACCTTATAGGATTATATATTCATAGTCATCAGCCCAATCGAATTGGACTAATTATCATAATTATTTTCTTGCAAGCAATTATGAATTACTATAATATATAATGATTATCTCCATAATAATATCCTATATTATATTTAGTAATTGCCGGAAATGTCTTAGGACATATTCCTTCAATCTCCCACTTGTCTGAAGACAATAAGACAATCTTCAAATTCCTTAAGTCGCTTAATGTCGAATTCGATCACATCTAAACATCTCATGATTAATGTGTCACTTATCAAATTCATTTTCTCGATCTCCGAGTTCGAACTGTCCCTGAATGAATTAACTCCTTAATCCATTCCTCGCATGGCCATGCATTTTTCAGTTCTCCCTCATCAAGGGGCCCAGACACCAATCCTATCACATAGGAGGACTTATCCAGTCTTGTATCATCCAAAACTCCCACTCAATTCTTAGTATGCATGACGAATGTCTTTATAACCTTCTTTTACGGTGCGGCATTTGACAGTGTCAATGCACAACTAATTGTATCATGGTTGCAATGATATACTCATGTCAAAGGAATCCACTAAACATAGATTTGATTCTACTTTAGAATCCACTTTGGTCAAGTCACAATATATCCAATATATCCACTCGATTGAACGAACATCTCCAAGTTCCCATAGCCCATGGAAGTGCGCTATCCAACAATCTCGTGCTAGTCATTCAATGCATCACTTATGTCCAATTTAGCGATACTGACTAGGGACACAAATAAGCTGTGATCTCTGTTCACCGATAGTTTTTCACTTATCAAAACACTTTTGATAATCCTATAGAGAACTCACATGCTTTCTGGACATTTTATTTAATACTAAACCAATGATTAAATAAGTATCAATGATATAGACGAACATTCCAAACATCAACCATGTTTTAATAACTGTATTTCTCCAAATACAATTTCATCGCTAATCTTGATTAGCTTAAATCCCATAAACCTAGTATGACTCTCATACCTAGGTGGTGGGAACGGTTTAGTCAAATAGATTTTTGACATTTGCATTGTTCTGAACCTTGCAAACTACCTTTGCTACATTTGTCGTTGCTGTATACTCGGTTTCTTATGTAAAATCTACAAGAGTCCATTGAGACAAAGAATGAAACCAGTCTACTACAGAAGTCATCTTTAGTCACTACAGAAACTCACAATAGTGCAACTCATAACAACCAACTCATATTCTCCACCGCATACCAACTCACGACAACCTAGCGTCAAACTCCCGAGTTTGTCTGGTATTTGGGTCATCATGAACATAACAAGATCTTATCATCATAAGTTTCTTGACTAAGTTCAATCATCATCCTCGACGTATCTCCATAGATCTTGACGTCCAATATTTAATCTGTCTCTCCTAGATCCTTCATAGCGAAACAATACTGTGACCATCCCTTGACTGACTCAAGCATGGATATATCGTTTCCTATGATTAGTATGTCATCCACATACAATACTAGGAAAATAATAATACTCCCACTTAACTTCACATCCTCTTTCAAGAACTCCTTCAAGAAAGCGGTTTGACATCCATTTTAGCACGACTACTCTTAGTCACCTTATAAAGTCCTGACTTACCAAAGCATCATTGTAGGTAGTAGTTTCTTAATTTCCAAAATCATTATTTTGGAACATTTCGTCAAACAAGTTTTTACAAATCTTTTCGTTGGAATATAAGATGTACTAGTTCTACAATGTGAAACGACAACTTTTAGATTAGCGATGGATCGTGGGTCGAACCTACACCACCACCTGTTATAACATCGTCATGTTGTGTCATCCCATTCAGTTGTTGCTCGTCATCATGAACTCCTTCAAGATGTATACTACTCCCACTTGACTTTTTGTAACAACCACCTTTTTCCAAAAAGATACCACCACAAGCAACGACTACTTTGTTTATGCTTTAGGTATAGAGGTAATATCTCATAGTCTATTCGGAATAGACCATAAACGACGACTTAGGAACGTTTCCATCTATATCACGTATATGGTGTCTCATCTACGGCTTTGGCCAGAATCATGTTAAGTGTCAATGCTGCATTCTAAACACAAATCCATATATGAAAATTAAAAGGTCAGCAAGACTTATCTTATACTTCTCACTTTTGATGTTATAGATGTGTATTTCTAAAACATACAAACTATTTGATAATTTAGCGGGAATATAGAACATTTCATTCAAATATGCAGAATACCAATTATTCTTAACATTAGATGAATAACTTTTGGAATCAAAACCAGAAACCAAAACATAGTTCATAGTAGTAGTTCGAACAAAACAACCATTACTGAGTTCTTAACTAAAACATAATATAGAGACAAAGCTAGACTATATGCTTCTAGTGCAGCAACTCTTGCTTCATTATCAACCAGTTGATCTACTTTTCTCATTTTCCAGCATTCTCCTCCTTTTTAGTCCTTGCACATTACATATAATGTGAGTACTATAACTCGGTATCGAATACCGTGGAAGTAGAAATTGCTAAATTCACTTCTATAACAGAATTTACCTGAGGTAGAAAGACCATTCTTCTTGTCCTCCAGGTACTTGGGACAGTTTCTCGTCCAATGGCCAACCTTTTGACAATAGAAGCATTCTTGTTCAGCTGCAACCTTTGCTTTTGAACTAGCCTTTCCCTTTCCAGAAGAATCGGACTTGGCAACTTCCTTGCCTTTATCCTTCTTAGAGTTTGGCTCAGTCCCAGTCTTTTTGAACTTTTTTCCCTTACGAATCATAAGAACATCTTTATGTTCCTTTTCTGGTTCATTCGGGATGTTCCTCTCAGCCTAAATTAACATACCATGCAACTCTTGCAAGGTTGTTTTCCCTCCTTGCATAGAAAAGTTCAAACGAAAGTTTCGAAAACCTTCGTGTAATTAATTGATCACAATATCAATAGCTAACTCAGGTGGATAAGCAAAACCAAGTTTTTCCATGACCTGAAAGTGTCCAATCGTATTGAACACATGTGGTCCAACTGGTTCACCATATGCCAACTTGCATTCGAGTAACCTGCGATTAGCCTCAAATCTCTCTAGCCTAGCATGTTTCTGAAACATGGTTTTCAGCTGTGCCATAATGTTGTATGCATCCGTACACCCAAAACGCTTTTGAAAGTCTGGTTCCATGCATGCAAGCATTAGACACGTGACTTGCACGCTTGTCGCAATGGTTTTCTCTCAAGCTTGGACATCCGATGCCATTGCAGAGAGTGCACCAGGAAGAGCATTGTCCAAAACAGACTCCTTTCCTTCACATCTAAAAACAATTCTCAGATTTCTTTCCCAATCAAGGAAGTTGTTAGCATTCAGTTTGTCCTTCTCAAGGACGGAGCGCAGATTAAAAGCAGAGTTGTTGTTGTTACTAGTCATAATTTCTACATAAACAAAAAGAACAAGCGAGTATAAGCAAACTGTTCATCAAAGCAGTTTAAAACATTCTTTTAAACTACCAAATGCCCTTTAAAAAATTATCCCCTAAAAGGCATTCAACCAAGACCCTCTCCCACTATTCATCAAACGGACTTTGGCCCTACCTTTGATTAAATAATGTTTAAGGTAAGTAACAACCTTACTAATTATAACTGCCTTATAATTCTTGGTCGACGTGTTTAACAACTCCTTGTCAAATACATCTCCTTTGTTTTGAAAACCAAAACTTTATCTTTTGATAGTTCCGTTGTAATACCCGTGTTTTATAGTGTGTCAAAGTGAGTCAGTAATTATGTAGCAATAACTCGTTAACCGATTAAAAACTCGAACAATACATAAATATTAGTTAACCGACCTCAGCAAATATCATTGTCTTTTTGGTCCACTAACAAGCTAAAGCCTCGGTGATATTTATCTTACCCTAACCCCACACCATTTTAAATACTCCACCAAGCGTCAACATAACAACACAAAAACATACCACACACACAACCGCACGCATATAACCGCAAATATAACCAACCGTACACATGAAGAAGAAGAGTAGGGGCCTATACACGACAACAAGAAGAAGAGTAGGCTAGACCTCGACTATACACATCACTCGGGTATGTTACGATGCCTTTTACGTTTTTATTTCATGCTTAATGTACACACGTGCCGAGTTAGGGGAAACTGGGATCGGTATAGTCGGGTTAACACTTGTTGTGCATCATTTTTGTTGTTACGTATTTGGTCAAATTATCCGTGTCGTTATAGTGGTCGTGTCATGTTAATTACTGCGGGTAACGTATCGGGATAATGTCGTACAGTTACTGCCGTTATTGTCGTTGTATTTGTTGCCTCGTGTGGTTGTTCTGGAGTTTGCGGTCATGGTCTTACTGTTGTGGGAGAACCAAAGTGTTGAGGTGTAGAGTAGTATTGTCGGGTTCATGGTTGTAAACGGAGGGAAGTCTGCCGCAATTGTTATCGTTAAGGTTACGCGTGTTTTTTTTATATTCTTATGATTATTGCTGTAGTGGAGTTGATTATAATAATAATAATAATAATAATAATAATAATAATAATAATTTAATAATAATAACAGCATGTTGGGTAGTGTATATGTACGGAGTAGTAAATTCTGTTTTAAAAATGATAACAAGTCGTGGTAGTCTAATTAGAATGCTATCGGTTTCATTTTATACATTAAATACGTTGCCATCGATATTAATTTATGTATATAATATTTTATTAGGTTCGGACTTCGTAGAAATTCCGTGGTGAATAGTACTAACGGCGGGGTAGTAACCTGCTAATTAGGTAAGGTTATCCTTACTCAGTTTATGTTGTATGTTTGCATATTGTATGATATAATGGTATAATGATGATATTGAGATTGCGGTTGTGTACCGATTGAGAGAAGCTAGCTAGGACTAGCTAGGTCCGGTTGATCTCGGGACCTTCCCTAATGTTTCCTCCTAGGAGAGCCTAGGAGGGGTGTGCACACTCGGACTGAAGGGGCGTGACTGCGATCGCGATAGTGATGATAAGAATGATGATATTGATGATATGGATTGTACTAATATTGTTTAATGTTATCGTAAACTGATCTTCTGTGTGTATTTCTGATGTATCTGTGATGATCCACTTGACGGTTATGGTCATTTGGGGAGCAGGGATGTATTCAGGTGCTTGATGGAATGTGCTTTTGACTCGGGATGCTATTTACGGGATGGGCAGAGTGCGAAATCAACAGAGTAGTATAGACCCTGATCGTTCATATTCCATCTTAATTATTAGACCATCATGAATACGTTTTATTATTTGGTTTGAAGACTGAATTTTTATAATCTATTATTAAGTTGTACGTTTGGACACTCTATTATTGTGAGTAATGATGTCTGCTACCTCGATTTACCGAGATGGTAACACTCGTATTTGTTTAGGATGTCTTGTTATGTCTCCTGAACAAATGAGGGTGTTACAAAGTGGTATCAGAGCGATCGATTCTAGAGCCTGAATAAATGAACTTAGGAAGATTATAATGAACCCGGTATTAAGCCATTAGGAGCCCATTTAAAATCTCTGGTTGAGGAGACGTCCTTATACCAACCCCCGGCCCTTTTCGTTTAGACCCGGTAACCACGTGTGAGACTGAGAGAGGGTAGAATAGAATGGGTCCGCGGTGATGTTATGAATCTCCTTTGAATTGCATAATTTTACGAGTAGCTACAAGTGTGATGTTTACAATGATATGAGTTATTACAACGTTAATAGTAATGTATTGTTATGATGTATGAGCTTTTAAGGCTCATGTGTATATTATTGTTGTTTTGAAGTAATCATGTCAAAGGAAGCAGCTACCGGTTCTATCCCAGCCACTCCAAGTGCTGAGGAAATGACGCGCTTAAAGGCAACCAACGATGCACTTTTGGAAGCTCTGAGAAACATCCACGCTCCGAAACCACCAGCGACAGACGCGGCCACCATCAGCACTGCGATAGCACGCCTTCATCCCAGTAAATATGACGGGACTGGTGGGCCGTCGCGGCTAGAGAACTGGGTGAGAAAAATGAAGAAGGTGTTCCAGACCGTGAAATGCCCGGAGCATATGGAGCTGAATCAAGCTGCTTTCTATTTGAGTGGCAAGGCTGATTTATGGTGGCACCTTAACTATGTCAACCTTATTGCAGAGCATGAGGAGGGAGATTGTGGAGAGTATACCTTTGGGTGGAAGAGTCTCCAAGGGGAGCTGAGGGCGGAGTTCTTTCCGAAACATATCCGTAGTGCAAAAAGAGCTGAATTTGATCGTTTCACCATGACGGACGACATGACCGTCGAGGACTATTATGACAAGTTTATGGAGTTGGCCACTTATTCTGCTGACCTCAATTTAAGCTGAATCTAAAGGCACACTCCGGAATGAACCTAAGAGGGGAAATCAGAACCGGGGAGTGGTGAGGCCCCAATACTTCGGGGGAAACAGCTATGGGGGGACAGGGTCCGGTCAAGGACGAAGGAACAAACCTCGAGTATATGAATGTAAGCACTATGACCGCAACCATTCCGGTAATAATTGTAATGGAAAACCCGTCACGTGCTACAATTGTGGGAAAGCGGGACACCGTGCCTATGAATGTTTTGCCCCGAAGCAGAATGGGGGTTTGAGTCAAGGGGGTTTTTACTCCGCCGCTTCAGCAACTTCAGGCAATGTTAACCAGAGGAATCGGTAGCATGGAAATGGGAACCCACAACAAAGAAACTGGAACCGATCACAGGGGAAGTGGAATCGGCAACAGGGGAGTTACTATCAGGGGTCGGGAAGCATTAACCAGTCAGCTGCAGCCGCTGGGCCAACTACATCTGTTAATGGGGTGCCAGAAGGTAGTAAGAATACTGGGAAACTCTTTGCTATGGGGAAGTAAGCTGCTCAGGAGGACACGCAAGTTATCACGGGTACCTTTCTCGTTAACTTGAAACCTACTTTTGTTCTATTCGATTCTGGGGCAACCCATTCATTTGTAGCTCGTAACCATGTACCGAGTCTAGGGTTAGTAGATTTTGAAAATATAGATGATGATGTAATTACACCCTCGGGGAAGTCAGTTAGGTGTACAAGGGTCTTTCGGGATGTGTCTTTAATAGTTGAGGGAGTTGACCTGCCAGTTAATTTAATAGAGTTTCCCTTAGATGACTTTGACATTATCCTGGGGATGGATTGGTTGGGGCGGTTTAGAGCCCAGATTGATTGTAATCTTAAGAAAGTGTCCTTAAGAGGTCCAAAGGGCAATAGAGTATCTTATAGAAGGTATGATGTAAAGCCAACCATGAAAATTATAGCAGCCATCACCTTGAAAAGACATCTAAAGAAGGGCAATCCGTTATTCTTGTGCCATGTACGGGATACTCGGGCCGAGGAGTTGTCTTCCGATTCAATACCCGTAGTGAATGAGTTTGTAGGCGTATTTCTGGAGGACCACCAAGGCGAGAGGTTGATTTTGGTGTTGAAGCCAGGGACGGGGCCTATCTCTAAGGCACCGTACCGTATGGGGCCTAAGGAGTTGACGGAGTTGAAGAAGCAGTTGGAGGAATTGATAAGACAAGGGGTATATTAGACCAAGTGTATCCCCGTGGGGTGCTCTTGTTTTGTTTGTGCAGAAGAAGGATGGGAGCATGAGGCTGTGCATCGATTATAGGGAGCTGAACAATGTCACTGTGAAGAATCGGTACCCTTTGCCTCGTATTGATGATTTATTCGATCAACTAAGTGAGGCTGGTATCTTTTCAAAGATTGATTTGAGGTCCGGTTATCACCAATTGAGGGTCAAGAACGAAGATATTCCTAAGACCGCATTCAGAACTCGGTACGGCCACTATGAATTCGTGGTGATGCCATTTGGTCTAACAAATGCTCCTGCTGTTTTCATAGATCTGATGAACCGAGTTTGTTGACCCTACTTGGACAAGTTCGTGGTGGTGTTTATCGATGATATCCTGGTTTATTCAAGGAACCAAGAAGAGCATGTAGAGCATCTGAGGATCGTATTGCAACTACTCCGAGACAACCAGTTGTACGCTAAGTTATCAAAGTGTGAGTTCTGGTTGGAGAAGGTCGCATTTTTGGGATACGTGATTTTGAAAGAGGGGGTATCTGTAGACCCGAGCAAGATCGAAGTTGTCTCAAAGTGGCAGGCGCCAAAGAATGTGGCAGAGATTCGGAGTTTCTTAGGGTTAGCCGGGTACTATCGAAGGTTTGTAAAGGACTTCTCAAAGATAGCAAGACCATTGACTAACCTTATGAGGAAGGAGATTCGGTACAGGTGGGATGACAGCTGTGAGAGGGCGTTTTGAACCCTAAAGGAGCGTCTGACTGCAGCACCAATCCTAGCCTTACCTGAAGGGAGCGAAAATTTTGAGGTGTACACTGATGCATCGAAAAATGGGTCGGGTTGTGTACTGATGCAGAATGGGAAAGTCATTGCGTATGCTTCACGTCAGCTGAAGACTTACGAAGAGAACTACCCAACTCATGACCTAGAACTTGGGGCAGTGGTGTTTGCTCTGAAAATATGGAGACATTATTTGTATGGGGCAACATTCAAGGTGTTTTCAGACCATAAGAGTTTGAAGTACATCTACACACAGAAGGAGTTGAATATGCGGCAGAGGCGATGGATCGAGTTAATCGAAGATTATGATATGGAGATTTTATACCACGAGGGAAAGGCAAACGTGGTGGCCGATGCTCTAAGCAGGAAATCGGTGCATTCTTTGAGTTTGGATATGTCCAGATTGAGGCTAAGGAAATGTTCCGGTATGGAAACGGGTCCCTGACCTTGAGCTTCGCGGTTCTCCTCGGCTCCGGGTGCGTGCCGACGGTGATCCTGCAAGGTGAACTCCGGGCCCGAGGGGAACCCCCGGGGCGGAGCCTCCGACGCCCAAGTCAGTAAAATGTATGACTGAATATAGATATTTAGGGAGATAAGAGAGGTAGAGAGAGTAGGGAGGAGTATGTGTATGAATTAATTGTCCTCCTTTCCCCTCACCCTAAGTGGGGTATTTATAAGGGAAATGGGTGTTGTCACCCATGACATCAGCATAGTGATCAGTAGATAGGTCTTTTTTTGGGTCAGTTGATAGCTACCCGTAAAGGAGGTCGGGCCTATGCGTCAAGGGGTTTTATCCCCCATCAATTTGCCCTCAGCGGAGTCGGATACTGAGTATGCGGGTCCAGTGCCAAGCATGATTGGACCGACAAACTAAATGACGGACTTTGTTTTTCATACAAAGCCAAGCATTCACTAGGCCTTGTGGGTGCGTCTGCCCTAGCATCGTCTGGATTCTGTCTGGGCGTCAGACGTCGTGCCTTTTGTGTACTCGGAGGTGTACATGTGGTTTTATTATTCTATACATGACCAGGTAATCACTAAGCCCTGTGGTCAACGCTTATGCCCTGGTACATCTCATACGAATGTGTCAGGGTGCCAGAGGCCTGCCAGGGTAGTTTATGGGCCTTGTCTAGGTCTTGGGGGTCGTGCCTCCTGCCTGCTCAGAGTTAGGTAGAGGGACTTATGATTCGGCGTATAGGGCCTGGCCTGACCCTGGCTTCTTGCCGAAATCCAGGGGGCCTGCCCCCCGCCTGCCCAGAGGTAGGCAGGGGGAGTTATGGTTCGGCACGTGGGGCCCGGTCTGACCCTGGCTTCTTGCCGAGGTCCAGGGGGCCTGCCCCCCGCCTGCCCAGAGGTAGGCAGAGGGATTTATCGTTCGGCGCATGGGGCCGGGCCTGACCCTGACTTCTGTTCGAAGTCCAGGGGGCCTGCCCCCTGCCTGCCCAGAGGTAGGCAGAGGGACTTTATCGTTTGGCGTATGGGGCCAGGCCTGACCCTGGCTTCTGGTCGAAGTCCAGGGGGCCTGCCCCCTGCCTGCCCATAGGTAGGCAGAGGGACTTATCGTTTGGCGCATGGGGCCGGGCCTGACCCTGGCTTCTGTTCGTAGTCCAGGGGGCCTGTCCCCTGCCTACCCAGAGGTAGGCAGAGGGACTTTATCGTTCGGCGCATGGGGCCGGGCCTAACCCTGTCTTCTGTTCGAAGTTCAGGGGGCCTGCCCCCTGCCTGCCTAGAGGTAGGCAGAGTGACTTTATCGTTCGGCGCATGGGGCCGGGCCTGACCCTGGCTTCTGGTCGAAGTCCAGGGGGCCTGCCCCCTGCCTGCCCAGAGGTAGGCAGAGGAACTTATTGTTTGGCGCATAGGGCCGGGCCTGACCCTGGCTTCTGGTCGAAGTCCAGGGGGCCTGCCCCTTGCCTGCCCAGAGGTAGGCAGAGGGACTTATCGTTTGGTGCATGGGGTCGGGCCTGACCCTGGCTTCTGTTCGAAGTCCAGGGGGCCTGCCCCCTGCCTGTCCAGAGGTAGGCAGAGGGACTTTATCGTTCGGCGCATGGGGCTGGGCCTGACCCTGGCTACTGGTCGAAGTTCAGGGGGCCTGCCCCCTGCCTGCCCAGAGGTAGGCAGAGGGACTTATCGTTTGGCGTATGGGGCCGGGCCTGACCCTGGCTTCTGTTCGAAGTCCGGGGGGCCTGCCCCCCTGCCTGCCTAGAGGTGGGCAGAGGGACTTTATCGTTCGGCGCATGGGGCCGGGCCTGACCCTGGCTTCTGTTCGAAGTCCAGGGAGCCTGCCCCCTGCCTGCCCAGAGGTAGGCAAAGGGACTTATCGTTTGGCGCATGGGGCCGGGCCTGACCCTGGCTTCTGTTCGAAGTCCAGGGGCCTGCCCCCTGCCTGCCCAGAGATAGGCAGAGGGACTTTATCGTTCGGCGCATGGGGCGGGGCCTGACCCTGGCTTCTGGTCGAAGTCCAGGGGGCCTGCCCCCTGCCTGCCCAGAGGTAGGCAGAGGGACTTATTGTTTGGCGTTTGGGGCCGGGCCTGACCCTGGCTTCTGTTCGAAGTCCAGGGGGCCTGCCCCCTGCCTGCCTAGAGGTAGGCAGAGGGACTTTATCGTTCGGCGCATGGGGCCGGGCCTGACCCTGACTTCTGTTCGAAGTCCAGGGGGCCTGCCCCCTGCCTGCCCAGAGGTAGGCAGAGGGACTTATCGTTTGGCGCATGGGGCCGGGCCTGACCCTGGCTTCTGTTCGTAGTCCAGGGGGCCTGTCCCCTGCCTACCCAGAGGTAGGCAGAGGGACTTTATCGTTCGGCGCATGGGGCCGGGCCTAACCCTGTCTTCTGTTCGAAGTTCAGGGGGCCTGCCCCCTGCCTGCCTAGAGGTAGGCAGAGTGACTTTATCGTTCAGCGCATGGGGCCGGGCCTGACCCTGGCTTCTGGTCGAAGTCCAGGGGGCCTGCCCCCTGCCTGCCCAGAGGTAGGCAGAGGAACTTATTGTTTGGCGCATAGGGCCGGGCCTGACCCTGGCTTCTGGTCGAAGTCCAGGGGGCCTGCCCCTTGCCTGCCCAGAGGTAGGCAGAGGGACTTATCGTTTGGTGCATGGGGTCGGGCCTGACCCTGGCTTCTGTTCGAAGTCCAGGGGGCCTGCCCCCTGCCTGTCCAGAGGTAGGCAGAGGGACTTTATCGTTCGGCGCATGGGGCTGGGCCTGACCCTGGCTACTGGTCGAAGTTCAGGGGGCCTGCCCCCTGCCTGCCCAGAGGTAGGCAGAGGGACTTATCGTTTGGCGTATGGGGCCGGGCCTGACCCTGGCTTCTGTTCGAAGTCCGGGGGGCCTGCCCCCCTGCCTGCCTAGAGGTGGGCAGAGGGACTTTATCGTTCGGCGCATGGGGCCGGGCCTGACCCTGGCTTCTGTTCGAAGTCCAGGGAGCCTGCCCCCTGCCTGCCCAGAGGTAGGCAGAGGGACTTATCGTTTGGCGCATGGGGCCGGGCCTGACCCTGGCTTCTGTTCGAAGTCCAGGGGCCTGCCCCCTGCCTGCCCAGAGATAGGCAGAGGGACTTTATCGTTCGGCGCATGGGGCGGGGCCTGACCCTGGCTTCTGGTCGAAGTCCAGGGGGCCTGCCCCCTGCCTGCCCAGAGGTAGGCAGAGGGACTTATTGTTTGGCGCATGGGGCCGGGCCTGACCCTGGCTTCTGGTCGAAGTCCAGGGGGCCTGCCCCCTGCCTGCCCAGAGGTAGGCAGAGGGACTTATCGTTCGGCGCATGGGGCCGGGCCTGACCCTGGCTTCTGTTCGAAGTCCAGGGAGCCTGCCCCCTGCCTGCCCAGAGGTACGCAGAGGGACTTATCGTTTGGCGCATGGGGCCGGGCCTGACCCTGGCTTCTGTTCGAAGTCCAGGGGGCCTGTCCCCTGCCTGCCCAGAGGTAGGCAGACGGACTTATCGTTTGGCGCATGGGGCCGGGCCTGACCATGGCTTCTGTTCGAAGTCCAGGGGGCCTGCCCCCTGCCTGCCCAGAGGTAGGCAGAGGCACTTTATCGTTCGGCGCATGGGGACGGGCCTGACCCTGGCTTCTGTTCGAAGTCCAGGGGCCTGCCCCCTGCCTGCCCAGAGATAGGCAGAGGGACTTTATCGTTCGGCGCATGGGGCCGGGCCTGACCCTGGCTTCTAGTCGAAGTCCAGGGGGCCTGCCCCCTGCCTGCCTAGAGGTAGGCAGAGGGACTTATTGTTTGGCGCATGGGGCCGGGCCTGACCCTGGCTTCTGGTCGAAGTCCAGGGGGCCTGCCCCCTGCCTGCCCAGAGGTAGGCAGAGGGACTTATCGTTTGGCGTATGGGGTCGGGCCTGACCCTGGCTTCTGTTCGAAGTCCAGGGGGCCTGCCCCCTACCTGCCTAGAGGTGGGCAGAGGGACTTTATCGTTCGGCGCATGGGGCCGGGCCTGACCCTGGCTTCTGTTCGAAGTCCAGGGAGCCTGCCCCCTGCCTGCCCAGAGGTAGGCAGAGGGACTTATCGTTTGGCGCATGGGGCCGGGCCTGACCCTGGCTTCTGTTCGAAGTCCAGGGGGCCTGTCCCCTGCCTGTCCAGAGGTAGGCAGAGGGACTTTATCGTTCGGCGCATGGGACCGGGCCTGACCCTGGCTTCTGTTCGAAGTCTAGGAGGCCTGCCCCCTGCCTGCCCAGAGGTAGGCTGAGGGACTTTATCGTTCGGCGCATGGGGCCGGGCCTGGCCCCGGCTTCTGTTCGAAGTCCAGGGGGCCTGCCCCCTGCCTGCCCAGAGGTAGGCAGAGGGACTTATTGTTTGGCGCATGGGGCCGGGCCTGACCCTGGCTTCTGTTCGAAGTCCAGGGGGCCTGCCCCCTGCCTGCCTAGAGGTAGGCAGAGGGACTTTATCGTTCGGCGCATGGGGCCGGGCCTGACCCTGGCTTCTGTTCGAAGTCCAGGGGGCCTGCCCCCTGCCTGCCCAGAGGTAGGCAGAGGGACTTATCGTTTGGCGCATGGGGCCGGGCCTGACCCTGGCTTCTGTTCGAAGTCCAGGGGGCCTGACCCCTGCCTGCCCAGAAGTAGGCAGAGGGACTTTATCGTTCGGCGCATGGGGTCGGGCCTGACCCTGGCTTCTGGTCGAAGTCCAGGGGGCCTGCCCCATGCCTGCCCAGAGGTAGGCAGAGGGACTTATCGTTTGGCGCATGGGGTCGGGCCTGACCCTGGCTTCTGTTCGAAATCCAGGGGGATTGCCCCCTGCCTGCCCAGAGGTAGGCAGAGGGACTTATCGTTTGGCGCATGGGGCCGGGCCTGACCCTGGCTTCTGTTCGAAGTCCAGGGGCCTGCCCCCTGCCTGCCCAGAGATAGGCAGAGGGACTTTATCGTTCGGCGCATGGGGCCGGGCCTGACCCTGGCTTCTGGTCGAAGTCCAGAGGGCCTGCCCCCTGCCTGCCCAGAGGTAGGCAGAGGGACTTATTGTTTGGCGCATGGGGCCGGGCCTGACCCTGGCTTCTGGTCGAAGTCCAGGGGGCCTGCCCCCTGCCTGCCCAGAGGTAGGCAGAGGGACTTATCGTTTGGCGTATGGGGTCGGGCCTGACCCTGGCTTCTGTTCGAAGTCCAGGGGGCCTGCCCCCTACCTCCCTAGAGGTGGGCAGAGGGACTTTATCGTTCGGCGCATGGGGCCGGGCCTGACCCTGGCTTCTGTTCGAAGTCCAGGGAGCCTGCCCCCTGCCTGCCCAGAGGTAGGCAGAGGGACTTATCGTTTGGCGCATGGGGCCGGGCCTGACCCTGGCTTCTGTTCGAAGTCCAGGGGCCTGCCCCCTGCCTGCCCAGAGATAGGCAGAGGGACTTTATCGTTCGGCGCATGGGGCCGGGCCTGACCCTGGCTTCTGGTCGAAGTCCAGGGGGCCTGCCCCCTGCCTGCCCAGAGGTAGGCAGAGGGACTTATTGTTTGGCGCATGGGGCCAGGCCTGACCCTGGCTTCTGGTCGAAGTCCAGGGGGCCTGCCCCCTGCCTGCCCAGAGGTAGGCAGAGGGACTTATCGTTTGGCGTATGGGGTCGGGCCTGACCCTGGCTTCTGTTCGAAGTCCAGGGGGCCTGCCCCCTACCTGCCTAGAGGTGGGCAGAGGGACTTTATCGTTCGGCGCATGGGGCCGGGCCTGACCCTGGCTTCTGTTCGAAGTCCAGGGAGCCTGCCCCCTGCCTGCCTAGAGGTGGGCAGAGGGACTTATCGTTTGGCGCATTGGGCCGGGCCTGACCCTGGCTTCTGTTCGAAGTCCAGGGGGCCTGTCCCCTGCCTGTCCAGAGGTAGGCAGAGGGACTTTATCGTTCGGCGCATGGGGCCGGGCCTGACCCTGGCTTCTGTTCGAAGTCTAGGAGGCCTGCCCCCTGCCTGCCCAGAGGTAGGCTGAGGGACTTTATCGTTCGGCGCATGGGGCCGGGCCTGGCCCCGGCTTCTGTTCGAAGTCCAGGGGGCCTGCCCCCTGCCTGCCCAGAGGTAGGCAGAGGGACTTATTGTTTGGCGCATGGGGCCGGGCCTGACCCTGGCTTCTGTTCGAAGTCCAGGGGGCCTGCCCCCTGCCTGCCCAGAGGTAGGCAGAGGGACTTATCGTTTGGCGCATGGGGTCGGGCCTGACCCTGGCTTCTGTTCGAAATCCAGGGGGATTGCCCCCTGCCTGCCCAGAGGTAGGCAGAGGGACTTATCGTTTGGCGCATGGGGCCGGGCCTGACCCTGGCTTCTGTTCGAAGTCCAGGGGCCTGCCCCCTGCCTGCCCAGAGATAGGCAGAGGGACTTTATCGTTCGGCGCATGGGGCCGGGCCTGACCCTGGCTTCTGGTCGAAGTCCAGGGGGCCTGCCCCCTGCCTGCCCAGAGGTAGGCAGAGGGACTTATTGTTTGGCGCATGGGGCCGGGCCTGACCCTGGCTTCTGGTCGAAGTCCAGGGGGCCTGCCCCCTGCCTGCCCAGAGGTAGGCAGAGGGACTTATCGTTTGGCGTATGGGGTCGGGCCTGACCCTGGCTTCTGTTCGAAGTCCAGGGGGCCTGCCCCCTACCTGCCTAGAGGTGGGCAGAGGGACTTTATCGTTCGGCGCATGGGGCCGGGCCTGACCCTGGCTTCTGTTCGAAGTCCAGGGAGCCTGCCCCCTGCCTGCCCAGAGGTAAGCAGAGGGACTTATCGTTTGGCGCATGGGGCCGGGCCTGACCCTGGCTTCGGTTCGAAGTCCAGGGGCCTGCCCCCTGCCTGCCCAGAGATAGGCAGAGGGACTTTATCGTTCGGCGCATGGGGCCGGGCCTGACCCTGGCTTCTGGTCGAAGTCCAGGGGGCCTGCCCCCTGCCTGCCCAGAGGTAGGCAGAGGGACTTATTGTTTGGCGCATGGGGCCGGGCCTAACCCTGGATTCTGGTCGAAGTCCAGGGGGCCTGCCCCCTGCCTGCCAAGAGGTAGGCAGAGGGACTTATCGTTTGGCGTATGGGGTCGGGCCTGACCCTGACTTCTGTTCGAAGTCCAGGGGGCCTGCCCCCTACCTGCCTAGAGGTGGGCAGAGGGACTTTATCGTTCGGCGCATGGGGCCGGGCCTGACCCTGGCTTCTGTTCGAAGTCCAGGGAGCCTGCCCCCTGCCTGCCCAGAGGTAGGCAGAGGGACTTATCGTTTGGCGCAAGGGGCCGGGCCTGACCCTGGCTTCTGTTCGAAGTCCAGGGGGCCTGTCCCCTGCCTGTCCAGAGGTAGGCAGAGGGACTTTATCGTTCGGCGCATGGGGCCGGGCCTGACCCTGGCTTCTGTTCGAAGTCTAGGAGGCCTGCCCCCTGCCTGCCCAGAGGTAGGCTGAGGGACTTTATCGTTCGGCGCATGGGGCCGGGCCTGGCCCCGACTTCTGTTCGAAGTCCAGGGGGCCTGCCCCCTGCCTGCCCAGAGGTAGGCAGAGGGACTTATCGTTTGGCGTATGGGGTCGGGCCTGACCCTGGCTTCTGTACGAAGTCCAGGGGGCCTGCCCCCTACCTGCCTAGAGGTGGGCAGAGGGACTTTATCGTTCGGCGCATGGGGCCGGGCCTGACCCTGGCTTCTGTTCGAAGTCCAGGGAGCCTGCCCCCTGCCTGCCCAGAGGTAAACAGAGGAACTTATCGTTTGGCGCATGGGGCTGGGCCTGACCCTGGCTTCTGTTCGAAGTCCAGGGGGCCTGTCCCCTGCCTGTCCAGAGGTAGGCAGAGGGACTTTATCGTTCGGCGCATGGGGCCGGGCGTGACCCTGGCTTCTGTTCGAAGTCTAGGAGGCCTGCCCCCTACCTGCCCAGAGGTAGGCTGAGGGACTTTATCGTTCGGCGCATGGGGCCGGGCCTGGCCCCGACTTCTGTTCGAAGTCCAGGGGGCCTGCCCCCTGCCTGCCCAGAGGTAGGCAGAGGGACTTATCGTTTGGCGTATGGGGTCGGGCCTGACCCTGGCTTCTGTTCGAAGTCCAAGGGGCCTGCCCCCTCCTGCCTAGAGGTGGGCAGAGGGACTTTATCGTTCGGCGCATGGGGCCGGGCCTGACCCTGGCTTCTGTTCGAAGTCCAGGGAGCCTGCCCCCTGCCTGCCTAGAGGTGGGCAGAGGGACTTATCGTTTGGCGCATTGGGCCGGGCCTGACCCTGGCTTCTGTTCGAAGTCCAGGGGGCCTGTCCCCTGCCTGTCCAGAGGTAGGCAGAGGGACTTTATCGTTCGGCGCATGGGGCCGGGCCTGACCCTGGCTTCTGTTCGAAGTCTAGGAGGCCTGCCCCCTGCCTGCCCAGAGGTAGGCTGAGGGACTTTATCGTTCGGCGCATGGGGCCGGGCCTGGCCCCGGCTTCTGTTCGAAGTCCAGGGGGCCTGCCCCCTGCCTGCCCAGAGGTAGGCAGAGGGACTTATTGTTTGGCGCATGGGGCCGGGCCTGACCCTGGCTTCTGTTCGAAGTCCAGGGGGCCTGCCCCCTGCCTGCCCAGAGGTAGGCAGAGGGACTTATCGTTTGGCGCATGGGGTCGGGCCTGACCCTGGCTTCTGTTCGAAATCCAGGGGGATTGCCCCCTGCCTGCCCAGAGGTAGGCAGAGGGACTTATCGTTTGGCGCATGGGGCCGGGCCTGACCCTGGCTTCTGTTCGAAGTCCAGGGGCCTGCCCCCTGCCTGCCCAGAGATAGGCAGAGGGACTTTATCGTTCGGCGCATGGGGCCGGGCCTGACCCTGGCTTCTGGTCGAAGTCCAGGGGGCCTGCCCCCTGCCTGCCCAGAGGTAGGCAGAGGGACTTATTGTTTGGCGCATGGGGCCGGGCCTGACCCTGGCTTCTGGTCGAAGTCCAGGGGGCCTGCCCCCTGCCTGCCCAGAGGTAGGCAGAGGGACTTATCGTTTGGCGTATGGGGTCGGGCCTGACCCTGGCTTCTGTTCGAAGTCCAGGGGGCCTGCCCCCTACCTGCCTAGAGGTGGGCAGAGGGACTTTATCGTTCGGCGCATGGGGCCGGGCCTGACCCTGGCTTCTGTTCGAAGTCCAGGGAGCCTGCCCCCTGCCTGCCCAGAGGTAGGCAGAGGGACTTATCGTTTGGCGCATGGGGCCGGGCCTGACCCTGGCTTCGGTTCGAAGTCCAGGGGCCTGCCCCCTGCCTGCCCAGAGATAGGCAGAGGGACTTTATCGTTCGGCGCATGGGGCCGGGCCTGACCCTGGCTTCTGGTCGAAGTCCAGGGGGCCTGCCCCCTGCCTGCCCAGAGGTAGGCAGAGGGACTTATTGTTTGGCGCATGGGGCCGGGCCTGACCCTGGCTTCTGGTCGAAGTCCAGGGGGCCTGCCCCCTGCCTGCCAAGAGGTAGGCAGAGGGACTTATCGTTTGGCGTATGGGGTCGGGCCTGACCCTGACTTCTGTTCGAAGTCCAGGGGGCCTGCCCCCTACCTGCCTAGAGGTGGGCAGAGGGACTTTATCGTTCGGCGCATGGGGCCGGGCCTGACCCTGGCTTCTGTTCGAAGTCCAGGGAGCCTGCCCCCTGCCTGCCCAGAGGTAGGCAGAGGGACTTATCGTTTGGCGCAAGGGGCCGGGCCTGACCCTGGCTTCTGTTCGAAGTCCAGGGGGCCTGTCCCCTGCCTGTCCAGAGGTAGGCAGAGGGACTTTATCGTTCGGCGCATGGGGCCGGGCCTGACCCTGGCTTCTGTTCGAAGTCTAGGAGGCCTGCCCCCTGCCTGCCCAGAGGTAGGCTGAGGGACTTTATCGTTCGGCGCATGGGGCCGGGCCTGGCCCCGACTTCTGTTCGAAGTCCAGGGGGCCTGCCCCCTGCCTGCCCAGAGGTAGGTAGAGGGACTTATTGTTTGGCGCATGGGGCCGGGCCTGACCCTGGCTTCTGTTCGAAGTCCAGGGGGCCTGCCCCCTGCCTGCCTAGAGGTAGGCAGAGGGACTTTATCGTTCGGCGCATGGGGCCGGGCCTGACCCTGGCTTCTGTTCGAAGTCCAGGGGGCCTGCCCCCTGCCTGCCCAGAGGTAGGCAGAGGGACTTATCGTTTGGCGCATGGGGCCGGGCCTGACCCTGGCTTCTGTTCGAAGTCCAGGGGGCCTGACCCCTGCCTGCCCAGAGGTAGGCAGAGGGACTTTATCGTTCGGCGCATGGGGCCGGGCCTGACCCTGTCTTCTGTTCGAAGTTCAGGGGGCCTGCCCCCTGCCTGTCCAGAGGTAGGCAGAGGGACTTTATCGTTCGGCGCATGGGGCCGGGTCTGACCCTGGCTTCTGTTCGAAGTCCAGGGGGCCTGCCCCCTGCCTGCCCAGAGGTAGGCAGAGGGACTTTATCGTTCGGCGCATGGGGCCGGGCCTGACCCTGGCTTCTGGTCGAAGTCCAGGGAGCCTGCCCCCTGCCTGCCCAGAGGTAGGCAGAGGGACTTATCGTTTGGCGCATGGGGTCGGGCCTGACCCTGGCTTCTGTTCGAAATCCAGGGGGATTGCCCCCTGCCTGTCCAGAGGTAGGCAGAGGGACTTTATCGTTCGGCGCATGGGGCTGGGCCTGACCCTGGCTTCTGGTCGAAGTCCAGGGGGCCTGCCCCCTGCCTGCCCAGAGGTAGGCAGAGGGACTTATTGTTTGGCGCATGGGGCCGGGCCTGACCCTGGCTTCTGTTCGAAGTCCAGGGGGCCTGCCCCCTGCCTGCCCAGAGGTAGGCAGAGGGACTTATTGTTTGGCGTATGGGGCCGGGCCTGACCCTGGCTTCTGTTCGAAGTCCAGGGGGCCTGCCCCCTGCCTGCCTAGAGGTGGGCAGAGGGACTTTATCGTTCGGCGCATGGGGCCGCGCCTGACCCTGGCTTCTGTTCGAAGTCCAGGGGGCCTGCCCCCTGCCTGCCCAGAGGTAGGCAGAGGGACTTATCGTTTGGCGCATGGGGCCGGGCCTGACCCTGGCTTCTGTTCGAAGTCCAGGGGGCCTGACCCCTGCCTGCCCAGAGGTAGGCAGAGGGACTTTATCATTCGGCGCATGGGGCCGGGCCTGACCCTGTCTTCTGTTCGAAGTTCAGGGGGCCTGCCCCCTGCCTGCCCAGAGGTAGGCAGAGGGACTTTATCGTTCGGCGCATGGGGCCGGGCCTGACCCTGGCTTCTGTTCGAAGTCCAGGGGGCCTGACCCCTGCCTGCCCAGAGGTAGGCAAAGGGACTTTATCATTCGGCGCATGGGGCCGGGCCTGACCCTGTCTTCTGTTCGAAGTTCAGGGGGCCTGCCCCCTGCCTGCCCAGAGGTAGGCAGAGGGACTTTATCGTTCGGCGCATGGGGCCGGGCCTGACCCTGGCTTCTGTTCGAAGTCCAGGGGGCTGCCCCCTGCCTGCCCAGAGGTAGGCAGAGGGACTTATCGTTTGGCGCATGGGGCCGGGCCTGACCCTGGCTTCTGTTCGAAGTCCAGGGGGCCTGACCCCTGCCTGCCCAGAGGTAGGCAGAGGGACTTTATCGTTCGGCGCATGGGGCCGGGCCTGACCCTGTCTTCTGTTCGAAGTTCAGGGGGCCTGCCCCCTGCCTACCCAGAGGTAGGCAGAGGGACTTTATCGTTCGGCGCATGGGGCCGGGCCTGACCCTGGCTTCTGTTCGAAGTCCAGGGGCCTGCCCCCTGCCTGCCCAGAGATAGGCAGAGGGACTTTATCGTTCGGCGCATGGGGCCGGGCCTGACCCTGGCTTCTGGTCGAAGTCCAGGGGGCCTGCCCCCTGCCTGCCCAGAGGTAGGCAGAGGGACTTATTGTTTGGCGCATGGGGCCGGGCCTGACCCTGGCTTCTGGTCGAAGTCCAGGGGGCCTGCCCCCTGCCTGCCCAGAGGTAGGCAGAGGGACTTATCGTTTGGTGTATGGGGTCGGGCCTGACCTTGGCTTCTGTTCGAAGTCCAGAGGGCCTGCCCCCTACCTGCCTAGAGGTGGGCAGAGGGACTTTATCGTTCGGCGCATGGGGTCGGGCCTGACCCTGGCTTCTGTTCGAAGTCCAGGGAGCCTGCCCCCTGCCTGTCCAGAGGTAGGCAGAGGGACTTTATCGTTCGGCGCATGGGGCCGGGCCTGACCCTGGCTTCTGGTCGAAGTCCAGGGGGCCTGCCCCCTGCCTGCCCAGAGGTAGGCAGAGGGACTTATCGTTTGGCGCATGGGGTCGGGCCTGACCCTGGCTTCTGTTCGAAATCCAGGGGGATTGCCCCCTGCCTGTCCAGAGGTAGGCAGAGGGACTTTATCGTTCGGCGCATGGGGCTGGGCCTGACCCTGGCTTCTGGTCGAAGTCCAGGGGGCCTGCCCCCTGCCTGCCCAGAGGTAGGCAGAGGGACTTATTGTTTGGCGCATGGGGCCGGGCCTGACCCTGGCTTCTGTTCGAAGTCCAGGGGGCCTGCCCCCTGCCTGCCCAGAGGTAGGCAGAGGGACTTATTGTTTGGCGTATGGGGCCGGGCCTGACCCTGGCTTCTGTTCGAAGTCCAGGGGGCCTGCCCCCTGCCTGCCTAGAGGTGGGCAGAGGGACTTTATCGTTCGGCGCATGGGGCCGCGCCTGACCCTGGCTTCTGTTCGAAGTCTAGGGGGCCTGCCCCCTGCCTGCCCAGAGGTAGGCAGAGGGACTTATCGTTTGGCGCATGGGGCCGGGCCTGACCCTGGCTTCTGTTCGAAGTCCAGGGGGCCTGTCCCCTGCCTGCCCAGAGGTAGGTAGAGGGACTTTATCGTTCGGCGCATGGGGCCGGGCCTGACCCTGGCTTCTGTTCGAAGTCCAGGGGGCCTGACCCCTGCCTGCCCAGAGGTAGGCAGAGGGACTTTATCATTCGGCGCATGGGGCCGGGCCTGACCCTGTCTTCTGTTCGAAGTTCAGGGGGCCTGCCCCCTGCCTGCCCAGAGGTAGGCAGAGGGACTTTATCGTTCGGCGCATGGGGCCGGGCCTGACCCTGGCTTCTGTTCGAAGTCCAGGGGGCCTGCCCCCTGCCTGCCCAGAGGTAGGCAGAGGGACTTATCGTTTGGCGCATGGGGCCGGGCCTGACCCTGGCTTCTGTTCGAAGTCCAGGGGGCCTGCCCCCTACCTGCCTAGAGGTGGGCAGAGGGACTTTATCGTTCGGCGCATGGGGTCGGGCCTGACCCTGGCTTCTGTTCGAAGTCCAGGGAGCCTGCCCCCTGCCTGCCCAGAGGTAGGCAGAGGGACTTATCGTTTGGCGCATGGGGCCGGGCCTGACCCTGGCTTCTGTTCGAAATCCAGGGGGCCTGTCCCCTGCCTGCCCAGAGGTAGGTAGAGGGACTTTATCATTCGGCGCATGGGGCCGGGCCTGACCCTGTCTTCTGTTCGAAGTTCAGGGGGCCTGCCCCCTGCCTGCCCAGAGGTAGGCAGAGGGACTTTATCGTTCGGCGCATGGGGCCGGGCCTGACCCTGGCTTCTGTTCGAAGTCCAGGGGGCCTGCCCCCTGCCTGCCCAGAGGTAGGCAGAGAGACTTATCGTTTGGCGCATGGGGCCGGGCCTGACCCTGGCTTCTGTTCGAAGTCCAGGGGGCCTGACCCCTGCCTGCCCAGAGGTAGGCAGAGGGACTTTATCGTTCGGCGCATGGGGCCGGGCCTGACCCTGTCTTCTGTTCGAAGTTCAGGGGGCCTGCCCCCTGCCTACCCAGAGGTAGGCAGAGGGACTTTATCGTTCGGCGCATGGGGCCGGGCCTGACCCTGGCTTCTGTTCGAAGTCCAGGGGCCTGCCCCCTGCCTTCCCAGAGATAGGCAGAGGGACTTTATCGTTCGGCGCATGGGGTCGGGCCTGACCCTGGCTTCTGTTCGAAGTCCAGGGAGCCTGCCCCCTGCCTGCCCAGAGGTAGGCAGAGGGACTTATCGTTTGGCGCATGGGGCCGGGCCTGACCCTGGCTTCTGTTCGAAGTCCAGGGGGCCTGTCCCCTGCCTGCCCAGAGGTAGGTAGAGGGACTTTATCGTTCGGCGCATGGGGCCGGGCCTGACCCTGGCTTCTGTTCGAAGTCCAGGGGGCCTGACCCCTGCCTGCCCAGAGGTAGGCAGAGGGACTTTATCGTTCGGCGCATGGGGCCGGGCCTGACCCTGTCTTCTGTTCGAAGTTCAGGGGGCCTGCCCCCTGCCTACCCAGAGGTAGGCAGAGGGACTTTATCGTTCGGCGCATGGGGCCGGGCCTGACCCTGGCTTCTGTTCGAAGTCCAGGGGCCTGCCCCCTGCCTGCCCAGAGATAGGCAGAGGGACTTTATCGTTCGGCGCATGGGGCCGGGCCTGACCCTGGCTTCTGGTCGAAGTCCAGGGGGCCTGCCCCCTGCCTGCCCAGAGGTAGGCAGAGGGACTTATTGTTTGGCGCATGGGGCCGGGCCTGACCCTGGCTTTTGTTCGAAGTCCAGGGGGCCTGCCCCCTGCCTGCCCAGAGGTAGGCAGAGGGACTTATCGTTTGGCGTATGGGGTCGGGCCTGACCTTGGCTTCTGTTCGAAGTCCAGGGGGCCTGCCCCCTACCTGCCTAGAGGTGGGCAGAGGGACTTTATCGTTCGGCGCATGGGGTCGGGCCTGACCCTGTCTTCTGTTCGAAGTCCAGGGAGCCTGCCCCCTGCCTGCCCAGAGGTAGGCAGAGGGACTTATCGTTTGGCGCATGGGGCCGGGCCTGACCCTGGCTTCTGTTCGAAGTCCAGGGGGCCTGTCCCCTGCCTGCCCAGAGGTAGGTAGAGGGACTTTATCGTTCGGCGCATGGGGCCGGGCCTGACCCTGGCTTCTGTTCGAAGTCCAGGGGGCCTGACCCCTGCCTGCCCAGAGGTAGGCAGAGGGACTTTATCATTCGGCGCATGGGGCCGGGCCTGACCCTGTCTTCTGTTCGAAGTTCAGGGGGCCTGCCCCCTGCCTGCCCAGAGGTAGGCAGAGGGACTTTATCGTTCGGCGCATGGGGCCGGGCCTGACCCTGGCTTCTGTTCGAAGTCCAGGGGGCCTGCCCCCTGCCTGCCCAGAGGTAGGTAGAGGGACTTATCGTTTGGCGCATGGGGCCGGGCCTGACCCTGGCTTCTGTTCGAAGTCCAGGGGGCCTGACCCCTGCCTGCCCAGAGGTAGGCAGAGGGACTTTATCGTTCGGCGCATGGGGCCGGGCCTGACCCTGTCTTCTGTTCGAAGTTCAGGGGGCCTGCCCCCTGCCTACCCAGAGGTAGGCAGAGGGACTTTATCGTTCGGCGCATGGGGCCGGGCCTGACCCTGGCTTCTGTTCGAAGTCCAGGGGCCTGCCCCCTGCCTGCCCAGAGATAGGCAGAGGGACTTTATCGTTCGGCGCATGGGGCCGGGCCTGACCCTGGCTTCTGGTCGAAGTCCAGGGGGCCTGCCCCCTGCCTGCCCAGAGGTAGGCAGAGGGACTTATTGTTTGGCGCATGGGGCCGGGCCTGACCCTGGCTTCTGGTCGAAGTCCAGGGGGCCTGCCCCCTGCCTGCCCAGAGGTAGGCAGAGGGACTTATCGTTTGGCGTATGGGGTCGGGCCTGACCTTGGCTTCTGTTCGAAGTCCAGGGGGCCTGCCCCCTACCTGCCTAGAGGTGGGCAGAGGGACTTTATCGTTCGGCGCATGGGGTCGGGCCTGACCCTGGCTTCTGTTCGAAGTCCAGGGAGCCTGCCCCCTGCCTGCCCAGAGGTAGGCAGAGGGACTTATCGTTTGGCGCATGGGGCCGGGCCTGACCCTGGCTTCTGTTCGAAGTCCAGGGGGCCTGTCCCCTGCCTGTCCAGAGGTAGGCAGAGGGACTTTATCGTTCGACGCATGGGGCCGGGCCTGACCCTGGCTTCTGTTCGAAGTCCAGGGGGCCTGCCCCCTGCCTGCCCAGAGGTAGGCTGAGGGACTTTATCGTTCGGCGCATGGGGCCGGGCCTGGCCCCGGCTTCTGTTCGAAGTCCAGGGGGCCTGCCCCCTGCCTGCCCAGAGGTAGGCAGAGGGACTTTATCGTTCGGCGCATGGGGCCGGGCCTGACCCTGGCTTCTGTTCGAAGTCCAGGGGGCCTGCCCCCTGCCTGCCCAGAGGTAGGCAGAGGGACTTATCGTTTGGCGCATGGGGCCGGGCCTGACCCTGGCTTCTGTTCGAAGTCCAGGGGGCCTGACCCCTGCCTGCCCAGAGGTAGGCAGAGGGACTTTATCGTTCGGCGCATGGGGCCGGGCCTGACCCTGTCTTCTGTTCGAAGTTCAGGGGGCCTGCCCCCTGCCTACCCAGAGGTAGGCAGAGGGACTTTATCGTTCGGCGCATGGGGCCGGGCCTGACCCTGGCTTCTGTTCGAAGTCCAGGGGCCTGCCCCCTGCCTGCCCAGAGATAGGCAGAGGGACTTTATCGTTCGGCGCATGGGGCCGGGCCTGACCCTGGCTTCTGGTCGAAGTCCAGGGGGCCTGCCCCCTGCCTGCCCAGAGGTAGGCAGAGGGACTTATTGTTTGGCGCATGGGGCCGGGCCTGACCCTGGCTTCTGGTCGAAGTCCAGGGGGCCTGCCCCCTGCCTGCCCAGAGGTAGGCAGAGGGACTTATCGTTTGGCGTATGGGGTCGGGCCTGACCTTGGCTTCTGTTCGAAGTCCAGGGGGCCTGCCCCCTACCTGCCTAGAGGTGGGCAGAGGGACTTTATCGTTCGGCGCATGGGGTCGGGCCTGACCCTGGCTTCTGTTCGAAGTCCAGGGAGCCTGCCCCCTGCCTGCCCAGAGGTAGGCAGAGGGACTTATCGTTTGGCGCATGGGGCCGGGCCTGACCCTGGCTTCTGTTCGAAGTCCAGGGGGCCTGTCCCCTGCCTGTCCAGAGGTAGGCAGAGGGACTTTATCGTTCGACGCATGGGGCCGGGCCTGACCCTGGCTTCTGTTCGAAGTCTAGGAGGCCTGCCCCCTGCCTGCCCAGAGGTAGGCTGAGGGACTTTATCGTTCGGCGCATGGGGCCGGGCCTGGCCCCGGCTTCTGTTCGAAGTCCAGGGGGCCTGCCCCCTGCCTGCCTAGAGGTAGGCAGAGGGACTTTATCGTTCGGCGCATGGGGTCGGGCCTGACCCTGGCTTCTGTTCGAAGTCCAGGGAGCCTGCCCCCTGCCTGCCCAGAGGTAGGCAGAGGGACTTATCGTTTGGCGCATGGGGCCGGGCCTGACCCTGGCTTCTGTTCGAAGTCCAGGGGGCCTGTCCCCTGCCTGCCCAGAGGTAGGTAGAGGGACTTTATCGTTCGGCGCATGGGGCCGGGCCTGACCCTGGCTTCTGTTCGAAGTCCAGGGGGCCTGACCCCTGCCTGCCCAGAGGTAGGCAGAGGGACTTTATCATTCGGCGCATGGGGCCGGGCCTGACCCTGTCTTCTGTTCGAAGTTCAGGGGGCCTGCCCCCTGCCTGCCCAGAGGTAGGCAGAGGGACTTTATCGTTCGGCGCATGGGGCCGGGCCTGACCCTGGCTTCTGTTCGAAGTCCAGGGGGCCTGCCCCCTGCCTGCCCAGAGGTAGGCAGAGGGACTTATCGTTTGGCGCATGGGGCCGGGCCTGACCCTGGCTTCTGTTCGAAGTCCAGGGGGCCTGACCCCTGCCTGCCCAGAGGTAGGCAGAGGGACTTTATCGTTCGGCGCATGGGGCCGGGCCTGACCCTGTCTTCTGTTCGAAGTTCAGGGGGGCTGCCCCCTGCCTACCCAGAGGTAGGCAGAGGGACTTTATCGTTCGGCGCATGGGGCCGGGCCTGACCCTGGCTTCTGTTCGAAGTCCAGGGGCCTGCCCCCTGCCTGCCCAGAGATAGGCAGAGGGACTTTATCGTTCGGCGCATGGGGCCGGGCCTGACCCTGGCTTCTGGTCGAAGTCCAGGGGGCCTGCCCCCTGCCTGCCCAGAGGTAGGCAGAGGGACTTATTGTTTGGCGCATGGGGCCGGGCCTGACCCTGGCTTCTGGTCGAAGTCCAGGGGGCCTGCCCCCTGCCTGCCCAGAGGTAGGCAGAGGGACTTATCGTTTGGCGTATGGGGTCGGGCCTGACCTTGGCTTCTGTTCGAAGTCCAGGGGGCCTGCCCCCTACCTGCCTAGAGGTGGGCAGAGGGACTTTATCGTTCGGCGCATGGGGTCGGGCCTGACCCTGGCTTCTGTTCGAAGTCCAGGGAGCCTGCCCCCTGCCTGCCCAGAGGTAGGCAGAGGGACTTATCGTTTGGCGCATGGGGCCGGGCCTGACCCTGGCTTCTGTTCGAAGTCCAGGGGGCCTGTCCCCTGCCTGTCCAGAGGTAGGCAGAGGGACTTTATCGTTCGACGCATGGGGCCGGGCCTGACCCTGGCTTCTGTTCGAAGTCTAGGAGGCCTGCCCCCTGCCTGCCCAGAGGTAGGCTGAGGGACTTTATCGTTCGGCGCATGGGGCCGGGCCTGGCCCCGGCTTCTGTTCGAAGTCCAGGGGGCCTGCCCCCTGCCTGCCCAGAGGTAGGCAGAGGGACTTATTGTTTGGCGCATGGGGCCGGGCCTGACCCTGGCTTCTGTTCGAAGTCCAGGGGGCCTGCCCCCTGCCTGCCTAGAGGTAGGCAGAGGGACTTTATCGTTCGGCGCATGGGGCCGGGCCTGACCCTGGCTTCTGTTCGAAGTCCAGGGGGCCTGCCCCCTGCCTGCCCAGAGGTAGGCAGAGGGACTTATCGTTTGGCGCATGGGGTCGGGCCTGACCCTGGCTTCTGTTCGAAGTCCAGGGGGCCTGACCCCTGCCTGCCCAGAGGTAGGCAGAGGGACTTTATCGTTCGGCGCATGGGACCGGGCCTGACCCTGTCTTCTGTTCGAAGTTCAGGGGGCCTGCCCCCTGCCTGCCCAGAGGTAGGCAGAGGGACTTTATCGTTCGGCGCATGGGGCCGGGTCTGACCCTGGCTTCTGTTCGAAGTCCAGGGGGCCTGCCCCCTGCCTGCCCAGAGGTAGGCAGAGGGACTTTATCGTTCGGCGCATGGGGACGGGCCTGACCCTGGCTTCTGGTCGAAGTCCAGGGGGCCTGCCCCCTGCCTGCCCAGAGGTAGGCAGAGGGACTTATCGTTTGGCGCATGGGGTCGGGCCTGACCCTGGCTTCTGTTCGAAATCCAGGGGGATTGCCCCCTGCCTGTCCAGAGGTAGGCAGAGGGACTTTATCGTTCGGCGCATGGGGCTGGGCCTGACCCTGGCTTCTGGTCGAAGTCCAGGGGGCCTGCCCCCTGCCTGCCCAGAGGTAGGCAGAGGGACTTATTGTTTGGCGCATGGGGCCGGGCCTGACCCTGGCTTCTGTTCGAAGTCCAGGGGGCCTGCCCCCTGCCTGCCCAGAGGTAGGCAGAGGGACTTATTGTTTGGCGTATGGGGCCGGGCCTGACCCTGGCTTCTGTTCGAAGTCCAGGGGGCCTGCCCCCTGCCTGCCTAGAGGTGGGCAGAGGGACTTTATCGTTCGGCGCATGGGGCCGGGCCTGACCCTGGCTTCTGTTCGAAGTCCAGGGGGCCTGCCCCCTGCCTGCCCAGAGGTAGGCAGAGGGACTTATCGTTTGGCGCATGGGGCCGGGCCTGACCCTGGCTTCTGTTCGAAGTCCAGGGGGCCTGTCCCCTGCCTGCCCAGAGGTAGGTAGAGGGACTTTATCGTTCGGCGCATGGGGCCGGGCCTGACCCTGGCTTCTGTTCGAAGTCCAGGGGGCCTGACCCCTGCCTGCCCAGAGGTAGGCAGAGGGACTTATTGTTTGGCGCATGGGGCCGGGCCTGACCCTGGCTTCTGTTCGAAGTCTAGGGGGCCTGCCCCCTGCCTGCCTAGAGGTAGGCAGAGGGACTTTATCGTTCGGCGCATGGGGCCGGGCCTGACCCTGGCTTCTGTTCGAAGTCCAGGGGGCCTGCCCCCTGCCTGCCCAGAGGTAGGCAGAGGGACTTATCGTTTGGCGCATGGGCCCGGGCCTGACCCTGGCTTCTGTTCGAAGTCCAGGGGGCCTGACCCCTGCCTGCCCAGAGGTAGGCAGAGGGACTTTATCGTTCGGCGCATGGGGCCGGGCCTGACCCTGTCTTCTGTTCGAAGTTCAGGGGGCCTGCCCCCTGCCTGCCCAGAGGTAGGCAGAGGGACTTTATCGTTCGGCGCATGGGGCCGGGTCTGACCCTGGCTTCTGTTCGAAGTCCAGGGGGCCTGCCCCCTGCCTGCCCAGAGGTAGGCAGAGGGACTTTATCGTTCGGCGCATGGGGCCGGGCCTGACCCTGGCTTCTGGTCGAAGTCCAGGGGGCCTGCCCCCTGCCTGCCCAGAGGTAGGCAGAGGGACTTATCGTTTGGCGCATGGGGTCGGGCCTGACCCTGGCTTCTGTTCGAAATCCAGGGGGATTGCCCCCTGCCTGTCCAGAGGTAGGCAGAGGGACTTTATCGTTCGGCGCATGGGGCTGGGCCTGACCCTGGCTTCTGGTCGAAGTCCAGGGGGCCTGCCCCCTGCCTGCCCAGAGGTAGGCAGAGGGACTTATTGTTTGGCGCATGGGGCCGGGCCTGACCCTGGCTTCTGTTCGAAGTCCAGGGGGCCTGCCCCCTGCCTGCCCAGAGGTAGGCAGAGGGACTTATTGTTTGGCGTATGGGGCCGGGCCTGACCCTGGCTTCTGTTCGAAGTCCAGGGGGCCTGCCCCCTACCTGCCTAGAGGTGGGCAGAGGGACTTTATCGTTCGGCGCATGGGGCCGGGCCTGACCCTGGCTTCTGTTCGAAGTCCAGGGGGCCTGCCCCCTGCCTGCCTAGAGGTGGGCAGAGGGACTTTATCGTTCGGCGCATGGGGCCGGGCCTGACCCTGGCTTCTGTTCGAAGTCCAGGGGGCCTGCCCCCTGCCTGCCTAGAGGTGGGCAGAGGGACTTTATCGTTCGGCGCATGGGGCCGGGCCTGACCCTGGCTTCTGTTCGAAGTCCAGGGGGCCTGCCCCCTGCCTGCCCAGAGGTAGGCAGAGGGACTTATCGTTTGGCGCATGGGCCCGGGCCTGACCCTGGCTTCTGTTCGAAGTCCAGGGGGCCTGACCCCTGCCTGCCCAGAGGTAGGCAGAGGGCCTTTATCGTTCGGCGCATGGGGCCGGGCCTGACCCTGTCTTCTGTTCGAAGTTCAGGGGGCCTGCCCCCTGCCTGCCCAGAGGTAGGCAGAGGGACTTTATCGTTCGGCGCATGGGGCCGGGTCTGACCCTGGCTTCTGTTCGAAGTCCAGGGGGCCTGCCCCCTGCCTGCCCAGAGGTAGGCAGAGGGACTTTATCGTTCGGCGCATGGGGCCGGGCCTGACCCTGGCTTCTGGTCGAAGTCCAGGGGGCCTGCCCCCTGCCTGCCCAGAGGTAGGCAGAGGGACTTATCGTTTGGCGCATGGGGTCGGGCCTGACCCTGGCTTCTGTTCGAAATCCAGGGGGATTGCCCCCTGCCTCCAGAGGTAGGCAGAGGGACTTTATCGTTCGGCGCATGGGGCTGGGCCTGACCCTGGCTTCTGGTCGAAGTCCAGGGGGCCTGCCCCCTGCCTGCCCAGAGGTAGGCAGAGGGACTTATTGTTTGGCGCATGGGGCCGGGCCTGACCCTGGCTTCTGTTCGAAGTCCAGGGGGCCTGCCCCCTGCCTGCCCAGAGGTAGGCAGAGGGACTTATTGTTTGGCGTATGGGGCCGGGCCTGACCCTGGCTTCTGTTCGAAGTCCAGGGGGCCTGCCCCCTACCTGCCTAGAGGTGGGCAGAGGGACTTTATCGTTCGGCGCATGGGGCCGGGCCTGACCCTGGCTTCTGTTCGAAGTCCAGGGGGCCTGCCCCCTGCCTGCCCAAAGGTAGGCAGAGGGACTTATCGTTTGGCGCATGGGGCCGGGCCTGACCCTGGCTTCTGTTCGAAGTCCAGGGGGCCTGTCCCCTGCCTGCCCAGAGGTAGGTAGAGGGACTTTATCGTTCGGCGCATGGGGCCGGGCCTGACCCTGGCTTCTGTTCGAAGTCCAGGGGGCCTGACCCCTGCCTGCCCAGAGGTAGGCAGAGGGACTTTATCATTCGGCGCATGGGGCCGGCCTGACCCTGTCTTCTGTTCGAAGTTCAGGGGGCCTACCCCCTGCCTGCCCAGAGGTAGGCAGAGGGACTTTATCGTTCGGCGCATGGGGTCGGGCCTGACCCTGGCTTCTGTTCGAAGTCCAGGGGGCCTGCCCCCTGCCTGCCCAGAGGTAAGCAGAGGGACTTATCGTTTGGCGCATGGGGCCGGGCCTGACCCTGGCTTCTGTTCGAAGTCCAGGGGGCCTGACCCCTGCCTGCCCAGAGGTAGGCAGAGGGACTTTATCGTTCGGCGCATGGGGCCGGGCCTGACCCTGTCTTCTTTTCGAAGTTCAGGGGGCCTGCCCCCTGCCTGCCCAGAGGTAGGCAGAGGGACTTTATCGTTCGGCGCATGGGGCCGGGCCTGACCCTGGCTTCTGTTCGAAGTCCAGGGGGCCTGCCCCCTGCCTGCCCAGAGGTAGGCAGAGGGACTTTATCGTTCGGCGCATGGGGCCGGGCCTGACCCTGGCTTCTGGTCGAAGTCCAGGGGGCCTTCCCCCTGCCTGCCCAGAGGTAGGCAGAGGGACTTATCGTTTGGCGCATGGGGTCGGGCCTGACCCTGGCTTCTGTTCGAAATCCAGGGGGATTGCCCCCTGCCTGTCCAGCGGTAGGCAGAGGGACTTTATCGTTCGGCGCATGGGGCTGGGCCTGACCCTGGCTTCTGGTCGAAGTCCAGGGGGCCTGCCCCCTGCCCGCCCAGAGGTAGGCAGAGGGACTTATTGTTTGGCGCATGGGGCCGGGCCTGACCCTGGCTTCTGTTCGAAGTCCAGGGGGCCTGCCCCCTGCCTGCCCAGAGGTAGGCAGAGAGACTTATTGTTTGGCGTATGGGGCCGGGCCTGACCCTGGCTTCTATTCGAAGTCCAGGGGGCCTGCCCCCTGCCTGCCTAGAGGTGGGCAGAGGGACTTTATCGTTCGGCGCATGGGGCCGGGCCTGACCCTGGCTTCTGTTCGAAGTCCAGGGGGCCTGCCCCCTGCCTGCCCAGAGGTAGGCAGAGGGACTTATCGTTTGGCGCATGGGGCCGGGCCTGACCCTGGCTTCTGTTCGAAGTCCAGGGGGCCTGTCCCCTGCCTGCCCAGAGGTAGGTAGAGGGACTTTATCGTTCGGCGCATGGGGCCGGGCCTGACCCTGGCTTCTGTTCGAAGTCCAGGGGGCCTGCCCCCTGCCTGCCCAGAGATAGGCAGAGGGACTTTATCGTTCGACGCATGGGGTCGGGCCAGACCCTGGCTTCTGTTCGAAGTCCAGGGGGATTGCCCCAGGCCTGTCCAGAGG
The DNA here is from genome assembly GCA_958450325.1 of Agrostemma githago. NCBI lineage: Eukaryota > Viridiplantae > Streptophyta > Magnoliopsida > Caryophyllales > Caryophyllaceae > Agrostemma > Agrostemma githago. The sequence goes on from OY288244.1 coordinate 11,435,721, forward strand.
TAGGCAGAGGGACTTTATCGTTCGGCGCATGGGGCCGGGCCTGACCCTGGCTTCTGTTCGAAGTCCAGGGGGCCTGCCCCCTGCCTGCCCAGAGGTAGGCAGAGGGACTTATTGTTTGGCGTATGGGGCCGGGCCTGACCCTGGCTTCTGTTCGAAGTCCAGGGGGCCTGCCCCTTGCCTGCCTAGAGGTGGGCAGAGGGACTTTATCGTTCGGCGCATGGGGCCAGGCCTGACCCTGGCTTCTGTTCGAAGTCCAGGGGGCCTGCCCCCTGCCTGCCCGGAGGTAGGCAGAGGGACTTATCGTTTGGCGCATGGGGCCGGGCCTGACCCTGGCTTCTGTTCGAAGTCCAGGGGGCCTGCCCCCTGCCTGCCTAGAGGTGGGCAGAGGGACTTTATCGTTCGGCGCATGGGGCCGGGCCTGACCCTGGCTTCTGTTCGAAGTCCAGGGGGCCTGCCCCCTGCCTGCCTAGAGGTGGGCAGAGGGACTTTATCGTTCGGCGCATGGGGCCGGGCCTGACCCTGGCTTCTGTTCGAAGTCCAGGGGGCCTGCCCCTTGCCTGCCTAGAGGTGGGCAGAGGGACTTTATCGTTCGGCGCATGGGGCCAGGCCTGACCCTGGCTTCTGTTCGAAGTCCAGGGGGCCTGCCCCCTGCCTGCCCGGAGGTAGGCAGAGGGACTTATCGTTTGGCGCATGGGGCCGGGCCTGACCCTGGCTTCTGTTCGAAGTCCAGGGGGCCTGCCCCCTGCCTGCCTAGAGGTGGGCAGAGGGACTTTATCGTTCGGCGCATGGGGCCGGGCCTGACCCTGGCTTCTGTTCGAAGTCCAGGGGGCCTGCCCCCTGCCTGCCCAGAGGTAGGCAGAGGGACTTATCGTTTGGCGCATGGGGCCGGGCCTGACCCTGGCTTCTGTTCGAAGTCCATGGGGCCTGTCCCCTGCCTGCCCAGAGGTAGGTAGAGGGACTTTATCGTTCGGCGCATGGGGCCGGGCCTGACCCTGGCTTCTGTTCGAAGTCCAGGGGGCCTGCCCCCTGCCTGCCCAGAGATAGGCAGAGGGACTTTATCGTTCGACGCATGGGGTCGGGCCAGACCCTGGCTTCTGTTCGAAGTCCAGGGGGATTGCCCCAGGCCTGTCCAGAGGTAGGCAGAGGGACTTTATCGTTCGGCGCATGGGGCCGGGCCTGACCCTGGCTTCTGTTCGAAGTCCAGGGGGCCTGCCCCCTGCCTGCCCAGAGGTAGGCAGAGGGACTTATTGTTTGGCGTATGGGGCCGGGCCTGACCCTGGCTTCTGTTCGAAGTCCAGGGGGCCTGCCCCTTGCCTGCCTAGAGGTGGGCAGAGGGACTTTATCGTTCGGCGCATGGGGCCAGGCCTGACCCTGGCTTCTGTTCGAAGTCCAGGGGGCCTGCCCCCTGCCTGCCCGGAGGTAGGCAGAGGGACTTATCGTTTGGCGCATGGGGCCGGGCCTGACCCTGGCTTCTGTTCGAAGTCCAGGGGGCCTGCCCCCTGCCTGCCTAGAGGTGGGCAGAGGGACTTTATCGTTCGGCGCATGGGGCCGGGCCTGACCCTGGCTTCTGTTCGAAGTCCAGGGGGCCTGCCCCCTGCCTGCCTAGAGGTGGGCAGAGGGACTTTATCGTTCGGCGCATGGGGCCGGGCCTGACCCTGGCTTCTGTTCGAAGTCCAGGGGGCCTGCCCCTTGCCTGCCTAGAGGTGGGCAGAGGGACTTTATCGTTCGGCGCATGGGGCCAGGCCTGACCCTGGCTTCTGTTCGAAGTCCAGGGGGCCTGCCCCCTGCCTGCCCGGAGGTAGGCAGAGGGACTTATCGTTTGGCGCATGGGGCCGGGCCTGACCCTGGCTTCTGTTCGAAGTCCAGGGGGCCTGCCCCCTGCCTGCCTAGAGGTGGGCAGAGGGACTTTATCGTTCGGCGCATGGGGCCAGGCCTGACCCTGGCTTCTGTTCGAAGTCCAGGGGGCCTGCCCCCTGCCTGCCCAGAGGTAGGCAGAGGGACTTATCGTTTGGCGCATGGGGCCGGGCCTGACCCTGGCTTCTGTTCGAAGTCCATGGGGCCTGTCCCCTGCCTGCCCAGAGGTAGGTAGAGGGACTTTATCGTTCGGCGCATGGGGCCGGGCCTGACCCTGGCTTCTGTTCGAAGTCCAGGGGGCCTGCCCCCTGCCTGCCCAGAGATAGGCAGAGGGACTTTATCGTTCGACGCATGGGGTCGGGCCTGACCCTGGCTTCTGTTCGAAGTCCAGGGGGCCTGCCCCCTGCCTGTCCAGAGGTAGGCAGAGGGACTTTATCGTTCGGCGCATGGGGCTGAGCCTGACCCTGGCTTCTGGTCGAAGTCCAGGGGGCCTGCCCCCTGCCTGCCCAGAGGTAGGCAGAGGGACTTATTGTTTGGCGCATGGGGCCGGGCCTGACCCTGGCTTCTGTTCGAAGTCTAGGGGGCTTGCCCCCTGCCTGCCAAGAGGTAGGCAGAGGGACTTGTGCTCTGTAGAAGGCTGGATGTGTATCATGCCTTGTTTTTTGTTGGGGGTCTATTTTCTCAGGGTTTTGCAACAGGGGGCCCTTCCCCTATTGCCCCCTGCCCATTAGCTGTGAGAGTAATGAACAGGTGATGGGTAAAGATTAATCTTGTCTTCGTAGAATTCCACATGGTGGTTGGCGGACCTAGGCGGTCTCCGTAGGCGTCGAGGTTTAGCCGTAAGTCGGTTGGACTGCATCTTGGTCGAGCCGTAAGCTGGTAGGGTCGGACCGTAAATCGGCAGGGAATCATCTTGGCCGAGTCGTAAGTCGGTAGGGCCGAGCCGCATGTCGGCAGGGCGAACCGTAAATCGGCAGGGCAACATCTTGGCCGAACCGTAAGTCGGTAGGGCCGAGCCGTTAGTCGGTAGGGTCGAACCGTAAATCGGCAGGGCAACATCTAGGCCGAGCCGTAAGTCGGTAGGGCCGAGCCGTAATTCGACAGGGCGAACCGTAAATCGGCAGGGAATCATCTTGGCCGAGCCGTAAGTCGGTAGGGCCAAGCCGCATGTCGGCAGGGCGAACCGTAAATCGGCAGGGCAACGTCTTGGCCGAACCGTAAGTCGGTAGGGCCGAGCCGTTAGTCGGTAGGGCCGAACCGTAAATCGGCAGGGCAACATCTTGGCCGAGCCGTAAGTCGGTAGGGCCGAGCCGTAATTCGACAGGGCGAACCGTAAATCGGCAGGGAAACATCTTGGCCGAGCCGTAGGTTGGCTTGGCCATGTCTCTGTCAAGCTACAAACATTGAGCTTATTTGATACCCATTTTTGTGACTAATCTTAACCATTTTTCGGGTAAAATTTTTTGAGGAGTTTTTTTGGAATTTTTTGTGACGGGCAAAAAGTTGGGTCATTTTTGTGACCCGGCTAGTTTTCGAAGTGTGAATGTTTTATCAAGGGTGCAAAAAGTCGAATACGGGTTAATAAAAACTAGACATTTCTCTCTACGTGAATTTTGACCATTGGTCAATAATAGTGGTATCGGTCCAAACCCATAAAACAAGGGAGCACACTCACCTTCATTAAATGGTTGACAGTACACGCTCTTTTGTCCAGCAACTCCTTTCTCAAGAGTTTGCACCAAGGAGTCTCCTTACTTTAATTAATCGATCCATGTTGCTTTTTCAGGCTAACGATTTGTTTGATGCTATAATATCATTCTCTCACTCCTTGGTGTAAGGTTGATGCTAGCTGGAGATTTGATTCAAAGAGTGACTGCTGGCCTGAATGTGTGATGCGACTGCTGCTGTGAATGTGTGATGGAGACTGATTCAAACAGCGCCCCTGCTAGTAAAAAACAGCACCAAAATGCCGGCTTGAGACGGCAACTTCCCCCGCACCATAACTTTCAAGACAGACGGAAGTTGTCATACACATGCTCTATTCATGCGTATTCGAAACTGTGAATCACAGATGCTGTCATACTGCAACATTACAAAAGGGTTCAAATCCATGCTGCAACACCAATCGTAAGCTTGATTATGCTTTAGTAACCGTTGAACCTTTGATTTTCGGCAATTCAGTGTGTGCATCTGATTGCAGATGTACTGAATGATTCGCAAGGAGGTAGAATGTCATCAATGTCAAAGCTTGTATTCAATAAAGCTAAAAGGAGCTTGAAAATTACACTTCTCAACACCTATCTCCAACCTCTCCAAATAAATCGCACACTCTCTTTCCTCCTCCTCGATCTTGGTTTCAGAGAACCAATTTCCAAAACAATGCCTTGTAGTAGATCGGAGCTTTATCCATGAAAAAGAATGATGATTTTTTTTTTACTTCTGATTTCTTCCTCCAGATTTGGATTGGATCGGGAAAATTATTTTGGTTATCGATGACTTCTTGCAGATCGATCTCCATGTAAGATTAGATCTGGAAAATTGTAGTTTTTTGTAATTAGGGATGGTTGATTTTTGTGGGTAACTAGTGAGCACAACCGTTTCTCCCCACAGACGGCGCCAAATTGTTCCGGTATGGAAACGGGTCCCTGACCTTGAGCTTCGCGGTTCTCCTCGGCTCCGGGTGCGTGCCGACGGTGATCCTGCAAGGTGAACTCCGGGCCCGAGGGGAACCCCCGGGGCGGAGCCTCCGACGCCCAAGTCAGTAAAATGTATGACTGAATATAGATATTTAGGGAGATAAGAGAGGTAGAGAGAGTAGGGAGGAGTATGTGTATGAATTAATTGTCCTCCTTTCCCCTCACCCTAAGTGGGGTATTTATAAGGGAAATGGGTGTTGTCACCCATGACATCAGCATAGTGATCAGTAGATAGGTCTTTTTTTGGGTCAGTTGATAGCTACCCGTAAAGGAGGTCGGGCCTATGCGTCAAGGGGTTTTATCCCCCATCAGGAATTAAATGCAACAGATGGGGATTCATGTGATAAGAAAAGGGGAAGCAATGTCGGACTTGGCAATTCAACCCGAGTTGTACGCCAAAATACGAGAAGAGCAGTTTTTGGATCAGAAGTATCTAATGTGGCGAGCCCGTACTGAGAGAGGTGAACCCACAAATCTCACCATTCACCCAGACGGGAGCCTCAGGTTCAATGACAGGTGGTGGGTGCTGGAAGGAGGAGATTTAAGGAGGAAAATCATGACCGAGGCGCATTGTAGTCCTTACTTTGTACATCCGGGTGGGGACAAACTATATAAGGATCTGAAGAAGACATTCTGGTGGGACAACATGAAGAGAGAAGTGGCCGAGTTTGTGTCCAGATGTCTGACTTGTCAGAAGGTCAAGAGTGAACACAAACAACCACAGGGTAAGCTACAACCCTTAGAGGTACCTGAGTGGAAGTGGACTCCATTTCCATGGATTTCATTGTCGGTTTGCCGAGAACCCCAAAGGGGAAAAATATGATTTGGGTGATAGTGGATCAACTCACCAAGTCGGCTCACTTCGTGCCAATGAAGGATACGTGGAGTAAGGCCGAGTTAGCAATGGCTTATAGAAGGCATCTTCTGAAATTACATGGAGTACCTAAGGACATTGTGTCAGATCGTGATTCGAGGTTCATATCGAAATTTTGGCAGGAGCTGCAGGAATCCTTAGGGACACAATTGAAGATGAGTACAACCTTTCATCCCACGACTGACGGTCAGACAGAACGAACCATACAGACTTTGGAAGACATGTTGCAGGCATGTGCCTTGGAATTTCAGGGTTCGTGGGAGGATCGACTGGATTTGATTGAGTTCTCTTACAACAACAGCTACCATGCTAGTATCCATATGGCCCTGTTTGAAGCTTTGTATGGGAGGAAGTGTAGGAGCCCGGTATGTTGGGACGAGAAGGCCAATGCAGTAGTGCTAGGGCCTCACATGATTCAGAAGATGATCGAGCAGGTACATGTAATCCGACAGAAGATGCAAGCAGCACAGGATCGTCAAAAGAGTTATGCTGATCTCCACCGCAGAGAAGTTGAATTCAGTGTGGGTGATAAAGTCTTGCTGAAAGTGTCACCTATGAGAGGGGTTATGAGATTCGGAAAAAAGGGCAAGTTGAGTCAAAAGTTTATTGGGCCGTATGAAATTCTTGATAGGATAGAGGAGGTGGCATATCGGTTAGCACTTCCCCCAGCTCTCGATAAAGTCCAAAATGTGTTTCATGTTTCCTAGTTGAGAAAATACTTGAGTGACCCGTCTCACATCATTGAACCCGAGACGATTCAATTAGATGGTTCTCTTACTTATGAGGAGGTTCCCAAAGAAATTTTAGATCGGAAAGTTCGGAAAACCAGGGGAGGAGAAACAGCCCTTGTCAAGGTTTTGTGGACTAATCACAACGTCGAGGAGGCCACCTGGGAAACAGAAGCATCGATGCAGAAACATTTTCCTCATCTCTTCGATCAGGTAATTAATTCGGTTACGGGGACGTAACCTTATCTTTAAGGAGGGTAGGATATAACAACCCGACTTATACTATATACTTAAACTTTGATCGTATAGAAAATCTAGTTTTATTGCTTCATTATTAGTAGGTTAGTTCCTTGGAGTTTCGTTGACGTGTTGTGTCAGGGAGCGAACTTCGGGACGAAGTTCCTTATAAGGAGGGTAGATTGTAATACCCGTGTTTTATAGTGGGTCAAAGTGAGTCAGTAATTATGTAGCAATAACTCGTTAACCGATTAAAAACCCGAACAATACGTAAATATTAGTTAACCGACCGCAGAATATATCGAACCCGGGTCAAATTGTATTTTTGGTCCACTAACAAGCCAAAGCCCCGGTGATATTTATCCTACCCTAACCCCACACCATTTTAAATACTCCACCAAACGTCAACATAACAACACAAAAACATACTACACACACAACCGCACGCATATAACCGCAAATATAACCAACCGTACACATCAAGAAGAAGAGTAGGGGCCTATACACGACAACAAGAAGAAGAGGAGACTAGACCTCGACTATACACGCCACTCGGGTATGTTACGATACCTTTTACGTTTTTACTTCATGGTTAATGTACACACGTGCCGAGTTATCGGAAACTGGGATCGGTATAGTTGGGTTAACACACTACTACAATTACAAGCTTAAGGAACGACCTTAATAGAACGCTTGCATGCGGAACCGTTCTCTATAATCTCTAAAATTTGGCGCCCCTCCTAGTACACCAAATAGCACGGCTTAGAGAAGGAGGCGTTCTATTCATTTAAGTAGGAGTACGAATAGTCAATTAACCCGTCCTGATTGATAAAAACAGAACGATTATACTCTTAGTCGTTCTATGCATTTGATATACCACAACTCCACAAGCCACGACCACTTATTTTTGGTTTTAATGTTCAACATCCACGTATCATCTTCCCAAACCACAAGGAAAGGTGATCGATTCATCTCTGCCATTCTTCCTCCTTAATCTATCAACCAATCTCTATTCATCCCATCCCGATAACGATGTCGCATACCTGTTCCGATTGCCAGGTACAAATTTTCCCTCTTTTCCAATCTCTACAACCCTAATTATACTCCCAATTTTATTATCTTTCCCACCGAACCCATCAACCTCCGCGCTCTTCGCCTGTTCGTGCTCTTCTCTTCGACTGAATTAGGTACTCTTCTTTCAAAAATCCTCTTGTTTTGGATGAATTAAGGAGGTAATTATCACTCTTTTTCAATCTTGCACAAGTACCTACTTTGTTATCAATTTTCGCCTCCTGCTCCTTTAATTTTCGTTAGCTTTTTTTTTCAATTTTTACTGAAGATATGTTCTATTTGTGTGAAGAATTCTTGTTTTACATTCTCTTGATGGTTTTAATGGTAGTTTGATTGACTTTGTCTTTAATTTCGCATTTTAGGGCTTTTAATCAAATGCCCTTATTCTTTAAATCAACCATTTCAATTTTATCATCTGTTTTGTGCTTGATTGTATTGGTAGAAGTAATTAGATACATCTTGCAATTAAAGGCTAGTAATGAGTTGTGTTGTTTGATAAAAATTATTTTTACTCTCTTTTTTCTAGTATTTTTAATTGAACATAGCTTATACCTTCTCATTACTTGTTTTGATGAGGATAGTTAGAATTTAAGCAGGGATTTTGGTGGTTGTATATGAATTCAGTAGCATCATTGTATAGAACACTTGTAGTATGTAATAATAAATTTGTTTTTGTTTCTACTTATAGTCTTCTATAAGTTGTTTAAATTTTTCTTGCATGAATTAATGGAAGAGAAAGAAGAAGACACTACTACAAAACTTGCTTTAGACATCACCTAATAGATCACATCGGGTAATATTAAAACTGATGTCGATTTACAATATACATTAGAGAATAGAGAAATTGATGTATATAGAAAGATAAAAGACATCATATATAAGAAACCTGAAGTAATCGTCAGTTAGTGGACTACTTTTTCTCTCTAATCTACTTAGGTAGTATGGGTGGGTTTCCTTAGAGAATGTTTATTAATCAAGTGTATAGGTTTCACTAATTGTGATTTCTAGCTGTTGTTTGATTCTCCAGTTTTATTTTACTTTTTTTTTGTCGTACAATGTCTTGTTGATGTCTTAATATGTTGGTTCTCCTTTCTATTCTTTTTCATGATCATGGTTCAATCACAGTTCATGAGTTTATTTTCTTATTTGTTCAATGACTGTTGCATTGTGTTAGATTGATTGAACTTGTGTTCTTCTGTCGAATGTGCTCCACTTGCAGCAGAAAGTGCAATAAATCTCCACTCTACTGAAAAAGCTAAGAAATTCATCATAAAGCGATCATAAGAATATTAATGTGAACAAAGTGAATCCTACTCGAGCAGGTACCTTCAAGATTTTTTTCATATGCCTTGTAAAATACTTCCTCCTATTCTTTGGAATTGCCCAATCATTTATTCATATGTGAGGTATATTTCATTTAAATGAGGCAATTTCAAAGAATAGGAGGGAGTGGTATTCTTTTGTTTTTTTTAATTTGTTGCAATAATAATAATTTTAGTTCGTTCTTTTTCCAAATCATTGGTCAGGATTGATAATTTTGTTCCTAATGATCTAAAGGCTCGGCTGGTCAGGTAGAAATAGGAGCGTTATTGTGAGATCTCTTACACTAATTGGTTTCTTTTGATTTTATTTTTATTTTTACTTTTATTTTTATTTTTATTTTTTTGTTGGTTATTACTGTGTTTGTCTCACAATAAGTTTGTGTGAGACAAACTCACAAGAGAGTAACTATTTTACATGATAAAAAACCCATGGTAGTTACTTTTACACTCAGGGTTTTGTAAGATGTTTGCTTCTTTGTGATTGTAGTCGTCATAATAAAGCTAATTGTATCGTGGATTGCATGTCTAGGATTCAATATCCTTCTAAATTCAGATGCAATTTTTATATGACAAAATTTCATTTACTCATGATAAAAACTTATTTCCATCATTGCTTGAATTACTTCCCCATTTCTACATACATATCCATACAAATAACTTCTCATATTCTATGCATGCATTGATTAATTAAGCCAATTTTTGGAGTATAGTATGTGATCTTGTGTGCTCGGAAACAGTTTAAAGCAGATCTAGTTTTCAAGCGCTAGAAATCACTGAACACTGACATACATACCTCTACTGTTGCTGGATTGTATGCAGGGCCGGCCCAAAGGTGGTTCGGTCCGGTTCACTGAACAGGGGCCCAAAAATAAGGGGGCCCAAGAAGACTTGCTTTGAAAAAAAAGAAACAAACAAACTGTACGTAGACAATAAACAGGAAGAGTTCAACTGTTGTAGTGTTGTGGAAGTCTTTAATAATTATGGAAAAGATAAAAAACCTTCCATCTTCTTCTTCTCTTCCCCATATTTACCATCAACCAATCAGTAATTTTATCAATTCCAATATTGCATAAACATTATTTCAGAAAAATAAGAAAATTATCTTTAATTAATCCATAAAAATTTTATTTCCCCAAAAAAAATATACGTTTGTGATCATAGCTTCATAGGTTTCAATGGCTCAATTTTATTTGTTTATAAAAACCTTATAATTTTCTCTAGCATCAACTCATTTACTCATTAAAATAATAAAATTTTAAGAAGTATTTTTGTGCTAAATTAATTCCTTCTTCAATTGGCAATTTCATTAATCCATCCTTCATTCCTTCAATTGACAATCAAGAAGAATCAACTCATTGAGAATTAAGATTAAGTTGAATAGTTGATTAACGCAAGTTTTTTTTCACTGTGTCTGCCTTTTTTTTTTTAATATTATGTTAAGTTTAGTTCTTCAATTAAATAATTAATTGTTGATTTTTGTGAATATTTGTTGAAGGTTGAATATTCCTCGGAATCTTGGATGACATTTATCTCTCAAATGCTTAAGCTCAAAATTCATACAGGTGATTTTGTTCTTGTTTAGGTCATAAGGTGTTTACTGTTGAATTTATTTTTTAGTCAAGTCTCCTAAAATTAGGAAACAAGAATCCGGATATGAAAAACGTAAGAGAAGAAAAAGGATAGAAGAGCTAACTAAATCTCAAAGAGGGGTTCTTGATAATTTTTTGTAAAGCACACAATTGATTCTGATTTGAATGAGACGGTAACAGTGAATGATGATGATAACAAGTCAATTGATGATAATAACAATAATAATAAGTCCTTTGAAGATAATGCTATTATCGAAGACGAAAATGATAATGATCATATTCAAAGTAATGATGAAAATCATATTCAAAGTGATGATGAAAATGAAAGTGAACCTGATTTTATTGAAAAGTTTGGAATTGATATATTTGATCCTAGAAATTGGGATGCTCTTGATTCTAAGATGATTGACACTGTAGTTGAAAGGGGTCTTAAAAGAGATTTGTATGTCGATAATTGTCCGAAAGATAAGAATGGTAGATTTTTTTCTTCTACGTTTTATACTCGAGTTCTACCAAATGGAGAGAAATGTGATAGAGATTGGCTTGTTTACTCAAAACAACTTGATAGAGTCTTCTGTTTTTCTTGTAAAGTATTTGGTAACTGTTCTACAAAAAGAGGTCGATTAACAACCGAAGGTTTTGATGATTGGATACATCTTAGTGGTCGGCTTAAAGAACATGAAACGAGTTCCGAACATATTAAAAATATGGCAACTTGGTATGATTTACGATGGAGGCTTCAAAGTAATCAAACAATTGATAGTATTAATCAAATCCAAATTAAGAAAGAAAGGGATCAATGGAGCCAAGTCTTATTAAGAATAATTTCAATAGTCAAGTTTCTTGCAAAACATAATCTAGCTTTTCGAGGCGATAAAGAACGTTTGAATGAAAATAGTAATGGGAATTTTTTGGAACTAATTGAGATGATTGCGGAGTTTGATCCTATTATGAAAGAGCATGTTCGTCGAATCATGAGTCATGAGATTCATTTTCATTATCTTGGTCACAGAATTCAAAATGAATTGATTTTGTTGCTTGCATTGGCTCTCGTCTAAAATCTGAGATCATAAAAAAAATAAAAGAAGCTAAATATTTTTCTGTGATACTCGATTGTACTCCTGATGTTAGTCACCAAGAGCAAATGTCTTTGATAATAAGATACGTTGATGTCTCTTCAAAATCTGCTACTATTGAGGAATCATTTTTAGGATTTTTGAATGTTGAAGACACAACGGGTCAAGGTCTATTTGATGTTTTGCAAGATGAGTTAAAAAATATGGATCTTGACATAGATGATGTTAGGGGACAAGGTTATGATAATGGATCAAACATGAAAGGAAAACATCAAGGAGTTCAAAAAAGATTGTTAGATTTAAATCCCCGAGCTTATTATATGTCTTGTGGTTGTCATAGTCTTAATTTGTTATTGTGTGACATGGCTAATACATGTGGTAAAGCTAGAGACTTTTTTGGTATTATACAACGAATTTACACAATATTTGCAAATTCAAATAAAAGATGGCAAATTTTGGAAGAATACGTAAAAAAGTTAACTCCTAAACCACTGTCGGTCACTCGTTGGGAGAGTCGCATTGAAAGTGTTAAAGCCATTAGATTTCAAATTGGCGACTTGAGAGAAGCTTTACTTGATGTAGCCGGAAAAGATAATGACTCTAAAATAAAGAGTGAAGCCAAATCTCTTGCTTTAAATGAACTTGGTGACTTCGAGTTTTTAGTGGGAATGGTTATTTGGTATGAAATTCTATATCATGTAAATTTGGTGAGCAAGAGCTTGCAATCAAAAGATATGCCTATTGATATTGCTATTAAAGGGTTAAAGGGTTTGATTACTTTCTTCGAGGAGTTTCGAGAAATTGGTTTTGAGAATGCCATTGTAGAAGCTAAAAACATTGCTCTTGAAATAAACATTAATCCTGTATTTCCTCAAAGACGAGAAATTCGAAGAAGGAGACACTTTGATGAAAATGTGAATGACACATCGGTTGTTAATAATCTTTCAACGGAAGAATCATTTAGAGTTAACTATTTTTTATGCATTGTTGATCAAGCCATTACTTCATTAAAATGGAGGTTTGAAAAATATCAGGAATTTGAGAATATTTTTGGGTTTTTATTCACATCAGATAGACTTCTTTCAATGGAAGATTCGCGCTTAAAATCATGTTGTACTAATCTTCAAGAGGCCCTTAAGAAAGATGAACAATTTGATATTGATGGAAATGATTTATTTATGGAGTTAAATTTTTGAGAGGACTCTTGCCAAAGGAGAAGTTGGGACCTATTGAATTATTAAATTTTTTGAAGCATTTTAGTTGTTTTCCTAATATTATTATTGCCTATAGAATCATGTTGACTATTCCGGTTACAGTTGCCTCCGCAGAGAGAAGTTTTTCCAAACTCAAATTGTTGAAATCCTACCTACGGTCTTCGATGTCTCAAGCGAGGTTGAATGGTTTGGCTTTGATAGCAATTGAGAATGATATTTTGGAGCAGATGGACTATAAAGATATGATCGATGATTTTGCTTCTCAAAATGCAAGGAGGACCACTTTATTTAAAAGACGATGAACAATTATTATTTAGAAAAATGTATTAGCTTATTTATCTTTGTAATTCATAAAAAAAAATACTACTTCGTATGTTAACGGCGGTTTGTTTTTTTCCTTAAAAAAACATATTCTACTTTATGTAATTTTTTTAAACATAAGGGGCCCCAAATCGAAATTTTGAACAGGGCCTCACAATGTCATTGGCCGGCCCTGATTGTATGTAGCCAATAATCAATGATGACGATGATGAGGAGGATATGAGCTAAAAACCTCTTCTTCAGAAAAGGATAACCCTAGGCTTGACAAAGGTATTTCTTTATACTATACTTAAAAGGATACCGTACTTCCTTGCTTGATTAATGTTTAAGGTATCACATATTTATATACAAAGTAATACACTTACCTAGAGACTTAAGATTAACTAAAGGCGGATAACTAAACTAATGATACGGATAACCATACGACTATATAATGAACGTAATACATGGGTTATATATATATTTCATCTATTACACCCTCTCAGTCGAAGCGGTTGCTAATGACGGAAGTACAAATTAACAACTTCTTTTTATTTGCGTTATAATAATGCATACGTAAAACCGATGTACACAAGTTTGTTGCTCATAAGTTAAGATTGTTTATGTTACTTATTGCATTTCTACTTGCCATTGTAGGTGCGAATTTGAAATGGGAACGAGTAGGCTTGGAATAACACAACGATGTGATACATGGATTCATAATGTTTTATTCTCAGGAATTAAGTAATTATTGTTGGGAGATCTGGTTTAAAACTAGGTAACACTTGAGCGTGTTTGTAGTAGTGATGAATAACATGTTCTGACATTAAATTAAATAAGCATGTTCATGTAATGCATCGGTTACTATCCAATATTTTTTGGTTAAGATGGAAGAAATGTTAACTTTTGTATAGATTATTATTATACTTGAAATTTTGTGGTACTAATTAGTTAAAAATTATTGTGATGAAGATGAAGGAACTTAATTTTATATATATATATATATATATATATATATATATATATTTGATAATTTTTATTACGAAATCAATATTAAAAAAATATTGACAAACAGAACGGTTAGGTAAAATTAGCGTCATCTTTGAAGAAAAATAAATAAGATAGGGGCGGGCTACTATTAACAAACAATACGGTTAAATAGACATTCTGTTTGTAAACATGAAATAGAGCGGGGATGTAATTAAACCGTTCTATTAGTTATCCTTATAATAGAACAGTTTGACTTTTTTTGAACCGTTCTTGTTTAACAAATAGAACGCTGACCTAGAGGACAGTTCCTTTGCTTATTTAGATCGATTGAGAAGCGTTCTATTTGCCTATAATTGTAGTAGTGACACTTGTTGTGCATCATTGTTGTTGTTACGTATTTGGTCAAATTATCTGTGTCGTTATAGTGGTCATGTCATGTTAATTACTGCGGGTAACGTATCGGGATAAGTATTGGGATAATGTTGTACCGTTACTTCCGTTATTGTCGTTGTATTTGTTGCTTTGTGTGGTTGTTCTGGAGTTTGCGGTCATGGTCATACTGTTGTGGGAGAACCAAAGTGTTGAGGTGTAGAGTAGTATTGTCGGGTTTGTGGTTGTAAACGGAGGGAAGTCTGCTGCCATTGTTATCGTTAAGGTTACGCGTGTTATTTTTATATTCTTATGGTTATTGCTGTAGTGGAATTGTGTAGTGGAGTTGATTATAATAATAATTATTATAATAATAATCATAATAATAATAGTAATAATTTAATAATAACAGCATGTTGGGTAGTGTATATGTACGGAGTAGTAAATTATGTTTTAAAAATAATAACAAGTCGTGGTAGTCTAATTAGAATGCTATCGGTTTCATTTTATACATTAAATACGTTACTATCGATATTAATTTGTGTATATAATATTTTATTAGGTTCGAACTTCGTAGAAATTCCGTGGTGAATAGTACTAACGGCGAGGTAGTAACCTGCTAATTAGGTAAGGTTATCCTTACTCAGTTTACGTTGTATGTTTGCATATTGTATGATATAATGGTATAATGATGATATTGAGATTGCGGTTGGGTACCGATTGGGAGAAGCTAGCTAGGACTAGCTAGGCCCGGTTGATCTCGGGACTTTCCCTAATGTGTCCTCCTAGGAGAGCCTAGGAGGGGTGTGCACACTCGGACTGACGGGGCGTGACTGCGGTCGCGATAGTGATGATAAGAATGATGATATTGATGATATGGATTGTACTATTATTGTTTAATGTTATCGTAAACTAATCTTGTGTGTGTATTTCTGATGTATATGTGATGATCCACTTGACGGTTATGGTCATTTGGGGAGCAGGGATGTATTCAGGTGCTTGATGGAATGTGCTTTTGACTCGGGATGTTATTTACGGGACGGTCAGAGTGCGAAATCAACAGAGTAGTATAGACCCTGATCGTTCATATTCCATCTTAATTATTAGACCATCATGAATACTTTTTATTATTTGGTTTGAAGACTGAATTTTTATAATCTATTATTAAGTTGTACGTTTGGACACTCTATTATTGTGAGTAATGATGTCTGCTACCTCGGTTTACCGAGATGGTAACACTCGTATTTGTTTAGGATGTCTTGTTAAGTCTCCTGAACAAATGAGGGTGTTACATCCGTTGAGTCAAACCAAACATTAACGTGTGAGTTCCATAAATTCACCTTATTATCCCCGGAAATACGATCAACACCCTGCTTTGGCGGAACCTATCAATTGTGTTCTAAGGCTTCATAGGTGTTGTCTGGAAAAACATAAAACTCAATATTTCTTATTTGGGGATCGAATGTCGGTTATTTACGGTGAACTCATAACAAAATAACCACATTCACAAAATAAAGCAAGCATAAAACAAATTTAAATGCAAGCATAAAAAATAAGTGATCTAGTATGGCCCCTAAACTAACTAGGTCCAAAAGCTTCATCCGGATCTCCATCCTTCATGAAACCTCTCTCGAATCGTTTGGATCTCCATCCTCCATCTTCTAGGGACTTTGTCTTCAAATTACATTTATTTTCACTAATTACAAATTAACTAGTAAAATAAAACAATAAATTATTACATTGAAATACGATGCGCCCGCAATCGTATGAACTAAAATAGTTATACATTGCACGCGTAACAAGACGAATAAATAATTAAAAAATTATTACAACGAATAACGATACGCAGATCGTAAATTCCCTTTGTTACCCAAATTCATATAAAACGCTTTTTAATGAAATTACTGGATCTCCATTAATCATCATATAATCGTAGAGTTTAGAAAATAAAAACGTAATCTTTGACCATAAAAATCCAATTTTTATCGGTCTATCTTAAAATTCAATCTACCAATATCTCCATATTGGTTATGCCAATTTCTCATGATGAACTCGAGATTATAATTGAATCAAATAAAGACGCACAAACAATATGAATCTGATCATATAAATATTATGCTAGAGGCTCTGATACCACTGAAGGATTATACCGGTGCGAAAGCTAAATTTCAGGAAACAATTTCCTAGCACCAATCCAAGAAAACAAGCACAATATAGATATGAATCAGGACAAAAGTAGGTCAAGAAATACATACCCTCGTAGCGTAAATTCCTCGATATATGTGACAGAGATATACTAGAGTCCCACGTGTTGCTCCTCTACTCGGTCCACCAACCCAGTCGGAATCCCACGTCTGCTAGGACGGAAGAGATAGAACAATTTTCTCTCTTACTTTTAAGGGTGCTTGAGGCAATAAACTGAACTGACTTAGATTAGGGTTTTCTCCTTGGTTGATTCTCCATCTCCTTATGACTCATATACCATATCCTTATATAGTAGTAGAGTTTAGGTTAAAGCTAGAGACTAACCGGGCCTCGTAAGTAGTTACAGCTTAATACCTCACAAGTCCATATTGTGTCTGTTTAGTTTCCTGACTAAGTCTAATTGTGTGACCTTATAGGATTATATATTCATAGTCATCAGCCCAATCGAATTGGACTAATTATCATAATTATTCTCTAGCAAGCAATTATGAGTTACTGTATTATATAATGATTATCTCCATAATAATATCCTATATTATATTTAGTAATTGCCGGAAATGTCTTAGGACATATTTCTTCACCATTTTCGTTCAAATCTCTTCATTTTTTATCTAAAAAAATTTAGACAATAACTAAATACACATTATTTTCTCTAAAGTAATTTACTAATATACACTACTCACATATTTAATAAAATTCTCAATTCACCTAAACATAGTAATATTTGCACCTAATCCGTCTATAAGTATATCATTAAATCGGCATAATTGTTTTTCTACTTCCAATTTCCTAACACATTAAAATAACCCAATCCATTCAACTACTTAACCACAAACCCTAACTTTATGCTAACAATCTACCTATTTCAAATTGGGAAACCTATGAGCAATTAACATTCTAACTACACTAAATACTCCAACAACAACAACACTACACTATAAAAACATCTAACTCAATAACTAATTTATTTATATCAATAAATGCAAAAATTAACAAATAATTAAATTAAGTATAGATAAAAAAAAACTTACCGTAACTAAGAAAAAATGGAGAAAAGAAGAAGGAATGAAGAGGAAGGATGATGAAGGGCGCGGGTAGAGAGAAGGGGGAGGCGAGTTAGAGAGAGAGTGTGAAATGAGGGTTGTGCGAGGGGGAGGGGGGGTGTTCACTGATTTAAAAAAAATCAGTCTCCTTAGCGACCGACAGCGGTCGCGCGCTTTTTTAAATTGGTCGCTAAGGTTTGTTTTCTGACGTCACTTAGCGACCGACGTCGGTCGCTAATTCACTGAATCTAGCGACTGATATCGGTCGCGCGCTTTTTTTAGTGACTAATATCGGTCACTACCGTGAATCGATTTTTCCCCCAATCTGTCTCTTCGTCCAACGACTTAAATCGATCGCGCGTGTTACTTTCAGTCGCTAAATAAGCGACTGAAAGTTTTGGTCGCGCGTGTTTGGTAGCTACTTGAAGTATTTCTTGTAGTATAAACCCTAAAAAATTTCATCAAAATTAATTCTCAACAATTCTAAAACCGATTCCATCAATTATTTGCGAATTAAATATGGATCATAATTTCGTGATTGATATTTGATCTTAAATTAGTTTTAATTCATTAATTAGGCAATTCAATTTAGAGTTAATTGGGTAACATTGAATTTTAGGGTTTAGGGCTTGTAGATTTTTTTTTTGAATTTGAATTGTATTATTACTAGTATAGACCCCGTGCCCAACACGGTACATATAGAAGTTTAATTTTTAGGTGATTTTTTATATGAAATAAATGTGGATTTAACAATTTTTAAAAATAAAAAAAATTGATATTTATATTTTGATTTGAGAAAATAATTTGAAATTAACCTAATTAAAATAGAGACTTTAATTAATAACATGAAATGTGTATTCTTATATAAATATTACTCCATACTATTTTTTAATATATATGGAGTACTTAATATTTTTCAAAATATATGACTAATTTTTGGTATATGGGTATATATAAATATAAGTCTATTATTTGCACAATAGTATATATGGTAATACTATTATTTTTACAAATTAATTATGGTAGTATTATTTAGAGTAAATTAGAAATTACTCCCTTCAAAGATGTGTTTATTAAAATTTACTCCCTTATGAATTTTTTTTTAATATTTTACACCCAAAAAGATGCAAAACTTCAAAATTTACTTGCAAATCACTATTCCGATGAGTTTATGATTTTACTGACCGAAATGCCCTTCATTAATAGTACGCCCCTCCCCCACCTTACCTCATCCTCATTTCGACTTTCCCAACTCTTTCAGTCCCAATTCCAGGAGAACCCTAAATTCCCAAATCGAAAATCACCAAACCCAAAACTCGAGCCTCCATTCATCAATCAATTGTGAAGACTTTTTTTTCTTTTTTTTACAAGTCTGCAGACTAAATGAGAGCGTAAGGGAAGGGGGAAAGAATGGTAGAAAGAAGAAAGAGGCACTTTCGGTATAAAAAATAGGAAACAAGCAAAATAATTCAAACTCACCGGATTAACTCGTCGGAGTAGTGATTTGCAAGTAAATTTTGAAGTTTTGCATCTTTTTGGGTGTAAAATATTAAAAAAAAATCATAAGGGAGTAAATTTTAATAAACGCATCTTTGAAGGGAGTAATTTCAAATTTACTCTGTTATTTAATATACTTACCATATATGTGTGGGAAGGTATAGAGCGGGAAAATTTTTGACCCGGTGTTGACACGTAGGCGCAATTATAGTTCTCATATCCTCTTAGTATAAGAGGGATTTGAATTGTATTTTCTAATTTGAATAGTATCGAATTAATTTCATCTTTTTAATTTTGTTATAATTTTAGTTAATTATAGTTAATTTTAATCTTGAAAAAGTAATACCGTGGACGTCCGTCCGCACCGCCCGGCGCCCCGTGCGCGCCCGCGCGGGTTCGATCTGGTTTCATCGCGGCGGCCACCCACGCAGCCCTCTCCCTGTCGGGGACCGGTCCGATCTCGCGTTCGGGGTGACGTTTCGGACCTCGATTCAGATGACGATTCGGACTTACACTAGACGGATGCGGGCACCCGTGTTTTCGTTAGAATCGATCGAGTCGTGGTTGTAAATGTTTAAAGGCCGATATGTTTGGTAAGGCGACCTTTTTAGTGAACTGAATTCGTTGTCGATTTGTGGAGTCGCCACCGAGTCAATTATGGGGATTCGAAAATCGTTCAAATCAATTTTGATCGTTAGCCGACTCAAAGTTGAGTGGCACAGAGACCTAAAGATAAAAACATGTACCCTTAAGCACTCCATGCCTGGAATGACTCTCATTGCCAATGGTTTTGGACATCCGGAAACCGTCGATTCTGAGTAACGGGTGAGGGTTCGTATTGCAAAGCCAACGTCTGCTAGACATTGACACTCAATCCCGCCCGCACATAGCGGCCTCTGCTAATCAATCGGTGGGCTGATAACTTTGTTCCTTTGTTGTGGCGGAAGTACTGTAACATTATTTTAACCCTATGTCTTTGTTATGTCGGTTGTTTAAGGACAAGTAAGCTTCGTCGTCAAAGTAGTTGTGTTTACATTCTTTGCATGCGATTTCACGTGACAAGCAGGCCATGAAAAGATGCACATAGGAGAGTAGAGGGTACTAATGTTATATGTATAAACAAAACAGTTTTAACGTGATAATACGTATATTAGTCGTTCTCGTGGTATAGCTTACCTGGTATTCTGCTTAAGATGTGTCCGCTCGGTATTAATAGGGATGCGTCGAACCATGTATGGCGAGCATCTGGACTAATACGAAACCCGACCATCGATTTATTCAGTTTTATCTTGTTTACGTTTTAAATTCGTGTTAGGTGATTTAGCATGCGATTATAAGGTCATAAAAGCAATAAATCATACGAAAGCTGTAAATGCGAATGTAAGTAAATCACGTAGTGAGGAGTTGCACCCTCAGAGTATACGCTAAACGGGACACGATGCGTAGATAGTTGAGAACGGATCTCGGAACTACTCGGGTCTATTTAAGGTATTTTAGTGTTTATAGTTGAAGTTGGGACGTTACGTATGTTTATAACGTACCATGGACCTAGCGCCCACGTTTGACATTATCCCAGCGCATAATAAAAAGTACAGAAATGGAAAGTTTTGTTTAGATGACAACCTAGTGATGGTTCGACTTCGAGGGCGGATCCTCCTAGCTTGCCTTGTGGTGATTTCGACAGAGTTCCGTTACCACAGCTAGTTCTGCGGTTAATCCGGCAGAGCTTCCGGTACTAGACTCGGGGTAGCTAGTCGAACACAGGCACCTCGGGATCGAGTGGAGTGCTCGAAGATGAGGAGTAGTGTCGATTCGTTTATCGGGACTACGTCGAGTGGATCATTGGCTTGGGTGTAGGAGTACGAGCCCAAGCTAGAAGAAACTCGTAAAGAGTAGGAGGGAGAAGAGAAGGATGATTTTGTGTGTTGAATGAGCGAATGAGGGGGGTATTTATAGTTGCTCGTGCAGTTCAAATTGACTAATCGGACGCCTGGTGTGAGGCGACTCAGAACTCGAGAGCCTGGTGTGACGCAGTTCAGTTTTGGGACACCTGGTGTGAGGCAATTGAAATTTGGAAGATCCGATTTCAAAACTTTCCAAAATGGAGAAGATGCGAATATTTGCATTACTTGGAGATTAAGCATCCCCGTTAACCCTAGCGCGTCGAGCGCTGGGTGGGCCTCGAGAGTGTGTCACGAGGTTTGCTCGGCCCGACGCGTTGACGCGGGTTTGACTTTGCGTATTTTGGGACCGATTTGGAGTCCCGGTGTCGGAATTGACTCTAATTAGTGTGGACGCGACCGTAATGACATGACTAAGGCTGTCTTGATGTTAAATTAATTTTTCCGAGTAATTATTTGATCCATTCTATAGAACAACTATCTAAAACATCGTAATCTCGTGTCGCGTTGCAGTCCGATCGTCATCGGGTGTTTGTCGGGCACTCCTGCAGCCACCTGGTCCAAATCTGGGTGTCTACAGAAGCCCCCACTTTGACTGAGGCTCGGACAAGGCGAAAGTCGAAGTATGGCCACCCAGGTCAATCGAGGATTACGACCTGGTGGCTGTCTGGTCGGGTCGTTTTAAGTCCGTTGGACTACGTATTTGAGGCTCGTCAGTCAAGGCTTTAGAAATCATACCTGATATCCTTGCCTGCGGTTGCTTGTTGGAGCTCGGGTCCATGCTTGCTATCTCGTCTTGGGATTGTTGCTTTATTAGTTTCGGTATTTGACATGGACCTTTGCTTAATTCTTTATTGGTGTCTTAGTTCTGGTTTGATATCCTCGGCGGATGGTTGTGTTGATTTTGGTTTTACTTTAGGTATTCTTCAAGGGGGGCGTGAATTGAATGCTTTAGGACTTGTTTTGGGTTGATTTGATTGTTCTGAGTGTTTTGGGATTTCTATAAATTTGAGTTGAATTGAGGTGAGTGCTACCAGGGACTCACTTTGAATTAAATTGGTTTTGAGTGCCAGGGACTTGTTTAAATTGATTTTGATTGAATTGAAGTGAGTGCTACCAGGGACTCACTCAAAATTGGCTTTGAGCGCTACCAGGGGCTCATAATTGACTTGAATTGAATTGGATTGAGTGCTACTAGAAACTCATCCAAAATCGGATTTTTAGCGCTACCAGGGGCTCATTGACTTGACTTGAATTGAATTGGATTGAGTGCTACAAGGGACTCATCCAAAATTGGATTTTGAGTGCCATTGAATTAAAGTGAGTGCTACTAGGGACTCGTTTAAAATTGAATTGATTCTGAGTGCTACTAGGGACTCGTTTAAAATTGGTTTCGAATTAAATTGAGTGCTACCAGGGATTCATTTAAAATTGAATTGAATTAAGCACTACTAGGGGCTCATTGAATTGGATTAAATTGACTTGAATTGAAATTGGATTGAGTGCTACCAGGGACTCATCCAAAATCGGAATTTTAAGCACTACCAGGGGCTCATTGAATTCACTTGACTTTACTTAAATTGGGATTGAGTGCTACTAGAGACTCATCCAAAATTGGATTTCGAGCGCTACCCGGGGCTCGTTGAATTAAACTGAGTGCTACTAGGGACTCCTTTAAAATTGGTTTTGAATTAAATTGAGTGCTACCATGGACTCATTTGTGCTACCAGGAACACATTGAATTAAACTGAGTGCTACTAGGGACTCGTTTAAAATTGGTTTTGAGCGCTACAAGGGGCTCATTTAAAATTGAATTGATTCTGAGTGCAACCAGGGACTCATTGATTTTGAATTGACTTGAATTACCTTTAGAATACTTTGGGATTCAATTGAGTTTGCGGGTTTAAAATTTACTTGGGATTCGTTAGGTTCGCGGGTTTTGAATTCATTTTTCGAATGCTTCAGGATTCGTTCGAATTTGCTTTGTTCAGATTTTTTTTTTCGAATGGTTTAGGATTTAATCGATTTTTCTTTGGTCATATTAATTGTTTGGGTTGTTATGTGCTTTGGTATGAGTGGTCTTGTTAGCTGGAGATTTCCATGTTCGTTTATTGCTGGGGCTCATTTCGACTAGAGGAGGTTTTGAGGCTTGGTTTACAGGTTTGGATTCACTCCTAATTCCCTCGATTGGCACCTAAGACGGTGCATGCTCGTCAAGTTACATTTCCGGCGGGGATAGAGTGGAGGTTGGCTCAAGCTAAGGGCACGACGAGTCACTACTCGTCGGAGAATGTGCTGGTGAACCAGCTGCGCCTTGAGGATGTAAGTTTCTTTACGATTTTTTAGTAGCCCCCAAGATTAGGGTTGTTGAAATGTCCGTTTGTTTGGGCTGTGCGTGGCCCGTTCTTGGGCCGATTATGAGGGCCTGCCCGAGTATGTTGGGGCGAAGCTGAGGCCCAAGAGCTACAGGAGGATGCTCCTTCCTGCGTTGTTTCGCCCGGTGTGGTATCTGGGTGAGCGGTTGGTGCGTCAGTGTTTATATGATGAGTTTACGGTGTCGGTTGATCCTCCCCGAACTATGTTTAGACCACCGACCGCCGCAGAGATCCGCGAGGGTAAGGACGGAGAGGGAGGCGATGCACTACTAGTGTCGGGTGCCTCTTATCTGTCTCACTTCTGCCAGCGGCTAGCTTGCCACCGCCTCGTGGTGAGTACTCAGTTCTTTCTTTTATGGCTTGTTTTGTTCTATGGTTTAGTGTTTGCTTGCATCTTGATCGGTTCGCTTTTCCTTTAGCTGGTCAATCCGGCTGACGTTGTTCAGTCCCCAGACTTCCTCTTGATGCTACTTAGGGTCGATGCGGCTGGGGTAGACTTTATACAGCCTGTTCCCCCATGCTCCGCTGAGGAGATGGAGGCTGGGATGGAGCGGCGTGACCGGGTATATCGAGTAAGTTTCAGGATTTGCTTCAAACTTGGTTCTCGAGGGTTAGGTTTTGCTTGACTAATTGGTATGGTTTTGCCTTTCTTAGGTTTCGTCGGCCTTCCATCAGCGGTTGTGGAAGGCTGCCAACTGCTTTCGGGCCTACGCGTCGAGGGCGGCTATTGCTTCTTCCCTTGATACTTCGGAACCTCGATCGGTAAGTATGTGTTCCTAGGGTTGGTTCTCTAGGCTGGTTGTGCCTTTTCCGAAAGTATAGGTGTATTTGCAGGATGAGTCGGATATGGTGAGGCAGTTGGCGACTCAGCTGACCGAGCTCAAGGTGGAGGAGGCCAAGCTGCTGCAACTCGTGCAATCTCGGAACAATGAGATTGCCAAGCTTAAGGAGCAGCTGGCTCGGACTCAGGGTGAGACCTCAGCGCAGGGTGAGGCTAGGTTCGGAATTGAGGCGGAAAGAGAAGTTGAGGCTGAGGCTGAGGGTCATGCCACGGGTGCTACTGAGGATGTCGGAGGAATTCCCGAGACAGCTACCCTAGATATGTTGTCGGGTATGGATAGTACCGAGTCTCCTCTTTTTAAGCTGGAGGATCTAGGCTTGGATGACGACATTGGTGAGTTTGTGATAGCTATAGGCGCAGCCTATAGGGGTCCTCCCTAGTTTATGAACTCAATTTACGTTCAGATTCGTATAATTTGTAAATTTTAGACTTTTAGTATTTTGATTGACTGGTTTAGTCTTGCGTTTTGTTTTGTGAAATGTTAACTTAGATGACAAGTAATCACTTCAAGTTTAGTTTGTTTGCGGTTTCGTCATAGCTTAGGATGTTTTAAATGCATTGGGATTGCGTGAGAGTACGAAAATGTTTTTCGGAGTTTTTTTTAATGCGTTAGTTTGAGCCGGGAATTGGATCAAGTAGTATGTTGATTAAAATATTTGACTCAAGACGCGCATAAACGTAAAAAGTGCTTTGCAGCTAAAGTGTATCGACCGAGTGCGTGTTCGGTGTTGGGAGACAAGTGTGACTGTCTCGACATTCATGTTTAAAATGAGGCAAAGAAAAAAAAAGGTTAGCCCAGTTGGACCACTTATTATATATTTGTGACAATGTCATACTGGGCTATAGACGCGAATTGACGATGTCATTCGGAGCTACAACACACCTAGGTGGGGTAGCTTATCCCCCTAAAAACAAATTAAAAAAACGTCTAAGTCTGGAGGATCCGATGGACAAAATGTACCGTCCGTGTGGACCTGTTACTCTTACGCGGACATTTCGACTTTTGGAAAGGGGTTTAGCGACTTCATGAGGTCTTTCCTGACGTCCGGGGTTGTTGGATGCGAGAGAAAGGTTAAGGATTGTGGAGATGACTGTACTATAGAACAAGGAAGCTATGTGGGCTATTGTCGCTAAGCGCCCGATCGAAGACGATGTTACAGATCCTAGTATTCGTCAGTTCATCTAAACGGGCGGAGACTGACAAGACCCATATTGAAAATGTGAGTGAGGAGTGGAAATGGGATCGGCTGGACTCGCCTTTGGCTAAGATAGAGGTGAAAGCCTGTATTCTGAAGGTCTATGGTGAGAGATCAGAAAAGGCACTTTCGAATGGCAAGGGGAAAGACAAGTTGGACCGGTAGAGCTCAGCCGTTTAGTATTATGTTATATTAATTGATATTATGTGGCATATTAGTACTAGTTTTTTGTAGGGTTTTGCTTGACATGTTGTCATTTTCCGGGGTAGCCGGATTTTGGATGCTCGATGTAAAGGGCCTCGACAAAGGCTTGATTTAACTGATTTTTTTATTAATAAGAAGCACTTTTTTTTAATTCTGTTTTTTTTTGTGCTGGCTCGCAACTCGATTCCTCATTTTGCCCGGAGCGCCCTTTCGGGTTTTCACTCCGTCCTCGGCTCACCTTTTTTGCTCTCTTTTTTTTTGCTCCCTTTTTTTTGTTTTTTTTGGGTTTTTTTGTATATATATATTTTTTTTTAACGATGGCTCGCAACTCATTTCTTCTTTTTGCCCGGGGCGCTCTTTCGGGTTTTCACCCCGTCCTCGACTCGTCGTTTGTGCTTCGTCATTGAAAGCACTCATTAACCGGAACATAAGGGTGATTCTGATTCGCCTGTGAATTGAGTAATCGATTTTGTTATTTTTTGTTGGTTATACCCTTGGAAGGGTTGCCTACGTATCCGTGTTTAGACGGAATCAAACCATGTTCGTAGTTCATAATAGGTGTGAGTTATTTTGCTTTAGACTTGTTATGCCAATTATCGATGTGAGATGTTTATAGTGTATTCACCCTAGTTAAAGAACTAAGGTAGAGTGGTTGGGTATAACCCCTTGAAAGTGACAATTACCGAGATACCGTGTTTGGGTCAGGGTGACTAGCTTGGATGGTTTTGGAATGTGGAGCTAGGTAGTAAGTGGTTTCGATAGATCAAAATCTGGAGCTTGATTTTTGTGGAGTTAGGGCTATGGGCTAAGGTTTCGTAATGTGGTAGGAAAGGGGAAGCTGAGTAAAAATGACTCAGACTTTAATCGGGTGGGATGTAAATTATGTGGGATCTGATTTTCATGTCTGGCCTTACGGTTGGGATTATCCTATTGAGCTTGAATCCTCAAATTTCGGACTATCTCTTAACAAGTGTCTCGGGAAGGTCTTAAGGGTTGTAATGTAGGGAGACTAGTATTTGGGTGCCAGTTGACTGGTCTATTCATATTTTTCTTTTTCTTTTTTTTTCGGACCTTGCATTTGAAGTCGAGTTGAAAGATTTCGGACCTTGCATTTCGGACCTTTGGCTCCTTTTGGTCATTTCGGACTTCTTTTTCTTTTTGTCGGAGTAGCACCTATGGTAGGACTGGGTCGGTCTTTATTTGAGGGATATTTATTGTAGGAAGTGGGTTTGCCTCCCATCTTTAAATCACAAGCTAAGAGATTATCTAGATTCGTCATAGAATTCAGTAATGCTCGTTCTAAGGGGTAATTATGTGGCTTTCTATACCAAACATGGAATAGGTAAAAGAAAAGAACACGGGATCTCAGTTCTTGTAATTACTCGTTGTTTCGAGGTACGCTTGATTGTTATCGATAAATGCCATAGCATCGAGTCGTAAGCAAGAAGGTGCATTATTTTTAAATCAAGCGATTGTCGAGGCGCATTGTAAAGAAGAAAAGTTGATTTTCTTTTTATTGATAGTAATAAGCAGGCTATGCGCCCGAGACAGATAGTAATAAGTTGATATTGTTTTCGGGGAGGTGGAGGACAGATCCCCTCGCACCTCTTGACTTGATGTAAAAACAAAAGACATTTGTTATACTATTAGGTCTAGGCCCTAAGACGAACTAGACTCTGACTCGGACACAGATTTACTCCTCTTGGCGGATGCCCGTGCGTTGTCGGTATCTTCCTCGATATTCAAGATGTCCTCTTCTATAGGATCGACGTAAGAACAATCGAGGGTTTCGTCAAAGATAGCATTAACGCTAAAGGGGTTTGTGGTATTGTTTGGTTTCTCGAGTGGAGGGAGAGGAATCGTCCCGTTTTCGATCATGTCTTGTTTTGACATGTTTGATTCGAAGGAGAGGAATCGTGCCCATTGCTACGGTGGTAATGGCAATATTTATTGGCATCCCATGATTTTCTTTTCTGCCCGCGGGCAATTCTGGGGCAAGGCTCACGGGTTCAAGCTTCCCTTGCTCGGTTAGCCTTTTTAGAGCTTCGGCGTTTATGATGCCTAGTTTGGAGAATGTCTAGGGGTGAAGTTTGTTCTTCCTCTAGTGGTTGTTTCAACTAGGTGTACTTCTTCGGTTTTGTTATTCCCAGATGACCCGTAAGAGTGGATTCCCGTGGATGTGGTTGATCCTTGATAACCCTTCCCCATTATTTTGGAAAATACTCTCTTCTTCATATCGTCCTCCAGACGTACTCCTAAGGTAGACAATTCTTTGAAGGTATGGATATTTTGGTACCTAAGGTGAGAGGCGTAAGTGAGCCTAAGGTTATTGACAATTTTTTCTACTAAGGTGGCTTCGTCGGGGCGGTTTACTAATTGGGTGCTGACCTTTCTCCACCTAGTCAGAAATTCGGAGAAGCCTTCCTTCTCGTTTTGGGAAAGGACCTCGAGGCTTTGGATGGTGACTTGTGTTTCGGAATTATTCGCGTATAGTTTTGCGAAATCTATGGAGATGTCATCCTAGGTGGATATCTTTTTAGGGTCGAGGGAATAAAACCAATATCGTGGTGTGTCACCTAAAGAGGATGGGAATATCCTAGCGAAAAGGCTGGGTTTGACCCCCTTAATGGCCATGTAATCCTTAAAGGCCCGGATGTGGTTGAAGGGGTCCTCAGTTCCTTTGAACTTCGGTATGTCGGCTAGGGAAAAGTTTTCTGGTAGCTGGTCGTTCACCATTTCAAACTTTCGGTGGTTTTCGAGATGTACATTGTTGCCTTGGTTTAGGCGTATTTGGTTTCAAGGAAGTCTATGCGATTCATGGCCGACTGTAGAATGGCGTCCTGAGGGGTTGTAGTGGGGTCATTAGGGGCAACTCCGGCAAGAATGCCACCTAATGGTGTAGTGGTTAGAAGGACCTCGTTGAGGATCCGGTTATGGTGTTCATCGGAGGCCTTTGCTTCCAAGTGGCCTAGGCGGGAATCAATATTGTTTACGGATGTGTTCATGGTAATGATGGTGGCTTGTATGTCTCGGATCATGTTGGCTAAGGTTCCTACGGTGTTATCCTTGGACTGTCCCGCGTCGTTCCCGCTATTACTTGTGTCTACGCTTGAATCTCCTGACATGACTGCGGAAGGGGTGGTATTAATGAGAATTGATCTACCAGATGACTTAAAGACTCGAGGAATGCTTGTAATTGAGCGACACGAAGATGAGACCCTTGATTTGCGCGTGTTTGCGGTCATCTGTTTAGGGACTCAGGTGCTTTAGACTCTCGGTGTATTCGGCGGAGCGCCTAATGAACTTATGCATCCGGAACGAGATGATTTGACACAAACCTCGGGAGTGATATTTTAAAGAAGAGGACTTCTCGAGACGAGACGACCCAAAATGTAAGACCTTGAATGGAGGCAATCCTAGTAACTAACACAGACAGTTAACCACACGGTTGTACGACGTAAGGAATTGATCTCGATCCCGGCTCGGAATCAAAGAGTTCTTTAATGCTTTCGAAAACGGATGGGTTTTGAGGATGAAACCCTTTTTTGAAAGTAAAAGTTCATAAAATTGGTATTACGATGGTTTAGTGACATCATTTGTGACGTGAAAAGGTGTTACTATGTGAGCGTCGAGGACTCGACGATAGCAAAAGTGTAAATGGTGGTTTTACAAAAGAAGCGCGGTTCTAAAGGAACCGGTTTTGAAAATGGTAACATGGTGTTGAGACTACTATTAGTCAATTAGTCTGACATTTGCGGTGTATACAGTGCTCGTGAAAGAACGTGGCGTCTGTGATGGTGTTTTGAAGGTGTGACCAAATCCTTATGACAGAATTTAGGTAGTGAAAGTGTCTCTCTTTTTTTTTGAAAAAAAAAACTTTTAAAATGGCCGACCCACGCTTGTCGACTCCATTAACTGGCATTTCGACGGCGGGGGTGGTGTATTGTGAAAAGTGTTTTTTGAGAGTATAACCGTTTTTTTTCCTTGACTTCATTTATTGAAGTTGTGTTAATGTTATGTGCGAAAAAAATTGTTTAAAAAAATGGGATGTGACCGCTTTAGGTGTCTTGGTCCCATTGATTGGGAATTCGGCGATGTTAAAGGTCCTCGTTGTTGCTTGAAAACGATGAGTTTTTATTTTGGCCAAGGCAGTGGCGCTAGAGAGAGTTTTTTTTTAAAGCAATGGGTGGAAAATCCGTCATGGCGACGGTGCCAAGGTGTTTTTTTCCTTTCTTTTTTTTTGTTTTTGAAAATAGCTTTGATTTGGCCGGAGTATCGGCACTTAAAATGTAGTTTTGAAAAGAAGATGTTCTTTTTTTGAAAATGGAGTTGGGTGCGGTTGAATATGTTGTCGTGGTTGAATCCAGATTTTAGTGTTTTATTTGGGTTGTTCAAACACGGTACACATAGCTAGGAATGCGTACACTCATGCAGGATGCGGACCCGGTAGGTTAGGGTAGGCCACCGCCCACAAATAGTCTTTGCTTAGGTGACTGGCGGTAGGGATTGCCGTCTGTCCCACCGATCAAATAATAACCAACTAACCTAAGCTAGGTAGCTAGGGCAAGTCGGGTCGATCCACAGGGACGGGGTGTCGGACCAGGGTGTGCTACGGTCGTTCGAGAGAACTATGGCTAAGTTCGACTACGGACTAAGCTAAACAAATAACTAATGACAAAAAGAAGCAAATAAACCAACAAGAAGAAATTAGGGCTAGGTCGGGTTTATGGATGTCAAGGAGATCAAAAGGAGGAAACGGTTACGATCGGGCTCTCGCTACTAAAACGGCCTAGGGGTCATCCTCACCACGCTCTCGCTACTAATGAGGGAACCAAACCAACCAAACAAACAAACACATACAAGAGAAGAGGCAAGAAAAACAAGGATTGGTCATCTCAAGTCTCACAAGCATTTCATCAAACATGTGGGGTGCAAGGTAAGAAGGAAACAACAAAAACAACAACTAGTACCACCCATCTCACCCTAATCATCCCTAATCACACCCAATCCCCCTACTAACCCTAGGGGACAACTACTCAAACATATCTAAACTAAAACTAACACTAACAAGGGAAACAATCACAAGAACAAAAGAAGCATTCATAATGAAGAACAGGGATGAACAACAAACACAAACCAAGATTCAAACTTTACTAACAAAGAAGGATTAAGAGAAAAGAGAGAAGAAAAATATACCAAACTAAGAAGAAGAAAAGATGAAAACTTGCATAGAAGAAAACCCAAGTAATTCCACCAAGGTTGTCAAGCTTCATAGTATCTTCAAGAATTCCAATATTACAAGAGTAATCTAACTAGATTAAAGAGTAATTAAGGACTAATCTACACTAATCTAAGCTAATCTAACCTAAAGTAGTCTAGGGTTTAGTGGGTAATGAAAATTAAAGCATATGTTCTTAAACAATACAAGAGGGGGGGTATATATAGGGTTTCACGGATAAGGGAAGCGAGGAAAGCGAAAACAACCTGTGCTGGGCCCATCCCGGCCGGGAAGGGATGATCCCAGTCGGGAAGAGACCCATCCCGGTCGGGAAGCTCATCGTCCCGGCCGGGAAGGCCCTCCAGAACCGCAGCTTTCTTCGTCTCTTCATCCCGGTCATGATGGATGTGTTCCCGACCGGGATGGGTCTTGTAGGCTTCAAATATGGTCTCATAGGCCCCCACTTGCTCTCCCTAGGCTTCGAATCGATTATCGGTGCTCGGGAATGGGTCCCAAGGACTCGGTAATGGGACCCAAGGGCTCGGGATCGAGTCTAAGCTACCGGGTGATCGTCGCTTCTCCTCGTTGGCTCCAAATGTGTCTGAAACGAGTCGGCATCGTTCCATTTTCCAATATTGGCCTTAGGAACCTAACACAAGCTAGAAGAAGCGTAAGTAGCCTCAAAAACCGCTCCAAGGAGTGATTCCACAAGAGAAACCGGGACCAAACACAAGGAAATAGCACTACAAACCACACTTATCAACTCCCCCACACTTAACCTTACTCGCCCTCGAGTAAGCACGAACTAACTACTAAACTAATAAAAACAAAAATACTAGCCGAGCGGGTATTAGCGCACCCTACGCCCTTTCAACTCACGCGAGAACACTTAGAGGACAAGTGCTCTCCGCAAGGCAAGTGAGGTCTTGCGACAAAACTGTGGATACAACCGAACACGAAAACACATAAACAAACAAACATACAAACAAACAAAGAATCGGTTGCATCCAAAAAGAAACAAATACTGTTTCCCTCAACAAAGCGGTGATACAGACACCGGTTAAGGACTCAAGGCAAGTGACAACGTTCCCAAGCTAACGACACAAATCGATATGGACGAAACCCTAATAGTATGACGACAAAACAATAAAAACGTTGGTAACTTACCTAGGTTCCTCCTATCCTTCTAAGAACGTACCACGGAACGATAGGCGAGATGGAAAAAGATGAACCACGGAGTTAGTCGACACTGTAGGTAAAGTGAATCCCCACCCCCTTTAGCGATGAGCAAAGAGGGTCGTCCCATGCTCAAAATCGCCCAACTAGTCCAAGTAAAAAGGTGGATAATGGTTGCAAAATGAGGGAAGACCAACTATTTACCGCTATCATCCTTCCTAGGGACTCGGTCCTTTGGTAGGCTCTTCACAGTAATAAGCGGTAAAAGGCTTATTTTTGAGGGGGTAAGATTTTTTTGTGAAACGATTTTTTTTGGCATTTTTTCTTTTGTATTTTGCTTTCGAGTTGTTATGCCACTTCTTTTTCTTCTTTTGTATTTTGTTTTTCATTTGTTGTGCCTTTTCTTTTTCTTCTTTCTTTTCTTTCTTTTTCTTTCCATCTATTCTTTTCTTTTTCTTTCTTTTCTTGGCTTGCCTTTTGGATAAATCTTGTATTGTAGGCATTTCTTACAACCAATTAAGAACTTAGACAATTTGCAACTTATTTGTGGAAATGTGGAGGTAGGGAAATGGGTGAGTCGGGGAGCGTTCTTCCCTTCAAACCCACAAAAAAGGGGACACTTGAACTAATCAAACGATCTCGAACACGATCACCTAAGGGACGGGAATCGGCAACCAAGGCCTTTTCACTCCGTGGGTGGTCAAAATGGTCAAAATGCAAATCTCGTAGTAAATCCCTAGTAGACTAGGTGGACTCAAGGTACGAAAACAACGAAATCATTGATTTAAAGTCATTCTACTAGACTAAAGTCCAAGACTCGATTCACATCAATAGAAAGGGAAAGTAAACACTCGCGCACTAGCCTCAAAACCGAGTTTTCGAAAACCTTTTATTACACAAGACACAACTAAACAAGACAAAACAAAGACACACCAAAAACGAAGGGAAAAGAGACAAACAAAACAAAACAAAACAAAACAAACACACAAAATAAACAATCACCACCCCGAAATATCCAAACGAGCCACCACATCAACCAAAAACTTCAAAAAGCTCCACCCGAGCATACACCATCACAAATCTCCTCCAAACTTCACGAGAGACAAAGAAGGAAAGGGACAAAATGATGTTATCGGATGTCTTCAAAGCCCTCCAAAGTTAAGGGTGATCAAGCGACCTACAAGGAAATAGGGGGAAAACACACACGCAAAGCACAAAAACACGACACAACGACTCAAAAGAAAAAGACACAAAGGAAAATCTTTTTGGTTTTTATGAATTTTTTTCAAATTTTTAAGGATTTTTAAGATTTTTTTCGAAAAAACTACGAAAATGAAGCTAAACTAGACTAATATATCGCTCCCCCACACTTAAACCGAGCAATGTCCTCATGCTCGATCGGTAGTGTGTGGAAGACACTAAAAAAGAAAAGAAAAGGGAAAATAAAACTAAAAAAAGAAAAAAAGAAAGTGAAGAAAGTGTAGAATGTGTCCGGCCGGGGTGTAATCAGGTCACCAAGGGCCGAGAGAAGAAAAGATATGGATGGGGGAAGAAATAAAAAGAAGAAAATAAAAGGAAATAGGAGGGGAGGGCTAGGTGTAATCAAGTCACCTAGCACGGATTCCGCCTAATTCCGACTAAATTCTACCAAAAAATAAAGAAAAAGTGAAAAGACTCGTCAATTTGAATTTTTCAAATGATTCTCGATGGAATCACGTCATTGAGAATCGGGAGCAATAACCACAAGGGCCCCGAGGGCCACCATGACACCAAAAGCATAAAGGGAAGGGGAACAAACAAAGATAAACTAACAATAAAAGACGGAAAAGAAAGGAGAGTCGCCTACCCAACGGTTAGCAACTCAATTATCTCCATTGCCTCAATGATCGTTATCGGCACCTTGCTTGTCTTCATCATCATTATTCCTCTTCCTCAATGTAGTCTCAAGTATCGGGCTTGCATAGGTGTAATGAGGTTGGGATTTTGGGAAAAACTCGATGTAAAGTGATGAGAAGATGAGATAAAGGTGTATAATTAAAGTGTAAGGGTGAAATGATAACGACAAAGGTTAGTAGGGAGGTTGGGTGGGGGTATAAAGTGGTTGGGTGGTGCTTAAATGAAGGAAAGAAGTCGAAAGGGGATGTTGTAGCCCATCCCGGGCGAGAAGGAGCTCATCCCGGGCGGGAAGGCACCATCCCGGGCGGGAGGACCTTGATCCCGGTCGGGATGGCACGTCAGGGAGCCAATTTTTCAGCACAACTCATCCCAACCGAGATGGCATGCTTCTCGGCCGAGATGGCCTCCATCTTGAGCCCTAATGCTTTCATTCAATACTAGTTCCACCCAAAAGACAAGTAATACCTCGGGATCCAAAATCCCATCCCCAAAAGCTTGTACCAAGCTCAAAAACCAACTTCCCCCACCAAGCCTTTAAGCTTCTATCATCAATACCCCTCTCTAATTCTTCATCTTCACTTCAAACCTATCAAGTAAGCTCAATGAACACATTAAAGATCCCTCCCTCACATCGCTCAAGAAAATTCCAAATTACAAGAATTCCACAAAAAAAACTAGCAAATCCTAGAAACCAAACTATCCAATCAATCATATACAAAGACAAAAGCTAAAAAGAAAAGGAAAAGATATTTACAATAAGATACTCTCACTATCTACGCCTCCATAGCCATCAAGAGCTGGGGGGAGTAAGTCAAATGCTCTAGCAACATCTTCGTTAAAGCTCATGTGGCTGATCCTAGCCATCAACAAGAGTTTCCAAGTTGGGGTCGAGAAGCAATCATCTAATCCATTATGCTCGGGTTTCTTGTGATCTTTCGGGTCTTCCGAACCATCATAGCAACGACTCTTATGACCATCCGGTAGGTATTGTGGTCAAAAGTCATTCTTGGCGTTGTGATTTGGGAGATCACACCCTAAGGGCGTTGCTTCTTCTACGGAGTCGAGAGTGGAACTCTTTTCCACCGTCCGACAAG
Source organism: Agrostemma githago (assembly GCA_958450325.1). Taxonomy (NCBI): domain Eukaryota; kingdom Viridiplantae; phylum Streptophyta; class Magnoliopsida; order Caryophyllales; family Caryophyllaceae; genus Agrostemma; species Agrostemma githago. The sequence continues at coordinate 11,470,687 of OY288244.1, forward strand.
GATCCTCTTCATCAACCGTCTCACAAGACAAGGGACTCGAAATCAAGTGCGGTAAAGGAGGTGAAGACATCAAGTTTTCTTCATTGGAGGCTTTAGGGGAGACCTCATCGTCATTCTTACTAGAATTCTCACCATGAAGAAACTCAAGGCCTTTGATGGCGGCCTCAATTTCTTCGACGGTTTGGCCTAGCATAACATCTCCAAATCCCCTAATCGGCTCCTCCAATTTCTCATTCAAGGCAAGTTCTAAGGCATCTATCTCTTTCTCCCAAGTATTAACTTCCTTTTCACTCACCTTGTCAATTTGGCCTAGAGGAGTCTTGTCTTCACTTGGTTTTGAATTGTCAAGATCTGGTTCATCACGAAGAAAATCATACAAATCCAATTTGATAGCCAATACATTGGCTCCCCAAGAGTTACCTTGAGAATCATGTTCAATTCCCTCCTCATTGTCGACCCTTGAAGCTTCAACTTCCTCCATTCTTCCCATATCTTCACCATCCAAGCAACACTCAACAATGATCTCTTGATTGACCCTCTCTTCTTCATTCGTGGCTTCATGATCGGGTTGATTTCCTTGTGGAGACAACCGATCTTCTTGCCCAAATGAACCTTCCTCAACAAATTGTGGAGTAGCTCGAGTGGCCAACATCGTGAAACGAGCCATGAGTGCATTGATTCAAGCATCTTGCACCTCTAATTGGGCCTTGAACTCCTCTTTATCCCTTTGCATTTGAATCATCATCTCTTGTTGATTCTTATGCAATTGAACCATCATCTCTTGTTGACTCTTTTGCATTTGAATCATCATTTGACAAGTCTCAAAGTTGGGGATTTTTGGTTGTGGATTATGTGAGGGTATTTGGTAGTCGTTAGGATTTTGCAATGATCCTTGACAACTTTCATGGAAACCATATGAAGAGGGTTCATAAGATTGTTGATGAGATTGGTATGGTTGGTAAAGTTATGGGTTTTGGCAATTTGCCCCATGATTGTCCCATGATGATTGATGGTAGCTTGGATGCCACATTGTTGTAACGTTGCCTTGATACATTGAATGCACTAGAAGCACTTGAGCAAACGTTAGTACCCCAGTGCTTTTGAGGCACTAGGATGAGAGAATAGCATACAAGAAGTAGAACGGAGATACACAAGGAGAAGAAAACACAAAACTCAAGAACAAAGTCTAAAACTAAGCACACAAAAGTCTAAACTACGCCGTCCCCGGCAACGGCGCCAATTTGGCGGTAGGGATTGCCGTTTGTCCCACCGATCAAATAATAACCAACTAACCTAAGTTAGGTAGCTAGGGCAAGTCGGGTCGATCCACAGGGACGGAGTGTCGGACTAGGGTGTGCTACGGTCCAAAACTAGGTTCAAGAGAACTATGGCTAAGGTCGACTACGGACTAAGCTAAACAAATAACTAATGACAAAAAGAAACAAATAAACCAACAAGAAGAAACTAGGGCTAGGTCGGGTTCATGGATGCCAAGGAGATCAAGGAGGAAATGGGGGTCACTAGCATGCTTTCGTAGCCTAGGTTACGATCGGGCTCTCGCTACTAAAATGGCCTAGGGGTCATCCTCACCACGCTCTCGCTACTAATGAGGGAACCAAACCAACCAACCAACCAACCAAACACATACAAGAGAAGAGGCAAGAAAAACAAGGATTGGTCATTTCAAGTCTCACAAGCATTTCATCAAACATGTGGGGTGCAAGGTAAGAAGGAAACAACAAAAACAACAACTAGTACCACCCATCTCACCCTAATCATCCCTAATCACACCCAATCCCCCTACTAACCCTAGGGGACAACTACTCAAACATATCTAAACTAAAACTAACACTAACATGGGAAACAATCACAAGAACAAAAGAAGCATTCATAATGAAGAACAAGGATGAACAACAAACACAAACCAAGACTCAAACTTTACTAACAAAGAAGGATTAAGAGAAAAGAGAGAAGAAAGATTATACCAAACTAAGAAGAAGAAAAGATGAAAACTTGCATAGAAGAAAACCCAAGTAATTCCACCAAGGTTGTCAAGCTTGATAGTATCTTCAAGAATTCCAATATTACAAGAGTAATCTAACTATATTAAAGAGTAATTAAGGACTAATCTACACTAATATAAGCTAATCTAACCTAAAGTAGTCTAGGGTTTAGTGGGTAATGAAAATTAAAGCTTATGTTCTTAAACAATACAAGAGAGGGGGGGTATATATAAGGTTTCACGGGTAAGGGAAGCGAGGAAAGCGAAAATAGCCTATTCTGGGCCCATCTCGACCGGGAAGGGATGATCCCGGTCGTGAAGGGACCCATCCCGGTCGGGAAGGCCCTCCAGAAGCGCAACTTTCTTCGTCTCTTCATCCCGGTCGTGATGGATGTGTTCCCGACCGGGATGGGTCTTGTAGACTTCAAACATGGTCTCATAGGCCCCCACTTGCTCTCCCTAGGCTTCTCATCGATTCTCGGTGCTCGGGAATGGGTCCCAAGGGCTCGGGATCGAGTCTAAGCTACCAGGTGATCGTCGCTTCTCCTCGTTGGCTCCAAATGTGTCTGAAACGAGTCGGAATCGTTCCATTTTTCCAATATTGGCCTTAGGAACCGAACACAAGCTAGAAGAAGCGTAAGTAGCCACAAAAACCGCTCGAAGGAGCGATTCCACAAGAGAAACCGAGACCAAACACAAGGAAATAGCACTACAAACGACACTTATTAGTGACGACAGGTCACCTGGGGATGTGAGTGTCATACTGTCCGCTTAGAACCACTCGTTTGGGGAGGTAACGACAGGTCACGTGGTTACCTTGGACGGCCGAAGCGTCAACCGAGGGTCTCTCCGCGTGTCCGTAAGGATCTTACCGAGAAGAGGTCGATTGGTCCTAATACCGGTTAGGGTAGGCTTTTTAGGGCCAAAACCTCTAGTGACCACAACAGGGAACTAGGAAATGAGCTTCACCGACCTCATTCGAGTTACACCACCGCTGGAAACTTGTTTCCAAATCCCCAGCAGAGTCGCCAAACTATAGACGTCTGTTCGCACCGCCCGGCGCCCCGGCCGACCCGGTTTCATCGCGGCGGCCACCCACGCGGCCTTCTCCTGGTTGGGGGCCGGTCCGATCTCGCGTTCGGGGCAATGTTTCGGACCTCGATTCGGATGACAATTCAGACTTGTACTAGACGGATGTGGACACCCGTGTTTCCGTTGGAATCGATCGAGTCGTGGTTGTAAATGTTTAAAAGCCGATATGTTTGGTATGGCGACCTTTTTAGTGAACCAAATTCGTTGCCGATTTGTGGAGTCGCCACTGAGTCAATTATGGGGACTCGGAAACCGTTCAAGTTAACTTTGATCCTTAGCCTGCTCAAAGTTAAGTAGCATAGGGACCTAAAGATAAAGACTTGTACCCTTAAGCACTCCGTGCCAGAAATGACTCTCATTGTCAATGGTTTCGGACATCCGGAAATCGTCGATCCTGAGTAAGGGGTGAGGGTACGTATTGGGAAGCCAGCGTCCGCTAGACATCGACACCCAATCCCGCCCGCACATAGCGGCCTCTACTAATCAATCGGTGGGCTGATAACTTTGTTCCTTTGTTGTGGCGGAAGTACTGTAACATTATTTTAACTCTATGTCTTTGTTATGTCGGTTTTTTAAGGACAAGTATGCTTCGTCCTCAAAGTAGTTGTGTTTACATTCTTTGTATGCGATTTCACGTGACAAGCAGGCCATGAAAAGATGCACATAGGAGAGTAGAGGGTACTAATGTTATACGTATAAACAAATCAGTTTTAACGTGATAATACGGATATTAGTCGTTCTCGTGGTATACCTTACCTGGTATTCTGCTTAAGATGCATCGGCTCGGTATTAATAGAGATGCATTGAACCATGTATGGCGAGCACCTGGACTAATACGGAACCCGACCATCGCTTTATTCAGTTTTAGCTTGTTTACGTTTTGAATTTCGTGTTAGGTGATTTAGCATGCGATTATAAGGTCATAAAAGCAATAAATCATATGAAAGCTGTAAATGCGAATGTAAGTAAATCACGTAGTGAGGAGTTGCACCCTCGGAGTATACGCTAAACGGGACACGATGTATAGATAGTTGAGAACGGATCTCGGAACTACTCGGGTCTATTTAAGGTATTTTAGTGTTTATAGTTGAAGTTGGGACGTTACGTATGTTTATAACGTACCATGGACCTAGCGCCCACGTTTGACATTATCCCAGCGCATAATAAAAAGTACAGAAATGGAAAGTTTTGTTTAGATGACAACCTAGTGATGGTTCGACTTCGAGGGCGGATCCTCCTAGCTTGCCTTGTGGTGATTTCGGCAGAGTTCCGTTACCACAGCTGGTTCTGTGGTTAATCCGGCAGAGCTTCCGCTACTAGACTCGGGGTAGCTAGTCGAACACAGGCACCTCGGGATCGAGTGGAGTGCTCGAAGGTGAGGAGTAGCGTCGATTCGCTTATCGGGACTAAGATCGAGTGGATCGTTGGCTTGGGTGTCGGAGTGCGAGCCCAAGCTAGAAGAAACTCGATTGTAAAGAGTAAGAGGGAGAAGAGAAGGATGATTTTGTGTGTTGAATGAGCGAAATGAGGGGGGTATTTATAGTTGCTCATGCAGTTCAAATTGACTGACCGGACGCCTGGTGTGAGGCGACTCAAAACTCGAGAGCCTGGTGTGACGCAGTTCAGTTTTGGGACGCCTGGTGTGAGGCAATTGAAATTTTGAAGATCCGATTTCAAAACTTTCCAAAACGGAGAAGATGTGAATATTTGCATTACTTGGAGATTAAGCATCCCCGTTAACCCTAGCGCGTCGAGCGCCGGGTGGGCCTCGGAAGTGTGTCTCGAGGTTTCCTCAGCCCGACGCGTTGACTCGGGTTTGACTTTGCCTATTTAGGGACCGATTCGGAGTCCCGGTGTCGGAATTGACTCTAATTAGTGTCGACGCGACCGTAATGACACAACTAAGGCTGTCTTGATGTTAAATTAATTTTTCCGAGTAATTATTTGATCCGTTCTATAGAAAAACTATCTAAAACATCGTAATCTCGTGTCGCGTTGCAGTCTGATCGTCATCGGGTGTTTGTCGGGCACTTCTGCAGCCACCAGGTCCAAATCTGGGTGTCTATAAAAACCAACATTGATCATCTTTTAGAAAAACCGAAAAACAATTGAGATGGTCGGAGTGGTGGTCGGAGTGGTAGGTCGGAGTGGTCACTGGCGTGATGGGGTGGCGGAGAGAGATGAAATTTGGAGTTTTGAGATTTTTTTCTTTCTCTCAAAGAGCTATCTAAAAAATAAAAGGGAAAGGGGAAATGAGAGGGACAAATGTGCAATTTCTAAGTATAATTGAGTAACATGCAAGTATAAAAAAGTACCACCTTAAAATAAAGTAGAACTTAATTAAACAATTCCAATAAAACAAGTTACACTTACTAGGAGTTATCGTCATCATATGAAGTAATACTAAACCATGGAATAAGACATTAAAATAAAGTAGAACTTAATTAAAAATTTAAAACAAGTTACACTTGGTAGAAATTATTGTCATCAGATGAAGTAATATCGTCAGAGGAAAAATTAAGGCGGACAGGTGGTTGTTCTCGAGCCTCTAGAAATTCTAATTTTTCCTCCACGGTAACTTCATTGTACACATCACAAAAATGAACCAGATCGTGTGGGAAAAAAAACTCCCTTCCCTAGACAATAGATCGTATAACGGTTCAAATTTCATGACATTCAACTATCTAAGAATGATTTCTACGACTTCTTTCCGCAACATACGACACTCGTTACCTTTTAATATTAACGAATCTGCAAAATGTAAATAAAAATAAATCTAGTATTAATTTAAAATCTAATATTGTAAATGTGATTAATTAAATGAATAATGTAGTATATTACCTATAGTTGCATTATTCAAAACTGGAGGAGTGAATATAGCTATTGCATTTTTGGATATGATGGACTCCAAAATTTTTAATGGTGGTGTATAGGTAAACATATTCATGTACACCGATTCTGGCATTATCAGGTTGAGACGGGTAATGAAATTTGGAGTATGATTCTTGATGGAGTCAATATCACTTTGAAACCTTCTAACTTCATTATCCCAGTAAGTCATTTTTACAGTATTTTTTCAATGAGAGTAGTTTGATATTTGAAATTTTAGGATGAGAGATCTTTGAATGGGAGTTGTATGAAGTTTTATGATGAAAATATGAGGTTATATAAGGAAAAAGAAAATAGTTGTTGTATTTGAATTTGAATTTTCTTGACACATGTAACATATTTCCGACAAATACTTTACTACTATTCGAAAATAAGATATGACAATTTCATTTTACAGATAAATAATTTTGGAGATAAGATATCAGAATAGATGTGACTATACACTACTCCACTCTGACATAAAGTTTGATAATAAGACAGTAGGTAGAATATCGGAAAATATTTTGATAAGATAAGGTGTTTTGATTAGATATGATTTCATATTCTAGATTACATTAGATAACATATTAATAAGATAAGATTTTAGATACTATATATAGGTCATATTACCTATGACTACAAATTCATATTTTCTCACAACTTAAGATATTAATCGCTTTCAATAAGAAAAAAGGCGAACAGTCTTAACAACTATCTCAATAATAATTTTAGCAGTAGCTCCACCACAAATAAAAACAAGGCAAATGTTTAGGGCATTAGTAGAAAGGAGAAGAAGAGAAAGTGCTATAAGATCAGAACAAGGCAACCCATCTTTAGAGATCATCTTGATGGCCATAATCCTATTTTCGTCGATTACTTTTCCGACAATCCGGTGAACCCATCTGAGATGTTTCTTCGAAGGTTTCGAATGCAAAGAAGTTTGTTCATTCATATCATGAACACTTTATCTGAAAGGTATAATTACTTTTAGTTAAGGTATAGGGCATCAAGAGAAAGGGGACTTTCTCCAGTACAAAAATGTACCGCTGCAATTCGACAACTGACATATGAAAATCCACTTGATTCTTAGGATGAATACATAATAATTGGCAAAACTACGACCAAGGAGTGCTTGTTTCATTTTTGCAATATTATTGAGGTATTTGGTCCTTCATATCTTAGAAGGCAAAATGAAGCAGATGTTGAATGATTACTTCAAATGCACTTTAATCGTCATGGCTTTCCTGGCATGCTAGGAAGCCTCGACTGCATGCATTGGCAATGGAGAGCATGTCCAGTTGTCTGGCATGGTCAGTACACCGGGGGTGATCATGGAGTCCCAACAATTATGCTCGAAGCTGTTGCGTCTCAAGATTTATGGATAGGGCATGCATATGCCTTTTTTGGAGTGGCTGGATCAAACAATGATATCAATGTTCTTCGTCACTCTTCATTGTTTAATGATGTTGTCGAAGGATTTGCTCCAGATTTTAATCTCTCAGCTAATGGAACTGAATACACAAAGGGGTATTATTTATTTGATGGTATATACCCAGAGTGGGCAACCTTTGTTAAGAGTTTCCCCCGTCCAATGGACCCTAAGAGGCAATTATTCAAGAAAATGCAAGATTCAGCTAGAAAAGATGTGGAACGTATTTTTGGCGTTCTTCAAGCGCGATGGGTAATTATACGCCATGCGGCTCATTTTTTGGATAAAAAACATTTTAAAGATATCATGTATGCATGTATTATACTACATAACATGATTGTTGAAGATGAAGGAACACAAATAAACAATATGGAGATGGATGTCAAGCAGCTTCCGTGCAAGTAAATGGAGGATTGTTAAGTGTTTTTCAAGCATCTCTCATAGCCTCATAGGCGTGACGAGGTACGTGTTTGTGAAATTCACAACATTTTGAGAGTGGACTTGGTTGAGCATATTATGACAACGTTTTGGAGGCAGTATCGAAATATAAAAAATGTTTTTTTCTATTAGTTTTTCTTGGGGAGTATTATTTAAGTTTTTATAATGTTAAAGTAATAATTAATTATGTAATGTAGCTTAAGATTTAGTTATTTAAAAGTGTATCGAATAATTATTTTTATTAGTTATTTATTAAAATAATAATAAATGTTTATTAATCAAATATGAAATTTTATGGGTAGAAATCAAATTTTAGTAGTGAGTGAATTGTGGGTGAGACCCAGTTATAAACTTGGATGAACTTGTACCATTGTTGACATTGGTTCATGAATGTTGAGTTTGTGGTTAGATGATGTGGCGGTGACGTGGCGGCAAATAAACATTGTATGAACGTGAGCCATAGTGGTTGCTCTTACATGATGTAAAATTGTACCACATCGAAAAAATATAATCATAGAATCCCGTTACGTTATTATATTTTTACGAATTGGGACATTTTTACTGTTTATATTATAATCCGTATGCAATAGATTCGCCACTTATTTATAAGTATAAAATCTAATCACATAATTATAATTTTTTTGATCTGTGATAATTCACTACTTACATTATTTTTTTCAATGTAGGACAAACCACATAATAAAAAATATGGGATAATTACCTTAGTACTCCTAAGGTTCACACTTTTGCCCAATATACCCCTACTTTTGTCGAGATAAAGTTTGAATGGTCATATATCTTAATTAGGAGATCGAAAAGGCGCAATTATTTTCCCTAAATTGATCGTCTTTACGAGAAATTCAGTTTGAAAAAAAATCGTATTTTTTTATATCTTAGAACCGAGTTATGGCTTCTCAAAGTTTATTCGTTCAAAAAATTTTGACTGAATTTTATTTAGGGAAAATTAATACTTTATACCTCAAATAACTCTCATTTTAAAACTTTATACCTTAGATAAAAAAAATCAAAAACTTATACCTACATATTCCAATAATTTCATAATCAATACCTTAATCTTATTTCCGTCAAAAAATTAACGGAATAAGGTGAAATGTCTCATTTACCCTTCTTTGATAATTCAACTCCCAACCTCATCGTTTCATTCTTCCTTCATACTCTCCATATTCTCCATCAGGACTTCAGGAAACATGCACAACAAATCATACCATGATGACATATTCACACTCTAATAAAATCCCCAAAGTTAAATTCAATGGTCTCAACCCAAATAAATCGGTTTGTTATTAGTCAATTTTATAAGTTGGGTTATTCGACCCTCATTATTTTCTTAATTTGTGATTAATTAGCTTAATATTTGAGTCTTAGCTTAATTAGTGTCGTTTTACTACCTTTCTCGGAATTTGGTACAGCGCTTCTGTGGACATGACGTAGGTCCACCCCGACGCGGCCACGCGCGGGTTTGGGTAGGCGAATGAATCTCGTGGTGAGATTGTTCTCGGGTTCGAAATTTAAGTCAAAGTTGGAGTCGCCACCGAATTTATGGTAATTCGGAACCATTCGAGTCCACTCTATGTCGTCATGGGCTATACACAAAGTACGGCCCACTTCGATTTCAGATTTTATGGGGCCCGTCCCTTTGCATTGCGATACCGATACCATCTACACCGGTATCGTGTAAAGAATGAATCTCGTGCGCCAACGGTTTCGGGCATCCGGAAACCGAGGTTCTGATTAAGGGGTGAGGGTACGTGTTGGGAAGCCCACTAAGGACACCCAACCCCGCCCACACAATGGCGGCCTCTACTAAGACATCGTTCGTGTTCGTGTACGCGCGCTAGTAAAACGACTAAATGATATGCAAACAGCGTTTTCGGCTAAGCATGCGAATTATTGGTTAACTACGTCATTTTAACGCATCTTGATTCACGTCAAAGTGATTTAGCATGTGATGTTCATTTAAGGCAATAAATGGCAAACATCGAAAATAGAAAACTCGTAAATAAATTACACGGGCGGAATACAACCCGGAATTCACAATATAACGAGCAATAAAATAGAATAATCGAATAGAATATGGTAAACGTTAGCTAGAAACGGACCCGTATATAATAAATATAAACTAGACCGTAAGTTGTGCAAACGGACGAACTTCGATTAAATACACATTATATTGTGTATTAAACGGAGGACGGAGATACGGAACTTCAATTATGAGTTTTGAAAAATAGTATCACGTGATTGACTTTACACGTGTCGACTAAAAGTCGTAAAAAATGACGAGGCTCAAATGATGATTGAAGCGCTCGGATTTCTGGGCTACAGGACCCACTCGATCGAGTCATGGCATGGACTCGGTCGAGTGCGCCTTTAAGGTAGCTACTGCCCGGTTTTTGGGGTGCTACTCGATCGAGTGGCCCATGGCACTCGATCGAGTGCCCCCTGTACGAGGCATGGCTCGTTTCATTTTTATTTGTTTGAATTCGATAATTGACCGAGTTAAATAAAAATATTGCATTATTTAAATTCAACTCGGTTCTCGATGTCATAAATGTGTATTATACAATTATGAGACCGTTATCGGGATTTTATGAAATATGCTATTATGTGATTGAAAAGTTTGATTAATAACGAAATTATAGTCCTCCGCGTCACGACATCGATACTAATCCTAAAGGATTATGTGATGTCGGTTTTTGCCTCAACGGATCTCGTACTAATCTTAGAAATGGAGTCTTACGCGTTCAACTATGAGCAATCACAATCGTGTTATGCCCTTGAGTACATTGGGGCGGCGCTCCTCGAAAGGGTGCCACCTCCGTCGTGACTCGTAAAGGGATTAAACGGACTTTGGATGATCGTCGTAGTCAAACGTGTTAAGATCCGAATTTTAATATTATATAAATATATATATATATACACGGTATTAATATGTTAATGACGAAAGGATAAAAATTAGTAAACGATGAAATTAAATGTTAGGTGTTAGATACAATAAATGAAAAATGTTAGATTGCGATAAATAAAAGTGTTAGATTAGAGAGTTAGTATACACGAAATTAAAATGTTAGTGTTAGCGGTTAGTAATAATAATAATAATAATAATAATAATAATAATAATAATAATAATAATAATAATAACAATAATAATAATAATAATAATAATAATAATAATAATATTTCCATTGCAACGAATCGAACGCTTTTCTAAGATCAATCTTCATTAGACATCGAGGTGTTATGTATTTTCTACCATAGCTCTTAATTAAGGATTGGGATAGCGCTATGTTTTCATGAATACTTCGCCCTCTCAAGAATGCAGCTTGTTCAGGCCCTATTATTTTGTGTAACACCCCTTGCATCCTTAGGGTTAGGAGCTTACTAATTGTTTTGTAGACTACAGAACAACATGAAATAGGCCTGTAGTCTAGTACAGAATTACATACTTGCTTTTTAGGAATAAGTGTAATCAAAGTTGTATTTGCCTGCTTCACCATCTTACTGGTTCTAAAGAATTCCCAAACTGCATTGCAAAAATCTGTTTTCACTATATTCCAGACAGCTTTAAAGAATCCCGCAGAGAACCCATCTGGCCCCGGACTCTTGTCATTCCCTATTGAGAAAACTACATTTCTTATTTCTTCCTCTAAAGGAATCTGCATCAAGTCTTTCCAATCCTCCAATTTGAGGGTTCCACCCTGTTGAAATAGTGCTGAGTTTATGTTTTGCACCTGCTTTTCTGCACCAAGAAGTCCTTTATAATACTCAACAAATCCCCCTGCTACATCAGCCATACCATTGCGTTGATGACCTGTAGCATCCACAATACTACCAATTACTTGCTAAGTCCTTCTTTCCTTAATCTTAGAGTAAAAAAATGAAGTAGAATCATCATTAAGTCCTATATTCTCCATCTTTGCTCTCTGGTTCAGTATACTAATTTCTGCTTGTTTCAATTGTCTACAATTGTTCAGTAGCTCTTCCTCCTTCTGAATTAATTCAGATGAAAAGGGTTGAGTTTGCAATTCATCCTGACACTTATCTAGTGCCTTTTCCAATTCCTTAATCCTCTTTCCAATACAAGAAAAACTTTGTTTATGCAGAATTTTCAGGCCATGCTTAACATTTTTGAGTTTTTGAAATAATTTGTATCCAGCTGTTCCAAATACCTGCTTCTTCCAAGCAACTCGAACAATCTCCTTAAACTCAGGATGTGCTGTCCAACAGTTTAAGAAGTTGAATCTTCTAATCCTTTGCACCTCAGAAAATAAATGAACTATTATCGGTGAATGATCTGAGATTCCAGAATTAAGGTAAGTAGCATATGAATTAGGAAAAACAGAAGCCCAATGGAGATTGATTAGGGCTCTATCCAACCTTGTCCACACTCTAGAATTCGGATCCTGTTTGTTTGTCCAAGTATATTCACAACCCTGACCTGCTATTTCTTGCAAATTACAAGTCGAAATGCAGTTGTTAAAGTCATCCATATCAGCTATATCAGGAGCAGAACCCCCTATTTTTTCTCCAACATGACGTATAATGTTGAAGTCCCCCAATACTAACCAACTAGATGTTATGTTCATAGCACCTAAATGCTTCCACAAATCGTCCCTTTCTCTAGCATTATTCAGCCCATATACCACAGTAGTGAAGCATTCCTTACCAGTAGCATAATGTCTTACATAACAATGAACAAATTGCTTATTTTCTTCCAAAATATCTACCTGAACTGTATTAGGATTCCATATGACCCATATGCGCCCATTATAATGGCTCTTATAATTGCAGAATATAGAATAACTATTGAATTTACCTCTTATTACTGTCTTTGCTTTTCTTTCTTTAATCCTGGTTTCAAGTAAACCCAGGAAGTCGATCCCATTACCCTTAATCAGTTGCAAAACTTCATTTTGTTTGAGGGTATCATTTCCACCCCGAATATTCCAGGAGCTTATTTTCATGTAGAAATATCAGGTGGTAATGGCTCCACTAAAGGAGGGGATTCCTCCTTGCACTTACCTTCCTGAATCATCTCCATACCATCAGTCTCCACCCCATCAGATTGCAATATTTCAAAAGAATTCGGTGAATAATGCTCTAACAGGCTAAGACTTTCCTCCTTCTCGACTAAGCACCGACTGGAGTCTAGCACCTTAAAGCCTCTCCCAATGCATCCTGAGCGCCTTACAACTGGTGTGAAATCTGAGTTAGAATCAGTAGGCGCAGCTTGACCTAGCTTATCGCATTCTGAGTCAACATGTGCTACCTCCTGTTCTTCCTCAAGATCTACATCAGTTGAGCTACCGCCTAGCAATTGGGGTCCAGAGCCAGTGATTCGACCTCCAGCGGGCTCTCTCTCATGGGGTCCTGAGTGCATTTCAGCTGAAACAGAAGGATCCCCTCCTCCTGTTGCTGAGGTACCACCTATCCCATGAGAGGCCTTCTTAACAGGTGTATAGCGAGTTACAATCCTGTCCACCTTGTGTGTCTGTACTTTCCTCTTTTCCCATTTGCAAGCTTCTTTGAGATGCCCCAATTTTCCACATCCCATACAATAGAATGGTAGCCATTCATAATCCACTCGCTGCAGTAGCTTGCCAGAAAAGGGCGTGTTAATGGTTATTGAGGTTGGTAATTCCTGTGACACATCCACTTCTATCAAGACTCTTGCAAATGAGAGTCGATCCTTATGTGTTGTGGTTGAATCAGCATACAATGGCTTCCCAATTTTACTTGCCATTTTACTAAGAACAGTTGCAGACCACAAATACGGATCGAGATCCGGAAAAATGACCCAAACTGGAACGACTGAAAGCTTGTCCATATCCTGAGAAAATGTAGGACTCCATTGTTTCAGAATTAACGAGTTTGGACCCATTAACCAAGGTCCTTCCTTAAGAATAGCATCCATGGCTTCTTGACTCCCAAATCTGAAGGTAAACCAGCCCCGTTTAAAATATTGAACCATCGGAAGCTGGACATGATTCCAATTCTTAGCAGAAATGCTAAAAGGTTTTAACTTTCCTGATCAATTTGTCAACTGGATTCTAGCATGTATCACTGGCTCTTGGTTCTCGATGAAGGTTAATGGCTCTTCCCATGGTTTTTTTAAAGGAAGGAGTGGAGTTCGACAGGGTGATCCCTTATCACCATATCTCTTTGTATTAAGTATGGAGTTGCTATCACGGAGACTTCGAATAATTACAAAGCAGCCTCAAGTTTCATTTCATCCTAAATGTCGAAAGGTAAATCTGAACCATCTAATATTCGCAGATGATTTAATGGTGTTCATGAGGGGGGATACGCCTTCTGTCAAGGCAGTACTGACTACTTTGGAGGAATTTGCGGCAGAATCTGGTTTGGAAGCTAACAAGGAGAAAACAAATATCTTTTTTGGGGGTGTTAGTAATGGTGTCAAGGATGAGATTATGGAGGTTACTGGATTTGTACAAGGGCAATTCCCT